>PUFA01000184.1:1200000-2400000 GCA_003508835.1 Eonycteris spelaea | reverse complement strand
CCTCACCTGCCCCACACACCCTGGCAGCTGGGAGGGGGGCGACACTGCTGAAGCCCCTGCCACTTACCCCTTGGGTGACAGGGCTGGGCTCTGGTTCCTCCTGGGCCTTGCGGCCCTCGGTGGGGCGGGTGGCCCAGGCATCTGCACACAGGCTTCTGCCCCAGCGGCCAGCCGGTCCCCGACGTGCTGGCAGGGCCTCGACTCTCGTCCTCCCGTTGTTTCTATATCCCAGGATCTTGAAGACCTAGAGGAGGCAGAAGAACCTGACCTGGAGGAAGACGACGATCAGAAAGCTGTGAAGGACGAACTGTGACATCACAGCCAGCCCAGCACCCTGACGCACCCTCAGAGCTGCAGCCCCAGCAGCGAGGCTCGGGAGCCCTGGCCCCCGGGGAGGAGGCACACCAGCCACAAGTGCAGGGGACTCCCCAAGGTGACACCTCACTGACACGCGTAGGCTTAGATCCATCTCTCCTTTTGCCTTTCGGTTCCTGGAAAGGGCCCTCCCCAGGCCAACCTCGGGGCCCGTTTTTTTAATTGATGTACTTTTTCGTACACGGTTTCTTCCAGAACGCGCCCGAAAATGTTTGCGAATCTCACATGGCAATGTCTCCTTCCCGTTAGGTTTATACTCTCACTTTTAAAAATTTCCATCTGTGGGATTCTTAGACATTTTTGGACATCGGGATCTCTGCTCAGCTTGGCCGGGCCACCCTGGAGACCGGTGCGCCCTGTGTGGAAAGGGCCCGAGCCACACTGGATGGGTCACTCCCCTCACACCCGTGTTGCCATGACTGAGCGTGGCTCCTGCAAGGTGTGGTTGAACGGAGACATCCGGTCTCTGTCACAGAGGCCGCCATGACTGGGGGGTGCCCTGGGGCCAGGACAGAGCCCCCTCCCCGAGCCAGGCTCCTCGCCGCTGGGGCCTGGGCCAGCCGGAACCAGGACCCTCCACTTCCAGGCTGGGACACAGCCGCGGGAGCTTGAGCCCAGCCAGCCGTTAGCGGTCCTCTGGTCCCTCCACCACCGCGCGGGGACCGAACTCATTGGCCAAATAAACTTCCAATTTCAGTGCCTGCTGTCGTCTGCTGTGCCGCCTCTGGTGGGGCTGGGCCCCCAGCTCTGGCGGGGAGACGGGCTTGGTGGGGCCACTCCTGCTAGACAGCCCGGGGCGCACCTGCGGGTCTGCGGGCGGGGAGTTGGGGTGCTGCCTGGCCCCGCGTCTGCCACGGCTGATTCGGTTCTCCCGCCCTGGGCATGGAGTTGTCACGCCTCTCGCTCGAGTGCCACCGCAGTGGCGCCAGCCCAGGCGCAGTGGCGGTCCTGCCCCGTCCCACCAAGGCCTGGGCCGCTGCGGGTCCCGTGAGACGCGCATTCAGGCTCTGGAACCGGTGACAGCGTTGCTATGCTTATCGCCAAACGCGCTTGTGAAATGGGTCTGGTTTAACACGAGCCACTGAGTTGGTCAAATGGATTTGACTTCTGGAACCTCGGCTTGTCGTCGGCACACAGGAAAGCACGCGATCAGCTCTCTGCGGCTGGAAGCGGCCGGCCCAGCTGCCCTCCTGAGCCTGGGTTACAGATGCCTCGCAAGCCCCTCCGAGGGCAAGGGTGCTCCACGTTGGGGTGAGGGGCTCGGCTTCTGCTCTCCTGCGGCAGGAGGGCCATGCATACTGTCCCGGGGGAGGGGTGGCAGTGGCGGGCGCACCCACCTGACAGGCCCAGGTCAGAGTGTCTCGGAGCCCTGCCTGGTCCTCAGGTACCCCATTAAGCCCCCACAGCTGGCTGGCCCCCTGGAGTGGGAACTGACAGGCGTTTCCGATCCCCAGCCCCCCAGTTCTGAGGCTCACCTGCCGGCTGGCGCTTCCAGGCATGGGCAGCACGGCCGGCGTCTGGGCCCGTGGGGCCTGCTGTGAACATGGTTCTCTCAGTGGCCGGGGCCCACAGGGTGGGGCTGTCATCTTCCCTCACCCTCACTCCTGCGTTCTGGGGGGGTCCAACTTACCCTCCGCGTGAGGTCACCTGCCATCCAGGGCCAGCGCTGTGACACCGGTGCGCGCTGAGGACCTGCAGGGGGTGTGGTGGCTTTGCCAGCCCAGCCCGGGCTTGTCCCCGCAACTAGCATCCAGACATGCCCCCCTGTCCCGAGTCACAGCCTGCAGTGGTGGCAGCCGGGCACCCCTCCCTGGTCCCGAGTGGCCTTCCAGCTAGTCCACTCGGGTCCGCGTGCCACGCCTCAGTCCTGCTGACACAAGGAGCAGACACCAGGACACGTGGGGTGGGGGGGTGCGTCCCACACCCTGGGAGGGGGTCATGAGACGGTAGCTCTGGCCTCCAAAGCAGCTCTTCCCAGCACAGTGGGGCTGTCAGGAGTTACAGCTGCAAGGGGGGCTGGGTCCAAGCCACTGCTCGCTGCCCCAGCAGCCGTGTGACCCTGTAGGTGGCCCTGTGGACCAGCTGTGGGAGCCTGGCCCTCTGCACAGAAGGCTGGGGCCAGGAGCGGCTGCGGGAGCATTAGCATCACGTGCTCTGGGAGGGGGTGTCACCTGGCCGATCCCCATTCCCTTTTGCAGACGTAGCCGAGGACCAGTCCTGGGCCTGGGTTGGCTGGGTGGTTGTGGGGCGGAGTCCAAGACCTGGCTGGCCTGGTGGATGAGCAAGGTGGCTTCACGGATTGGGCAGTGAAGGTCTAACAGCCTGGGGCTCTGCTCCTCACTCCGCTCACTGTGGCTGTCTTCTCCAGGCGGTGGGGAGCTGCTGTCCTCTGCAGGGCCTGTGCCACTGGCCCCCCAGAGCCCCAGGCCCCAGAGCTGTGGGGTTCCCCACACCCCTCCGGCAGGCTCCCTGTGGCGTTTCCTGCTGAGGTGGAGCTACGGGGTGTGTGCCCCACACTTCTCAGAGTGGGCTTTTTGCATTAAATGTTTTCCCCTGTTTTAGACCTCTAGATGGCAGAAACTTAAATTCAGTGGACCAGGTCACTTCACGAGTTCACGCTGGCAGAGAAGGGTCAGGGACAGAACCCCTGAGTGGCGGTGTGAGAAGCACCTGTGGCAGCGGCGGCCCCAGCTGATGGTCTCCTAGGTGCCGCGCTGCAGGGGCGTCTGTGCTCCCGTGTCCTCGCTGGAGTAAAAAAGCGCGTAGATACCTGTCAGGGGCGTTTACCTGTCGTGACTGGGGAGGCTCTGGGCAGCAGAGCCCCCCAGACCAGCTCCCAGCACACCCTTAGCAGATGGCCTGGAGGCCCCTTGAGGTCCCCAACACAGCCACCCCAATGGCCTTGCCCCAGCCCACCTCACCGCAGGCCTGGTCACTCCTGGGGAGGGCCACGCTGTCGTGGCAGCTTCATCCAGGGTTTGTTCATCTGATCCTCTGAGCGGGGAGGGCAGACAGGGCAGACAGAACTTTCCACCTCAGGAAAGGTTATCTGCACATCAAAGGAAAGTTGTCTCTTTGTCTGCAGGGTGGAGCTTTCAGTCTCTGGGTTTCTGGTAACTAAACTGGAAGAAACTGTCCCTGGCTCTTCCCCAGCGACCACTTGAGACCGCCAGCCACACAGCCCTGTCCCTGAGCCCTGTCCCCTCAGCCCCAAGTGCAGGAGCGCTGGGGCCCGCCCCTCCGTCAGGGCCCTGCAGGGTGTGGCCTGGGCGGGGTGCCTCAGGCTCGGGGCGTGTAACAGGCAGTGGCGCGAGGCCCGCTAGCCTCTGGACCAAGGTTGAGAAAACCTGCCCGGCGGCCATGGTAGGCACTGCCCCATTTGCCCACAGCTTTTGGCCCAAAGCTTTGCTCTGAGAGGGTGTCAGATACATTTGTTGATTTGATTTTGTTGGCTATAGATGAGCCTGGTGATGCAAAGGCTGTCAATGACCCAGCTACCTGAACCCTCCGCCCCTCTTGGAAGAGCCGGTCCTCAGTCAGGCCTCTGTTAATTCCCCGGGGGATGGGATCGCACCAGTGTTGGGGGTAGCCATGCCCCGGCCCCAGCACCTCAGAATGGACCTTATTTGGAAATAGGTCGACACAGATGTGATTAGTCAGGACGAGGTCCACAGGAGCAGGCGGCCCTAACCCAGTGACTGGTGTCCTTATGAAAAAAGGGGATTTGAACACAGACACGAACAGGGAGAATGCCGTGTGAACATGAAGAAGAGATGAGCCGAAGTGCCTCCAAGCAGAGGGGACCAAGGCGTGCCACCAGCAGCCAGGAGAGGGGCCTGGGACAGACTCTCCCTCAGAAGGAACCGACCCTGCTGACACTTTGATCTTGACCTTCCATCTTTCAGAACTGGGAGAGCACCAAGGTCTGTAGTTTAGGGCACCCAGCCTGTCACCTCACCGGGGCGGCCCTGGGGAAGCCCCGCCTCAGGTGCCGTGGGCCTGTCCTGACCCCACAGGTACACACACTCCGGGCCCCACTCTGCTCCGCGCGTGTCCTATGTCCCGGGCTCACATCTTGTCCCCTGGTGCCTCTCCCACACCTGGCTGCTGCAGTGAAGGCAGGTGGCACTGGCCCAGGCAGCTGGCGTGTCTTCTTCACATTCCACTGGCTGTGCTCCACAGGTGAGTCTGCGCCGGGGCGGGTGCGGCGGGCACAACCACCTGAGACGTGGCGGCCTGTCTTTGGGGCGCAGACTAGATGCTGCCTTGAGTCCAGTACGTTGCAGGAGCCTGGAACTAGGAGAAATGTGGGGCGCAGCGACAGGGTTCGGGGTGCAGGGGAACCAGCCATTGCAGGGAGGGGCAGCAGGGGGTTCCTGATGGGTGGGGTGGGTGGGCCTGAGTGGGCGCTGAGGCTTTTAGAGTCTAACCGGGAGGTTCCCGAGCAGGAGGGCAGTGCCATCAAGGCCCAGGAGAGTGATGTAAGCCATAACCAACGGTGACAAGCAGCAGACAGGGGTCGGGTAGGGCCAGGCAGGGCTTCTTCCTGGCATGGTCGGGACCCTGTGCTTCCCCTATTTTCCTGGAAGGCGGAGGCAGCCACCCTCCCCGTCCGCCAGGCCCTTCTCCCAGAGTTCCAGGCCTGGGCCCTTTTCGATGCTCTTGGTACCTACTTGCCTCCCTCATAGGCCCTGTCCTTCTAGTGCCCTCTGTGAGGCACCTTCCAGGTCCAGCAGTGGGGCCGGGTGCACTGGCCAGGAAGGATCTGACCCCTTTGGCTGGGCACAGCGACAGGTGGGCTGAAAGACGAGCCACCAAACATGATCTGAGGGCGAGGCGGAGAGCAGCTCGGTTTCAGCCCTTCGCGGTGCGAGCATGACCGCGCAGCTTTATATAGCTCTGCGGGCCCTATATAAGTGGGAGGTGCCCTTGCCGCCGGGGTACAGGAGGCATCGCGGTGGCTGTGCTGGGAGCCACTGTCCTCAGCCAGAAGAGCCTACACGCTGGTCTGGTCCAGCTGGGCACATTCCCCTGGAGCAGGAGGGTCCCCTCAGGGGTGGGCCACACACAGCCCCCAGGATGCCCAGCAGGACCGTCCGCTATGCCCGCTATAGCCCCCAGCAGCGGCGCCGGCGGCTGCTGGCAGAGCGCAGCGTGCGCTTCCCTAACGACGTCTTATTCCTTGACCACATCCGCCAGGGTGACCTGGAGCAGGTGGGACGCTTCATCCGGGCTCGGAAAGTGGCCCTGGACACCATCCACCCCTCAGGTGAGTGCCTGCCAGCAGAGCCAGCCGAGGGGCTGTGGGGAAGCAGGGGAGGGCTCAGCCTTGACCCGTCCTCCTCGCCTTCCCAGGCCTGGCGGCCCTGCACGAAGCCGTGCTCTCTGGAAACCTGGAGTGCGTGAAGCTGCTGGTCAGATACGGGGCCGACATTCACCAGCGTGACGAGACGGGCTGGACGCCCCTGCACATCGCCTGCAGCGACGGGTACCCCGACATCGCCAGGTGAGAGGGTGAGGCCAGCGGCTTTATCCCAGCTCCTCCAGCCTCAAGGGGCCTCCAGGATGTGGCCCCCCCAAAGCTGGCAGTGTCGCTATGAACTGTAAGGGCTTCCGTGATCACCTTTCTGTCCCCTTGCCCTCCCTGGAGCAAACTGGAAAAGTCAGCCAGTTTCCAAAGGGTCAGGTTTCACCACCCTCACCCCACCTGGAAAAAGAAAAAACAGGTGGACCTAAGAGCTGCGTGGGGCGGGATGGGGGGGGCGGGGGGCTCCTCCAGGCCATCTCTCCACTACAGCCAGGACTTCCCTTTATGCTCAGGTACCTCATCTCCCTGGGGGCTGACAGAGACGCAGCCAACGATGACGGCGACCTGCCTTCCGACCTCATTGATCCGGACTTCAAGGACCTGGTAGAGCTCTTCAAAGGAACTAGGATGGACTGAGCCCAGCCCTGACCTCCCAGGGCTGTCATCCTCCCTGGAAAAACCGGGCGCCCACCTCCCCCAAGTGCCAGGACGTGCCCGCCCGCGGGGCGCTGGAGCCAGCCAAGCTGGCCAGGACCCTGTCCCTGGGAGCGAACCCCGTCCCACACCTCTGGCCTGGCTTTTTCTCCAGGTGAATTTTTTATTGTGAACAGTTTTTACTTTTTCAATAAATGTGATGCCCAAACCCGAGGTGGTAGCCTGATTACTGGGGCCCGGCCCGCCCCAGTCCCCCAGCTCCGGCCGCTTCCGGCAGTGGGCGCGCCCCGCTGATCGCGCTGGGATGGGGGCCCGGAGGACGGCGCTGCAGTCGCCCCGCCGCCCCCGCAGCCCCGACCGCGTCGCCCAGCCCCGGCCCGCGGCCCCGCGCGGCGCCGTCACGTGGCCGCGGCGCCCGCGCGTGCGCGTGCGCGGCGCGGCGTCACTTCCGGCCGGGCCCCAGCTGGCGGAGGCGGCGGCGGCCGAACGGCGAGGTGAGGCGACGGCGGGGGCGGAGCGGGCGCGGCCGGGACCCGCCCTGGAGCGGCGGGCGCGAGGGGAGGGCCCCGGGCGGGGTCGCGGAGGGCGGCGCGCTGCACCCACGCGGCGCGGCGGGGGGCGCGGGGTAGCGGGGCCGCCGTCCCGCCTCCGGGGCTGCGGCTGCCCGGTCCGTGGACGCCTCGCTCGCCCCGCCTGGGAGACCCTCCCCGGGGGCGCCGCCCGGGCCCCCGCGCCGCCGCCAGCCGGGCCCCCTGCGGCTCTGCTGCACTCGCACCCCGCCTCCCGGTGCGGGTGCCGGCGGGAACGGGGCGGCGGGGCCCGACCCACGCGGGTGGTGGGCTCAGTGCCGCCGCGGGAGCGGGGCCCGGACGGGGTGGGGGCCGCGGGCGCCGAGCTTCTGCTTCCCAGAGTAGCGCAGGGTGTAAAACCTTCAGGTCGAATGCAAATGCAAGCGTCGTGTCACCCTTCCTGCCCCAGGAGGACTTCTAAGAGGAGGTGGTGGTTCAGCGGGACCCCCAGGGATGAGTAGGATAGTTGGGGCAGGAGACAGACAGCTTGGGCAGAGGCCCCGAGGTGTCGGTGGGGAGCAGAGATCAACCCACTGGATGGACAGGACCAGAGTCCAGGGAGGCAGTGGGGGTCTAATTTGGTGTGAGTTGACGGGATGGTGGGATTTCCAGGTGACACAGGAGGGGGTGCACACGCCCAAGTCTGTCCCCGTGGGGGAGCTGCCGCGGTCCCCCAGGAAGGTGGGTGAGAGGCGGTGCAATGCTTAGGGCCTGGCGGTGGGGGGGGGGGAGCATTCCTGGACTCCAGCCCCAAGTTCACCAGCATCCTGCTGGCCCTGCCTGGGCAGGAAGTCGTTTTCTAGATGTCTCATTGGCTGCAACTAGGCTGTTGAGAGCCCCAGATACAGAATATGACGGGAAAGTGGAAGCTAAGAAAATTTGAGTCGCAGAAATTCCAAAGGAACACAGAACGACTAGCAGTTGGTTTCATCAGTGGTTCTAACTCCGGAATGTCCATTGTCACTCTTCTGGACAACAGAGTATCTTCTCCTGTTCTATCTATAGGCATAGGGCTGCGTGGGGGGAAAGAGTGTGAGACCAGGGGACAGAGGCTGGGCTTTGATCCCCCTCACCCACGCCTTGCCTCTCCCCAGGAGGTCTCAGGAGCCCGTGGCTCCCTTGGAATATGAAGGTGCTATGTGGGTCCCTGGTGAGGAAAGGTCCTTCCATGTGTCTGTGCAGGGCCACATCTGCGTTAGGACCTCTGGGAACCCGCTTGGGGGGAGGCAGGCAGAGGCAGGTTCTGGGGTGCTCAGGCTAGCTAAGCTGTCTGGGCCCAGCCCTGGAGGCCCAGAGGTTGGGGCCCAGACCCCACTCTGCTGGGCGGCAGGCTACTTCACCTGCCGAGCCTCCGAAGTGGGGGCCGTCAGGGCACCTTCTTCCTGGCCCCGTGCGGGGCGGGACCTGGGCATCAAGCACCCAGTGCAGGGGCGCCCTGAGGTCAGCCCTTGGGAAGTGCCCGCCGCAGCGGGTGGCTCTGCTGTCTCCCCACAGTGCCTGTGCGTCTCGGGTCCCCTCCCTCCGGGTGGGCTGGCTCGACGTGTGGTTTGCTCAGAGCTGTCCTGGTTCACTGTTCGGCAGGGACAGCCGCGCACTCGGTGGCCGCCCTGTCCGTTGGATCAGGGGCCACAGAGGGTTCACTTGAGGTCGTGGCTTCATGTGGCTGTGCTTGGAGCCCTGTCGAGCAGGAGCGCAGGGTGAGCATCCTTGGGGACCGTTGTGGCTCAGATGAGGACATGGAGATCCAGAGAGGGAACGGACTTGCCTGGGGGTGGCAGGATTGGAGGACCGTCAGCCACAGAGTGGGCTGGACTGTGCCAGGTGCCCAGCACGCAGCCCATCAGGTGCTGTGGCCTAGGCAGCCGCCACGACACTCAAGAGTGACAGTGTGGCAGGGGGGCATCATGTGGTCATCTGTGGTGACGGCATCAGGCAGAGGTGGCTCTGTGGCAGAGGCTGTGTTTGGGGCGGGTAGGGGACCCAGGAGCTCGTGACACCAGGTGACGTAGGTTGGGGCCAGACAGGGCTTGATGGAAGGAGAGGGCGGGTGGTGTCAGGTGGGGAGTGACGGGGTGGAGTGCTGGGAGGAGCATGGTGGCATCGGCGTGTGTGGGGATGCGGGAGGGGGGTGCAGGACGCTGTCCCCACGTGGGGCGTGGCCAGCCCTGGGCATGGGGAGAAGCAACTGAAGAGCATGGCAGCGGAGTCTCCGGAGCGTTCTGGGCTGGCCGGTGGTGGGGCCTGTGGGCCGGGGGGGACTGCTGTGGGATCGTCAGGTGCGACACGGCAGTGAGCCTGAGCACCACACGTCGTGGTGCGCGGGGGGACGACACAGCCCAACTGCAAAGCTAGTAGAACACGACAGAGGCCCCTTCGAGCTGGTGGCCTGCGGGGCATGAGAGGCTGATGTTCACGAGGAAGTGTTCCTGCAGGTAGCCTTTGTGAGTGGGAGTGGGGAGACGGCCCGGGGCAGGGCATGGGAAGCGGGGCGCCCTGGCCTGCCCTCACAGCTGCTGTGGCCACGTGAAGGCCAGGTCACTTTCTGGCCTGTGTCTTACGCCTGCCCCCCCATCCACCCCCCGCCGGCCGCACCCCCATCGCTTTCCCCTGAGCTGAGCGGTGGTTTCCGTCCCGTGGGACCTGGGCTCTGACCTCAGCGGAGCTCTCAGTGGCTTGGGGGGTCCTTCTGGGTGTCCCTGGCCTGTGTCATTCTCCCCAGCCTCTTGTCACCTGGTCCCTCCACACCCTCTCTTCAGTGGCTCTGCTCAGCCAAGCACACACACTGGCCAGCCCAGGCCTCTTGCTGGGTGTCCTCCTTCCTCACCTGAGGCCGTTCTTGCTGGGGTCAGTGGAGATTTTGTCATCCTGGTCCAGTGGGTACCTCTTGCTCCAGGTCTTGATTCTAGCTGTCCCCCAGATGGACAGGAATGGCTGTCACAGGCTTGCATGTGTTGATTTTAATGGACGTTTCCTTTGGGATCCGATTTAGAGACCCAGCTCCTTAGAGGCGTCCCAGGAGATGGTGAGGACAAGCAAGCTGCAGGCCCCTGGCCTCTCAGGAGGCTGCCGGTGCATCCAGGGGGACCCCTGGGTCCTGCCAGGTGGCGAGGTCTCAGCAGGAAGGGGCCAGCAGAAGGTTGTGATGAGAAAACCTGTGGAGGGGACTGAGCCGGGGGGAAGCGGGCGGATCTGGAGGTTCCTCCCGGCTGGGGAAGCCGGGCATTAGGACGCAGGCTGTCAGGCCCAGTGGGGTGTGACCCTCCCCCACCCGTGAGAGGAGGCGGATTCCCTTTTTAAATGTCGTTTTACTTGTCCTTCGAGTCAGGAGGACGTGAGAACTTGCTGAGGTCTGGAACCTGGCAAAGGTGCCTCCAGTGCAGTCCGGCCAGACACCTTCCCGCTGAAGGACATCTGTGCAGGGGTGGGGGCTTGGTGACAAGCACGCAGCCCTGGGTCTAGGAACGAGTGACCTCTACAAGCTCCTGGCCCGGTCTAGAAGCCCAGCCGATGGGGGCGGTGTGGGGTGGGTCCTCGGCGTGGGGACAAGGGCTCCAGGGGTCCGGGACTTAGGTCTGGGGCTCGCTCAAGGGCTGGCCCACTGCAGGCCTGCGGCTCTGGGGCAGCCTGGGCCCAGCCTGGGAACTGCCTCGGTGAAGCAGGTAGGGAGGCAGCCGGAGGCACCGAGCGGGAAAGGCTGGGTGGCCCCTGGAAGCTGACCCAGGGGGCGGGGCAGGAGGGGGTGGCTGAGGAGCTCTGGGAGCAGAGGCCCAGGGTGGGCGGGGCTGGGAAGGCAGGTACCCTGAAGTATTGCCAGGCGGAAGAGGACAGACCACAGGCCTGCCTGGGTGGGCAGGGGATGGCCTCACCGGAGCTTTCCTGCCTTGTCCCACTGCCCACAGCCCCTTGGGGCGAGTGTCCCCAGGGCACCCTCATGTGTTCTTGCCCTGGACAGGAGAACCATGGGCTGGAGGTCCCCATGTCCAAGTAAGGGGAAATTACTTTGCGGTGGTCTGGGCCCCAGCCTGGGAGGGTCACAGGGCCCTGCCTGCCTCCAGGAGTCTGGTTTTATGATTTTTTGTTGCCTTGGCCTATAGGGTTCTGTTTACTTATGAATGCCAATCACTTGTCACAGCTGAGGGAGCCAGAGAGGACACTCCCACCCCTGTCTCCTCTCCCTCCAACCGCCCCGCGGAGGGGCTGTGGCTCATACATGGCATTCTGGGCCCACTGGCTCCCGGGGGTGTGGGAGGCTACTGGGCCACCCCAGCTCCACCCCCAGCACCTGGGGTTGCCCTGTTTGGGACAAGGCCAGGCCAGGGACTGGCCCTGTAGCTGGCTCCCTCACCTTGTGGTGTGTGTCCTCAGCCAGAGGGGTGCCGTGCAGCTGGCACATTTGAGTGAGCCTAAAAATAGCCTCCCACCCAGGGCCGTAAAACCCTGGCAGAGAGGTGTGCACAGGCGGTGCTCCAGGGTCTCACTGCTAGGTCCCGCCTGGAGCTTCCTCCGGTGCACAGCCCTCCTGCAGCCTTCCCGCCCAGCCGCCTTCCATGTCTAGGGAGCAGGAAGCTGGGCGGGCTCTGGGTCCCCTGGGCTCCCCACCACTAGGAAGCATGCCCCCACTTTACAGATGGGACCGTGAGGCTCAGTGCAAACAGCATGCTTGCCTCGCAGGCCGTGAGAGCAGTGAGGGTCCCAGGGACGACTCTGGCAGACCCAAGCTCTGCCGGGGAGGTGCTCTCCTGCCACTCTGGAAAGGGGAATGAATGTTGCCATCCCGTGGTGCCTGAATCAGGGGGAGGGGCTCCCCAGTATTGGGGGCCCAGGCTGCTGCAAGCCATGCCTGTTGCTGGCCCCCTTGCCCCTGGCTCCCACTGGCAGAGTCCGCTGCATCCTTAGCCAGCTTGGATCGGGGATCCCCTGGCGGCAGTGAGGCCATAGCAGATTGTCATCACTTAAAGGGGAGAAGCCACATGCACCCCTCCCCTCTCTGCCACCCTCTGGAGAGGGTGACACCATCCCCCCATGTTCCCGGCCTTCCCTTTCAGAGGCCGAGGGGATCCGCAGTGTAGCACGAGGACCAGACCCCAGCGATGACCAGGTGGGTCTTGGGCAGCAGAGTGGCGACCAGCCTGGTGCAGGGGAGTGGGGTCCCACTCTGCCCCCAGCGTCCCCTCACGTGCCCCCACAGCTCCCCTGTCTCCAGAGTCGTCTACAACGGCAAGAGGAACAGTGGCCCCCGCTCTCCCCCCACCAGCAGTGAGATCTTCACCCCGGCCCATGAGGAGAATGTGCGCTTCATTTACGAAGGTGTGCGGGGTGCCCCCATCTCCCCTGAGCCCCTCCTGCCCTTCGGGATGTGGGCTTAACCACACTGTCCCCCAGCCCGGGCAGGTGGGGTGATGGGACCTGTCTGCTGAGGACAGGCTCTGGTAATGGGAGCAGGCAGCACCCAGAAAAGGCAGCATTTGTAGGTGGCTGGGTCCTTGCGGAGCAAGGGGGCTGCTGTGGGAGGCGGTGCACTCTGGGGAGCCTACGGCTGTTGCAGAAGTGGGTGGCTGTGTGCTGGGTGGAGGGGGCGGGGATGGAGAAGGCAGGAAAGGTTGGGCGGGCGCTGGGGGAGGAGCACAGCCCTGCGCATCTTACAGATGAGGGGCCAGGGCTCCCCGAGGCAGGGGTCATGCTTGGGACAACTTGTGGGTCAAAAACTGGCCGGTGGGCAGCGGGGATGGGGCAGATGCTGTGAAGGGGGAGACTGGGGGCTGGGGAGGGGCCGTGAGGACGCTGAGTGGGAAGGGGGATAGACGCTTTCCTGGCTCGGACACCGACCGCCGGGACTCTGTCCGGTGGGCTGGGCTGGCATGGCGCCCTCCTTCCTGCAGCCTGGCAGGGCGTGGAGCGGGACCTGCGGAGCCAGATGTCCGGCAGTGAGCGGGGCCTGGTGGAGGAGTACGTGGAGAAGGTCCCCAACCCCAGCCTGAAGAGTGAGTGGGCGGGGCGGCCCGGGGCGGGGCGGGAGGCCGCCCCTTCCTGTTTCCTACTGGGGAGGCTGCAGGGCAGGGTGGGCGGGACCCAGGGCTTCCGGAGGTGGGGCAGGTTGAGGACAGGAAACTGCCCCTGGTGTGTGCTCCGCGGACTGTCCTGTTCCCCTACAGCCTTTAAGCCCATCGACCTGAGTGACCTGAAGCGCCGGAACACGCAGGACGCCAAGAAGTCCTAACGCGCTGGCCCCCCGTGGCCTCTGGGAGATTGGTGCTTCCCGGGGGTGGCCCCCTCCCCTCCTGCGGGCCCAGCTCCTGGGGGGGAGGGGGAGGGGCCGCGCTCTCAGCAGGCAAACCCCAGGACCAGGACCTGTGATTGACGGCCGAGGCCTGCCCCTCCTCCTCCAACCCCCTCCTTTCCTGTGGGGGGATCTCAAGCTGCCCCTGTCACTGCGAGGGTCTGGGCCCTGCCAGCCCCTGCCCTGTCTCTGGAGCTGGCAGGCCCTGCCCACCCTCCAGGGTCTTGACCCTGACTCCCCTTCCCTTCCATCGCATCCACTGTGCCCCCACCCCTGGCCACTTCCAGGATCAGGAGGGAGAAGTGAGGGTCTCTGCTATCGCCTGGGCCTGTGGGACTAGGCCAGGTGCCGACCCTGAGGTGGCCCGGAGGCTGGACAAAGGCAGTCCCACCACGGCCAGCGTGGGGTCCCTCACGCTGCTGCTTCTCTGGCCCAGGCACACTGGGGAGCACAGCACATACCCCCCCCCACGTTCAGCCTTGGCCCTTTCCTTCCTGCATCCGCTTCAGGGTGGCTCTCGGGGCCTGGGACACCACTGTTCCCCTCGCGTGGGCCTGGTGTCTGCAGCCCTGTGGCCACAGCCGCCCCCTTGGGCAGGGGCGTGAAGTCGCCCGGGGGGGTCCTGGCTTTGTGCAGTGTGCTGGGAGTGTCACCAAGGCCCCTTTTTTTTTCCTGTGCTCCCCAAAAGTCTGGCGAGCCTGAGGGCCAGTGAATAAAGGTGTGCGGCACTGCATCGTCTTCGTGGTCTGTCCGGCCTCGGCCCCACCATCCACACGGTGCTGGGACTCCCAGGTCATGGTCGAGGCCCCAGAGCCCAGAGGTTCTGTCTGGTTCCTGGGCTCCACTAGGGGGTGCTCAGGCCTCTTATAGGAGGTGGAGGTGGGGGCCCCCGGGGGACAGAGACTGGGGTGGATCTGGGCTTCGGGGCATTTGGGGGGCAGCCCCTCTATAGCCTTGGACCCCAGAGAGACCTGAGCGCACTTGACCTTCAAACCTGGAAAGCCTTGGCAGGCCAGACTCAGACAAGACGAAGTGGAAATTATTTAGGAAGCATTTTTTTCCTAGAAGAGTATTTTGGGGCTCAAGTGACCCCATTGGTGGCTTTGGGAGGCATCTCTCGGGGGTGATTCCCAGGGCCGGAGTGCAGGAAGGGTAATTTGTGTGATAACCTCCGAGGCTTGCTGCTTCTGGGCTCCGGCTGCTGCCCTGGCTGACTCCCAGTAACCCCATGGCCTCGTTTGCTTCCTGAGGACCGGTGGGGCGTTTTGCTAAGGGTTCCCATGCCCAGGGCTGGGTCACCTGAGCTGATCTCCACTGTTTGGGGCTGAGCAGGAGGTGTGGGCCAGGGACACAAAGCATACCCTCCCCCCCATGTGACCTTGGCCACTGAGGATGAGGTGGGACAAGAGGCGGAAACAACCCTACTCATGGTGGCCAGCAAGGGTCCTGTAGGGGAGGGGCAGGGTGGGCCGGAACCCGGCCAGTCTTCGCTGTCCCTGTGACCTTGGGCAGGTTGCTGTCTTGAGCCTCAGTTTCCTCGGGTGGAAGCTGGCACCCGCCCTCTGGGTGGCTGTGACCTTGAGCAGGTTGCTGTCTTGAGCCTCAGTTTCCTCGGTGGAAGCTGGCCCCGCCCTCTGGGTGGCTGCCTCGGGCTCGTGTCGGCTGCCACTGTGCGTCCTTCCGTGGACGCTCTTGGCAGGTGCCGTCCTCGGCACAGGGAGCACGAGACTTAAGGTGGCCTGGACAGCCGCTGCTGGTCGTGGCGTGCGCCACCTCGGCTTCCCTTCTGCAAAGGGGGTGGGCTGTGGTGGTCCAGAGGGGTGCTGGGACCCCCAGGCAGCCCACTGGGGGTCAGCTCATGAGCATCTTACTGTTTCCAAGTCGGCCTGACAGGACCTCTGAGAGGCCTGTGGGTCGTCCCCTCCTGGGGGCTGGAACAGGGGCTCCCTCAGTGGCCTTCGGCCACACCAGGGCCTGAATTCGGGGCCACCGCCTAACCTCACCCGGAAGTGGGAGTGTTCCTGGGCCTGTGACCCCTGGCCCCAGGGTCCTGAGTGAACCCTTGGTACACCCCTCGAGGCTTTCTCTGTGAAATGGAGGCTGTCAGCCTGGGGTCATCCTGCCAGAGACACCTTGCGGCTGGGAGAGTGCGTGACAGGCCGCGCGCTGGGAGGGAGTGTGATCAGCTCAGCATGGGGTGGGGGTCAGGGCTGGGGGGACACCACCCAGTCTGCAGAGGTGTATCTGGCCCAGAGCCCCAGCCAGGCAGGAGACCTGTGGTCCCATGCTGCCTACCCCAGCTCGGGGTCCAGACACACTTTGGGGGGCTCTGCCACAACGGGCTTCGGCGTCCAGCCCAGAGTGGACTGATGGCCGCAGTCCCCCGTTAGCCCAGTTGCTGGCGGAGGTGACGCCCGGGACTGTGCTGCCACCGACCAGTCCCAGGCGGTGGGGCTACCCAGCTGTGAGTGGCTGGGGACACCCCCTTGCCTCTCCTGAGGGGAGGGCAGCTGGGGGCGAGGCCACAGTCCTGGTGGGCGGGTGTGTCTGCCCCCCAAGCCCACACACAGCTGCTTCCATCCAGGCTCCTCAGCTCCGTGGGGCGAGCTTAGTCACCCCATCCTGCAGGTGAGGACGGAACCAGCGCCAGACTGGCCTCATTCGGGCTTCTTAGCTGTGTTTCTGTCAACATTCAATGTAGTGAGCGCTGAGCGTGTGTGCACTGAGCGTGAGCGGCAGTCCGGATACGCGTGAACACAGCCCGCAAGCCCCTGGGGTCTGACCCCTGTCTCCCAGGTGGTGAAGGGTCGAGGGATGCAGTGCGCCGCCACACCTGCTTCACGCCCTGAAGCCTTCCTCCTCACCCCTCCCTTTTCCCTCGTTCCTGTCTCGAAGGCCCCCAGGCACTCGGTGGTGTTGTTCCCCCCAGCCTGGGATGGGCTGGTGGCTGCGCTGTGAGTGGCTCCTCTGTCCCCTGCACTGCTGGTGTGAGGCGAAGAGGCTGAGTGGGCTCGCAGGACACCTGGGTGCGAAAGGCCTGCTGCGGGGGGTGGGCGTTCAGGAGAGAAGCAGGGAGGCCAGCGAGGTCCCCTCAGTGAGCTGAGGGGCAGCTGAGGAGCTCCACGTGGCCGTGTGGAGTTGGGGTGCCAGTAGGAAGCCGAGTCTGCAGTGTGGACTTGGGGAATCACAGGGTGGGGGGAGAGAGGTTGGGAGTCACCTAAGCACTGACTTTTACAGATGGATAGAGGACGGGGGGTGGGGGGGCGGGGAGGGGGGAGCAGGCCGGGTGGAGCTGGGGGGAGCGCTGCAGGAGGCGAGGCCCCCTGGCCCGCCCCTGGCGCCCTGGCCCACCCCTGGCGCCCTGGCCCACCCCTGGCCTGCACAGCCACTTGCAACGGGAGCTGATGCTTCGCATTTCTGCTGTTAAACAGCACCCAGGACCTGCCCCTTCCGCCTCGCACTGTCCCCTGCCTGCCCACAGTGCCCCCACCACCTCCCTAGAGGGTGTGTGTTCTCCCTCGTCGGGTTACATCAGTGTCTACGTATTCAGAGCTAAGCCATGTGGTAAATGGTCACATTTTTCTTTTCTGACCAACATTTTGTTTCCCTGAGTTAGTGACTGCTTTATTAAAAAAAAAAATTTTGCTTTGTTTTCTGTGTACTAATATGAATTAAGTGCTGAACTCTCCACAAGGTCATGTAAAGTTCTCTTGGTGTGTCCAGTCACTCTGATCCCTTAGAGGTGACTCCTGGAGCCCCTCGGCCCAGGGACCTACTTTGCCTGCCACGTAGCTGCCCTCCTGGGGGTTCATGAGACTGTCCTAGGTCTGAGACCTGCTCATCGGAGTCCCTGATTTCCTCTTTCTTGGTCTTCACACCCATTTCTGTGGCATGTGTGGGCACGCACACGTGTGCACATGTGCTTCTTTCAGGGGAATGGCCCAGGGGAAGGACTCGGGGGCAGGTGGGGAGGAAGGCGATATGGGAGCTGGATGGAGAGTGAGGCTGTGGGTGCTGGGCCACAAGTTCGTGCCACCCCCGACCCCCTCCACGCCATGTGCAGCCCCGTCCCCGACTCCCCCAGCCTGCTCTCCTTCCCTTGGGCACAGGGACTGGGTGAAGGACAGGAGGAGTCAGCACCAGGGGGGTTGTCGGCAGGCCCGAGGTGAGTGGTACACCTCCCAGGGCAGTCACAGGAGCGCTCACGCCAGCACAGGCGGCCCAGTGTCCAGGGCTGGCAGGGGAGCCCCTGTGGGCAGGGGCTCAGAGGAGACTCAGGGCTGAGGGACCTGGGGCAAGAGGTGGCCTGAAGCCTCAAGCCCAGGGGGCTCAGGCCTCCCCTGCAGGCCTGCTAATCACATGACACAGGACGCCCACCTGTACCACAGGAGAGAGCCAGGCCCCTAACCAGCCACAGTGTGACTCCCTGCAGCCGCCTTGGGCGTGGCTGGCGGGGGTGACGGCCCCCGGAGGGGGGGCCCAGTGCCTGGTGGGGGAGTAATTCTATTTACTTTTGCTGAGAGGCCACCTGCCCTCTCATTTGCTCCAATTAGCCAGGCTCTGCCTGAGCTGCTGCAGCCCACGCGCTGCGCTGGGGCTGTGGGCGCCCCTCGCCGGGCATGCGGCGCCTCCCAAAAGCCTGAGGTGCAGGTGTCCCTGGCCAGCTGTCTGGCTAGCGCTCTCTGTGCCCGCGGCCCCCTTCTCCGACAGAGCCCCCACTCACAGCCGCCCGCATCAGTGCGTAGCTGCAGGGGCGCTCTACAAGGTGCCCACGGCCCCCCGAGGGCTCCCACCACGGCACATGCCTCCAGCTTCTGTGTCAGACACGCTGTGCCCCAGGCGGCAACTCGGACCTCAGGGTGCCCCCTGGACAACCGGTCCCCCACAGTGCAGCACCCTCTCACCCGCCAGCCAACACTTAGCTGTCCTGGCTAGTGTCAGCCCGCCCTGCCTGCCCAGCGGGGTGTCCACCCACACCACAAAGGCGTGCCCTCTGCACACATTGCCCTTGCACGCAGGCCTGGCCTGGCAGTGTGCAGGGTGCGGGGGCGGGGGGGCGGCCAGGCCTCTGCCAGGTGGCGAGCTACTGGCCTGTGCAGAGGCCTTCGCTGGACCATTTCGATTCATGGGTCTGCGTCTCTGTTTCAGTCTGCTGTGTGGCCTGCGAAGGGCCCTGGTGGCTGGAGCTGGGATGACGCACAAGCCACCAGAGAACACCCAGCTCTGGGTTGTCTGGGGACGTCCTCCCTGGGCCTGAGTCCAGCCCAGGCCGCGGCTCCAGTGGGGAGGCAGGGGTGTCCCGGCAGGGTCGGAGCCTGATGCTGGCGGCTGCCCTTGGCCACCGTCCGCCTTTCAAGTCCTTCTGCTGGCAAACGCCAACCCTTTGGGGTTGGGGGCCAAAGCTAAGGGGGGACAGTCCACTCTGGCCTGGGGCGGGGAGCAGGACAGCCAGAACCTGCTCCACTGGGGACAGGATGGCGCTGCCAGCCACCAGGCTTCGGGACCCCTCGGGGCTCTCAGCTCCAGGCCCTCCGTGAAGCGGGGGCTCCCAGAGGGAGTGCGCCAGCTCGGGGCCTCATCCCGCTGCTCCCTCGCCCGCGGAGGCCCTGGGCCGCACCCGCTCCCGGGCAGCCCCGCTCCACAGGGTGTGTGCACAGTGGCCGCGGTGCCCCGTCTTTATTGTGGAGGACACAGACACACAGAGCGACACAGGCGGGCATTCACAGAACAGCGCCCCACCGCACCCCGACCCCGAGGGGAACCGCCCCACGCACAGCAGGGGCGGGGCGGGGAGGCCCCGCCCCTCAGTCCGCCCTGCTGGGAGACACGTGGCTGGGGGCGCTGCTCAGGGGCCGTGGTTCTGGGTTGTCCAGCGGAGAGGGGTTCCGGCTGCCCCCGGAGAGCGGCAGCTTCTCGCTGGAGGGGCCTCGGGGGGAGGCGTGCCGTGCAGCTGCCCGCCTGGCGCTCCCGCAGGGCACGGCCCACGCGCCAGCGGAGCCAGCGCCGCCGCAGCTCCGCCTGCACCTAGGGCCGAGGCAGGGTGGGCCACCATCCCCGCGCCGGGGCCGGCCACCGGTCCCGACGGGCCCCGCGGCGCCCGGACACGCAGCGAGGCGGGCACTGTCACCAGGGAATGCCGGGGACTGCGGGCGCGGGGGACCCCCCCCCGTGTGTCCCCAGCACCACCCTCAGCAAGCGCAGGCGGACGCAAGGGCCAGGCAGCTCCTCCCTGACCCCAACCCTGGGGCGGACCCCGTCCCCCACCTACCTCCTTGTTGAGGAAACAGTAGAGGACAGCCACCAGCAGGCCCTGGGGAGAGGGGGTGGTCAGGGCAGCCCCGAAGGGGGCGTGGGACGCGTGGGGGGCGTGGCTCGTGTGGGGGCGCGGGGCGTGGGACGTGGAAGGGGCGTGAGACGTGGCGGGGGCGGGTACCTGGAAGGAGCTGAGAAACAGATCGAAGAAGAGCTTGGCCGAGCGCAGGGTGCCCTGGGCGTGCTCGTCCGTCACGAAGGCGAACACCACCTCGTGGACCCCAAGCAGGGGGATGAGGGTCAGCGTGGACTTGGCCAGCCTGCGGGAGTGGAGCCTGAGTCACCGCACCCGGTGTCCCCACAGGCCCCGCCGCCCCGCCCCGCCCCGCCCCCCGCGCCCACCGGAGCTTGTAGTCAGAATAGCGCATCTGGTGGGCACGGAGCTTGGCCAGGAGGATGTGGAGGATGCGGATGAAAATGAAGAAGTTGATCTGCACGTGGAGGGCACGGCTCAGGGTGGCCCCGGGCCTCCTCTTGGTCCTCCCGCAGACGGGCCTGGCAGCCACGCAGGCCCTTGGGCTGGCGGGCACCCAGCCAAGGATGGGCAGCCTGGCCCCAGGCCAGGGCACCAGCCAGTGTCCTGGCTGAGTGCCGGGGCCTCCCTCCTTGAATGCCAAGGCAGGATGGGGTCTGTCTCCTTGGCCACTACACGCCCACAGGAAGAGGGCCGAGGCCGACCTGCCACCCCACACCCCTCCCTGAGGGGCCATGTGCCTTGTTCCCTCACCAGGATGGCCAGGAAGACAGGAAAGCGCAGAATCCACCAGAAGCCCATGTTGTCATTGCTGGTCCAGCACCTGCAGTGGGGCCTGGCTCTCGTCCAGGCAGCCCCCTCCCCCGCCCCGAGTCCCTGGGGGTCTAATCAGAGTCTCAGGAAAAAAAGGGAAGGGGCCCGTGACCCCATCCGAGCGCCAGGTTGGCGTCCCCTCCACTGACTCTGGTCAGAGACCCCTCCTGCCACCCCACCACACGGCCCTGGCCCAGGACCGGGGGAGCTGAGCCCTGGCCATCCTTGGGTCACTCATACTCACTGGACGTTCTCGAACACACTCTTGACCACTGCCCAGGGGATGACAAACAGCATGGGGGCGCCTGTGGGGGGCGGCAGCTGTGGTCCCCAGGCTACGGCCAGCCTGCCCCCCACCCCATCCAGGTTCACTCACCCCAGCCGATGCCCAGGTAGTAGGTGAAGAAGTCCCTCTCGGAGAAGGTGGCAGGGCCCAGCAGGCTGTGCAGGTACACACCCTCCACCAGCAGCCAGCAGTAGTTGGCCACGACGCCGTACTGCATGAAGACCGTGGCCACCCGGCAGCCGGCCAGAGCCTGGCCGTGGGGGCAGCCCGAGTGAGCCTGGGTTACACGGCTGCCTGGCCCCGGGGGCCGGGGGGCGAGGCCGGGGCCGGCGGCTCACCCCGTCGCTCAGCCAGACGCTCACGCTGAGGTCGTCACCCATCTTCTGGCTGTAGCGGGTCCTGAGCAGCGTGTCGATGGCCAGCACGGAGCTCGCCTTCAGCACGAAGGATGCGAACAGGTTCACGTGGATGTAGTTTCGGGTGCAGTGCAGCTTGCTGGCAGGACAGTGGGTCAGTGACCCCGCCGCCTGCCCGCCGCCCGCCACCCACCGCGGCCCCCCGCCCTGTGCTGGGCGGCGGGTGTACCTGAGGCCCAGCAGGATGGCCAGGGCCAGCAGCAGGGCCCCCAGCGAGAGGCAGTACCCCACCGTGTACATCACCTGGAAGCTGCTGTACATCTTGGCCACCTCCTTCTGCAAATTGTGGTGGCTGGTCAGTGTGCGCTGAGGCCGCCCCAGCAGACGCCCGCCGGCCCCTGCCGCGCCCCCCGCCGGCTGACCTGGACCTCGATCTCGTCGTCTTCCAACTGGCACTGGGAGGCGTTTCGCCATGGCTGTCCCCGGGGCCCTCGTGCCCACTGCCCATCGGGCCCGCACCTCTTGTAGACGAAACGGTGCTGCACTGGGGGGGCGGGCTCTGGTCAGCGCCCCGCGCCCGGCCAGACCCCTGGACCAACCCTTCGCATGCCCTCTGCAGTTACCTTTGTGGTACCAGGGCAGGTACCAGGGGCAGGGGATGCTGGCCGTGGAGTTGGGAGGGGTGTCTGGCCAGCAGGAATACTTGTCGAAGGTTCTGTTACAGACCAGCTCTGCAGAGGCGGGGCGAGGGGCTCCTCAGCAGCGCCCGGACGGCCCCCCAGACTCCCCTCAAAAGCCCCAGAGCCACTGTTCTCTGCTCCCCAGCACCAAGCCTCCAGGTCCCTGACTAGCCCGCCGCCCCAGGACCACAGCGCCCCCTCCCACCAGCCTCGTCTGAGCTCCTGCTCGGCCCAGTCACCACTGCTGGGCCACCTCCTGTCTGCAACGTGTCCCAAACCCACCCAGGTCCTCCCTTCCCAGTGACCTCTGTGCAGCGCCTCCCTCCTTGAGGGCTGAACCCCAGTGCTGCTGGCACCCTTCCTGTGGCCAGCACCTGCCACGCAGGTCTCACCCCTGCTCAGACGATGGACCGCCTCCCAGACAGCGCCTCCTGTTCCATCTCTCTGCGCCCCAGCGACCCCTGGGACTTGTCCCCATGGTGCCCCACCGCTGCCCGAGCCTTGCACCAGATGGCCCATCCCCCAGGCCTTGTGCATTCTGCCCACCTCTCTCTGCAGCCCCCACCCCCACAGTCTGCCCACTGGGCTTTGAGCTGCATGGAGGCAAAGACTGTCCCTGGGTCGAGCGTGGGGGACAGCCAGCTGCAGGGGAGGGCACAAAGCACCCCAGTTCTGGGGGCAAGTCTACCATTTCTTTTATTTCCTGGTTGTGCGGCCTTGGGCCAGTCACTGGCCTCTCCATGACTCAGTTTCCTCACCTGTAAATGGGGGCAGGGTGTTGGGGGACAGGGCCTTCCCTGAGGGGAGTGAGGAAGCAGCCTGGGGCGGAGGGCGTGGGGCTCACCCGTGGGAGGCGGCAGCAGGCTCAGGTTGTGGAGACACTGGTCACGGTACAGCTTCCACCTCTCAAACAGGAAGTCCATCGCCTGGGCGGAGGGGGCCTGTGGCTGCGGGGCAGGGCCATCAGCACGGAGGCCGGTGGGAACCGGCGCGGGGCAGGGGGCAGCCGCACGCACCTGGGAGGCCAGCAGCAGCAGCAGCAGCAGGCGGGGGCGGCACAGCTGGGTGGGGGGCATTCCTCCGGGCTGCCGCCCCCCACATCTGTCTGGGGCCGCGGCCGGGGCACAGGGTCCTCGTGGGCACACGCTCCTCCTGGGCCTCTGACGATCAGAGCAGCAAGGCCTGGGGAGGGGTCTCTAGCAGTGAGGAGCCGCGCTGGCCAGCAGGGTGCCTTGCTACCCTCCAAGCCCCTCAGAGCCTCTGAGTCCCACTGCTGAAGTGCGGGCTCAGAGGGAAGGAGCCATTCTTCGTGACAGGCCCCGCCCAGCGTCCTGCAGGCTGGCCCCCTCCCTGGGGTGGGGTGGGTTTCTCACGGCCTCTAGCTGTCCCTCTGGCATAGAGCCCCTCCCCTCTGCTGGTGGCACCACCATCCTGCCTGGTCCCGAAACTGCCGGGGGAGGGGTGGGAGCACACCACCGCCCCACCCAGTCAGCTCGCCGGGCAGGGCCAGGGTGCCGGGGCCATCTGGCGCTTGGCCCCGAGTGCCCTGAGTGTCAAGCCGCGGCCTCCAGGCTCCAGGCTTACCAGGACCAGGAGGCCCGGCACATGCCCAGTGGGGTCCCTGTCCCACACATGCCCCCTTTTCCAGCACCAAGGTGCCTAGATGTCCCCCGGGTCCCACCTGATGCTCAGGCCAGGCTTCCTGAGTCCCTTGGGGGCACAGGGCAGGCAGCTGGCAGCACGGTCCCCAGTAGCACCCCTGGCTACTGGGCCCAGACGCAGGGCCTCTGCCCCTGTGGTGGCTGCTGGGGGGCCATGGTGCCTGGCCCTGGGCTGGAGCCCGCGCGCAGCCGCAGCCCCACAAACCCTTTCGTCGCTGCCACAGCCATCCCTGGCCCAGAACGAGTTCCCCGAGGCAGCAGGGGGGTTCTGCCCTCCAGGCCTGGGTGCAGGGCCCCCGAGGGCTGTGGAAGAGCCTTCCTCTGCGCACACTGGCACAGAGTGAGCAAGTGACAGACAGATACATGGACAGAGGGAGGGCGAGCTGGCTGGAAGGTGGTGCCTGAGAGAAGCCGGGGGGTGTGGGGGGGGGGGGAGTAGGGGTGGGCTGTGGTCCCGCCCATCAGTCCAGCTGGGTCCTCGTAGGGCCAACTCAACCAGGGGTGTCCCTGGGATTCAACCCTCACCTCCAACGGGACCCTGAGATGCCGCCACAAGGGCGAGAGCTGAGTGCCCTGGGGTTCCTGACCTCGGCCCTGGCCACGGGCGCCGGCCAGGCCTGGCGAGGCATGCCCAGCAGTCACTAATCCCCAGTCCCTGCACCAGGCGACAGAGTGGAGGGCACTCTCAGCCGACAAGGTGGCAGGCAGAATACGAGGGGAGGGTAAGTGTCCCCAGCCCTGGGGTACCCAAGAGACCTTATGTCCTACTCCTGATCCTGATCAGACAGCGCTGCCCCTCCTGGACCCAGGCTGCTGAGCTCCGTGGGTAAGGGGCGGCCAGGAGCCGAGCTCCTGCCTGCTGTGTCTGGCTGAAGGTGGAGGAGGGGAGGTGAGTGGCCAGACTCAGGGGTACAGGGGTGGCCTGAGCAGCCAAAGGCTTGGGAAGGGTGGAGCAGAGGAAAGTGATAAGGGCTGGCTGGCGGGGAGGGGGGGTGGGGCGCAGTGGAAATGCAAACAGGGAACAGAGGGGGAAGGATAATGCCTAAGTTGTACGCTGCCCAGAGCCCTTCGGGATGGGGAGGATGACGCTGCTGGATGGCCCGCAGGGGCTTCACTGAAAACTGAGAGGCCAGCTGGAGCATGGCAGGCAGGGTCTCAGCTGCCCCCTGCCCCGGCAGAGGCGGGAGCTCAGGGTGCCCACTTGGCAGGGCTGTCGCGAGAACCCAGTGAGGGGGCGTGACCTGGGGAAGGATGGGCGGGGCCACGCCGGGCCGCACGGGGAGGGGCGGCTCACCTGCTAGCGAGGTGGTCAGTTCTGACTCCAGAGAGGAGCAGCGCCCAGGAGAGAGGGGAGAGAGGGACAGGCCGCCCCAAGGGCCTCCCCCTGCCCCGCCCTGACCACTCTCCACAGCAGCCAGGCCAAAGGAGTAGAGGGGACTCTCCATGTCCCCCACCTCTCACTCCTGGTCTGGCGGGTCGGGTTAGGAGTCAGCACTCCCAGATCGGAGGCTGTGTGTACCCTTAGCCCCAGGTCCCTAAGGCTAGAGCCTCAGCACCCCTCAATACAAAAGGCTATGTGGGTGATCCCCATTAGGTACCTGGTGGAAGTAGGAGAAGGGACAGAAGTAGACAAGCCCTCTGTCTCTTTCTGGGGAGTGTGGGCAAGGAGGTTTCTAGACACTTCTCTGTATAGAGTGGGGGTATGGAGTGACTTCCAGCTGTGCAAGGCTGACGTTCTTGGCACCCAGGTGTGAGGCTGGCTCCACAGGACAGGGTGACATTGAGGACCAGTTCTGGTCCTGGAGCCAAGGGCAAATAATTTAACTTCTCAGAGCCTCAGTTTCCCCACTTGTAAATCATGGAGGAATAAGTGAGCTCTGCCGCCTGCAAGGAAGGACAGAGCCCCTCCTCCTGTGAGGGGCGATGACACGGGGCCAGGGGGGGACACACGTGGGTTACGTTTGTTGGACGGGGAGGGGACCAAGGCCACGCTGCTGCATGGGGCCCCCTCTTCCCCACCTCTTCCCCTCCCTGCACTCAGCTGGCAGGGGCGGGGGACCACGGGCTGGGCACACACGGGCCCTTCTCCCCTCAGGGACTGGGAGACCGAGCTCCCTCTCAGGCCCTGGACTGTGGCCACAGAGTTGTTGGCCCAGGCCTGGAGACCTGGCCCAGGCTGATGTGGACAGAGGCGGGGGCTCTCCTAGGGCCAGCCCGCCCCCAGCCCCCAGCTCGCCCCACCCCCTCTTTCCCAGCCCCCCTCCACCTCGGGGTCACCCTGCCGCTCCCGCCACCGCTAAGCTGGCGCGTGCCCTGCCCATGTTGGGAGCAGCACCACTCCTGGGTGCTCACCACCTGGCCAGTGTCCCACTGGGGATGGCGTGGGGCCTCCCAGACCTGGAGCTGGGGGAGGGGCCCCTGGGGTGGGTGGGTGGCCCGTCAGCCAAGAAAAAGTCAACCTGGGCACCGCAGCTTGCCCCCGAGACCCGAATGGGTGGGGTGGAGCCCCGGAGGTGCATGAGCTGCCAGGGGTCTGCGCCGCAGAGCCAGAAGGTCATGGCCCGGGGTGGGTCAGGGGCCACAGGCTGTTGACAAAGTCTGCTTCCTGTGACCTTCACCCCTCCCCCACCCTGCAAGGCGGGCCTGGGTGCTGGCCAGGGTACAGCACCCCCACCTACCCTCATGCCCCAGCACAGAGGATGAAAAACAGCCCAGCAGGTCCTTAGCCCCGGGGGACGTGGCGCCCAGGTGCCCGGGGTCAGGCTGCTGGGGGTGGAGGCAGACACCCTTGTGGGGGTGGGGTGGGGGCCGCAGGAGCCGCGGGAGCAGGTCAGGGCGGTGACCTGCTGGGGTCAAAGGACAAGTGTGGGCCCCTCGGAAGAGAGGACTGGGAGGGGCGCTGACTCCCCCGCCTCCTTCCCCCCCACTCTAGGATACTGCGGGGGGGCGTTCTGGGAAGCAGGGGGCCCCCCGCACCGCGCCCCCCAGGGATGAGACCCCCCCAGCCCCCGAAGATGCGGGACCCGCTGACCTTCCAGCCTGGACCGGCGCACCCGGGGGCTGGGAATAGAGATGTCCGGTGGGGGTGAGAAGGCGACCCGCGACCCCGAGATGAGACTCCCCGGCCCACGACGGGGGCTGCGGCTGGCCGGGCCCGCGCTGCGCCTCCCGCGGGCCCCCGGCGGGTGCGGGAGGGCGCCGGGAACGCCCCCTCGGGCCGGGCCCCGGTGCTCACCGCGCGGCCGCCGCCGCGTCCGCCTCCGCGCCCCCGCACCGGGTCGGCGCCAGCTCCGCGCCCGCGCCCGCGCGCAAACTTTCCGGCGGCGACGCTGGGTGGCAGTGGTGGCGGGCGGCGGAGGCGGAGGGAGCGGGGCGGAGGGCCCCCCCCCCGGAGCGGCCCCGGGGGGCGGGGGACCCGCAGCGGAGAGTCGGCGCCCCTGTCCTCCCGACGCGCCGCGGGGCGACTGCGACACCCGGACCTGTCCCCGCGGTCCCTGCCCCCAGACCCCAACCCCAGAGCTCGCTCTGCAGCTCCTCACCTGGGGGACCCCGCTCCTCCGACCTCGCCTGGCAGAGGCTGTCACCCCGTCGCAGGTCCCCGCGCGGCCGGGCGCTGTTGGATGGACAGGTGGCGTGGGGCGGGGAGGGGGAGGGTGCGCGCGGCTGGGCGCGGGGGCTGGGACTCGACGCCCCTTCTTCTCGCTCCCCCCACATTCCCAGGGTCTCGCTGCTTCTTTCCCGGGCGCTGGGTTGCGGGAAGGACCCACCCCCACGCACCCCCCCCCACCGCGGCTCCTGCCTGAGGCTTCCTCCCAGTGGCCTACTGGGGGGGGGGGACAGACGGGCGGGGAGTCCTGACCGGCGGGGGAGCGACCCGTCTTGGTTAAGCCAATCACTCAGCAGCCCCCGGACCCCCATTCCTGCCCCGGGGTGACCGCCCCGCTGTTCCTTCGCTGCCAGTCTTACTGCGGACAGCGGCACCCCACTCCTTCCCTCTCTCCTTCCCAGACTCCCCTCCCCCAGGTGCAAAGCTGGCACCCCAGCACCTGCTTTGGGGCTCCTTCCACTGCCTCACCTGCTGTACCAACCCCCTCCCCCCCACACAGAGCAGTCCCTGCTCAGCACCCAGTGGCCCCAGGGTCACCAACACTATGGACACTTTGGGGCTTCATATTCCCTGGCCTTGCTGATGCCCTCCTTCTAGAAAGTTCTCCCATGGTTGTGGCTTCGGGGGTGACACTCACCTCCGCCCCTCAGCCCTTCCGGTTGCGGTTGGTCACTCAGCTTCCAGGTGTCCCCACGGGCACACGCCCAGGGCCCCACTGGGAGCCCTCTCCCCTGAGCTGCGTCCTCTCCTGGGTGCACCGCCTCCCTTACCCACCTGCTGGGCGCCTGGCAGGGGTCCCGAGGTCACCGAATCCACAGGCTCCTGAGTTTCCCTGGAGGCCTTCTCACCACCGTCAACCTTCTGGCCACCATCACCCCGCGCTGCCCTCCCTGGCCCCGTGAGTCAGCTCTTTCACTGGACGCCGTCCTCTGTCTCTGGGGCCGTCCTCCGTCCTCCCCACTCCACTTACGTTTTAGGGGGGCCCCACCCTTCAGTCCCCAGAGCAGAGCAGAGCAGAAGCTGGTCTTGCCTCCTACAGGCACCTTAGCCCAGCTCTGTGCCCTGCCACCACCAAAGCCCAAGGAGGTCGGGTCCCCTGGGGTGGGGGGAGGTGGCCTCCAGACCCCATTCTCACTGGTACACCCAAAGCCCTGCCCCCCACAACGGCCTTTCTGTTTGGACTCAGGCAAGGGCCAGAAGGCAAAGGTCAGAGAGCGGGCGGGGCCCTCTCCTCCTGCACAGGGGCTGCCTGGGCAGATCTGATTTGCAGGTGCTGGGGGGAGCTCTCCAAGTTGTGCCCGAAGACCCCCATTCCCCTTCTCCGGTTCACCCACCTCTCTGGGGGCTGTGTGGGAGGGCATAGATCTGGGCCAGCGCCTCCTCGGGAAACTGTCCTCCAGCCTTGGCCAGCTCCCCAGTGAGTGGGTCACCTGGACCCCCTGCAGGCCTGAGCATCAGGGGAGGAGCCGAGGGCCCTTCCTGGTGGGTGGATCTGAGCGGCTGGGGAGAGGGTCATCCTCGCCCTGAGGGCTTCAGAGAGGCCCTTCCCCCTCTGCACCTTGTCATCCCCAGGGTGCCCTAGCCGGCAGAGGCCCAGCGGTCCCCGGATAAATATCACTTCATCACAAACTGTTACCCTTTTTATATATTTCTAGATTTGATTCGCTAACATTTTATTAAGGACTTTTGTGCCTGGGTTCATTAAGGAGATCAGAGCATAGTTTTGTTTTCCTGTGATAGGAATAGTGTTTTGGGGATCAGGGTAACGCCCACCCTGCAAACAGAGCTGGAAACGTCCCCTGCTCTCCCACTGTCTGGAAGCTGGTATGGCACTGGTGTTACGACGTCCTCACTTGGTGGCCTCAGCGATGAGGCTCCTGGGTCCGAAGCTGACCTTGTGGGGGACTTTCCCTGCAAAGCCGGTTGCTGGCTGGACGCCGGCCCTGCTCTCTGAAGTCTGCGGGGGTCGGCGCTGCCCGCAGGGGTGAGGGCTTCTGTAGCTGTACATCTTCACTGACACCAGTGTGTGCACACACCGCGCCTCCTTAAAGCAAAGCGAAGTGGGGTCTGGCCACTGCCCCTGGGGTGGGTGTATCTGGGACGGGGGTGACGCTTCCTGCAGAGGCAGCAGGAAGAGGTCCCTCTGCGGCCACCGCGTGGGACTGGTCTCACCCAGCCCGCAGCACAAATCGTAGCCGAGGGCCCCCCAAGCAGCTCCTGGCACCCCGACCTTGCTGTGTGGGCAGGGGGGCCCACTGCCTGGTGCCACCCCCCGGCGTTCCCGGAGCCCAGACAGGCTGCTCGGTGTCTGGACACGTGCGTGGTGGGTGGAAGATGTGTGTGTTCATAAGCAGGCGTGCCTGTGTGCACGCTCGTGTGTGCACACTCCTGTCTGTGGGCGTGTGGGAGCACTGGGGACCACCGCCCTCTCCAAGTCTCCCATGGGAGAGTTGCAGAAGCAAGGGCACACAGGGGAAATGCTGAGGGCGGCCGCGCGCCCTGAGGAGGCCCCAGGGGTGGGCATGGGGGGCGGTTGTCTGTCCACTGCCCACCCCCAGATCGGCGCGGGTCGGGGGGCACAGGGCGCACCCTCAGACCCATCAGCCGACAGCAGCCGTGACTCCAGGATGGCTGAGCTGCCTTCGCGGGGGGACACGGCGAGTCCCCTCAGTGGAGGTTTGGGGCAGGAGTGCACGGGGTGTGCCCTTTCTGGGCACCCTGGGCGCGGTGGCCTCAGAGGTGCCGGGCGCAGGGCCTGTCCCGTCGCTTCCTCCTGCTGCCTCATCCCGTGTGGGTGGCGTTCGGGAAGGGTCAGGCAGGGCCTGGCTGGGCAGCTGGGGCCTCACCCTGTGTCCCTGTCCCCGGGGCTCCTTCTCGTCTTCATCCCCCTTGCCGTCCTGACATGCCTCGTCCGTCACCTCCCCGATTCTGTTTTTATTGCAAAAGAAACATTGCAGGTGCCAGCCTCAGCTTCCCCCCCAGACCCCGCTGGCTGCCGTGGTCCTGGCTGGATCCAGCTTGAGCACCTGGCTTACCCGCCCCCTCCGAGCTCGTCCTGTCCCTGGTCACCTTTTCCGGTCTTCCTCCTGGCCCCACCGCCTGTCTGGCCTCCATGCTGGCCCCCCACCCCCACTTTCCAGATGGGGAGTCCAAGGCCCCAGAGGTAAAGTGGCCGATCCAGGGTCACCCTTGGGCACCTGGAGCCTGTCTCAGGGGATGGGCTCTGGTCCCGCCTGCACGAAACAGGGCTGGCCTAATGGGGTCCTCAGGCTCCCCCCGCGGCCATTGTTCCCTTCTCAAGTGACCCTCCCACCCTCTGGGAAGGGTGCCTGGGTCCTGGCCTCTGTCTCGCCAGCTGCCTCTCGCCCCGAGCCACCATCAAGGTCATTAGGTTCTGCTAAGTTCCATTAGGTGGCATCCAGCACGGCTCAATTAAATCAGGCCACTTAGAGGGTGGTGGTGGCGGGACAGGGTCCAGGGTCCCCTCCAGCTCTGGATAGGGCCAGGTCTGGGTCAGTGACAAAGCAGGGGAGCTGGAGGAAGGCCGGCACGGGCAGGGGACAGGTGGGCAGGGGCGCAGAGGAGGGAGCAGGGCAGGCAGCCCTCACCCAGGAGCTCAGGGACTGGTGGGCGGGAAGGAGCCACAGGCCCCATGCGGGTTATCAGGGCTGGGAGGCAGGGCATGGCAGGCGTGACTGGAGGGGGCAGGGTCCCTGGGCTTCTGCAGGATGAGCCACGGCAAGTGGGGTGGGGGTGACGAGGAGGCTGGGAAGGATGGGGGTTCCATAGAGCTCGGGGGGCCTGGGTGAAGACAGGGGAGCCACGGTGTCTTCACAGAGGCGATTAAGTTGGAGAGGGCACTAGGGTGGGCCGTACTCCAGTCGTATGGTGTCCTTATGAGAAGAGGGGACGAGGACACGGACTGGCAGAGGGACGCCCTTGCGGGTCCACAGGGAGAGGGCGGGTCCACTCTGCAGGGAGAGCGGCCTCAGGGGAAGGGGCCTTGTGGACACCCGGCCATCACAGCCGGACTCCGACAGACGTGGAGGTGATAACTGTCAGCTGAGCCGAGTCTGCAGCACCCGCTGAGACAGCCCCAGGACGTTTCTGGCCACCAGGCCAGTGTCTGGAGTCTCATTTCCTGAGGCCAGAGGGCAGACGGAGCTGGAGATCAGGCTGGTGACTCACCATGGGGCGGTGGGGCCTCCAAGGAGATGATAGCCCACCTCTGTCCATCTCTATGCTGGAGTCAGGGCCTGGAGAGCCAGGAGCTGGTCCCAGGACCCAGACAGGATGCCCAGTGGAAGCATCAGAGACCCTGGGACTCTGATCCCCTGGACCCTCCGGGCCAGCAGAAGGGGCCACAGGGCTCGCTGGAGACCAGCCTCCCACTGGCAGGCCACATCGCCCAGGGCTCTCACCTGTGCCAGGTGTCCATCTCATCTGTCCCCTGCCCCCCTGAGCTTTGGCCATGGCAGGGTCCCGTCTCAGGTGGCCTGAGTGGGGAGGTTTTGTATCTGCTTCAGGTGGACAGGAATCATTCAGCAGGGAGCTGCGGGGCCGGCAGGTGTGGGCTGGGCAGGTGTGTGCCTGCAGGACCCCGGAGGACATGCGGGCGTGGACGCCCAGGGTGCGGGAGGGGTGGGCTGGATTGGCTGGATGGGGGACTCTATTGATCTGGGGGCATTTCCCGCATCCTGGTAAGGACAACTGAAGTTGCCCTAACGTGCCCCGGAGTGCTTCCGGGGAGCTTGGGCAGTGCCAGGGCGGAGGCGCCGGACTTGCCTTGGGAAAGTATTGAGCAAGGAGGCAGCAGACACAGAGGGGTGGCGGGGGGTGGGGGGACCAGGCGGGTTTATTTTGCAAGGTCGTGTCACCTGCAGTTGACAGGGTTGGAGGGGCAGAGGGGTGGGACGCACGGCTTGGGCCCGCAGGCGGCAGTGAGGAGCCCTGTGTCCCCCTTGGGCCAGGGCTGGCGGTGGGAGGTCCCGCCAGAGCCGGTGGCCTAGTGTGTCTGTGGGGTGACGGCCCCAGAGTGGCCGCACGGCAGGCCGCGAGGCAGGGGTGGCCCCGGGGAGCCGCGACGGCCAGGCGTCTGGTCACAGCGTCCTCGCCTGGCGCATCAGCTGCAGAACAAACTGTCCCAAACCCGTCCGGATTATCCCGCAGGTCCCGGGGGTCAGAAACCTGGCCCAGGTGTTGGCGGGGCTGCAGCGTCTCAGGGCGTGTGGAGGGGAAGCCTCTTCCCTGTGGTCGCGGCCCCGGCCCTTGCTGGCTGCTGGCTGAGGACAAGGCTCCTCCCTCTGGGCTGAGCAAGATGGCAGCCACCTCGTGGTGGGAGAGACATCATCTCCGCCACGTCCGTCCATCGGAGGGACATCTGCGCGTCAGGCGACGCTCGAAGATGCCGGGCGCAGGCCACGGGGTCGCCCGCGAGGGCCCTGGTTGACCTTCCGACCCACAAACATGAAGCGGGGTGACGCCCCGTGGACGTTCTGGTCCTCCCGGTCTTCCGCGGCCGTGCAGCAGAGATGGGAGGCTCTGCCGTCTTTCCGCAGCTGTGGACCGGTCTGGGCCCACCCGGTGCCGAGATGCCCAGGGTCCCGTGCGGCCTTCGGTGGGGTGGGGCCACAGAGGCAGAGGCTGGCGTCACCCTCAGACTCGAGACATGGGCCCCCTCAAGAGCCGAAGACAGCCGAAGACAGCCACTTGTGAGGACAGACCCCGAGAACTGAGGTGAGTGTCCCCAGGCGCATGGCAGCCAATGGCAGGCACGACCCCGGGGTCCACTGACGGGCGGACGGATAAGCACGACATGGTCCACCCAGGCAATGGAACGGGGTTCAGCCTCCGAAAGGAGGGGACCCCAGCACAACACGGAGAGACCTCGGGGTGTTACGCTCAGTGGAAGAAGCCGGACACAGGACAAGTGTGGTGGGAGCTCCGCACGTGAGGGGCATGAGAAAGTGGGGTGCAGGGGCCCCAGAAATTCAGTTTGGGACGATGAAGAGCTCTGGAGACGACGGTGGTGACGTGATGGTCGCGCAGCACCGGGAATGTGCTCGACGCCACCGAACCGCGCATGTAAACTGAGGCACATCTCACCGTGCGTCACTCGCGGCACGGCACCGCGGTCTCCCTGGGCACAGCTGCGGGGACACTGCTGGCGTGTGTCTCACCCGCAGCCGCTTCAGTGCGGGAAAGGGCGAGCCACCAGCTGCCATCCGAGCCTTCAGAAGCTGTGACCTGTTTGCGGGGGAGGGCCTCCTCGGGAGTGTCACAGGCGAGCTGTGCCCACATTCGGAGTTGTTACGTGTTTACATCATCGTATTATTATATTCCGTTGTACTTTTACCACAGTGAAACATGATTTTAAAGACTTAAAATGCAGGGGCGGCGGTGCCCGTCAGACCCCGTTTCTGTCACGGACACGGCAGCCACGAACGGCAGGTGGGCCATGCGTGCGCCCCACCACATGGGACCCCAGAGTGCAAAGCGGATGTGCTGTCTCCTCCAGCCTCTGCGAGGACACACACACATGTGCTTGCGCACACACAAGACATGCACACACATGTACACATGCACACATGTGCATGAGCACATATGTTCATGCGTACACATACATGGACATGTGCACACGCGTGGCACACATGCACACATGTACACGCGTGTACGCACGTGTGTGCGCATGCATGCGCACACCCGTGGGCATTGCGCACCATGCACACACGCATGCGGGCACACGCACATGCGTGTACGCATGTGCGCACGTGCGCGCACACATGTGTACCCACATGTGCACACATGCATGCGCGCGTGTGCGGGAGCACACACACTCATGCGTGCATGCGCGTGCATACGAGCGCACACGCGACCACACACGCATATGCGCGCACATGTGACACATGCGTGCACACGCGGCACACATGTGCGCACATGCGACACACATGCAACACACATGCGACACATGTGTGCGCATGTGTGACATATGTGCACACATGTGTGTGCATGCATGTGCGCACAAGCGCACGCCACGCGCCGCACACACGTGCGCACACATGTGCACATGCGTGTGCATGGCACACAGCGCACACATACACACATGTGCGCACAGACTCACGCACGTGCACGCACATGCGCACACATGGTGGCGGGGGCCACGCTCTGTCCGCTGCGCAGGGAAGCAGCTGGTGCTCCCCTGAGCAGCCTGCAGGACACCCCCCCTTGGCCCCGCCTTGGCCCGGGGCCACCTCACTGCTCCTGCAGTCACCAACCGGCCAGTGTTTGGAAAGGCGCCAGGCCAGCGAGGGAGTTTCTGGCTCTGCGTCCGCAGACACTCCACTCACACTGGCTGGGAGGATAAACAGAGCAGAACTCGAAATGATCGGGGTCCAGCCTGACCCCAACGGGGCCTGGGGGATCCCAGGAGGGGCGGACTGCAGAGCCCCGGTGACCAGGCATCCAGGGACCACAGGGTCTGGGCTGAGCGTGGGCACTGGGACCTGTCGTTGGAGGTGGGGCCCCCCAAAGGTGTGAGGTGCCCCCAGGAAACCAATCACCTGCTCATCCCTGTTTCCAGGGGTGCCCCTGCAATGGGCGGTGGTGGCTGGTCCTCCAGTCCCTGTGCTGGGGAGAGGGTGCCTCACAGGGGTCCCCGGCTTCCTGGTCACCCTCATGAGGTCACCAGGAAAATAAGGCTGCACCCAGCGGGCTTCCAGAGGATGAGGAAGGGCCCAGCCCCACACAGGGTGGGAAGGGCTGTTGGAAGCAGAGGGCGGACAGCACAAAGGCCCAGGGACCAGGCCATCCCAGGCCCCTCCCCAGGACCCGGCATCCAGCAGCAAGGCAGACGGCTCCCTCCGGGCCTCCCTTGTCCCCGCCGAATCCCACCATCCCCCCAAATCGTGCACCAAAGGCAGCCAGAGCCTTCTCTGCACACGCTGCCCCCCGCTCCGCTGGGGTCCCTCGGCCTTTGCACAGTCCCCACTGGCCCCGGGGGCTCTAGCCGCACACACTGGCGTCTGGCCTGGCCTCGCCCCTTCCTCTCCCCAGCTTGTGCTCAGGCCACGTGAACCGACGGCCCCTCAAGACCTGCTCACGTGTCACCCCTGCGCGCCCTGCCGGGGCCGCAGAACCCCGCCCGTGCCCCTCCGCAGGGGCGGCCCCTGTGAGGACTGGGTGCTGCCGTCCGCGCCCTCCCCCTCAGCACGGTGACAGGCCGGTGTCAGGCCCAGGCGTCTGGAGGGCCTGCCCAGCGCCGGGTGCCCAGGCTGGGGGGCCGGTTGCACTCCTCCCTTCCCCCACGGCCGGCCAAGGTCCGGGGTTCTGGTCCCGCCAGGCCGGCGCCGGTCTCTGAGGCCCTCGGGCGCCTCCTCCAGGCGGGCTGCCCAGACTGCACTGGCTGGGGTTTCCGGCTGTTTTCCAGGCTGGGCCGGCACTTCCGTCAACTTGCCCTTTGTCGGCTTCTTTCACCCTAGAAGGCCATGTCCCTGCCAGGCCCGCCCGGCTCCGCGGAGTCCCTGCCCCCGCCTGGCTGCACCCTCTCATCACCTCCTGATCCAGCCCCCCAAACCGTCCTGGCAGTTGGTGTCGCCTGGCTGCCACCTGCAGGCTCCTCGGGGAGCGACAGGCTCGCACAGCTGCCGCAGGCGGGGGTGGGGGGGGCCCTCCCCACTCCAGGCTTCTCCTTCCACTTCCGCCCTCGCTGGCCGCTCATTCATTCGTTCTTCCGTTCGTCCATTCAGTTATTCACTTAGCAGAGGACAGTGAGCTCTGCCAAGCCAGGCTGGGTGGGCCTCGGGGCAGGAGTGAGCAGCCTGAGGAGACGCGGCCCTGCCCCCAGGGGGGCCGCTGGCAGGCCGGAGGGGGCGGGGTCACTTTCGTCCCAGCCTCCCGAATCCTCCCGCGTTCTGGGGGAGGGTGGGCTCCCGGACTGGAGGGTGGGGGCCCGACCACCGGTGGCCTGCGGCTGCCCCACGGCCCCCCTCAAGCCAGGCCCTTTCTCCCTCGCCCAGCCGCAGGGAGTGCCCTCGTCGGCTTCACTTTTTAGAATGGTGTTATCAAGACATAGTCCACGTTCTGTGCGTTCGCCCGTTCAAGTGCGGGGTTCAGGGTTTCCATGTGTCCGGGGTCCTGCTGCCACCGCCACCAGCGCAGTCCAGGGCCCGGCCTGAGCCCCGGCCCCAGCCCAGGGCAGCCCTACGGCTTTCCTGCTTGGGGCTGTGCCTGAGTGGAACCCTAACATCTGTCCTTCCCTGAGCAGAGTCCTCGAGGCCCACTGTGCAGTGACACGTGTCAGGATGCCCTCCTCTTTGAGGCCGATGGATGGTCGCTGTGTGCCTGGACCAGTTCTCGCCCGTTCGCCGTCGGTACCACCGGCCTGGGCTGTCTCCACCTTTTGGCCCCTGGCGAGAAGAGCTGCTGTGAGCGCGGGCGGGCGGTTCTCTGGGGCATAAGCCCAGGAGAGGGAGTGCTGGGGCAGATGGCAACTCTGCGGGTGATTATGTGAGGAACCGCCGGCGGGGGTGATCCTTTAAAGCCCGAGCCTGGCCGGTCCCGCCCGGTCGGGACCCGGCGACGGCCCCTGCCTGCCTGGCCTGGCGGCCCAGGCCCTGCCGTCCCCACCCTGGCTCTGCTCCGGGGCTGGAGACTTCCGCCTGCCCCTCCATGCAGCTCGGCCGGGCTGCTCCGTGGTGTTTGCGTGGTTGACTCATCAAAGCCCAGGTCTGGAGGCCCCGGGGGGGGGGCCACTCTCGCCCTCGGTGTGCGCGAGCCGCCTTGGTTTCTCTTTCTCAGACTCTCCCCCCACTCAGTCTAGCGGAGGCTGGAAACCCAGGCACGGCCGGCCAGCCTGTCCAGGCAGCTGAGGTTGACTCGGGCGAGGTCAGCGAGAGGTCAGCCGGGCCTTTTTCTCCCCCGACACCCCCCACGAGGAAGCTGAGCTGGGGGACTGTGGCCGGGACTTGAGGAGAGGCTGCCTGGGGATGGAGCACAGGAAAGCCTCCAAGGCAGGAAGAAGGGGGCAGCGGAGCGCCTGGATCGAGCCATGCCTGAAGCCGCCCACTCTGCTCGTCCGGGTACAAGAGCCGGTTTAGGCGGGGTTCCCGCACCACGTAATCCGGAGTCCTGTCCCGTGCAGTCCGTGGCCCGCAAAAGACGAACACCCAGCCGCTTCTTCTTCCACACGTTGTTCTTTCCTCGGCTCAGCAATTTGTAGGCGCCGTCAGCCTGTCAGAACTTTTGGCCACATGCTCGCCAGCGTTTTCTCCGGCCTGCCGCGTGTGTGTCCGTCCCCGGGCTGCTGAGCACACCTCTCCACCTGCCCCTGCTCCTGTGACCTGTCTTGGCACCGCTTCCTCTCTCTAGGAGACGCTCTTCACCGGATCCGCAAGTCCTCCTCCTCTCCTAGGAGAGTTTTTAAAAATCGCAAATGCGTGTTAAATTGGACCGAGGGCTGTTTCTGCAGCTTTGAGTGGATGGAGAGTTTCCTCGTCTAATGTGTGACGGGGGCACGTGCGCCACTTTGCTGAGCTGAAACCCTGCTGTGAGCCCCACGGGGTGACGAGGCCTGACAGCTTCGATACCCAGCTGACCGATTCGTCCACGCTTGCCTCGGTCTCGGCCTCTGTGGCGCTGACTTGGGCTGGGCTTTGAGTTTCATGACTAGCTGTGGAATTTTGTCAGTTGCTTCTTCTGCCTCTATTGACAGGATCGTGTGGATTTTCTTCTTTAGCCAGGGGATGACGCTGATTTTTCAATATCGAACCTGTCTTGCACCCCTGCGATAAACCCCGCCGGGCGTGGTGCGGGATTTTTTACAGGTCGTCGAACGCATCTGTATTCATGAGCGATACTTGTCGTGTGTCCTTATTTCGTGCTGTCTTTGTCTGCTAAGGTGTCTGGGCCACGTCAGCCTCAGAAAATGAATTGGGAGATAGCGTCTCTTTTCCAGAAGGGAGTGTGTGAAATTCCTTAAACGTTTGGTAGACTCCCCCGTGAGACCTCCTGGGCTGCAAGCCGCTTTCTCTGGGAGTTGTAAAATCGTGAATTCAACGGCGTTCATGGCCCCAGGGCTGTTAAATGATCTAGCTCACACTGGATATTCCTGGATATTCGGCGATTTTCCAGGTCCCATCTCCAAGCTGCCCGGCGTGTGTGTGCTCAGTTGTCCGTGATGTCCCTTCACACTCTTGGAGTGTGCAAGGCCTGTAGCAAATTCCTGCCAGTCCAGCTGGAAGTTTGTCAATTTTCTTGCTTGCTTGCTTGGTTTCTTTCTTTCTCCTCTCTCTCTCTCTCTCTCTCTCTCTCTTTCTGCGAGACAACCCTTGGTTGACCTCACAGATTGCAAGGACCTTGTCAGCTTACAATCCCTTATTTTTTATTTTTTATGCCTCCAGCACCTGGTCTTCCCAGGCGGTCTCCCATCCAAGTACTGACCAGGCCCGACCCTGCTTAGCTTCCGAGACCAGCCGGGGTCGGGTGTGTTCAGGGCAGCGTGGCCGTAGACGTGTCGATTTTCTTGATCTTTTCAAAGAAATACTTTTCATCTCGCTGACTTTCTTTGCTGTCGTCTGGCAGTACACGGGCTTCCGCTGTTTCCTGCTGCTTGCTTCGGGCTTATTCTTGCTCTCCTCTTTCCTAGTTCTTTAGGCGGACGCTGACTATTTTTTTTTTTTTTTAATTTGGGTACTTTCCTCTTTGCTCATGTGAGTGTTTAATGCTATGCATTTCCCTCTAAGCACTGTTTGTTGCAGCCCATGAATTTTTACATGTTCTATTTTCCTTTTTATCCAGTGTGGTTATTGTTTGTATTTTCTAGTTTCCCTCGGAACTTGCTCTTTCAGCTCCTAGGTGACTGCGAAGTGTTAGTTGCCAAGTGTTCGGATTTCCTCGTCGTCTTTACTTATTTCTGCTTTGATGCCGGTGGGGTCAGAGGCACAGCTGGTGCGGTGTCAGGTCTTGACTTCGTTGAGGCCGCGTCCTGGCTCAGGCTCAGGCCGACCGTGGGGAAACGGTCCCGGGGTTCGGAGGGCGGGTGAGACGTGCTGCTGCAGGAGGGGACCCTGTAGGTGCCAGGTAGACCCTGGTGGCCGACGATAATGATGTCTCCTGGATCCGTGGTGGACTCTGTCTGGGAGTGCCGACTCGTGAGAGGGCTGCTGAAGTCTCCAGTGGTAACTAGGGATCGGTTTTGCTTTTTAAAATAAGTCTTCAGATAACTCTTGAGCGAAAGAGCAAATTAAAAACATTAAGTGATCAATAATGGAAGAACGCTATTGATTGAAAACATGTGGAATATAGCCCATGTCAGTCTCAGAGGAAAGACTTTACAGCCTTAGGTGCGTGCCCAGAAAACGACGACTTACTAGCAATCAACTGAGAGACTGAAAGGATGAGAAAGGAATATTAGGGACAGTTCTAGGTCAATATGTTCAACAAATTCCTTGAAAAACACAAACTACCAAAGCTTGCCAAAGAAGTCGATCACCTGAACAGCCCTGCCCCTATTAAAGAATTGAACTTTTAGTTATAAGCCTTCTCAGAAGGAAAATTGAAATGAGTATGGATAGTGAAATAAACAGTTTGCTGGGGTTCTGTTTTTAAACACTCAACAATAAGAAAACAACTCGATTGGAAAAAAACGACTTGAACGGACACCTCGCTGAGTATCTATGGGCGGCACACACGTAAGCATGTGGAGATGCTCCGTGTCGCCCCCTGTCAGGAAAATGCAAACCGAACCCCCCAGGAGACGCTGCCCCGCACCTACTGACACCCGAAGTTAGAGAGGCTGCAGGAGGGCCAGCCGTGCGGGGGCCGGGGCTGGCGACCGGGCTTCCCGCCCGCTCCTGACGGCGCTGTGCAACGGTGCGGCCCTGTGGGAAGGGGGTGGACAGTCTCCTGGTGGTGCTCCTGGGGGACACGAAGGTGTGTGTCCGCACGAGGGCTTGCACACACGTGTTCACAGCAGCTTCGCCTGGAGCAGCCGGGAACTGGAGACCACCCAAATGTCCTTCGAATGACAAGCGAACCGGTCTGTCCGCCCACGGGGTGGACAGCACTCAACAGTGAACCGCTCCACACCCCACGGCTGGATCTCCAACCAACTGTGGCGGTCGACGAGGGGGGCGGGGAAGAGGGAACTCGGGGTGAGGAATGTGCTGCTCACTGTCTTGAGTGGGGTGACGGTGTCACGGGTGTATGCGAATTATATCTAAACTTGTAAAATTGTGTCTTGCAAAGGAGCACAGTTCGTCATCTGTCAGTTACACCTCAACAAAACCGTTACCACCCTCCAGGGGTCTTTGTGCCCCTGGGTCTTGGGAAGGCCCCGCTCGGAGCCGGCAGGGACAGGCCATGCAGAGCGCTCTGGCCTGCAGCCCCGGGCAGCTGCCGGCCGCCAGCCGGCCTCCCTTCGGCCCCCTTCGCTGGTGCTGCGGGCTGGCTCTGTCCCCTCAGGCCCAGGTCCAGCAGCTGAGCCCCTGGGCGAGAACGGCCTGTGTGCGGAGCCAGCGGTGTGGCCCAAGGGCGGGCGGGCTTCATCCGTTTCTCCCGCCTCCGCAGGGTTAGCTGTGCTGTGGGGGTCTGGGGTCCGCTACGTGGTCCCGTGCGTGAGCACGCATGGCGAGGGGCCAGCCTCCCTCTGTCGCATGGGACTGTCCAGTCGCCTAGCACTATCTGCTGAGAACACTGTCCCTTCCCCACTGAATCTGCGTGGGGCCTTGCTGAAGTTTCTTGACAACCAATCCTGACTGTGAAGCTTTTTTGTAAACGGTAGTCTTTAAGGGAAAAAGCCTGGGGCTGACTCCTGCCAGTGTGACATTAATGCTTCCTGCCTGGGGGCCAGATGCCCTGGGGGCGGGCAGTGGAACCCCGGGACTGAAGGTGGGCGGCCCTCGGCTTTGCGCGCGCTCCCAGACTGGGATTGCCCCCGCTCAGATGGAGGACCAGGTCCCCTCCAACAAAAACTCCCAGGGGAGGCCCTGCCCTTGTACTTGGCCCCCGCGGGCCTTTCTGCCCTGCGTGCACCTCCTTTTCATGCAGGCCCCCATCCCAAGAAGCTATGGCCCCGTGGAGGGGGGCGGGGAGCTCTGCCTGCTGCCCCGCCCCCCGTAGCCCCGGCAACCTAGTGTCCACCCCACACTGCGCCCCGCAGGGGTCCCCGGCCCGGCCCTGCCAGACCCTACGGCGCTCTTTCTCCCTAGCCCATTGGGGGGGGGGCGGGGGCACTGCGTGACAGACTGGCTGGGAGCGGCTGGTGAGGTGCCAGCTTCCGCTCCCTGGGTGCGCATGCACAGGGCGAGACCGTGCCGGTGCCCTGGCCAGAGCAGCTCCAAGAAGGGGGCTGTGGCCCCGAGCGGCCAGTTCCCAGAATTCACTGCCTTTCCAACCTCCCTGTGACCCCCCACACCCCTCAGCCTCCCGCGCCATCACAGGGGCTGCCCCCTTCAACTGGCTCAGCAAGGTTCCCTCCTGGGCCTCAGGGACCATGCTGGTCCCCGAAACCGTGCTGGCGCCGGAGGGTCCACGTCCACGTCCTCCGCCAGCCAGGCCCCCAGGGTCCCCACAGCCCCCCAAACCCGAGCCCCAGGCCCTGGATCTGGCTTCAGTCTCGGAGCCTTCCCAGCTGATGGCCCCTTCAGACTAGGCTGAGACTCTATGCTACACTCATCCACACGCCAAAGCGGGGTCACCCGGACATGGCACCTGAATCCAGATCCATCTGCCGCTTTTAAAACTTAGAGGACAGAGGAAGGGGCTGAATCTGACAAGAGAGCAATAGGACCAAGGAGCTGGCTGACCCTGCAGGGGAAGGACGCTGGCTGGACTCCGGTTCCAAGAAAACCAACTCTAAGGACACGTAGCGGCTCCTGGAAATCTCGACACCGAGCTTGGCCATTACTTTCTTTACATATAGTGGGTCACTACTGTAGTGTACGTTTTTTAGAAGCTATTTTTGAGAGACGTACTGAAGTATTTATAAATGACCCGATGTCTGGGGTTTGCTTCCAAATTACCAGTGGGCAGGGAGGGGCCTGGAGGACGGAGGACGTGGCCAGCTGAGGCGGGCACATGGGTGCAGGCTGCTTTTTCAGGTAACTATTGGGATGTTGTGGTTTTTAGTATGTTCAGAACTGTGGAACCACACCACGATCCCAAACCCTGCCTTTTCATACACTTGAAAACACGCCATCCATGCTCCCGGACCAGCTGCTGACAGACCCTCTGTCCTGCACGTCCCCGGGCTGGGGCCGCTCCCACCTGTCCTGGGACGTCAAAAGACCTCAGGGCAGCACCCGTGCCAGCTCCTGCCCAGCCTGTCTGCCCAAGTCTCCAGTCCAGGAAACCAGAGCCTCCCCAGCCCCTTCCGGGCTTGCTGGACAATCGCCAGCACCCAAGAGCTCATGGCTCTGACTCAAGGGGCACCTCCCACAGCCAGAAGAGGCACCCCCCCCGCCCACAGAAGTCAGCCTGCCGGAAACTCTCAAGCCTGGAAGGCTTTGCAACCCCGTGCTTTGCTTGTTGGGGAGCGGTCCATGGTGGCTCGGATCTGGAAGCCCAACGCTGACCAGAACCCTCCCTCGGCTACAACCACCCCACGTACCCCGGCAGGGCTGTGGCTTCTTCCCCCTCTGGGTCCTGCCCCCAATAAACCAGAGAGTCCTCATTGGGGGGTGCACAAGGGGTCTTGCTGCCCCCGGGCACCAAGGCAGCCTGCAGAGCAGCGAGCAGCCTGGACGCAAGGACTGGACGCAGGGACTGGACGCAGCGCAGTTCCCGCCCTTTATTAGTGTCCCTGCAGGCCGGCCCCCGACTGGGGTGAAGTCACAGTCCCCAGGCCCGTCTGTGGGGGACGGGCTGCTCCGGCAGCAGAGCCTGGGCGGCGGTGTTTTGGCTGGTCAGCTGCTGGGGGCCTTGAAGGGCGACCACAGTCCACAGAGGGAGGAGCCCCGAGGACACGGCACAGCCCGCCTCTGCCCCGGGGACCGGAAGGGCCGGTGCGGACGGCGTGAGGGATACTGCACACTCCCTGAAGACAGTAGCGCCTCGTGGCGCCGGCGTTTTTGGTGAAACTAATCCTTAGAGCAGCTGGGGGCTGGTTGGCGTGGGAGTGGCCCGCGGGGCCCACAGCTCAGACCCCGTGTTCCCTGCCCCAGGGGCACGGCTGCCTTCGAGAACGTCACAAAAGCTATGGTCCCTTTCCCAGGATAAAGTGCGCGTGCACGCACACACCTCGACGGGCAACGCTGGGGGTCTGCGCCGCCCCCGCGCTGCTGCTCGGCTGCTGGAAGACGGCGCTGTGAGCCCTGGGCAGCTGCTCGGTGAAGGGAGAAACCTCGGGGGCTGGGGAAGGGGTGGGGGACCCCGGGAAGCCTGACACCCCTCCCCCCGGGCTGACTGGTGACTCGGGGAGGAGAGAAGCCCAGCCCGCCCAGTGAGGCGCAGGTGTGCGGAGGACCACGGGGATGCCAGGTGGGGAGAGCCTGCCGGCAGGTGGGAGGCAAGGTGAAGCTACAGCGGTGGGGGAGGACGGGGGGCGGGATCCTGGGCCAGGCAGCGGGGCGGGAGCCCTGCGGGCAGGTGCCGGGCTCGGGGCAGCACTTGGCTCGCTGGGACCCCGGGAGAGCCTGGCACTGGGGGCCGGCACGGCCCAGCTCGCTCCCGGGGCCCCATCAGGATGGCACTTTGGTGCCAAAGTGTTTCCGAAGCTGTTCCAGAAACAGGAACGTGAGCACAGTGTGGGGCATGAGGCGGATCCCGGCAGGCAAGAGGCCCTGGATGGGGAAAGCAGGGGGAAGTGGAAAGAGCTGGAAGGGACCCTGGCTCTGCCGCCCGGCCCCGCCGCCCCGGCCCCCTCCCCGTCCCAGCCCCGCCGCCCGGCCCTGCCGCCCCGGCCCCCCTCCCCGTCCCAGCCCCGCCGCCTGGCCCCGCCGCCCCGGCCCCCGCTGTCCCTGCCCCGCCGCCCGGCCCCGCTGTCCCTGCCCCCCGCCCGGCCCCGCTGTCCCTGCCCCGCTGCCTGGCCCCGCCACCCCGGCCCCTGCTGTCCCTGCCCCGCCGCCCGGCCCCACCGCCCCGGGCCCCCGCTGTCCCTGCCCTGCCAAACCTTGTAAAAGGCCATTGGCCCGAGTTTCGCCGTCTCCATGGTGCAGTGGAGAACGCCCTATGGAAAATGACAAATAAAGCAATAAAGAGAAAAAGCCACCCCTCACTCAAAAAACACAAATCAACGCCCCCAGCACCGGCTGGTGGCCCTGCACACTGATTTGCGGCGGTGTGCCCCAATGACCAGTGCAGACCATGGCCCGGAACATTCAAAGGTAAACTCAGGACAACATGTGAGCAGAAAGGTCACAGCCGTCCTGTCTGCTGACCGCCTGACCGCTGACCAGGCACAGCCTCAAGCCCTGTGCCCAGTGGCAGGCGCTGCTGACAGCCAGGGCGGGGGTGAGGACGGCAGGGCCAGGGCCTCGGGCGCCGGGAGGACAGAGGCGCTGTGCGTGCCGCGGGACCTCAGCGGGCGCTGGCCTCCGACTCCAAAATGGCCCCTCACCAGCTTTCACTGACTGTGAACGCGTCTGAGAATCTGACTTAAAGACACACACAGGGCCAAGGGCTGTGCTGGGGACGGCAACGGGGAGGGATGCGGTCACAGGTGGAAGGACCACTGTCACCCACGTCTCAGAGGAAGGACACGGGTCCGCCACCCAGGCCCGTGGCTTCGGCCCCCGCTCACCTGATACTCGCCCTTGGAGTTCATCAGGCGGGTCTTCAGCACGTCCAGGGGCTGGCACAGGAACGTGGCACACCCCCCCTGGGGCAGGAGACATCCCCGGAGGGCCTGTCAGGCAGCGTGGGGGTACCCCTGCACCCCCACAGGTCTGCCCCAAAGAGCCCCTGGGCTGGACTCCCAGGCAGAGTCCCAAGGGCTGCAGGGGGACACTAAGACCCGCCCGCCCTGACTTGTGAACTCTCCCAGCCCGGTACCCACACACTCAGTCTGACAGGGGCACCCACCAGGGTGGGCCAGCACCTCGGCCTGCAGGGCCCAGGGCCAGCCCAGGGGCCCTTGGCTCCCGAGACCGGTCAGGGACCCCCACTGGTGCCACACCCGGCACTCACTGCGATGAAGCTGGCGATGAAGTGAGTGATGATGCTGTCAGACAGGTACCCCATGCTGAGGACGAGCTGCTTCGCCTGGTCATAGCAGGACAGCTGAGGGGTGGCAGGGTGGTCAGGGCGCAAGGGATGGCCCCCAGCTCCACCGAAAGCAGACAGCAGCCCTCAATGACGCCTCCCAGGCTGACAAAGCAGCTTTTCTGCGGTCACTTATCTACACAGTCAGCACTCCCGGGAGTCCAGGCAAGGCCCGTCCGAGGTCACGTACCCAGTGCCCACCTGCAGTCCAGGGCCACCGCCTTCCTCTGAGATGTCTTGGAGGGCGGGGGCAGGGCCAGGCCCCCAGGTATTCCCCAAAAGCCCCACCTCAACAGCCCTACCTGGCCCACGGTCACCAACATCCCTCGACTGGATGCCATGGTCGCCCCGAGAACAGCTTCTTCAGACCCTCTGCCAGAGGAAGGGGCAAGCTGGGTGCCAACCCCGACCCTCGGCCTGCCCCTGCCCCCACCCCTGCCTCCTCGGCCCCTCCCCTGGGTCCTGCCTGGCCAAGGGCCTATCCTCTCACCTTCTCGGGCCACACGGTACAGGCCGTCCAGGGCGTGGGCGTAGCTGCCAGGGACAGAATGGGCCCCTGTGAGGCTCTCCCTGACCCCGCTCCCATGGGAACCGCCCAGGAAGAGCCACACCCCCACTGCAGGCAGCAGGACCCTCGAGGAGCATCACAGGGGCCCAGGGACAAGAGCCCCCTCCAACAGCTCAGACCGCCTCCCCCCTCGGGGACCTCAGCACAGGAAGACCACCCGCGTTCTACGGCAAAACACCCCCAGGGGGCGCCAGCGCGGATGCTGGTCCCATCCGAGGGCTGTCACCAAGGGCAGGAGGAGGGGCTGCTGTGCCCGGCCCCTTCCCCTCCGTCCACTTGGTCCGCCTTCCCCACGGCTCACCCTCCGGCCAGAGGCCAGAGGGTGGAGCGGCAGCTCGTGTGGAGCCACAGCCCCCCTGAACTGATGGACACCTGGAGGTCAAGTGCGGCGCCCTCCGCAACCAGAGCCTTGCGGCTCCCAGAGCCTCTGAAAGGCCCAGGCCCACTCAGACCGCAGGACTGGCCCACAGCATGGGAGCGAGGCGTGGGCAGAGGGAAGTGACCAGTGCTCAGTCCCTGCCACCCAGCCCCCAGCCCCGGATTCCCCTGGGGACCCCGGTACTGATGCACACGGAGTGTTTCTGAAGGCCGCCAGGCAGCCCCCCTGGCCCGGGCCCCCGCACCCGCCAGCCCCGGCCCAGGGCGGAACCCGGCCCAGTGCTCACTTTCGGCGCTGGCCCTGGGGCAGCTTCATGTCGTTCTGCATCCTGAAACGATCACGCGGGCTCAGGGGGGCAGTGGGCCCGACATGCCCCCCCGGCCCCCCGGCAGTGAGGACCCCCGCACCCCGGCACAGGCTCAGCGGCACCCCGCCCAACGCCCGGGACGCCCAGCTTGGAGTGGCTTGTTCCAGGCCGAGCCTGGCCCGGTCAGGGGACGGGAAAGACACTGACCTCGGGGAAGACACTGACCTGACGTTGACCATGTCAGCGGGGGTCCCCACGAAGCCTCCGATGCAACCTGGGCGACAGACCCCGGAGCCGCCGCGTGACCGCGGGCGGTGCCCTCGTGACCCTGCCTGGGCGCCCCCACCGGCCCGCCCAGCTACTCACCGCTGAGGGAACCCAGCAGCACCTTCTGATAGAAGGGCAGGGGCCCCTGGCTGCCCTTGGCCACCTGGTCCCGCACGGTCTCGTAGATGGCGAATCGGGTCAGGGAGTAGGTCATCTGGGGGAGGGGCCCGAGCCGAAGATGCAGGTGAAGGGGCGGGCTGGGCATGACCGCACCCCTAGGCCCTCCTACCCCAGCCATCCAGGTACATGGCCATCCCTTGGGGACCATGGGAACACGAAGAACCCTCCCAAGGCCACACAGTCAGCAAACGGTTGAGCGACTTTGGAAACCTGGGGTTAGCTGAGTCCAAAGCCCTGCACCCTCTTCTCTCCCTCCCTGGGCCTCAGTTTCCCCATCTGTAAGTGAAGGTCTCGGCCTGCCGAGAGAGCAGGGCCACCACTGGAAGGCTGAGGGCGGCTCGCCCACCCCGCCCGCCCCGCGCCCACCCAGGGCTGCGGCTCCCCGGGACTCGGGGTTCCTTCCTCCCAAGCAGCCTTGACGAGGAGAAAGTCGCATCAGTGCCCACGGGGTGCCCACAGCGGGCAGGCGTGGCCACGTCCGGGCCTGGGGATGCCAGCCGTCTCTCCCGCCTGCCTGGGCTGCTCAGAGCGTGGGCTCTGGGGCCAGGACCTGTGGGAGCCCCGCTGGGGGGCCGCTGGCGGGGACCCCCAGGCACCTGTCTGCACAGGGAGGCGCTCAGGCCGTTGTAGAGCGCCAGGAAGCCGTCGGAGCGCACCACCTGCAGCGCCATGCCAGTCATGCGCGCAGCTTCACCTCCTGCTGCGTCTGCAGGTGCACCTGTGGGGCGGGAGCGCACCTGCTCAGAGAGACCCCCCCGCCCTGGGCCCCCCGCCCGCTGCCTTCACCCCCACCCCGCTGATGACCCCACGGGCCAAGTGCTGTCGCACCCCACGTGGAGATGGGGGGCAGGCGCAGGGAGGGAGAGGCCTCCTGAGGGGCCCCAGCTGGGACGCCACCGCACCTGGCACCAGCCTCTGCGCCTCGTCATTGTCTTACACAACACCAGGTTCCTCGTGTGTCCGCCAGGCCCGAGAGAAGTACTCTGCACACACCTCTGAGGCCTCGAGGCAGCTGCTGTGGGTGGGGGTCTTCAGCCCCATTTTATAGGTGAGGAAACTGAGGCAGGACCCCAGCAGGGCGACTCTGGAGCCCCTCTGTTTAGCCACAACCACGTCTCAGGAGGGACAAAGTTACAGGGACGTGGAGACTGGCAGAGGCAGATGGGAATCCACCAGGGCAAAGGCCACCTCAGACGGTCACGTCCTGGCTGGGCCTGCTTGGGTAGGTCCGTGGCCTGTGCCTCAGTTTCTCCCACATGCTGTGAGGATTAAGGAGCACGGGGGTGAACCCCACCCTGCCTCTGGCTGGTGGCTCTGGGTGGTGGGGCAGCAAAGGTGGGTGGGCACAGGGAGGGCTCTCATGCCCAGCTCGGCAACACACACGCCGTCCTCCTGGTGCTGAGCCACGCCAGGCAGGACAGAGGGCACTGGGCCTGGGACAGGGAGGCCACGAGGGCAGCAGCTCCCGTCCAGGCAGGAAGACACTGTGAGGACCCAGCCAGGACGTGAAGCAAGGAAAGATCACGGAGCTTCAAAATACTTTTCCCAGTGACTATGCTGAGAGGTGCAAACCACGGCCAGGGCTCCCTTCCAAGGCGGCCGCCACACGCCAGCACAGGGCCACGTGTGCCCGGGCCAGAGGGTGGCCACGCTCCTGTGACTGCCCGCATCCCCTGACACATCCTGGCAGCATTCTGCAGCAAAGCAGCACCTTGGGGGCGGGGCAAGGGGGCAGGGATGCCCAAAGGGGCCTTGGACAATGGACGCGTGACCAGGAAGAGCCGGGGAGGGCTCTGAGGGCCCCGGGAGGCTGTGCCTGCCCAGTCAGGGACGGCAAGCCTGACCCTCCAGGGCCCAGGGTGGTGGGGTGGGGGGTGTGGGCACCTGCGTGGGCACCCCGAAAGGAAATAAAGCAGACACGAGGAGGGGATCCTCTTTCCTCAAACCAAAAAGCACCTTCCTCCTCTTTGTCATGCCCTCGGCTGGTAGCCAGAGCAGGGCCACTGATGAGGCCACCAGCTTCAGCCCCTTGTCTGCTAATCCTGCCTTTACTGGTGGCATTTTTACTCACTAGAGAAGTGACCCCCTCCCTTTAGGAGAAAGGCTACGGAAAGAAACACGCCCTCAGGCAAGGAGGGCCTGGCCAGGCTCCAGGTCAGGCCCGAGGAGCCAACCCCTCCCCGGGGCCAGTGTGGGCCAGGGGTGGCTGTCCCTTGCCCACAGGCCACACGTGACACAGTGCAAACTCCCTGGGGCAGACTATGGTTTGTGCCTCTGACTCTTCTTTGTTCTTTGTGGAGAGACAGAGGCAGAAAATAACCCCCTCGGTTGGCCCTGGAGACAAGGGAGCTTTGTCTTAATCTGCCCCGTAAGCACTTAAAAAATATATAAAAAGACTGTGAAAGCTTCTTGCTCTGAGGAATTCTCACCATAGTGCAGGGCCTGCCTGGGGACAGGGCCCATGGCTTCCAGGTGCCCACGCAGTCCAGGCAGAAGGAGCCCGAAGCAGGGGTGCTTATGTGACCCCACTCGCCCAGGCCACGTCCCTCATGCCCTCTCCCTCTGCGTGTGCCAGGACCCCACTAGGCAAGGGGAGTCTGGGTCCATGTCCTGGGTGTGCTGGAGCCGGGCACCTGCAGAACCACTCACCAGGCAGAATGAGTGTCCTCACAGGTGCCAGGGGAACCTGGCTTAGTGAGGTCAAGTGACTAGCCCAAGGTCACACAGGAAGTATAGCATAGGGTTTCGACTGGAACGAAGGGACAGGCTAGGACACGGGGCACCGGAGCTGCTCCACCCCGGGGTTGGCAGGGCCTAGGGGACCTCCCGCCACCCACCCCCATGGTGGGTAGACGGCAAGAAAGTGAGCCAAGGTCTCTGCGGGCCTCCGGGCAGGGCAGAGCCAGATGTTCAGGGACCAGGGGCGAGCGCGTCCTGGGTGGGCGTGGAGCCCTGGTTCCCAACCGCCGCCCGCCCGGCCCACGCCGCCCTCACCTTGAGCAGGTCCAGCGGGTGCGTGCAGCAGGCTGCCCCGCACGAGGCCAGGCCCCCAAAGTACCAGCGCGAAACGCGCACCTCGGCCGCCATGCCCGGAAGCGGACGCCCAGGAGCGCTGGCGGCCCGGGCCCGATCCAGACGCCGACACTGATCCCGAACCGGACCTCGGCTCCCGCCGCCGCCCCCGCCCGGGGTTCAAAGCACCGTCCGCAACCCGCGCAGCCAACGCGCCCGCGCGGCCGGGGGCGTGACCAGGCTCGGGGGCGTGGCCAGGCAGACCCCGCCCCGGGGCCGGGGGCGGACCCAGCGCCTTAAAGCGGCTGCGGCGCGAGAGCCCAGGCAGGTGGGTCCCACCGCTCATTTCCACCTGTCGCGCGGGCCCCAGGCAGCCTGCTGCATGGGGCCCTCCCGCTGGCCCTAGGAACCTGGCGACCCTCCCTTACCCCGCGCTGGCCCGTCCCCAGGCCACCCACTCCTAGGGCACGTCCCAAAAGGTCACAAACGAGGCGCGACGGTGGAGCTCTGCCAGCCGTCCCGCCTCCCGGAGGCCGGCGTCCGCAAACTCTGCCCCAGACCTGAACGATGGGCAAAGTGAAGTCCAAGTCCCCAGGGCCGCCTTTGGGCAGGGCCACAGGCACCCAGGGGTCCTCTGCAAGGGCAGCCTTCAGTTTCAGAAGGAGCAGAGCCAGACCCCTCCCCCAGGGAAGGACCTATGCCCTGCCGTCCCAGCGTGGCCACTGCAGCCCCCACCCCCAGGGAGAAGGGGGAGGGGCACTGGGGAAACCACTCCTGGTCCCCTGAACCTGAAGCACCCTGAATAACGACCCAGCCATTCTCCAGCTCTGTGGGACCCACAGGGTGGGCGTGTAAACCTGCCATTCACCTAAAGCCGCCACCTGTAGACTCAGGAGCTCAGGAGCGGTGGTCTAGAACCCCAGGAGGCCTCTGACCCAGGTCATCAGTTGGGAAGTGAACAGCTGGCTGCAGAGATGGAGTCCCGCCCGGAAATGCAGGAGCAGGAGGACGGGGGGAGAGGGCGACCGCCCTATCTGAACGGGGGACACAACTGAGAAACACCTCAGAGGCCAACTAGGTCAAAACCACAGCCCCCGGAGCCTGGGGAGCACAGCGGGGAGGAGAGTGGCCGAATTCCCTGGGAAAACCAGAGGAGAGGGTGGAAGACCCAAGAAGCTCCAGAAGGAAGTGTGAAAATGTCCCCAAACGCGGGTGCCTTTCGCACTTCATACACAAGAGACTCATGCAAGTAGTGCTTGGTTTAAAAGCCCAGAGCGAACGGACAGACTGCTAGGTGCAGAAGGCATGGCTCGTGGCCGGCACCCTGGGGGACGTGGGCAGTGTCGGCCCAGCCCATTCCTTGACCCACACCAGAGTCTCGTTGACAGTGGACCAGGTGTCTCAGTCTCGATCAACCTAAGGGTGATGTCATCTGCTCCTGACTTCAAAGCAGCAGCCAGTGAAGCGGAGGTGACAGACTTCTGAGGAAGCAGAGCGGGAAGTGGGGGTAACTAGACCCGGGTCTTGAACTATGGCCGGCAGGGGTGCCCGTGCATGAGGCGCCGCCCCCCCAGACTGGGAAGGGCTTGGTGGGGGCTTAGGTGCTGGACCTGAGCAGATTGTCTTAAGAACACATGAAGAGCAGCAGCGCAACTGCACCAGCTCCCAAGGAAGAGGTCAGAGCCTGGCGGCGGGGCACGCACCGAGCCCGCGCGAGACCGTGGGGCAGGAACGTCCTGCCGTCTGCGCGTGAGCCCAGGCTCCCGGGTGAGAGGCCTGTTCCGTGGCTCTTGCACACTTCCTGGTGCCTGGGCAGGGAGGACAAGCCACGTGGGTGGCCTGGCAGACACCAGGGTCCCTGGAACAGGGGTTTGCGGGGCAAGGAGTCAGCTCCAGCTCTGTGTCCCGTGACCATTTCCCCAGCTTGGACAAAGATGCAGAATGCTAATTCCCACCGGAATCCTGTGAGGTGCTGTGTGGGCACCAGGAGGGCAATGCAGGACACAGCTGACCCACCTCCCGGGGCGGAGCCCAGGACCAAGGGCCAAGTGGGCTCTGGGAACCGGTGACCCAGGGCCTTTGCCCCTATTCGCAAGTCTGAGACCCTTGTGGGCACCTGCAGACTGCACAAGTGAAGGAGCTGGCGGTGGAGGGCCAGGACCCCCACCGGGAGCCCTGGGTCTGCGCAGCACCTTCAGGTGTGACCGTAAGGGTGGGAAAGCACCAAGGGGACACCACCGGCCGCTGTCCTAGCCTGGTGGACTCGTGGAAGAACGCGGTTGGCCACCCCCACCTTTGAGCAGTCCCCCCAGCAGCAAGTCCAGGACCGAGCAGATGGCCCTGTCGTTCCAGTTGTCACCCTGCTCCCTAGGAAAGGTGAAAGGCCTGTTGTCCCTGAGCTTGGCCCACTCCCTGCCCCTGTAAAGGCTGCCAGGTCAGCAGGCCACCCAGCCCCAGGTGGCCCAGCAGCCACCTCCGTGGAGGAAAGGCACACCCAGATCTGCTGACGGAGAATCATTAACTTCTCAGGGTGGCCAGTGGGGCTCTCTGGTCAGGGAGCAGCCTTCCCTGCAACCCCAGACCCCTCCTACCAGAGGTCCTAGGGGCTGTTGGGAGGTGGTGCTGGGCACAGGCCCATGCAGAGGCAAAACTCCCAGGAGCACAGCACCCCCTTCCGGCGCCACGGAACTAACCTTGCAGGTCATTCTTTCAAAAGGGGGGTGAGGGCGGGGTGGGGGCCACGGGCAGGACCTGGAGACCCAGGCCAGAGGGTGTGAACCCCAGGGTCACCGGAACCAGGGTGGGTGCCCAATGCAAGCTGCAGCCTCCTGCCCTTGGCCCAAAATCCCAGGACCTCCTGCCAAGGGCCAGCAGAGGGAGGACTCCGGGGCCACCCTCACTCAACAGGGGGTGGCCAATGCCACCTGTCAATGCCATCCACGGGCACCAGGCTGTCTTCCTCACCTCACCCCTGGCCTCATGGTCCAGACCCCCAAGGTGCCTCCTCTGAGCCCCACGGGAACAGCAGCTGACTGCCGCAGGGCCACCTTGCCCTGGCCCACGAGGGCCAGCGCTGGAGACCACCACGCTCACGACGGAGCTCAGCAGGCGGGTGCTGCCCAGCTCCCCACTGCGCACCCCGGAGAGCACCGCGTGCCGTGGGGTCCTGGGACGGCCCCCTGCACACCGAGGACCCAGCCCACGGCCTGCAGACCCCACACAGCACTCCACACAGCGCCTTAACTGTGTATTTTTCTCAGTGGCCACTGGGGGGCACGTTGCGTGGAGGCCCAGTCCAGAGTCCAGCCGCCCCTCTCACAGGCGCAGCGGCCCCTCCCACCCCGGTAGGTCCGTAAGCGTGTCCAGAGCGGAGCTGCCACGTGGAGTTCTGCTCCAAGGCTTCCTGAGGCTGCCTGGGCATTGGAGCGAGCAGTGGGCCTTGCCTGGGTCCCAAGGACCCCTGTCCACAAGTCCCGGGGCTGGCCTACTCCAGAACCACGGTGCCGCCCACGGCCTCCAGGGCCGCCTTGATCTTCTCCGCCTCGGCCTTGGCGACATTGGCTTTGATTTCCTGGGGCAGAGACTCCACCAGCTTCTTTGCCTGCAAGAGGGAGATGTCAGACAGCAGCCCTGGGTGCCCAGCCTGCCCTGGGAGGGGCCCCTGGGGACTCACCTGCACAAGGTTTATGCCCTGGATGTAGTTCTTGATCTCCTTGATCAGCTTCACTTTGTCCACGGGCTTTGCCTCGGTCAGGCGGACGGTGAAATGAGTCTGTTCTTTCCGTTTGGGGACATCTTCTTCTACTGCCTGGGAGAGGGGGACAGAACGTGGGCGGCAAGGTGAGGAAGGATGGCATAGGGTAGCTGCATCTGCTCATGGGCTGCCCCATCCTGTGACCCCAAAGGCAAGGCCCAGGCCGCAGCCCCAAAAAGCCTGCGATGCCAGCAGACGGCCACGCCAGGCCCGGTGGGCTCAGGCCGCCCAGCTGGTCAACCCCTACCGCGTGTGCCCTCCCGTCCTTGTTCGCTTTTCGGTCAGACCTGACTCCATCACCCAGGGAGGTTTCCATCTCTCCAAAGCCTATTCTGAAAGAGCCAACCATACCGCCCCGGTTCCCACACCCTGTACAATCTATAACTTGTAAGACAAGAAAGCAACACCAAAAGTACTTTACGAATAAAATAACGTTATAGAAAGGTAGCGCCATTCCAGTCCTCGGCCAGGCCCAAGATTCTCTGTCGATAACAAATGTACAGCCAGCTTCAGCTTCATTGTCACTAAGTGACCAGCAATGGGACAACTAGGCATGACAAAGCTCCAATGAAATCTGAATAGGTTAGGATGATCCTGTGCCAAGGGTGCTGGCTGTGCTAGAAAATACCTGCTTTTAGGGACGTGTGGAACACCGGGAGGACGGACCAGAAACCAGAGACAGGCGAGGCAGATGTAGCAAAGCCTCGCCTGTTACTGAGGCTGGGAGTGATTACCTTACTATTTCTGCTTGTGGATAATTTGAGACTTTTTATAACACAAATTGCAAAACCCCCAAATCAGTGTAGCTTCAATTCCACTGATTTCCTCGCAGAGACCCAAACGTGTCCCGGCATCCCAAGGATGAAGCTGCCTGTCGCCTCCTGGTCCTCTCCAGCCCAGACACGCCTCACGGCCCTGTGTCCGTCATCCCTCTACCAGGAGCGCTTTGCCCTCTTCCCCAACTCATGCCTCCTCTCAGAGTGTCACGTGCTCACGGCCTTCCTTGAAATTGTTACCCTCCCCTCTCAAGTTCCTGCCTACTTTCTCCCCAAGGCACCTATGATGCGGTACCATTCGACTTAACTCTCTTCTGTCTTTTCCTCTCCTCTGGTTCACCGTCTGTTTCCCACTAGAAACACGGTCTCCATTGGGCAGGGGCCTGTGCATCCCCGCAGGGAGGAGGTCCCAGGGAGGCTGACGAGGAGCCCAGAGCCAGAAGCACGCACAGGTTCACAGAAGCACGCACAGGTTCACAGGGTGTGTTGACTGATACAGGGCCAAAATGAGGGACAAGAGAAACCTGGCCATGTGATGTGAGGCAAGATGGGAACGGGGCATCAGAGAAACGTCTCTTTCCGCCTGGGACCTAGCCTGGGCTCACCTCGGGCGCTTCCACGGCAGGGGCAGCTCCCGGCATCACACCACCCATCGGCATGACTCCGACATCCTGTATCTTCAACGTTTTCTGCAGGGACAGAGAGCCGTCTCAGAGCTGGCTGTCACACCCAGACACGCTCAGGGACAAGTTTAGCACGGTCCTCGCACTCAGGGAACAAGACATGGGCCCCAGACGTCACTGCCCAGGCTTGGCCCGTGATACCTTCAGGAGCTCGTTGAGGTCTGAGATCTCCAGGAGCGTGAGGTTGGCAATGTCCTGGACAAGCTGCTGGATCTTTGGGGGTACTCCTTGGGGGCATTATCCAGGGGTGCACCGGCAAGAGCCTCTCCCTGGCGATGGCTGCTGCATCTCATCAGCCGCACAGTGCAGACACGTGGCACCTGTTGCCTACACGCCAAACAGACCCGTCAACCTGGCACAGGTGGGTGACACAGTCCAGGCAGGTAGGCACCATGACCTTAGGTCTAGCTCCTTGGTCCCAACCCAGGGTTCTGATTCCAGCGTACACGTGGATAGCAAGGGGATTTCTCAGTTACTTCACTGTCTTCAGGAGCCTCAGACACCTACATAATTATTACAAACATGCTACCCAGTTCGCTTCCTGGTTTGAATGAACCCTCAACCCCGGGGAAAAGGCAATTACTTGAATACGTTTTTGCACAAAGCCTTTCAGAATCTGGTTCCCTTGACGGCTGAACGCCGGATGCACCGATGGGAGTCCTACCACGTCACTAAGCTGCAGGGGAAACTGAGGTCCGGAGAGGGGCAGTAACTCGTCCAAGGTCATCTGGGGCTACTCCGGCACTCTCTGCAGCCCGCGCGGTTAGGGAATCCGCACGTAGGGAGCCTCGCGCCCCACACCCCTGCCAGGACCTGCCGAATTGGGGTGGCCTCCCGCCTGCTGCCCCGACCTGAACCATCAGCGGCCAGCCGAGGGCCCGCACTATGCCCCCCGGCCCTCGGCAGTACCTAGCGAGGCAGAGCGTGGTGCCCCGAAGCCCGAGACACGGCCCCCACAGGGGGCGAGCGGCCGCCGGCAGCATCGCTCCGCGGGCGGGAAGGTCACACGCGGCTCCCGGGGAGGGACGCTCTAGCCGCCGGGCATACAATGAGGAGGAAACTCTAGCCGCCGGATTCGCGGAGCATACGAGCTGGGGAAGGCGCTCTAGCCGCCGGGGCCGCCGGGAAAACGAGTTGGGGAGGACGCTCTAGCCGCGCCTCACGCTTGCTTACGCTCGTTCCCTGAGATTACCCACAGGGCAGCGGGCCGCGCAGGCGCAGAGTTTCGTTGGTGCCGGTGAACGGCTCGAGCCCTACCCCTCGGGGCGAACGGAGGCCAGAGAAAGCTGAGGCCTGGTGACAGCTTCATCCGAGTCGGGAAGGTGGGCCCGGTCCGTAGTGAACAGCGCAGTGAATCCTGCCGAAGTCGCGTCTGCTGACAGTGGCTTTCGGCTCGTCACGTTTGCTCTGCGGCCCGCAGCCGGTGGTCACTCAGTGCGCGGAATTCCCGCTGCCCTCTTGCCAGCCTGCTCTTTGGGATCTTCCTCCACCGAAACGGCTGCACGTTTTTCCTTTCGGTCCTGGCCGGCTCGGGACTCTGCTTACAGAGTTCGCTAAAGGTTGTAATTGAGCTTGGAAGGGGTGAGTGATGGGGTCGTGGGCGGAAGGGCTAGCACTTCTCCGGGAGAATAGAATTTGTAAGCGCTACTGTCTCAAGATACCCGAATCTTTTATGCTCCTTACTCTGTCAAGCTTCCAAACTTCCGGCACGCGGGGCATCTTCAGCTCAGCTGCAGCGTCTGCCCTGAGGGGCCTGGGTGTTTGCTCTTTATCCGCAGCAAGTGGAAGAGCAAGTCAAATCTTTCTCAGTTGCCACAGGTGATTTTCTAAGAGCCAGCGCTGGAGCAGATCGACTTTGGGTCAAATCAGAAGGCATGGCTGCCCTCTGCCCAACTCCTGTGATTCTTGCCCTGTCTTTGATCTGAGCCTAGTAGCTTCTGTGCCTATTAAATGACTCCATTTCTTCGAAGAAGAGCTAATGTTGGGGTCGCTATGGGGCTTGGGTATTTAAGGTGTGTCCTGAACTCCATGCTGAACAGGCTGCTAGTCCTTAACATCTTCTAGACTGCAACTAAATAGCATTGTCCTGAAACTAGAACCATGAGCCTGCATGCCTCCCAGGAGTCAGGGCCAAGCAGGGCTGGGGGCGGGGCAGTCATCAGAGCGGCGCCCCTGGTGCCTAGTCTCCGGGTGGAGATGGAAGATCAGCAGCTGGGCCCAGAGTAGTGTCCCCTGGGGAGACTGCCTATGGAGCTGGGCCTGGGCCTACACGTCCCTGTCCAGAGCTGGACCAGCTGCCCACCACCTTTACATTGAACAGACACCGATACTTGTTGAAAGATTTTATTATCGCTGTCCCATTCTGTCTACTCTGGGCACGAGATGAGATGACAGCTCAGAAGCAGAGAAGCTGAAGACAAGCCCCCACCCTTCCCATGAGGGCCAGAAATGCCCCTGCTGACAGACTGGAGGCCATGCTAGAAGGCTCTAGGGAGCACTCACACTAGTCATAGACCAGACGCCCCCACGGTCTCACAGGCAGGGGGAACAGGGGGGCAGAGGGCCCCACTCCACCCAACCCTCATGAGACCCTGGGCACACCAGGCTGGGGGCTTGCGGTCAGGGACCCTTCCCTTCTGCCCTCTGCCCCGAGGCCCAGCGCTAAGGAAAGACAGATGAAGATGGGCCTGGGGGTGGGGCGGGGGGTGAGGCGCCAGCAGGCGAGGACAAAGCGAGGAGAGCCACCCTGCGCACATGGAGCAGGGACACACCACGGCAGTAAGAGGAGGGCAAGAAGTAGGAGGACAGCGCCAGCTAGAGACGGAGGCAGCGGCAGTGCCGGAGAAGCGTAGTGTTTGTTACTCGGGGCGGCGAGCAGCCCGGGGTCAGTCGAAGGAGATGAGCTGGGCCTCGCTGCCCTGCGCCGGTGGCCCCTGCACTGGCGGCTGCTGGGCCACGGGCGGCTGCTGCTGGGGAGGACCGCCGGAGGGCGCCATCTGGGGGACACACCGGCCATCAGTACTCCTTCCCCAGGCCCGAGCTCCCCACCCTCTAGCCACTTCTCTGGAACACTCCATCTCAGCCTGGTGCCTGGTACTCAGTCTGTCTCACCTGGGCTGCCAAGGGAGGCCTCCCTTCAGCGTGAGGTGGGCTCCCTGTCGGCTTCCTGCCCCGCTGGGGCAGGCCAACCCCGGGGGTTCCTGGCTGTCTACGGCTCAGCGTGTGCACGCCCTGGTTCCATCTGCTGAGCAGCAGTCCGGGCCTACACCACCCGCCCCTTCCCCGGTGAGGGCCGGGACCCCCACAGTGGCGCTGGGAGAGGCTCACCTGCTGGTACACGGGCTGCTGGCCCGAGATGTAGGGGGGCTGCGGGGGTGGCAGAGGCGCATCCTGGCCAGGGAGGGTGGTCATGAGATTCTGTGGAGAAATAAGGACATTGTCACCACAGAGATGACGGAGTTTCTGACGTGGAAAGCCAGCTAGCAGAGCCCCTTGTGGGGAAGTGAGGGACTAGAAGGGCCGAGCCTGCCCAGCGCCCCCAGCCCTCGCTGTCGGGGTGTCCCACACATCCTCACCTGCACGCCGTAGGGCTGGTAGCCCATGACCGCTGGGCTCCCCATGTAGCCCATGGTGCCGGGCTGCGGCGGCTGCGAGATGGCCGGGAGGCTCTGCGGGGCCTGGGAGGCCACGTTCTGCAGACAGAAAGGTGTGACGGGGGCCGGGCGTCCTCATGGGGACCTTGTGGAAGGGGAGCAGCCCCACCCTGCTACCTGGTAGCCCTGGGCAGGCGTGGGCTGGTAGGACGAGTAGGCTGGGCTGGTGCTGGCCGCTGCTGGGCCCTGGGGGGCTGCCTGCGCACCAGTGGTCCCTGCTGGGTACATGTAGGCGCTCACCATGCTGGGATCTGTGGAGGAAAAGGGTGAGCTCGTGACACAGGGATGAGGGCAGGAGATCACTTCTCTGAGTTTTCCTTTCTGTTGTAACTTTTGAAACCAAATTCTTGTTTTACATTCTCACAAAAGGAAAGTAAACGAAATGGATGGTAGAGACCTCCTAAAATTGAACGAAATTGGAAGAAATGAACCCAACTGCTTTCTAAGTGAGTAAACAATGCCACCGCAGGGGAGGGGGAGACCTACACCTGTAAGTTCTGGGGACAAGATCTGCACTCTGGGCCCACAGGCTGAAGACACAGGATGGACAAGGATCCGGTCAGGAGCCCCTCTGCACAGGGGCCTGGGCTGCTGTTCCTGAAGCTACTTTCTGGGAATTCTGGAAATGCATGAGTCAGTCGGCACAGGCGAGAGGCGGCGAGAGGCGGGCCACCAGCGGGGCTGCAGACGTGGCAAGGGGAGGGAGCCTGCGCCGCCGACTGGGAGGTGTGAGTGAACGTGCGTCTGCGCGCGTGCACATGTGCCACCCTGTGCTGAGGGCCTCGAAGCAGTGAGCATACCCGGACCCTGACCGAGGTCCCCAAAGGCCATCCTCCACTAACAGGGACCAGGGCTCCCTGGTGAAACGGCTGCTCCCAGGGCTGAGAAAGTATGAGGTGAAGAGAGTATCTACTTAAACCAAAACATGGCGGGGTAGGTCAGAAGCGCACAGGAGCTGTCCTGAGGGGCTCCAGGCCACACTGGGACAGTCTGCAGCAGAACAATAAAACATTTGACCTTTGAAACGAGGGAACACTGATGTGACAGACGAGTAAATAGAAGAAAGTACTTTCTCAGTAAGAAGACAACTGATGAATATGAGCGACAGAATTAGGAAGTCACTCTGGCAAACATTTCATAAATTCAAGCAACAGCAAAAAATGGTAAAAGTAGCGGGTGAAAATTTAAGAACAAGGGTATTTAAAAATCTTAATTTCCCACAAAACACTTGACTGTCAAGGGAAAACCAGCTCCTTTACAGTGAGAAAGCCTAGTGGGCTGCCCCAAACCATGTTACGGCACATCACGCCCGTGACTGCCAGCCAAAATGCGGCCCTGAAACGTCATGCTGGTGGGTGACCAGGTGAACACAAGCTGAGGGCAGCCTGCAAGTGCTCTTTGAGAAGTCCCTGTCATGAAACAAGCAGACCAAGAAACGTTCTAGATTACAGGGGACTGAAGAGGACAGCTAAGTATAACACACGTGACAAGCCGTCTTAAGGCATTGAGGGTGCAGCGGGGACAACCTGAGAGCTGAGTGGTGTGGGTGAGGTCCCAGCATGCGTCTGCCTGGGCCCTGAGGGAATGTCTGGTTTGGGAAGTTTGTGCTGAGGCCTCAGAGTTAACGGGTGCCCGCCCGCCGCTCACGCTGTGATGGGCAGGAAGGGTATGCGCGTGCGCGTGTGCGTGCGGAGAAACAAATGCGGTAAAATGTTACCACCGGGAAATCTGACCACTTCCTACCCATTCTGTTAACTTTTCTGTAAATCTGAGGTTACACCAAAATAAATGAAACAGGAGAGTAAAGGTCTGGGGCTCCACCTGGCGGGTCACCACCTGCACGCCTATTACCTGCTCCGGCCCCTGGCACGCTGGGGTAGGGCCGCCGCCGCCCGGGGCTGGCTGGCTCAGGTACACGGTGTGCATGGGGGAGCCCTCCGCCGAGCCTGCTGGGCTGAAGGTCCCCGGAAAGCTGGTGGGGCCAGAGGGCTGGTAGAGCACGCCGCCCGCTGCGGGCATGGTCTGGAGCTGGGACAGAAAAGGACGGCTGTCAGGGTGGCTCCCAGTGGCCGGCACCAGCGGGAGTGGGGAGAGTGGGCGCGTGCCTGGGCGTAGGGCAGGGAGAAGGCGGGCATCTGGGCGCGCATCTGGATGGTCTGCTTCTGCTGCTCCAGGCGCATCTGCCGCTCCTTCTCCTGCTCCTGCAGGCGCTGGATGGCCAGCTGCCTCTGCACCTCCAGGTACTCCTGCGAGCCACAGGACAGTGGTCAGGGTGGCTGCGGGCCCCAGGGCAGCGGTCAGGGCAGCCGCGGACGCAGGGGCAGTGGGCTGGGTGGCCGCGGGGGTGGGGCCGCTGCACCTGCTTCTTCTGCCGCATGATCTCCAGCTTCTGGGCCAGCTGAATCTGGCGCTGGCGCTCCGCCTCCTCGGCCGCGCGGCGCAGCTTCTCCCGGTGCTCCTCCCGCAGGGCGTTCAGCGCGCCCCGGGCATCACGGATCTGCGCCAGCTTGTCCTGCAGCCCCTCGTAGTACACTGGGGGAGACAGCAGGGAGCCCTGGCGGTCATGGAAATGCGCGTGCCTGGTGGGGGCCCTGGGCCTGCCTCTGCCCAGCCAAGTGCTTGTGAACAAGGCACGGCTGGCTGCAGGCTGGTTGGGGGATGCCTGGAGCTGCTCCTCCTGTGCTTGGAGGGACACTGCCCATCACGGGGATCCCCTGGAGCCCACATCCCACCTACCGACCTGAGAAGCTGCAGCCCCGGGGCGGCCCCACCCTCGGAACCTTTCCATGGCCCGCACAGCCACCAGTCAGTGCGGGAGGCGCCCAGGGCACGGCGGGGGCGGCGAGGGGGGCAGAGGGCCCGGCACGTACGCCGGCGCTCGTCCAGCTGGTTGAGCAGCTCCAGCAGCTGGGGGTGCATGCCGTTGATGGACTGGAAGAGCGACAGCACGGCCGAGTCGTTGGTGATGCTGCGGCCGCGCACGTGGTTGCTCTTCATGCGGTTGACGAAGGTGCTGACGGCGTTCTGCAGCGCCTTCAGGAACTGCGCGTGGCTCTCCTCCGAGTCCCCGTTCTGGTACTGCTGCTGGGGACACACAATGGCCCTGGCTGAGTGTCACCCTCATCCCCAGGCCCCAAAGTGGCAGCCAGCCCTCCTGGGCAGGGTGGCTCTGCCAGGGGCCTCGGCAGTGTCACAGGCACCAGCCCCACAGGTGCCCAGGCTCTGAGCTCCGAGCCCGCAGTGTACCTCCAACCTGACCCTCCAGGGGACACTGGAAGGGGCACCACAGCCCTGACTCCAACAGGGCAGCTGAGGCCCGGGCTGGCTCTTGCCCGTGGGCATGGCGCTGGCCAGGATGCAGCTGGCGGCAGGCCCTCTGGCCTCGCCTGTAGGCGCTCCCACCAGTGGTGACAAGGGGCCTGCCTCTCTCACCAAGGACCTGGCATCGTACTCCAATGGCCAACAGAGCCCAGACACCCCAGCACAGACTCAGACTCTGGTCTGGTCAGGGTAGGCAGTGAGTGGCCGCACTCTGGACCACAGCCGGCCCGCCCGGACAGGCCCACCTCCAGAGATCACCGGGCATGTGGCCAGACCCTCCTGTCAGGACAGGCGCCTGTGCAGGGCCCTGCATCCTGCTCTCTGCGGCTGCGGACGGAGCCGCCGCTTACCTCACTGAAGGGGCCGCTGGAGGACGTCATGGGCTGGGAGTCTGCCTCCAGGAGAGGGGTCTAGAAGAGACCAGAGGGTGAGCGGCACTGGCCTGGCCCCATGTCCCCTCCCAGAGGACTGTGCACCAGCACTGGGGGGCCCCCTCACCTCGGCCACGTTTGCAGGGGCTGCGTGCCCCTCCCCGGGCTGGGCGGCCGGCTCCGTCAGAGGCACAGGCGCGGACGGCGTGGGGCTCTTCCGAGCCTCCTCCTGCTTCTTCTCCCAGTAGTTCCGGTTGAGGTACCGGGCGAGCTGCAGAGGTGACAAGAGGTCACTCCCGAGGGCCAGAGAGCAGCGAGGGGAAGCACCATGTGTGGGGGGCCTCACCTCGGGGTCCATGTCCTCAGCGAGCGGTGCCGACGAGTTCTGGGGAGACATGGGAGGATCTGAGGGGCCCCAGGCCAGAGGAGCAGCAACCCGCGGCTCAAGCCACACACTCCGGCTCCGGCCCCGCCATCGCTCAGGAGGCCCAGGGTGGCACAGCAGTGACACTGGGCCCCGAAGTCTGGCCAGTAGTGGTTTGAGGGAGCCCCGAGGGGCTCCAAAACCATTTCTCAAGGTGCAGGGCAGCACCCCGCCCTCCCTCCCAAACCACACAAATGGTCCCCAGCAGGTGGGTGGCAGGGCTGTTCTCAAGCCCTGGGCCCAGCTGGCTCCACGCTCCCCCCCCCCCCACTATTCACAGAGGAGCTGAGACCACAGCCGTCAGGCCAAGACCCCAGAAAGTAAACCCTGTCACGACCTTAGACTGAGACTGAAGAAACGGAAGCTACTCATGACCCAGGGCTCCCCACCTCCTTCACCTGGGGGTATGATGAAGGCTGGGCTCTCCCCAGTGGGGCCTCCAGCCTTACCGGTGTCCTCTGCCCCCACAGGGGACCCCTGCCCGGGAGCAGAGAGCTGGGGAGGGGTGGCAGGCTGCGTGACACAGCGCCATCCTTTTCGGGGCGGGCCTCCCACTCCCTCCTGTGGAAAGCCATCCAGCCAGGGTGGCTGGGTGCGGGGGCTCACCACGGGTGAAGAGTACAGGCTGCTGGCAGGGGGAGCCGATGAGGCCACGGGTGCAGGATCGGCCTTGGGGTACGCGGCATATGCAGACTTCTGTCTCTGCAGAAGGACCATGAAAACACTGTTGTGCAGGAAGCACATGGCACAGGCGGGCCAAGCCTCCTCACGCTCTGCCCTCCCCAAACGCCAGGAGATGCTCCCCACAGCGCCCCGGACGAGGTGAGGCCTCAGGTCCCACCCGCTCCCCGCTCACCATCCTCTCCTTCTCCTCGGCCTCCGACTGTGACAGGGCCAGAGCCAGCTGCAGCTCCTCCTCCTCCTGCAGGGCCGTCTCGTCTCTCTTGGGTGGCAGCTGGGGACAGACAGGGCTGGGTGAGCCGGGCCCGGAGGGAAGTGCCGGGGCAGGGTGCGCGCGGGCTGGGCCAGCACCTGAGACTGCTGCGACAGGGGGCTGGTCAGGTACTCCGGGGGCAGCTCCGCCGTGGAGGGGGCTTTGCCTTCAGCTTTCCTGGAGAGACAGGGTGCTGTGGGGGGCCGAGCACCACACCCTGGACCCCCCCACACAAAGTTCTCAAGGACGCCACCTGGGACTTCCCGCCAACGTCCCGCGGAGTGACTGACGGTGGTGGTTCCATGGCTGTGCTCCAGAGAAGAGATGAACCCTCAAAACAGCTGTCACCTCCAGGCCTAGGAACCCCTAGGGCCACCAGGTCTGAGCCACGGCTCCCTCTCCCGAAAGCGAGGTTCAAATGCCCGCCTGGGCGGCCGCTAAAACGACCTTCCCAGGGGGGTGGCCCGTGGACACCACTTAACTGAGCGACCGGGCGGACGGACGGCATGAGCCTCCAGACCCGCTGCACGGAGGCACAGCCTCACTCCTGGGGTCCCGTCACAACGCAAAACCTGACCCTACCCATGAGGACACCTCGGGCCCAAACCTCGGGACACGCTGCGACAGTTGCCGAGACACGTCTTCATCACAAGAGACAAAACGGACGTGACACGAGGTGGGGAGGAAGCGGGGTGGGGAGCGAGAGGGGAGGGGCCGTGACAGCCCCCACCACGCGCTGAGAGCCGCACAGGCCCTCACGGTAAGGAACGGCCACTGACATCGTTGGGACTCAGCGAAACCGGAACAGGGACCGCGGTGCACGTCAACTGCACCAATGTCAACTGCTGACCAACAGCCGTGCTGTGGCTGAAGGCCACGTCCCTCCTCTTGGGAAATGCACACGAGGTTCAGGGTAAAGCAACAGCTCACTTGCAGATGGCTCAGAATAAAACGTGTGTGAGCACACGTGCAGGTAGGGAAGGGAGACGTACAACCGAGTCGCGTAACACGTCAATGTCAACACCAGGGGGCCCAGCAGATGGCTCCCCACGCGGGGTCTTATCACGCCTGTGACTTTCCTGTTTTACTTCCAAACTAAAAAGCAAAAAGGCAAACAAGTGCCTGCAGCTGGGCCCACCTGCCTGGGCTGGCCTTCCTGTCCTCGGGCAAGGCCAGCCGCCACACGGAGCACAGGGGCGCGTGGAGGCCCACGGGTGGCCAGCGGGGGACTCACTTGTTCAGCTGCTCGTAGCAGGGCTCGCAGACGCGCACCTCCTTCTCGATGCCGAACTTGGGGATGGTGGAGTACCTGGAGGAGCACTTGCCACAGAAGATCTGGCCGCAGGCCCGGCAGTGGTGCTAGGACACAGGCAGGTCGGGGCGGTGGCTGGGTGATGGGCCAGTGACCCCTCGCTCCACCCAACCCGGCCCCGCCTGCTGCAAAGTGTGCCAGGCGGGCCCCCCGGCCGCGCTGGCCCAGGGCAGACAGAAGGCAGGCCTGGGGAGAGGGGCACACACTCAGGCCCTCAGCTGCACTGCCGTTTGGGGGTAGATTCGGAATTTAAGAGAAGGGTTCACGGAAAGCGTGCATGCATCATGCCAGCAGATGGGTGTCACTGGGCAGGGCCCCGAGACTCTGCTCAGACACCCCAGCCCGGTCTTCACCACCACCAGCCAGCACTTCAGTGGGAAGAGAGACGTCGGCTCGAGGGTCCAAGCCAGACAGGCTGAGTCAACTGAGGAGACACGGCTGAGGGGACCTGGCAGCCGAGGCAGACCTGAGGCCCCAAGTCCTGGGCCCAGAGTGTCCCCCTCCCCAGGGAGCACAGCCTTCTCCGAGCTTAACCTGATGGCACCGCGCATTGCACCCCGGAACCCTTGGTGACCGTGCTCACCACACACTGAGAATGGGCTTTACTCCCACTAGACCGTAGCCAAGAGAGAAAGGACTGTGCGTGGGCCCAGTGGCCTCAAGATGGTGGCGGGGAGCCCTCCCCACCACAGCGCACTCACCTTGCGGGTCACCACCCCAAACTGCACCCTGCACCGGTGGCACTCCTCGGCGTCCACCCAGTCGGGGCCTGAGGGTGGGCAGAGTCAGGGTCACATAGCCCGCCCACCCTCTCCAAGGTCCCCACTTCCCACAGACAGGCAAAGGCACACTGTGGCACAGGCCGGGCCAAGTCACTGGGACGCGAGGAGGGGCCCCTCCAAAGGGCCTCCTTCTTTCCCGAGGACTCAACAGCACAGTGGCCCACGGCCAGAAGGACACGTCAGCACCTGCTTAACTATGGGAGCCCGGGGGCCACAGCCCAAAGGCACCTGAACTGATGGCCCTCAGGGACACTCGGCAAAGTCAGGTGGTCTTGTGTTTGAGACAAACGGCAGCTCACGTGCCACCAACACTCCCAACCGGCCCCCAGCCCAGGCTCCATCAGAGCAGCCCCACGGCTACGACCCCACAGAGCGACTCACTCTCTCCGCTGCAAACATGGCGTCACTCTCCTTGAACTCCGGGAAGATGTGTCCTGGAGAAGGGAGGCTGCGGTCACTACCACGGCCACCCCGGTGTGCGAGGCCGCAACAGCCTCACCTGCCCCGCCCGTCGCCCTGAGACCAAGGAGCCACATCCTAGCTCCCCGCACCCGCCTCCCAAACACCCACAAGAGGAGGCCCTGGTGGCAGGTGCAGCGACCCTGCGCTGGGCGGGGTGTCCTGGTGCACGGCCGGCCACCGCTCCGCGCCAGGCGGCTCCCCATGGAGCTCAGTCCTGGGGGCTGCAGCACAAAGCCAGGCCTTGCTCTCCCACAGCAAGGCCTCACACACCTTCCCTAGGCCCCCGGCTGGCTCCTGGACCCCACTCCTGCCAACCACGCTTCCTAGTGCTCTTTAAGCTGGGGTCCCCAAGCTTTTGTTGAGGCACAGGCCCCTCAGGAACCCTACGAAGCTTTGGACACTTGTGCCTGGCGAGTGAACGTGAGCACACACCCGGCACCCGCGTCCACTGTCCAGGCATTAAGGGCCTGAGGCCAGGTCACAGGCCCCGTGTCACACCTCGTCCACAGGCCCTGCTCATACTCGCGCCTCCCCTTCAGGACCCGGCCGGGCGCGCAGCACAGGCGGGAGCCGCCCAGGCCCCGCCCCACTGTGTGGCCTGAGCACCAGCGAACCCTCCAAGCCTGGCCCGAACCCCTGCCTTCCCCACCAAACGCCATCAGCTCTCGTGGCTGCCGAAACAGTGAGAGGAAGGCAGAAAGGTCCCCAAAACACACCTGGCTGCCAAGCCCCAGCTACCACTGTGCTCAGAGCACCCCAGCTCCAACCCGCACCCTCCTCCTCCAGGCGCCTCCTGCAACTTTGGCAGCCTGTCTGCTCAGCCTTGGCCCTGAACCTGAGTGGCACTCCGCTGGGATGCTGAGGCCTGGCCTCCTCTCACGGCTCCTTCTGGTTCAGCTCTGGCACACGACACCTGCTCCCCAGGCCTTCCCGCCCGTTCATCCTAAACCAGTCCCCCAGGGGCCAGGTCCCCGACTTTACTTCCCTCCCAGGACCCCTCATTCTCAGAAAGCGGCTCCTCTCTTAACTTCTCACTTGTCTGGTGTCTGCTGTACCACCCACCCCTGCCCCACAGGGCTGTGAGGTCCGAAAAGGCAGAGACTCGGATGCTCTGAGCCTAGCTGACCCCACGCACCCACCTTGGGGACACCCACTCCACGTGCCCACAGCTGGTCACGCGGTGAGGTGCTGTCCCCGCCCACACAGGCTGAACACGGCCTCCTGTGGCCCCACCTGGGGCAGTGTAGTCCCCCGGCCCTGGAGGCTGTGACCCTCCCCACAAAACTCACCTTCCACCTTCATGATCTGGTACGTGTCCTGGACCACCTTGTACTTGGGCTCATTCCGGAAGGCGTGCGCCCAGGCCTGGATCAGATACAGGATCTTGTTCCGGACGTTTGCTTCCACCTGCCTCTGCAGAGGGGGGAGGGCGTGAGGGCCGTGGGCGACACTGGTGAGGCAGGAACTGGTGAGACCCCACTACTCCGAGTCGACAGGGCGGGCAGAGGCAAGTTGGGGTGCCCGGGTGGTTGGGGCTATGTATGACCCTTTCCCCAAGCCCAGCCATCCTCCGTGAAACTCCGCCTGAGGACGAAGTCATCGCACCTGTCTGCCCACTCGGGGCCTGAACCGTAACCCCTGGGAGAAGCTGGGGACCTCCAAGCCCCACATTCCTACATCGACCTGCTTCTCCCCACCCCCCGGACCAGCTTGGGTGCCCCTTGCTCTGTAACCCACTCTGGCCCTGCCTGACGCTGGCCTCCAACTGGCAGAGCCACCCAGGCCTGGGTGGAGGCAGCTGAGGCATGGTCGGCCCTTTCTTTCCAGTCACGGCCACTCCAGGGACATTCTCACATTCAGAGCCACCATTTCCGCCAGCTCAGAGCACAGCTGGTCAAACTTCCAGAACCATTCAGAACCCACCCCGGTTCTGGACCTCACAAACCGCGGGTATCACCGCTTACGTCACAATCCCTGTAGGGGGCAGCGTGAGCCAGGAGGCCATGGGCAGGGCCCTGCTCAGGACAATGTCTTGAGCTCAGGAGGACCTGTCCTTCTCTGCCACAGGACGACATGAAGCCCACTCCCCAGGGCGTCCCTGCTCTGCTGTCTCCCCCACTGTCCCTCCATAAACACCTCGGTCTCTCCTGCCTCCGAGCCCGCTCACCTTCCCGCCTGAGAGTGGGCCTCACCCGGCATCCCTGGGCCCCCCCGAGGCCTCTGCTCACACATATGCAGCTTCTCTGCCAGTGTCCCCTGCCCTTTAAGACTCGGCCCGCAGCCCTGCCCCAGGAGCCTTCCTCAACCCTGCAGACGTCACCAGGTTGGGGTCTGGGGTTCGCATGCAGCAGGGACTACCAATGCTCACCTCCCTGGCCTCTGCCGCCCCCCGCACTGACCCTGCCACAGGTGTCGGCAAATGCCTGAGAAAGCACAGGCCTGGCGGATGGGTGGCTATGCCCCTCCCCACCTGGACCCACGTGCCCAGCGGAGCGCGCACCTTCAGCAGCTCCTTCAGCTCCTCCATGGTCTGCTTGTTGGCCACCTCGTCGTGGACAGTCTGGCCGCAGTTCTTCACCACGGACTCCATAACCTGCAGAGCCCAAGGAGGGGGAGGGGGGCCTGCCCCTGGGCCACCCTCCCCTTCCCCTTTGGGAGAAGGCTCCCAGGAGATGGCCGGCCTTCACAGGCCCCTCCAGCCGCCCAGCCACGTGGCGGTTTCTAAGGCAGGCAGCAGCCAGCGCTACACAGGCCCCTTCTAACTCCATCTGTCTCACCAAGGACAGAGACAAGTGTGACCCTTGGGGCCCTGAGTGTGTCAGCCTCAGGAGCAGCAGCAGTCCAGCCCTGTCAGGCCAGTTCCCAGGCAGGTGGGCAAACCCAGGGGCCGCTCCTCTCTGCCATCCTGACCACTGGGGTGGGGCCCCGGAGGACTGGAGGGCAGGGGTCCACGCACCTCCAGGGCATACAAGGCCACGTGGGGGTTCTTGTCGTTGACCTTCTTCTTGATGGAACTCACGGCATACTTTGCTCTGAAGGAAAGGGCGCCGGCAGAAGCAGAGAGACAGAAAGAAGAAAGTCTCAGCGACTAGGATGAGAAGAGTTACTGCCATCTCGTCCTTCAGGACCCTCAAGCTGTAGAGAAAGTCTTTTGACTGTCTCCAGATCTCAAAAACCCCAGCACACAGACCACACAGCTCTCCACCAGGTCACAGGACCTTGGAGGGCCAGGGGACACCCAGCGACCCCACGCGCAGTGTGGCCACCCTCACTTACTGCGTGTCCCCCTGGCGGATCAGGTCACAGATCTGGAGAATAGACTCCCAGTCGGTCTCCAGCAGAAGCTGGCTGGTCGCTTTGTCTATGGCAGAAAAGCACCATTACCAGGGCTGGTCCTGCTCTGGATTCCCCAGGTGGCTCCCAGCACAGCAGCAGAGAGGACCGACTGCCTCCCTCCCATTTAAAACTTTTGGAACAAATAGAAAACCACATAAGAACCACAGTGACAACTGCTGCGGTGATAACCAAGAGAGTACTATCCTTCCCCCAAAAAGCAAATAACTTGAAAAATAAGAGATCCTGTTCGTGCGCCTGTTACACGCCAAGCGCTGTTCCAGATGCTTTACGTGAACTCACGCATGCACACACTCCTCACACAACCACACGAGCGAGCTAAGTCCTATTTCCATTCTCTATGCAGATAAACTGAAGCAGAAAGGTGAGGTCACTGCCTGAAGTCACAGTTTGCTGAGGACAGAACCAGGATTCAGCACCATACTCAGCTGCTTCATGACAAAGAGGAAGCCGCCACCTCGTCCCTCGGAGTCCCTGGCTTTCAAAAGTTTAACCTAGTTGGTTATCTCTCAGCTGGGGCAGGGTTGGACAGACCCACATGGATGCCAGCCCTTCACTTCCACTGTTTTGTGGGGAGAAAAGGGATGGACTGTGGAAGATTCTCCCACTCACACCTCTACTATCTCCATCACCCTTGCCTCAGACATACTGAGATGGTGCTGCTCCAGCCCTGCCCACACCGTCTTCCCTGGAGACTACGAAACACCCATTGAGTCCTGTCCGTGCTCAGCATTGATACGGTAGAAATCGACCTTTGAAGGCCTGAACCACCTCATTCAGGTGGGTTCCTCAGCTGACATTTTGCAAAGCAAAGAAGGTGCCTCATCTAAGATCTCCAAAACCACACTCAAGGAAAAAAGAGAGCGGGCTGGGGCTGACAATCAAGCACCAACAGCGCCTGTCCCAAACACAGGGCACACGCAGTATCACTCGGGGGAGGGGGAACCCCCATAAACATTGGTTTCCTTTCCTAAAATCTGTGACCTCCAAGAGGTTCAGAAAGGATCAGCCATAGGCCTCCAGCAGACAGAGGAAACACCTTCTTGAATCACCCGGTGCTACCCGAGCGAGTGGGGACAGCGGGGCTGTCCCGGTCCCCGGGGAAGCAGCTTTCAAAAGAGCTTGGCAGATCCCAGGGAGGTATTCTCCCTTTGGGGGTGCCAACGTTTGGGTCAGAAGCCCCAAACACCACGCAACCTAGGCTTTTTTGCGGAGGACATCTACTGATATTTTACTATTCGGCCGAGTCACCCATCTTCGTGACTCAGGACTTCAGGCCCGCTTGGTCAGACGCCCGTGGTCGTTCCCCGGGACCTGCCGGCTCCGGGCCCGGCTCCCCCGCAGGCCCTCACCCGCCTCATCAGCGTCCGCGCCCGGCACTGCCGAGCCCCGCTCGCGACGCGCCCACCTAATGCCCGGGCCGCGCGGCGGCCGCCCCGCTCCGCTCCCGGGCCGCGGGCCGGCGGAGAGGAGCGGGGGCCGCAGACTCTCCGAGGAGGCGCTGGCGGCGGGCGGGGGCCGCGTTACCTAGGAGACGCTCGAAGGTGCCACTGCCGCGCCCCATGGCGACCCGGGTCCGACCCGACGCCGCGGCCTCCTTCGCTGCGAGTCGGCGCCCCCGACTTCCGCTTCCGCCTTCCCCGCGGGCGCGCGCACGCACACGTCTCCAGGCTTCCGAGCCGCGAGGAGGCGGGTCTTTCCGCTCGCCCCAGATGCTGTGCGCCGATTGGGCCGTGACCTCTGACTCGGTGAAGGCTTACCCAATGAGAGCCGAGAGGAGGGCGGGCCTTGCGTTGCTGCGGTGCCCAGCTACGCGTGCAGAGTTGCTCTAGGGGTCGGAATGTGTCTCCTGCTGGGGGCCACGGGCGTGGGGAAGTCGCTGCTGGTGAAACGGCTGCAGACTATCCTTCGGTGCCGGGCGAGGGGGACTGGGGCGTCTGGAGGCGGGGTCCTGAGCCATTGTTGGGGACGCCTGGGGTGAACGGGGCCCCGGGACGGCGGATTCTCATGGGCGTGGTGATGTCTCCCTGGGGGCTGAAGAGGGGGCTAGGGGTGTCGGGGGAGACCCAGGGCGAGATCTGGCCGCTGCCCGCCCTCCTCTGCCCCAGTTGGAGTCCTTGACTGCCCTGCACAGCTGAGCTCCCAGGATGGGAAGGGCGACCTGGGTGACCCTCCTCCCACGCGGCCCACGGTAGGCCTTCGCCCTCCTGCAGGTTTAGTAGAAAAGGCACCTCCTGCAGTTTGCAAAGTGCTTTGGGTTATTTTAAGCGGAAACTGGAATCGAGCCGGTCTGTTAAATAGAACCCTGGATAAGCGAGCGGGATGTCACAGGAGGAGCTGGTCCTCCTGGATCAGCCACGGTGGAGGTGGGTGCATGGCTGCGGATCCCGAGCCGCCCCCATCCCCACAAGGCAAGTCTCACCGATGGGCACTGATTGCTGGCCACAGCCAGCCCTATCTTTAGCCCTCTTCTTTATCGGGCTGTGCTTTAGGGCCTAAGACCTCAAGAGAGGGCCTTTTGAGGTTTAGATAATAGTGTGACAGGCTGGGTGTGATGTTCAGGAGTTCCCAGCGGGAAAGAGCTTGTGGTGGTCTCTCTGCATGGTGTTTTTTTTTCCACAGGTGGGCACCAACCTTACTGACATCATGGCCCACAAAAAGATCACCATCCGGGAGCTGGGGGGTGCATGGGCCCCATCTGGTCCAGTTACTATGGAAACTGCCGTTCTCTGCTGGTGGGTCACATCCTTTGAACTTCTTTTAGGGGAGCATGTCGCCTTTTCGGTAGTGTCAGGGGCCTGAGCTCACTTTGCATAGGATGGAGCTTGGGTTCTCCGGCAACTACGCTGGTCCAGGGAACAGGGCCCACGTTAGTCGCCAGCTTCCGGGAACTCAGCCTGGCCCCTGGTGCCCCTCTCCCAAGCTAACGCCAAAGCTCACGGCAGCCTTGCTGTGGGCAGTGTTCGGGTTCTGTGGGTGACTGCCTGACAGCCACTCTCCACCTGTTGCCCTGGGTGTTTTTATGTTAATGCTTGAATTCTACATCCCTCGGGTTTGTCCCATCCTGCCCCAGATTCCGGGACCCTTCCTGGGAGAACTGATGGCCACATGAGAGAGACTTCCATGTAGGTGGAAACAAGGGACACAAGGTCACTCATGCTCCTGCCTGTCCCCACAGCCCTTTGTTTCAAAGTCATTTTGCTCTTTCCGAGCCCGACCTGTGATGCCCAGGGGAGACTGGCCAGAGGCTGTCTCCGTCACAGAGGGCCCTGCACTTCTCCCTTTTCCCAGTTCATGATAGACGCCTCCGACCCCACCCAGCTGTCTGCGTCCTGCGCGCACCTCCTGGGCCTCCTTTCCGCGGCCCCGCTGGCAGAAGCATCGGTCCTGATACTCTTCAATAAAATGTACGGGGCGTGAGGGAGGAGGGAACCCTGTGGGAGCGCCCTCAGAGTGCAACCGAATGGGCAGCCCCTCAGGGAGGGCAGCAGTGGGGGCTGGGCGGCTCGTGGCAGCCCTCTGACAAGATGCTTCTCTGGCTCCAGTGACCTGCCCTGCTTTATGACCATAGAGGAGATGAAGTCGTTACTCAGGCTGCCAGACGTCATCGCCTGTGCCAAGCAGAACATCGCCACGGCAGAAATCAGTGCCCGCAAAGGCACCGGCTTGACGGGCGTGCTGCGCTGGCTCCAGGACACTCACAGGACCAGCATGTGACTGCGCTGTGGAGAACGTGGCTGGACGGCTCTGTGGCAACAGGCAGAGGGTGACAGGGCTTGGCCTCCGGCAGCTTGTTCTTATAAAGACAGAGTGAGCCAATGTAAGCCTAGAAGGCGGGGCTCTGTGCTGAGTTGCAGTGATGGGTTAACTGAGGCACCCAGGTTTCAGAAACTCTTGACAGCTGACCTCTGAATGAAACTGTCCCAAGGCTGGGAGACCTCTGGTCCTGAGCACCCACAGGAGCTTGAGGGTGTAGATTTCCCGCAGGCAGGTGGGGTCAGGGAGAGGCCCTGATGGAGCACAGGTCCCCCAATGTCCCACTGTATCCTTTCAGCTGAAGGAGCATGCAGAACACTCACTGATTGGCGTGTGTGTCCTGGGGCTCCTGTTAACAAGTTGCCATGAATTCTGGCTTAAAACGTAAATTTACTGTCAGTTCTGGAGGCCCCAAGTCTGAAATTGGTTTCAGTAAGGCTGGATGCTTCCGGAGGCTCTGGGAGAATCCATTCCTTGCTTCTCTTCCGGTTTCTAGTGGCTGTGGGTGATGCTTGGTGTCCAATGTGTAGCCAGCAGAACTTATAAAGACACCCATTGTCAGACTTCAGGCCCATCCTAAATCCAGAATGATCCGCCCTCAAGATCTGTCATTATATGTGCGGAGACCCTTATTTCTACATTAGGCTTACGACGTGGACATATCTTTTGTGACCACTCTTCAACCCCCTACAATTGGACAGGAATGTTCCTCTGCTCACGGTTGTGAGTTCTCTACCAAGAGCTGTCTCCCCGGGCAGTTCAGGCCCCCTGCACCATGCAAGAACTCCAGGCACGGCCCCCGCGCGGAGCAGCAGGCGGGGCCCCAGCCTCGCGCACTTGCCATTCAGCACTTTGGCAGGGGTGGGGGGTTGCACGTGATATCCCAGAAAGCTCTGCGTATTCCGCAGGGCAACGTGGACTCGAGCGTCACCACCCCGTTTGGAGCGATGAGCCTTACAGCACGCCTTAGGGAAGGTTTGCTACTGGCTCTGCTTGCAGGGCCTGTCACTGCTGGGTGCCACCTCCTCAGACATGCCCCATGAATTATTTCCACTTATGCCACTGGGCAGCCCTAGTTGAAGCAATCTCCACCCCATTGGGGTTCCCTGTAGGTTTCACAGACAACCTGGGACCTAAAGGGCTCTCAGACACCCCCAATTTCAAAAGACGAGCAAAGCCTGGTCGAAAGCATGAAGTGCTGGAAGAATCTCCCAAGCTGCAGCTCATCGCTCCGCCAGAGACAGGGCCGGCACTGGGCCCGGGCCCTGCCCTCCCACCGCCAGGAAGCAGGAGGGATTCCCTTTTGTGCTGTAAACCATGTTCCGTGTATTCAAAAAAACAAAAAGATCTATATTAAATTAGCATATAACCAGAGAAAGGACCTCTGAAAGTTACCTTTGAACATAACTGGTCTTTTAGTTGGATAAATATAAAAATACAAAACCTTAACTTAAAAAATTGTAAACATCGTATACTTTTTAATGTTAACATTACTCATGTTTTATATTTGCCGTAGAATAAACATTTGTGAAATTTTCAGTGTAAAAAGTGCAAAAATAATCCTGTAACATTATATTTTAATAGCAAATGTCAATACAAACTCTGACTATTAAAATCACACTCGCTTTTGGGCTCCTGTATTTCTAGGCTTGGCCACCGAAGAGGTCTGGAAGCAGTGGCACCCCAGGGAGCACCCCTCTACCCCAGCTCTTGGGTCCCCACACTGCACCGCCAGGACGGCCCCTGCCGGGAACCACAGGCTCCTTACCTGAGGCAGGGAGAGGGCACCCAGTGTGAAAGGGATCTCAGAGACTCAGCAATGAGTGTCAATGCCACACGATCTTCCACTGGCCAAACGTGGCAACTTAAGCTAAAAAAGCACCCCCCAACCTAAAACAAAAGTCAACCCGAGATTTACTGTAATGCACTGTGTTAAACTCACTTGAGTCCACTGTGATAGGTGCCCCCACTGACCTCACTTGCCACTAAGGTAGCTCTCCTCCACAGATGGGCCCCATTTAAACCGCTTCCTGATATCCGCGGCCCGGCTGTAGGCGGCACTATCTGCCTCCATGTCTGAGCCGAGGCTTGGGTGCACTCCCCCACCTGCGGGGTCTGTCCTCCCCGTACTGGTCTGCTGCCTGCCTCGTGCCAGCCAGGCTGCTGTTGGATGCAGGGGAGTCCGTGATGGACCTGGTTGACAAGTGGCCGTGTCTACTGTTAACTGGCACTAGAGAACAGGATTATGGGATTGACTCACAGTTGTGTCTCAGCCTGGACCTGTGTGTTCAGAACAAAGGTGTGGGTGGAGCAAAGCTCACAGGAAGGACCCGGGCTGTGTCTCAGGCAGGCCCTGGCCCCTTCTGTGGGGGCTGGGTGCAGACAATGCCCACATGACACATGGGCCCGGCAGTGGCCACTCAGAAAAGAGCACTCTCAGGAGGGGAAACGAGAGCCAAGACCTGGAGCCGCACTTGGGAGCTGGTGCCCCAGGTCCTGGAGTCCCAGGGTATGTCCAGGGAGAGGACTTTCATCTGCACGCCACCTGCCCCAGTGTGCCAGCCCTGGTCCCTCTCCACCACAGACAGACCTCTGGCTTCTTCCCGAGAGGGAGGCGGGCTCACTGAGCCCCCAGCGGCCGCTGCTGCTTCTTCAGCGCCCTGTAGGCCTGTATGACGCGCGCTCTCTCCTCTGCCACGATCCGCTGTCGGGCCAGCGAGGTGGCTGGAGGCTGGGACACACTGCCGGGGCTCAGAAGCATCCCCAGCATCAGCGATTTCTTGCCGGGCTGAGGACCAAATGCAAGGTGCGGCTTGGGTTCAGGAAGCGGCAAGGCAACAGAACCCCGGCGGGTCCAACAGCTGCATGCTCACCAGGCACAGGCGGGCACGTCCCCCGCCCCTGCTTACCTGGCCCCTGCTCACACTCGTCTTGGGCTTGACGGTCAGCTCAGGGGGTTGCAGGGCCACCTCGCCAAACTTCACTGTGTCTGGAGGGGCAGAGGAGCATGACTGGTCTGCCATCTGCCCGTCTACCAACCCCGGGGAGACACAGGTGCCTGCCCCCCCACCGCCCCCACTCCCAGGGATGACATGGTGGCCTCAGAAAAGGCTACCTCGGAGCAGCTCCTGCTCCAGCCTGTCCGCTGCCTTTTCCTCCTTTCTCTGCCGGGCTTTATCCAGCCGCCGCCTCTGGAACCTGGGGAGAAAGCCAGCACCGTTCAGGTCTCCACCTATTTCGCCACACCTGGGAGGCAGTGGGGCCCAGGCAGCTGCGCCAAGTCCCCACTCCTGCCACCATCCCATGGCCAGCCACTAGAGAGGGCTCTGAGCCCCACTGCCTCCCTACAGCTCCAAGTCTGCAGTGCTCAGCAGGGGCGACTGTGCCTGGGCACATCTGACAACATCTGAGGACGGAGTTGTCACAATGGGGGGTGCTCCTGGGCAGCCTCCGCAGAGAGTCTTGGCCCCGAGCGCCAGCTGTGCTGCTGCGCCTAAAGGACCTCGCAAGGCGGCGCCTGGGACGCAGGCCCTGACGACTCTGGAATATCAGCGTTCAGCGTCAGCTCTGGAGAGCACTGTGGCCTCCAACAGGATTGGGGCGGGTTCCTGGTGGCGACGTCTTCACAGGCTGCGAGGACCACGACACCAGGAAACTCCACAGAGCTTTCACGGCTTTTGCAGAAACTTCTGAAGAAAGCGTGACCCAGTTCACCTTAAGAGCGCGGTCAAGGCAGAGCCCTTGTTTGTGAAGCCGCCTCCCGGTTCCGCCGTGGACTCCGGAGGGTGGCACACGGCTTCCTCCGGACTTCTCCAGGGCTGGGGGCAGGGATGGGCAGGGGAACGGGCTGGCAGCAGGCTCCCTCCCTGCACTGACTGCCACCCTCGGGCACCCGACAAGGATCTTGCCAAGCCCGATGCAGAAGCCGGCATCTCTTCACGACCGAGGAGCCAAGGCTGATGGGGCCAGAGAACTTGTACAAATTACATGGCTAAAAGTCCTCAAGCCTCCTCTGACAGGAAAGGTGACACTGGGAACAGATCCCGGTCCAGCCCCAGGGAGAGAAGGTGGCAGCCACCCAGCAAAGGAGAGGGAAGCCGAGAAGTATGTGTCACCTGACCCGAAGCCCCTAGACCTGATTTCCACAGGGCAGGCAGGGTACCGCTATGGCCAGCAAGACCTCCTAGGGGGACACTAAACCTTGTCCCTTCTCTGCTTCCCTACAAGACGTAGCCTCTTCTGGCTCTTGGACCCCCATGGTGACTCCAGAAAAACGCCAAGACCGAGCTAGGCCCTCAAGTTCAGGGGGCAGAGCCCCCAGGGCCCCCGAGGCTGCAAAGCTCTGCCAGAGTGAAAATCCCTCGCCCACTGACCAGGGTTTTCAGCCTCTTTCCCTGCCTTCCCTGAGCCGGGCTGGGTTGGGTCGCCCTGGTGGCTGAGCGCTGTCGCTGCAGAGGACAATCGGGGGACCCCATGCCCCTCCACCCCCACTCACGCTTTCTTCCCCTCCGACTTCTTCTTGGGAGCCGCCTGTGCCTCAGGCTGCCGGTCAGCTTGGTTCTTGCTCAGGAAGATCACATGCTGGGCCTCCTGCTCCATGCGCTGGATGTAGGCCTTGTCAGACTCCCACTTCCTCTGCTTGAACTTGGGGACAGCGATGTCGGCATCCACTTCCCTTGCTTCCTTCTCTATCTTTCTGAAGGCTACCTGGGCTGAGAACAAAGCGGGATAGAGCATGAGGGGCATGAGGAAGGGGTGGTGCCGGGCTGTCCACCGAGCTCACTTCCCCTCCCAAGGCCACAGGATGGGAAGGCCAGGCTCAACAGGGAACAGACCAACTGCAGTGGCTAAAGAGGATCTGAGGTGCCCAGCATGGGGCACCTAGAGGCATAGGGTGCCTACAGCCCACTGGTACACGTCAAAGGGGTCACTGCAGCTCAGCTAAAAAGGGAAGCGGGAAGCAACCTAAATGTCCGTTGGCAGGCGACTGGCTAAATTCCCCTCAGTTCACCCAGAGACCTCCACACAGGTGCTAGAGAGAGCATGGTGGAGGTACGCACAGGGATGTGCCAAGGCCTACAAAAGCCGCCGTCAGTGAAAAGCCCAGGCACTGAACAACGCGTGGAATGAAGATGTACCTTCAAATTTCTTGAGCATGTAAAAATCTGCAGTGCTCCTTCTGGGAAGGTACGCAAGACGAGCAGTGGCTTCTTTCAGGGAAAGGAGGCTTCACCTCCTTCAAATCGTTCAGACTGTTTGATTTTACCATGATTAGGGGTTTATATCTTTTCAAATATGTAACCAAAAAAAGTGCTCATTCAATAGAGCGTGGTTCAAAATGTGCCATCCCTCCCCCAGGCCAGCACACCTCCTCTACCTTGCCCCTTCTTTGCTTCTTTATTTCACTCCCCCTTTGGCAGCCATATAACCCCCAATGAAATGCCTAAGGTTTACCAAGAAATTATCGAACGGCCCTCCTGTAAAATCAGTGCTTCGTTTGGAAAAACAAATCTGTACATGCTCAAAACACACATGCCCACTCCGTTCCCCAATGTTCCCTGAGGGTCATCTCCAGCAGAGGCTACAGGTAGGCACGGCAGGGCATCTGGCCTTGGGGAGGGGTGCGAAAGGTTTCTCAGAGGCCTGATCAATTCCCTCCATAGCCCCCAGAAACCAGCCACTTTTCTCACCATCACTTCTTACTCTGAAAGACTCATTGGTCTGCCCTGTCCACTCTCCCTCTCTGGTGACCTAGTGATCTTTCCTGAAAGAAAACCTGAAAAGACCATCCCTTGATGGATCTCCACGCTTTTGGAGTGAAGTCAACACACCTTACTGGAAACCTAGGGCTCTTTTGGAGTCTCGTCTGAAACTACACTGTCACCAGCTGCCACTGTGGTCCCGGTGACTGGCCTTCAGTCACGCCTCTGCGTGTTCTCGCACCTTCAGACCACTAACATGCCATTAAATATCTAGGCATTAAGCTTTATTGCCACCCACGGAGGCCCACACATTACCTTCTTTCTTCCTCTTTTTGTTACTAACAGGGTTTTTCATCTCCTGGCGGCTCCTCATTATCTCCCGCAGCCGGAAAGGGATTTCCTGTTCATCCTGGTTCTTGGGCTTGCAATTCACTTTCTTCTTTTCTTTGCTAAGAAGGAGAGCTCCGGGTGAGATGCGTACCAAGTCAAGCATAACCAGAGTCAGAGAAACTGAAGCTGGGCGTGAGAAAAGAAACTTCGCAGACCACTTTGGCTGCTGTGGTGCTCCCCAGTCAAGGGAGCGTCCTCATCGCAGGCTGTCCCCGAAACGGGTTCTCCCAGGACCCGGTGCGGCTGGCTGAGGGGCACTCCAAGAGCCCCAGCGGAAACCTTTGCTCCCTGACCTCATCTAGGATGGCAAACACGGCACCCTGGAAGGTGGCAAGTGTCACTCCAGAGTCTCCCTTACACCTCCGCTCATCGCTGACCCTCCGGCGTGCCCACCGCACCGACTGGGCCTGGCCAAGGGAGAGGTCCGGGCAGAAACTTCGAGGCAATGAGACCCACCTGCGCGGCTTGGGCCACGGCTCCGAGCGCTGCTTCCCCTGCAGCTGCTGCTGCCGCCGCCCCTGCGGCCGCCCGGGACGGCCAGCCCCGTCGACGCCGCGGAGATCTCCGCTCGACGCCCGCCTCCCGCCATCCGCACGCCGGCGTTCCCGGCAGGAGCCACTTCCCCACCCGTGCACGGCCCCGCCCCACGGCCGCCACTTCCGCTTCCTGCGCTCTGCACCGCGCTAATTGGGGCGGTACGGCATCTTGCCCGGCTGCGATTGGCCAGGGCGGCCGCCGCTCACAGATTGGGCGGGGCTGAGGCTGGAGCGCGCGTGCGCGGTGGGCCCGGCCGCCGGCGATGTTGCTGCGGAGCGCTGTCCGGGGAGGCCGGGCGGTATCCGCCGCTTCCCGCTGCCCGGCAAGTACCCGGCGGGGCGGGGCCCAGGGCTGCGTTCCAGATGCCAGGTCTGGCAGGGACCGGAGACGCCTCCCGCGCCCGGCCTACCTCGCCCGTGTCTCTCTCGCCCTTGCCCGGCCTTGCGCCCGGCATTTGGGAAGGATAGTTCCGGGCAGAGCCGAGTTCCGAGCTCGTTAACTCGTTCGACACTATCTGTTGAGCGCCTGCCGTGTGCGAGCCCCTTTGGGGACGCCGCAGTGAACAGCAGCTGGTGCTCCTCTCGGGAGTTAGCGAAATAAGCAAAGTTTGGGCTGTGTATATCAGTGTTCTGTGCCCCGGAGACAGTTAGAGCAGGGAAGGGACCCACAGGCTCTTGGGGGATGACCTGGGCGGCCTGGGCTTCTCGTGTGACAGAGGGAACAGGGATGAAGGGGTGATACGATTAATAGGGGTCAGAGTAGAGGGCACAGCTGTACTGGTTGCAGAGGAAAAGGTGGCTGTGTGGCCAGGAGCACACCCCCACTCCATTCCCATCCCCTAGGGCAGAGTCATCTTAGCTGGAGGTGCCCAGCTTCGGCCACTCCATGCCTGCTGGACTCATACCAACCATTACACCCATTTTATAGACGGGAAACCGAATCTAGCTGTGAAGGTAACACAGGAAGTGAGGAAGCTGAGGAGGACGTGGAGCCCCCTGCCAGTGACAGGCCAAAATTTCTCTGGAGCTGGGGCCAGCGAGGCCTTATCAGCTTCCTGTGGACTCATAGGCTCGTCTGCATCCTTAGGGGCTACGCAGGCTCTCCTGCTGGGACTGGTGTCAAAGGCTTCCAGGAGGCGGCGGCATTCTGCACAGGTACCTCGCCCGGATCCCAGTGCGTGCAGGCTGTCGAGGGTTCGGGAAGGACCCCGTGGACGTGGGCTCCCAGACAGGTGCAGATGGCACTGGGCAGCTCAAGTCCTCCCTGCCCAGCGGGGCCCCTCAGAGCCACCATACCCCCCACCGCCCAAGCTGCAGCCCCCCACAAATTGCTGCATGAGCGGCTGCCCCAACTGCGTGTGGGTGGAGTATGCTGAGGTGCTGCTGCAGCATTACCAGGACGGCGGGGAGCGGGCCCTGGCTGCGCTGGAGGAGCACGTGGCCGACGAGAACCTCAAGGCCTTCCTCAGGATGGAGATCCAGCTTCGCGTGAGGTGGGGAGGCTGAGCCGGCCTGGCCCAGCGCTTGCCGAGAGCTCCTGCCCAGGGAGCAGCACAGCCTCCTCTGTCTGTGGCCCGTCTATGGGCTTGTGTCGGGTGGAAATTGAAAGAATTATTTATTGACTTTCCCTGAGAATAAATAAGGTCTTTGTGGTGGTGAGACAGGAGGCCTCTGTGCTGTCATCAGACGTTCACTGAGCGCCTCGAGGAAATAAGACTCACTTCCTTCAATATTCAACAGTGACCTCAGGGGCTCCCTTCCATGTCCCCACATCCCAGAAGTCCCACCCAAAGGTCCTCACTGTTTACGGAGTAGTGTGGCAGAGGGAGCACCAGCTGGCCCGGGGAAGTTTGCCGTGGCAAAGCCCTTGGCAAGCACACACGCCTCCAGGCAGCTGAGAAATGCACCATTCCCCCAGCCACAGTCAGCCCCAGTTTCTGGGGTCCTTGGGGAGACACTCACCCGCCAGCCAATCAGCCTCAGGAACCTGAGCACTGCTTAGCTACCAGTCAGTCCTTCCAGCCCACGTCGCCACAGTTCCCACAGCAGTTGGCCAGGGTGGAAGTGACTCCAGGCTCTGATGGCAGTGGCCTGGACAGGGCAGAGTTACATGAAGTTATGCAGGTTTTATCTCCTCATTTAAGGGAGAAACTAAGGTTGTAATACCACTTACACGGGATTTGAGCTGACAAACAGGCCTTCCCTTTACTATAAAGCCAGTATGTCACAGGGACATGGAAACCGGTGCTGTGCCGAGGACACCTCACCCGACACCCATCTCGCACGGCTCGCGAGTGTCATCCAGAAGCTCGCAGAGTTTTGGCTGGTTTGGAGAAACGTGATTATAGCAACACAATTTATCAGACTCTCACAGGCCGTCTAGTCTGACCTGTCTTGCAGATTTAAAAGTGGAGGAGAGGTTTCCCAATACCGCAGCGCAGCGGAGCTTGGGGCAGCCTGGGCCCCAAGGGGTCTGCGACACAGAGGTAGCTCATATCGGATGTAGGAAGAAGTTTTCTGTGTTTTCCTCAAAAATATGGAGTCGTAACATGTTTTCTATAGGCACACGTGTGTGCATCTTCACATGTCTTTAACATGTATGTGTGTGTATATACATACATCCCACCAGTGGACCTTATGGAATCAGCCTTAAGAATCAACAGTCACTGCAAAGGCCCTTGCCGTGTGACATTGCCAAAGAGAAGCGCTGGCCTTGCCCCTCCTAGATGTAAACATGGTGATTCCAGCCCAGCGTGGGCGCCAGGCTAGCTGAGACTGCCCTGCGGGCGCACGCCTCGTCTCCGTTCATCCCGCCGGTGCTTGCTGAGCGTCTGGGGAGTACCTGGTGCTGGGCCAGACGCCAGGGTCTCGTGGGCATCTGTCTGCCCGGTCCACGCGTGTGGAGGACAGCTTAACACAGAATTAGCCAACCACAGGGTGATAACGCCTCACCTGTCAGAATGGCCATTATCAAAAAAATCAACAAATAGCGTGTCGCCAAGGACGTGGAGAGAAGGAGCCCTCGTGCACTGTTGGTGGTAATGTTAACTGGTGCAGCCACTATGGCCAATAGTGTGGAGGTTCCTCAAAAACTGAAAAACAAACTACTTTATGACCCAGCAATAACACTTCTGGGTATTTTTCCGAAGAAATCCAAAATCCTAGTTTGAAAAGGGATATGTACCCCTGTGCTCGTGGGGGCGTTACTAGTAATAGCCAAGATGCGGAAGTCACTAAGTGTCCGCTGATGGATGAGTAGATAAAGAAGTGACGTGTACATACAGTGGAACATCACTCAGCCATTAAAAGGAAGTCTCGCCGTCCGCGACGACGCAGATGGACCTAGAGGGTGTTAGGAGTGAAATAAGTCAGAAAAAGACAGATGCCATGTGATTTCACTTATATGTGGATCTTAAAATAGAAGCGGACTCAGATGCAGAGAACAAACTGATGGTCGCCAGAGGGGAAGGGGGTGGGGCTTCGTGAAAAAGCTGATAGGGAATAAGAGGTACAAACTGCCCGTTATGAGTCACGGGGATGTCGTACACCATAGGACAGTAGTGTCATAACTGTGTGGCAACAGATGGGTTCTAGACTTACTGTGTTCTCTTCGTAAGGTACAGAAATGTCAAATCACCATGTCAGACACCCGAACCTATATATAACCTATGTCAACTATAGTAAAAAAACAAAATGATCCAAACGTTCAACTGCACAAAGTGTGATAAGTGATGAGATAGAGCCCAGCTAGCTGCCCTGGAGGCCTGTCCAGGCTAGGCATCCTGGTCTTGCCTGGGACAGGAGGTGCCCTAAGGAAACGATACTGGGGCAGAGCCCTGAGGTCCCAGGAGGGGCAAGCTCGGGGTCCGGAGCAGCAGGTGCGAGGCCCTGGGGTAGAAGGGGCTCCTTGGAGCACGGCAGGGCAGGACGAAAGCTGAGGCTGAAGAAGCGGCTGGGGCCAGGCCACGCGGGGCTGGGGGGCCACGAAGGTGGGATCTCTGGAAGTCAGGACTGGAGGGGGGCCCGAGACAGTAGCCAGTGCCGTTCTGTCCACGTCTCAAATGACAAGCAGCTACCGGAGAGTCCTGCCCTTGTCACTGTTCGTGGTCTCACTGCCCTCCCTTCTTCAGGCACTGACTACACCAAGCCCCTTCCCATCCCCCAGAATCCTCAGCGGCGGTGCCTGCCAGACTGGCCTTGACAATCTCATTAGTGTGGTGTCAGGGAACCGTCCTAATCCGCTTACCCGGGAGCAGGATAAATGCCCGGTGCCCCCTGGTGAGGGCTGCCCAGCCACTCGACCCACAGCCCGGACGCCCCAGTGCTTGGTGAGTAAGTCACCTTCCTCAGCTTTCCTGGCGCCACTCACCAAAGGGAGTTAGCAGGCTTCTGCCCAGGGGGTGGGAAGCTGGTGGGCTTTTCACCCCCGGGCTGAGGCCTGGATCTGTGAGAGCCCATCACGGCCCTGTTCTTCAGAGAGGACACCCAGCTGGTCACCTCTCTGCCCTCCCCCAAACGGTGGTACAGTCTGTCCCCAAGGCCAGCAGTGGTCTGGGAGCCTCGGGCCACACGTGCTCAGTCAGCTCGGGTGTGCGCCAGCCAGAGGCAGGGCTGGGGCTGGGGCCGCTCGGGCCATGGCCTCCGCAGGACAGCGCCGTCAGGCTCAGAGCTGCCCATGCCAGGCTGGTGACTCAAGACTGGGGACGGGGCCTGGTTGGGCCTACGCTGTCTGGGCTGTGGGTGTGGGTGTCAGGGTCTGGTCTGCCTTGGACCCCTCCTGGGCTGGGGCTGGTCCCAGCACCGAGGCTGAGCCTTAGGGAGGGAGGGTCCATGGCTGGGTCCACCCCACGTAGGTGCCGGCACCCACCACCGAGCCTTTGGCCAGTGGGACTCCCTGTCCTTGCCTCCTGGTTGGTCACAGCCTGGCTGCTCTAGCAGGCAGTGGTTGGCGGCCCAAGGCTTGAGTCAGGCACTGCAGCCCGGCAGACACGGGGCAAGAGGTGGTGCCTGGGGAGTGTGGTGAGGGGGCAGTGGCTCCCGTCTGTGGCATGGGCTTAGTCTCAGAATGTTCTGGACCCCAGCAGCCCTGAGGGATTACTTTCCCTCTGGTGCTAATAGGCTTAGAGGAAGCCAAGCTGCCCTTGACCTTGGCCAAGGTTACCAGAGCTTAGGGCATCTGGGGAGAGGAGGGGAGGTCCCCTGCGTGGTGGTACAAGGACACCGGTAGGTGACACTGGCCCCAGAGCGGGCTCCAAGCGCGGCGAGCGGCGGCGCCAGCAGAGGGAAGAGGCCTGGGCGAGGATTCTGCAGCTCAGCGTCTCTGAGGCAGGCCGCTCCCTGCCCGGCATCCCGCCGCTCCCTGCCCGGCACCCCGCCGCCCCCTTTCCGGTCATTCTGCAGTTCATCGTTGCTGCTGGGTGCCCCTCGTGCCGCAGTGAATGAGACCAGTGTCCCAAGCCCCGGGGACTGGGGAGGGAGTGCAGAAGGGGAGGCATGTGAGGAGGGGTACACTCGGGGGCCCCCTTCCTAGCCCCAGTGGAGCCCTGAGTGGACATGGCAGGGGCTGCTGTCCAGTCATGCTGAGGGCCCCTTGTGTCTCATGATTTGGGTTTTCCTCTACTCTGGTGGGTTGAGGGGGGTTGGAAGCGGGAGGGATGACTGGGCTCCCGTCCCACCCCCCGAATGATCTGCCCCCAGCCCACAGCCTGAGGAAGTTCAGAAGCCAAAGGTCACCACAGGGTCTCTGCCAACCTGGCCATGAACCTGGAGCTGCCCAAGCCCGAGATCCGGTCGGCCACCAGGGTGATTGGGGGGCCTGTCACCCCCAGGAAAGGACCCCCCAAATTTAAGCAGCGGCAAACCAGGCAGTTCAAGAGCAAGCCCCCCAAGAAAGGCGTCCAAGGGTAAGCAGAGCTGGGGAAGGGGCGCCCCTGCGAGGGGGTGCAGGGCCCAGCCCCAGGCTGCACGGCAGGGACGTGGGGCTGCTCTCCAGCCAGGGCTGGGGAGCTGGGGCCTTAGCACCCTCACTTGGCCGAGTGTGGTCTCGTGGTCCTAAAGGGGTTCCTGAGGGCCTGCTCCGGGCCTGTCTAGGGCTCCCCATTCCGTAGCATGGAAGCGGGAGGGGCTCGGGGCATCTCCTGTCACTCTCCAGCTGTTACTGCCAAAGAGGCCTGGGAAGCACACTCACTCACTCACACACTCGGGGCACACTCACAGCTCACTCATACACACCTGGGGCACACTCACAGCCCCCCACATGCACCAAGGACAAACGCACAGATACTCCATGCTCTTAGGAACCTACACTCAAGTGCAGGCACACCCCACACACCCCACTCCACTCTCTCCCTGGCCACTGTCCTGACCGCTCTGTCCTTGCAGGTTTGGGGATGACATTCCTGGGATGGAAGGCCTGGGAACAGGTATGCCGGCTGCGAGGTCTCCCCAGGTCCGCCCACTTGCCCTCCCACCACTGTGCGGGGCCCGGGCTCCCTTGGGCACTGCCCCCAGCCTGTCTTTCATTTCCTCTCAACACCAAGCGTCACATCCTCCAGAAGTGGGGTTTTTCCCACAGGGTGGGTTCACCGGGGCCTTGGAGGGGCTGGCAGAAAACGGGGAGCCCTTGCAGTTCCCTCCCTCCAGCAGCAGGGCACACCTTCCGTCCCCTCCCTTGGGCCTGCCTCACTCCCTCTCTTCCGGGGTGGGGCACCCACTCAAACCCCGCCCCCGACTGCTGGAGTGTCCTGGGAGGTGGGTAGGCCTTCACCAGGACCGGTACCAGCAGCACTCGGGGTGGGGCCCTGGCCCGTCCTGGTCACGCTGCCCCTTCTCCTGCAGACATCACGGTCATCTGCCCGTGGGAGGCCTTCAACCACCTGGAGCTGCACGAGCTGGCCCAGTATGGTATCATCTAGCAGGACCAGCTGGCCACGGCCCCTCCCGCCCCGCTGCCGGCTCCAACCTCTGCTCAGGATTCCTGTGAGGGGACCGCCCCAAGGGCGTCTGGATCACCTGCTTGTGTCTGCGGACCCTTGGACAGGGTGTCAGGCTCCCTGACCCTGAGAGTCCACCACTTCCCTGCCGGACGCCATCTTGGGGGCCCCCCGGCCCTGCTTAACTTCCAGAGACACTGATCTACAGACCCTCTCCTCCCGCGGCTGGAAAGCCGGGGCAACACCTTCTAGGAGTGTCCCCCACACCGCAGCCCCCTGTCCTGCCTGGTGGAGGTGAGGCCAGCTCCCCACTAGCCATTCCCAGCTGGTGCTCCTGCGTCGGCAGGGGGGTGGGTCCTGGGGCATCAGAGAGCGAGCGAGGCCACTTGAATCCACCACGCCCATGGGGAGCTTGTCCTTGGCCCACGTTTGCTTTCCCATTTAAAAATAAAATTTCTGTGCTCTGCTGACCCATCTGGGGTGTGCTGGGCGTGGGGACAGGGCCCAAGGGTGTGGGTGGCTTCAGAGGAGCATGTGGACGGAGGCACAGGGCCTGGCCAGGCCAGGAGGGAAGGAAACCCTTCGGGCGCTGACCCCGGGCCCGCGATGTCGGGGGGCACAAGCAGCCAGGCCAGGGCGGGGGCGAGGCGGGGGCCGCACACACGCCCAGAAGCCAGGGCAGTCTCCCGGAGGAGGTGGGACTGGACGAGGCCCAACAGCAGCCACGCCAGGAGCAGGGATTGGCTATCCTCACAGCACAGGTGAGGGACAGGTGCAGAGACATTGGGGAACTGGCCCAGGGGCCCGGCCAGCCCATCCTTAGCGTCCACTGAAGCTGGACCAATGCACCATGACCCAGCAGTTCACCACACCTAGGGGAAGCCGGCGCACCCCGCATAGCCCGCGCCACGCCGTCCCTGGCCAGAGTGCGGCCCAGCACACACCCACGTGGACCAGGTGCGCTGGCCAGGTGGCGGCTCCCGGGAAGGGCCTCCGCGGTCCGTTTACGGGAATGCCAGAGAAGGCCACCCGGAGGGAAGATGGTGGAGCCGGAGCAGAGGCGGCTGCAGGGAGGGGGCGCGGGGCCCGCTCCGGCTGGGTCCAGGCCTGGTGCTGGGTCTGCAGGTGTTTAGATCAGTAAGAATTCCACGTGTCGCCCACTTAAGATCGGTGCAATTTACTGTGTGAACGATACACCTCAATAAAACTTACTCCCCACAAAACAGCCTTCTGGAGGCAGAGGCCTAGGAAGGGGAGAGGTGGCCTCAGAGGAGGGCAGGTGACAGGCTGTGCTGATAACTGGTGCCTCAGGGGCAGCATCATGGGTGGGGCCCTTGGGCAGTGCCTGGAAGGCTGGCGTGGGAGGAAGTGGTCAAGTGCCGGGTGGGAACTGGGGGCCCGGCAGCAGGATTTCACTCAGCTTTCTCTCTCCTGCCTGGTGGCCTCGCCGGCACCCTCCTTGGGAGGCAGGCAGACCTGCACTATGACCCAGGCCAGCACGGTTGGCAAGTGCGGGAGCAGTGCGAGGCGGTGGTCGGGTTGAGAGGCTCTGAAAGCGCGAAATCAGGCGGTAGTGGCCTCGGGAGAATAGAACCGGGCAGGAGGTGGCGCCCGCCCTGCAGAAAGGGGGCCCTGGGGGCCCATGGCACAGTAGGTGGAGGAGGCCAGGTGTCCGAGGTGCGCCAACACAGCGCCTGGCGCGGGACTATGGCGCTGGGAGACAGGGTAGCCTGCAGCCCTACACCCCATCCGGGCGCCCCTGACTTTCGTCCCACCTGCGGGTCAGTCCGGGGCCTGCTTGGCTGGGGGCCCTGCCGCCCCGCCGGTTTCGCGGCTCTTCGCCGCCCCCTTGCGGACAGCTAGGGCCCTCACCAGCTGCGCGGCCAGCAGGAGCTCCGCCCCCTGGACCACCACGACCGCGATCGCGAAGCTGCCCACGGCCCGGATGTTCCCGCGCAGCCACCGTCGGAGTGGCGCGCCACAGCCCTCCAGGTGCACCACTCTCTGAGCCGCATCCTCATCCAGGCCCAGGGCACCGAAGCCGCACTGGTCGTTGACAGAGGCTCCATCTTCCTGGGGGTCGATGCAGCAGGAGGCAGGAAGGCTGCAGGCCTGGACCCCCGGCGAGCTGCAGTTAAAGTACCTGCAAGACGCACCGGGAGTCAGTGTGGAGGGCAGGGCCCACCGTTCTGAGACTCAGTCCTGTGTTGCATGTCTCCTACCCACCTTCAAGCTTCCATGGCCTCACACGTGCGCAGTGGGCACACGCACATCACGTCCACTCACACCTGTGCACATGCACACATGCATGTGTGCACGCACAGGCACAAATGCACGTACCTGATGCATACACACGATGCACGAGGCCCAGAGGCGCAGATCCACATGTGCACGGCCACACGTACTTGTGCACACATAGACACACACGCCACACGCAGCCTTCTGTAATTCATCCTGGCACACAGCTCCCCTCTGCGAGCAGGCAGAGGTGTCAGCTTCTTGGCTTGAAGGGACATATTCGGTGAGATGGTGAGGGGCAGCAGGTGCTTGGTGAGGGGGTGGGTAGGACGGCCTGGGTTGGTAGATGCTGCAGAGTTGGTTTGAGCAGATAGAGCCGGAACAGGAGGAGGTGGGGCTGAGGCCTGGCAGAGGCCTCTGTAGTGGTCTGCGAGTCATAGCAGGACGTGAGGGCAGGACTGGGCAGTGGCAAGAGGTGGGAGGCTTGGGGGCGCTTCCAGGGCTGAGAGAGGGCGTTGCCATCCTTACGGCCCCCAGGTGCCCGTGGCCTACGACAGGCGTCCAGGCCCTGAGACCTACAGCTTTGCCCCCTCGTCCTCCTCCCCAGACACTGTCTCATCTCCCAGGAGACTGGGCCTCACTAAGGCAGGGGCTCAAGGGCCGGCAGGGGAGTTGCTCACAACACAAGGGGCAGCCACCAAATCCGAGATCGCACGCAGCCACCAAACGAGAACCACCCGTGTGGATGCTTCTAGAGTGCCCAGCACGTTTTAGTGACGGTTGGGTCAAATAGCCGGTTTTCAAGAGTCTCCACATGACTCCATTTGTCGTGATCGGGTGCCTGGGAAGGCCCAAAGGGGGTGCACATACCACCTGTCGGGGGGTCACGTGGAGGGCAGGTGCAGCCCTGGGTGTCTGTGTGTGGGGGACAGATGACAAAACTATCCCGGAGCAGAATGGGACTACACTGTGCCGTATTCCTCAGCACTGCTCAAGCACACACGTGGGCACGCGCACACACGCGCACTCATGCGGATGTGCACACATGCGGACGCGCTCACGCATCGCAGAAGGAGACCGTTCTGAATTAACCTGAAAGCCATTCGCATGTGACATTGCAGCGTTTTGTGCGCTGTCCGTACCTAAGACCCAAAAGCGGCTTGGTGGGTCTGCTGGCTGGTGTGGCCCCTTCTCCGAGGGCCCCCGCATGCTCCCCTGGCCCACGCGTGTGTGTGCGAGCGTGTGCGTGGCCGCCCCCACCCCCCTCCCCTGGGCTGCAGGACTCACAGGTTTCGCTGCCAGTCCTGGTAGGAGGCGGCCCCGCAGCACTGCAGCCCGAGCTGCACCTGGTCGACGAGGAAGCGCAGGTCGGGGTCGTCTTGGTACCGGGTGATGGCCACGCGCAGGGCGTGCTCCAGGCCGTCCTGCAGCGGGCCCCAGAGGGCCGCCACCAGAGCCCCCGCCATGGCCTCCAGCACCAGGAAGGCGAGGAGGCCCCCGGAGAAGCAGCGCAGCAGGCAGCTGTTCTCGCAGAGGGCGCCCAGGCAGCCCGCCAGGCTCACGCGCTGGCCGCCAGCCCCCCGAGCAGGAGCCCCAGCATGGGGTCTGCGGGCAGGGGGCCCCCCCAGCTACTCCCCAGAGACCCCTTGACGGTCAGGCCCCAGAGCCCAATGGCCAGGGCCAGCAGGCCGAGCAGAGAGAAGAGGAAGTTGGACAGAAAAGTCAGACACTTGAGGCAGCTGGTTCCCAGGGAAGGGAAGGGGCCGGGCTTGCCCCCCATCCCGTCTTCAGGGGGCTTGACGTGAGTGGGCTGCTCCCGGGGTGGGGTGGCTCCTGGCCCCCAGTGTCCTGCAGAGAGAGGAGGAACAGGGAGGTCACTGCGCCCTGCCAGTCCACGGTGGTCACTGAGCAAGCGTCTGTGGGAACCCGTGCTCTGTGAGCACACGCCTCTCCCTGTTCCCTGTGCACCCACGTGATGAAAGCTGTGTTCACGAGACTTCTCCACCCGGGCCCAGGTTGGGGCCCACTGGGCAGAGGGGCCAGCTCAGGCAACCACCCTTTCTGCCCGCCTTTGAAATTGGCCCCAATGTCCCAAGATGCTCTTGGTCACCCCCACTACCTGAGTGCAGATGCTGTGCCGGGCCCATGGCAGCGAGGCACAGGCCAGGAGACCTTGCCCTGTGGGACGCATGGCCTGCCAAGGGACCCTGCCTTGCAGGACATTCAGCCAAGCCCAGGGGGCCCTGGCCGTACCAAGGGGAAGAGTAAAGGGGTCTTGAATGTTGGGGGACCCATCCCCTCTCTCCGGTCCCCCCATAGAGGAGTGGCTCATTGATAGGTGAAGTTTGGAGAAGCTGCTAAGCCTGTTCAACCTGGCCCTTAATGAACCATCTGTTTCAGATCTGCCCGCTTCCTCGCCCACCCCGACCCCTGCACCCACAGGCAGTAGGAAGGTCTTCCGGGCTCTCCCTGCAGGGAGAGGAGCAGCCTGCCCTTGCCCGCCCTCACTGGAGACCGGCAGGCCCCTGGCTCTGGAGCGATACAGTGTGGCTGGGGGAAGAAGCAGGAAATGGTGCCCTTGCCTGCAGGGGTCCCGTTCCGATCCAAGCTGCCAGAAAGACGCCGTCCCCCCCGCCCTGCACGCATCTGCTCGGCATCGATGCTTTACTGATTCTGAACTCAGAGCAGAGAAGAGGAAGCTATTTATCAGCCCTCCAGAACCAAAAAGTCAGTAGGAGCCAAAGGACAGGCTGCTGGTGCTAGGTTGGGGGACTGGAGCTTCTGGGGACCACGGTTACAGGCTGAAGGGCCATCTCGCAGCTCCATGGCCAGCTGGGAGGACATTAGCCTTCGGCCCCTCCTGAATCCTGAGCCAGAGGTCACCCCAGTTCCGCAGACACTTCAGATCCCTTGCCCAGGGGTGGCACTGGGATGAGTGACAGGAGCAGCAGGGAAGGGGCCCCAGGGAAGACGAGGAGACTGAGGAGTCTGGGGGTGGGCGAAGGGGGATGGGAGAACTTGAGGGAAGCCTGAGGGCCTGGGGGGCACCTTCCCCCGGCACGTGCTTTCCTGGGGGCATGGACACACCCCGTGCTCAAACACATGTGCAAGCCTGAACAGAGCGCTGGGTGAGGTTAAGCGTTTGATTAGTAAAACCCCACCCCCATCTTAGCAGCTCCTGTGGGCCTTGGGGCTGGGGGCACCTCTGACCCTCAGTGAGGCCCCCAAGGCGCTGGCTTACCTGAGGCAGCAGGGGGCTCCTTTCCCCCTCCTCCATCCTCCACCTTGACAGGTGCACTGGCCCCCTGCCCAGCCTCTCTGGCTGGCACACCAGGCTGGTGTGCCGTGTCCCTGGCCACTGCGGGAGCCGGGCGCTGGGAGCTGGCTGAGCTGTGAGGCGCACCAGGACGCTGCGGTCACGGTGGGATCATGTGAGGAGTCACATTTTAGGGCTTAGGACAACCCCTGTGTGCCAGATGCGCACGAGCTCTCCTCTCAAGCTGGAATCTCGGCCCCGCCTTGTGGACGCCCTGAAACTCTGTGCAGGCACCGTGTGGGTGGCGCTGTGAGGGTGCTGGCCACAGGCCACCGCTCCAGGACCCTAGTGCGGGCCTCGTTCCAGCAGGTTCCATGGCTGCTCCATCACCTCTTCCAGGGACACGGGCCCCTGTGGTCTCCAGGGACCTGCCTGCAGCTAAATGCCCGTTTCCCCCTGATGTATTCCCTATAAGAGTGAGACACCAGTCTATGGCCACCCCACCCCGAACGCGCCCGATCCTGTCTGGTCTCAGAAGCTAAGCAGGGCCGGGCGTGGTTAGTACCTGGATGGGAGACCGCCTGGGAATACCGGGTGCTGTCGGCGTTAAAAAAGAATAAGACACTATCCACTGGCCAGATCACATCCTTCCTGGTACAAGGTGCCCTCTGAGCTTCTCGAGGTAGGACTTTGTCATGGTCACCACTGTGCCCAGTGCCTGAAGGACCCCGGCCATGCAACATCCAGGCAGACAGTGTGTTTGAGGCTCTGACGCTGAGGTGTCCTGTCCCCTCTCCCCAGCCTGGAGAGCAGACCCCGCCCACCTCCGACTCTGATTGGCCTGGCCACTGGCCGGCCACGCCTCCCTGGTCCTGCCTGTGAGGCCTGTGAGGTCGTGATGTCTCTGTCAAAGCTGTGGTTGGCCTCCGGGGACCTCTGGAGGTGGCGGAAGGCAGACGTTGTGCACGTGTTTCCACGGCAGGAGAAGGGGGACCTCCCGGGCCGGGCCGTGTCCGTCCCCACCCCCCAGTCTGTGCTCCTTGGCTTCCCCTCCTAGGCACTCGGCCCCAGCCTCGCTTCCCCACCGTTTCGCAGTCCAGCCACGTGGGCTGCGTGCTGGCCCCAAATGGCCCGCGCTCCAGTGGCCCTGACCTCTGGGTCTGCAATCTCCCCGTGTCCAGTGTCCAGTCTCAGACCACTCCTGCTGGGGGTGGGGGAGCGGCCCCTGCCCCCCGCCTCCCGTTTTCTGGATCACTTCTCGCCCCATTCTAATGCGGTCGGTTTGCCTCCTTTAGTTTAGTGGTTGCCTCTGGTTTTGCTCCGTGTCCGCCTGCTGGCCTTCCGCCCAGCCGAGCCCCGCCTCAGTTCCCCACCTGTCACCCGCGGGACTGGGAGCAAGTGGTTGTCGTCGGACGCCATTAAATTTGGGGAGGTTTTATTCCACAGCACATATGTTAGGGACTGCTCTGAGCCCGGACCGCATGGCAGAGCGGACACCGGCCGATGCCGTGGTCAGGAGCCCGCGTCCTAGCGTGCAGAGTCACACCGTAAGCAAGGTGGTGGTGAATGCATGCTATTGCACATGCTCTAGGGTCCCTCGCGAAGCCAGCAAAGGAGGACCAATGGTGGTGAGGTGGTGGCCAGGGAGGGCCTCGCCGTCAGAAGCCATCTGGCTCCCAGGGGCAACCACAAAAGAATGGAAAACGGGGACTCAAGCCAACGCCCGGACACGCATGCTCACGGCAGCTCTATTCACAGTCACCAAAAAGTGAAGGGGCCCGGATGGTCCTCCGTGAAGAAGGGGTGACACCACGGGGTCTGTCTGTGCCAGGAGCACTGCTTGGCCATAGAAGGGAGGTGCGACGCCCACCGTGCACGGACCTGAACACACCATGCTTAGTGGAGGAAGCTGCCCCCGGATCTGTGCAGCGTGTGATCCCGTTTATGCAAAACACTCAGGACAGGTGCAGTCACAGCGACAGAATGCAGACTGATGGGGGCGGCGGGGCTGGGGGGAGGAGGGGGCTGGGGGAAGAAACGGGGGATGATGGGGAGGGGGCTGAGGGGCAACTGCCGAATGGCTGTGGGTTTCCTTTTGGGGATGAAAATACTTCCAGGAAGAGAACAGAGCCTCCGGGTGGTTGCACAACCTCGGAAGGCACTAAATGCCACTAAACTTTTCACTTTAAAACAGTTAATTGTATGATAAGTAAATTTCAATCTCAATTAAAAAAAAAGGGGGACCACTGAGAAGAACCGAGGAGTGAGGAGCGGCCACCAGCGACCTCGCTCCGGTGGAGCCGGGACTCCGAGACTCCCCAGGGTGCTCTCAGGGCCCGGGTCTGCAAAGGAAGCCGCTCTGGGTGGAGGGCGAAGGTGACTGTCAGGCGGTCATGACGAGTGCCTTCGTGGTCCCGTGAGGAGCTCCGGAGCTGCGATGGCCTGCAGCGTGTCCCCGATGGGGACAGGGAGCTGGGCCTTACTAGCCATCGGCCATCATGGAGCACGGCTGCCTGGGGGAGGGGCGGTGACCCGGGGTGGGTGCAGTCCCCAGAGGGAACACAGCCCAGTGCCTCCAGCTGCCCGCAGCCTCAGCCTCAGTCCTGAGTGTGGGTGGACGCCGCCGTGCGTGGGAAGAGTGTGCAGGCCCGTGAAGTTTGAAGCGTGGCTGTTCTAGGATTTCACTCTGAGTGAGACGGGGCAGTGATGGGTGCTGGGTGAAGGAGCATCGTGACCCGACTCACGCTTTAGAAGGACGGACCACTCGGCCTGCTGTGCTGTGGGCAGGGGGCAGGGCAAGGGCGCCTGCTGGAGATTAGACCTTGTGCATTCAAACTGCCACCTCTTCCCCCAAGATGACACCCCAGCCTCATTGGTGGTTTCACCCGGCTCCCCAGCAAGGCTCTGGGGATGCCAGCGGCCACCTCTCCCACTCCACCTCAGTCCTGTCCTTATACTGGGATGAAATGGTAGTCACCACCGAACTGTGTTGCTCCCAATTCACATGCTCAAGTCCCAGCCCAAGTACTTTGGAGTGTGACTTGGAGATGGGCCTTTTAAGAGGTCATGAACCTCAAATGAGGCCATGAGGGTGGGCCCTACTCCAACATCCTTACAAGAGGAGGAAACTGGGACCCAGAGAGAGACACCAGGGGCTTCAGTGCAGACACAAGACACAGGAAGAAGGCAGCCGCCTCCAAACTGAGGAGAGAAGTCTTGAAAGAAACCAAACCGGCTGTCACCTTGATGTTGGACTTCCAGTCAGCAGACTATGGACAATAAAGCTAAGCCACTCAGTCTGTGGCATTTTGCTATTGCAGCCCCAGGAAACTCACGCAACTAATATAATTTTAAAAAATCAGTGTATTGTCTATGGCCACGCCACCCTGAATATGCCTGATCCCATCTGATCTTGAAGCTAAGCAGGGTCAGGCCTGGTTAGTACTTGGATGGGAGACCACCTAGGAAGACCAGGTGCTGTAGGCATTAAAAAAAAAAAAATCAGTGTATTGCCTTCACAGTAACATAATGGAGATGAAAAGTAAGCAACTTATATGATAGTGGCATATCTGTCATCATGCAATGCTCAAACCTGACGGCATTGGGAGACAGGAAGAAGGTGTAGCCTGGCCCTTCTGTATAAGGACTGTGTTTGGTTCCAATACAAGCGAAACGATCAGAGGCCATTCTGTACAGGAACAGGACTAAGGAAGAGTAGGGGGATGTGTCAGCAGAATAAAAACCAGTCCTCCCGTCCTTTAGGCGACCCTATTTGATCTTCCTGCAATGCTTGTCCTGGATGCAGCTGCCTCTCGGACTTTGCTGCCACCACGGTCGACCTCTGGACTATTGCATTAGCCTTGTCAAGGGTGTCCCTGCTTCTCCTCCTGCCCCCTCCCTGCTGTCCATGCTCCCTTCAGCCTCCAGAAGAATCCTACAACATACGGAGACCCTGCCTCCTCCACTCTCACCGCCAAAGGCTTCCTAACACTTAGAATAGAACACAAGGCCTTGACATGTCTGACCGGTTCTTCCTGACCCAGCCTGCCCTGCCTGCCCCTGCCCGCCCCTGCCCGCCCCTGCCAGCAGCTGCACGGGCCCCAGTGTTGTTCTTGGAGCACACAGCCCTTCTCAGGCCCCTGGACCTCTGCACATGCTTCCCCGTCCTCTTCCACTCTCCCCTCAGACACCTGCGTGAACCACTTCACCTGGGACCTGCTCAAATCTCATCTCCTCAGAGAGTTCCTTCGACCTTTTGATTTAAAATAGCCTCTACCACCCTCCATCCCCTCCCTTGCTTCCATTGTTGCATGGCCCTCCTCAGTACTGACATATGTATTCATATGCCGATCTGTTTGTAATCTGCCTTCACCTGGTGGATCCCATCAGGACAGGGCACTGGCTTCTTTGTGCTCTGTCCCCAGCATTAGAGGGCCATGCTACACAGAAAGTAGACACTTAATAAATACTTGGTGACTGAATGAATAAGCCAAGTTCAAATAACTGCTGAATCTTAGGTTAAGGAACAGAACGTGTCACAAACAACAACACTGCAACAATAATATCAAAATTAATGAAATTAAGAGGTGGGGATGGAGGAAATGAGAGTAATAATTCCCTAACTTTCTTCCCCACGGGAGTTAAATACAAACTGAAGTTAAACGAGGGGGTTAAAAAACAGGTTTTAGCTGCCTAGAGGTTTTCATGACTCTTTCACAATCATAGGCAAGGTCAGTTACAAAATATGCAGGGCTCAGTGTAAAACGAAAAGGTGGAGCTCCTTGTTGAAAATTATTAACCATTTTCGGACAGTGACAGCAGAACCCTGGACCCAGCATGAGACCCGTTCAGCAGCAGAGGTGCCCCCGACTCGCCCCAGGCGACCCTGGTGGCGCATTTCAGAACATACCTCTGTGCTAGAGAAACGCTGACCTAAAATACAATCGAAATTCGTTTTTTTTTTCCTCTTATGTTAGATTCTGGGAAAATATTTTCTTTTTCGATAACGTAGGCAGGTGACAACCTGCCTGAAATCACTTTTCTCTACTTATATGTAACTAACGCGATGTCTACTATGCCATATTCTCCAGTCATAACCCGCCAACGGTTATTTCTGCTTCCCTTCGTTCTTTCCTATGTTGCTTGGGTTCCAACAGCGAGCCTATGTCATTAATGTAGCCACCTTTCAAAGGGTTCGCTCCCCACGTGGCCAGGTCCGGGGTCAGGGCCCCGCGCGAGGCGGCGGGAAAGGGGCGCGGCCGCGGGCGCGGGGCCGCCGTGCGCATGCGCGGCCGTTGCCGCGGCCGGAACCTGCTTTCGGGGCTGCGCGGCCGGCGGAGCGCATTGGGCGAGGCACCGGACGTCGCTGCTGTGGCGGCCGGGCGGCGAAGCTGGAGCGGCGGTGGCGGCGGCGGCGGGAGGCAGGAGCCGGGGCTGAGGCCGGGGCTACGAGGCCCGCGGGGCGGCAGGCGGCGGCGGCCCGGGGCTCGAGCCCGGAGGCGGGAGCGGCCGCCATGGCCGAGAGCATCGTGAGTAGGGCGGCCGGGCGGGAGCGGGCGCCGGCATGAGGCAGCAGATTTGCCGGCGCGGCCTGCGGGAGGCCCCCGCGGGCCGGGCTCCCCGACCGAGGAGCCTCTCCGTCGGGTCCCGCCGGGCCGACCGCCGCTGCGGGCAGGGGAAGCGGCCGGGCCCGGCCTTCGCCCGCCGTCTCCCGTGGCGCGGCGGCTGGCCGGGCGTCCGTGAAGGGGCTCGGTCCTTTCGTCCCCTTCTGCGGGGCCGTCCTGCCCCTCACCGCCCCGCTCAGCGCCGTCACGACGCAAACGGGGACCTCGCAGACCTCTCCCCGCGGGAGGGGACCCTGCTGCCGGGCCGTCTGGCTCCTCGGCGGCGAGGAGGAGTGGACGGCCAGCCTCCCGTCTCTCCGGGAGCGTGGCCAAAGGTCGGTTTCACTTTTTCCGGGACTGAGGACTCAGGACACTCTTTTTTTTTTTTTTAACTCCTTAAAGGAAAAAAGAGTCAGTGAAAATTTTAAAAAGTCGGCCGCGCGTTGACTTGTGGAAAGTTCCCCCTCAAAAGTAAACGTGGCAGGAAAAGAAGAATCAGACCGGTTGGGCAGAAGAACTTTGGTTCCTACTAAGGAGAATTTGGGATTCCCCCGGCTGGCCGGGGCCCTGCGCGTTCGCTGGGCGTCCCGCACTCCCGGGTGCGCCTCTCCCGGTGCTCCAGCTCCGTGGGAGGCGTCCCTGGCCTGGCTCCGCCCCACTCCGCTCTCCCCTGGGGCCCGAGCGGTGGCTAGTGGCTGCTGTCTCCTCCGTGCTTCCCAACCTGGACGTGACCCAAGAGAAACTGACCTTCTTTTAAAATAAGATTCACGAATCATTGGTGACTTCTAGAAATAGGTTAAGAAAGAGCACTCAAGTCTGCTGTCAGACTTTCATTTACTTTGATACTTTTAACCGAATTAAAGTCACCATGGACAAGAGAGTCGTTTCAGACAAGGCCATTTTTCTCCTAGTGTGTATTATAAGGCTTGCCACTGAGATTGTGAGGAATTAAAACAGATCCTTCATCTGAAATTGATTTCAAAAAGTTTTTTTTCCTCCAAATATAGAGGTCTACACATTTCTGTGGGTGTAACTGATCATTATCTTACCCGATTATTGGACTTTCCCAAGAAGTATTCTGGACTCATTTTCTTATAAGTAGGGAAACCTAAGTTACCAAGAGTCTGTGTGTCCCTGTTGCCTGGTCTGTCTCTTGTGGATTTTATTTCATGGCCTATGACAGAGGCCAAGCCAGAACTTCCTCAGTACAAGCCATGTTGTCTGTTGGAGTTAGGTACTGGCTTAGCTTGGGAACCTGGACTGCTGTGCTCTGTTGTAGATGATCAAGTAGAATGATCTTAAGTCTAGAATGTTCCTGAAACGTGTAAACCTGATCTTTAGCTCCTCAGGGAGTGGCGTGTCGTGCTTTTGTTCCCGAGGGAACAGTCTGAGGACAGTCACAGAATCCTGCACAGAGAAACAGCTCTTCACTTTCTAATGTGCCTGAGTTGGAGACATTACAGAAACAAATAGGTGGGAGTAGTTACCGAATGCCCATGCTGCATATCAGAATGTTTTTCTAGGTATTGAATCAGAGTGGAGCATACTGGAAATCAAAGGTCAAAAGCATCTGTATTTGCACTCTGCACTGATGAAGATGAAGGGTAACAGATGTAGTTAAGCTAAAAGGTAGAGAATATTTTATGCTGTTAACAGTCGGGATTTCATGATTATCCAAAAGAAAATCTTAAAAACTGAAAACAATATGGGAGCAAAACCTTTTCAGTCAAGTGAAAGCCATTAGGAAATGGGAAAGTCAAACTATTTTAGGAATATCTAGATTATTCTTCATTTGTTTGATAAAAGCAGACAGTAGATTGAAAGCCATTGTGGCATTTTGTGTGTCAGTGAAAATCCTTTTTCAAAAACAATGGCTTGTGGTGTTTCTGTATAGTTGTTTTAAGTACAGGGCACGGCGCAGTAATTGCTGAGAGGAGTACCCTGTGAGTACTTTCTGGCATATTCCTGTCTGTCTGTCCTCTCGCCCTCAGGCGGTGGGAGCATCGTCTGTCTGATTTGTGGCAGGGCATGCTGCCCCATGCCCCTTGCACAGCTGGCCAGGCGTGCTAACTCACCTTCAGAAGGGTTTCGATCAGCATAAAACCCAACTCCTGGGGAGTCATGTTTTGTCCGGTAGTCTTCCCGGCCTGTCAGTGGTTTCAGGCTTGCCAGGAATATATTTTCTTAAAACCCTGCTAAGTTTTACCACAGTGTTAAATACCTTTTTTTTAAAAATCTTTTTATTAAAAGTAAATAACAAATTAGAAGATTTTCTATGATTCCTTTAAATCACTCTAATGTCTCTGTATAGGTTCTGGAACAAAGCGAAATTTTTTCTTAAAGAACCCAGTCATTCATGATTCATGGTAGGGAGGCCCCCCCCCTTTATTTTTAAATCTGAGGAGAAAAAAAGTGTTTCAGGTATACTCTTTATAAATGATGATTAAAAATGGAAACTCCGTTTTTCTGAGTGAAACAACAGGAGTTGAGAATCAGGGCAAGACTCCTAGTATGTCCTTCCATATGTCAATGGTGGACCTCTGCGCCATTCTCTAGAAGCAGTGGTTGGGCGTTGCAAGGGGGCAGGTGAGCTTTGGCTTTAAGTTTCAGTGACCCAGGTGATGAGAGGCTGCAGATGTTCGTCTCGGTTCTAGACCAGGACCTTTCTAGTTTGCATAGTAACCATCTTGTTTTCTTCACGACAGATCATTCGTGTTCAGTCCCCAGATGGGGTGAAGCGGATCACCGCAACAAAGAGAGAGACAGCTGCGACTTTCCTGAAAAAGGTGCCTGGGGCTTTGGGCGTTTACCTTGAGGGTCTTGTCTTTCACTGTTATTCCCTGCTTCTGTGTCTTTTCTTTCTTCCTTCTTTCCCAGTTCCACCCACTCCCAAGTTACAGATCAGGATTATCTCAGGTGTGGATGTGAAGTTTTGAAGATTTCAATCATGCTTTTGTGAGGCTCTGCTAAGATTTTTTAAAAAACTCCCAGTGCCTTAGATAGAGTTCTGTCTTTAGACAGAACTCACAAAATTCACAGAAGTAGTAGTTTTCCCAGGAGTACTGTAAAAAAACAGAATATATGTTTCTACATCTCTCCAAAGTGGGAAACAATAGATGTGAAGCGCGGCCTGTGGTTATCCTATCTGAGAATGCCGCTGCGTCTCAGTCCTGATGGAAGCAGAGAGCTCTGGTTGTCTGGTCCTAGGGAGTCACCTTGACCCAGGGGGCTGGCCAACACAACATCCTGCCCGTTTTGGAAGTTGCTTTCCATCCAGAAGTCTTGTGGTAGCTTTGCTACAGCTAACAATCCTGGTGAACGATTTCTCATTCTTGGTGATAGCTTACAGTGCTTTGTCTACAGGAAAACATTGGTGAAGTGACAGTTTGTTAATTTCAGTTTCTATCTAAATTGTTTTACAGAAGCGTTAAAGACATTATTTTTAGTCTTTAGTCTTAATTTTGTTTGCACTTGGGGATACAAATTTTATGGTTTTAATTTCCTAATGCTTTATTTTACGAATGCCACTTTTAGCTTGGGGGAAAAAATCACATGGCATCACATACTTAACTAGTACACGTGGTGTAAAATCTTTGTCTTAAAGACCATTTCTCATACACTTTCAGTATTTCAGGATGACAAGGTGATTAGTTTTAGTCCTTTTTTTTTAAGTCAGTAGAAAATAGTACGTAAAGTTAATTATTAAACCAACTCCTTTTCCCTACAGTGATTAAACACTAGGTTTTATCAATACATTTCACATTAAAGGGTAGGTCAGTCCCCGGTGAGAGGCAGCAGGTAGAGGGGCACACACGCTGTGGGTGGGCTCGGGGACACTGCTCCACCGTGGTCTCTGGCAGGGTCCTCACGGTGGCTCCGTGGTGATCCGCGTGGAGAGTTCTTGTCCTCATGCTGCCTGCCTGCTCTGGTGTTTCCTCGGGGTCGGGGTTTCTGTCTCGCACGGTTTTTCTTTAGCCTGAAGAGTGTCCACAAGCGGTTACTGCTCTCTCAGGTTTGAGTGACCCCAAATCGTTCTCATCCTCCCCTTGTGTTTGAAGGGTGGTTTCACCAGATGCCGAGCGCTGAGTTGACAGATTATTACTCCTCCCGCTTCCCGCATTTTCAAGATGTCATTCCATCGTCTCTGCCCCCACCCATGCCTGCTTGGGTAGTATGACCACGGTGTGCTTAGGGACAGTTTTCTTTCTTTTCTTTTCTTTTATTGTACTTTGGGTTTGCCGAACTTTTGGGGTTTGTTATTCTGTTTTTCATCGCATTTGAGGTTTTGGCCATTTTTTCCTTCCAATATCTTTCAGTCCAATCTTTATGTTCTCCTGAGGATCATTTGACACCGTCCCAGGGGTTCCTAGGGCTCTGCTATTTTTCTTTCAGATCTCTGCCTTCCGGTTGCATGGTTTCTATTCATCTACCTTCAGGTTAGCTAATGCTTCTGTCACTCCCTTCTGCTGATGCGCTCGCCAGCGAACTTTCCGTTCGGTTACTGGGCTGATTTTCAGTCGTGGAATTTCCTCGGGCGTTTTTTCCATTTGCCAAGATTTCCCGTCTCTTCATCTGTCCAACTGCTCCGCTGAGCCCTGAGTGTCCAGCTTGGCTCTTGCCTCTCCTGGCCCCAGACTCAGCCATGCCTGCCTGACACCTCTGCAGGGGCTCGGGGGCCACCGCAGTGTCCGCGCCGAGCGGGGAGGCCTGGTTTCAGTAAAGTCTCCTTCCTTCGGTCACGGTTCCCTTACAGGTGCCCCTGTGAACAGGTGTCCGCCCAGTTCTCCAGCCGCATTCTAGCACCACTCTGCTGTCCTTCCTGCCCCTCACTCCTTTCTGCTCCCTTGTCCTGCCGGTCAGCAAGGACTGCTGGCTAATGACGCCTAGGTCCTTCTTCTGTCCCACCGTCCTGGCCTCGCCCAAACCCCGTCTCCTGGGCAGTCCTGGCCCCGCTGCTTCCTATTCCCAGCTGCGGCAGCGTGGCCATGGGAAGTAGGGCAGGGGCCCTGCCAGGCCCTGCCCACGGCTCCCGGCCTGGAAAGCAGACTCCGCACAGCCGGCGTGGTCCTGCCTCCCTTGCCAGTCTCATCCTGTGCCGCTTCCCTCCTGCCCGCTGGGCGCCGGCCTCACTGGCCTCTCAGCCCTGTCTGCCCTGGGTGCTGTGTATGCGGCGCGGGGCGGGCTCCTCGGAGAGGCTGTCCCTGTCCTCCCGTCCAGGGTGGCCGCTCCCATGCCTCTGCTTCATTTCCTGCTGGGGCTCGTCTCAACCTGTGGTTTCCATCTTTGTCTACTGCGTGTGGTGGTGAGATCTTTGACGGCAGGGACCTTGTCTGTTTTTAGTCACTGTCCTGAACACCATGGTGGAGCCGGTGCACAGGCCCGCTGCTCTGTGAGGGGGTGGGTGGCCGGTGGAGCCCAGGGCCTGTGCGGTGGGCACCATCACTGAGTGGGAGGCATCTTCGACGCTTCATCCTCCTGTTACATTTCAAAATTGGAATTGGGATTTTATAATCAATTTCAAAAGTAAAAATTAAATTTTCCTGATATGGTCATGATTCTTGCTTCCTTCAGTCTCTTAAATGTGTCATACAGTCTTATTTACCCAAAGTTTTGCTGCTTTTTGGCCATTTTTTCTCATTTTACTCGATGTCTGTGTAAGCAATACCAATATTCTCACAAGAGAGCTAAATAACAAGAGAAACTTGGTTAATGAGCAGTTTCTAAATGGACTGCGTGTTCCAGGAATGTCTGACATGTATGTGGTCGGAATATCGATATACAAATATGTTATTAAACCTCTATTGTTTGGGCTCGTTCCAGGTCGCAAAGGAGTTTGGCTTCCAGAATAATGGCTTCTCGGTTTTACATCAATAGAAACAAGACTGGGGAGATAACAGCGTCGTCCAACAAATCCCTCAACCTGCTAAAGATCAAGTAAGTGCCCACTAGTGGGGAGATGGGGTGGACAGGAAGCGGCGATACCAGTTACCCACCCGGAGTTGCTCGGTTTGTGCCTGTTTCCTCCTTGTGCCACTCTGATCACCATCCCCTCTGCTGACCGAGATGCAGGTGACCAGATTTCTTGCCAGGTGTTGTTCAGCAGTCACCCGGAGTCTGCAGTTACTGTTGCGTCGATAAGATTGACTTGCAGAATTCTGAGATGTGTGTCACTGAGGACGTTGCGACCTTGGGCTGTGTGTGCAGCTGCACCCTCAGCTACTTCTCTGCAGAGAAGGGCCTGGAACGGAGCTCTGCCGAGGTCCGCCCCGGGGCCTGACTTGTGCGGTGGATGTGGGTGGCAGGCCTGTTGCCCACGCTGCGTCTCTTGCTGGCGAGACCCTGGAGTGCCGTAGAGTTGATCAGTACTATCAGGAGGGGCGTCTAGGATGCAGAGGCCTCCGATTGCTTTTGCGGTTTAATTGGAACGCGGCTCCGTCCGTCCTTTTATGTGTTTTTACGCTGAGCGGCGATAGACTGTGGCCTGCAGAGCTGAAAACATTCACCATTTGGCCCTTCACAGAAGACATTTGTTGACTCCTCCCTGATGTGTGTGGGCACGTCTGCTCGTGGACGAGTGAGCAGAACCCCAGTGTCATTGGCTCCTCAGGGAGCGGGTGGGCGCGCTCCGGGGCGGGGCTGCTGGCTGCGGGGCAGCCTGGGCCGAGTGGTTGGGCTGGGCTCTGTGGGCAGCTGGCCGTGTGCCTGTTTACCAGTTAGAGGAATAGGCCATTGTGGCCATTTCTGTGATCATTTTTGTTCACAAAGTAGTGTAACTAGGGGAGGACGTGCAGTTACAGTGTTCACTTATCTGTTCTTCGACAGATGTCTGTTGCGCGCCTGCTTGTTGCCTGTGCTTGTCGTAAGATGAAGCCTTTTGTTCGTTCGTGTCCGTTCCCAGCTTCGAAAGGGTTTTCGCGTCTGCGAATCACTTCTGAGTGTTGTGTGGGATTCACACTCTGCCATACTGGCTGTGTGCCTGGGGAAGTCACTTAACCTCACTGGGCCTCACCGCCCTTGTCCGCAGAGGGGTGTTGCTCCTCCCTCCCGTGACTGCACGGTGCCTGCATGTGGCGGACACTGATGAGATGACAGCGTGTTTTTAGAACTATTCTGATAGCTGGATACAGGAAAGGGAGGCGGCAGAGGGACACGCCAGTGAGACGAAAGCATCGGGCGGGAGTGTTGTCACACCAGTCCTGGACCAGAGGAGTGGGACAGCTCGGCCATCTTGAGGTGGTGTTTGGAGTGGATCTTTCCAGTGATAGTCGTGATGCTTACTGACAAGCATGGGTCTAAACTTGAGGGCTCCCTGCTGTCACTGCTCAGTGACCGAACTGTCTTCTCCACCATGTCTTTGCTCGCTTTGAGCTCTGTGTCAACCATGTTCCCCTGACTCCTGGCTCTGTCGTCGCAGCTCAGTCCGTCACAGGTCTATTGTTCACTGGTAGGTGATCTTCTCCCCCTCTGGCTGCTTTTAGGACCTTCTGTTCGTCTTGGGAGCTGCTGTTCCTGTTCCCTGACCAGGCGCGGATCCCTGCTTGGTTGGTCGTTTAATCCTTCCTGACACGAATCACGTTTTCTGTATTTGCAGCTCAGGTCTGGAAAATCTGGGGTCATGATCTCCTTGACTGTTACCTCTTCCCCTGCTTTATTTCAGCGATTACGTTCTTCACTTTGAGATGTTCTATTTGATTCCTTTCAAAGCTGGCTGTTCGCTTCACTTGCTCACAGGGGCCACGCTGCTCCAGGTTCCTTCCTGGCTTCTGCTGTGCCCTCACTCTGCCCGCCAGGCTTCCAGTGGAGACCGCTGGCTCCTTCGCAGGCTCTAACTCAGCCTGTCACGCACATGATGCTTCCCTCTTGGGTCCTGTGATATCAGTGGTCTGTCTCTCTGTGAGTATTCAGGGTTCACGAGGACACCTGTCGCGCTGTCATCAGTATCATTGGCTTTGCCCAGCCTGTCTGTATGAGGGAGATTTGGGAAGAGCACCCAGCCCGGCCCCCCGCTGCTCTGCATCTCCTAATCCCCGCTGGTCATCCTGGATAGCCTCTTTTTGCTTGTGCTCTTTTTCCATTCAATTTTCATTTGATATTCTACACGTAAGTTTGTATCCTATATCTGATAATTCCAAATCTGAAGCCCTTGGCTGTCTAAGTCTGTTTACTGTTGTCTCTGCCCACTCCTGCTCATAGTGGCTGCTCCTCTTGTACATTTGGTGACCTTTTCTTGAGAGTTTATATTCGAGCAGACTTGGCCTTGGGGAATCCTGAAGGGTCCCTGGCCAGTGGCTTTCCCACCAAGAGGGCTTGTGTTTGCTTGTATGGGCACAAGGGGGCGCCAGGGACTCAGCACTTCTTTGAGACAGGTCCTGCCTGTGGGCTTCCCTAACCAAGTCGTAGTCAGGCAGAGCTGGCGTCGGTCACGGATCAGAGGTGACTTTTTTCCTGCTGTGCAGTGGACGGAGGCAGACAGGGTTCCTCCTTGGTTCCTCTTTTGAGCTGGGGTGTGTCCCTGCTCGGGACATCCTCAGACATTGTGCAGTGGGGAGTTGCAGGTGTGGTGGCACTTTGGGCTGGCAGGCTCGAGGCCGTGTCACTGTTGTCCAGAGAACAGCATGGGAGCCAGGCTCAGGATTCCCGCATGGGCTCGCCATGGGGCAGCTCTGAGCTGGGTTTGCTGCTGCTCCGTGGGAGCTCCTCCTGGTTTGGGGGCCCTGAGGACCCCTCCCTTTCTCTAGAGCGCACCAACGAATTTGAGGGCACATTTGTTAAGGTCGACGCAGCAGATGAGTCCAGGATTCCAGAGCTGGAGGGGTTTGGTAGTATCTCATCTGCTGCCATAAACAAGTCTCTAGTTACTATTTGGCAGTTTTATCACCCCTACGTGACAGACGGAAAAAGAGCAGAGAACAAATGTGCTGGAGAGCGGCACCCCAGCAGCCTCTCCGTGCGCTGTGGCCTTCCGCCCCTCGGCGTGCTGGCCCAGCGCTGGGCGGGCTGTCCTTGCGGTCTCTGTTTCCTGCGTGTTTCTTGTTGACAACAGGTATTTACCAGGTGGTAGTGCTGCAGCTCTTCCTCCGAGACGGGCTCGCCTTTTCATGTTGCAGATCATCTCTGGTTGTGCAGGGACCCAAGTGCTTCTGCAGGCTGCCTGTGGGTGGGAGATACAGGTGTAGCCTCAGGTCAGCTTTGTGGATCAGGTCCAGCAACACGCAGCGGGGCTCAGATCAGGAGGGGAATATAATTTACATTGAAAATGATAGAAAACCAAATATTGGCTTATAAAATGTGAGTTATGGCAGCCTTTTTAAAAGCAGTGCATCCGTGGCTTTTAAAACACAAAACCCATTCAGTCCAACAGGGCCACCGCCCTGCGGAAGGGAAACCGTGTGGCTGCCTGTCTTTGGGCATTTCCTCAGGTGGTGTTCCCAGTGGCAGGAAGCCACAGAGGTGCACGCGCCCGTCTTTGTAGGTATTGTCACATGAGAAAAGCGAATGCAAAAGTTTATTTTTGACGATCTCACTTTGGTCGAGCAGTGCTGTATGTGTCCACGTTCGTCCGTATGAGTGTGCGTCCATGGACATAGAGAAAGAAATGGAAGGGTGTGTCAAACAATAAAACATGGGGGAGCTGAGTAGAGGACTGAGGTCTGATCAAGGAAAAGTGGGGACCCAGCAAAGAGTGAGGGGGACAGGAGCGCGTGCAGGCCCGGTCTGTGTCACGATGGTGCAGCTGAGCCTTGAACAGCATGGGTCTGAACCGCGCAGGTGCCTAACGTGGATATTTTTCAGTAAATACACAATGAGCACTATAAATTAGTGGGTCGAAAACAGATTTTTGATTCTCAGTTGGGAGTCCACAGATGAAGAGGGCTGACTGCGTGTGTGGGTCTGCAGCATTGCACACGGGGCTGGAGCACCCGCAGCTTTGGGTGTCCAGGGGGTCCGTTAGCCGGCTACCCACAGACACTGAGCACAACTGTAGTGGAGCTTTGAGGGAGTCAAAAGTTACCTGCATGTTTTGACTGTGGGGGTTGGCATCCCAACCCCCACATCATTCAAGGGTCAGCCGTGTATTCATCACGTGAAACCAGGTAGGTGCATGGATGTGTGTATCTCAAACGCTGAGCACAGTAGTTCAGATTAAATTGCAGTGACAGGAAGACTGCTGCTGCCCTTTGCGACGCTGGGTGCACAGGAGTGATGGGAAGAGAGAATTTCGGTCTCTTAAAAGTGGGAACCTCGTTATTCAGGCTTCCGGGATGGCTGGCGGTTGCTTCCTGCAGATGTCAGTCTTGTGTCCAAGTTGATCTCTGCACCTCAGGCCTCCACTTATGTTTGTCACTTGAACAGGCATGGCGACTTGTTGTTCCTATTTCCCTCGAGCCTTGCCGGACCCTCATCTGAGATGGAGACGTCCACCCCGCCGGGCCTGAAGGCCCTGGGCGCACCCACTGTGGTGGAAGATGAGATCGACCAGTACCTCAGCAGGCAGGACGGCAAGATCTACAGGAGCCGCGACCCGCAGCTGTAAGTGCGCCAGGTGTGGGCGTGGGTGTCGGTGTCGCACGCCCTGTGCGGGGAGGGGTCTGCTGGAGGAGCGGGAGTGGCGAGTTTGACGATGCATTTTCAGATTAAATTTCACTTCAAGTTATTTCTCGTTTGCATCTCAAAGTATGTTTCACGTGAACTTTAAAAGTTTTCAAATATTTGGAATTAAGAGATTCCAAAGAAGGGAGGAGGGTCCTTACACCAAGTCTTTACCATGGTGTGTCCCTGGAGACACTCGACTGCCACATGCCAGAGGGGGCCTTAGAAAGTGTGCCGGGCAAGAGGAGGGCGGCGTGCAGGGGCGACGCTCGCACCGTCCTCGTTCACGGTGCCTCGTTCAGGGACGGCGGTGCGGCCTCGGCGCGGCGCACACGTGCCCTTCCATTCTTGCGGTGACCATCTCATTGCCGGAGACGGCGCCCCAGTGAGCGTTCACTTTCCCCTGGGACCACGGAGACGCCGGTGCTGGTGCACGCTGCTTTAGGTTTCTGCAGTTCCTTTTAAGGAAACGGGTTAGACACGTCTGAGTTGACACTGGGTGACGGGGAGCAGTCCGAGCGAGGGTCGCTTGTCTGCAGTGGAGTCCTCATAGCTGCGTGGCTCCACGCACGTGACGGGTGCGACACCGAGGCGCTGCGGTCCCAGGCGCCGGGGTAGCAGCTTCTCTGTCTTGGGGTGGAGAGCCGGAGTGGGGGTCAGCTGCGGTGGCACAGAGCCTCAGCCCGCACGCCGCTGCCGGTCGCGTTCCTCCCGGGGCCAGTGGCAGGAGGCGTCAGTGGGAATCTTAGAGCAGGGGTCTCCAACACCCAGTCACAGGAACCCGGTCACATGGCAGGAGGTGGCCGGCTGGAGAGCAGCGAAGCTCCATCTGCACCTGCAGCTGCTCCCAGAGCTGGCATCTCCGCCTCAGCTCTGCCTCAGCCAGTCGGGCATTAGGTTCTCATAGGAGCACCAGCCCCTGGTGCCACAAAGGTCAGGCACCGCTGCTTTGGAGGGTGCCCATGTGCGTGTGCACACGCGTGCTGACCTGTCGTGTGACCCGTGAGAGCCTGCTTGATAGAGATAGGCCATCGCCATCCAGAAGTGCAGAACTCGCGTGCAGCAGAGCGTCAACCCCATTTGGAAGGTGGTCTGGTTGAGCCTAGAGGGACCGCCGCTTGGCCTCCCCGCCACCCAGCACCAGCCTCGTCACCTGAGCGCATCGCCACAGTCGTATGTGTGGAGCTTCCAAGGTTTCTCTGACTGAATGACTAAAACCCACAGAGCCAAGTGTCCCTTATATGCTTTTTGCAAAACATGTGCAAAATGGGTGTTTTCCAAATTTGAGGTATTTACATGCTTCTCGGGATTTTTGCGCACCACCTTTCTTAGTATTTGCTTAATGTTGTAATTTAAATTGACTTTAAACTCAGTTTTTAGTTAGTGTCATGTCAAGCAGTTAACATCCATGAAATCACAGGTTCGGTGTGCTGCTCAGCTTTTCCTAAAACACGTCAGAATGAACTGACCTGGGAAGATGTTCTCCGTGTACCATCTACAGATTTCACTTGGGCAGGGAAGTGATTATATTATGACGCACACTGTAAATATTTAAAAAAAAAAAAACGCTGGGAGGCAGCAGCAGGGGGACAGGCGTACTAATCGCTGTGTGTTTCTTTTGCCCTGTGCTCTTCTTAGATGCCGACACGGCCCTTTGGGGAAGTGTGTGCACTGTGTCCCTCTAGAGGTGAGTCCCGTGGGGAGAGCTGCCGGGCTGCGTGGCGCTGCTTCCCATAGCTTTCGGGGGCCCCTTCTAAGTCCTCACACTTGGCCGAGGTGGTTGGAAGAACTTTCCTGTTTATTGCCCTGGGCTTTGTGTTCCCACTTGTGCAAGCTGCACAAAGCACAAGCTTTATTTACGGGTGTGACCTTGGGGCGAGTTACGAATGGCTGAAGCATTTGTATCGCTGTGATGAAGGGGCCGCGTTTACAGCGGGCTCCCTGGACAATCCTTTTAAAACTTGACATAAAGCCGGGCCTGGCATCTTCACGCCCGTCACTTTGATTTACCTTGCCCGGAACCTCATGTCTCCTCTGCTGGTTTGTCCATGAGATTGAGAGTTGGCATAATAGTGCTGACTGCTAGCTGGATAACGCTGACTTGGGCTGGCAGGCCACCCGATTTTCTTCACGAGGCCTCTCTTGCTTCATCCGGTGACTTTTTTTGCAAAATTTGCCTGATTTTTCCTTGGCTTGGAGCATTTTATGTTTAATAGAGATTCATTTTTACCTTGAAGAGCTGTCTGGTACACAAAGAAAAAATGGTTCTGACCTAGAATAAGTGAGCCCCGAGCCCACTGCTCTCTGTGGGGCTTGTGCTCTCCCTGTGCCCGCCCCCCGGACCCTGAGACTCCAGCAGGCGCGTGACCTACTGACTGTGTGTTGGCAGCCATTCGATGAGGACTACCTAAACCACCTTGAACCGCCCGTGAAGCACATGTCCTTCCACGCCTACATCCGGAAGCTGACTGGAGGGGCTGACAAGTAAGCACCCTGAGCACCGCAGGGAGGTTTGTGTTCCGTGTCTGACGGGTATCGCTGAAGCCACTGGGCGTGTGATCGAGAGCAATGAAGGAAGGTCGGGGTCTGCGCATGAGGCATTCCAATTCGTGACTTTGGCCCCGACTGTAGAAAAGAGGCAGGTGGGTGGAGACTGGCGCCCTGGTGACAGCCACTGGGCGGTGCCTGGGGCACCTCACTGGCCTTCCCCGGGTGTGCGGTGCCCCAGCAGCTTAGTGGTGTGTGAAGGTAGGTGAAAGACATGAGGCCGGATGGTGGCCAGTTGTGTCTGGAGTCTGCGCCTTTCCTCTGTTTTTTGGAAAAACCGAACCTCCTGAGGTCATGTCGGACAGCCCTGTCAGCCGCAGCGTGGGTGAAGTCCTGGCGTTGTCCCTTGCTGGGCCTCGTGTGCCTCGGGAGGCTGGGCGGGCAGCAGGGGCGGCTGGCTTCCCTTGAGCGCATGCTGGGACAGTGGCCAGAGGGGAGAACCGAGAGCACTCTGATTTCTGTTAAACCACGTCAGGTGCTTGCCTGTGCGTTCACCTCACCAGACGGTAAGGAACCTGATACTGTGATTTATATTCCTGTCAGTGCAGCAGGAGGAGATGGCGGCTGGGCCCAGGTCAGCAACACTTTGTGAAGAATGTCATGCTGGCCTGATGGTAGTTTTTCTCTGACAACCTGCAAACACCTTAAAATGACTTTTTAAAAAAGTTAGACCCATAGAAAAAAATCCCACCAGAAACCCATTCTTGCCTGTCGGTGGGTGAGCTATGGAACTCTGGACTAGGGAATGAGCAGAGATTCTTTGTGCTGAAATCCTTGCACCTTGCATCTGAGTCAAGGGCCATGGTCTCTCGTGGGGGCACATATGTGGCTGTCATTAACATGTGGAGGTGGTGGCAGCCATTGCTCCCAGATGCCATCGGACCCGCATGCTGTTGTCTTGGAAGGATAAGATTGCGTTTTTGGACCATTTTTGAACAGGGGACGTGGCAGAGGGTGAAGTCATTTGTGTAGGTTCGCCACAAGTGCAGAGTGGGGTTCAGGACTTCCTCAGTGGCTGCCTCCTCACCATAGTTTTTATTTTGGCCAGAAGCGGAGCGAAGATCTCTTTGCTGCATATCCTCATTAGGTTTTTCCTATGGCTAAGAGTTTTTTCCAAACACTGAAGTATGAGGCTCATAATGTAAGTGTTGCCGATAAATGAACAAAACTTAGAGCTGTTTCCCTTCAGGGGCATAGGTTAGATCAGTGTTCAGCAGTGTTCTGGAAAAGCTTTGTGGATGTCAGTGACAGACAGTGAGAATGACAACAGCCTTTGTGGGGAAGTAGCTCTGCATTTCTGCGCAGTCTCGGTGCACAGGATGGAGGCCGCAGCCTGTCAGAAGGACGCGGCGCGCTCCCTGTGCCGCCAGCGCATGCTTAGCCCCTTAGAACTCTGCGCAGAGGTGTGAGAGGTGTGAATGTCGTCACCAGTCTCCTGCGAAACTCTTCACATTGCAATGCTTAATTAAGTTGCCTCTTATTCAGGGGGAAGTTTGTCGCCCTGGAGAACATCAGTTGCAAGATTAAATCAGGGTGCGAGGGACACCTTCCGTGGCCTAACGGCATCTGTACTAAGTGCCAGCCGAGTGCCATCACGCTGAACAGACAGGTGAGAGGTCCGCCGCGTCTGTCCAGACAGGACAGCAGCTTTGTTTCCTTGGCCGAGAAATGAAAATCTCCTTGGAGAGGAGCTGCCACTAGCAGAGGGCATTGCGTGCGGCGGATGCTCAGCACGTTGTCACTGATCAATTGACCCTTTGGCGGAAACCGTACACTCAAGACAGTGTTTGTAAGACTTGTAGCTCCTGCAGGCCCGGTTCGGCGGGGGGACGGGAGGGAGCACATTAGCTTTCTCTTTTGTTACCTTGTGTGAAGGCAGAATTTTGCCGAGGACTGTTGAAAATGCTCAGTGGTTGTGACTATGCCTTTTAAGAAACTGTGCCTCTGGGAGCTGCTACCAGAGCTGTCCTAGGACCAGCTCAGAGCAGCCATCCAGGCAGGATAAGAAGGGACCTGGACCGAAAGAGGATGGGGGCCAGGGAGGGCCGCGTGTGGCGGTTCCGCTGTTTCCGCCCTGCAGTCGGTCCAGCCCCTGAGCGTGGCTGCCTCGTCCCCAGCCGCTGGCAGCCCACGTTCCTCTCCTTAGACTCCATCTGCCCTTCTTTGTGACTCTTTGGAGACCTTTCTTGTTTTTTGTCTCCTTTTGTCCATCCAGCCTTCTTATTCTCTTTTCCTTTTTGAAACGATTCTTTCCCCTAGAGTTTTTGCAAACTTCCATTTTAGGTGAAATCCCAGTGAGCTTAATTTATCAAGGAACTCCATCCCAACCCTACCTACCTACTAGAATCTAAGTGATCCCTAGGGCAGAGCACAGTCATAAACTGTGTGTGTGCGTGTGCACGTGTGTGTGCACATGCGCTGGGGTGTGGGTGAGAGCTAGGTAAAAGCTATTGATAAACAGCTGCTAGAAAAATAAACGGTCTTCGGTGAATGCCTTACGGGGCCTATTGTTGTTAACTCTGTAGAAGTACCGGCACGTGGACAACATCATGTTCGAGAACCACACGGTCGCTGACCGCTTCCTCGACTTCTGGCGGGGACGGGAGCCAGCATCTCGGGTACTTGTACGGGCGCTACACCGAGCACAAGGACATCCCTCTCGGCGTCAGGGCCGAGGTGGCGGCCATTTACGAGCCTCCTCAGGGTGGGACCTGCGTTCCGGGGTCTCTGCGTTTCCTGGTCGCGAAGGCTGTACAGTGCTGGACGAGGCTCTTGTGATGGGTCCTTTCAAAGGAGACATGAGGTGGAAGTAGACACCCCACCAGAGGGAGCCCAGTCACCTGATTCTCAGCCACTCAGTGCGCTCCAGTCGGGCTCCTGGTGGCAGCAGGAGTGGTTCGCCTGCGGCTTGGTAGGGAGTCTCTTTCCTGATGAGTTTCAACAGTACGAGTATGATGGGACGAGAAGCCGGACAGAAACCCCTGGCATCCAGGTGACTGACGAGAGCCCCGCCGGAGCCCCCGGTTTGGTGGTCCGGGAGGTGAAACGGTTGACCTCCGAAAACCTCCACCTCATGCGAAGGTGAAGCTCATGCAGCCACGTGCCGTGAGAGCGGCTCTGCCCTCCGCCCCAGTGGTGTCGAGGGTCCGCAGCCAGGCGTCAGCAGCAGTTCCGGTGTTGTTCTGCTAGAACTTGACTAAGTTATAGGATGGACTGGTCAGGAAGCTCGGGTCGGGCTTCCACTCACTGTCCTGTTTCTGCCGCCGGCCAGGGCTTCTGCTCACCACCTACTTACTGCCCATGGGGGTGTCCCCAGCCTGCATCTCCCCGCAGGCAAAAAGGTTGTCAGCCAGCCCTGCCTACTGCAGGGTGTGGGGGCTGCGTGCCAGCCAGCGGGGCGCCCACTCGAGGTGTCTTTTCGTTTGCTGAGGGCGTGTGTGTCTGTCCGTCTCACTCGTACCTGGCTATGGAGCTAAGCACTGCCCTGCAGGAACTGCACACGAATCCCCCAGGCTGTGCCCGGTACGGGGCCACCTCGCAGCTCTCATCGCGCCTGTCCAAGGGGGCTTGGGAACAGACTTCTTTCTCCAGCCGAGGAACCTTAGAGCCCACGTAGAGAGCCTTCCTCAGTCCTGACCAATGCCACGTGTGACGCGGAACTGTCACCTAAGCCAGCCTGCATCCCGCATCTCTGTGTTCTCCGAGTCTTTTTTATTAAATTAATTAACTAATTTTTTTATGGTGACATTGGTTAACAAAATCCAGTAAGTTTCAGCTGTACACTTTAACAGTAAGGCATATATGTGTTTACACTGTGTGTTCACCTCCCATAGTTAGTTTTTTTCTGTCACCACATATTCTCCCTGAGTCTTGATTCAAAGCGCGAGGCAGCCTGAGAAGGGAAAAGCCCCGAGGGGCTTGTGTTGTGTTTTATCTGTTTGCCTTGAGCTTTCTCTGCTGCTGTCACTCCTTTTGGCAAGGGGGAGACTAGTGTTTTTTAGTGACAGCTGAGCCAAAAATGGAGCAGAGTAGCTGGGCTGCTTTTCCAAGCCCACTCCCCTAAACCTGCCTCTCCCTTTAATTCCCTGACAGATTGGTACACAGAACAGCTTGGAGCTCCTTGAAGACCCAAAAGCTGAGGTGGTAGATGAGATCGCTGCCAAACTTGGCCTGAGGAAGGTACCGGGGGCCCGGAGGCGGGGGGCTGGGCTCTGTGTCAGGGACACCCAGGTGGGCAGTGTGGCTAGGCCTTCTCTGGGACTGCACTGAACTGCAGAAGGTCAGATGCAGGCCAGCTTTTTAGAAGTCTCACTTGCATTTGTTGGGTGCCAATAGCGTTTATGTTTCTCTGATTCAAAGTAAAATGAGAGCATTTTCCTGAGCGTAAAGAAAAGTGATTCCAGTGCAGGGGTTGTTACACTTAAATCTGCTAGCCATACGTCTTGGGGACTGGTTCCGGGGGGAAGGAAGAAGCAGCAGGAACAAGACCCCTTCTTCCTGCCCGGGGAGGGGCCTCGAGGCCAGGCCGTGTCCTGCCGCCTTGCTGCAGCACGTGGAGGGCGCATGCTTTCTTCACGTGCCTTCGAGGAGCTCATCGTCTGCCCGTGCGCCTGGAGCTTCGGGCTGCGGGGTTCGGGGTTCCCTTTTCAACTGTCATTGAATTTCCTATTTACGGCTCAGGAGTCTGAGCATGTATCGTTCCTGGCTTTACTAGCAGTTAGAAGACAGGGAAGAATTTTCTTTCTGAGTCTTCACATCGTGGTGAAGTTCCCAAGAACTTCGAAGGTGGCTTCTGCGGCTACCCGGTGAACTGTGAGCTTGAACACATCTTGGACGTTCCCTGTTACAGCTGTGCAAGTTTTTATTCTCTACTTCCTAATCAGTTTAGACAGTGAAAAAGAAATTCCCTACAGATAAAGGGGGGGAAACTGGAAATGGACTTAGCAGCTTTGGAAGGTTCTAGAACAGAGTCACTCTACCATTCTAAGAAAACACTTTTAAGAACAAGGAGTCCTATATCTTTAGTGAGAAGTCAGCATCTTGATTCAGGGTCGTGTTTTTATTTAAATTCTGTAAGTGTTTCTTGTTCACGAGAGAAACTGGTAGTTTTCTGGCCTAGGTTTGCTATAAGCGTGTAGCTCGTTGTCACCATAGCACGACAGACGGTCTAGACGAAGCTACTTAAGTGCCTTGAGCATAGCCTGGTCCCTCAGCCCTTCCCGCCTCGGGGGGACGCGGCTGCTTCGTTTATCACTCGCTTACGTTTCTCCTTTATGTCTCATTTTCCTCATCGCCATTCTACTCGTGGTTTTTGTTCATTTGGGCATTTTTAAGGTACATGAGAATCTCTGGATTTGTGTGGTCACGTCTGCAGGAGATGGATTTGAAGGATTCTGTGTCAGAGTTGTGCTAGAAGGCGTCCCAGGCACCAGGTCACTTTTCCAAAGGACAGAAGTGGGTTGTGCACCGGGATCCAGCCCGGCTAGTAAACCTCCCCACCAGGTCCTGGGTCAGGAAGGGTGACCAGCTCGTGGGCACCGGAGGGCAAAGATCACAGCACGCAGATAGGACTGTCACTGCAGCGGGACACGCCAGGGAGGCCAGCCCTGCCCTCTGCGGAACTGGCCTTAGGGTGCCCTATAAGCAGGGTTTCACATCCTGAACCCCAGGTGCTTCCTTCAGCCCTACAGGGGGGCTCAAAGGAGCCACTGGGCCAGGTCCCTCTGGTGCTTTCCGTCCTGTGCCAGCGTCGGCCCAGGGAGTCAGCCCAGCACTGGGACATTCCGCCTCGTTTGCTCATCGTCTGTCTGCCTCTTCGTTGTGCAAGTTGCCTTTTCACTGGCATTCTGTCCGCTCTGCGGACGCCTGGGGCCCCTGCCCCCAGCATGGTGCTGGGCAGGGCTTTCCCAGTGAATCTGCGAGCTCGGATCCTTCACCCTCCTGCCAGGCCGGCAGCACCGGGGCAGGTGGGGGCAGTGACTGGTCACCGGGGCAGAGTTGGGAGGTTGTGCTGCGGCCTGATAGCTGAGGTGAGGGGCCGACTCCCCTAGGAAGGAAGGACGGGCTCACAGAGCTCTCCCCATGGACAGCATGACCTTGGGTTCTGGGCAGAAGCCATAAAACACCCATCACCTGTTTCGGGGGGGACTCAACACAGTTCTTTTGTTGTGCAGGTTGGCTGGATATTTACGGACCTTGTCTCAGAGGACACCCGAAAGGGTACAGTCCGATACAGCCGGAATAAGGTGAGTTGGGCAGCAGCTTTCGCGGGGGTCTCTGTTCTGTCCGTTTTGATTTTTAGACCAAATTATCTTCCACACAGCGTTCTTAGTAAATTAAGGCTGGGCTGTTGATTCTGCCTCGTAGAGCAAAGCCCCCGACCTTTACAAACCAGTGCTCTCTGGAGGTCAGCCTGTGGGGTGGGTGGCCCGAGCCTCCGGCCTTGCCACGTGCACGCGTGTACATGAGGGCTCTAACGGCTGGGCTGCAGCTGTTTGTTTCTCTGTGGTTTCCTGGCACGGTGTAGTTTAGTTCCTAATGTCTTCTACACCAACAGAAGCATATTTCGATGTGCTGCTGTAAGGCGTGATATGCTGGTCCTGTTTCCGTAGGACACCTATTTCTTGAGTGCAGAAGAATGTATCACTGCAGGAGACTTCCAGAATAAGCATCCCAACATATGTCGGCTCTCTCCAGACGGACACTTTGGATCCAAGTTCGTTACTGCTGTGGCTACAGGTATTAATGGAGATAGTTACAGTATAAATATTACTACTTGTTAATGTGTTTTGTTCCTCTCTTCATCCTGAACTTAGTTACAATAGATTTTCTTAATGGGCCTGTGAGATAGAGATTCCTCTCTTTGGTTTGTGGTAAAAATCCTGAACGTATCAGCATCAGTCACAAAACTGCTAGAATTGGGGCCTCAGTGCAGGTCTCCCTATCCCACTCTCTTGCCCCAAGTCCAGGTTAACTGAGTTCTAGATCAGAGTCGGGGCTGCCTTTGCCCCTTTCCAGTAACCACAGATGCCTGTGGCTATCTAGGACAAGAGGGATCTGCTGTTTCTGTTTTTTGCTTGTTATCGACATTATGAATGGGGTGTCATTTTAAGAAACCGTTTCCATAAAGCTTTTTTGGAAGTGACGTGGTATGTGTGTGATGTTATGTATATTACATTACATTTTATGGAAGTTATAAATATGTAGTAGTAAAAGATTGTGCTCTGTAAAGTGCCACCAAATCTTTTATAACGTGCTTGAGATTCAGTCCTAGAAAAAAGCCGGAAATAGGACCATACACTTTAAAAGGAATGGGAGTCTGAAACTGAGAGCCAACCCATAAAAACACAATCTTTTTGGTCAGGTTTTTAAAGTAAACACTAACCTCGATCCTGTGAAGACCTGGATCGTTAAGTTCGTGCTTGGTAACCATCCTTCCCTGAGTCCTGTCTAAAGAAGCACCCCTTAATTTAACAAACACTAGCTTATAAACAGCCCAAACATGTAAGTAACAAGATCCCCTATTAATCCCAGTCGGCCTGCTCCCATTGCCGTGGGGACCGTGAGAATGTCTTCATGCCACCTGAGTTGTTAGGACTCACTGGTTTAAGACCCAGTTTTGAAATAAATGCGCCTTGTTTTTGAAATAAATGTGCTTTGAGGAATGGGTGGCAATAGCACCATCTTGCTCGCGTGTTAGTATATGGATTAATTCGATTTACTCACCTAAATTGTTATGGATCAAGTGCTCAAGGGAGTGGGTGAGGTTTTGACTAGGTGTAAAGGAGGCAGTAGTTCTGCAGCATGGAGCCCTTTCTCCAGGGCAGACTGGGCGGGGTCTGTCCTGATGGGAATGTTCAGGCCAGTAGGACAGTGGCTGGGACTGGATGCCAAGGACAGAAGCAGAAATAGATGCATTTTACGTGAGATACATGGGTTCTAATCTCAGATCATCACAAACAGGAGTTTTTGTCTCTGTGCGTGTGCAGGGGGCATTCAGGGTCATTTGGGATGTGGGACAGTTCTTTGTTGTGTGGGACTCTCCTGAACTCAGTGGTACGTCTGCTATCTTTGACTCTGGCTCGCTAAACCTTCCCGTCACTGTTGAGTGACCAAAAATCAGCTTCACAGATTTCCAGAACTGCCCTCGTGGGAACTGCTGTTTTAGGTCCCACGGCTCTCGTGGTAACCTGACCCTTTTAATTACTGTCTCTGTGGGGAATTCCTTGCTGGACCAAAGGAATGGGCATGTTTTGGGGATTATAAACAGTTTATGACTTGGGGGCCACCTAGGCCTTTGGTTAGAGTCACACTTCTTGTGGGGGTTTGGAACATATATAGACTGTCTGATTGTCCCTGGACTTTTTGCCTCTGAAAGTGGCAGTTGACTGAAAGGTTTTAGAACCAGGGGACAGTAAATGACATATAAGGTCTGCTGTTAGGGCCCTTCGTGTCTGTGCTGAGTCGTCCATCTCCACAATGCTCTGACTCGTTTGCCTGGGCCAGCGATCGGAAGGGTGGTTGTCCCAATGTCACAGGTCTTTCCCCAAAGGCAGTGTGCGCTCCTTGTCAGTGGTTTCCAGCCAGGGGCCTGGCGTCACCCACCCCATGGAGCTATTTGCAATGCACCGTGTCAGGCCCAGCTCCTAGGCCCTGGCGGGCCGGCACGTGTGAGTGTGTGTGTCCGTGTGGCCATCTCCCAGGAGACGGACTGACCGTCGCATCATGGGGTTTGTGGTGCTTCTGCAGGCACAGGGCTCTCAGCCATCCCCACAGCTGATTCTGAAGCCACAAGCTCAGGCTGGGGTGTAGAGGCCCCACGTGTGCGGGCCCCTCCCCGCCATGAACTTCTCCGGCCAGAGGCCTTGAGAGGAGACGGCGGTGTGATGCGCGGGTCTGCTCGCGTGAGCCTGAAGACTCCTTTGGAAGGAGAATGTCACAGGGCTCGAGTTTAAACCCCCTGCCGTGACGCCAGTGTCCCTGCGTCTTCGTCATTTGGCAACACTCATTTTCTCTGGCCTGTGGAAGTCCCTTTCTGAGGCTGTGCCTCCAGTCAGTAGCAGCCGAGTCCTTCCGTCATGGCCCCTTTCTGTCCTTCGCCTGGACTTGCTGAACTGGGGACGGGGGTGATCGCTAAGCCGTCCCAGCCTCCCGGGCATCGTTGGCCAGTGTTCAGTCTCCACAAGGCTGAGTACAGTCCCTTGCGACGCCTCTCAGCAAGTTTGCCATGGGGCCTGTCCCCGCGGAGGGACTGGCTCTTCCTCACAACCTTCAGTTCCACGTCCCATTTTTCTCTGCTTCTCCAAGGTCAGAATTTTCTCTAACAACCTATCACACTTTAATGGTTAATCTAAAAACAAAGTGCAGGTTTCAGCACCTGGATTAAACAGCTGAACGCACAGACCGAGGGCGGCTGTGCCCGCTCCATCCCACCCCGACCCATCATCTGCGCTGCGGTGTCCACGCGGCCGAGGGCAGGGTCCCTGGCCATTGGTGCTCATCGCCCAGGCCTGGCCACCTCTCCTAGGCCAGAGTGCGGGCCACAGAGGTGCTGGATTTGGTCTTTGGAGCCAAGGTCGACTCGGAATTTGGAAGCTGGCTGCCGTCGGCCTGGCGTGCGAAGTCAAACAGACAGCAGGCCCATGGCCCCAAAGTCCCCTCAGGCAGCCTCCGCCCTGTCTTTCACTTTTTCTGATGGCTTGGCCATCAGGTCTGGTTTTTGGTAAATGTTTGAAAGCCAGACGGACAAGAATTTTGTTCCCTGATCAGTGAATTATTCTGTTTTCATCAAGGAAATTAGAGTCATTGAGGGTTTCTAAAATTGTCCAAAGCCATACAAAATGCAGGTGTTAGAGCTGACCGAGTGTAAGCTGGACTCTGGACACGCGTGTCAGCGGTGGTGGACGGCGGCCTCCTCCGCAGCGTCTCGTCTCAGCCTGCTCTCGCTCGGTGTATCTTGGCCAGGCTGGTCACTCAGCGGCTCTGCACTCGGCCCCTGCCATCATGCGAAGCCGTCATTTGGTGGAGTGGGGCTGGGAGAGCTGTGAGTGGCGGGGGGGCGGGGGCTGGTGCTGCCCACGCCTCTGGCGGCTGCTGCGCTGGCTTCTCTAGGGCAGGGACTGCTGTGCGTGCGGTACAGACTCCGTCCTCACCAAGGACAGCTCCTGTCTCGCAGTTCTACCTCCCGCCCCTGCCTCTCCCAGCTGCCAGGTGGGTCCACTGCAGTCTCCCCTGGGCACTTGAACAAGGTCGCTGGTGTACAGGGCTCTGGGTCATTGGGACTAAGGGCCCCGTCCTGGGTGGTGCTGAGCAGAGTTCGGGCAGATGTCGGGGAGCATTATTGACCTGTCTCAGTTGCCGATTCTGTGAGAACGTGCCCTGCAGTGGCGCTCTGTGCCTACGTCCCAGGCTCGAGCCCCTCGTAACCACCATCAGACGTTTCTGAATTCTGTCACGATGGGCTCCTCAGAGCTTGTGTGCTCTCTTGGTCTGAGGGGAAGAGAACAGATATAGACTCGTTCCGAGTGTCCTCTGGGGGATTCTCACTTGAAGGTGTCTCTCTTGCAGGTGGTCCCGACAACCAGGTCCACTTCGAAGGGTACCAGGTGTCCAATCAGTGCATGGCGCTGGTCCGTGATGAGTGCCTGCTGCCGTGCAAGGACGCCCCCGAGCTTGGCTACGTCAAGGAGTCCAGCAGTGAGCAGTACGTGCCCGATGTGTTTTATAAGGTAAAATACAGCGGTGCGGAGGCGTCAGCTACGTGGAGACGGTGTGGACCCTGGCCCGCCTGGGCCCGGACTGGTTCTGGAGCCTTCTGGCCACATTGGCCGCTGTTGGTCAGCCACGGCTGAGGTTCCCGCTTGCGGATGAAGGCGCTCCATAGCATTTCCAGGGCTGGATATTGGCTCGTCGGGCTTCCGTGGTGTTAGTGCTGAGAACCAGAAGTGGAAATAGCAGGCCCCGGGGTTGGGGTCTGTAACCCCAGGCCAGACGCTCATGACACATGGGAGGTTCCAGGTTCTGAGAATGCGAATATGGCGATGTCAGGGCCTCCCCAGGGGGACGGAATGGTGCTCTAGTGGCCGACGGGCTTGCCTGAGGGGCACCGAAGTTTCAGCTGACACATCCGACACTCATCTTTTCTTAAGTCTGCTTATTGTGAAAGCCATAAAAACTATCTTTATCAAAAAACATTGAATGGGTTGCACGTGGTAGGCCATCAGTGCCTCCCGCCAGGACCAGAGACACGGTCTCACCCTCAGGTCGAGATTGTTCCTGGTCACAACCGAGGAACCTGCCTGGTGCCCACTCCGGGCAGACTCGGGGTTTGGTGTGGCACTGTCTGCTGCCCAGAGCACGCCGGGAGCTTTCCGATGCGCAGGGCTGCTCCTGTCGGAGGCACAGTTTGTCTCCATCTTTGAAAGGTCTTCTCACTGTAGAGGGTTCTGGGTTGACAGGTTTGCCCCACTGTTGCCTGACTCTGTTCTCCCTGGGAAGTTGGCTGTTACCCTCATGTGCTTTTCTGTCCATAATGTGTCCTTTCCCACTGGCCGAGCTGTCCCTTCTGTGTCACTGGTTTTCAGCAATTCAGTCGTGATGTGCCCGGTCGTTTTCCTCATGCGTCCCGTGTTTGCGGCTTATTGAGCTTCTTGGGACTGTAGGTTGATGGTGTCAATTTTTGGCTGTTTTGCTCATTTTCTAATGTTGCCACACAAATGGCCTCAAACTAAGTTCCTCCAAAACAACACCCGTGTCTTATCTCAGCCCCGTGCTCAGGAGCCTGGGCGAAGCTCGGCTGTGTTCTTTGCTCCGGGTCGTCCAGTAGGGGCTCCGATGTCATCTGGGGTGGAGGTGTTGGCAGCACGGAGCCCCTTGGTGGCTGGCCCCGTGGCGACGCACGGCGTGGCAGTTTGCTTCTCCCTGAGCCCCTCACGAGCATCTGTCTCTGACTTCTGCTGCTGCTACCAGCCGCGCTTTGAAAGGGCTTCCTGCTGTGCGATGTGGCTCGCCCAGGCCACCCAGGGTCACCTCCCGATTTTAAGGTTAGCTGGTTAGTAACCTTAATTACACCCACTCAATCCCCTTTGCCACGGAAGGGGCCATGCTTACGGGCATGGGGTGTCATTACAGTCACAGCCCTGGGGAGTAGGCTGGGAAATATTTCTGGTGTGTTTCAGAACTCTGCAGGTGACAGCCATTAAAAAAAGTGTTCCCAGCAGGGGCCTTCTGCTGGGCCGCAGCCTGATTTCTCAGCCTCTTGTGCACTCAGAGTGGGGGAGCATCTCAGGCAGGGGCGGGCTTACTGTCCCCACATCACTGATCACTCTTGCTGGGTTTTTGTCGCTTGCCTGTTTGGTTTCTGGGCCCCTTTTCCCTAAGTACTGCGGGGGCGGTGGGTACTCAGCCTCTCGTGCATCTTGAGTTGAGCGATACCTTGCGGGGAGCTGGCCGCAGCCACCCCAGCCCATGGTGTTTCTGCCTCTCAGAGGCTCCCCTGAACCAGCCTGGTGGACAGCGCCAGCGGACGTCCAGGGCAGGAGTTTGGTCCGTGTAGTCCTCGTTAGTCTTTGCTGCTTCCACAGTTTTCTAATAAATTTTAAAATGAAGTCTTTGTAATTTTTTTCCTTGTTTGTGGGAGCACCTACCTGCCACGACCTGTTGTATCCTCGGAGGAAGGGGAAGTCCAGATACCTTTTCATCATTTTTTCCCTTGTTTGAAATACTTTATTTGTTTCCATTCATGTTTCTGTTCTGGAACTTTCCTTGCAGTCCTTTCTTGGCTAAGAAAGAGCTTGCTCTCATTTTAGTAAAATGCCTCTGGTTGCCTAGAGGTTACAGTAGGAACCCCCAGGAATTGTCGTTACTGGTTTCGAATGTGCTGCATACTTTCTGGGGACTTCGTAGGTATTTCTTATCTTCACAGCAGCCACGGGGTGAGGGTTCCTTGTGCTTATTGTCATCCTTCCCATTTTTCAGTTGAGGAAATAGAGGCTCATGGAGGGTCGTCCAGCCAGTGAACAGGAGAGACACACTGGGGCTGGTCTGGCGGCAGAGCCTGGGCAGCCAGCAACTGCTGAGAGGAGCCTCACAGCCCTGTAAACACTTACAATTGTAGTAGTCAGTTTGAATATTTTAGTTGCCTGACAAATGGAAAATTCTAGGATGGATTAAGAAAACTCTACTTAGTGAATCTCATACCATGCCTGACACCAACCCCAAGGACTTCCCTCTTACTGTCTCGCTGACGAGTTTAGCACACAGCCTTAACACCCTTTCCTGACGTTTTCATTCCCAAGGGAGCGTGTTCTAAAATGGCTCACTGCGGCCTTGACATGGATGTGCAGCTTAGGGCCCCACTTGGTGCCAAGGTGCCTTCATTGGCATTTTTCTTCCACGAGCAAGTATCCCCACGGAGTGAGGTTATCGGTTTTTGCAAGTGTATTTAGACACTGTGTTTATCAAGAAAATGATGTCAAACAATTCATGCCAATAGTGATGGTTTTTGTCAAAGCATTGTATTCTGGGTGTATGCCATTTAAATCCATTTAGTTTCATGACGATTTTTTCAGTATGGTGTTACGTTTTTCTTTCTCCTCTACTTTTTGTTGAAGTTTATTTTCATTAGAATGAGTTTCTTCCCAGGCGTATCTCGTAAAGATTTCGTCGCGATCCATTTTTCAGCTGTTTCCTGTTGTGAAATGGCCTGCCCGTGGGGGTCCGCGCAGCGGGGACGGCAGGCACACGCGTCCTGGTCCCTGGGAAGCGCATGGCGCCTCCCGCGGCGTGTACCCTCCCTTGCTCTGCCTGCCGTTGTGGCCACGTGCACGCTTCTTGCAGCCCTTCTTTTAAAAAGCAGTGTTGGAGCGGGGCCACCTCGCTTTTCCTCAGGAGCCCCACCTGTTCCTGAGCCTTTTTACTCCGTGTGCACTTGAGAACTGGCTCGCAGCTCGCACCAAGACGCACAGGTCTCCTTAGGGTTTCTTCAGCCCCTTTTCCGTACAGGTCCCCGCTCTGAGCATGGGAGGGTACTGCCCTGCGCCGTGTTCCACAGTGTCCCTCAGAAACTTAGGGGTTTCCTGTTGAGGGCTTGCCCAGCATTCGTGAGATTGCTTTTGGGTGTTTTATAGTTCCCACTCGTTTCACGGGCATCCTTTTGCAGTTATGTTTTCAAACCGCTGTTTGAAACTGGTACGTTTTTGTATTGAGCGATTTTATTGTTTGTGACCCGTTCTTCTCATTCACATACGTGTGTGTATGCACATTCTGTCGGGTTTCTCCATGGACGTATCACCCAGGAACGAGAGCCCTGCCTCTCCTTTCCCATTCGTTTCGGCTGTTGCCGGCCAGGGCGTCCAGAGCAGTGTTCGGCATCCGGCACTTTTGTTCTCTTTCTAATCGTAATGGAAGTGCTTTCGGGATTTCATCATTAACTATGAGTTTGCTGTGGGTTTTGGTTTCGTGTTGCCCTTGGTGGGGCTGGAGTCTGCGTTTTATCCCAGACCTGTGAGGTTCTTGCCCTTGGCTGTGGCCCCACTTGCCTCTGTGGGCGGCTCACCGCGACTGTCCCAGGTTCTCTGTGGCCCTGGAGGGTTCGGGGTGCTGGTGTCTCCTGTGTTTCAGGAACATGCCAGTTTGAGCAGAGGCCTGTGGAAGCAAACCTTGGAGTAACCCTTTCAGGCTTCTTGAGGGCTTTGAGGTCGGATTTGAACCTCACAGGCAGGACGTGCGGCAGTGTTTGCCGAAGGCGGCTCCTCGTGGCGGCGTCAGTGGTAACGGCTGTCGGGAGCAGGTTGCAAGTCCAGTGACGGGCATTAAGCCGCAGTGCGTCTCTGCGGTGAGAGATTATGGTCACTAATGGCGTGTGTTTAAAAATTATTAGAGATATGGGACACAATTCATGTAAAAGTAAAAACGTACCTGTGTATGTCTTTTGCGTCTTTAAAGACACACGCGTAGCTATTTCTACTTGTGTGTGCGCACGTTAACCCACACTTGCACACAGAGGGCAGGATTGGCAGCTTGGTGGCCCGCTGCGGGGGGCCTGTCTATCCTGGGATGTGCATGCCGAGGAGGGACCTGTGCAGACAGATGCCGTGACCTTGACCTGTGTGCAGTGTCCAGTGTGTGTTCAAGAAGCATGGTTCCGTGTTTGACGCGGGCTCTCCTTTGTCCCCTCTTCCGAGGCTGTCTTTCCCCGATGGTTGAGGTGTCCCTGTGTGGTGTCTGGTGTCGCAGGGCACTCCAGGACCTGAAGAATGAGTTACCCAGGGGGGAGGGAGCCCATCCAGGAGCCACAAGTTCCATGCCTTGGTCAAGTGTATGCTTATGATGGGTATGGTATGGTGGATGGCAGGAAGCCAGAAAGAGATGGAAGGTGGTTCTGGAACATCCCCAGTGCATGTGTGAAGAGTGGTCCGGAGGCAGGAGGCAGTGGCACAAGTATCAGATGCTGGTGGCTGAGCCAGGAGGGGGCAGCAGGAGAGGTGTGAGGTGGGCCTGACGTCCAGTGTGAGGTGCAGCAGGAAGCGGCCAAAGCTGGTTAGGGGCGGGAGCCAGGTCACTGATGCAGAAAATTCACTAGTGTGCAGAAGATGCAGAGTTGGGGAGCCCAGTGATCCAGGTGGCATGTGTCTGCTGTGGCCCTTGGGGACAGAGGGTGCGCCGGAGCGGAGGGTCCCATAGGCCTTGCAGGGCCACAGGAAGGAGCCCAGATGTGGCTTGGGGATGGCCTAGGGACAGGAGTGGGACACCACGAGAGTCCAGAGTGGGAGTGAGAGCAGTGGGAGTGTGTGGTGGGGTTCAGGGGCTGATGTGTAGAGGGGAGGGGGCAGGAAGGCAGTCAAGAGGTAGTGACAGAGAATGCTGTTTTCAAGGTCATCTGAACAGAATGCCCAAATCAAAGTCCTAGACATAGACGAGAGAAGCCAAGATTGTTCAGAGGACAAAGAAGGTGTTGGGCACACCCAGGGGACCTGCTCTTGGAGGGCTGGCCCGGCGAGGGTGGGGCGGTGCCGAGGTCAGGGAATGGGGCTCTCTGAGGGCTTGGCCATCACATCGGTTACCCGTCCCTCAGCCACACACGGGTCTGTCCCAGCATCTGGCGGTCACGCACAGTGCCCTGTATGCTGTCCCATGGTTCACTTGTTACAGGTGCTCTGATGCTCGGGACAGAGTCCCAGAACCAGAGTTATTTTGTTAATGGATAACATATTTCAGAGATTTTATGCATTTTCCCGAATTCCCCTCAAAAGGGTCACACAGTTTGCACCGGGAAGCGGCCCTCGGCGTGCCTGCGCAGGCGTCTGGCCCGGGCCCCGCCGGTGCAGGCTCTCCGTGAGCACTGGCTTCCTTCGTGGCCTGCCTGCGTGCGCTTAAGGGATGGCGAGGTGATTCATTGTGTCTGCATTCACGTGAGGTCTTCATACGTCACAGACACATGCCAGGCTCTCCTTTCCTTTGTTTTACATACAGAGAAGCTGAAATATTTTCTGATTTTATAAATACAATGATCCTTTTTCATTATAACTTCTGCCTTTGGTATCATATTTAGGAGGCAGTTCTTCACCCTAAAGGTATATATTTACCTATGTTTTCTTTTGGAGCTTTTTCGATTTAATTTGACATTGAAATGTCTAACCTGTTTGCCCATTGTTTATTTATTGTAACTCCATAATACATTTTTGTTTTGGTTAGGGCAAGACCCTGCACTATTCAGTTTCTTAAATGTTTTCATCACATTGATTGTGAATAACAGCATTATTCAGGAAAATTGATCCATCAAGAAACTGCCAACAAGAGAAGATTCTGAACAACACGTTAGCACAGTCCCCCATCCCAGGGGAAGGGCACTCTGGTGCCCAAAAGCTCTGAGCTTGCTCGTCACTTTTTCCCTTGAGCTGGAGGTGATGGCAGGTCTTGCTCAGTGTGCGTCTGCGTCAGGGTAGGGCCTGTGGCTCCGGGTCCCCACGAGGGCAGTTGTGTGGCCGGGGTGTGCTGAGGCCCCACGTTGTGGGGTGGACCAGATCTCTCACCCGCCCCCGGCCCCTGCTGGCCGTCGAGCGTGGGACCTAACTCGTCTCAGTTGCCTCTGCGGCCTCAGCGCGCCTGGGGACCGGGCACCACGGGCGCCTCCGAAACGGCGGCTGCTCCTGTTTGCGGGAACAGGCGCCCTGTGGGTCTTACCCGCCGACTGTTTCCAAAACGGGGATTTTTTATGAAATTCTTTGGAGCTTTTCTTGCTTTGTCCTGGAAGGTGCAGATGAAGCCGTGTGTCACTTGCTACCCTTCTCCCCAGCTCTTTAAGGAGAAGAGGCGCGCGCGCAGTCAGGCTTGCACTCGCTCTCACAAGGCCGTCGTGGCAGCGTGCCCACGCGCCTCCCCCCGCTCGAGGACAGACGGAGGTCCTGACCGACTTGGTGTCACAGCGCTGCTGCCGCTCTCTCCAGAGCAGGGCGGGGTGGGGGGGCCGCGACTGCTGACTCGCCTGCGTCTCGCTCCGGGTGGAAGTGAAACTGCTGATGCCTTGGCAGCTGCCAAACTTAGAATTAAGACGTCTGCCTCCCAGCGTGCTCCGCCTGCCATTTGCTGACGCCCGTAAAAAGCGATTGCCTTCTGACATGGGGGCTGGGTCGGGATAGGGTGGCAAACGCCCTGGACCGGAGGCACGGGGTAGAGATGAAGTTACCTGTTTTCGCCCGGGGACGAGGGGGGCTGCAACACCTTTATCTTCTTGAGAAGCAGAGGGGTACAGTTGGGCCGTTAAATCTGAGGGAGAAGAACAGGACACAGAGCAAGAGAGGGGCATTTAACAAGAAGAATCCCTGGAGGGGGAGATTAAAGCGAACAGGTGCTGGAAAAATGTCTCTGCCTATTAGAGCTTAATTAGATTTGAAGAGGAATTCCAGATGGGCTAATTACGAGTGAGTTGTTGCAGGTTATTTCTTGTATGGGCAAGCGTGTATTTTTGGAAATGGTGATTTGGTTTGATGGGATTCAGTCCCGTCTCCTACCATGTCTTCTCCCTCGAGAAACCGCCGCCTCCAGGGCCCGGGACAACTCAGCAGACTCACGTCTCTGCTGCCCCTGTCGAAGCCGGTAGCACCGCAGAAGGCTGGGCCCGGCCTGACCTCTGCAGAAACGAGCACAGGACACAGCTGTCATGTGGAGGCACCGACAACCCCTACACTTCACAGGAGGGTGGGCAGACAGAAAGACAGCTGTGTGTTCCCAGGAAGGCACCCTAGTTTGGGGTGCTTTGTGCCCTTGTGTAGACAGCTGGTTAGATGGCTTTGGACCGTTTTCTGGGAAGGAAAAAGGGCAAGTTCTTGTCTGCAGCTCTGTCAGTTGTGAACAGAGAGCATGTCGGGAAGGTGCAGGTACACCGAGCTGTGCCGCAGCCGGAAGTTGCCATTTCTGAACAGAAGGAGCAAGGCCAGATGGGGCCTCTGGACCCCCCGTGAGGGCAGAGGACTTGGTGTGACTTAGGAACAGCCTGTGACGTTTGTCTCAAAAGACAGCATGGTCTCAGACATCCCCAGGAAGGTGCGGCTGTGCCGGGGTGCCCTGCGTCCCCCTCCTTACCTCGGGGGTGGGCGTGGGGGGTCTGCTCAGCACCCCTTTGGGTCTGAGTGCTTTAATAAACGGAAACTTTTATGTAAGGCCCCGTAATTGGGAGTTATGGATGTATAATTTATGTGTGGCTCGGTGAATGATTTATATAATGTTAAGTAATGATTTAGATAGAGAATATGACCCCCTCTTGCAGAATCGTTAATGAAAAGCATCGGTTCCTATGAATTTATTTCTAGAGCTCTGTTTCAACGCAGCATGTTTGACATAAATCAGATCTAATTGTCATTTTATGATTAATGAACATATGCTGGCCATTTTTCCCCATAATTAAACTTTATGTTCCACACATTTGACAAAGCAAAACAAGTTTAGACTTTGACAGATTGGTGGCGGGGATCTGCGTACTCGTGTGTATATGTACTCATTTGTGTGCATGTTTTCTCAGCCACGTACAAGTATTAAGTTTCCATAAAGATGGGTTTTCAGAGGTGTACGTGTGTGAAGAATGATCATTCAGACCTGCGGCCAAGCAGGCTCGCAGAGGAGCAGGCACAGATGTCACCTGAGGCTGGGCGGGAGCCAGGCGAGGCGGGAGCACGCGCTCCCCGCAAAGACTCCCGTTGGCCCGTGCGTGCTGCGTCCTGCGTCAGGGCGGCTTCAGGGCCGCGTCAGGGCCGTCACAGGCGCTCCGAGAAACGATGGGCGGTGGATCCGTTGCAAAAAGGCACATTCTCCCTTTTGCTCGTTATACATTTCAACAAGGGTTAAAATAATTTGGAAAGTGAGCCAAGCGTGTAGAAGGAGAAGCGGGCCCTGGGCAGCGCCCCTCCCCCACACCGCTCACCTTCGTTTCCTGTTCCAGGACCTAGACAAGTTCGGCAACGAGATCACCCAGCTGGCCCGGCCCCTGCCTGTGGAGTACCTGATCATAGACGTGAGTGTTCGTCCTCCGCCCGGCTCCAGCGGCCGCGTTGGGCAGGGTTGCTGGGTGGGGCTGCACAAGGGTGGCACACCCTGGACCGTTGCCCTCTGCCTGGCACAGGACAGTACCCAGGAGGTGTTGGAATCGTCAGCCTCCTGGCATCCTTGAAAAGCTCACAACTTTAAGGGTTTTTTCTTGGTTTCAGGATTTTTTCCCTTCAAAACAACCTAGGGGCTAACTTCTCCCAAGCTGAAGTGCAACAAAGGGTCACTGACTGGGCCGAGTAGCCTTTGCAGGCCAGCAACCCGGCATGGCCTCCTGTGCAGCATGTGCAGGCGCTGCCCGGCACAGGTGCCACAGCGTGGGCTCATGGAGGGCCACCCTCAGTCGGTCCCCAAGGGACACAGCGTGACTCTTCTTGAGTGAGAGGCAGTGTGGTTTCCTGGGAGACTCCAAGAGCTGCGAAAGCACCTGGCCTTCTCGGAGTCTTGGCTCCTGTCCGGCAGCACACTCTGCTCGTGGGGCTGTGGCCACAGGTCAAGGCCGTGGGTGGTGCAGGACGGAAGCCCGACCCATTCTCAGCAGTCAGCAGAGGTGACGGGAGCGCACGTTCCCTAGCTGCTGCCTGTGGGTGGGGGTCTGTTCGGGCTGCATTTGGGCGCGGGACGGGCAAGCGATGCAAAAGCTATAAAATCTCATTGCACGTGGAGCAGCGGGTCCCGGGTCCCCAGAAACTGAGCCCATTGTGCTCCGTGCCATGGACAGCTCCCGAGAGCATGCTTATGACCTTGGCCGTGGAGGCGTTCGTGTCTTAGACCTCCTGGGGTATAACTGAGACGGAAACAGACCGATGGAACACATACTTGGGAGTGGGCGTGAGTCATGGCTGGCTCCCTAAGGTCTCCCTCCCAGCGGCCCTTGCCCCTCTTCTGAAGGAGCTCAGTTCCTACCTCAGTGCAGTGTTTCATTCGTAGTTGGTTGACAATGGGACATGCCACCCTGTGATACCCAAGCTCTCTGTTCTTGTGGAAGAAGTTGGAGTAGTCTCTTGATGGCAGGTGCCTGGACAAGTGTGCCCAGCTCCTCGCCCAGCCCCAGACCCATGGCGTAGCCAGGGTCGTCTGGTCCTCTAACCTTGTGACCGGGTGGCTCTTACGCAGGGAAAGGGACGAGCTGCATCCCCCTGGGCTCCTGTGGAGGCTCTCTAGACGTGTCCAGGCACCAGCCCATCGACCCCAAGAGGGGCTGGGGAGGAAAGGGGAGGGTTTAAACTCAGGCCAGGATGCCTGCCGCCCTGACTCTCCTCCCCCAGGATCTCTCCAAGGGGTGCTTACAGGCCTGACAAGCACTTATTTCCACACTTACTAGTAGGTGTTCCGTGGTGCCCATCCACTGCCATATTTGCCTCCCCAAAGGAAGGGGTGTGGGCCATCCACAGGCCTTTGCCTCAGCAGCATGGACAGCCCTCTGCTGTCCTCCAAGTCACGACAGCAGCCTGGCCCGGGGCTTGAAGTGTCTGAGCACATTCAGTCCTCACAGTGGCCTCAGGAGGCACGGCCTCGGTCATCTTTATTTTGCAGGTGAACGCAGTGGCCCGGTGGCTGCGTCCACGGCTGTCTCCACGAGGCCGCGTGGTCTCGGTGGTGAGAGACCAGCGGGGCTTGGCTCAGCCTTCAGGGCGCTGGTGCAGTCACTGCAAGTCTCCGCCTTCACCGAGGTGGGGAAGAGACCAGAATGCTTTCATCCTTTAGAAGTAGCCCCAGAGGAACCAGAATAGCTGCCCTAAGTTGGGGGCGGCGTGGTCTGCTGCCGCTGGTGTCGGGCTGCAGGGGACAAGGCTCCGCCGAAAGGGAGGCGACAGCTTGCCCCAGGGCCCCCGTGGGGACCTCTGCTGGGAGGAGTGAAACGCTATCTGTGCCTTTTCTCAATGTTGACTGCTGTCCCTAGAGCTTCCCCCGGTTAAACGCCCTGTCATCACGAAGGGACGTTTGAGCCAAAGGAAAGGCTGAGGCCTTTTGACACAGGCCCTTCCTATCTTCAGGGCTAGTGGGGTGCTGTGCCCTGCATTCCCAAAGCCTCCCTTCTGCCTGCCTGGACGCTCCCCGGTCCATGGCACTGCCCCCAGATCCAGGGCCTCACCCCACCTCTCTCAGAACCCTCGGGCTGATTTTGCACAGCCCTCCAGACCCGTGATAGCAGTCAGCTCCTGAGATGCCTTCTTGCACCTCTGCGCTGTCCCCATGTTCACCCTGGGATCCACCCACAGCTGCCGAGAGCAGCTGCATGGCAGGCTCATCCCATGGGAGCTGCGCCTCGGGTGGTCCAAGTGGGGCTTGAGGGTGTGTGTCAGAGGCCTGTCTGCAGGCCTCAGATTGCCCACATGTGGCACCATCTTAGAAATGATGAGAGTGGGTCCTTAGTTTGCTTCCCAGAGTCGGGTTTTGATTTTCATTTGGGCAATGCTCGCGGGCACGTCTCCCCTTCAGGTGGCATAGCTAGGCCTCTGGCAGCTGTGAGGAACTTGGGGCTCGAGGCTCTCGAGGGTTGCACACACCCCAGTTCACAGCACAGTTTGTCATGGGTTTGTCTCTTTGTTCCTTAGATCACAACAACTTTCCCCAAGGATCCAGTTTATACCTTTTCTATCTCGCAAAATCCGTTTCCTATTGAAAACCGGGATGTGCTGGGTGAGACACAGGTAAGCTCCCTGCCGCAGGAGTGCAGTCACGGGGCTTGCTCGCCACCTGGCGCAGTGCTGCTGGTCCCAACTCCACTCCCAGACAGCCCGGGTTCATCCACTGACACCCCCGTGGGGCCTTTTTCCACTATACCGGCTGGTGACGGGTGACCACCAGGTCAGGCCTGAGGATTTGCCACGAGGCTCATTCTTAGTTGACTTCCCTTTTGTTTTTTTCCCAAAATTTACTTGTCACTTTGTGCCCTCTTACAGCTTTTCATTGTTTCTTGACACGCACCCTTTCTTTGTGGGGCTGACTCGCTCTGCTGTTCGCTCGGGCCCTGCCTTGTTGCTGCGTTTCTCAGGTGGCGTGTGGGCGTGTGGCCTTGCGTGCCGTGGCCCCCGCTCTCATGGTGGGCCAGGCCAGCTCGGAGCCGCCCACCTGCCTGTGTGCCCCACGTCGATGGCCTCGTCTGTAGCAGGCGCTGCAGAGAATGGCTTGGTCAGAGAGTGTGACGAGATTTCTTTCACAGCGCCGGTTTGTTCCCAAAAGCTGAGACATTGGTCCCCTCTCCGCCCACCTGCCTGGGGACGTGGGTGCTCGTAGAGGTGCAGAGCCACTTGCTGGGGTGGCACTGTTGATCTCCTGTTTTTAGTCTCACTGACGTTGTCATGTTACACCACATCCCCCACCACATACACACGCGCCCCCTCCGCAGTGCCCGCCCGGGTCCCACTGAGGGGGAGGGCTGATCGCTGGGGGCACGTGCTGCACAGCTGGCCCCCTTCTCCCAGGAGGGTTACCCAGCGGTGCAGCACGTGCCACAAAGAGGACCACAGCTGATTCTGCAACTGCGTGTTCCTTTGTCCCTGGTCCCCATCAGTGTCACAGAAGGAAAGGGAGAGCTGTCCATCAGCATTCATTGAGTTCGGTTACGTCTCAGGGAAGGCTCCCTGGGCCTAGCTGGGGACTGACCGGGACACCGTGTTTGTCTCCTGTCCCCCGCCTCTCGTGCCAGGACTTCCACAGTTTGGCCACCTACTTGTCCCAGAGTACCTCAGCCGTATTTTTGGATACCATCTCGGATTTCCACCTCCTACTGTTTCTGGTCACCAATGAAGTCATGCCTCTGCAGGTATGGACCGAGTCTGTGCGCCCGCTAAGCACCGCGCTTTGGTGGTCCCCAGGTAGGGTTCAGCTGTAAAGAGGTGTTTGTTTTCCTCAGAACCCAGAGACTTGGGTCCAAGTCCACCCTCATGTCCTGTGGGCAGCGGCTGCTCACAAGGGGCTTGTTGAAAGACGTAGCGTTTGCATCCGGACGCCTTCTGGGGTGGCTGTCCCCATGATGGAGGCCAGCCTTCTGTGTCCTCTGGCATGGAGCACCAGGGCTCCCACCAGAAGACCCTGTCCTTACAGCTTTAGAACCGCAGTCCCCACTGCTTGCTGAGGTCGCCCTTCCCTCGAGTGAGCTTCTGTCACCTTGGCCCAGACGGCTGTCCTGCGTCCAGGCCCCGCATGCGTAGCCGCTGGCCGCAGAGCTGGCATTTTAAGACGCGCTGCAGGGGAAAGGGGGCGAGCGGGCCAGACGGCAGTTACCATCAGTGGGGTGCAGGGCAGCAGGTCCAGCCAAGAGGCCTCTTGCATGTGCATGTCATAGGTGTCCTTTCTGAGGCCTTCTACCTGAGACCCCAGAGGACACCAGCCAGAAAGGGATAATTTCTTTCTGAGCCACGGATAGCCCTGATGCAACACGTCCCCCGAAGGTGGCAGAATAGTGGAGAGGCCCTGTGCCCCCCAGCTTTTCTCCAGCAGGGGGCCGGTAGCTTTACCTGTGTCCTGCTGGCTTCATCTCAGGTGTTCTTTTATCCAGAAACTCCTGGCTTCTATCTTGCATCAGGCACCCTGACACTTGCCACCAGCTTTGCCTTCCCTGTTCAGCCCAGAGCGTTGCACCCCCGGCCCCGGGGTCAGCCGCCGCGGGTCCAGCGGGGCGGGTGTAAGAGGCTGGGCTCTGTACCGGGCCTCTTGGCTACTAAGCCATCTCCCGTGCAGTCCCCATCAGTTCCCCCCGCCCCGCCCCACGGCTCCTAAGCCTTTTCTATAGACTGTTTTACTTCTCTGCACTTTGACCCCTAGCCCTTGGCTAGTGTGTTTTCAAAGACGTGATCAAGGAGGAAAAGGGCCTGAGGGGAGAGTGTGAGGAGGGGACAGAGTGACCACAGCAGCCTCCCGTCAGTCTGTCTGAGCCCCAAGGAGGAGGGACCAGAGCCTCTCTTATCTAGGTGACGGAGATGGCACCACAGCCAACTTGGGGCTACTTGGGGAGAATTTAAACCTTAGCTCAGTTTAGCACCAGTATTTATAGACTGAAGTGTGTGGTATTTCGCTTTTCATAGTGACAGCCTGCAAGGTTTTATAAATTTCCTCTGAAGTGTGTCGTTGGGAAGAGGAAGCCTGTTAGCAGGAGTCTGTCCACTGCAGGCAAAGCCAGTTAGAACCTTCTGGTCTGGCTTCCTGCAGGACAGCATCAGCTTGCTGCTAGAGGCTGTGAGGACCAGGAACGAGGAGCTGGCGCAGACCTGGAAGAAGTCTGAGCAGTGGGCCACCATCGAGCAGCTCTGTAGTAAGTGGCCACCCCTCTCTCCGTCCCCGGGGCCACGCCCTTGAGCTCCCATCTGCAGAGTGCAGGGGCCAGTAACATGCCTTGCGGGGCCCAGAACGTCTGTGCCTCGGACGCCTGACCTCAGGTGCGCGGTGCGGCGTCACAGCAGACGGGCCAGCACCCCCGGGCCCGGGCCCACGCACGGCTTTGACACGCACGTACCCGCTCCGCCAGCCCTTGCGTCTTGGGAGCGATTGGAAACAGGCAAACGGCACCTTCGTGGAAGTGCCGAGAGGGCGGAAGCCTCTGGGCCTCCTCAGGGTCTTCGTTTCCCTGTTCCCACCAGTCCGCAGCTTTCCTGCAGGGCAAGGAGAGAGGAGTCACGGATAGAATGTGTGGGGTCTTACACCTCCACGCTCCCCAGTGAGAAACACCAGGACGCCCTTTCAAGACAGCCTTGAAAATACAGATTTAGAAATGTTTATCCATTTTCTCAGTCTGACTGGCAGTTATTGGGACCAGAATTAGCCAAGAAGAACCTCCGTGGACTCAGAGCCGGGGGAAGAGTGCCTACTCGCTCCCGATGCTGAGACGCCCAGAACTCGTGGTCCTAAGAGTCTTAGCCTTTGTCACATTGCGATTTAAGTTTTCTTTTTATATCAGTCTGACAACCAAACCAGTACCGTGGCTGGCCACGCACGCCATGTGTTCTTGCCCGACATTCTGAACTGCTCTCAGGTATTTAGACGAGACAGGACAGAGTGTTCCCACCACACGCCCTAATTAAAGCATCACAGCCTTGTGTCCTCGGTGGCCAGCGGCGCCCAGCACCTGGCGTAACGCTCCTACGTGGCGGGCTGGCCAGCCCTGCCCCCGTGTTATTTTGGGATCCTGCGCAGCAGCTTTAATGTTTCGGAGCCCTCTCAGCTGGAGAGAGTGCCAGGAGGGACCGTGCACTGGGAAGCCAAGAGGGTGCAGAGAGGCTTCCTGTGGGCCTGCAGGGACGGCAGGTCGGCCGGGAGGTGGTCCCGGGTATGTGTCGGCCTGGTTGGCGGGAAGGAAACTAGATCTGAAAAGGCTTGTGTCTGAGCATTTAGCCCATTTTGCCATCCCCATTAGACACTGACTAAAGCTAGTGGCTTCGGGAGCTGAGGCCCGCTGGCGCCACCCCTCGTGCTTAGAGAGGGAAGGAGAAACCCGCCCCTGTGTCCGGCCTCAGTGCCACAGGGTGACAGCCTCTGCTCGGAGAGCTGCTGGCGTCCGTGACTGCCCTTTGGCTGCCCGGTGTGCTGAGCGATCGTCGAGTCCATCACGGGCGTTCCGCTCGTGGGGTTCTGGCTCCTGTGCTCAGTCGGCAGCAGACGGGTAACGGGAGATCCTGGGGATGCTCTTCGGGGGCCACGTGAGAGCTGTCTGCTGAAAGCACTTCGCTGTCAGAACTCGGCCCATGGAAACACCACCTCTCCAGACTGAAGACCACGCAGTTTTAAGATGTCAGTTTTCCCCAAATTGATCATTCTGATCCAAACCAGAATGCCGTGGGCTTTTTCTGTTTTGGAGGTGGGGGGTGTGTGTGAAAAATAAGTTGTAAGATTTATCCGGGAATGCAGAGAGCCTCAAAAGCTATCTTGAGAAAAAAAGAAGCGGACCCCGACCTCCACAGCATACACCGTGCTCAAAAGTTGCGCCCAGGTGGGTCACAGGCCTCATGGTAAACGCCGAAACAACACAGGTGTGTCTTCAAGACCTAGGGGTAGGACAGAGAAGCACTGACCACAAATGATTGGTCAGTTATTTTATCAAAATGGCATGTTTGTGCTCATCACAAGACACTTAAAAATAAGGAAAGGTCAAAGATGGCACCAAAGTGGAGAAGGAAGCCCTGCCCTTCCCAAACCTGGAGCCAAAGCAAAGGCTTTGAAGGCAAAGACGCAGTGCTGAAAGGCGTCCACGGCCATGCACAAAAAAAGAGGCACACCTCACCCACCTTCCGATGGCCCAGCACACCGTGGCTCCAAAGGCAACCCAGATATCCTCAGAGGAGCGCCCCCCGGAGAAGCGAGCTTGACCATGACCACTATACCACCGTCAAGTCCCCCGACGGCCCAGTCAGCCTTGAAGAAGATGGAGGACAACAGTGCTCTTGTGTTTCATCGCAGATGTCACGGCCACAAGCACCGGATCAGACAGCTGAGAAGAAGCCCTGTGACACTGACGTGGCCAGAGTCGACACCCCGACCGGCCTGATAGAAGGCGCATGTCCAACCCGACTGCCTCCGACCGTGATGCTCTCTGCGTGTTGCCACCAAAATTGGGACCATCTGAAACTGAGTCCAGCTGGCTAATTCTAAATATAAAATTTTTTCACTGTTAAAAAAAATAGACACACAAAAAAGGCAAGGCACAGACCGGGAGTGTTTGCAACACATGTATAGGACATGGGACTCGTCCGGGACATGCAGCCGTGCGTCGCACAGCAGTGGCACACGTCCTGAGAAAGGCGTCATTCTACGTCTGCACGACTGGCAGCGCAGCCTCGTTCACGCCGGTGTCCCCACAAACACGCGAGGAACGCGTAGCTCTGTGAAGTACGCGGGCATCACTAGGCGACCGGAAGCCTTCAGCCCCCTCACGGCCTTGTGCATGGGGTCCGTCAGTGACCGAAGCGCTGTCATGCAGCACGTGACTGCAGAGAACTCTGCGTGTCGATCATCAGCCATCAGACGGCATGAGCAAAACCTGGGCAACAGGCTTGGTTAGACGTCGCACGAGAAGATACAGTAACGGTCAACATGAAGAGTCATCAGAGAAATGGAAATTAAATGAGCACATTACGTATTCTCTGAAGCGACTGAAATGGACGCCTGACAGCGGCTGGAGCCCTCGCGTGCCTGGCTGCGAGACGGAGGACACGACCCAGCGGGCCGCCTCCTACACGTCTGCCCGAGATGTGAAAGCGCATGCGCACAGTCGTGTGCAGCGTTCACAGCAGCTGTGTTCACAGTAGCTCACAGCCGGAAACAACCCCACGTCTTCACGGGGGGGGTGGAGAGCCCGTGGTGGTGCGACGAGGGACCGCCAGCACAGCCAGGAGGGCAGCCGACGGCTTTGGGCTCTGCAGACGGCAGCTCTATTTAGCGGGGTTCTGGGTGCAAGCAGGGGCCCCACGATAGGGGTTCCTGAGCTGCAGCTGCTCGTGCCCAGAGCAGTTGCCTTGAGAGTCCCCGCTCACCTTGGCAAGCAGAGCTGGGGGAGCGGGGGTGACAGCGGTCTCCTTTCTTCCCGCTCTGCAGGCACAGTCGGAGTGCAGCTTCCGGGCCTCCAGGAGTATGGCGCCGTCGGGGGCCCCTCACACGCCGCCGCAGCCGCCATGTGGGCCTGTCAGCACTGCACCTTCATGAACCAGCCGGGCACTGGCCACTGTGAGATGTGCAGCCTCCCCAGGACCTAGGGCTTCTGCCCCTGAGGCAGGGCCGGGCCCCCAGCCCTCCCTGAAGCCAGGACCTTTGTGACCGCGCCCCTCGGGCAGCCCTGAGGGGCAAGGCAGGGTGGCTGTCCCCGGGGTCCCTGACCCACAAGGCTTCTCAGCACCAGGCTTCCCTGGAGGAGGGCCCGGCTGGTGCTCTGCCAGCTGCCGGCAGCCGCCTCGGGCAGGAGCAGCCCGGACGCCTCTGGTGCCAGCCCCGCCGTGGTGGAGGGACTGGCGCCCCCATCTTTACCCGGAGCGGAGGGGTGGGGTGCTCGCTGCTGTCTTGGCCTCCTTTCTCCTTCCTTCTGGATGCTTTCTGTTCTTGCCACCCCTGGTTTGGTGGGGGTCCCCCCTGGCCTCTCCACCCTGCTGCTCTGGGGCAGACCCTGCCCTGAGGCCACTTCCTCCCTCCCCGGAGCCATTATCCAGTGGCAGTGGAGTGGCCTCCGGCTCGCTGGCCTCCCTCTGCTTGGTCTGCAGGTTAATTTGCTGCCCACCCCTCTCCCGCTCCCACCTGCCGTCCAGGTGGGATTTTAAAGTCGGCATTGGTTGTAATAACAGTTATTAGTAATTTCTGCCCAGAAGACTTTTATTTATTTTTTTTTAAGATAAAAAAATGCATAAAAGGGGAGTGAGAGAGACTAGTTTCCTCTTCCTTCTCTCCTCTAGTGAGTCCCCGTGGGTGTGTGCAGGGCGGTGAGTGGGGCAGGGGACCCACAGTCAGTTCTCCATGGAAGCTAACCTCAGTGCCTGAGACTTTTCTGCCAAGCCACACAGCTGCAGGTACGGGCTGACCCAGCAGGAGTGGCGCGGTGGCTCCGCCAGGCAGATGGCCCCCGCAGACAGCTGATGCCACTGACCAGGCCCGCGTGGGGTGAACTGAGTTAGCCACGGTCAGAGCTCTGGTCCTCTTTGCCCCACACACAGCCCCCACGGCCCTGCCTGGTCCCCGGTCTCTGGCACAGTGACATGGCCATCAAGAAAGGGAGCAGGGGCTTGACCTGTCGTGAGCGCACGTGGGTCGGCTGTGGGGCATCGGCGAGTTGCTGCTGTGCTGACGGCGTGAGGTCCGCGCCCTCCCAGGACAGAGATCTGGTCAGACCTCGCACGCGTGCTCTGCGGTCCCCTTATCCTCTCTGCGGCTGGGGTGTGTTCAGGCCCTTCCCAGGGACTTGTGGGCATGCTGATGCCTCTTTGCCTTAACAAGAGCCGTTCCTCTGAGCTGCCCCGCACCCATGGGAGAGGCCAACCAAAACAGACTGCTTGGGGACTTCGGGTCTGCCCTGGGGTGGGGGCAAGCCTGTGGGACCCTCCCTTTCCCTTGGGGCTGTGCACAGAGCACTGAGTGTTGGCTTCTGCCCTAGTTAGGGCCACATCAGGCACCTCCGGGTCCACCCACCCAGACTCATCTGCTCTTGGGGCCAGGAGCTTGGCCGGCTCTGGCCGCGGCAGAGCGGCCAGGCAGAAGCGCAGCGGCCTGCTGAGGACTGGCTGGTGTCACTCTCAGCAGGTGCCCTGGCTGGAGCTCCCGCCTCATCTTCTGGTCCCTGCAATCAGATGTGAGGCTGCTCTGGGCCCAGTTCGGCCTGTCCCCCGGGGCCGGGGAGGCTGGAGGTACAGGCTTCGAGCCCACGGGCCCCCCTCCCACCTGCTCTGTCATCCACCAAGCTAGTTCCGTTTTCAACCAGTACTCCACTCGAAGTTCCGGCATTGCATATTCATTTGTTTCCTTCTGTCTTTTAGCTAAAGAAAAAGCTTTGTTGTGATTTCTCTGCTTCTGGTTTTGAGTCACTCTGTTCAGTAACGCACTCGATTGTCCAAAGAGCCAGCGCTCAGCATGAGTGGGTGGGGCGCCGTGCCGCAGGCCCTGGCCCAGGCAGCCACCGCTTGCACAGGGGATGGGCCCACCACTCCCACCCACCTCCTACCTGTCCTTATGTGGGTACAGCCTCATGCCACCGGGCACCGTAACCAGCAAGTGCACGCCTGCCCAGCCTCCCAATCGGTCTGTTTCGAGGACTCCTGCCTAGGCCCCACTTGGGGCTGGCGCTAGCATTTCCTGGCCTCCAGCCCTGCGGTGCGGCCCATGCCTTAAGTGCAGCCCATGCCCATGCCCCATCTGTGGCTCTGGGCCCCAAGGCTTCCCTTTGAGCACTGAGTTTTTGCCTGTAGGGCGAGTTCATGGCTTCTTGTGTCAGGCAGACTGTCCCTGCCCTCCCCTGTCGCCTCCTCCCCTGCAGGCTCCCCTGCCCTGAGCTTCCAGCTGGAAGTCTGGGTGGGAAAGGAGAGCTTCTCTTGGGCTGTCCCGCCTGCCAGCCCTGTAGCTGCTCCTGGGCCTCTGTGCTGGGACAGGTGCACATGGCCAGGCAGCAGGTGAAGGACAAAGTTGAGAGGCCACAGACCTGCTGGGGAGTGAGGTCAGAGCTGACAAGCTGCCTGGCCCAAGTTCCTCGCCCCTCTGATTTCAGTGCCAGCCTTCACATGTACCTTTCAGCACTACTGTCCTTCGCAGGTGACTCTCTGCTTCTTGAACAGGTGTATAAAACACCCACTGATAACTGGGGGCCACCACCTCCAATCCTGCCCCTGAGGTGACTGCTTTTGACGGCAGTGCGGGTCACATGGAAGCAGCTCCAGAGGGCAGGTGCCGCCGTCCGCCCGGCCCTGGGCATGTCAGGCTGCTGAGCCTGTTGGCTCTAGGAAGTGAGAAGGTCCTCGGGCCCCCCCAGAGGTCATGCACAGAGTGTTCTGCCTGGGGAAAGACGGGGCGGAGGTCTATTTGGGGGGTCTTCCCTGGCACATGCGAGCAGTGGCAGGCTGTGCTGCTGTGAGAAATGCCGGCACAGCCCGCAGCCTCCCTGCACACACCATGCTTTCTCCTCCGAGTCTGGCGGTGGTGTTTGTCCTTCGGGAGATCACGCTGCCTCGCAACCTGGCAGCCTTCATCTTGCACACTCAGGCCGAGGCCCCCTCCGTGCCACCCCTTAGCTGTTTGAGTGGACCTGCAGCCCTTTGCTCATGTTTGTAACCTCCTGAGATCCCATTATGTTAGGCTGGTGATGTTCTTAAAAACCTATCACCAGGTACGGGCTCGGTGGGCTTAGAGCCAGGGGCCTTCCAGCCTCCGAGCAGACGGGAGTGGGACAGAAGAGTGACCCACTTACCAGAGCCCTCCGTGCTGGACTGGGATTTGGGCTTCACAGGGCTGGTCTAGCCCAGAACACCTGTGTCCAGGGCAGGGAAGGGGGCGTCAGTGAAACTAGAAAGCAACATGTCCTCACTTCCTAATTCCGAAGGCCAGGCGGGAGCTGGCCTCATGCCCCGTGGCCCTCCCCCCCATCCAGGACAGCGTTTCCTGCCCAAAGACCTGGGAGCACAACTGCGAACACCACACACGTCGCGGCCCTCCCACGGGACGGTGGCGGCCCGCTGCCCCGTGGGGTCCGTGCCCACCTCCGCAGGGAGGGAGGACGGTGGCGGCCCGCTGCCGCGTGGGGTCCGTGCCCACCTCCGCAGGGAGGGAGGTTAGAATGTCTTGCCGGTTCTTTGTTTCGGGGTGCACACCAGCCTCCGTGATGTCAGAAACGTTGGGTAGCTGGGCCCCTTAGATCTGCCATGCCTGGCCATGTGCCCACGGGCCCCTCACTCATGGATATCTGGCCTTGGAGATTGTCCCGTGGGCTTTTTAAAAAAGAGGGATGTGACTGACCCCACCACCTGCAAGCACCTTTCAGGAGTGCTGGGGTGGTGGGGGGTCTCCCTAGTTTCTCATCTAGAGGAGAGCTCAGGATCCCTCTGGTGGGCACCTCTCCCAAGGCCTGGAGAGGGGAGACAGCCCAGTGGGGTTGGAGCGGTGTCTCCCCCTGGCTTCACTCTCGTCCTCAAGCCGACTGCCCATCATTTCCTTTGCGTTCCTCTGCCCGCAACGTGGAGTTTCTCTGGCTTACCCCACTGTCCATTCAAACCCACGGACAGGTCAGCTGTTCAGGCATGGAGGGAGCGGACACTTCTGTCCATGTTTGCCCATAGCTAGTGTCCAGCTGTGGAAGTGGAACGAGCTGACGCCGCCTGCCCACTGCTGGACTCCTCCCCAGCATCCGGCTGCTCCCCAAACCCTAGAGAATCGCTTTAGGAGTGGACAGGCTGCTTCGAGTTCTGCTGACCCAAGGCCCCGGCCCCCGCCCTGGGGAAGCCCGCCAGCTGCTGGCCCGGGTCTGGACCCGGCCCAGCTCTAGGGCGCACGAGGAGAGCGGGACTGGAGCCGGACCAAAGGAAGCCTGAGGGCCCAGGTTGGACGTGGGAGATGTTGCCGAGCCGCATAGCACTTCCGGGAAGTCTCCTCGGACCCGCGAAGGACAGACGAGAGGGCAGTCCATTGAGCTTCCCGCGTTTGGCTTTAAACACGTTGGCCCTTTGCTAAACCGCTATGCCCACTAGCTTTAGCGCAGCGACGTAGCGGCCCAGCCAAGAAGCCGGGCTCCAGCCCAGCCCCTTTGCCGGACCCAGGCCCCGCCCCCGCCGGGCTCCCGCCCCGCCCCGCCCCCCCCCCCGCGCAGCTTTACGGCGAGGCCGCGCCACGACGTGCGCGGCCGTACGGCGCCCCCGCCCGCTCGCGCACCGCCGCTAGGAGGCGGGGTGGCCAGTCCCGTGCTTCCCGCGCAGCCGGCCAGCACCATGGTCGGCCTCACGCCGCGCGTGGACTACTTGGCGGACTTCTGCCGCCCACTCGGGGGCCTGGCGGCGGGCAGGCCCCGCGTGCTATGCCACGGGGCGGAGATCTTTCTGTCCACCGCGAGGGAGCGGGTCTACGTGTACGACCAGGAGCGGAGACAGCTGACCGTGAGCGCCGGGGCCGCCCAGTCCCGAGGGGCTGCGCGGGGCGGGGCTGCGTGCGGAGAGGCGGGGCTCTGGATCGTCCCAAGGGGCCGGTGTGTTGGAGGAGTTTGTTGGGAAGAAACGCGTCTGTGTGGTGCTCTGTCTCCCCGTGTCCAGGCGGTGTACACGTTTCCTGGTCAGGTGTGGCACCTGGAGGTCCAGGCCCTGAGCAGGGCGATCTACGTCCTGTGCGCCGGGAGGGGCATCTATTGCTTGTCTTTGGACCAGACGAGGAGGTGAGGAGGGTTTGCTGGGCGGTACCGCTTGTGGCGGGGCTGAAGGGCGGGCCCTGTTCCCTCCAATACTGTATGACCTGCTTGCCCCGGGACTGAGCAGTGTGAGCCCTCACCAGCCCTCGCGCATGGGGATGGTGGGCTCAGAGCCAGTTCAGAAGTCGTGAGTGCCCCCATCTCCAGCACCTGTGTTCTCTGACAGGTTGCTGCTGGCAGACAGCCCTTGGTAAACGGGGTGCAGACTGCCGAGCCTGCAGCCAGGAGCAGGGCCTGCCCCCTTGGCCTTGGTGGTTCAGCCCCCTCTGGCCTGACACGCCTTTGAGGTGGGTCTTTGGTCCCTGAGTCCTTGGTTAGAGGAGACCACTTTGAGGAGCCAGGCCCTTGGGGGCACCAGTGCAGAGCCCAGACATGGCGCCTGCTCACCCTGGCCAGGAACATAGAAGGGTAGCAAGTCTGATTCTGAGATGACACCTCGGGGTCTGATGGCTCTGCACCAATGAGGTTCCATCTGATCACCGTTTCTGGAAGACTCGTTCTGTATGTGTCCCCGGGTGACTAGTGCCAAGCGGAGCAGCCCATGAGACGGTGTGGCTGGTCACCCACTCCCTGCTGAAGGGCCATGATGGTCACTGAGATGGCTTCCTGCGAAGACCCAGAGCCAGTGTGCTGGGTGGCAGGTTGTCATGAAGACAGTGTAAATATCGTGACCGACAGTTCCCTGTATTCTCAAAGGTTCCAAGCCAGAACGATGGGACGATGAGGGCAGTGAACCCCTTTGCCCCCGAGATCCCTGTGGACCCAGACACCTGTGTCCTCCCTGATGCCACACTGTGCGCTTTCACTGTGCTGGACACATGCTCGTCACGCTGGCGCAAGGCCCCTCCCACTGGAAGGTGCAACTGTTCAGGTGTCCCTGTCCAGGACAGGACCCCAGGCCCAGAGGCCAGATCGGTGAGGTGGACTTGTCCTCCTGTATCCTGCTGGCTGGGAGCCCCGGGGAGCCCAAAGCACCTCTTTTTCTCCCGGTGCTGTGCTGTGTGTCGCCACCAGGCTCCAGGGTCCCGCATGGCCACCCTCGCGGAACCAGGGGCTTCACGCTGGAGGGGAGCCTCTTTGGGCTACTCTTTGGAGTTGATGCCGCCCTGCTGGAGTCGCCCGTGCTGCTGGTTGGGTTCCCTAGTGGCCAGCTCTGCTGCGTAGTGCTGAAGACCCTGGGCACCTCCGGGTTGGCCACCGGTGACCCCAAGGGCACTGTCAAGGTCCTGCATCACCTGGAGGAGCCTGTCATCTTCATCGGGGCCTTGAGGACAGAGCGCTGGCCGAGGACATGGAGGACATGTACTCCGACTGCCTGGTGGCTCTTGGTCACCACGGCCGGACACTGGCCATCAAGGCCAGGCGGGACGAGGCAGGGAGCCTGGAGCCAGTGCTACGGGAGTACTGCCTGCCAGGGCCTGTGCTCTGCGCGGCCTGCGGCGGGGACGGCCGGGTGTACCACAGCACCCCCTCCGGCCTCTGTGTGGTGGACCTGGCTCAGGCAGACGCCCCCTGGGACCTGCGCAGTCCAGCACGGGTCCGGGGAGCCTGCCCTCCCTGCCCTATCCAGCCAGCTTGAGGGTCTGCAGTGTCCTCACTCTCTCTGTGTCATCTAGGGTGCCTGAAGGTACGTGCCGTGGTTTCAGTGTGAAAAACTGAAGTCTCAGGGTGGTCGGAACCCCCCGTGCTCTCGGCTGCTTCTCCCTGCTTCAGTCCTGTCTCCTGTGAGCCTGACGGGCAGGCCGTCCTCTCCTGGCCTGGCCCCGTGGTTGACAGTCCATGCTTGGGGTCAGGGAGTGCTTCCCTGTGTCCTGTGTGGGTTTGGGAGCAGGCATGCCGCTCTGCCTGGATGGGGTCTGCACCTGGTGACCCAGGGCCAAGGCATCTCTCCATGGCAGGGCTGAGGTCGCAGGTAGTTCAGGGGAGGTTCAGGGTGTTTCAGGGCAAGCCCTTACCTTCCTACTAAAGGCCAAAACGCCTCTGCACTCACTGCGTGGCCTGCCACCCAGCCTGCTCCACACCACACCGTGTGGGAGCCAACTGTGCCTGCCCTGGGGGGTGGAGCCGCCCGCCCCCAGGACCTGTTCTGGTTAAGATGCAGACTGCCCAGGGGTCGCTGGAAGGCCTGCTGTGGACAGTTCTCAATGGGAAAGAATAGCTCTGAAGGGCAAGGCCACTGCAGGAGGTCCTGGGGGCAGGAGGGCCCCGGGGCCAGCACCACACCAAGGGTGGCAGGGATCCCTCTTCCGGCTCAGCCTCCGAGCTCAGCCTTGGGGGACCAGCAGGTAGACAAGCCAGTTTCCTGGAGGACGTCCTGGCACCAGGGGGGCAGGGAGCAGGGGGCCCGCACGGCCCTCATTGCTCTCAGGAAACCAGAGTGGCTCTGCCCCAGGTGACACGGCGACTCACAGGTCGTCGCCGGGGCCCTTTTAGTCCCGTCTGCAACGTGCCACTGAGATGCCATCTCCACCGCACCCCGTCCCTGTCGGCCCCCTGTCCCCATCTGGCCCCCTGCGCGTGTCCAGCAGCTTGCTCCTCCCGCCAGGTGACTGGGTCCCGCCTATGCCCATCGCAGGTGGCACCAAGCTCCTGGCCCTGTCTGCCAAAGGCCGCCTGATGACCTGCAGCCTGGACCCGAGCTCTGAGACGTCTCGCCCCACTGCAGAAACAGCGGCGAGCGCTGGCCAGAAGGTGAAGGAGCTGCTGGGTGCGATAGGTGCCATCTCTGAGAGGTGAGCGCGGGCTGCGTCCTCAGGGGGCCGCGCCCCGGGAGGCGGCTCTGGGCCTGGCCAGGCCTGCTGCCTTGGACGTCGAACCGCCTGGCGAAACGCTGCACGAAAGGCTGGCTACCGTGGGAGACGCACCTCAGCCTGCTCCCACCTGTTCAGTGGAGTTGTCAGTCTCCTCAGCCCTCCCTCGGGGAGCCCCCCTTGGAGCCTGTTCCCTCCCAGGGCCTGGCAGCCCCTCCTCTGACCCACGTGGAGACAGCGGGCTCCTCCTCAGCCCTTGCCTGCCCACCCACAGCCCCCTGTGAGCCTCGGTGGGCTGTAGGCCCCGTGGGTCAGGATCATTCATGTGGTGCCGCCCACTGGGCTGCCATGTTAGCTGCAGGGGAGCAAAGGGGCCTTTCCGGAACATAGGGATCACAGCCAGGAGGCCATCCCTAGCACAGGCGCCATCCGGCTCCTGTGGCCTAGTGGGGGTAGCAGGCCCCACCCACCCCAGCGCTGCCCCAGCCCCATCTGCATGCCCTTCCCTCCTGTTGCCCGGGGGAGGAGCGGGGACAGAGGCTGGGAGCAGCGAGGGCAGACCCAGAGAGCTCCCAAGGGGCCTTCCTCCTTGTTCGGTGCTCATGGGGCACTGAAGTTGGAGTCCTTTCTAATCCTGGGAGGAGGGGCGTGGCACCCGCCACCAGGGCTGCCTGCTCCTCACTGGGTGCCGGATCCACTCTTCCCAGAGTGTCCTCTCTGAAGAAGGCAGTCGACCAGCGGAACAGGGCCCTGGCACGCCTCAACGAGGCCGTGAACGTGAGTTGCACCCTGCTGTCCAGCCAGAAGGGCCCTCGGCCCATCTCGTGCACCACCACAGCCGCCTGGAGCCGCCTGGGGCTGCGAGATGTGCTCACGGCCACCTGCCTGCTGGAGAACCACAGTGCCTTCGGCCTGGGCCCGGGCTGGGCCCTGTGCGTGCAGGTGCTCCCCGGCTCCCAGGCCTCGGACCTGGACTCGGCCAGCTCGGCTGTGACCTACACCCTCCCTGTGGGCCAGCTGGCCCTGGCGGTCGGCAGCAGGTGACGCTGGCCCTGGGCCCTGGCGAGGACGGCGTGCTCGACCTGCCCGTGACCGTGTCCTGCATGCTCTTCTGCAGCCTCAGGGAGATCGTGGGTGGGGCCCTGGCCCCCTCGGACTCTTTCAGGGATCCCTCCTTGGATGGGGGTGCGTCCGACATTGCGCCCGAGCAGGAGGGTGTCTGCCTGCCCCTGGGCGAGCACACAGTGGACCTGCTGCAGGCGCTGCGCTTCCCTGGCCTGGCCACACCCTGCACGGCCAGCCCTGGACCGCTCGGCCCACCCGCGACCCGTGGACACCTTCCTGGCAGCTCAGTGCAGGCTGGGCAGCGAGCCAGCAGGACCCGCGTCCCTGCGGGCCGAGCTCCTGCCCCCGTCGGCGGCGGCCGCCAGAGTGTCAGCAGAGCTGCTCCGAGCTGCCTTGGGGGACGGTCACTCAGGTGAGCAGCGCTGGCTGGCTTCGCTCTGGCCTTGGGGCCCTGAGGCCTGCGGACGGACATGGGGCGCTTTCTCCCGGGACTGGCCCAGGCTCACGGCCGCACCTCTTCCCGCAGGCGCGACCCTGGGCTGCGCCACTCTGCAGTGGCTCCTCGCCGAGAATGCCATCGTAGACGTCGTGAGGGCTCGAGCGCTGTCCTCTGTCCAGGGAGTGGCCCCCGATGGCGCTGACGTCCACCTCACAGTGCACGAGGTGGGGAGGGTTCCCGTCTGCAGGGAGACCAGACTCGACACGGTGGTTCTGAGTGGGGTCTGAGTGGGGTCCCCGAGCCAGCGTTGTCTGGGTGGCTCCAGAGGAGTCCGGGTCTTGGGCCACCTTCCAGAGGGTTAGGACACACGCCCCGTCTGAGGCACGGCTGCGCTGGGGCCGCAGCTCAGCTCCCCGTGAGGACCGCCAGCCCCATGCTCTGCACACGCTGGAACCGGCAGCCGGGGCGCCCACCCTGCTCAGGGTCGGCTGGTGTCCCCAGGAGCAGCACAGACTGCACCAGCGCCAGCCACTCACCCCTCGACCACCAGGGGGCGCCGGGCGCTGCCATCTTGGCCAGTCCCCCAGCCCGCCCTCTCGCACACACTTTCCTGGGTGACCCTCCTGGCGGCCGGCCCTGGTCACCAGCAGACCAGCACACCCTCCTGTTCCGGTGTGCGCGGCCCCGGGCAGCCAGGACACACAGCCCCGAAGGTGGTGGGTGGAGGCTGCTGTGGCCTCTGCCTACTGCGTAGCCCTTAACGGTCAGGCCAAGGCCAGGCCAGTGTCTCTGTTGGGGTGTCCTCAGACCCTGATTCTGGGCCTGGAAAGCCCCATATGTGTTGGAAGGGGGCTGGGTTCTGAGCCCTGTGGGTGTCTGTGTCCCACGGGTGCTGGAAGGAGCAGGTGCCGGGAGGAAGAGCCGCTGGTGACACTGTCCTTCCCAGCGAGTGCCCCCAGGGTCTTGCTGTGTGTGGACAGTGAGTCTGGCGCCTGGTCCTCAGCCTGTCCCTGCCAGGCTCCTGTTCAGCTCAGTGCAGTCAAGGCCTCCGAGGGCAGTGGGCTGACCTCTGACCTCAACCACTCAGCTCTCCGTTTTCTCTCCTGACCTGGGTGTCAGTGCGGGCTGTGGTCGCCTTGGTCTGGGGTGGGCGTTGCGGGTCGGACGAGCGGGCAGGTTTGCAGCTGGTCAGCTGGCTGCTTTTCCCGGCGGGGTTGGTGCTGGGCGGGGAGACTGGATCCGGGCCCATTGGCACTGAGCTCTGCCCGTGACGGCGCAGAGGGGTGGCCAGGGGCAGGGAGCTGGGGCCTCGGGTGGGGTGGGGGCAAGAGTGGGCACGCGTCTCCTCCGTGCTGCAGGTGGTCGTGGCCGACCTGTGCCCGGTGGGGCCCATCGAGGCGGTGGAGATCCACGTGGAGAGCCCCTCTCTGGCCAGCATGTGTGGGGTCCACCACGCTGTCATCAGACGTGTGCAGGTGTGTCACCCATCATGGGCCTGTGGGGGGGTCTCCCCGGGGCAGCAGGGCCAGGACCTCGGGGGTCTGTGGCTCCGTGTGTGGGGGCTGCAGGCGAGTTGGAGTGGGTGCCGCTCACCGTCCCAGCAGCACCCCAGCAGGCGCCCGGAGCCCTCACGGCCGACAAGCTAAAGGGAGATGTTCCCACCTGCCAGCCACCACGGTCGTCAGGCAGTTTCTGCACGCGCAGGGCTGGGCAGAAGCACGTGTAGAGACTGTGTCCTGGGGTCAGGGGCCCTGGGCTCAGGTCCCGGGACAAGGTGTCGGCTTGTGTGGGCCTCCATGTCTTCGCCTAGAAAGTGGGAGCTGGTGGCCAGCCCCGCATGCAGTCCCAAGGGCCCTCTGGGCAGGCTGCCTCCGTGCTGCAAGGGCCACGGGGCCTCCTGGGTCTGGGGAGCTCATCACGTTCCAGAAGCAAGTCTGTCAGCTGGTGTCCTCGCCTGGGCGCAGCCCGTCCCGTCCCACACAGGGGCGTCCGCAGTGGCAGCTGTCAGCCCTCTTTGACCATTTTTTTAAGTGTGTTCTGTGTGCCAGCCTCACCTGGCTTGTCAGTGCGCGTACCGGGCCCCAAGGCTCAGAGAAGCCGCAGTCTGCGCTTTGACCAGGGTCTGGGGGCCACTGTTCGGGACCCCCGGGGAGCACCCAGGTGAGCTGGACACTTGCACCAGCACAGGCTGGCAGGCGCCACTCGGGAGCGCAGACTGGCGACGCGTCACGGCACTGTGACTGCTGTGATGCCAGTGGTCACCTCGTACTGTCACGATGGCCCGCCTGGCAGGTGTCGTGGCCTTGCACCTGGGCACAGGGATCCAGTCCTGCCTCGGGCCATCAGGGTGGTCTCCAGGGCAGTGGTGCCACCTGTCAGGCTCTGCCCCGGCGACACCTGTCTTCAGACATTTCCCGTTTCGTGCCCATAAGGGCCCAGCTCCCGTGTTCCTCAGCCCAGGGAAGCCAGACAGATCTTCACCACCCTCTCACTGGGGCTGATGGTGCAGGGCCGTCCCCAGGCCCTGTGTGCATGGTGGCCCAGGGCAGGCAGCCACCCATTCTCCCAAGGCCTGGGCCAGCTCCTCCTGCTGCCCCCAGGCATCGGGATTGCTCCTCAGCCCTTTGCCTGCTGCCAGTGGGGGGCCTCACTGTGTAGACTCGTCTGGCACTTGGGTCTGAGCCCCAGGGCCAGTGGGGCCTCCTCCTGAAAGTGGGGCAGGAGCAGCCCCACATTTGGGCCGAGAGAGCAGGGCTGAAGGTGGCTGGGGCCAAGGGTGGGTGGGGGAACCATGGTCAGGCTGGGTGGTGGGCGCCTGGTGGTGTGCGCCTGAGGGCCGAGGGAGAGGTGGGGGCTGGGAAAGGACCCTCCAGCTTGTTGTTCCCACAGAGGATGGTGACAGAGCAAGCCGCCCAGGGCCCCAGCCCACCTGACCTTCGCATACAGTGTCTCCACCAGCTCCAGGCCAGCCACGAGGTGAGGCCCCTCGGGGTCCCGTCCCCAAGCCTCCCCCCCGCCCCATCCGCCCAGGCAACAAGGGCTGCCCCTGCCCTGCTCCATCTCTGGCTCCTCCTATCTGGTGACCAGGACCTGCGTATCACTTGGGGGAGTGACCTCCGTTTCAGCCTGTCTCTGTCTTGAGGCCTTCGGCGGCCAGGCAGGGAGGCCCATGCATTAAGGCCAGAGGCAGGTGTTTCCTGGACTGCCTGCCAGGTCTCCCAGTAGGATTAGTGTGTGATCTGTGTCCTCAGAGGGGCCTGGGGGGGAGGGGCCTGACCATTGCCGTTCGCCCCCACCTTCAGGCGCTGCTGCGGGAGGTGCAGACCCTGCGTGACCAGCGGAGCGCGGAGGACGAGGCCAGCTCCTGTGCCACCGCCGGGAAGCTCCTGCAGGTGTACGAGCGGCTTCGCAGCCCCGGCCTCCTCCTGCTGTGACGCCAGGTGGGCCGCCCCTGTCGACACAGCGCCTTCGTGGGACACGAAAGGCAGCTGACCAGCTCGAGCCGGGAGGCGGGTGCGGCTGTGGCGGCTGTGGGAGGTGGGGGGTGAGCCTGGCCGCCGCACAGCAGGACGCGGGGCACTGGGCCATGCTCAGGGTGGGTCTGCTCGGGGGCAGTGGATGGTAAAGCACGTCGTTTCAGGGCGGTCCCACTGGCCGGGCACCGCCCCTATGCCCGTCCTATGCATGGCCTCCGCCTAAGTCATGCCCTGGCCTTCCCCCGGCAGCTGCCCACAGCCTCCAAGCTGGACCCGCCGCCGCCAGGCAGCCCCTCGCCGAGCATTACGGTCGGATCCATGGCGTCCGCTTCACTCAGAAGCCCTGCTCAGGACACAGCCCAGACCCCAAAGCAGGGACGGCGCTGCCCAGGAAGCCCATGGGGACCATGGGGGGACAGCTCAGGGTCAGGACTCGAGTGGGTTCGTACACGGCTGTCACCGCCCCATCCTGGGTGACTGGGCCTCTTCGCACTGGGGGTCACCAGGCAGGAGGGTGCTCCCGGCGAGCACGGAGCCTCGGGGGCGCTCCCGGTGGCCTGTGGCCGGGGCTGCAGGGGCACCAGCACTGTGCGTCTCCAGGGCCCCGTCAGCGGGGCTCGGGGAAGTGGCGCTTGTCGGCATCACGCGCTCGCGGGAGCTGGAGGGCCCTGCGGCCACAACAACTGAGCGTCCTGTTGAGCTGCCGCCGCCTCTGCTGGTTTTGTCACCCCTCCCCTCGGGGGCGGCCCTGCCCTGGGACCTGGGCCTGCCCCAGCTCTGCCATTTGCCCCAAGTGGCAGCTCCTGCCCTGCCCTCTTCAGGGACCCAAGGCAGTGGGGGACCCGAGCACTGGGGTGAAGTTCCTGCAGCTCCCATCCGGCCGTTCGGGTCACAAGGTCACTCTGGGAGGACTAAGGCCACCTTGTCATCCTCCATGAAGGCAGAAGGGCCAGCACGGTTCTTCTGAGGCAGGGTCTGGGAGGGAGGGAGGACGGGCAGGGACCAGCCAGCCCAGGCCCGCCTCAGTGTTTGCCAGGCAGGGGCGTGACAGCAGCCTCCTCAGGGCGAGCAGAAGGCTCACCTCCAGCTTCTGCTGGCCCTGGTGGAGGCCGCGGCCGGGCCAGGCCTGGGAGGGGCCTGTGCCCTCTCAGCAGCCCCGTCCCCTGCTACTCCTGAGGGTTGCCCTCCTCACCTTCCATTGCCTGCGTGCCACGGGGGAGGACGGAGTGGCCAGATTAGCCCACAAAGACCCTGAAACAGTCCGTCCCTCTGTGAGTGGCAGAGGGCAGCACTTGGAGGGCCCGTGTCTGCCTGCCACGGAGAAGAGTGACACATCCAGATGCTGCCCCCACGTCCCCCCACTCAGCAGCTGCCTAGAGCCCAGAGCTGACAGATCGGGGCCTTTGAGTGCCTTTGAGTTACCCAGACCCCAACCAGGTGCCAGCGGGTCAGGGGAGATGGGGGCTGCCATCTGCCCGCCTGCCATGCCACCCACCAGCGTCTTGTCCGCCCCTGTGAGTCTCAGCCCTGCAGGGGCACCAGTGTGGGTGTGGAGAGAGCAGCACCCCGAGAACCCAGGGGTTGCTTGGCCATCCCTGGTTTCCGCTGTGTAGCTCCCAATACAGGCAGTGATGGCCCCAAAGCTAAGAGTTCTCGTGGTCAGCTTGTCACCCTGGTGGTCTTTCTCACGGAAAACCCTTTTGGGGTGTCAGCACTGGCCTGCCTGGGGGGCCTGCAGGAGCAGTGGAAGAACCACCCATCCTGCCTGTGTGGTGTGGGCACGTGCCAGACTTGGCCAGCGGGCACAGGCTTGGGACGCACATCGTCGTCTCCAGAAAAGGAGAAAAATGACCCATACGTCTAAAACTCCAAGTGGAGATGACACGGAGTAATGGAGCGGAAACGTGATAAACCTGGGAGGAGGCAGGAAAGGAGCAGGGACCGAGCAGGACAGTAGGACACAAGCTGCAGGGTGACACACCTCCACCCAGCTGCGACAGGTAGTGCCCTGGGGGAACACGACCTGACAGGTCAGGGAAGCCCCTGAGCGCCTGGGCCTTGTGGCCCAAGGAAGGTGACAATCCACAGCTGCTCAGGGAGCCACCGGGATCACGAATGTGACCCAGGAGCCCGTCGCCTGCCCAGGTGCCCCTCCCAGCATACCCTTGGCCACTCAGCGTGGGGGTCACGCTAAATGCCAGGTGCCCCTTTGCAGATCCCTGCTGTGTGAGGCCCCAGGGTGGCCACCACGGTGACATCCCCCATACACAGCCCCGTCCCCTCAGCCACAGCGTGTCCCTCCACCCAATCCCAGCCTTTGTTTGGAACCCCAGGGCGCCAGTGTCCTTACTGCGGTCCCAGAGGACCCCAGGCACGATTCCCGGCCCGTGTCCAGTGCCGCCCCCGGCTGTGTGGGCGCCAGTCTGAGTACCAGACCAAGCTCACTGCCTGAGATCAGTGAAGGGGAGAGTCCCTGATGCCCTGTGGGGTTGGGGACCTGAGCAGTGGTACACTGGGGTTCCCTGCCTGATGCTGCCTTCTTGCAGGCGGAGGGCACCCTGGCAGAGGACCGGGACTCACCCAGCCCAGACGCCACCAGGGGGCAGCAGAGGCTGCAGCTCAGGCACCCTCCCGTCCCCTCCGCGCCTGCAGGGTTCCCCGTCTGCACCTCACCAGGTTCACCGGCGCCTGCTTCACATGCTGGCCCACACAACCCCTGGCCCTTATTTGTCCCTAGGGTGTGGGGAGGGCAGTGGGGCCAGGACCAGGCCCTGGACAGGGGCTGCAGGGAGGCTGTCCTAGCAGGCCCTCCCTGTCCCCAGGACACCCCTCAGCCCCTAGCTCTCCTCTCCAACTGAGCCGTGCCATCTGGTCTCCAGAACCCACTCTGCACCCCCACCCTCCTTATCAAAGTGCCCCACACCCACTGACCCCTCGAGCTGCTGGTGGGACCACTGGAAGGGTCTCACCCTCTGGGCGCCAGGCCTCTGCTCAGGCTGTCTCCCACCCACGCCCCCCATCGCCAATCTTCAGGGTCCTGACTAATCCCTGGGGGCATGACTTCCACCCCACCCCCACCCGAGAGGGCTCAGGTCACCTGGCCCATCTAAGAGACGTTAGACGGGGTGGGGCCCTTGCGGCTGCGGTTTCTGGATGCAGGCTGATGTGGGGAGACACAGGGGTGAGCCAAGGGCCTTGTCCTGTCAACCACCCTAGTCACAAGGTGCCCAGCCTGCTTGGGACAAGGCAAGAGAGGGTCGCTGTGCATGGGTTTGCGGGAGCGTGGCCTGAGAGCCTTCTCCTGGGCTGGGGGCGTGGCCTGAGAGCCCTCTCCTGGGCGGGGTGGTGCTGGGTGGCAGTGAGGCAGGTGCAAGAGCCGAGAAGGCCCCTCTCTGTGGGTGACCATCCACAGCCCTGTGTAGGAGGGCGGGGGTCGCTTGGGGAGTTCCTAAGACCTGGCCCTGACGGGAGCAATGACGCTCCGTGGAGGCACGCCGACCGCAGAGACCCTCTAAGCGGCCTGCCTCGCGGGGCCTCCGAGCTCCCCACCCAGACACCACCAGCTGGGTGGAGAAGGGGTTTCCTGGGGGGCGGCAGGGCTGTGGTCGTGCGGGAGGGGGTGGGTCGTTTATCTGTGCGATCCTCCCGGACAAGCCCCCGACCCCTGGGTTTCGCACGCAGGAACCGCGGAGCGTCCTGGGCACGCCTCCCCGCGCCCCCGCCCGCGGAGCCGAGCCCGCGCGGCCCCCTGCAGACCCCCGCGCCCACCCGCCCCGAGCGGCGCCACCGAAGCCGCCAGCCGCTGCGACACAGACACGGTTTAATGGGGACAACGGGCTGCGCGCTCAGTACTCCCAGAGCGCGACGCCGGCCGGCGCGTCCGCGTCCGCGCGCAGCAGCCCCGAGGCGCCGCCGCGCAGGTACTTGCCGCTGCGGGCGCGGATGGCCAGGCGGCCGCGCTCGCGGAACTCGAACAGGAAGTCCTCGGCGCGCTCGCCGTCGCTGCACACGCTGCCGTGGCTGCCGGTGTGCCAGAACCCGCCGCCGCGGCCTGCGGGGCGGGGGTGGGAGCCGTGGGGCGCGGGCGGGGGCGCTGCTCCGAGCCGCGCCGCACCCCCGGCCCCGCGCGCTCCGGGCCCGCGCCGCGCCCCGCCCCACCGGCCCGCGCCGCGTGCCCGCACCTCGGATCTGGTAGGCGCCGTCGCTGAAGCTCAGGCGGAAGACGTCGTAGACCGAGCGGTTGGTGTCCAGCTGGTTGGAGCCGCGGCGGTGGCACACGAAGCCGTCCAGGCCGCGCAGCACCAGGATGGGCCGGTTGATGAGCTTGAGGACGAACTCCTCGTCCTGGCCTGCGGAGACAGCCTGCTCTGTCCAGGCCGCCGCCTGGGCCTGGGGCGACATTGGGGCTCCCGGGACTCAGACTTCCAGCTTGTGGGCCCAGAGGTGCCGCTGTCTTAGGCGACACCGGCCAGGGGCCTGCGGCCACTGAGCCAGGCGAAGGCGCAGTGGACATGAGCTCCCTGCAGTCTAAGGGCTCCACCCCCTTCAGCGGCCCTGATCCTGACCAGCCAGCGCCACCCCTGCCAGGGACAGAGCAGGTCCCCCGGGGTGGGGGGCGGCTCCTGGCGCTGTCCCTGGGCAGAGGGCCCAGCCCCAGCCACCCCGGGCAGGTGGGGAGCGCTCACCCACGAAATCGCTGATGGCCGCCAGCTGCCCATTCTTCTTCATGCACACGTAGCGCCCATTACTGGCCTTGAGGGCCACCCGCCGGCCACGCCACTCCACCTCAAACATGGTGTTGGCAGAGCTGCAGGGAGCAGGGCAAGGTCCCCTCTGAGCAGCAGGACGTGGGGGCTCAGGGCCAGAGACACCCGCCATTGCTAAGAGCCGTTCTCCACCCCAGCGGGCATTGGTCCCTGGCTGGGCTGCTTCCTCCTGATGTGAGAGGAGGAGCAGGTGGAGGAGCAGGTGGAGGCGCCGGTGCAGGGGCGGGGGAGGGGGAGGCGGGGCGGTGGTGCCCTTGGTGGCGCGGACGTGGCTGCTGCACTCACACTTGTGTGGCCGTGGCCTGGATGCCCCCGTGGGTGACCAGGGTCCAGTAGCCCCCAGTGCTGCAGTAGAAGGTGCACTTTTTCGTCTCATGGTCGATTTCCATCAGGAAGGTCTCATGATCCAGTTCCTCGTCTTGGTTGGCTGAGACATTGACCCCTGGAGGGAGGAGATGGGAAGCCCCTCACGCCTCTCCCTGGGTGGGGGGTGGGGAGGCATGCTCTTGGGACAGCCCTGAGCCAGAGGGGGGGGTCCCACCTAGAACCTGAGGAGATTTGGCAGGCCCCTCTCAGAGAGTGGGGGAGCTGTGCCCCCGCTGAGCACGCAGACCCCCACACCCTGCTCCCTGAAGCCCTTGGCCCGGCTCCTCCCAGCCCAGAGTCGGCTTCTGCACCAGCAAATCCCCTGTCCCCACTAATCACCACATGATCCGCTCGCTCCAGCTCTCCACCCAGCACTGACACCAGCCTATTTATAACTCACCCCTGAGCTGCTGTGTGAGCCCAGTGGGGTCCCTGTCCTTCCCACTGCCATGGCCTAGGACATGGCAAGGCCTGGGCACTGGGCAGGGGCTGGCCCTGTCCCCTCCCAGCCTCCCACTCACACACGTGGAGTCTCCCAGGAGTCCTGGGGGAGGACAAGGCCACTTGGGCTTTGCCTGTGGTGCCTGGACCAGGGACAGAGGGGACACCTGTGTCCAGGGAAGGGGGCAGCAGACAGGCTCTGCAGCCTCCCCAGTACCTTCCCATAAACTGAGTCGCTGCTTCCACGGCGAGTGGTGTGGCAGACCACAGGTTCCCGCACAAACTCCCCGTGTTTAGCTGACAGAGCAGGGGTGGGGTGACAGCTGAGAGTCAGTGCCAGATTCCGCCCAGCTCTGCCCCCAGGGAAGGCAGGGCAGGCACCTGGCAGGGCCTTGCACCCCCTGTCAGCTCCCAGGGTCCCCGGGCTGGGCCTCACGCGGGTCACTGCTCAGAGGCAAAGACGGCAGCCCAGCGTTTTCACAGTCACCCCACTGCCCGGCAGCCACGCGGCGTTCACGAGCCCTGTGACAACACGGGGGACAGCCCTTCCGTCCCGGCAGCCACCGTCTGCAGGGAGCGGCAGGCGGCAAAGCGGCAGGTTCAGTGCTCACGAACTCCGTGGGCCTTGGCCCGTGGCCCGGGACAGCCAGGAGGAGGGCGGCACTGAAGCAGGCCTGAGGGGTGAAGGAGCTGCCCCCACAGGCGGCGAGGCAGGGGCAGGCCCGCGCTCATGAGGCCTCCCCGCCGTCTCCAGGGCCCACCCCGTCCCCAGTGCACCCACACGGCCCGTGCAGGCAGGAGGCGGGCCAGGCCTCCGCCTCACACGCCCCCTGCATCCGCTGCCCCTGACTCGAGGCGGACGAGGCCCAGTTGGCGCCAGCAAGGAGCGCGGCCCCCGCCCGCTGGGAGCGGTTGGAGGGGCGGACAGTGCGTGGCACCGAGGGGTGTCGGCGGGCCGTTATGGAGGAACTTAGCTGACTCCCGCAAAGACTCAAGAAAAGCCAGCACCCCTCTTTCCTTCGGGCGTCATCCTATCTGGCCATGAGGCCCGTAACAGCAGCCACCTGTGGCCACGAGGGCCCAGCCTGAGCTCAGAGCTGTCCCAGGAGAGGGGTCCCACAGGGAGGAAGGAGCAGAGGACTTCGGTGACGCCACTGAGCTGGCAATGGTGTCCTTCCTGGGACCCTGCCACCTCCGTGCCTCCAGGCTCCCCTTTATCAGAGACGATCAATGAGCTTGTGGTTTCTGCCAGTTTGAGGCCACTTTCTGTCCCCTGCAGTGACGGTCCCTGACTGCAGTGCGGGCAGGGCGAGCTCAGCAGAAACAAGCGAACCCTGCTGTTGGAGGCAGCGCAGAGCGACCCCGAGAAGCACGGCTGGGCCAGCTGGGGCCGCACATGCCCCGAAGCAAGGGGCGGGTTTAGGGGCCGCCTGGCCAGGGAGATGGCGGGGATCAGGGAGCCCCTCCAGCTGCCCTGGATCTGGGGCACCCCCGCCCCCGCCCAGGACAGAAATGCCGCATCTGCTTCCTTGTACCCGGGTTGCCCAATATCCGAACATCTGGGGTCACACACCCAAGGCTTATTGCAGGGGTGTGGGGAGGTGAATAGGGGGTACCTCGGCTTCTACTGTGGGCAAGAGATCGAATCTGGCTGTTACTGGGGGCATGCCCCATTGGAGGGATGGGGTCACCCCCCGTGATCCAGAGAATGAAAAATTGTCTATACAGCCCCATCCCTTCCCACCACCACTATTGTCATCTCAAAACCACCGACACACGGTCACTACCAACACCGCCGCCAGCATCACCACCGCCGCCAGCATCACCACCGCCGCCAGCATCACCAGCAGCCGCAGCAGCAGCAGGAACCCGTCGCCACAGCCAGCTTGCCATTACCGCCGCCTGTATCACCTCCGAGTCTCCCTCACAAGCTGAGCGTGTTCACATACTTTGTGTCCAGAATCTCTCTTGAGTCACAGAGGAAGCCTTTTCACAGCGTAGCCCACGTCTCACTGACAAACCAAGCCCACGGGCCTTGGCCGAGGCCAGAAGCTGGCGTGGCGAGGCCACAGGGCCTGTGATGGACAGGACCGGGGCTGTGCGTCCCCCATCACACCCCGGGACCCAGCCACACACCAGGACAAGTGCTCAGGAGCTGTGTGGGGAATGCCTGCCTGCCCTGGGCTGGCCTCGAGGACCTCGCCTGCAGGCCGGGCCCCTGTGGCCACAGCTGGACCGCCCTTCCCAGGTGCTCATGGCTGGGCCTCTGCCATCTGGACGGGAGGTGGCCGCACGCCAGGTCAGGGTGTCCCTGGCCACTCCTGGTTGCACAGGGGCAGGGGGCCTGAGTCTGGGCTGGCCACTCGCAGCTCGGGCTACTCCAGGGCCTCAACTTCTTCAAGGGGAAAAAGGGGTTACCCGTGCTCACCCCACAGGCATGTGGCTGTGTGTGAAAGGGCCCGCCAATCACGAGGCCAGCGGCCAGTGCTCCAGGAGGTGGGAAACCTGGCTGAACCCAGCAGGTGGAGACAGTGCCTTCCCATGGAGGGGCATCTGCTCCCTGTACCCTCTGGACAGGGGGACCCCAAGGCCCTTCCCACACCACTCCTGGGGGTGGGCGAAGACCCACTGATCCGGTGCACGGGGTGTGGGGTCTGACGCTGCTGGCTCTTTGCCATGGCCTTGGCCCCCTTCGCAATTTCCTTTAAAGTTCAGAAAGTGGGGTGGCGGGAGGGAAGGGGTGTGGGCAGGGGGTGAGGAGTCTGTGGGCAGCCCAGTGTGGGCGGGGCCTGCCCTCGTGCCCCTCAGGACAGCAGGCCGGGGCCTTGCCGGCCCCCAGCTGGGCACTGCCCACACGACACTCAGCGGCCGCCTAGCTGTCCCAAAACAGGCCCCCTTCCTTCTGACCCCACAGCCAGCAGCCCCGAGTGGGGCCCCCGCAGGGCCCTCGGCCGGGCACCGGCACCGCGCGCGTCCGCTCACGACGTCACCCGCGCGGACAGCGGGCGGCTTCCCCGGCGGCTGCGCAGCGCCCCCTGGTTACCTTGCCGCACGGACACGTAGCGGCGGTTGGCGGCCAGCAGCACCACCTGCGGGGGGCTCTCCTCCAGGTCGAACAGCTCGTCCTTGCCGGGCCGCGTGCTGCGGCCGGCCCTGAGCGTGCCGGCGGGCCCCGCGGGCGCCAGGTAGCGGCCGTCGCAGTCCTTGAAGGCCAGCTTGCCGGCCTTGAACTCGAGCGTGTAGCGGGCGCGGGGCTCGGGCTCCCCGACCAGCCGGCCGTCGCTGCGCAGGTAGCGGCCGTCGCAGGCCCGGAGGCCGTACTGCCGGTTCTGGAAGACGAGGGTGACCAGCGCGTCCACGCCCCACGGCGTGTCGCTGTCCGCCGCGATCTCGCCCTCCTGCGGGCACAGGTGCGCGTAGCGCCGCCGGCTCACGCTCCGCAGGTGCGCCTGCGGGTGGATGGCCAGGTGCACGGTCCACAGCTCGGCCGGCGAGACGGCGGTGGCGAAGCAGGACAGCCGGTCCTCCGTGCCGCCGAAGAAGCGGCCGTGCGGCTCCGACTGCAGCGCCCAGCGCCCGTCGGGCTGCGGCTGGACCAGGAAGCAGCAGTCGCGGCCCGGCCGCTCCGCCGCGCAGGCCACACGCCCGTCCTCCGCCGCCGACAGGTAGCGGCCCAGGTGGCTGCTGCGCAGCAGCACGGCGGGGCCCTGGCCGGGGTCGGGCTCCAGCACCCACAGCTGCTTCCTCTTGAGGCTGGGCGCCGACGCGTTGACCTTGAAGCCGAAGCTCTCGGCCGTCAGGTAGCGGCCAGTGTCGTTGACGAGGCCAACTGGATCTTCAGCACCTGGTGCAGGCCGTTGGTGGGCATCTTGGGGACGGCCCACGAGAGGCCTGGGCAGCTCCCCCTGCGTGCTCACGGCCCCCGAGGGCCCCCAGACCCCACCGGCGTCATGGACCTGCTGGCCACTCGGATGTCGCCTCTGACCAGTGGCTGTGGACCCGGACAGCTCTTACCTGACCAGCGGGCAGCAGAGGGAGGCAGGGAGGCGGATCAGAGCTGTGCCGGCTTAGGGACGGCGGCTGCCTGTCACCCCGGCTTGGATTTCAGCCACTCCCGGGCTGCACGGGGCCGGAGCCGGCTCGGGGCTGGAAAGCAGCCCCCCCGCCAGGCCTGACCACCCGGTGGTCCCTGCCAGCGTCTGCTGGGGGCAGCTTGGGCGGGCCCTCCGCTGCCTCGCGGCCCCCTCACCTCGTGGCTTCCCTGCTTCTCGCCCCCCCCTCGGGGCCCCCAGACCCCCTGCAGGGACTGGCTGGGCCCGCCGGCTCTTCCCCGGGTACGAGCCGCCAGCGGAAAACGCGCTGTGCCGTGGCAACCCGATCGCAGCCCTGCACCCTGGGCGGCCGCTGGGTCCTCACGGATCCAGTTACTGCTTCTCTGACTCCTGCTGCCAGGCGCCCGCAAGGTCCCTGGCCGGGCGGCCTGCAGCCTGCACCACGCACTGCCCCCAGGCTGCCCTCTGCCATGGCCTGCAGCCTGGGGCCGCGGGCAGGCCAGGCGCCCCATCCCCGCAGCCGTGGCCCCCAGGCCCAAGCGGGGTGCAGGCAGTGTGGAGAGGCAGCTGCCCGCCGCGTCCACGCCAGGCCAGGCCGCCTGACTGCGCCGGGCTGTGTGCAGAGGGACCGTGCTCAGGGCCGAGGCAGGCAGCTGTGTGATGGAGACAGTGTGTACGTGGTTCGGGGGGAAGGTGACATGAAAGTGTAATCACGGGGCGGACGACGTCATGCCGGGTGCACTAGGAGGCAGCAGGCTGTCGGACCAGGTCAGAGGGCCCAGCTACGAGCTGACCACTGTGCCCCGAGCACCTCGCAGGGCCCACAAGGCTGCTCCCCTCTGTGGGTGCGCTCAGGTCAAGACAGCCATGTGCGGTGGCCTTGCGGACCCTTGAACTGCCATCCTCATGGCTGGAAAAACTGGCCTGATTTCAGGGTCTTTATGGGGTCGGTCCAGGAGGCCATGTAGGAATGAGGCCAGCTGGCCAGGAGAAGTGGAAGCTGGCCGCCCCTGACGCCGGCACCTCCAGTCCCTGGCGCTGGGGCCCCCCAGCGGCACCCCGTCCCCACTGAGCTGTCTTTGGGGACCTGCTTGTCTGCTGCACCTGCCTCAGGGGCCGGGAGCCAAGTAGTGAAACTGGAGCAGCCCAAGCTGGGCCCGGGCCAGCCTCGGTGCCCTCTTCTTCCTCAGAGCGTGTGACCCTCGTGCCTCCCTGGGACTGGGACCAGGGACCACAGGACACTTCTAGTCGTGGCCCCCCGTCTCACCCCATCCTTGTGGGGGTCCACCGGATAGAAAGGGACTTGGGCTGGGCATGTGTGGGCCCGGGGCGGGGGGGCGGGCAGAGGTCCTTCGTCCACTCTCCCTGGACAATGACCCAGCCTGGCAAATGAAGACACCAAGGAGAGCAGGGACCCGTCCCTCACTGGTGCGAAAGGCTGAGCTCTGTGCAGATGCTGCAGCGTGCGTGCACGTCTGGGCGTGTGCGTGTGCGTGCGCGTCTGGGCGTGTGCGTGTGCGTGCGCGTCTGGGCGTGTGCGGTGCGGGTGCGTGTGAGTCAGCGTGTGCGTGTGCGTGCGCGTCTGGGCGTGCGTGTGCATGTGAGTCTGGGCGTGTGCATGCAGTCGGCGTGTGCGTGCGAGACTGGGCGTGTGTGTGTGCGTGTGCATGCGAGTCAGCGTGTGCGGGTGCGTGTGCGTGCGAGTCGGCGTGTGTGGGTGCGTGTGCGTGCGAGTCTGGGTGTGTGCATGTGAGTCTAGGCATGTGTGGGTGCGTGTGCATGTGCGTGCGAGTCTGGGCATGTGCGTGCGAGTCTGGGCATGTGCGTGCAAGTCTGGGTGTGTACGGGTGCGTGTGGTGCGAGTCTGGGTGTGTGCGGGTGCAGGTACTTGTGTGTGCGAGTCTGGGCATGGGCGTGCGCGTCTGGGCGTGTGCGGGTGGAGAGGGCTGTGCGCCCAGGGCAGGCTGCAAGGCGGCCCAGGTTGGACCAGCCCTGGCTCTTCCCGAGAGCTGGCGGCGTCCACCTCTGTGCCCCACGCTGGGCGCCCTGACGGTGTGCCCGGCTGGGCTGCACGCCAGATGCCCCTCTAGGGAGCTGCAGTCTGGGGCGATGGCCTCCCCAGAGGTGATGCCCACGCCCCAGGGACTGGGCCCAGGCCTCGGCGCAGAGCAGTGGCCCTGGTCAGAGGTGCAAGCCACAGGGCTGTCCACGCCAGTTTACCTGTGCATGGGCCCGAGGATGGCTGTGCCCATGGTCCCCTTCTGCACCCCGAGCCCCCAGCCAGGCCTGCACAGGAGCCGACACCCAGGAGCCTCATTAGCGCTGACGGGCGCTGGCAGGCGCCCACGGCCATCGCGTGCCCGGGAGGGAGGCCTGGCTGCCAGGCGCTAAGTGGGCCTGGCTCCAGGCGGCTTCTCGGTGGCAGAGCCAAAGTGGCCGCGTCCTCCCAGCTTTGGCGGTGGGGTGGGCCTGCCTGGCAGTAACGCAGGGCTGTGAGCCGAGGGGTGGCCTTTTGGGTCCCTGGGGGACTCTGAGAGGTGGGGTTCCCAGCCCAGGGTCCCTGGAGGAAGGCCCTGTGCCTGGACCTCCTGCTCTCTGCCCCCCTCCGGACCTGAGGCCTTTGCCCAGCCGCCCACGAGAGCCACGGTTCCTTTCCGGGACCAGCCCCGACGTTTCTGGCACCGAGTCCGTATGTGATAAGTCGCTGTGGACGTTTGGTGCAGGGCTTCTGGCATGACAAGCTGAGCTCTATAGATGCGGCAGTGTGCGTGTGAGCCTGGGCCTGCGTGTGCGTGTGCACGTGCGCGTGTGTATGAGGAAGTACACGTGGATGGCGATGGCCAGGGCGAGCCACGGCCACCCGCTGGGCTCCCTGGGCCCTGGAGATGCTGCCTTGGCCCCAGCGCACACCCCTTGGCTCACCGCTGCACTGCCCAGGCCGCCACTCGCACCCGATGCACGCTCCCCTCGGGCCTGCCACCCCTGGCACCACCCCCGGCAATGGGGAGCGCCCCTCACACGGAGCCCCTCGAAACCCGTGGCCACGCCCGCCCAGAGGTGTCCACGCAGCCCCTCGCGTGCGGCCTGTCCAGCCTGCACCCCGGGGCGACCTCTGACCCTGTGGCAGTCCTCTCCTGCGTGGAGCTGCAGACCCAGGGCGTGCCCGCCGCCCCGGCTGCCACCTGCCACCGCTGGACCAGGCCCGGCCACAGACGCCAGGCCACCGATGTGCTGACTTACGCCTGTTTGATTTGGGGGCACCTTTTCCTCTGGGCACTGTGCGGGCGAGCAGCACCCCAGTCCCATGTCAGAGAGTGACTGTCTGTGATGGGCACAGCTGAGCCCAGAAGGCGGGGTCCCCTCAGCCAGTGGGAGCCCCCGACAGACAGGGCCAGGCTGAGCTTCGGCCTCCACCCCTTAGTGAGTGTCCAGCTGGGGCCGGGAGTAGGTGGGGCCTTTTCAGGGCGCCCCGGGCCCCTGGCAGCCAGCCTGGGGCTCTCAGGACGCTGACTGTTCCTCCTCAGGATGCTGAGGTATGGGCAGGTCTGGCCTCTTGGAAGGTCCCTCTCCCCTTCTACACAGCCAGGCCCTTCAGGGGCTACCAGGGAGGGGACCCTCACTACGGCATGTCTGCACCACTGGCCCTAGACACTAGTGCCCAGTCTGGGCTCCCGCCACACGCTGCCTGCAGCCATGGCGACCAGCACATGCGCCAGGCCAGCTGCCCGGGCAGCGCCAATGCTGGCGGCGTGAGCTGGCACAGGCCCCGTGTGTGTGCAGGCTGGAGGCGGGGGCGGGGCAGCTCCCCACCTTAGCTGGCCTAGAGCCCTGGAAACTGGGAAATGGCCCAAGACGGAGGCCCGGGCAGCCGCGCCACCGAGGGACCTCTGAAGGGCACACGTTCCCAGCCCTGGGTCTTGGCCCCCCTCTGAGCGACGCCCTCTGTGCCTTCCTGGGGGGCAGCAAGGCTTTGAGGATGCCCCCCTACTTTGAAGAGCACCCTCAGCCCCAGGCCCTGGTGCCTGCTGCCCTCATTGGCAATCTGGTCCCAGCTGGCCTTGGCACCCTGTCTCTCCCTGTTCCGGTCATGCTGGGCCCCTGCCTGGGCTCCTTAGCTGCATAAGGCGAGGGCCGCCCTGCCAGCCTGGGCTCTGGTGGGCACACCCTGAGACCCCAACTTCCTGGGTCATGGGCTCCCGGGGTCCCACTTGGCAGGCACCTGGGGCCCAGCCCCCTGCGTTGTCCCTGTCACGGGCCGGCTTGGTGGCCTCATGGTTTTTTCATGGTGGGGCTGTGTGGCCTGCAGGGCAGCCAGCCCTTCTCTTACTCTGGCCTGGGTTGGTTTACGAGAGGCCTGCAGGCGGTGTAGGGTGACAGCTCCCCAGGGCAGCGAGCAGTGGGGCGGTGTCGGGATGAAGAGCCTCAGACTGCACCTCCCTGCTTCTCCACGTGAAAATCTGCCTCTCCCCACCTCCCACGACCTCTCCCCCCAGGACCCCTCTACCACCCCCCACCCTGGGCTTTGCAGGCAGCTCCTTAAATGCTGATTTTCCAAGACTCTGCCCCTGCCTCGTCCCCTGACACTCCAAGTGCAGAGCTGCCACTTGGGGTTCTCAGGGTAGAAAGTTGGGCCGTTTCCTGGCTTTAGGCTCCTGCAGAACCATAAGGTGGGGGGTGGGGGCTCCATTTGGTGGTGGGGGCTCAGCTTACAGAAGAGAGGGAGAGACCAGAGGCTTCTGGGCCCTGGCAAGGCTGAAAGTTCCAGGTGCCCTATGACCAGGGAGCAATCTCCCAACACCCAAACCCAGGACCTTTGCACATACCTAGGACAAGAGGGGAGCAGTCACAAGGCTGCCCGAGAGCCAGCCTCCGGGTGCGTGAGGTTCAGCGTGAGGACCAGACCAACTCACACACAGCTACTGCCCACCTGGGTTTCCAGACACATGGGTTCAAGGCCAAGGTGGTCGACACCTGGCAGCCACTCACGAACTCACAATTCCACAGGTGACCAGGCAGCCTCGGCCCTGCCCCCATCTGCAGGCATCTTCACACACACACACACACACACACACGTGCCCAGACACACATACACATATGCATGCGCGCAAACACACACACACACACACACACACACACAGCACAATGCTCCATCCACGTACAGAGGCATCAACACCATGAAAGAACCAGACGGACCCTGACTCCAAGCGGTCACTGTGTGCAAGAAACCTTGCTGGGGACCCAAAAAGGAACTGACTCCTGGGACAAAACGGAAGTGGACCATTTATTCATCCAGCGGTGAGACAGGCTCTGCACAGGTTCCGTCCTTTGTCTAGCGGCCCCCATGGGGCAGCGCCACCCCACTCAGCTCCCAGCCGCAGGGCCGGTCCTCGTAAAACCGTCCCACCTGTAGGCGGCGCTGTGCTGGAAACAGTACAGGGAACGCGAAAGCGGCCTTCGGGATTAAAGACGTGACAGAGGACGGCACATGAGCGTGATACAGAATCTTGGGGCAGGTCAGGCAAAAAAGCCGTGGAGGACACCACTGGGACAACTGGCATCCTGGACACCGCCTCTAGGTCAGGTGAGTGGTGTCACAGCGATGTGAAGTTGCCTGATTTTTGTCGCTGCACTGTGGCCATATAAGACAATGTCCCTGTTCTTACGAAAAACACACTGAAATATCGAGGCGTAAAGGGTGGAGTGTCTGAGAAAAAGAACAAGAGGCAAGTGGCAGCAGGTGGCAAATGTCAAAGAGCCCGTTGAAATCACTTGAAAACAAGAAGGTTAAAACTATAACAACTAGAATAACAAATTCTACTACTGCAGGGTCAAAAGAAGTAAAAAAAAAAAATCCCATAAAGTTAATAAAACAAACAGAAAAAAATAAGAATATTATAGGGTTCATCGACTAGCTATGACACTCATTAATATAAATCTCCCCCAAAAGAACAGAAACAATAAAACAGGAAAGAAATTGTGAGAGAAAGTATTCAAGAAAAAGCCCAAAGACTGGAAGGGGCCAAGAACGCGCAGCCCGCTGCGAGGGACCCGGGCTTCGGCTCAGCAGGACAGGAGGGGAGGGGAGGCCAGGGAGTCTGACCTTCAGAATCCCAGGGGGCCTTTTCACCGGGAACGCCCTCCCAGGAAGGGTGAGAAGCAGGCCCGTGCGGATGCAAAACAAAACGCAAAGCCTCCGGACAGGCCCCAGGCGTCGCCATGCCAGCTGGGGGCCCAGCTGGGGGCCAGCGCCGGGCACAGCTAACCTTCAGGCTCCCCCCATGCTTGTGGGTGGGGACCGCTCCGGTCGGTGACTCACTCCCACAATCCCCGGTGGACACAAGGGGTACCGGACTCACCTGCCACCTGAGGTGAGGCACCGCCCAGACATGTGCCCATGGGCGTCATCTGTCTTTTCTCCTCAGTGACCTGACCCCAGCCTGACTCTCTCCATCCCCCACACTTCACCCTCCACCTTCCGGGCCACCTGCCCGATCCTGCTCTCTGCTCCTCCCCACCCCACCCGGCTTTCCGTGGTCAGCGCCGCAGGTCCCCCTGAGGCTGCCCCTGCCAGTGCCTGGAAAGGCTTCCGAAAAAACCCACTCCCCTTCGTCCCCCAACCCTGGCCTCCCGCAGCACGCTGTGCACAGTGGGGGTCGGCGGTTGGCGTCCCGCCCTCCAATTCTGGCTCCGCCCTTCCTGCTGTGTGACCTGGAACCAGCCTCAACCTCTCTGAGCTTCACTTTCCTTCTCTCTGAACTGGGTAGCGATGGCTGTCTATTGGGGCACTGGCCGTATTCAACAGACACACATCGGGCCCAGGGTCTGCCCTGCCGTTGGGGGTTCCCCACGCGGGTACCGTCCCTCCGCGTAGACACAAGGTGCTGCCGGGCTGACTCCGAGACGCAGCTCCCTCCTCTTCCGTCGCCGAGAGGGCGGGCTGACCCCGATCCCACCTTCTCTCCCAGCGTCAGCACTGGCTGAGGTCACAGGCCACTCCCAAGCCGCTCTGCGTCACCCTCGGGAGGAGGTGACGGTGACTCAGCGGCCGGCAGGCAGCACCCAGCGCCTCCCAGAGTCAGAAAGGGCCGGCGGGCGCTCGGTGCGGGGGCGGGGCAGGCAGGTGCCCCGGACTCCTGGCGCAGCCGCCAGCGCAGGACCCACCTGGCGGCCCACCTGGGAAAGACACCGGCCGCCTCTGACCTGGACGCTCCCGGCGCCGAGGCCGGCCAGGGCGCCATCTCCTGGCCCAGGCCTCCAAGCTCGCCGCCTCTCGGGCAGCGTCCCCGCTCCGAGCCCCGCGGCGGGCCAGGAGAGGTGCATGCTAAGCGCGGGCACTGTGCCCACCGCCCCAGTCCCCACGGCCCCGGGTCACGGGCGAGTGGTCCCGGCCTCCGGTCCCATTTTGCGTTGCTTGGGGACGCCCTTGCTGGTTTTTCCGCCTGCGCCCACCCCATCTCCTGGGACCCCGTCTCTTCCGGGGACACCGGAGAGGTCTCCAAATGGAGCAGGAAAAGCCGGTGCCAGGCCCGGGCACACCCAGAGGGGGTCGCTCAGAGACCCGCTGGACTGACCGCCTCCCGGGGCAGTGCGCCCCTCCGCCACCGGCCGGGGCCCGCCCCCCACCGGGCCCGCCTCCCAGAGCGCCGCGCCCCTTGGGAAGTGTGTGCGGGAGGGAGGGGGTGCGGGCTCCAGCCAGGATAACCGTTCGCGAGCCTGGCTCTACCCCAGCCTGGACCCCACCTCCCTCCACTCTGTCCATCCCAGCTGCAGCATCTGGGACAGTGGAAGGGAGGCTAGAGCCCCTAGAGTGGCAGCCACCTGCCCACGTCCCACCCGGCCCCCCCTCCTGGCCCTCCGTGTGGTCGGGGCCTCCCGGGGGTGGGGACACCAGCCTGAGAGCCCAGACCTAGCTTAGATCAGGAGAACTGCGGTGTGAGGGGAGGGAGCGTGTGTTCCTGGCAGCAGAGGTGGGGCGTGTAGTAATGGTTAGCTATGAACCTTGTATGTGGCACCTGAAGGACCCACCTGTCCCTGCAACCCTGGAAACCTACTAGTGAGGGGGAGGGAGAAGGTCTCTGGGGTTAGTCAGGCCACGGGGCTCGCCTCTCAGCCCTGGAGCCACATCCCTCTTTGCACATTGGAGTCAGTGTTGAGGTGACAGCTAGGTCAGCCTCTCACCTGTCCCGCTTCTGCCTCTCAGTGAGTCTTCCCCCTCTCCACTCCTCTGTGTCCATGCATGCTTTCTGCCAATGTGTAGGTGCCAGGAGCTGTTCCAGGCACAGGGGACTCCAGCCTCAGCTTTATGCCCCAAGAACCTAACGCTCTGGTGAGGAGGGAGACAGGCAATATTCAAGGTGAGGACCTGACCAGGGCCAGAGGAGGTCCCGGAGGCCTGCATGTAGGAGGCAGCCAACAGGAATAATTTTCTGGGCAGAGAAATGGGGCTGAGGGCCGTGAGCCAGAGGTGCAGTAGGTGAAGGGGTCAGGCCCCAGGGTCAGGGGTCGGGTTCCATTTCAAGGCAGTGTCTGGCCCAGGGAGAAAAGTGACTTGATTTGCAGCATTGTGAAGGCCGCGGTGCATGCGCACGCCGGGCAGACACCATGGTAGGCCAGAGATGCTGGGCAGGCTGCGGCCAGGCAGGCGTCCTGGTTTCCGGCTTCAGCCACGTGCCGAGGTACGAGGCTGTGTCGGAAGCAGCTGGAAGCCCGGACTCCTGGGCTTAGTCCTCCTTCCCCATTTAAATCTGGACGTGGCTCACGGAAAGTGAGCACTATGCAGAAAGGCACCTCTGGGCAGTGGCTGTCGTCCTGTCTGTAGGGGCCCAGGCAAGCGTGGCCTGGGGGAGTGCCCCTGGAAGTGCAGTGGGGCCCCGCTGCCCATCGCAGGCTGCTGCTCCCAGAACTCTCAGGTCTGACACGCGGAGGTGCGAGTGCTTTTTAATTGTCACCAAGAATTGAACGCTTGGACACGTCAACACTAGGCCTGGAAAACCTCACTTGTGAGGCCTCGGCGGGGAAAGGAAGTGCTGCTGAGCTACCTGATGACCTCCTGTCCCCAGACCTGTCGTCCAGTGCAGGAGGGCCATCAGCCTCAGAGCCTCACACCACTGGCTCATCTTTACGAAGTGGAGACACAGGGGCAGAGCTGGCACAGGGTGGAGTCTGGAAGCTACGGCCCGACTCCCAGCCCCGTGCTCTCCTAGGGGCCTCCGGGGTCCCTGCCGCACATAGCGGGGAAGTAGGGACCCTCCGCTGGGGCCTGTCCTCAAAAGTCCTGGAGCTCCCCCATTGCTGGAGCAGCAGGCAAGAGGGGCGGGGCTTAGGGGCCCTTGATCTGAGTGTCTCTATGGACCTGACCCCCAAACTTCCTGCAGGGGTACACACTGAGAGGCTTAGTTTTCCTGCCTGTAAAGTGGCATTTGTGATGCCTCTTCAGGCAGCGAGACCTGGACAACACATAACGAGGCCCGGCCAGTGTGTCCAGGCACAGGACGAACGGCAGCTATGAGGACACAGCACCTAACTCAACTCCCAGTGGCCAGAGTGACCGGACGTCTCGCACCACCAAGATTCCACAGGGATGTGGGTCGGCACAGCAGGGGCCTGAGCCCAGACCTCTGGGTGTGCCCTGTCTGTGCAGTGCTGGGGAACAAGTCCCCGCTGGGCGCCAGGCCAGAGACAGAGGCGCGTGGCCCTGACCTTGTCTTTTGACCTGAAACTCAGAGGCAGGGCGGCCCAGCCGGTGCAAGCTGGCCTGACCGACCAGGGCAGTGCTGGGGACCACTGCTCCAGACAGAGCCACTGCCAGACAGGCCCTGCCCCCGGGGGGCCCACCCGGTGCCCTGGAGTGGCTTTGGGTGACAGAGGAATCACCTTGCGTTTGTCTTGTCCACAGGTGGGGGAGAACAGGACAGGAAGCTGAGGGCAAGGAAACTGGTTTTCCTTGGATTGTTTAAAATAAAGTTTGTATTGTGAGATTATCTTAGATTTACAGCAAAATTGCAAAGACAGCATGGACACACCTGTGAACTCCACCCGGCTCCCCCAGTGCTAACGCCCTGCGGTCAAGGTACAGCTGCCACACCGAGATTGACTTTGGTACTCAGTGTTAATTATTAACCCCAGACTTTACTCCTATTTCATCCACTCCACCATGGTCCTTTTTCCTGTTCTGAGATCCCACCATATTTGGAGGGAAAGGAAAGGCATGCCTGGCAGGTGGAATGCCAGAGGCCGAGGCTGCTCTGTCTGCCTGATGAGTGACCATCTATTTGGGGGGGCGGCTTGAAGTGGGAGTCAGGGGTCTGGAGGGTGGGGAGGGTGGAACAGTGTGCTGTAGGCCATGCTCTCCAGAGGTGGCCGAGATCCTGGGCTGCGGCCCTGGACAGGAGCGTGGAGATGGCAGGCGACATGGGTGTCAGAGGGAAGAAGGCAGAGAAGACCCTGGAGCTGTCTCAGGCCACACTGCCTTGCAAGGTGGTGCTACCCCTGCTCGGCGGTTCCTTAGCCATGAAATGAGGTCCAGGCAGCACTGGCTGGAAACAAACAAACACTTTTCTCTGAGCCCCAAGTCTGCGACTCCCAGATGAGCAGGGCACACCCCGTTCCAGACAGAAGGGCCATTGAGGCCTCTCCCTCCTCCCCAGGGACTTCCGGATCACCGAGCTGGGGCTGCCACATTCGCGGGATCCACACCCCCCAGGGACGCCCTCTCCAGTGCCATGAGAGGCGGGGGCGGCCCAGCGCTTCCAAGAGCACAGCCCGGGGGTGACCTTGGTGGAGGCCTCGCACCGCCCAGCTGCAAAACAGAAAAATCTCAGTGCAGGATGCGAAGCGCCCGCACACACCGCGCGGGGCTGGGAGGCCTCTGTCTCCTGGGGCCTGGCCCCACCGCGTCCCCTCACTCCTGGCTTCGGGTGGTGCTTCTCAGGAGGCGGTCGCCCCTCTCCTCCAGCCCACCCGGCACCCGGCTCCGCATCCTTCCAGCCCCTGCAACCACTTGACCTCGGGGGCCACAGGCAGCCCTATCTCCCCATTCTCCCGGGGCGGCTTGGCACGGAGCAGCGGGGTCTCCGGGAGGCGCGAAGGGCCTGGGATGGGGAGCGACCGCCGCCCCCTTCTGTGCCACCTCGGAGGCGCCGCGGCCGCCCCGCCACCGCCCTTTTGTTCCGCTGGCCAATCAGCCGCCTCCTTGACTAAATAAGGCGAGGAGAGCGCCCGGCGCCCCTTGTCCGTTACTTCCGCCCCCCGCCCGGCCGGTGACTCAGGGCCGGCGGCGGGCGGGGACGGGGCTGCCCGGGACGCAGTTTCCCAGGCGGCGCTGAAATCGCCAAATATGGCCGCGCCGCGCGCCGCCACGCCCAGCCCGCACACCTGCGGCCGCACCTTGACTCCCCCCCACCCCCAGGGCGGTGACACAGCCGCGGAAAAGGAAGTAGCTCCCCCACTCCCCCATCCCCGGCCCTGGGGGTGGGGGGCTGGCGGCCAACCGAGGGGAGCCCCCGGAATCTCGGTGTTCCCAGGCCCCGCCCCACTCCCCCACGACCCTTTGGCCTTGCATCGGGCGTCCTGGAGACTGCAAGGTGGGGAAGGACGTGGTGGGCGGGCACAGAGGTCCGTGAGTCTCTGTCCCCTCCATCTGTCCCCAGGAGCAGCCTGGGCAACCAGGTGCAGCCACCTCTCCAGGCACATACCAGACAAAGGAGTGTTAGAAGTCGGAGGGGGGTCGGTCCCCCTACCCCATGGTGAGGGGCCCTGAGTGGAATGAGGAGTGGGCAGACACAGTGCCAGGAAGCCTTAGATACTTTCCGCCTCACTCATGTCCTGTGCGTGACATCTTGGGATCTCCAAGTGGGTCAGTCTCCTCACGTGGGGGCCGCCCTACCTGGGGGCTGCGCAGCTGTGGCTGGGTCCGAGGACTCCAGTTCAGGGTGGGTTTTCCAAGGCCAGCCTGGGCTTCTATCACAGGGAGGGAGGGCATGCATGGGAAGGACAGCAGCCTGCCTGCACCCTGGAATGTCTAGAGGGGCAGTGACCCCACTGGGCTTGGTGGCACAGTGGCCACAGGCAAAGCCTTGGCATCTGGGGCACTGCAGCTCTCAGGTGAGCTAGGTGGCTGGTTCACCTGGACCCCAGCATCTTCATTCCTAGGTGTGGTCACCAACTGAGCTGGCTGGGCCCTTGGGGCACCTGGCCCCCACCCCAGCACCAAACACCTGCCCAGGTCCATCTGAGTGCTGGGCGCAATGGTCGAGTGCCTGGCCTCACTCTGCCTGGCACCACTGCCACCCCTCCTGGTCACTGCTCTTCCGTTGCCTGCTCTGGTGTTTATACCCAGCTGTTCCGAAAGTTACAAATAAACTGAGGCAAGCAAGGTGCCTGCATCCCCTCTGGGCATAACCCAGGCACTGGCGCCAGCAGGTGCGGCCAGGCCAGCTTGATGGCAGGTCTCCCGCGCTGGCTGCAGGGGAAAGGGCGTGCCCTGGAGTCAGGAGAACCCACAGCCCAGGGCAGCTGGGGCCAGAGGGCAGGGGCGCAGCGCCGAAGGCTCATTTTCGGCAAACCTACCCCAGGCCTGGCCCTGTCCTAGTGCGGGACAGAGGAGCAAGCAGGCAGCCAACCATTCGGGCCTTCAAGACGCGCCTCCCCTGCCTCAGTTTCCCTAATGACCACAGGTGATTAAAATCAAACAAAGCCCCATTCTCGACTCAGCGAATAGGGGGATGGGAAGGCCTCAAATCCGGCCTGGAGCCCGCGCCTGGGAACAATCGGGGCTGCGGTTTGAGGAGCAGGATGCACGGGATGTGGGCGATACCAGGCCTCCGCCTGCGCTGCCAGGGACCCTGAGCAGGGCGCCCCTCCTCTGGCGGAGGGACCTGCGAGGTCGTAGCTGCTCTGTGGAATCGGCGGCGCCTTTCCAAAGTGACCGGGGGGAGGTCACAGCTCCACAGAGTGCCCCGGGGCAGAGTGACATTCGGGCAGTCGCAGGGGAACCCCACCTACCCCTCCCCCAGACCGGCGCCAGAAACCTTCTCCGCTGGGCTCTCTGCGGAGATTCAGGGGCGCACGGGAAGCAGAGCCCCCAAAAGAGGTTAAGCCGCAGCGACACACCCCCACTCGGGACAGGCCCAGCCCCGGGCCAGGCAGTTTCGGGGTGCAGCCGGGCCCTCCCCACAATGCGCGGCAGTCCCGGGGCGGGGCCGGCTGGTGGGACGCACGATCCTCCCCGCAACCCTCCCGCAAGCCCGGGGCGCCGGCCCGCCCCGCCCGCACGCCAGCCGGCGCAGGGTCGCGGGCTAGGGGGTCTCGGGAGCCGGGAGGCGCGGGCGGGGCCGTTGGGGGCGGTGCGGGTGGGGGGCGGTGCCGGGCGCGGAGCCCCACGTGCCCTGGCCGGCCGGGCCAATGGGCGCCGCGGCGTTCGGAAAGATCGCCATATATGGACATGTTCTGGGGCCGCGCGCGCTCCCTTCTCCCCTTAAATAGCGGCGGGGGAGGCCGCAGTCGGTCTCACTCCCTGCCGCCGGCGCCGTGTCCTGATTCTCTCAGCTGCTGTTTGCTTCTCCGTTCCCGGTGACCACCACCCTCCCGGTAAGTGGCCCGGCCTGCGTGCGGCGGCCCCGGCCGGAGCCCCGCGCCCCTCTCCGCAGCCTCACTCTCGGCCGAGGAGCGCGGTCGCGCCGCGCCGGGGAACAAAGGGCGGCCGGGGCGGGCGGGCTGGGACGGCGCCGCCGGTTGGGGGAGCAGGGCGGGGCCGGGCCGCAGTGCGGAGAGCCCCCCGCGCCGCGGCGGGGGAACGCGGGGGACGTTACGAGAGAGGCGCGGCCCGGTTCCAGGCAGTTACTCGAGCCCGGTCGGCGGGCCGGGACCGGGGCAGGCGGCACCTTGGCGTGGGGGTCTTTACGGGGCGGAGGGCCCGGCTGACCCGGTCGCATGTCCACACAGATCGCCATGGAAGAAGAAATCGCCGCGCTCGTCATTGACAATGGCTCAGGCATGTGCAAAGCTGGCTTTGCCGGGGACGACGCCCCCCGGGCTGTGTTCCCCTCCATCGTCGGGCGCCCCCGACACCAGGGCGTCATGGTGGGTATGGGGCAGAAGGACAGCTACGTGGGCGACGAGGCCCAGAGCAAGCGCGGCATCCTGACCCTCAAGTACCCCATTGAGCACGGCATTGTCACCAACTGGGATGACATGGAGAAGATCTGGCACCACACTTTCTACAACGAGTTGCGTGTGGCCCCTGAGGAGCACCCCGTGCTGCTGACCGAAGCGCCCCTGAACCCCAAGGCCAACCGTGAGAAGATGACTCAGGTAGGCCCTGCTTTGGGACTCCATCCTGTCTGTTCACAAGTCATTTTCTGTTGAGCTGTGTTTTCTGAAATTCAAGGATTTCTTTCACTATTTCTAGGGTTCTGTTCCTCTCCTGGCATTTCCTCCCTGAAGTCTCAAGGTTTCTTGTTTGTGTTTTTGCTTGCTGCTTTTTCTTTTCTTCACACATCACATTTGTGGCATGCTGGCATGCAGTGTGTGAGCATGGGGTGGCCCAGGGTCGTGGCCTTTGGCTAAGGACTCTGTCGTTTCTTGTCCAGATCATGTTCGAGACCTTCAACACTCCAGCCATGTACGTGGCCATTCAGGCTGTGCTGTCCCTGTACGCCTCTGGCCGCACCACTGGTATTGTCATGGACTCTGGGGATGGGGTCACCCACACTGTGCCCATCTACGAGGGGTATGCCTCCCCCACGCCATTCTGCGTCTGGACCTGGCTGGCCGGGACCTGACTGACTACCTCATGAAGATCCTCACGGAGCGGGGCTACAGCTTCACCACCACAGCCGAGAGGGAGATCGTGCGTGACATCAAGGAGAAACTGTGCTACGTCGCCCTGGACTTCGAGCAGGAGATGGCCACGGCTGCATCCTCTTCCTCCCTGGAGAAGAGCTACGAGCTGCCCGATGGGCAGGTGATCACCATTGGCAACGAGCGCTTCCGGTGTCCGGAGGCTCTGTTCCAGCCTTCCTTCCTGGGTAGGTGTTGCCTCCAGGTGAGGCTTGAGAGGGCTGCGCTGCCCTCCGCCTGGAGAGGGAGGCGCGCGTGCTGACGGGAGAGCTTTGTGTCCTAGGTATGGAGTCCTCGGGCATTCACGAGACCACCTTCAACTCCATCATGAAGTGCGACGTCGACATCCGGAAGGACCTGTACGCCAACACGGTGCTGTCCGGGGGCACCACCATGTACCCCGGCATCGCCGACAGGATGCAGAAGGAGATCACGGCGCTGGCTCCCAGCACGATGAAGATCAAGGTGGGTCCGGCGTGGCCGCGGGCGTGACCCGGGAGGCCTGGCCAGGCAGGCAGTGCGTGGAGCTAAAGCCCGCTCTTCCCTTTGCAGATCATCGCCCCGCCAGAGCGCAAGTACTCGGTGTGGATCGGCGGCTCCATCCTGGCCTCGCTGTCCACCTTCCAGCAGATGTGGATCAGCAAGCAGGAGTACGACGAGTCCGGCCCCTCCATCGTCCACCGCAAATGCTTCTAAACGGACTGCAGGCAGATGCCACGCATCTGCTGCATGAGTTCATCACAAGCATAAATTTGCCCTGGCAAATGTACACACCTCGTGCTAGCCTCATGAAACTGGAATAAGCCTTTGAAAAGAAATTTGTCCTTGAAGCTTGTATCTGATGTCAGCACTGGATTGTAGGCCTGGCTGCTGATTTTGACCTTGTATCAAGTTTAACTGTTCCTTTGGTACACGTTTAATGCCCTGTACATGTCTTTGATTTAAACCCTAGCGCACGCGGCTCGGTCGCTCTGCTGAAGGGAACATGTTCACGCGAGGGGAAGCGAGTGGCTGGATGAGGATCTGAGACCCCGCGTTTGATCGGTGCAGGGTGTTACCGTGCAGAGCCGCCCGGTTCCAGGATTTCTGTAGAGGCTGGCAAGTCCTGAACCAGTTGTCATTTCTGTCCTGCTGGTCTGATGGCCTTGGGACCCGCTCTCCTTTCTTAGCTGACGTTTTCCCGCCGGACACCCTGGGGGTTTATTTGCCTTGAGTTGGAAAACAGTTTGCATTCACACATGTAAATTTACTCATCCTTTTAATTTATGTAAGGTTTTTGTACCCAATTCTTTGAGATGACAAATTTTGGTTTTTTTACTGTCATGTGAGACCGTTCAGCCCCAGCAACACATTGTGAGGAAAATAAAAAGTGCCGCAGTAAACGTGCTGCTGTCTGGGGTGCGGGGGCTGGGGTCTCCCTGAGGCGTCCCCGCGGCGGGCTGTGTGGCCACTGGGGTCCTGGGCACTGGGAGTCCTCAGGCCCTGGACCTTGGAGTTGTGTCTTGGGTGCTTAGGATGGGCATGAGGCCCAGTGAAGCACATAGGGCCTCTGGGGCGGTGGTGGGGTTGCAGGCTGCTTGCCTCTGGGAAGGGAAAGAAAAGCAACCGGGGAACTGAGCTCTGGGACTCTGGTAGGCTGTTACCTGCCGATGGGGTCGGTGTGGCAAGTGCAGACCCCCTTGACAGCTTGTTCTCCACGGCTGGACCATGTTCCTGACCTTGCTTCAGGGTCAGTGCAACTGGTGGCGGGAGGGGGTCTCCCACTGCTATTACAAGTTTCGAATCTTTTTGAAGGTCCACTTGGGGGTGGGGTTGGGGCAAGGATTTGGAAAACCTGAACCGGGATTGTTGAAGCCTGGTTGGGGAAGTGAATCTCAGCGGGGATGGTCCTGCGTTCTAGCTCCACCTCTAACTGCATGGGGAGGTGGCAAGGGTTCCCGAGGACATGTGACTTGGGGGGGATGTCTCAGGCCTACGCAGAAAGTGGACGGTGCCAAGCACAGGCCCCTGCCCTCGCTCGCAGGGACCCTGGAACTCCCTTTGCTCTTGGGTAGTGTTAAACTTTCAGTCCGGACTAAAAGTCACTGGCAGTGGGCGCGGGGAACAATAGCCTGGACCGGATGCCAAGTCGATTTGACAGGGCTGGGTTGAGCAGGAAGGTGGCTATTGGATGTGGCCGCACTGCCTGACCTTATCCTGGCGCCGCCCTTCCTGGTCTTGGGGCTGGAGGGCTTGTTACTGTGTGGGGTTGTGCCCTCCAAACAGACCTACCCATGGAGGTGAAGACTCAGAGGCCCCTGCACACACACCCTGCCTGCACAGAGGGGCGGGTGGGGGTCACGGGGCAGCCCCCCCACCGCCTGTAGGCTAGAAAGATTTCTGCAGTGGAAAAGACAGGCCTTTTTCTGTGGTGCTCCGGGGACTGCAGCCAGCTGCCCAGCTCGACCTCTGCTCACTCAGTGAAGGGGCGTGCGCTGTCTGCCCTGGGGTGCGTGGCTGGCCTCTGGGCCCAGCCTGTCATAGGGTGTGGCACCAGGCCCCCGGCCCTGCTGACCACGGCACGTTGCTCGAAAAGAAGGCTTCACTGCTGTGACCGCCCTCAAGCCTTGTGTGGCCAAAAGAGGCTTCACTGCTGTGACCGCCCTCAAGCCTTGTGTGGTGGAAGTCGTACCTGTCCTGGGAGCCCTGAGCACAGGGTGTGCCCCAATGCCCGGCTTTGAAAAAGGAGAGGGGGCTCGGGAGAAGAGAGCGGCTGGGGCCACCCACTGGGACTTGAAAGTATGAATCAGCGCAAACCAAAGCAGCGTTTCCGCCCACGCCCATGAAGAGAAAGGGAAACGGCTTGATGGTCCACAGGACGGGGCACGAGGGATTAACCCCCAGACTACACAAACCTCAAATCATGAAACAGGAAAGTCTGCAGCCAAGTGCCCCGCAGAGCGAACGGACAGGCAGGAAGCTGAAACCTCAAAGAATGACTGTCAAACACCAGTCAGCAGAAGCTTCTGGAAAGGGTGGCTCCGTGGAGAAGAGTCTCGATACTGGGGTCTGTGTACCTACCTCTGAAAGGCTCCCTTTCCCGGGCCACTGGGTGTCCTGATGGTGAGGCGAGTGAGGAGTGGACTCGGGAACAGGAGGCCGGAGCCGCTGACCCGCAGGGCCAGGGACCCTGACCTCACGCCCAGACCATGACCAGCAGCCGTTTCAACCCACACTCCCCGTCCCGTCCCTGGGAGAGAGGCGGACCCTGTGTTTATTGGATGCGATTTCAAGTTCAAGGCCCTCTCGTCCCAAGTGCCCAGTGTTTTAGTTGTAGACAGATCGTTTCAAGGAGAGAGTTTAAGAACTCACACTGGAGAGGCCGCTGTCTGGTGACACTCCAGGATCCTCTCTGGTTAGAAGCCCCCCACAGCCCCAGAAGGCTCCCCACAGGGTGTTTTCCTCTGAGAAGCACATGAGCCAGCGCTGCTGGGGCCACCTGCTGCACATAGAGCCCTCCCAGTGTCCCCAACAATGGTGCTGCCCTGCAGCCTCATCCCCAAAAACCAGCCATCCAGCTGTTCCTCTGGGAAGCTCCCTCTCTTTCAGCTCCCTGCTGGGACCTTACGAGGGGTGTCCTCTGGGGAGGCCACCAGGGTGCACAGCCAGTGTTGCCATGGGCTGTGGTTTAGACAATGAAACTGGAGTTACAGTCAGTGTGGGGCGGCCCTGCTCTCTTCCCCCTGCTCCGGGACCACAGTGTTCCAGGGGTTGGCGTTGCCATCAGCCCAGAGGCCTGAGAGCAGGGCCAGCTAGATGGACGCACAGCGTGAGTGAGGTGGGAACCCTCCCTGCTGCTGTGAGTCCGTGACACGGGCCACTGTTGCACAGCGTAGCTGGGCCTCTCCTGCCTGACACAGCATCACGGCATATGTGGGTGCCACCCCTGGAGGTGTGCCGTGCGCCCCTGTGAGACCGTCCCTGGCATCCCCGCCCAGCCCAGCCCTGCCCCCGGAGCACCTGACCTACCACTTCAGTGCCAGCATCCTTACAATAGCACCAAAAAGAATTAATTAGGACTTAACCAAAGAGGTGAGGGCTTCCCAATGAAAACTATAAATCCCTGCTGAAAGAAAACTTGCAGGAGACGCACATCAGTAAGACAGTGTTTGTGGGTGGGAACAGTCGGTGTCACCATTACTACCCAAGCAATCTGCAGGGTCGATGCAATCCTGTCCAAATCCCGATGGCTTTGTTTGCAAAAAAAAAAGCCCATCCTGAAATTCACGTGGAATCTCAAGGGACCCCAAATAGCCAAAACGGTCTTGAAATAAAGAAGACAACGGGAGGACTCACGCTTCCTGATTTAAAACTTACTACAAAGCTGCGGCCATTAAAACAGTGTGGTCCTGGCGTAAGGGCAGACACAGAGCCCCTGGAACGGAACACGCGCCACGGATACGGCCTCCCGAGTGCGGTCAAGTGATTTTGACGAGGGAGCCAAGAAAACAGGACATCCACACACACAGGAAGGAAGCTGGACCCTCACCTAGTGCCGCACACAGAAGTCAACTCCAAACGGATCGAGGACTTAGACGTAAGATCTAAAACGACAGAACTCCAGGAAGACAGTGGGCCAAAAGCTTCCCGACGCTGAGTTCGGCAATGATTTCTGGGATTTGACCCCAGAGCCACAGGTAGCAAAAGAAAACAATCGAGAAATTAAGAGCCTGGCACTGAATACAGTGTCCTCAGGCTTCACCGCACTGTCCAACGTCCTTCGTTTTGAAGGCCGATACTCCGTTTCGTGTGCAGACCTCGTTTGGTCTGTCCCTTCGTCCGCTGATGGGCACGGGCTGTTTCTGCGGCTCGGCGGAGCACAGGTGCCCCTGCCTTCACCTGCGTGGACCCGGAGCCGGAATCCGGCCGTCCGGGACTCCGGGGCGCCGAGCCAGCAGATGGGGTTAACTGGCACCACGCGCCTCCTCTTCCCATGACGTGGCCTCCCCAGAGTAGAGGTAGACGCTACGCAGGACGTCTGGGCCCCTGCTCCCGGGGGAGGGGGCGACTCAGCTGTCCCAAGGTGAAGCCTCAGCAGTGGCCAGCGCACTGGTCCCGCCCAGTCCAGTCCACCTGCCCCTCCCCCAGCCGCAACTGCCCAGCATCGCACCCACCCTTTGCCCCTGCCCTGTCCTTTCTAGAAACAGCCTGTGCTTCTTGGGGTGGGGGGTGCACTCTGGGGTCCCGAGACCCTGGATGCTGCCCTGGGTCGCATCCGGTGCTGTCGCCAGCGTGGGAAGCCGGGCCCTGGACACAGCTCTGTGTCAGCCTGGCTGCCACCCAGGGGCCAGACCGCTAGTCCACAGCCCTCCTTGCTTCATCCCTGTCTGCCCAGGCCAGGCGTGTCGCTGCTGGCCGGTGAGGACAAGGGGACAGTCCTTGCAGACCAGCTGGCCCCTGCCCAGGAAGGCAGAGCCCAAGGCAGCAGGGCTGAAACTCCCCTCGGGCGGAGGCCCCAGGGGCCGTGTCACTCCAGCAGGACAGGAGGGCCAGTCCTCGGGCTTCCCGTCCACTTCGTATAGCTGGTAAAGAAACAGGGGCGCCCTGGGAGCATGAAGGGCCCCACAATTGATGGTCCCTCACTGTGACCGCAACACTGGGTCACTTGGGACTGGCCTCGTCAGATCCCCTGTCCCCATGAGGGATGGCCCCTGCCATGGTGAAGATCTGAAGGAAACTGTGGGACACAGACACATATTTATTGAAAGAAGAACACGTTACGTCTGACTGCGAAGGCAGAACATTTGAACTCAGGCGTGTGGAAAGGAGAGGTCACCGCCCATCCAGGGAGAGTTCGTGGGCACGTGGGAACTGGCTTCATTTTCTTTGTGCTTTAAAAAAGACCAGTATATTGACTATTCTATGCTATTCCAAATGAAACGTATCTTTCTACATTTTTCTTTCTTTTCCTTCCCTCCCTTTCTTCCTTCTCTAATCTTTTAATTTTAGGACAGTTTTAGATTTACAGAAAAGTTGCAAGCGTAGTACACAGAGGTCCCGCACCCCCGCACTCAGGGTCTCACGTCTCACTCACTCCGCGTGGCACGTTTGTTACAATTCACGAGCCAAGGGACACGTTTTTATTAACCAAAGTCCATCCTTTATTCGCGTCTTAGTTTTTAACCCACTGTCACTTTTCTGCTCCAGGATCCCACGTGGCATTTAGTAGTCACTTCTGGTGGGCTGCGTCTCTCAGACGGTCCTTGTTTGTTTGGGGTGACCTTGACAGCTGTGAGCAGTGCTGGGTGGGGTGACCTTGACAGCTGTGAGCAGTGCTGGGTGGGGACTCTGTAGACTGTCCCTCCGTTGGGATTTGTCTGACCTTCCTCACGATCAGTCTGGGCTTGTGCGTTTCAGGGAGGAAGACCACAGGGCAAAGTGCCCTTCTCATCGAGTGACATCGAGGGGCCGTGCTCTCGACCCCTCACTGCTGATGTGACCTTGGCCTCCTGGCCGAGGTGTTGGCCAGGTGTCTCCACTGTAGAGTTTCTAGAAGCAGATCTTCTATGTACCTGATCAGGCCCTGTGAATGATGAGCGTCTGACTGCTTCTCGCCTATGTATTTGCTTTAATTTGACTTATGATTACTTTCCGCCTTGTACTGGCAATAGCACCTCCAGCCCGACACCCAGCAGAGCGGCAGGAGCCGGGCCGTGCTGCCTCGCCGTGTGCTTTCAGTCCGTCGCCGTGCAGGGCGGTCAGCTGTGGGCCCTCCACGGGCGCTCTGTATCAGATTCGGGAAGTTCTCATCTATTTTTATTTTCCCTCATCATTGAGAGGATCGTGTGCTTTCCTTCCATTTATTTTATCGTGGTGAATTACACCGACCGACTCTTGAATGGTAAACGGACCTCGGGTTCCTGGGATAAACCCCGCTCGCTGGGACGTCTCATTCTGTCACAGGCGGCCGCCGGGGTCTGCCAGGGCGCCGCGGGGCTCCCTGAGGTCGTTTTGAGGCATATCCGTTTGCGGGTTAGTGGTCTTTTCTTGTAGTCTATTTGCCAACTTTTAGAGGCAACGTTGGCCTGAAAAAATGAGTTGAAGTGTGTTTCCTCTTCTATATTCTGAAAGAGTTTGTAGAACACTGTTTGGTACTATCTCATCCTTAGACGTTTAACAGAATTTTCCGGTGGAGCCATGTGGGCCCGGAGTTTGTAATGTACGTATGCGTATTTCTGTGTGTGTGCGTGTGTGTGTGTGTGTGTGTGTGTGCGCGCATGCACATATGTATGTACATACATTATTTTGCTTCTATCAATTTTGGCAATTTGTGTTATTTCAAGAAATTTGTATATTTGTCAGACTTACTGGCATGGAATCCGTGTGCCCTCTTATTACCCTTTTAATGTGTGTATGATCTGTGGAAATATCCGCTCTTTCTCCTGATATTGGTAATGTGTGATTTTTCCTTTCTTTTTCTTGACCAGTTTTATTGGTTTGTAATGGCCATCACAGAGTGCCACATACTGGTTGGCTGAAACAATCAAAGTTCATTTCCTCACAATTCTGAAGACCGAAGTCGCCGAGCAAGGTGTCGGCCGGGCTGTCCTCCCGAGGCCTCTCTGCCCAGCCGTCCCTCCCTGTGTCCTCACGTCGTTGTCTCTTCGCGTGTGCTTACGCCCTCATCTCACCTTCTTACAAGGACTCCTGTCATGCGGGGCGGGGCCCACCCCACGACCTCGTTCCAACTGATGCCCCCTTTAAAGACACTCTCTCCAAACGCAATCGCATTCTGAGAGGCTGGGGGTTCCGGTCTCAACACGTGAATTTCGAGGGGACACAATTCAGCTAGAGGTTTATCAAAATTATTGAAATTTTCAAAGAGCTAGTTTTCAATTTCACTGCTTTTTCTCTATTGCTTACTCATTTTCTGTATCATTATCACTGATTTTTGCTCTTCGCTTCGTCCTTCTATTTTGGGTTTAATTTGCTCTTCTTTTTTCCAGTTCTTAAGATAGAAGCATAGATAATTAATTTTGAACCTTTCTTTTTAAAAAAAAATGTAAAGACATAGACTGTATATATCCTCAGCACTGTTTTAGCCGCATTTTCAAAATTTTGATATATTGCTTTTGATACCATCTGATTAAAAATATGTTATAATCTCTCTTGTGGTTTTTTTGTAATGCATGGTTTATTTAGAAATATGCTTACTTTCAAATATTTTTAATTTTTCCAGAACATTTTTGTTGTTGATTTCTACTTTAATTTTGTTGCAGTCAGGGAACAATCCTTTTCGATTTATTCAAATGTGTTTTATAGCCCAGAATTTTGTCACTCTTAGTACGTTTTCTAGGTGCACTTAAAAAGGAAGTGCATTCTGCCACGTTGGGTGTGTTTTATTCTGCGGATGTTATGTGCAGTTTGGATGGCGTCGAGTGTTCAAGTGCTCCAGGCCCTTGCTGATTTCTTCTTAAATCGTTATCTCAATTTCTGAGAGGAAGTTGACATTTCCAGTTCGACTTGTGAATGTTCTGTGAGATTTCATCGCATTCATTTGGAGCTTTGTTACATTCCTTTAGAATTATTATTCTATTTTTACCTCTGATAACATCCCTTGTCCTTAAAGTCTACACCATCTGACATTAAAATAACAACCTTTTCTCTTACAGTTAGTGTTTGCACAGCAGATCATATTCCCCTTTAAATATTAATCTCTTTATATTTAAAGTGTGTTTCTGCTTTAAAGTAAACTATGTTTTAAAGAAAGTAAGAAGAGAGAGAAAATTCCCCCGCCCATCTCCCGTTGTCCGACCCTCGTTCCATTTAGCATCAATTCCCTCCCGCTTGTAGCTTCCAGTAACATTTCTCATAGGGCAGGTCTGCTGGCCATGAGTCATCTCAGGGTTTTTATTTATTTATTTATTTATTTGTTTGTTTGTCTAAAGAGTTTGATTTTGCCTTCATTTTTGAAGAGCGTTTGTTTTTGTTTTTTTTTCCTGAATATGGAATTCTAAGTTAGCAGATTTGTTTCTTCCTTTGAGCAATTTATTTCATTGTTTTCTGGTTTGCATCGTTTCTTACTTAAGTCTGCAGTCATTCCTACCCTTGCTTCCCGAAATAAGGTGTCTTTTTTCACTGGCTACTTTTAAGCTTTTCTCTGCATCACTTGTTTTCAAAATTTTGATTTAAACATGTGCTGGTGTGTGTGTGTGTGGTGTTGTGTGTTGTGTGTGTGTGTGTGTGTGTTTAAATGCTTGGGATTTGTCAAATATTTGCATCTGTGAGTTTATAGTTTTCAATAAATTTAGAAAAATGTCAGCCCTTTTTTCTTCAAAAATTTTATGTCCTGTCATTGCCTACTGTCCTTCTGGATCTCAGATCCACATATGTGAGACTAACTGCTGTCGTCCTGCAGGCTGCTGAGGTTCGACTTGTTTTCTACAGTCTCTTCCTGTGATTAGTTCGCACTATTTCCACGGCTATGTCCGCAGGCTCACCGATATTTTGTTTTGCTTGTCTATCTTCTACTATTAAGTCTACAGTTCATTTTCAATTTCAAGCACTGTATCTTTTCAGCATTAGATGTTCCATTTTGTTTCAAATGCTTAGTGTACGGCCACGCCACCCTAAACAAGCCCGGTCCTGTCTGACCTCGGAAGTTAAGCAGAGTCGGGCCTGGTTAGCACTTGGATGGGAGACCACGTAGGAAGACCAGGTGCTGGAGGCGTAAAAAAAAAAAAATAAGGGATTGTAAACTGACAAGGTCCTTGCAATCTGTAAGGTCAACCATGGGTTGCCTCACCTAAAAAAAAAATAATAAATTCTCGAACATGTAGAACCTCTACTTTAAAACCCTTGTCTGCTAATTCCACCGTCTCTTTCATACTCTGGTCTGTTTCTGTCGGCTGATTTTTCTCCTGGTTATGAATCACATTTTCCTGCTTCTACATGTCTAGCTGCTTTCACCCAATGCTGAACATTGTAAATGTTATAGTCTTGAATCCCTGGATTTCATTGTGGTTTTTTTTAGACTGTTGGAGTTTGTTTTGACAGGAAGTCAGCTCATGGCAGAGCAGTTTGATCTTTTTGAGGTGATTTGAAAGCTTTGTTAAAACGAGCCTAGATCCGCCTTTGATTCTGGGATTGTCTAGCCTGGCGGCTCATGTGACTCTTGCGGAATCTTCACCAAACGTGCCGAGTGCTTAATGAGGTCCCACGGGAGCCCAGGTGCCTCTCGGTCCCCGGTGAGCTCTGGGGACGCTCGGCTTGCAGCTCTCTGGGAGCCGTCCCTCGCTGGGTCTCGTGGGACTTCCTGGCACACGCGCACGGTTTAAGCCTGCAGGGGCCTCCGCGTCGAGGCTGGAGCTGATGCCACCTCCGTGTGGGCACAGCCTGCGGCCCCGACCGCCTCAGCCTCTCCTCGCTCCAGTCTCCGCGTCTCAGCTCAGGGAGCCGCTGTGCTCTGCACCTAGTCCAGACAGGGCCTTGGGGCGCCAGGCGGGGCCGCCGCGGGGCTCACCTCCCAGGAGCCCCGTCTGAACGCAGCTGCTTCCTGCGTTTTCTGCCCTGTTTTCTACTTGTGTGCAGCAGGAATGCAAACCCCACACCATCGCCCCACGCTGGCCAGAGGCGGAAGCCCCTTCTGTGCTTTGCAGTACAGATATCGACACCTTTCACACTTAAGGGGGATGTTCTTCCATGACCTGATTTTTCTTTTATCAACATGTTCGTGACATGTTGCATTACACAAGTTGTCTACAGTATTTAGTACGGTCACGTGCTACACAAGTTTGTCCCCAGGAGCTGAAGGAGAACAGAATTTGTCACCCTGAAACGCGTCTTTTGGTATAAGGATTATTTTAGCTGGTTATTTTTAAGAAAGAGCCGACAAGGGAGAGACTTTGAACACTGAGTAGAAGTTACCCTCTTGTAGGAGACATTGACATTGGTGCGGGGAGCCTCCCCATGTGTGCAGGGTCTCCCTGGCTGTCCCAGGAGGGGGGAGGTGACCTCATCTCTAGAAACTCTTATCCATGCAGAAGCAACGACTGAAATCTGCATAGCGACCTTGCCTGCCATGGTCAAGGCCGACCACAGCCACCGGGTTCCCTGCTCTCTCAGAACCTTCCTAGGGTGGCTGGTCCTGTGGCCTGTTCTGGCCAATGTGGCCTGAGGGACAATTCGCAGCAGGGACTTCTGGGAGGCTTCTGTCTATACAAGGGGGCGGATGTGGCTGGCCCCGCCTCCTCCTCCTTTCTTCGTGCCTTGACCATGGAGGTGTATGAAATGTTTGGCGTTCCAGCAGCCAGCTTGTAAACCACGAGGACAAAAGTCCAAGTCTACCTGCGACAGATGACAAAGCAGAAAGACTGAGAGCGTCCGGGGCCCTGATGGGGACACTCCACCTCTGGAGTTCTGGTCATAGAGGGAAACAAGCCCCTGTGAGTTTACTCCCTGTTAACTGCTTGCATTTGCATTTATTCCCAGCTAACGCCCCGTTCTCACCTGGCGCCCCTTGGGCTCGGCCCTGCAGACAGACACTTGATATGCGTGGTGCCCGATGGCTCTGTCACGTACCACAGCGGTCATCACAGGCTATGTCCTCAGTCAGGATTTTTGGTTGTAAGCAACAGGTCCCCAACCCTGCGTGCCAAACTGAGACAACAGGGTTTGGGGAACGAGATCGGGCAGCCCACCGAAGCCACTGAGAGCCGTTCCTGGCAGGGGGGCAGGGGCCAAGGAAGCCGGCGTCGGCCCGGTGCACCCAGAGTGGTTCCGTTGTGGGGTGCGCCCTGCCTTTGTACCCTCTACTGTGGGACCCAAAACTCTCAGTGCCGCTGCTGCTGGTCCAAAGAATCTGCTTCTTTCTGCCACTACCTCAAGACACAGGTCTCGGCAGGAGCCTCTGGCCTGCCAGCACAGACCGAGCCGCAGGGCCACGGTGGCAGTGGCCTCCGGCCCTTGCACGGCGCGCCACGCAAGCAGCCACACGTGTCAGGCACAGGGCTCCGCGGGCTTCTCTCCTGTCTTCTCAGCTCTGCCCGTCCCAGCTGCCTGGTCATGCTCGTGCTGGCCCCCTTCAAGGCGGCAAAGTAACTGCGGTTCTGCGTCCCGGCCCCAGACCCGAAGTCACCAGCTTTGCGCTGATGGCGGACTCTGAAGGCTTAGCGGAACGGGCTCACGTGGCTGCTGGCAGGAGGCCTCTGTTCCTCGCAGGGTGGAGGAGGTGACAGCCGCAGCGTCTCGCCACCTAATCTCAGAAGTGCCATCGCCTCCGCCCTATTCCACAGGTCACAGGGCTGACCTGGTGCAGTGTGCAGGGGACCCCAGGGCATAGGGCCCAGGGCCATCCACAGGCCCCTCACAGGTGGCTGCTGCTGTGCACGTGCCTCCTGGCTCCGTGCTTGTTACTCAGATGCCTCAGGTCCACTTAAGGCAGGTTGACGGCCACACCTAGAAAGTCAAAGGTGGCTCTTCTGCTGGGACTTTCTGGAGTCCTTTCTCAGGAGGCCCGGCAGGCTTTGGCCTGTCCGGCAAAAGAACAGAATTCTCTTGGACACTTTCTTTTTCTTGAAAACATTCATTTGCTGCAAATAAGTCCTCTGCGTGATGCTCACAGATCTTGCCTGTCTTGGGTGTTAGGCAAAGGAATAATGTACTGTCCCCACAGCCTCGAAGGGCCCAGTGCCTCACCCCCAACCAGGCCCCGCTCTCCTGTCCGCTGGGGCTGGGGAGAGAGGCCAGCTGCCAAGGACCGCTGCCTCCCAGGTCCTGGACTGGTTGCGTGTCCCGGCTGTGAGCAAATGAGCCAGCTGCCAAGGACAGCGGCAGCTCCGCTGTCACTGCACAGGGAGTGGCCCAGAGCCAAGCCGAGAGTGTCAGGGAGTCTGGGACAGCTTCCCCTGCTGGGGACCCGCCACCCAGCCACCCAGAGTCAGGACATACTGTCAGTTCTCGTTTGCGCCGGGCCCCTGTGGAGGTCACACACACAGTCCCGCCCATTTTACAGATAAATTAGATGCGTCAAAATCGAAACCGTCAGGCAGTGCCGCAGAGGGTGGGGGAGGGGATGGAGCTGGACTTATGGGCTCTTTAATGAGCATTTCGGGGGCTGCTCTGGCTGCTTCCTGCCAACTGCACGGTGTCCCTGGGCTAATGAGGGGCAGGTCGAGAGTGGAGCCCCCCACCCCCCGCACCAACTTGGCACCCACCGGCCAGGCTGGCTAGTGCCTCGGGAACATCGGAGGCAGACTGCGCGGGGAAAGAGATGGGACAGGCAGGAGGGGGCCGTCCTGGCGGGGAAGGCTTTGCTGGCACCTCGCGTGTGGCCGGACAGTGTGGTCACAGCTCGGGGGCTCCTGCACAGCTGGAGCTGGAGTGAGGCCTCCTCCCCCACAACCTGCAAGGGCCTGGGGGACCTGTCCTCGCTCTCGCCGTGGGCGCCTTTTCCCACCAACACCAGCCATGACCACCCTGCAATGTCTGCAAGTCTGCCAGGCGTCCATTCACCCGCGCTGCCTGTTTCCCACCGAAGTGCTGCTGTTTTCGTGGGTTGATAGAGGCACCTTGATCCGCTGAGAAAATCAGCGTTTCATCGTGTAAGGCGCGTAGTGGCCCCGCGGCCGCTGCACTGGCTCCGATGCAGGCCCAGGAGGGAGGACCTCGACAGGAAAGGGGGTCTACAGATTTATATGGGTTTGTGGTCACTACTTCATTGTCAGTCAGTACTTGGAGAGGGCCTCCTGGGAGCCAGGCAGGATGCAGCTGGGAACACAATGGGCAGAAAGAACTCCTGTCCCAGCTGAGGGAAACGGACTAAGAAAGACAAGGACACTGTCCTGTGTTAGAGCTTGAGGAGCGAAGCTGGGGCTGGCATGGGGAGGCGACTGGGAGAGGCGGGGTCAGAGTTCAAAAACATTTGAGCAAAGGTTTGAGAAGATGGGAACGGCTCGTGGGAGGGGGGAGCGCACACCCCGGAGGGTGAGGGCGGCCTGGGTGCTCCCAGGAACCGCAGGGAGGCCTGTCGGGGGCCCGAGGGAGGCCACGGGGCCATGAGATGGCGGTACGGAGCCACGGGGCCCTGAGATGGTGGTACGGTTGGACAGGGAGTTCAGATTAGGTGGGGCCTGGGAGTCCCCAGAAGGCTTTGGTGGGTGTTGGTTCTCTGGGTGAGGTGTGGGCAGTTGGGCAAGGGCACCAGCAGGAGCAGAGCCACTCAGCTTTCCCCAGGCCTGAGGCAGAGCCCCGCCTGGCTGGGTCCTGCCCGCCCCCGGCCACACCCAAACCCCCTCCTTTTCCCTTCCCGAACCCCCGCTCCCCCCGCCCCCTCCCCCCCCCCCCCCGCCCCGAAGGTTGGGGCATTTCTGACCTACACCCAGGCAGCTCTTGGCGATCAAAGGCCTCTATGCAACAGGGAGGAGGGAGGCAGATGGGGGTGATAGGATCCCCGGGTTCTTCCGGTCACATGTCCCCACAGCGCGGGGTGAGGCACTGTGCTGGGGCAAGGTGCGGCCTGCCCTGCCACTCCCGTTGGTCTCCAAAGGGCTTGTTGCACTGGGTTAGGCCCTCCGCGTGGAGGGAGTGCGGGCCAACACCTGCTCGTGGAGGGAGTGCGGGCCAACACCTGCTCGCTAGTCTGCTCACTCAGCCCATCCCCCTTCTTGGACGCCGCACAGTCCTGGAGGGCTCCCCTGGGCTGCCCCGGGGCCTCGGTCTAGGTCAGCTCGGTCAGGGTCACGCGCAAGTGACATCTCCGCGCTGAGGCTGCGGGTCCCCGCGGCCTTTGTGCACAGCCCCGCCCGGCCGGACAGGGGCGGAGGCGCGGGCCGAGGTAGGGCTGCGTGAGCGGCAGGTCCGCCAGACTCTGCGAGAGGCCGGGCTTCCCAGGGAAGGGGCCAGATCCTGTTCTGGAAGATCCCCGGCCCCCGCGCGCCCTTCAGAACCCCTGATAAGTTATCTCCGCGGAAGGGGCGGGCGTCGCAGACGCCTTGATTCTGTGCGTTATTGTCCCAAGCAGAGCTGACTAGGTGAAAATTCTCCCGAAGCCTTTCCTCTTAACCTTGGCGCTTGGCTGCCGGGCTGGGGGAGGGGCGGAAGAGGACCTGCAAGGAGAGAGGAGGGGAGGGGAGGGGGCAGCACGCAACGGGCAGTGGAGGCTGGCCCGCCGCGACCTGGGGAGCACGCGATGCGCCGCCGAGACTCCCGGCTGCCTCGCGCCCGCCTGAGGAGGGGGCCGACAGGGACCCCCGCCGTTGCGGCCTCGAGGGCCAGGGCCGCCTTTGTCTCTGGAATAATGGGACTCCTCTTGCCTAATGTCGCAGCCAGATGTCGCCCACCGGGCTCCGAGGGGGCCGTCTCGTAAATTCTGCGTCTCCCTTTTGTAGTGAGCGTTTATTCTCTTACAATAATGACAGCTCCGCGGCAAAACGGGGCTTCCACCTCCCAGTCCTGGTTAGATGTTCGGGGCGCCCAGGGTGAGTGGGATGCTGGGCGGGGGAGGGGGTGTCTCCGCACCGCCGAAGAGCGGCAGCACGTTTGCGAGACCCTCGGGAGGTGGACCGCGGACGGATTTCAAAAGAAGACCCGAGGAAGGCGGAACGCCCCTGCAGCAACCCCCAGGTGGCGAGGACGGGGTCGCGCCCGCGGCGCCCAGTGCGCACGCGCCTGTCCTCTCCCCGCCTGCCGCACTCCTATTGGCCGCTGAGCTCCCGCCCTCTGTGATTGGCCTGGAAGGCCGCGCTCTCCGGCCAATGGGTGCGCGGCTCCTGGCAGGCCTAGCCGCGCTGCTGCTTAGGTGGCTTGGGTTGTGGCCGGGTCGCATGCGACCGCCAGCGCAGGACTCGCGTGGTCCGCTCCTTAAACCCTCTCGCAACCGCCCTTCGGGTTGGGAAATGAGGCTGCGAGCGCGCCCGCGATCCTGGTCGCCTCTAATAATGGACCTGTGCATAGACCCGCAGACTGCCCGACATGACCGCACCCCACGCTTGCCAGGGACTGACCTGGGCGACTCTCGCAGGGTTTCACAGTTGCTTCCTGCCATCTCTCCTCGCTGCCATCATGCCATTCCAAAAAAACAGGACCTTAGAAAGCAAACAAACCTACACTGATGAAAATCAATAATATTACCAAAAATGAGTGTTGGTCATCTCTAGGCGGTGGCATTGGAGGTAAATACAAAACATCTTTGTATTTTATAAATTATTTTCAACGAATGTATAGTTTCTAATGGAAATGTTACTTTTTAAAATTAGTGCTATACTAAATAACAATAATGGAAATAACAAGTGTTGGCGAAGATGTAGAGAAATTGGAACCCTCATGCAATGCTGGTGCAGCCATTATGGAAAAGTTTGTCCACCCTCAAAGAGCTGAAGATAATTTACCTCCCACTTCCAGGTATGCACCCAAAGCAATTTGAAGCAGGGGCTTGAAAGCCAATGTTCATTGTAACATTATTCACAACAGGGAAAAGGTGGAAGCAGCTCAAGTGTTGGTGAACAGATGGATAAACAAAATGTGGTCCATCCTCACCGTGAAATATTGCTCAGCTGTAAAAAGGAATGAAGTACTGATGCCGTTACAGCGTGGGTGGGCCTTGAAGACACTATGCTGACTGACGTAAGCTGTATGATTCCAGTTACATGAAACATCTAGAATAGGCAAATTCATTGAGACAGAAGGTAGGTTAGAGCTTAGGAAGAGCCGGGTGGTGGAAGAATGGAGCATGTAGCTTAAAGCTACAAGGTTTCAGTCGGGTGATGGAAGTTCTGGAGATGGTGCTGATGTCACCTCTGCACAACACTGATTGTGCTTACTGTCACTGAACTGCATACTTAACAATGGTTTTCAAATAGTAAGTTGTATGTTAAACGTATTTCACCACATGTTAAAAATCAGTGATGTAATATACCAAAACCATGGACTTGCATGCTTTAAGTGGGTGAATTCTGTGGCATGTGAAGTATGCCTCAACGAAGCCATGGAAACACTTAAAGCCCTGAGATTGGAAACAGTGTCTGTCTGCCCTCTTTGCTCCAAAAGTACTCTTGAACTGCACTTTTGTGTGGTAGGATTCAAGTTCAGAGGGAGATGTCTGTTACCTCTGGGTGGGCTGGGGCGCCCTGCTGTATTAGGTAGGTGTGTGCACTCTGCTACAGTTCTCCATCCCACCAGGTGAACGGTGAGGGGCAGGGTGCCTCACTAGGAGGCAAGCATTCCCTACCAGAGGCCATGGCCATTACAGAGACATAGCCTGGGGCACACGACTGCACGGGATGGGGATAAAAACAGACTCAGTTCCTGCTCCGATGCCCCTCCCCAGCTCCAAGCCGGAGATCCCTCCGCGCCTTCCCAGCCCCGCCCTCTGGGAGCCCCAGGCAACACCCAGCAGAATCACCCCAAGAGGCGTATTACATTTTACTCCCACAGGGAAGCCCCCTTTTTTGGTTCCCAAGTTACCTGCGATCTAATCAGGAACACGCGGCGCCGGGAGGGTCGGGGGCGCTGGCCTCCAGGATCCCAAGGCCGGGTGCGGGAGAGCCGCCAGCTTTGCCAATCAGCGGGTGCGCTGCCCGAGCAGCCCCGCACTTCGGGTCCTTCAGGCGGGCCGCCTTCCCCGTCACGGCCCCTGGAGGGCGCCCCCGCACCGTTCCTACCCGCTCGCCGCTCCTCGGGGCCTGTGGCGGCGCCGGAGATTGATCTCTTGGTTCACGCCTCATGGTAGACCCAAGAATGCGTGCGGCAGGCCGCAAAGGCAACTTTAGACCTGGTCCCCAAACACACACAGTGGCGACTTCCTGCCCCAAGGCTGCACCGCAGCTCGCGACATCGGGACAAAAATGCAGCAAAAGCTCGGACAGAGTACCGCCTTTCCTTCCTTTTAGGGCCCTGCACCTCCCTGTTACGTGTTTCAGAGCTCAGCTCTGCAAGCAAACGGGGGCTAGTTCCACCCTCCCCAGGGGGTGGCTGCAACTCGGCCTGAACACTCACGTCTCTTAAGACGCCTCACTAGGTGGCTCGACCCCGCACCCTCTCCCCAACGCCTTAGTGTCTCAAAACTCTACCCAAGGAGGAGGCAGGTGCCCTCAACAGGTGATATGCAAGATCAAAGAAAGCTAGTGTCACCCTCTCCTTGTCCCCTGCCCAGCAGCTGGGCCTGGGGTTGAGGCTGCCTCTGGTGGCTGGGCTGGAAGGGGCAGCACCCACACTGAGACCTGGGCACGAGCTGTAGCAGCTGCAAGGGGCTCCTCGCTACCTCCCCCTGAAGTAGCCCCAGTCCCAGGCCCACTTCTGGAAGTGGAACCCTCAGCCACCCCCACCCCAGACATCCGGCATACCCTTTCTCAGCCTCTGCCCCTCAGGCCCACATGTCGGCAAACAAAGATTTCCTGCTGACCACTCTGTCCTACGTGGGACTTTGCTTATGAGACGCCCGTCTGCCTCGGGTGGCCCAGTAAGTCACTTTACATCAAGGGACAGACGCAGTCTGGCTGTCCAGGGTGACAGTGAGATCATCTCTGCCGTGGCACATGATGAGCAAAGGCACTTTGGCGAGTGCCTGTGGCAAGGCTGGCGGCTGGGCTGGAAGCTGGCCCCACTCACCGAAACCCTGCCGCCCCAGCGATGGCCCAAGGATACCCCAAGAGGCCCCAGTTCTCTGGGGAAGGGCATTTGAGGAAGCCCTGTCACTCTTGCTGGAGTCGGGGGACTGGGAGCAACTTGGGCAGAGGGGTGCTCCTGCAGGTGCTTGGGCTTCCAATTTGTGGCCAGCCCTGGGTCAGCTGGGTCACAGAGCAGCCGGCCCCTAAATCATTCTGGGGCTACCCAAGGGGGAGGCTTCCGCTCCAGGTGGGTGTCCAGCTGCCCTTGCTATCACCCTTGCAGTCTGTTTCCTCTTTCCTTGGCCCCCCTGGGCAGCCTCCTCTCTTGGGTGGAGCCTCCCAGCTTCCGGAGGCCTCCATGTGGGAGCAACAAAATGCCTTTGAAAAGGGGCTGCGGTGTCAGGCAGCTCTGGGGCCTCACAGAGCGGTGTGGCAGGCGGCCGAGAAGCCCAGAGCTCCTGGATCTTGGACAGAGAAATGGGTCTCAGCGTGGTGGGGTGGGCAGGCGCCAGTCCTCAAGTTTCCTCCATGTCAGCCCCAATAACTCACCCTAGCACCCCTGGGCCGGCTTTTGCTTTGGCCCCATGCCTCTCCCTCCTTCCATCCCTCCTTTCCTCACTGGCCAGCACAGAGGGTCCCGGCCCCCAAACAGCAGGGGCAAGGGCATGTCCTGCTTCTCTTCACCCTGAACCCTTGCCGGGGAGACACCCCCTTGGCTCTGCTCCCCTCTAACTTCCCCTTCACTGGGCTTCCAGCCACCCTGATGGGGCCTGTTTAATTGATTCAATTTGTCCAACAGTAAAAACACTCCACAGATGTCAGCCTCCCAGCTCCCCACCCCCAGGGAGCCAGCAGACACCTGCCAAGGACCCGCGGCTGGGAGTCCTTCCAGGGGCCACTGCAGGCTGCAGGGGAGGCCTCTGACCCCCGTGTGCTTGTTGGGAGCTGCAGTGGGCGGCCTGGCGTGGGAGCTGAGGAGCCCCTATGGCTGAGGGGCTGTTCCACGGACTACATAGAGAAGCACTCTGAATGCTGGCCGCATTAAAATCTTTCTCAGGGAATTGCCTTTTTTAGACTCCCAGGTCTAGGCTGGTGACCTTGAAGATGACTGTTATTTTGGTCAAGCTGCCATCCTTGGGCCACTGTCAAGGCTCCATCTTCTCCATCAGCATCCTCTCCATCAACACTGGTGTGGGGGTTCCAGGTCAATGGGGGATGGGAGAGGCACTGCGAATTCCCTGGGGCTTAACCCCTTCCCCTGCAGGGACACCCCACCTTGTCTTGGTGGTCTCCTTGATGGCCACCTGATGGAAGGAAAGGAGCTGAGCCTGGGGCACCAGCTGGCAGGGGACCTCGGGCCCCAAGTCTAGAGGTCAGGAGCCCAGAGTCCACAGCCTGGGCAGCACTGCAGCCTGTCTACCTGGGGGGTGGGGGTGAGGTGCGGCCACTGGGAAATGCTTCCATGAGGTTTCCCGGGGATGGGATGGGGGGAACATGTGGGCTGGGAGAAAGGCAGACCAGACCTGAACCCTTGACCCACTAGCTCAGCCCCCGCCCCTCTCCTCTGCCCCTCTCCCCCTGGCTCCTCGGACCACCACTTTGCACCCCAGAGTGAGGGCACTGGGAAGAGTGGCTGAAGAAGGAGGAAGATTTAGGAGTTTGCACAGCTGGCCTGGCGGAGGCAGGGCTTCTGCCCCATCCCCCCACCCAGCCCCATCTGGGACAAGAACCCCCAGCCATGATTAGAAAAGGTCCGTGGCTCTGACTATGATCTCTGGTTAGCAAAATCCGGACCTAGTCTCACCTCCTAGGCAATCTCCCACGTGCTCGCTTTCAGGAAAAATCAGAGCTTTTCTACCACAGATTGGTTACATTTTAAAAAGAGTCCAAGCTCATTTTTTATGGGCTCTTCTCCACAATTCCTAAGAGGCATGGAGAAAGCGAGGGGAAGGCAACAGAGGGACAGGAACTGAAAGGGCTTTCGCAAGGTCAGCCTCTGCGCAGCCGCGTTTCAGGCGGTTGATTCTTCCTCCACTGTGTGAGCAAGCTGGGGGTGAGTGGGTGGGGAGGGGGCGGCAAGAAAGGCCAGGGTCCCAAGCGGCCACCTAGGAGGGCCTTCGGACGCAGCCAACATGCCCGCCACAGGGTTCCCGGCGGCCCCGACCGGGGCTCCGAGGTGGGGGCAGCTGCCGCGCGGGGAGGAAAGAACAAAAGGGAGCCCCGCCCCCTCCCGGGGCTGGCTTGCGGCGGCGAATCAGCGCGACCGCTGCCGACAGCGCCCTCTGATTGGCTGTGTGGCAGCCAATTGGGCTCAGGGGCCGAGAGCCCGTGTGGTCCCACGTGGGGCAGCGAGCGGCGGTTCGCGGTGGTTCGCTGGCCGTGGCGGGCGGGGCGTGTGGATCTGGGGAGCACCACTGGGACGAGACAGAGTCCTGCGCCCCGGCGCTCCCGGGACCCTTCCCCGAGGAACACCGCGCTGTCCCCAGCCTTTCCCAGAGGGTCCCCGAGCGCCCTTTGCACAAGAAGCGCTGCGCTATCTTTGGTCATCTGCTCTGCTGCCCCCATTGCACACACTGAGGTGAAATGACAGCCTCAAAGCCCCCAGCCTGTTAGGATAGAGGCCGCTGGGGACCAGGTTTCCTGATCCCGACGCTCGGCGAGGGTCCCCACTCCCACTCCCCGGGGGCCTGGGCCGGGGCTTCTCACCCACCGCTGTACCCCCAGAGGGCTACCCTCGGGAACGAGGAAAAAAGGAGCTTGTCACTAGCGCTTGGCCAGGAGGCTGAAGCAGGTCTGGTGGAAGGAAGGAAGAGACAGTTTGTCGGGTCTGCTGTGGGGTGCTGCAGGGGCCAGGCAGGATCCCCTCATTCACTGACTGAGTCAGTTATTGACGCCTTCTGCTGTCCTGGGGATACAAGCAGCTCGGGCCTTGGAGGAAGCTTGGGGGCTAGCTTCTCCCTAGTTTTCATTAGTTTCCCCTCCAACCTACTCCAAGTGGAACGCTCAGGAATGTTCTTTGATATGGGTAATTGACATGGTCTTACATTTTTATGGCACCCTCGGACAGGGTATTTGAGGAGAGTTGAATAAATGGAAAATGAATGAATTAAAATAGAAATGGTGCTGTGCCCGGGGCTAGCTACAAAGGGGAGCTGTTACCGCGCCCTACCTACCGGAAGGGCAGCTGGAGCCCCTAGGAGAGACCCAGCCCTCAGGATCTGTGACCTTGGAGAGAGGGACACAGCAACCTGGGAGGGAGGAGCCTGGTGATTGATATACTGACCTGGCTTTCCTCCTGCAAGCTTTTTTTTCTTTCTTTTTCTTTCTTTTCTTCTCTTCTGCTTTTTTTTTTTTTTTTTTTTTTTTTTTTTTTTTTTTTTTTTTTGTCTGCAAGTTCCTCATTGGCTGAATCTAGTCCCAACTGGGGCAAAGGAATCCCCATTGATAGTGTGTCTACAGGTCAGCTTAAGGCCGCGGGGCAGGGCAGTTGGGGAAGGGCCATGTTGAGGTGTCCAGCGCCTGTTCTGAAGTGTGAATGAAAGCATCCTAGAGACGTTGCTGTTTCCTTTGTGGGCAGTGACATACCCATTAAGCAAAACCCAGGTGCACCCTATGCAGAGGTAGCCTTGAGATGGCGGGGGGGGGGGGGGGGGGCAGGGCTCGGCTGAGCCCCTCCCTCCTGCAGAACCATCCCGAGCCTCTCCAGGACCGAGAAGACATCCTGCAAGTGGTGATGAAACAGGAGGCAGAGCAGTGAATCAGCAATCTGACTGTCAGCACATGTGGGCCACAGAGTTCAGGTGCCTCCTCCTCCAGGAGGCCCTTCTGGATGCTCTGTTTTTATTAAACAGTTGTAACAGGGCGCAGTTGGAACTGTAAGTGCCCAGGGCAGGGACTGATCTCGTGCACCATTGTCTATCATGGCGCCTGCATCCACCAGGCGCTCAGCACACACTGGAGGGTGAACGGACCATGCATTTTGCCTGGTGAGGCCAGAGACAGGGCTTCTGTCTGGGGCAGGGGGTATTTATTCACTCAACAAACCTTTTCAGAGGGGCCTTTCTCTACTTGGCCAGGGCTCAGGATGAAGAAGCCCCAAGGAGGAAAGGACGTGTTCCAGATGTGAAGTTCATGGTTCGACACCAGACGCATACAGAATTTCAGGGCGAGACAGCCCGAGCCTTGGACCTTTGAGAGTTCAGGAGGGAGAGGACTCCTGGCAGGATGGGGATGAGGGAAGGAGGTGGCACTTGAGGTGGCTTTGAAGGGTAGGTAGGAGTTGGAGCAGTGGAAAAAGGGAAAAAGGCACGGGAGGTGAAACTGCAGAGTCCAAGGTGTGGCATCGGGGACTCCAGCTGTGTGCACGCCCCACTTCTGCCACTGGAGTCAGGGGCCTGGGCAGGCACCCCCACTTGATTCCCCACGTGTCACACGGTGGGAATAATAGGATTATTGGGCAGGTAGAAAGAGAATGTATGTGATGTGCTTAGCGCGATTTTGTACTTGATAATTACGGGCTCAGGAAACACACAGGAGCTGTCATTATTAGCATTCGCTGTAGTCGGGGAGGTGGTGATGGGTTTGGTAGAATTCTAGGAGCCTGTGGGGGGGGCAGGGAGGGTGTGGAGAGTGAAGATGGCTCTTGGGGACAGTACGGTTGCCTATCATTCCTCCATCACATGTGACAGATGTCACTAATCCATCAGCCATTCTTTCCTGCAGGGCCCAGAGGTAGCCTCTGAGTCCTTCCAGTACATTCTCCAGGCAGCCTTCTTATCAGCCACAGCTGGCACATAGATGACCCTGTTTGCCAGCCCTGACTCAACTGGCATCAGAAATTGGGATTTGATGGCCTAGAATAGGAAGTGCCAATTCTAGACCTGGCCTCTTTGAGCCTAAGCCATCCCCGATCCTGTTTCCTGTGGGGAAGAAAGGCAGGACAGGTGGCTGGATAGCACTTAGGAGCTGCAGCTGGCGTGAGGGGTCAGACATGTAGGTGCCCTTGGAGCTGTCACTGTTGGAACAGCCCAACTCAAGGCCAGGGAGGCCAGTGTGGTGGCGCCTGTCAAGGGGACTGGACCAGAAGGAGCAAGGGGCACATGGCTGCTGAGACCACAAGGGGACACCACAGCCCGGAGTCTCGGGACAGGAAGGCCAGCACAGCCCGAATAGAAAAGGGAGTGGAGGAGGAGGAATAGGGCTGGCCTGGGGGTGACAGTGACCAGCTCTCCTACAGACCCTCACTCTGCACCCCTAGTTTGTAAATTCATCTAAAAACTGGAGGCGAGTGCACTGATCTCAAGCTTGCAGGCGGGTGGACTTCTCTGCTCCGTACACATGTACACGCCACCTCCATCCAGATGCCTTCCAGCCCCCAGAGGCTCCCTCGTGCCCAGTCCAACCCCAACCCCAGAAGAGCACCGGTGGGCACCCCTGGAGACTAGTTTTGCCTGATCGTATGTTCATGTTAACGGGTCACCCTGGCTGTCCTTAGGGCTGGCCTCTTTTGCTCAACATGCGCTATGCGGCTCACTGCGCCCTGCGCGTCCTCCTCCGTTCTGTGGTTCCGCCATGCTGCGTCTGTCGTGGGGGGGGCACTGCAGTTTGTCTCCTGTTAAGGGACACGTGGGCTAACTCCAAAGTGTACCAATAGTGCCGCCAGGAACATTCTAGTGCATGTCTTCTGGGTTTGTGCCGGCAGTGTGGGTCCTGGTGAAGCAAAGCTTCAGTTTTCGTTGGTGCCATTGTTCCCCAAGTGGCAGTCCTGACTGCCACTGTCACCGGTAGCGTGGGCGGGTCCTGGTGGCTCCACACTTGCGGTTGTCTGCCCTGTACTGTTAGCCATTTGGGGTTGGGATGTACCCCACCTCTAGATCGTCCCGTGCCCCTGTGGATGGAATGCCTACATGGTGTGGGGGATCACAGTTTGCGGGACAGAAAGGGGGGGTGTCTGAGAAGCGGCAGCATGCCACCAGCAGGCGCTGGAACTGCTTCTGGAATCTAGTCGCAGTCCTGATGCCTGAGACCAGAAGTCAGGAGAGGGAACGTGGCCAGCATGGAGAGCTGGAAGGGCCTGGGGCCTGGAGCCCCAGTGCAAGGTCAAGACAGCAGAGAGAGCTGGGGACCCTGGGCACTGGGGGAGGGCAGGGGAGGAGGCGGGGAGGGCAGGGCTGGGGGAGCTAAGGAAGGGTGGGGGGAGGGTGGCGGTGTTAGCGGGGTCAGCATCCACATAGCAGGAGTTTGCTGGGTGCACACTTGTGCCCAGGCTCCAAGCTTGGTGCAGGGACACAATGGTGACCACACACAGGCAGGAGCCCTGCCTTCATGTTAATGACAGTCCTGGGAAGCAGGCAATCAAGGAAATCCACAATAAATACATAATTACAGGCTGTGATGAGCTCCCCGTGCTGTGAGAGGGCCTGACCTGGCAGCGACATCAGGGCTGAGAATGAACCAGCCTCAGAGATCACAATGCTCCAGGACTCGGTGTCCCAGAAGAATGGGGGTGCGGGTCTGGGAGGGAATGGAGACAGGTGGAAAGGAAGTCCTCGGCGTGGAAGGCAAGTAGCAGCAAGAGGAGAACCGTAAGAGACTGGGGCTGCATGAACCATACCCAGCGCTCAAGGTCGGATGTCGTCTCCGCAGTAAGTCCAGAATAACAGTGACTTAAACAAGGCAGACATTTCTTTCTCTTTTGCATAAAGCCTCCAGGCAGCTTTGGAGGCTCCATAGCCATCGGGAACCCAGGCTCCCTCTGTCTTGTTTGCTTCACTATCCTCATATGTGGCTTCTACCTCATGATCCAAGATAGCTGCCAAGGCTCCAGCTATCACCGGTACTTTCAGCCAGCAGGAAGAGAGAAGGATCAAAGAAGAGCACAGCTCCTTGAAGGACACTTCCCGTTGCACACGACGTTGCTGTTTCCTCACTGGCAGAACTCGGTCCTAGCGTTGCATCTAGCTGCAAGGGAAGCTGGGAGATGCGATCTTGACTCTGGAGAGCGGGGAGCCCAGTAACAGGTGGGGGTTCTGTTACTGAGGAAGAAGGGGAACTTATCAGGGCAACACAGTCACTGCCCCTCCCGTAACTGGAAAGGAGATGATGCTGAAGGCAAGAAACGACCAGCAGACTGGGGCTCTGCCCCTCCCTGACGATTCTGTCATTGCTCAGCACCCAGCAGCTTGGAGGCCACGAGGTGTGCGGAGGACGCTGGAGTCTCCACCGATGAGCCGCCCCACTGGGATCACACTCCATCTCATTTTCACAGACCAGGAAAGCAGGTTTTAGGGAGGCAAGTGGCCTGTCCAGGGACCATAGCTGGGAGACAGGCCAAGAGGAGCAGGCCCCACGAAGAACTTTCCAGAACTTCCACCCATCTGGTGGGGGTGCTCAAGATCACAAGGCCCCCATCATTCCCTTTCTTGAGATGCTCCTTGTCTCCTGGCCTCTCACTGACCAAGGCTGTCACCGCCATACACAGGAGTAGCCATAAACCCCTCCCATTTTCCCTGGGGCCAACCTGGGATGTCTGTTTCCAGACCATTGCTATACACATATAAGTGCCATCACACACGCACGTGCGGAATGGGGTGTACACACACGCTCATTCGGCACCATGCCCTGCACCCCTCCCTGCTGCACCATGGCTCCCACAGCCTCGGCTTGGGGCCGGTGGGCAAGCCAGCTCCTGGTGAGCACGTAGGCTCCTCCAACTTTTTGCTGGATGTGTTGGCATTGGAATACTTGTGCAGTGGCTTTGGGGGCTGGGTCCACAGAAATTCCATTGCCCTTGCTCCTCATCAGGCCTCCTTCTGCCCCACTAGCCACCAGAGTGTGTGCAAGACTCCAGAGCCTGGGGGAGCTGGGGGATGGACTGTCACGCTCTTGGCTATACCCGTGCTCAGAAATGAGTTCCTTGGTTGCAGGGGCTGGTGGGGTTCCTTGAACAAGTCGAAGGGTTCACTAGGCCCATGACACATCCAAACTTAGAGTGGCGTCTGTTTCTGGTAAGGACAAACTATTGCTCGTGCCGTGATGGACAGGCCCGAAGGAATCAGCCGTAGCACGGCTGCCTGGTTCCCTCAAGGCACGGAACCACAGCTGCGATTTGAGGTCTGTGGTTGCTGCTGACAACTGCGTATTCGTCAGTGGGGATCCAGGTCAGCTGGGAGGAAAGGTCCACAGTGGGGTCCTAAGCATGTCTTTCCTGCCTGCCCATTGGGATCTTTGCATGAGCCGTGGAGGAAGCCCAAGGCTGGCTGGGAGGAGGCGACATGATGGGCAGCCCTGGGGTGGGTCACATGCCCACCTGTCTATTAAGAGCTCTTCTGCATTGAACTCTGATGACACTCACATGGGCAAGCAGATGCTTGGCCTCTGGGCACAGTCCACGACGTCTGTCTGCTTCTCCTCTTTGAACCACCTTTCTGACTCATCTGTCGTTTGCTCCTTCCAAGTTTCTTATGCCTGGCCAGATGGCCAGGCACTGCCCAGGATTCTGTGTAGACCCTAGCCTTGGGCGCCCAGACTTCTGCTCAACGTTATGCACCTGGGAGGACTGTCCTGGAAGGCAGGGCTGCAAGTGCACCACGGTCTGCTTGGGGCTGGGGTAGCCCTGCAAAAGGCCATCTGTGAACCCTGGCTGCTTCTTCCCTGCTTAGATCAGGGAGCTTCACGCAGGCCATGAGTTTGTGACAGCAGTGGTCTCCAGCAGCCTCCTGTGCCTCCAGCGCCTGCCTGGCCCCTTCTGGGTGCATCCTTTCTGCTCCTCCATGGACAGCTGCTGGGTGTGCTTGTTGTCCCGTTTATGTTCGACAATTCAGTTTCAAGGTCAACTCATTGTCCCACAGTAGCAAATAAATATAGGATATTGAGTTAAATTTATATTTCAGATGAAGTTATTCACTGTTTATCTGAAACTCAAATTAAACGGGGTGCCTGTATTCTACCTGGTGAATACACAGAGGTCAGGGGTTCAGTTCGGCAGGAGCTCAGTACCAAGCCAGGAGAGACAGGCTTCACCAATGCTACTTACGGAGACAGCCACTGTCGCGGGCTCACAATTCTTACCTGGCTACCTAGGCGGGGTTGCGCTCATTTCAAGATCACCCGAGAACCCAGGGGTAGACCCTGATTGGCTCAACTTGGTCACGTGCCCTCCCCAAAGCCAATCACTGTGGCGGAGAAGGCAGAGGTTCCCTGATTGGCTCAGCCAGGGTCATGTGACCGTAGGGCGGCATGGCAGCTCACTTGGCCTCGTGTGCTGGGCGGGTCTTCTGGATGCAGGCCAGGGAGGAGATTCTTCCGGCTGCCGCACTGGCTTCTGAGCGCCTGCGAAAGTGGCCTGGGGCAGCCTTCGAGGGCTTTGATTTTCCTTAGGCACTAGCGGCCACAAAAGCCCCATGGGTCTGGGGCAGAGTGGTTTCCCCGTCCACCCGCAGGATTCTCGTGCAGCCTGAGCAGAGGCTGCCTCTGAGCTGGCTTGGTTTTGGCAATGGGCTCGCATCCTTTTCTGTAGGGTCCCTCAAACCCGATGCCAGCCTTCAGCCAGCGGGCACCCCAAGAGGGGAGCCGTCACAGGGCCGCGGGGAGCCTCAGGCCCAGGATGCTTGCCCAGCATCAGAGGGGGTGGCTGAAGGGCCCGGTGGTGAAAAATATAATTACCCTGTCAGTGCAGAGCCTCCCGACACTCGCTCTGCCCCCCGCCGCCCGGAGTCTGTTTCTCATAAGTGAAAACAGTCTTCCTGACAAGGGGCAAGATCTTAAACTTGTTCAAAGGCTCCCAAACAGAAGGGGTGGCTTTACCTTTCCCCTCGCAGCAAGCCAGACTGTGAGGGGCCCTCTAGACCTGAGGGGCCCCAAGGCTCCTGACTGCTGGAAACCTTAGGGGACAGGGGCTGTGGAGGCCTTGGGTTTTGTCACCCGCACTGCCATCTGGAGCACTTTTTCTCAGTGGCGCTCCAGTCCCAATCCCCATGCTGCCCAGGGCGGTGGACCCAGGCCTGGAGGTTATTCTCTTTGCCACTGTTTTCTGAGGTGATGCCATGGAAGATGGTGCTTGCCCAGCAAACCCCTCGTCTTGCCTTTCTCTGAGAGCTGCCTTCTTCTGATTCAACCAGTGAAAGGAAGCAGCTGCGGTGGCCCCTGGAAGTATTTTCTCCAGGGCCCAAGTTTCTTGGGAGAGCAGCGCTGCTTCTGTCCTCGGGGTCCTGGACCAGAATTCCTTGGCCGCCTGTTGCTCTGTGGTGACGAGGAGGCCAGCCTGCTGCCTTCCGGCACAGCTTCTCCATTGGAGCTCTGGGTTCACTGGATGCTACAGCCTCTGTACCAGGCTTCTTCTCTGCTGGGCTCTCAGCTCCCGAAGGACAGGGACGTCATGTAATCCCCTTGGGACTGTATCCTGGTGCCGGGCAGAGGGACCAGCACACAGTAGGTCTTCAGCATATACTTGTTGAAATGGCAGATGGCTGGAAGAGTGGACAGACAGAAACACGTTGTGTCCCTACCAGGAACAGGCCACATCCGCAGGGGCTGAGAAAAGACATGGGCCGTGCCCGTTTCTGATGGGCAGGTCAGCTGGTTCCAGGATGTTTGGAATAGGCTGGAGGCGTCGGCAGCATCTCCACCAGCCCTGGGTGACGTCCAGGACTCGCTGTTCATTGATGGAGACAGGACTGGTGAAGGTTTTTTTTTTTTTTTTCTGAACAACAGGTGTTGGCCTGGTGAGCCTGGGATCCTGGGTCAGTCCCTCACCTTTTCTTTCTGCAGATGGATGTGGTCTGCCTCAGGAGCCTGAAAAAATCAGGAAACACTCATGCGAGTGGGCCCCACAGACTCCGAAGTTGGGGCGGCTGTGATGGAGAGAGCGCCTGAAAACTCAATCTGAGCAAGAGAAGGCAGGGCGGAGACGTGGAATCTAAGGACACAAGAAAAAGGTGATCCAGGTTCGGCGTGGTGGCAAGCCCTTGTCTGGGCCGTGAGGGCTCGCTCCCTGTCAGCTCACCTGCACAGCAGGAACGGGACAGGTGTTTGTACGCCCTTGGAGATGGCTGCTTCTAGCTGCTGCTGCTTCCTGCTTGGGGAGGGCATTCTCCCAGCCGCTCGGCCTCACAGAAGTGGGCTGCACAGAAGTCACGCCACGTGTCTGAACTTCAGAACTGATGTAAATGCCTGGAGAGCTCCAGCTGCACACACGACACTCTCAACAGGGCACCAAGCACAGAGGCTTAGTTTGGGGGCCGGCCTGGCCTCTTCCTGCCTGAACTGGGCCCTCTCAGGTCCCCTGGGGTGTGGGGAGAGGGGTGTCAGGACCACAGAACACTGAGTCAGAGGTCTGAAGAGCCCGTCTGTCTGGTTTGCAGCCTGGTGGTTTCGTGAGCACCTCGGCTCACCCCACCCAGAAGCCTTGCCACTACCTCGTTTCCCCCAGCCCTCGGAGCGCTTGCCCCAGCAACCCTTGTGTTTCTGACATCCTCAGGTCTGGGCCTTGGGGTCCCTGGCTAGTGTGAAGGGGGTAGGCATGTCCCATGGCTTTGGGGACCCTGCCAGGCATCCTCTGTCACGTGGGGGTCGCAGATGGATGCGTATCTGACACCTAGAAAGCTCCTTGAACATTATTAGAGACTGGCATGTGGCCCCTCGTGTGCACCCCTAGGAAAGCCCCCAGGGAGGCCACAGGGACCCTTGGTGGAGGGGCGCTGAGGAATGGCTTGGTGGGGAGGAGGACGTTGGGCAGCTGAGCTGGTTGCTGGGGTAGAATCCGGCTCCACTGCATCCAGCCTGGAGCCCTGTGCATGTCCCCACACGCCCAGCCCTGTCACTGCGGGCTAGCAGGGCACTGAGGAGGCAGCGCACTGGGAGTGTGACCTGCCCGGCCTGTCCCCCGGTGTGTGGTCTGGGCCCACGGAAGGCCCCTGGCATGGGGTCTGGAAAAGCCTTTGCTGCTTCCCACAAAGCTCACCCCAGCCTCATTGGTGGGTAGTCAGTGACCCCGGTTCACAGATGAGGGTTCTGGGACCCCAGGTGTAGTGGGACGAGCCAGGCCGAACTCTGCCCACCGTCCTGCCCTGCCTGCCTCCTGTGTCCTCCTCTCTGGAGGCCTGAGTCCCTTGGGCCTCTTGCTGTCTCTGCCAATGGCACTCTGGCCCTGGTTGGACACTGAGGGGCACTCGGCCTTTGAGTCTGTCTGGAGCTCGGGCAGGGAGCAGCCGTGTGCTCGTCTCTGCTCTGGGTCTGAGCAGGTGGCCTGAGGCCGGTGCCTGGAAAGGGCGCAGAAGGCCTGGATTTTAGAGGAGAAATGGCTCCGGAGAGGGGCTGGCTTGTCACCAGGCCCCCTGGGGAATGGTGCGGGGTAGCAGCAGGGGGCAGGGGCAGTGGAATGTGGAGGTTGAGACCCCCAGGTTCCTGGCTGGAGGCCAGGGGGCTTTTTAGGGTCACCCCTCGGTGCCATGTCCACTTCCTTGGCCAGTACCTGGGGGCCCTAGAGGCGGGTCCGTCCCTGCCCGGAGCAGCCTCTTGCCTCTGCACAGACCCGGGAGGCCACCAGGGTCCAGACCGGGTATTGGCCTTTGGCGGGCTGAGTGTTCAGATGGCCCCTGGCTGGCCGGGCCGCACAGCCGACCTCTCCCTGTCCCCAGCCTGGGTCCGAGTCTGCTGCCCGCCCCACCCGGCCACCTTGGCCGGTCAGGGGTCTGAACAATTAAAGCCCCTCGTCCCCAATTGGCTTGTGGTATTAAAAACGAATTGCGATCAGCTGGGTTGTCATTTCTACCTGATAAAACATCACTTTTATCGATCCCACTCACCCGGTGCCATCATTTATCTTGCTTCAGCGTTTCACATAATGGCTCATTCGTCTTGATCAAAGTGTGTCCTGCATGTCTGCCCGCCAGGCCCTGCAGCCTCACGTGCCCACCCAGTGCCTTTCCCTGGCCCTGTCCTGGGGGGCAGGGGGCAACCAGTGGGAGGATGGGGGAAAGGAGGAGGGGCTGGGCTGCTGGGAACCGACCCTTGGGCACTCACTTGATTCTGCCACCATCCCCACTTGCCATGTCCCTGCAGTCACTGCCTTCCAGCTCCCCGCCGCCTGCCCACATTCCTGGGCCTATGGTGGCACCCTCCCCTCCCCCATCACCCTCCAGCCCAGGCCTCTGCCCCTGCCCCTCACCCCAGCCCCTTAGAGCCCTTCTCTGGGTGCCACTCCTCCTCCAGGTGCCTCCTGGCTCCTCTAGCCCTGACCTTGGAGCCACAGAGAAAGCAGGCTCATCCGACTGGGGACCCTCTGCCCGGGAGCTCGGGCGTGTCCCATTGTCCAGCAGACACTGCAGACCTCACTGTGCACCGTGGGCTCATGGTGGCCTGGCCTCCGCCACACTCTGCTCCAGCGTCAGGGCCCCCGTACCTCTGGCTACCAGGTGTTCTCCACCTGTCCTCTGCCTGCCCTGCCCTACTCTTCCTCCAGGAGCCCAGGAAGCCCTCCGAGAACATTCTGGGGTTGGTTGGTACTTCGCTGCCTTGGCTGTCCCTATTAGTCTGTTCGCAGCAGGGAGCCCAGTGCCGGGGCCACGGGAGGTCCTCTGGGCTGGAGAGCCACCCCCTCGGCCTCTCTCATGGCGCTGAGTAGTGGATTCGACCCCATGACCTGCCAGCAGAGAAGGTTCCTCCCGGTTCCCGAGGGGATGTGAGTGCCAGCCCTCTGTACTGTCACCCACCCTGCCCTAGCCCCATGCCACCCTCTTGCCTCAGAGCCTCCCTATGTGCCCTGCTCCCCAGCTGTTTGGGAGGAGGCTGGCGGGTCCCAGCCTCTCCCTGCTCCAGCCTCGTCCCACCTGGGTTCTGCCCCAGCCCATAACTGAAGTGGGGTCTCCCGAGCCCATGGGGCTCTCTGGCCTCCGTCTGCCCACCTCTGTCTCCTGAGGGTCCCTAAGCCAGACACCTGAGTCAGCAGGTGCTCCCTTCCTCAGAGCTGCCGCCCTGTTAGGTCCTCTTGGCGCTCACCTGGCTGCCATGGCCTCCCCCAGGCCACTGCCTCCCACTTCCTTGGACCTGGGCCGTCAGCAAACCCCAACTCAGCTGGAAGGCGGGTGCTGCTGCCTCATGGGCTCCGGGCATCTAAGGGCAAAATGTGGCCGCCTTCAGGCACAGCTGGATCCAGGTGCTCAGACAACCCAGTCAGGGCCTGGCAGCGCAGGTGTGGCCCCCACACCACACAGCCCCAGGCATCCTGGGCGGGAGCCCCGCTCCCACTGCCCTCACTTGCGGGCTGCAAACGGCAGAGCCCATGCCCTGCTGTGCCCATGCTGTGCTCCTGGCCAGGCGACGTGGCCTTGGACCTCGTCCTGCGTTGTGGGAAGGGGTCTTGCCCGCTCTGGTCTCTCTGACGCAGGCCGTCCAGCAGAGGAGATGAGAAGGTGGAGGGAGGCATCCGGGCCCGAGCCCATGGGTGGGTGGTGTGTGTGCGCGCGTGAGGGGGGTAATGTGCACGCGTGTACCGATGGCCCCCAGCTCCTCATGCACCTGATGGGGATTCACGTCTGGGTCGTAGCCACACTTTCCATGCTGACCTTGCCCCTGAATACCTGCCCTGATCTGGGGTCCCCTCCCAGGGATCCCCAAGTGTCCTGGAGAAGGCGTGAAACGGCTGGTCCCAGCTAAGAGGCAGGCTTCCGGAAAGCCCCCAGCCTGCAGCCTCGCTGGGCCTGGCTCTCCCGACTGCGGCGGCACCCCAGCTCTCTAGATGTTCCCCGTTTCCTGAAACCCCCGACCTTGGGGGGCCAGCCCCTCATTTAACGATCAAGAGTGTTATTTTTACCCCTGCACAGATGTCAATGGAGAAAGTATTAGTTGAATGAACTAACTCCTGCTTCCTTGCTGAGGGCATCTGCTGTTTGGTCTGCAGACTGGTCCCGGGGCCACAGCACTTTGGGGACCAGCCTTCCTCTTGTGCCTGTGCCCTGTGGGGGTCAACCCCTCCCTCCTATCCTATCCTACCAGTCACACAGACTGCTTCAGGCTGGAGATCTGTCCCACACAAGTGAGATCTATAAGGAAAGGGGCCCTCATCCTGGGGAAGGGATGTCTCGAAGGCCAAGGCCACCCCAAACCTGTCCTGGTCACATGTCCCTGAAGGGCTCTGCTCTGGCCAGTGTGGGGCAGGCTTGGCCCAGACGCCCAGCCCCTGGGGCCTCTGGGAGTTACTGGGCGACGCACACACAGCCAAGCCAGTTAGGGTTCCGGACCACTGAACACCTGTACAATAGTTCATATATTTATTCTTAAGCAAGTTATCAATAAAAAATTTAATACTAAAATGCCTTTACATAGAGTTTGCTGTTCATAAAACCTTTGTGTTTTTTGTTTGTTTTTAGTGTTTACATTGGAAAAACCCCCGACCCTCCTCTTAGTTTACACATTTACAATAGCCGGGCTTCTGCCAGGTGTAGCCAGGTGGGGGGCATCCCACGCACACAGAGGGAAAGGGAGGGAGCAAAGGATGGAGAATCCGGCAGAAGAGGGGAAGGAGGCGGGAAGAGGGCCGAGGAGAGGGTGCTTGTTCCTTTGCGCTCACGGCCTGGTGCTTGGGGTTGCAAATAGCCTTAGACTCCAATTTCCAAGACCAGGCTGTCCCCACTTGGCTGCTGGCCTGGCCTTCTCCATCAGCATCTTCCTCTGCGTCCCGGCCGTGAGCAGGACCTTGGCGCTGTCTCCCAGACGACCGCCAGGAATGAAACATTGCACTCGCGCCAAGACAGAGGGAGTCGGGCGGGAGAGGTACGCTGGGGTGCAGGGGACCCCCTCCAAGTCCCTGCACGTCCCTTGCTGCCACCAGGAGTGGGAGGAACAGCGCCCCCCAGGGGGTGATGACTTCCTGCTTGGAAAGAAAGGGAGGCCGAGAGGGGCTGGGGTGGGGTGCCGGGCACCTGCCAACATCGCTTGTTTCCCAGGGACTTGGACTGTGACTGTGTGTCACACGAGAGCTCATCCTAAGGATCGGTGGCAACCCAGGAGGTTTTCCTGGGCTCCTGGACAGCCAGGGACCCTCCGTGGGGTGGGACGTGGGGAGCACCTGGGCCTTAGTGCCTGTTGGGGACAAGGCTGTTGGGTCACAGGTCTAGCTTGCCCTCCCTGTCCCTTGGCCTCGGGAGAAGTGGAGGTGACGAGTTCTCTGGGTTTACTGGAGCCTGGAGGGCCTGGACAGCTGCCTGGCACTGCAGTGCCCGGGTGCTGGGCAGACGGGCCAACAGCCCCTACGGGTGCTCCCTGCATTCCAGGCCCGGCTGCGGGCAGGAGGGACCTCTGTTCTTACCCAAGCACCAGCCACCAGGCCATTGGCCCTGCCAAGTGGCTGTAGAAAAGGCCCAGAAGCCCCAACGTGTTGGTGGGGCTGGTCCTTTCCCTGCTCTGAGTGGAGGCCGGACAGAGGGAAGTCAGAAACAGCTTGGAATATTCGAGAAATAAAATCAAAACATCACTTTTTCGTATCAATACTTTAAAATATTTGTTCATTTTCGTTTTGTTTTAAACAGAGGTAAGATACATATGGCTGCTGTCACACTCCCGGCCAGGGTCCTGGTTTTCACTCAGCCTCTGCAGTCCCTTCTCCCCGAGGGACCCTCATTGTCCAATCCTCCTCGCAATACTTTTGTTTCCCAGGAGACGGATTCAAAGGAAATAAACTCGAGTGTGACTTCCATCTTACACAGTCCCCAAGAGAGCAGCGGGAGTAACCCAGGGTCCTGGCCGCCCCTCCTGTGGCCCCTGGCCCCCGCTGCCCCGTCATCACAGACGCCCCCGTCGAACTCAGCTAGGCTGAGAAAACAGTGCATTTTCAAAGAAAACTCCCCAGAACAAAATCCCTACACACACACACACACGCACGCACACGCACGTGCACACACGCGCACGCACACACACCCTCGTCACACGTGGGGAAAAGAAATCCTTTTCCACGTTTTTTTTCCATAAAACTTCCCCGCAGAAATACAATATTTACACAGAGAAATAAATAGACAACACACCTGATTTCTGCTTTCCCTGGTGGGAGACAGTCGGAGGTACTAGGGAAAATATGGCTTGGATTCTAATCTCTCGTGAACTGCCGGTGCGGTGTGGGGAAAACAGAGCGGGTGGCGGGCCCTGGCGGGGGTGCGACGGGCTCCCGACGTCCAGGACCCCACTTTCCAGGGAGAGGAACAGGAGCGCCCGGATCCTGCCCCGTGGGCTGCGCGTGCGCTCACACGCGCGCCTCTCCTCCCACTCGCTCCGCGGGGCGGGGCTGGCGCCCCCTGCCCGGCACCTGCCCGGCACCTGCCCGGCACCTGCCGGCGCCGCCCCGGCCCCGAGCGCCCGCGCTCCGGCACTGCCCGGCGGGCGCGCGCTCAGCACAGGATGGGCACGCCGTCGGCTGTCACCAGGCGCCCCGTGGCAGGGTCATAGGTGCCCGCCAGGTAGTAGAGGTCCCGCCGGTCCTGGCACTTGCGGCTCCGCGTCATCTGCTCGTACTGCTCGCGCCCCACGACCTGGCACTTGTGGGAGATGGTCTGCACGTCGTTCTCGTCCTCGTGGCAGGACTGGTACAGCGCGTTCTGCGGGGCCGGGGGAGGGGCGCTCGGCGTCGGGGGCCGGCCTTGGCCAGCGCGCCCCACGCCCCCCACCCGCAGCCGCCCCCCGGATGGGTCCGGGACCCCGACCCCTACGCCCGCAGCCCCCCACCCCGCCCCCGCTCCCCCCGCTCCCCGCCCCTAGGTCCCCCAGCACCCCAGGCCCCCACCTTCCCATCGCTCTGCCGCTTCCCCAGCTTGGTCTCCTCGGGGTGGTAGAACCACTTGACCTTGACCACCATGTTGCTGCCCCAGGACTCCCACAGGTTCTCGATGCGGCCGATGTAGGGCAGGTTGGGGCGGCCGGCCGACAGGAAGACGGCGCAGTCGCCCACGCGCAGCGTCTCCTTGCCCCGGACGATGGCCTTGTAGAACAGCTTCCTGGCCTTGCCCTTCATGCCGCGTCTCTGCACGGGGACAAGCCGGGCAGGGGCGCGGTGAGGGGGCCCGCGGACCTCCGCGGGCGGTGGGGGAGGTGCGGGAGGGAGAACGGCAGAGGGCGGTCTTGTGTGCGGGCCTGTGGGGTGGGCCCCTCGCCGGTAAGACGGGGCAGGTCCATGGCGGGGTCGGCCCTGCACAGCGGCCATGCCGGCCTCGGAAGTGGCTCTAAAGGAGCGTTGGCTTTAGGGCAGGGAGGCCCGAGACCCGTGAGATGTTCACTGCAGTGCACGAGGGCAAAAGCGTGAACCGCCACGTGTCCACCGCAGGGCGTCGGCAAAGAGGTGCCTGCGTCCATGTGATGGCCGTGCCGTTTACCCACGTGGGAAGACGCTCAGGGCAACCCTCCCAAGTGGCACTGTGAAGCCAGATGCAGGGGACACGCGTGCTGTGGTGCAGTGGCGTCCATGACCACGCCACACAGGCCAGGACCCGGACGGGGCTGGCCGCAGCGGCACTGCCTCCTGGATCATGGTGGACATTTCGTCCTTCCCCGGAGTCTCTCAGTTTTTTGTTGACATTGAATGGAATAATCTCCCAAGGGAGGGACGTTTAGGAGGCGGGAGCATGCGCCAGCCTCCTGGGGCACTGGGCTCCTCGCCGGGCTGCCCGCCGCCCACTCACCTGTGTGGGGCTCCCTGACCACTTCCAGAGCTGCCTGGCGGGCAGGAAGGCGGAGATCTTTGGCCGGTTCTCCACGGACGGCAGCCGCTGCCTCCGCGAAGCCTCTTTGGCTTTGTTGAAGCTCAGGGCCTCCTTGCGCTTGAGCTTGGACTTGCCACCGCTAGGGCCCGCGCCCGCGCCCCCGCCGGCCACAGCGGCCCTGGACAGGAAGCAGCGCTGGGCGTGCGCGTGGGGGCCGCTGCCCTTGGAGCGCAGGGCCTCGGGCTGGGCCAGCAGGGTGGGCACAGGGTGGGTGAGGCAGGTCTGGAGCAGCAGTGCCCGGTCCTCGTCGTCCGAGCTGCAGGTGGAGCCGTCGTCGTCGGAGGAGCAGAGACTGGACGTGGACAAGGAGCCCGAGGAGGAGGAGGTGGACGAGCCGGAGGACGAGGAGGACACGGACAGGCGGGCCAGGAAGCGGGAGGGCACGCCGGGGGCCAGCCCAGGCCCAACCTCCTCCTCGTCCGAGTAGGAACTGTGGCAGTCACTGTCACAGGGCAGTGGGTACTCAGCCTGGCCCGCAAACTTACGCAGCGCCAGCCCCATGGGCAGTGGGTGGACAGGCGCCCGCCCCTTCCTGTCTTTGCCCATGAGGGCCGGGTGCGCGTAGCTGGGGCTGGGCAGGGGGCGCCCCAGCTTGGGCCCCAGGTCCTTGTCGCCCGCGAGCAGTGCCTTGCAGTTCTTGTTCTTCGGGGAGGTCACGCCCTCGTGGTCCAGCTTGACCAGGAACTCGCCGCCCGCCCGCCGCCGCCCGCCCTTCTCCGCCTCCGCTCGCTCGGCCTTCTTGGCCCGCAGCAGCTTGTGGGCGCCCCCCGGCAGGCCCGGGCCGGCCCCGCCGACGAAGGGTGCGTATGAGCTGGCCAGGCTGCTGAAGGAGTCGGCGCGGAAGCCGTTGCCGAACACGGGCGTGGCCGCGCTGTGCCCGGGGAACAGCGCCTCGCGGGCCCGCAGCTTCTTGGTGCTGCCGTTGAGCTGGAAGAGGCCCTGCAGCACGCCGGGGCCCTTGCCGCCCGCCGTCGCCGCGCTGCCTTCCTCTTGGTCTGCGCCACCGCCGACCAGCTCAGCAGCGGGCTGCCCCGGCGGCCCAGGAAGTAGTCTGAGGCCCCCGAGGGGGGCTTGGCACCTGAGGTGAGCAGCTCCGCTTTGCCTGGGGGGACGCCAGATAGAGTCAGAGACGCCACCTGGGCCCCTCGTGGCCCCTCAGCCCCGGGATGCCTCCCCACCCGGGTCTCGAGGTCCCCTGAGTACCAGCTTTGTCTTTGCTGATGGATTTCTTCCCCGGGGTCTTCGAGACTTCAGGGCTGTCGTGCACTTTGGGGGGCAGGCTGGGGGCGGTGGGTTCACTGGGTGGGGGCGCCTCGCAGGAAGCTTTCTTGGTCCTCCGGCAGCTGCTGGACACCAGCAGGGCCGGCGAGGGCTCTGTGCCTGCAGAGTGGACGAGTGGCCTCAGTGCTGTGCTGCCAGGGCTGACCGCCTCCCCCCGCCTTCTCCTGGGGAGCCTGCTGCACCCCGCCTGGGGCCGATGGGGCCGGGTGGGGGAGAGAGGGCACACCCCACCCCACCCCCACCCCTGCTCACACTGGATCTTGAAGTCCGGAGGCAGCAGCCTGATGTTGGAGACGGCGATGTGGCCAGTGTCCCCGTCATCAAACTCCACCACCACGGAGTCCAGGTCCTCCTCCTCGTCACTGGAGGCGCCTGGGGACAGGGCCCACCTGAGCCTGCAGCCCCGCACGCAGGGCCCCTGCCTGACAGGAGGGGCTCCCGGGCCGGGCGCCTGACAAATGACACTGGGACGACCTGCTCTTTGATCACATTCGACCTTGGAGCCGCCACAGCCCCCTCCGCCTCCCGCAGTGCTGCCGGAGCCGCGATATTATGGCCATCCATCACCCCCACCCGGGGCGCACACGGCACGCGGGGCCGGCTCCTCCCCACGCACGTGTGCGCAGACGCACATCTGGCTGAGGCCCGCCTGGAGGCCTTGCACCCCGCCCCCTGCCTGTCAGAGCCCAGGGGCCCCACACCCCTGCCTGGGGGAAGCAGGGAGGCAGGATTCACCCCAGGGGAGCTGGTGCCCATGTGACCAGCTCATGACCTCTAGGACCAGGGTTGTGCCCCCTCCCCTGAGGGAAGGGGATGGCCAGCCTCATTGGGGGCCTTGGGCGTGGCTCACCTCGGACCACGTTCCCTGGGTACAGGCAACGGGACTTCTGGCTCCAGTAGGCACAGACCCTTGTGCCCGGCGGCAGGTACCGGCTGGACTGCGGCTGAACGTCGAGCACCTGTGGGAACAGCCAGGGCGGGAGCATGAGCGGGCAGGGAGGAGGGGCACCCGGAGGAATGGGGTACAGCCAGGACCACCTCCCTGGGGCTGAGGGCCAGGGACTGTCCCTCACCGCCTCCTGCAGCAGCTGCTCCAGGGAGTATACCCTCTGCCGGTTCCTCTCTCGCCCTGGATGACGATGCTGTAGCTGAGGGGCACGGGGGACGGGGGCGTGAGACCAGCCTGTGGTCCACAGCCACAGCCCGCCATGCCGGGTCCCCCCCTGCCCACAGCCTGGCCTCACATGTCAGGGGGCTGCAGGGTCCTGACACTGCCCGCGTACAGCAGACTGTCCTCTTTGGGGATGAGCACGGGCAGCCCGTCCTGCAGATCTTCCTTGTGGATGGTGCACGAGCGCGCTGGTGGACAGGGCAGTCAGCGCCAGCCCACCCCGCTGCCCGCCAGGAGCCCGCCCCGCCCACCTGCCTGGCCCCGCCCACCAGGCGCCAGGCCCCGCCCACCGCTCACCCAGAGCAGCGCTCTGCTCTGCGCTCAGGGGACCACCAGCCTCCTCCCCCTCCTCGTCCTCCGAGAAGCTGCTGCTGTCATCAAATTCAAAGTCGTCCTCCACAGCGAAGCTCTCCAGCAGCCGGCTCACCGCCCGGCCCTTGCCCTGGGGGGCCAGAGGGTCAGCTCCCTGGGGGTTGGGGGGCACCAGGGCTGGGGTGGGGTGGGGATGCTACCTGCTTGCCGGCGGCCTTGCTTGCATCCTGCCGGCCTTCCTGCCCTTCCCCAGGATGGCCTTGGCGTTGCGGGGTGACAGGGCGATGGCCAGGGCCCCGTTCTTCCGCTGTCGGGTGGTGGAAAGGGACCGTGGTGAGGGGGGCACCAGCCTCCTTGCCCGCGGCAGCCCAGGGTGACCAGGGCCGACCTGGGCGCCAGGAAAGAGGGCCCCGGAGGCCTGTCTCGGAGGCCCAGAACTCCTGGGCCCCCACTGGCCCTGGGTGACCAATGACCCTGAAGTGCGCACGGACGGAGGGGCTGCTGGCCCTGGCCCTTACCCGCAGGCCGGGCTGCAGCATGGTGCTCTTGCGTGTGGCTCTCTTGAGGCGCTCGCTGGCCAGTCTGCTGCCCTCCTCCCGGCAGGCGAAGGCCCGGGTGGGGCTGAAGAGGGCGTCCCTGCCCGGGGTGGACCCTGGCTCTGCCCGAAGACCGCCTTTTGGCCTTGCCCTTGGCTTTCTTCTTGCCTGGAGCTCCTGGGGCCCTGCGCCCCGGGGCCTGCTCCAGCTTGGTGCCTCCCTTGGCCTTCACCGTCCGCCTTTTGATCTTGACCTCGCTCTCTGGGCTGGACAGGCGGCAGGCCCCTGTGGGAGGGAGTGGCGGCCGTTGGAGGGGTCCTGGCCGCGCGCTGCCGCAGCTGCCCCTGCCGCCTGCTTACCTAGCAGGCCCTGCCGCTCCTTCTTCTTCTTGGCCTTCTGGTTGGCCTCCATCTTGACCACGGAGGAGGGTGAGGGCCCCAGCACGGCCACGCCGGCCCCAGCATGCAGTGCCAGCCCAGGCTCCTTGGGGCTTGCCTCTGTCCCCAAGAGACCCTCGCAGTTTTCGCTGTCATAGCCACTGCCTGGGGGGAGAGGGAGCCGGGTGATGGGCGTCACAGCACTGCCATTTGGAGTGAGGTCAGGGAAGCTGACCATTCGAGTGCGTGGATATGTTGGGGGTTGTGAGTGGAGCCCCATTACTGTCATCCCCAGGCTGCTTTGGGGGACCAGCCACCTGGGCCAGGTGTCCAGGGCAGGTGTTTGCATGGGGACTGGGAGCGGTGAGCCTGTCTGACCTCCTTCTGCCCCGTTTCCCTTTCTTACGCCCTGGGCAGAGGGGAGCACAGCTCCCGGGGCAGGGAACCCCTCCCCAGGGTAGCCCCCTCCCCCTCCGGTCCTGCAGGGTCCCCTCTGCTTCCCGCTTCCCTTTCTCCTCCCCTTGTTCCTGCTCAGGCGAGACCTAGGGGGGAGGAAGCGTCTATTTGTCCAGGCTCCCACTTCTGGATGTGTTTGCTGGGGGTCAGATAACCCCTGCGGGTCAGCCTGGCCGGACATTGCAGGAAGGGAGGCCGAAGCAGGCAAAAGGGCTATTTTTAGCCCCCTTTCCCGGATGTGTCCAGCAGGCCCCTTTTCCTCCCCTTGGCCCTCCATGTGGGGGTGGGGCAGGGGAGCAGCGGGGCTCTGCTCTGGAGTGGGGTCTCTTTCCCCAGCCTGCACCAGCCCGAGGTCCTTCCTGATGGCTGTCTCAGTCCCTGCCTGCCCTGTCCCCCGGCCCCTAGTGACCGTGGCCCAGAGATCCTGACTGTGGCGCTCGACCACCGACTTGCCTGCCTCATGTGCTGCGGCCACGGCCGGCTGAGCTGGGAACTTGGGGGTCTCCCGGCCGCCGTCTTCGCTGTCAGGCTGTGGGTGCCTGGGTGCCCCAGACGCCTTGGTGCTCTTGGCTCGGGATAGCTTCTTCCGGACACGCCCCCCCGGGAACGGGCTGAGGCCGGTGGGCAGCCCCTTGCTCTTACCCTTTGGCTTCAGCTGGGCCACCTTGTGGGCCACGGGGGACGCCAGCTCACTCTGGCCCCGGCTCTTCTTGCACCGAACCTTCTGTGAACAGCAGGCCACAGTGCCTCACTGGGCCCTGCCCAAGGTACCAACAGGGCACTTCTCCCGGCCTTGCCCTCCTGAGGGGCCGCCCCCACCCCCCGACTGCCCATCCTACTCAGGCGGGGGGCAGGGAGGTCACCCCCTCCTCTGGGAGGGATGGCCGAAGTGACAATGCTCCGACCCACCTCTCACCTGTCCCCTCCCAGGGCCCTGGAATAGAGTGGGCAGGAGGTGCCCGTGGCTGGGCCCTGTGGAGGGGCCAATGCCCTCACCTGCCACCCCCACACCAGGTGTGCAGCCGACACGGCAGCCGCGTGGGCTCTCACCCCCGCAAGTCCTTCTGTGACCACCGCGCCCCTGCATCCCTCTCCTGCTGGACCCTAGCCAGCCGAGTCACCATGCAGGCCCCGGAGCCACCTGTGCCGTTGGTGCCCTGACGCTGGCCCGCTTGGTCTGCTCATCTGGACACTGGGACCCCAGCTGGGCACCCCGAGCGGAGGAGGGGTCTGGCGGGGACTCACCGGGAGCCCACGTAGACGCCCTGCTCCAGTCGGCTCCGCTTCTTTGCGGGCTCCTCACCGCCCCGCAGCTCGGCGCACAGCAGGCTCAGGCTGGACCGCACCGCCCTGGGGGCACAGGATGGGGGGGAGCACTGCTGGGGCCCTGGGCCCTGCCTCCCCCCCCCCCGATAGCCCCTGTGGTGCAGCCTTGAGTCTGGGAGATGGCCTTGCCCCGTCTCTCCTGGTCGAGGGTCCTGGGGCATGCTGGGCTGCTGGGGGATGGGGGCGGGGTCCCCGGGCACCCGCCTTCCAGCTAGCTCCCTGTCCACTGGCTAGGGAGGGGCAGCCCAGGGCTCAGGGGCCAGCTGGGCCACTGTGTGACTGGGGGCCATGGCCTCGGTGTTCCCAGCAGGAAAGTAGGCACCATGACCACTGTGCCTCTCGGCAAGGCTGGGTAAGGCCTGCAGTGAGTGCTGGAAATGGGGTCCTCTATCAGCATCTCCACTACACCCCGAAGAATGGGGACAGTGGACAGAGAAACTTGTGTCCAGGCTGTGCCTCGTAGCCCCCAGGGACCCCCACTGCTGGGCTAGGCCCCTGAGCTTCGTCCTTGTCCTCAACTGTGGGTCCTGAGGGAGGGACCCGGTACCCCGCTGCCCATCTCCAAGGCGGGGCCTGGAAAGCTGCTGACGCCAAACCGCAGGCTCCCCAAGCCCCATAGGTCTGGGGCTGGGAGCTTGGCTGCCTGTCGCTTGCCAGATGGGGGCTGGGCCATTCACCTGCCCCCTCCCCCACCCACATGGAATGAGTCAACAGATGGAGGGCCTGGGCCTGGCCTTGGGCTTGTGTGGCTGGTCACCGCCTTTTACTTTCCTGCCCGGAGAGTAGGCTGGGCAGGAAGCCGGTCTGCAGCCATGCTTGGCCCTTGGACCCCAGCCCTCCCACTTCCTGCTTGGGCCTAACTGCCATAGCCCCTGCAGGGCAGGGCCCCACACTGGGTGGAGTGTGGGTGGGAGGGAGCCCCGCTTCTTGGGGAGGAGGGCCCTGGACTTGGTTTTCTTGCCTGTCCTGAGGCCACAGCCTTTCAGCCAGGGCCTGGTTCTTCGGGTCAGGGAAGAAGGTGGCCCCAGTGCAAGAGGCAAGATGGGGGGCTGCCTTGCCAGGACACCCCAACAGGGCCAGACCCCGGCCTCGGCGGGCCCCACCCTGGCCAGTGGCTCCACACACTGGCTGGTCCTCAAAGGAAGACCCCAGGGCCCCCTGCCGGGTGACACCTGGGCAGGGCGGGGGGACAGCTAGGGGAGGCCCCCCCAGCCATATGGCACGTCCCCTCCACGGGCTGCACCCGCAGCCGACGGGAGCTCCCCCTCCCTGTAACCTTCTCTGCATTTGCTAATGTTTTGTGACATAAAGCCCTGAGATTAATTTTTTGCCTCTGTCTTAATTGAAGGAACCATTTAGTGCCGATTTAACTATTATTACCAAATCATCAGATTGATGCAGTGCGCATAGGCGTGCGCCAATCGCGTTTGGAGGAGCTCGCAGGATTTATGCAAATGGGCCTGCCGGGAGAGGCAATTTGTAGCCGGGAAGGACAATTATACCAGGCCCGGGAGTGCGCCAACGACTGCAGCGGGCGCGTAATGGATAATAACATCGCGCGGCAGCCGTGAGCAGCACCGCAGCGTGACCAACGGCTTCATACACTGCAGATAAAGAGGCTTTTACGCAACGCTGCCTTGCGCTCGAGGGGGCCGGCAGGGGCGCCGGTGGGGTGCACGGCCAGGTGTGCGGAGCTGGTGTGGCCATGCTCCAGGTCCAGGGGCGTCAGGGGGGAGGAGCCCAGGGTGGGCCGGGGGCTGACAGCGAGCAGAGGGAGGGGCCTCTGCGCCGGACACGCCCAAGGTCCCAGTTCTGGGGGTGGGCAGTGCTGGGTCAGCAGGGGGAGCAGGGAGGGGGCCAGACAGCCCCGCCCCCGGGTGCCGCCGCTGAGGCCCCACGTGGTGGCCCGGCACCCAGGACTCACTTGACTTTCTTGCCATCGGCTCTGGGGAGCGGCCCCCCGGGACGCAGGGCGGGCAGCAAGCCGGAGTGCTTGCGCTTCCTCGGCCGGCCGGGACCTCGCCTCGCTGGGCTCCTCGAGCTCTCGTCTCTCCTGGCACCGAAGGAGGGGGTCAGGGGCTTCCGCCCACCCCGGCTCCCAGGCCCAGCGGGGCACAGGCCCTCCCAAGTCTTGGCCAGCGGAGCGCCCCCATCCCCCCCCCCCCCCCCCCGTTCCAGCTGTCATGTGCTCTGCCCTGGCCCCCAGCCCCACCTCAGCCTCGACCCCGCTCCCGCCACTGCCCCGGGACAGGGCTCTGCGGGGGCTTCTCTGACGGACCCCTCTCCCTCTCTGCTTGGTTTCTCTCTCAGCGAGCACCTCCAAGAGCCCAGCTTGGCCGGGCACACGCACACGCGGGCCAACCCCCACCGCAGGGCAGGGGCCGTGGGCCCACCCCCACCGCAGGCCGGCCCCTCCCAGCCCCTGCCCGCCGGCCCCGGCGACCCCGGCGTACTCGTGGTCGTGCTTGCGCTGCAGGCGGGCCAACTCCCGCTGCTTCTCCTTGTAGCGCCGCTGCAGCTCCGCCAGCTGCACGCGCATCTCGACCTCCTGCGTGTCCAACCGGTCGATGGCGGCCTTCAGTGGGCAAACCTGGCAGGCAGGGGCACCGGGGTCTGTGAGCTGGCCAGGGCTCCCCCACGGGGCAAGTGGGCGACCTGCCTGGACGCTCATGCGCTGGGCAGTGGGGTGACCAGGGCCCCCCACTCACGGGCTTGGTCTTGGGGGTCCAGGTGTCCTTGCGCTGCAGGATCTGCATTCTGGGGGTGAGCACGGGAACTCTGTGGGGATCGGCGGCAGGGGGCTGGGCCGGGCAGGCAGAGCCATCCAGGTCGGTGGCCTCCACCAGGGACCAGGCAGAGGCCAGTGTGGCCAGGCGCTGCAGGTTGAAGGCCAGCACGTCCTCTTCCTCTGTGGGGAACACGAGGGTCAGTGTGTGCACATAGGCGGCAGGCACACACGGTCCCTCAGAGACCCTTGATGTCAACTTGCATCTCAGCAGGGCCCAGAGTGGAGGCTGCCTGGCTCCCTGAGACGTGAGGACCAAGGATGAGGGGCAGGGGTGGGGCGGGGAGTCCCCCTTGGCACTGAGGGCCAGGCCGGAGGGCTGGCATGTCCCTGGGACAGGACCCGCCGTTTAGGAAAGCCACGTGCCTGTCATGCTTCTAACAGAAACTGCCCATGCATTCTTGCCCAGTCCTGGGATCGTGAAAACCCAGCCCCAGTGGGGGAGGGTGGCCTCTTGCAAGGTCAGAGCCAGGCCAATGTTCCCGCAGCAAGGAGGCCTGGAGTGGAGACTCAGGACCCAAGAGCAACCTCCAAGAGGGGCTGGGGGCAGAGATGGGGGTGGGGTAGGCCCCAGCAGGCCACCCTGGAGAGGGGGTACAGCCAAGAAAGGGCCCTGTGGGGTCAGAAGGGGAGCCTGGAGCGGAGGGTGTCAGGGAGCAGCTGTGATACTCAGAACCTACAGCTGGCTCTGCCTCCGAGAGGGCCCGGGGACAGCGACACCCCAGCAGCAGTGGGCACACTCGACACCCCAAATGACTCCTAACGCAGGGAAGGAACCAGGCTCCTGGGGAAACGGCTGGTTCCAGGAGCCAGGGGGGTGCGGGTGGCGGGGCGGTTACACAGGAAGTGCTCAGAGAGGGACGAGGCCACGTCGGTGCGTGTGGCCAGCGAAGGGGTCGAGTCTGACCCTTCGATCGTCAGATTAAACCGTGGCAGTGACAGATCACGGCGGGTGAAGAACAAGGGGCCAATGGGACATAAATAGTGACTGGGCGGGCGGGGTGCTTGAAGGAGCGCGTGACACTCTACTGTCTCAAAGTACCTCCCCTCGCAATGCGCATCAACTCCAAGACGAGGGGGGCCACCCCCGCCCCCCATGGTGCCTCAGCAAAGGACTGAGCGGAAGCTTAAACCTCTGGACAACAGTTCTGGGTCGAGGCCACAGGACGGCCACAGGACGCTCAGCCCAGAGATAGGGTCCAAGGCGCCCTGGGCTGGGGGAGGGGCTGCAAGCCCCATTTCAGTGAAGAGGTCCACAGGCCTCCCTGCTCTCGGGGTCCCTGCCACCCGGGGAAGCCCCTCTGCGGCTCCCTTCCCCTTGCTCGGTCCCTAAACCGAGCCTGCTGAGACCCCGCAGTCCCCAGGAGGAGTCTGGGGAGGGCGTCTGCTCTGGGCCCCAATAGCCGTATGACTCTGTGGCCACCCCCCCCCCCCGCTGTGGGGAGAGACGGTAACAGCCACGCCCCAGGCCGGGGGGGGGGGGGCGGGGGGGAAGGGCTCCTGTGCCTGGAAAGGTGCGAGCATAACTCAGGCAGGTTGCAGGTCCACTGACACAGACGGCCACGGAGGTCAGGCGGGGTAGAGGAACGGCCAGGGGGATTCAGCGAGCAGGCAGTTCAAAGGAGGGGTCTGGGGGCAGCGCAGCCCACCCCGCTGAGCAACCTGGACTGGAGCCCAGGCGGCACGAGCCAAGCAGCTCCTGGCCGAGGCCTGCTGGTGGGGCCAGCGAAGGCTCTGGACGGCCAGTCGGTGAGGGTGGGGCCGGCCCCCGCTGGGAGAAAACCGCCTGGGCTTTGGCAGCCACCCGCCTTCCTGGACCTGGTCACCTCCTCACCCCCACCTCCCAGGGCCCCCGGCTGGCCCTTCGCCCACTGCTCTGCCTGCCTCAGGGAGGGGGGACTTCAAGGAGTCCCCTGGCGGGAGGAGGGGGCGGGAGGCCCTGCTGGCCCTCTGGGTCTTTGTGCCTCCCTCTGTGCTCCTCATCTGGCTCAGCGCCCCGCCCGGTCCCTCCTGTGCTCCCGGAGTCCTGCTCTTTGTCGGGAGGAGGAGGCTTGTCTCCTGTTTAATCTCAGGCCAAGTGGCCACTGCACTTACGGGGAGCAGCTGTGCAGAGCGGCCACTTAGCTGGGGCAGAGGGAGGGCGGGGGCCTGGGGGTCGGGGTGGGGGACCAGCCGTGGCGGCTCGTTCGGTCCACACACCGTGGTGACTGCAGCGCCTGGCCCAGACCGGCAGCTGCACCGCCCACCCTGGGACACGTGGTCTCCACGTGAGTGTTCATTCAGGGACCGGGCACCCGGCCAGCAGGCATTCACACGCAGGCCGGGTGGCCACACACGGCGCCCGGCATCTGCTTGGCACACTCTCCTGCCGGCCACACTCACGTGCCGGGTCCGGCAGCCAGAGCCCCGCCCGGGCACCCGCCTCACCCTACAGACCCAAACCCCAAGCGAGGGCCTCGGAGGGCCCCGTGGTGAGCCGGCCTGGAGGGGACTCCGCTCATCCCCTTGGCACAGCGGGGGCCTGTCCAGGGACAGGAGAAGTGCCGGACGGAGGCCTGCGAGGGAATTACCTGTACAAGGTCGTTCACTTCCTCTCCGCACAGCACAGAAGGCTGGCGGGAGACACTGCGCTTTGGGAAACCGAGCCAAGAGCTTTGTTGGGCTCTTTCTATGAATATCAGTGCAGCACGATGCCTGGCTAGGGGGTGCCCCCCTGACGGGGCACCCTCTAAGGTAGAGGGGTGGGGCACCTGGTGGAGCACCTGGGCAATGCAGGTGTGTGGAGGGGCCCTGGCTCTCGGGGCAGCGCGGTGACCCGCGGCCTCGGGGTGCCTGGAGCCAGGGGCATCTCATCCCTCAGGTGCCACCGCGCTCCAGCCCCAGCCACTGAGGCCACAGAGAGCTTCTACTGGGCTGGTGGGCAAGAGCAAGGAGTCCTGAGCCGGACCCGTGCAGGCCCTGGGCCGGGGGGGCACAAGCTTTCTCCCTTTTCTTGGCTCCAAGTCCTCAGTCCAGCCACCAAGCATCCCTGCAACTGTGGGCCCTGGCAACCCCATGTGTGAACTGGGACAAGCTTAAGCCCCCTTAAGGTGTCACGAATATCCGCAGCCACGAGGTGCTGCCCTCTGATGCCGTGGTCGGGGTACCATCCTGGCCATGAGGACCCGGTCCCCACAGACCAGTGGGCAGCGAGGTGGGGGGGTGAGACCCCATAGGCCGGTGGAGCAGGGCTGAAGGCTGCTCTCTGGCCGCTGGCCCGAGCCCACGCCCGAGGTCCAGGTCCCAGGGCCCCAGAGGGAGGGGGCAGCAGGCGGTGCTCACCTGGCAGGGCTGGCTCACTCCCCTGCGGCTGGATGTCCAGATCGGCCAGCTCGCTGAGCAGGGCAATGCCGTGAATCCCTGAGCTACGAGGCAGGGGGGCTGTGCTGGGTGGCCCAGGGGCAGCAGGGAGCTGGGGGTCCAGCGGGCTGGTGCTGGGCAGGTCCCCCAGGTCGATGCTGGCGGCCACCAGTGCGTCCAGGCCCGGCAGCGCCCTGGGCAGGCAGCCGTGGCTGGGCGTCGACCCCCAGTCGTCCTCCTCCTCCTCCTGCTCGGCCGCCTCTCGGCACCTGCCTCCTCGGGGCCTGCCGCTCGCCCGCTCAGCCTTCTCCGGGGAGCAGGGCCTCCCCGCCTGCTGCTCTAGGGCCTGGGGACCGGCCCCCAACAGTGGCCCCTGCTCCCCCTCCTCCCTCCCTCCCCCTTAGTCCTCTCCTCTCGGGCCCTCCCTGAGTAGAATTAGCCCGGCCAGTGGCCTCGGGGCCCCCTCCCTCCAGGAGGGCCCCGCATCGCAGTTCTTGTAGCCCCTCCAGTGGGCTGTGGTCTGCTGCCATCCCGGAAGCCCCCGCTCGGCAGGGTGGGGGGTGGCAGCAATGTCCTGGGTGGCCTCCCTGGCCCCTGACGGCAGCCCAGGCTCCTCCAGGCTCCGGGGGCTTCGGGGGGATGGAGGCCCAGGCAAGAACGTCCTTGCTGGCTCAGGCTGGGCCCTGGGGGCGGTGGTTTGCATAGTTTTGGGGTCCGAGAGGTCAGATGAATGCACATTGGGGGGCAAGGAGAAGCCCGAGCTGGCCGTGGGGCACATGTGTCCAGGAGGCAGGTCTGCAAAAAAGGGGTGTCATCAGGAGAGAGTGACGGGTTAAGGTGGCCTGTCCCACATGGGGCCTTGAACCCCTCAGACCCACACCTAGGAGGGACACAGGGCCGGGCCCCTCTCCCTGGCCAGGACGGCCGCAGCCGTCCCCTTGGGGGTCCACGGGAGTCCCTGGGGGCCACCTCTGGCACGGCGCAGTGTGGCTCGCCAGAGGGGGGTGGTTGAACACAAGATAACTCGAATCAGGGCTTTTCTGAACCAGAGCGAGCGGCAGCCTGTCAGAGGCATTACGCCCCATTAACTGCAATAAAAAAAAGAAAAAAAAAGCCTAAAAAAAAAAAACCCTGTTGGCTGGTGTCCGTGTTGTGGAACTGGGGCGGGCTTCGTGTTCGGCACACGAGGCTCCAGTGTAAACACTCAGCCTAATTCAGACAGAATCCAACAGCCGTGCGGGGGGCTGGCAGGCGGCGGGCGGGCTGCAGACCGCGGCTGGCCAGGACCTGCGCCGAGGCCGCCTTCCCCCACTCAGGGCCAAACAGGCGGCATCTCTGCCCCCGACAGCCAAGCATGACGTCCCCGGCCCTGCGGTGTGGTCAGGGTCTCCAGCAGGCCAGGCACTTTGTCATGCCTGGGTCCCAGTGCGGCCTGACTGGGCCTGACCCTTGTCCCACCCCTCTGTCAGGGGCTGGGAAGGGAACGGTGGGGCCCCTGAGTGTTCCTCGTGGAGGTCACCCAGAAGGACTGAGGACAGCAGGGGACAGGTGACACTGCCCGGGTCCCCACCCGGGGCCCGGGGAGGTGGGGGCACGCCTGCAGGTGCCACGGCCAGGCCAAGTGCCGCCCGTCTCACCTGGTTCCAACGTGCTGAGGCCGGCTCCGGCCCGCCGGCCCTCCCCACGCTTGTCCTCGGTGTTGGGCAGCTGGGGGCCAGGCCCAGGGCTGCCGGTGGGGCAGACGGGTAAAGTGCACGGGGCGCCAGGACACACCGGCGGTGGCGGTGTGGGGCGGCTGAGGGGGGCTTCGGGGTGGGGGAGTGGCAGCAGGGTGACAGCTTGGCAGGGCCTGCGGCGGCAGGCGAGGGGGCGCCCTTGGCCGTGGGGGTTAAGGCAACTGGCTTGTGGGTGGACTTCAGGGCCTTCTCCTGGGCGGGCTCCTCCAGCTCCAGGTGCTGGTCCTCGGGCTTCCGCTGTCGGGTGGGGGAGAGGCTCAGCCCGGCTCGGCCCCCCTCGGGGCACCAGGGCTGGGGACTCCCGGGCCAGGCCAGGCTGGAGCAGAGAGGGCGCGCGCAAGCCGTGCCCCGGGTCCCGCGAGGGGTGGCGGGGGGGTACCTGGACCGGGGCGGCCCGCTGCGGCGGCTGCTGCGCTGGGTGCTGTGGGTGCTGTGGCGGCTGCTGCAGGGCGTAGAGCTCCTGCTGCCGCAGGAAGTGGGACCGTGAGTACACGGGGAGCTGGCCCGGGTGCTGCACGTGGGGGCAGGGCCCCGGCCCCCATACACGGGGGGCCACAGCGAGGCCTGGTCCATGACATCGGCTGTGAGCAGAGCCGGGGCAGCCGTCAGCCCCAGCAGGGATGGGGCGCCTGGCCGCGTCCCCACCACACCGAGCCGGCCTCTCCGCCTCTGCCCGCCCCCTCAGCCCCTCGCCCCCCTCGCCGCCCCCGCCCCAGGGGCTGCTCCCTTCCTCTCAGACCCGCTTCCCACACCCCACATGCAGGCGGCCTGGCCCGGACGCCCTTACCGAGGGCATGGGGGGCGGGGTGGGGCGCGGGCTCCGAGGGCAGGATGACGAGCTGAGTGGGGGCGTCCTGGGCGAGGGGAAGACGGAGGGCATGGAGCCGGGCACCGAGGCGGGGAAGCCGGGGGGCAGGTTCTGGTGCAGGGCGGGGTGCCCGAGGCCTGGGGGACAGGGTGCAGTGGTCAGGCAGCGCCGGGGGCCCTGCTGCTCCCCGGTCTCCCACGCTGGGCGCGGGCGTCAGCCTCAGGCCAGCCCTGCCCACCACGCCTGGCCGAGTTCCCTGCCCTGCCCCCCTAGTGACCACAGCACTGACCGTAGGAGTGGCCCCCCATCCACAGGGAGGGGCTGCGGGTGCGGGGCAGCCAGGGGGGGTGGGCGGGGTGGGGGTGGGGGGCTGGTTCCGTGCCCAGCTGGCCGCCCTGCAGTGAGGAGCCTCCGGCGATCATGAGGTGGGGGGCCAGGTCGCCCGGGCAGCTGCCTGACGGGTGGATCCGGGGGAACTCCACGAGCTCCTTGTCCCTGCATGTCACAGGGGGCGGGGCTCAGCACAGCCGCCTGACCGCCCGTCCGCTCCGCCCTACTCCGTGCCATCAACCCGGGAGGCCGGGTCTCGAGGAGCCCAGGCTCCGGCAGGCCTCGGCACGAAGGCCCGATGGTAGAGGGGGTGTTAGCAGAGCTCACCCCAACATGGACAGAACCCCAGCATGAACGAGAGCGGGCTGCGCGCACAGCCCGCGCCCCTGGTGGGCCACCCGCTGCGGCCCCAGCCGCCGCGTCCCACACCCCGGGGTTCCGGCCCGGAGGCGGGAGCCCAGAGCGGGCTGCGCGCACAGCCCCGCCCCTGGTGGGCCGCCCCCCCCTGGCGCCCCAGCCGCCCGTCCCACACCCCGGGGTTCCGGCCCGGAGGCGGGAGCCCCGAGCGGGCTGTGCGCCCGCGACGCGCCGCCCGGTTCTTACGGCAGCAGCAGCTCGCGGCGGCCAGCCCCAGGCGGTCCTCGCACAGCCGGGCCCTCTCCTCCTCCGCCTCCAGGCTCAGCGTGTGGGTCGGGCGGGGCCCGCCGCCCGCTGCAGGGCAGGGGTGGCAGAGGGACAGGGTTGGGGCAGCCGCGAGCCAGGGGCTAAAGGGAGCGGTGACCCCACTTTGAGCTGGGGGGCAGCCCAGGAGCCGGAAGCCCCACGGGCCTCGAAGCTCTTCCGAGGGCAGGGCTCGGGCTCACGGGGGCCGGGAGGGGCCGGTCAGGACGGCGGGTGTGGGGAGGGTCTGGTGGGACAGCCTGGGGTCTGGGAGCCTTGGGAGGGTGGACGAGGGCGGGTCAGCAGCACACCCCACGCCTCCCTCCCCGGGGCGGGTCTGTACCTTTGAAGGCGGGGGCTGCCCGGCCCTGCCGCCCAGTGTTGGTGCCATAGGCCGTCTCTGGCCGGCTCACCGTGTCCTTCTGCCGGGCCAAGGCCACTGCGATGCCCACGGGCGGCTGCCGAGCCTCTCCGTCGCCGTGCAGAGGGTCATGCTCCCGGCTCCGGGCACAGTCGGGCCTGTCCACCTCGCCGGGGGCCTGGCCTGGGCCCTTGGAGGCTGGGAACTTCACGTCCTGCTGGGCGCAGCTGGCCTTGAGGCCACCCAGGCCCACGAAGGGCGCCTTCTGGCTGACGACCAGCGCCTGCTTGCTGTACTGGAGCAGGTTCTTCATGGCCGACACCTCGTCGGCTGGGCCGGGCAGGTCCTGCGGCAGGAGCGGGGCCTGCTGCAGGCTGCGCCGAAGGGGTCCAGGTAGGGCCCCTTGCGCTCCTCGCCGATGGCCATGGGGGCGCCTTGGCCTGACTGGACACTCCACGGGGGCAGCTGGGGCCCGCGTAGCCCAGAGACGCCAGCTCCAGGGACTTGCGCTTGGCCTCGGCTCCACTGACCCCTGGCTCCGCCTCAGGGGCCACCGTGTGCTGCTGATGCCGGATCCGAGCCACCTTCTGGGCCCGGGGGGCCCCGTGGGGGTCTCCTTGCTGGCAGTCTTGTCTAAAGTGCAGCAGGCCTGAGTGACCTTCCCGCCCAGAGGGTCTGGGAGACTCGGCCGGGCACAGTCCTGGGAGGGGACGGGCAAGTCGAAGTAGCTGCTTTTGTCCAGCCCGCCCGTGGGGAGTCCGGGGAAGGGGGCCTCGGGGCCCACGCTGCGGAGACTCTCCAGGCCCTTCAGGCGGGGGTTGAGGGCGGCCTCGAAGCCCCCGGGCCTCCGCTCGCCCTTGCCCTCGGCCTTCAGGTGGGCGTAGGAGACGCCGTAGGGTGCGGCGTGCTCGGGGGCCAAGACCCCCTCCGGGTGCCGGTCTTTGCCTTCACCGGCCACAGCACACGCCTCGGCCGCCTGGAAGGGGCGGCTCTTGTCGGCCAGGTGTCCCACGGAAGGCACGAAGGTGGGCCCGCTGGCCTTCAGGTCCCGGGGGACTTTGTCCTGCAGGGGCAGAGCCCGTCGGGGCCGGCGTGCAGCTGCAGGCAGGGGAAGGAGCCGGCGGCCGTGCTCAGGGCAGGGGGCGGCCCCGCAGGCAGGCCGGACGGCACCGTGTAGGACACGGCGTGATGCAGCATCTGCCTCCGCTCCAGGCACTCGCTGAAGGCCTGCCCCGGCTCCGCCGGCCCCGCCGCCTCCTTGGCACAGCGTCCGGGGGCCGCCATGCCCACGCCCGGCCGCACCAGCACGCCGCCCGCACAGCTGGCCAGCGCAGCCTTGCCCATGTCGCCGTTGAGCACCTTGGTGTTGAGGAGGCAGGAGGCGAGGTGCTTGGGGCGGCCCTCGCAGGGGGGCCCGTCGGCCGGCAGGGGCGGTCCTGGCTTGTGCCGCTCCTTGCCACTGTCCTCCTCGGCCGCCAGCCGCTCCTTGCCCTCGGCCGCCTTGCCCGCCTTCTCCTTGCCCACGAGGAAGCGGTCAAACTCCTTGGCGCCCTTCTGCAGCGTGCCAGCCTCGCCCCGGTCACGGCTGCAGGAGCCGATGGGGTGGCCGGGGGCGGCCCGGGCCACGGCGGGGAAGTTGTGGTTGGTGGGCAGGAGCGCGGGCTGGGGGGGCAGGTTGCGCAGGTAGAAGTTATCTGCATGAGAGAACCAGGGTCAACGGGAGGCTCGGCGGGGCCAGAGAGCCGACCCCCCCAGACGCGTGCTTCGGGGGCCTCTGTAACGCCGACTGGGGGTGACCCAAGGCTACCGTCTGCAGAGGGCTCATGTAAAACATACAGAACAGAATTTGTCACGTCCGCCATGTTTAAGCAGGTGGTACCCCGGCCTTTAGACATTCACACCACTGCGCACCTCGGCACCCATCTCCGGGGCTTCGCATCTTCCCAGGCATTAAACACGACCCCCAGCCCTCCGGAAGGACGGCACTGCGAGTGGCCGAGGGGATTAGGACAGGGTGGGCGGAGCTGACGGGGGCGGGGGGGGGGGGGGGCGGGGGCCAAGCCCAGCTGGTGAGGTCTGGGGCAGCGGCATCTTCCCCCAGCCCCCACGGTGCTGGGGAGCGTCAGTTCATCCTAAGAACCAAGGAGGCCGCTGGCTCACGGTGGATGGCCAAGTGGACGGCAATGTACATGGCCTGGTTGCCATCTCTGGGGACCTTGGGGTCTGGCGCCCCTCGGCACCCAGCTGCGGTGGCTGCAGGCAGCATGGAAGGCCTGGGGCCAGGAGGCAGCAGACAAGGGGGAACCTGAGAATCCTTTGGAGCCTGTAAAACTGTCCTCAGTCATGTAAATTTCTTGTCAATTTCCTGCTAATTAAAACAAGGGGGAAGAGGGGAGCCTGGGAGAAAGCTAATTAGCTGATTCCCAAAGCCAGAGTGTCTCCGTTGCCACAGCACTGGACGCCTAGAGCCCACCAGACCAGGGCCCACTGCCCGTGGGGCCAGGCCCGGGCTCACCCCTGACCGACCCTGTCAAGGTAGCTGCACACGCCGGGGCTGACGAGGGGCCAGGGTGATCCTTTAAAGGAGGAGAAACGAAAATGGTCTGACGTAGGGGACCCAGCTTGCTGTCTGTGGGGTGCCAGCCTCTGGGCAGTAGGCGCGCCTGGGTCTCGCCCCACAGGAACCTGGTCTCCTGGGGAGTCCAGCATCTGTCCATCTCCTGGGTGGGCAGGCAGGGTCTTGTCTGCACCAACCCAGCTGGCCAGCCCGGGCTGGGCCAAGGCCAAGGCCTTCTGCTGCCCCCAAGCCCAAAGGTGCCAGGGCACCTCTGATCTCTCTTGCACAGGTGCCCCCACAGCCAGGGTCCTTATCGAGGACCCCCCAACCTTCATGCCCCTTCTGGGTCCCCATGAGACTCTATGTCTGGGCTCAAGTCCACGTCACTTGTCATCACATTTAAAACATGGTAACCAGCCCCGGGGTCTCCCCACCCCAGCCTCCTAGGCACGCCCCACGGAGCGCTTTCTAAAATGCAAATGAGACCTCCCTGCACCCAGGAAAGCCTAAGACGGCACCGAGGCGACCGGCCACTCCCGGCACCTGTCCCACCCCCAGGCAGTCATGTGCCCTGCAGCACTGCATGGGGTCCGTGCCCTCGAGGCCTGTGTACATGTGTGCTGGAGCTCCCCACCGGCCCCCAACCCTGACTGCTCATCAGCAAAGCTCAATGTCAGTGTCCCCTCTCCAGGGACACCTCCTGGAGGCCCCCTCCAGTCAGCGGTGTGCGAAACTTCTGTCTGCTGGGGCAAAGTGTTGTCTCAGTACCTGCGTGCACACGCGCACGCGCACACATGCACACACGTGCACACACACAAACAGGCACACACACCCCAGCGCCGTCTGATCTCAGGCCCCACTGTGTGGGGGGCCTGGCCTTCGTGAGCCCAGCTAGGCAGGAAGTACAGGCTTCTGGGGGACTCCCTTGGCCCCACCCGATGGCACCCCCCCCAAGCGGCCCCCGGGATGGGTGTAGGACAGGGACAGGTGCTGAGAGCTGGGCACCACCCCCTTGGCCGCGGTCATTTGAGAGGCCTCCACCTGAGCCAGGGGAGCTGCAGACGGTGTGGCCGCGTCTCAGAGCCCCTGCCTGATGCACCTGGACCCGCTGCTTGGCCGGGGTCCTGGGACCCGGAGTTTAAATCCTCCAGGGGCCTGAGAAGCAGGCCCACCCTCCTCTCACCTGCACCCACAGAGGCCCGGGCCGGGAAGGGAGGGGTTGGCAGGCTGGCTGCCTGTCCTAGGTGCCCCAAAAGCCCCCAGCCCTGCCCGCCCACCCCTCCAGCCCCACACAGCCCCTCGAGGGCCCAGCCAGCACTTGCCTTTCTGTGCTCCATAGAAACGGTGCTGCCCATAGAGAACATTGCTGTTTCCATGGTGATCCAAGTGGCTCATGGGTAGGAAGGTCGATGCCAGACTCCCCGAAAATCTGGGGTACCCTGGAGCTAGAGAAGCAAAGACACCGGCTGCAGAGGCACCTCCAGGCCCCAGGGCCCGCCCAACCCCAGGGCAGCGAGGGGCGGGTGCGCGGCCCTGGACGGATGCCCCTCGGGGCCGCGGGAGATCAACCCGTCGTCGTCGATGCGGGGCGTGAACGGACTCGACCAACGCCACCCCGCCACGCGGGCAGACCGAGCTGCCGCCGGGCGGAGCACGGGGAGGGCGCGGGGAGCCGCCATCTCCCTCCCAGCAGCACGCAGTGGCGAGCAAGCTCCGGAGAGCTGTCTCGGGAGGGAGGTGACATGGGGGCCACACGGTGGACAGACGCCCGCCCAGCACAGGCCGCAGCGTCCAACAGGCCCCGGGGGTGGGCAGCCCACCCTGGCACAGGAGCAGGTGGGCCGTGGCAGGCTCCCGTCTGCCGGAGGCCGGGGGCACTGGGCTCCCACCCGCCCGGCCTCCTCTGTGCTCTGAGACCCGCACAGGGAGCTGGTCCCCAGCAGTGGCAGCATCACTCCCACGAGTTCCCTGCACTGGGCCCAGCCCTCCCTGGCGCCTCCAAGTCATTCCAGCAGGCCCCTCTCTCTTCCTCTGAGGGGTCTGCCCTGCCCGGCCCTGCCCACCCAGGGACCCAGCAACATCTTGCAGCCGGCCCACCGGTTGGCCTTGCATCTTAGGGGGCTATGGCCCCCTGGGACGCACACCCTGTTAGCCAGAAGGAATAGGACAGAGAAGTAGCCATCGGCCTGGGAGGTGTACCCAGGCATAGGCACCCGGTCGGCCACGGGAAGTGTGGTTTGTCTGCTGGGGCCCCGGCCACCCAGACTGTGGCCACTCACGGCTGGGATCTCCCCACCAGGCCCAGTGGGAGGGGGAGGGGAGGACAGGGGGCCTGGTCTGGGGTGGCCAGGACAGGCAGGACCCTGTCTTGCTCCAGAACTCAAGCCTTGAGCTGATGCTTGAAAGATGTTCCTGCAGAAAACGGGCCCCAGGAGAGTTTCCCTTGGGGACCCCACGACTGTCCCAAGAGCCACTGGGTAGCGTGAGTGGCTTCCCGCCCAGCTCCTGGCCGCCTCTGCTGTGCTGAGGGAGGGGGGCCCAGGGAAGCCGGGTTTGGCTCAGGGCCGGCGGGGACGAGGAGCCCAGCAGCAGAGCTCAGAGCGAGAAACGCCCAGGTGTCGATGCACTCGGGCCCCCGCCCCATCCAAGTGGGGTACCCTGTGCCCAACTCCAGCGGGCCCCTTGGCGCGGCAAGCCACCTTCCGCCCCTGAGGCCACAATTAGACATTCCTAGTCCAATGGGTCCAACGTGAAGCTATGGGGTGCCGCCACCCCAAGAGGCTCCTGCCCCAGGCAGAACGTGTCCCGGGCCCCTTGAGCTCAGGGAACACGAAGGCCCTGAGAAGGCCCGAGTGGTCTCCTGCTCGGTCCCCATCCCCGGAGCCCAGGCCACCCTGCCGGTCCCCCTGCGGCCCCACTCCTGTGAGGCCGCGGGCGGAGTCCCACTGGCTTGGTTTCTGTGGGGACACGTGTGGAGCAGGCCCCCTAGACACAACGCAGCCCCTGGGAGGCGTGGCAAAGGCAGGGGCCCGTTGTGTGTCTATGGGGGAGCGGTTGAACCACACAGCTGTCCCCCTTTAATTGGCTGCCGTTAAATGTTTTATGGGGCCTTGCTTTGGTAAACAGAAGTCTGTAAATTCCTCCTTCCCAGACTCCGTGTCCTAGGGGCGGACCCCCATGACCCCTGCGGAAGTCTTGGCCCCCCGCCCACCAAGGCGGGGGTAGCAGGCATTCAGCCGGCTGAGGGGTGCACACCTCTCTGCGGCCCCTGTGGGGTGGTGTGCGGACAAGGCCCTGCATGTCCCTCTGCTCTGACCCTGAGCTGGCGACCATCCACCAGTTGTGGGGCGTAGATGTCTACCGGGGTCTGTCCCTCACCTCCAGTCTGCAGAGGCCCCGCCCTCTGAGACCCCAGAAGGGGGATCAGGGCTGGGGGGAGGAAGCAGGGGGCAGATGGGGGAGGAAGCAGGGGGCAGATGGGGAAGGCAGAAGAAACGAAGGGGTGCAGGTCGGGGGTGGCTGGGTGGGGAGCAAGGAGAGGCCCGGACGGGCAGGGTGAGCGGACAGGAGAAGCCAGGGAGAAGCCCTCCCCGCCAGCCACAGAAAGGCCCTTTCTCCCCTCAGCGAGACCGCACTCCCTGAATTGAGAAAGAAAATGAAACATGGTTTTTATGAATCAAAACAGCTGTTCTGAGACCAGAAGCCAGAAGCCAGAAGCCAGGGCTGCCAGCGCCTTGGAGGGGCCGTCAGAGGATGGGGCAGGGCCCAGGGAGGGGAGGCACAGGGCATGGCGGAGCCCATGGGACAGGGCGGCCATAGACACGTGCGGTTTGGGGCGAAGCGGGACACCTGGGGCCCAGGGCCAGAGGGCCCGACCTTGTGTGGCATGGTCCAGGGCCCCTTTCCACGCCCCCACAGCCCTTGAGGTTGGGGCTGCTGTCACCATCCCCACTGACAAGGGGCACCTGCAGCAAAGCACCTGTCCTGGTGGGAAGCCAGGCCCCAGGCCTGCCGTCCCCTCCTTCCCCCCATGCCCAGGAGTCCTGGAGGTCCCCGGCGAGCCCCGAGAGGCCCTGGGCCTGAGTGGATGTCTCTCTGAGGACTCCCCCACCCTGGCCCCACAGCTGAGTTGCTGGGAGGCTCGACCCAACCCCGTGACATAAGTGGCGAGGGGTCAAAAGGTGAATGCCTGATGGGGTGTGATGATGCAGGACCAGCACCCCGACCCACGTGGCTGGGCAGGGGCAGCACACGAGGTCCCAACAGGCAAGGTGACCACAGCACCAGACTCTCCCAGCACCCCTGGGCCTTGGCCAGCCAAGCCCAGGAAGTTCGGGGGTTCTGGGCAGGAAGGAAGGAGACAGCGGGCAGCTCGCCCTGCTGGGGACGTCCAGAGGACAGGGTCTGAAGGGCAGAGGGGGCAGGAGGGCAGGTAGGGACACTTCACAGGGGAAATCAATGAGAGGGTGTGAGCTCCTCCACCCCCCAGAGAAGGGGGGGAGACCAGGAAGACCCAAGGCCTGCTGCAAGCCAGCCAGCTGGAGAGGAAGGAGGGGTGCCCGCTCCCCACACCGCCCTGCTGGCCTGAGGCGTCGCAGCCCACACCACACAGCAGCAGGGCACCTCGCTTCTCCTGGGAGTCGCTGCAGCTCTTCCCCAGAGGCTCGTCGTGTCCAGGAGCCTGGGGGGCGTCAGGGGACCCCCCGCCCCAGGGTCACCTGGGAGCCCTCCAACCTGGGGGTCTGTCCTGCTCGCTGCCCCTGCCCCCACACCACGAGGACAAGGCCGTCTGCAGCAGGAGTCGGGACAAGCAGCACTGCCCCCCAGACGATGGCACCCACACAGATCCCGAGGTTCACACTGCTAGCAAGTCCTGGCATCAGGCCCCAACACGCCTGGCTGAACCCTGGCTGCTGTGCCAGAATCTGTGCTTTTACGGGGGGGGCTCCACGGAACGCGGAGTGGACTCCCCTCTGCCCAGGCCCGGCCGCCGCGGTCCCACTGCCCCAGGTGCAGGAGACCGGCTGCCCCTGCTCAGGCATCCGGAGGGCGCGCTTGCAACAGCCCCTCTCCACGTCCCCCCTCTGCCCCGGCCAAGCCCCCCTCCACTTCAGCCACGGCCCCTCCCTCGGCACCCCCAGACCCCCCCAGGCCTCTGGGCTGTGCTTCCGAAGCCAAGGCAGCACGCTGGCTGTGCCGTGCGGGGGGAGTGCCAGCGACATGCCTCCTTGGGGCCGGAGTGGGCCTGGGGGGCCCGGCCCCCACCATGGGCTCACCCCGATTCCTGCCTCTGTCCCATCATAGTCGGCCCCCTATGTGGCCTGGGGGTCCTGGGTCAGGCGCCCCATGCACACACACTGCCCTGGCCTCCCAGGTGTAGGACCGGCGTTCTGTCCCCAGGCCCAGAGGAGCGGCTGAGAGCGGGGGAAGGTGCCAGGCTCCCGAGGTGCTGCTGGAGCAGCGGGCAGCCTGCCCGGGACCCAGGCTCCTGACACATGCCCTAGAGGGAGGAGCGAGGCCCAGGCCCCAGAGCAGACATGCAAAGCCGGCAGAGGCCCCTCAAGGGAGTTGGGGCCTGAGGACTGAGGAGGGCTGGGTAAAGAACGGCATCTCAGAGCTTGGAGCCAGGAGCAAGCTGGTGTGACCCCCAAAACCTTTGCCGGCATCCCGCACTGCAGCGCCGACTCCTAGGGACTGACACCCACCTCACCCTGCCCAGACCTCCTGCCCCCAGAGCGCCAAGCTGTCCAAGGTGTCCTGGACACGTGCAGGTCATCATGCCTGGGGGGTCCGGGGGGCTTGGGGCCATGGGAACAACCTGAGCCCACAGACAGGCAAAGCCTTTGGCCAGGCAGTGACACGGGCCTCTCCCACCCAGTCAGACCCCGAGCTGCCTGCACCCACGGCCCCGCGGAAGTGGACAGCTGGGGACGAGCAAGGACAGAGGGGTCTTGGGCAAGGGTTCCCGGGGGACTCCACTAGGTGCTTGCAGCGTGGCCTGCATCACGCTCAGCCTGTGTGGCCTGCTCCGTCCACCAGGTGAGATTTGCAGGTGGGGAAACGGCTCAGGGCCGTGGCTGTCCAGCCGCCAGGCCATACCCGCGGATTCGGACTAATGCTCCTTTTGGGCTGTGAAGATGCCCCTTGCCAGGGGCCCGGGGCCTTGTCTGGCACAGCCCCGAGGCCCACGGCCACCTGGCTGCAGGCAGGGGCTGTCCCGCCCTGCCCTGGGACCAGGCAGAGCTGGGGAAGGGGGCCGCCTGCTCCCAGTCCAGGGAGGGCTGAGGGAGGCGTGGCTCAGAGGGCAGAGGCGCCGCACCAGGGCAGCAGGATGCAGGGGAGCTGGGAGGAATCTGTATTCACATCCCACCACACCTGCCCAAGCCTCCGTCTCTCCACCCATAAAATGGGTGACAGCTGCCCCGTAACACGGCGTTGCTGAGAAGCGTAAACCAGGCGAGGCCACCCCAGAGCCAGGAACGGGATGCAGCACCGTCACCCTGAGTGCCACAGTGTGCCACCTGGCCTGCCCTGGAGCCACGGACTGGACCCGAGGCTCCCGTCCCAGGGGCAGCAGCTGCGGCAGGCACCAGACCCGGCAGGTGGGACTGGCTGGGTGCCCTCTGCTGGCCCAGCCTGATGAAGCGGCCGCTCAAGGGGGTGTAGTGCCCAGAGAGCCCAGCCACGCCTAGGGCCCACGTGTGCCCACGGCCGCCCAAGGCTGCCCCTCCAGGTGGCACGAGGGCCCATGAGTCGTCCAGGCAGTGTAGCACAGCAGCTCCGGGGCCCCCCTCCCCAGCTGAGCCCCCAGGCACAGAATCCCCTTTCATCAGCCCTGTGGGTGGTCCCAGCCAGGCAGCTGGGGGTGGGGAGGGAGGGGCCGGGCTCACTGACAATAAGACCAGCTGTGCTGGCCCCCGCCTCCACCTCCCCCTGACCCACGGGGGCAGGCTGGCTGGACACTAGCTCACCCCAACCAGGGGCCAGTTCCGCTGCCTACCCCCACCCGAAGTCCCAGAGGGCACTGTCCAGCCTGCAGCAGGATCCCTCACTTGGGTGAGCCCGGGGTCCCGGAGGCGGAGGCCTGGACACGGGGGCTCTGCTCAGGGCCAGATGTTCCGGAGGCTCCTGCAGCTGCGCTGCCCCCCGCCCTCCAGCTGCCCACACCGGGGGAGCAGGAAGTCCCAGCCCCTGCGCTGGCAGCGGCCCCCACATGGCAGGCGGAGTCCGCCAGTGGAGAGGTGGGGGCCTGCCTTGGGGGGGACCAGGGCCCGTTCCCCACATCTGGCCCCCACCTGCTGCCCCGTCCTGGCCTCCCGCCCCTTCAGAGGCTCAGCCCCAGCCAGGCTTTGCGGGCACCTGCTCCTGGGGCTGCTGTGGACGAACCGGGTTGGAGCCAGACTCCAGCAGCCTGCCCAGGCAGCCCACCGCGCCTGCGGACCGCCACTCTCCGGTCGTGTTCCATGCCCCCCTTCCCTCCGATGCTCACGGCAGAGAAGCAGGCCCCAGCACGCGGGGCGCCAGCTGGCACCCAGTCAAACTAGCAGCCAGGGCACCTGCCAGGGCAGCCAGCCAGCCGGCACCGCCGCCCGGTCACCCCGCCCGCCCGCTGGCCTTTATGCTCCGAGCTCGCAGCGAGGCAGCCGGCACCACGTGGCTTGTCGGGGAGCGAGGCTGCAGCATGCAGACGGCAGGGCGGAGGGCAGGGGAACCCCCGAGGAAGGGGATCCCGGGGCGGGGCAGCTGAACTGAGGGCACAGGAGGGCAGCTGGGAGAGGCCCCAGGCCAGACACACACGCTGCCCGCAGGTGGAACCTGGCAGGTTAGGGGGTGCCCCCGCCGCTCATCTTCAGCTCCCTGTTCTGGAGCCTGGGTGGGCAGCCAAGGCCGCATCACGCTTCCCTGCGTCCTGGGTCCCTCTGTGCTTGCCCCCTCCATGCCCCAACACGTGTGCTCTCTCTCCCTGGGCTGTGGCATGCCCTCCCAGGAAGCCCGGTGGTGTACCAGGTGGCCCAGCATCGAGCCCTTCTCCTGCTCAGGCTGTGTCTCAGGGATGCTGGACGGGGCACAGGCCATGATGCCACCCCAACGCCGGCCTCCCACGCAGCCAGGTGGACTCCCTGGGGTGCCGGCTGAGGGCGGCGGGGTGCCCCAAGGCTGCAAGCCACTCTGGGAAGGCAGCCGTTGACTCAGGGGAAGTGAGTGGCCCGAGGCCGTTGAGCGTGGTGTCACAGGCGGCCTCCCACCCCACCCTCCCAGCAGCCCCCAGAGGGGCAGGATGGGGGCACCTTCTTCCAGCGCCCCAGGGCAGGTGGCACTGCCCACAAACTGCCGTCCTCACCAGCGAGGTCCCCAGGAGTGGGACAGAGCTGCTACCAAGACTCCCAAACCCCGACCGGGGCCCACCGCTGCACAGGGGGAAACCAAGTCAGCAGCCTGCTGAGCCTGCACCTGCGGCCGGGCTGGGCAGGGAGCGGCCGTTAATTCAGTTGAGGTGGTCACACATGGGGGCTGCAGGCCCCCCCACAGCCCCCCCTCTCCCGCAGACATCCTGGGAGCCAGATACTCCTGCCAGACCAGGAGTGATGGAGACACCGGAGGCGGAAGGCTGGACGGGGCTGGGGGCCAGCGGTGCCCAGAGCGTGTGGGGCCCTCCCACGGCCAGCGCAGGGAGCCCCACACCAGCGCCCGGCAGTCTGCACCCGGTCTCCCCCGGGGGAGGCTCGGCAGTGGCACGTGGGCGAGCCTGGGCCAGGGCCCTCGCCGGCCGCCTCCCCTCCACTGGGGAAGACGCGGCTCCTTATCGCCTGGCCGACATGTGCACTCTGCTCGGCGCTTAAAGCCCAGATTATTTTAACAACTGTCCCTCACTCGTCACCTGTCCTGTTGGGAAAACAGCCCCTTTCTTGTTGCACAAAGAGAGTTTCTCGCGCGCTCCGGCAGGGCCGGCGTGGTGTGTGGGTCCGCGCACTCTGCAAACACAGCGCCCGCCCCTCGCAGGCACCGAGCTCCGGCGGTGCGGGCGCCAGGAGCGTAGAGCCCTCTGCCCGGTGCCAACTGCAATCACCTCCTGCAAGCCAGGCGCTCACTTTAACCCTTCCCACGCCTGAGCGAGGGCGGCTGAGAGGGACCAGCAGCCGCAGGCTAGGGACGCTGGGGCCCGGCGCTGCCGCCCACGTCACCGTGCCAAGAGACTGAGCAGACAGGGGGAAGAGGCGGGTGCCCTGCCCAAGGAAAGGGAAAGCCGAGGGGACCCCAGAGTCCTTGAATGGCCTCCAGGAGCTCTCCTCCCAGCCTTGCAGCCTGAGAGGGACACTCACTCATGAGGCACCTACTGTGTGCACAGGGCCGCCTCCCGGGGAGGGCCGGGGGCCTGGGAGGGACCCTGTTCTAGGCCAGGCTCCCAGGGTGGCAGCCTGAGCATGTTGACAGCTCTCTCCTCCCTGCCCCTCCCTACCAGCTGGGACATCTGGAGCCCATGCCTCCCCAAGTCTGGGGGGCGGCTGCAGCCAGCGAGGAGGTGCAGCCCCGCCTGGCTCCGCCCCGCCCCATCTGCGGTGCACATCTGGCCAGGACCGCTGCTGGGCGGGGCCCACAGGGCCCACCGGTTTCCAACCAATTACCTACCACCTCTCCCACGGCGCTCCGTGCCCGGAAGCCGGCCCCTCGCCAAGGGCCCCTCGCCAAGAGCTCGAGTGCTCAGTGGGATCTCACCGGCCACGGCAGGGGAGCCCTCCACCCCGTCACTCGCCCTGGGCACCAGTCAGCGGCTCCCGCCGCAGGAGTTGCCGGGAGCCCAGACCCCGACTTACCTTCGTGGGAGTGGGAGAACCAGATCTGGGAGGTGGCGGGGTGGGAGCCGCGGTACGCCGGCTCCGAGGGGGAGGGGGCGGGGCCGCCGGGGTGTGCCGAGGCCGCGGAGCCCAGGCCGCTGGAGAGGAAACTGCCCATGAAGGAGGAGGCCGGGGAGCTCCCCATCAGGCGGCTGCTGGCTGTGGACACAGGGGCGAGAGTCAGTCTGGGCAGGCATGGCACCCCCACCAAGGAGCCCTTCGGCGGGGGCCCTCAGGCCCCGAGCTCCCCGAGCCCCGCAAGCTTTCGTCTTCCGGCACCCAAGACGCTGAGGCGCGAGCAGCCGCCCACTCGGACGCCTGACAGCCATGCTCGGGGTCCGGAGGCCTGGCGCGCGCGTTACTGCGGAACCCTCGAGAATGGCACCCTGCGGCTGTCCGGCACCCGCCCCGCCCTCCCCCCCCCAACCAGGTGCCAGGTGCTGCTCAGGGCCTGGGGAGCGCACTGCCTCCCGGGCTGGCCTTCTCTCCAGGGCCAGGGCCCCTGACCCTGCCAGACACACGGGGCAGACCTGCGAAAGTGCTGTCTGCGCCCACAGCTCCGGGAAGCGTCACGGGTCAGTAAGGCACTGCCAGAGGCCGCGCCCCAGCCCTGCTGCCCCTGCAATTCTAGGCTCGCCCCGCAGCGGGGTCTTCAGCCTTCTTCCCAGTCCGGGTTAACTGACTCATCAGACTAGGGGCTCCATCCCAAGGGAACAAGAGGAGAAACCGAGGCACAAGATGAGAAAGGAAAGGCGGAGCCTGAGGGTCGATGCCACGGCCCTGCTTCTACACGCCTTGGGTGGCTCAGGGTTGCCCCGACTGGACTGGCATGGAGACACAGGTGGCCACTCACCACCTCCCCCACAGCCACCTGTGCCCTCCAGCACTGTATCCCTTCTCTGCCCAAGGCCAGTGGCCAAGGCCAGGCAGAGTGAAGTCTGCCTGGGTTTCCATGGCAACCTGTGCCTTGCACAGGAAGGACAGACATATAGGCCCAGCATGCACAGCAGTCCCCCCCATGCCTGGTGGGTGGTCCGGGGTGTGTGCTTGGCCCCCACCCCGGCAGGGCGCCCTAGCACCTTGTCACCTCCACCCACAGGCAGCAAGGGAGTGGGGCGCAGGGACCTGGGGCCCTGCCGCCCTGACAGGCTGAGCGTAGGTGCCTGTTGGGGTGTTTGGGGCTTCTGGGGACCCAGGAGGCTGTGGGCCCAGCCCAAGGTGAGTCAGGGCAGCTGCTTCCCAGCCCGGGAGGCAGAGGACTTGGTGGATTGGTGATGCCTCATTCAGCTGCCTGGGCCCTGGGAGCTTCCCAGACACAGGGTGACTCAGCAGAGAGGCGGGGAGGCCAGGCGGGAGAGGGAGGGGCTGCCCTGGCCGGACCCTGGTGCCGCCCCCTCCATGTGCGGGTGCAAGGGCCTGGAGAAGGGTCCGTGCGCGCTGGCCGGCTGGGGTGCGAGCTGACCTCTGCGGTCACTGTCAGGCCGCAGGGAGACCCGGAGAGGACCCGGGGGCAGGGGGCGCAGGGGCGCAGGAGCCAGGGACTTCCCAGACCGCAGGGCTGGGGCGGCCATGGGCCACGGCCAGACCACAGGCACGTCCAGCCGGGGGAGGGGACGCTGGGCTGGGAAGGGAAGTTTGGCCTCCTGGGCGGGCCTGGAGCAGGGTGGGAGAGGGAGGGCGGGGGGCCCCAGGGACCCTGGGGGGGCCATGCCTGTGGGATGAATGGGGCCTCTTCCTGCCTCACCCGGCCCACCCCAGATCCCCCAGGCCTTCCCACCCCCGCGCCCTCCCAGGCAAGTCCTCCCACCCTGCTCCTTCAGGGACAGTGGGAAGCGGCCGGGCCCCGGGCCCAGGAGCCAGGTCTGGATAAAGGCTTTCTCCAGCTCGGCCTGAGAACTCCGCACCTGGCCGGCTCCCACGGCACGTGGGCCAGACACCCAGGCCCCTGGTCCGGCCACAGCGCCCTCTGCTCCATGGGTCCTGACACCAAAGCTTCAAGGCAGCTCCCTCAGAGGGTCTCACATGCCCCAGACCCCGTAGGGGCAGCAGGCGCCTCCTTAAGACCCGCCACCACCTGGGCCTCTGAGGACCACCACCTGGGGCAGGGGCAGGTGGGGAGCAGGCCTGAGGACCTGCGGGGTGTCTGCCCCGACTGGAACCCTAAACTTGAATCTGGTGAGGAGCTCAGGAAATGACGCGTCCTCCCAGGAGACTGATCCTGGCCTCAGGTGGGGGCCCTGAGCTGACGGCACCCGAGAGGGGCATTCCACCGCACGGGGGCTGTGGGGTGGGGGCGCCACAGCTTGGCCAGCCCCGGTGCTGGCTCCACGGAGCAGGGACATGCCAGTGACAGGCTGTGCTTCCTCCTGTGGCCAGAGACCCCGAGCCTGGGGCCTGCCTCGCCCCGCACTGGCCTGTCTTTCTGCTTAGGGGCCGGCTTGGAGTGTTTCCTCACAGCTGGCTTCTCTGAATCCACGAGGAAGGGACCCCTCCTAAGAGTGTGGGAAATGAGGGGGTGGGACGGTGCTCAGCCCCCGGGCTCCTCCTCCCAGGCTCCCCAGGGTTTGCCTTTGCCCCTGCCCACCTGGTCTGACCCTCTCCCCGGCCGTGTGGGTGGGACCCCACATGGCACCCCGTGGGCCAGGCAGTCTCTGGGGATCTCCACTCCCCCTTCCTTCCATACCGAAACAGAACATGCTTGTCACGACGACATCGCGTCTTTACACGTTCGCTATAAAAACGCTCAGTGGATGACGTGCAGGACTTGGTCGGGTGCCAGGTGACCTCTCCCTCCCCTACCCCCGGCCCCAAGCACAGGCCCTGCCAGGAGCTCTCTCGCAGGTGCGTCCCTGGCCCGGGCCCGTCCGGGGGGCTCCATGGCCCTTGCTCTGGAGGGTTCTGTCTCCCCAACACTGTCCCAGGCTGGAAGTTAGGAAGCGGTGAGGGCCTTGCCGGGGTGCACCACCGTGGGGGGGTGTCGGGAGGAGGCTGTGGCCCCTGGAGCTGCCCCCATTCCAGCCAGCTCCTGACCCCTGGACACAGCACCCCGGCTCCCGCTGCCACCTCCATCTCTGAGGAGTTTGGTGATGGCACCGCGTCTGGCCAGCAGAGCTGTGGCAGACCTGGCTGCCACCTCCCCAGCCCCGCCCGCCAACCAGTAGGCAGCCCCGGACGGAGCAGAGCAGAGCTGCCTGGACCCTGGCCAGGGTTGGGGCTGAGTGGCCAAGTCTGGCCGGGAACTGGGCTGTAGGCCTCTTTCCCCCTGGCAAGGCCCTGCCCATGGAGTACTGCAGTTACTGGACTGGGAGGGGACAGTGAGAGCCCCAAGAAGCAGGGAGGGACGGGGGCTCTCAGGCTGGACCCTGGGCTGGGGGCCCGGGTCCTGGCACCGTCTGCACCAGGGGCTTTAAAGACCTCGTGCTAACTTATGTCACGGCCATCCCAGGCGGGAGCCTGCCATGTGGCTCACAAAGAAACGGGCCCCATGGTCCCAGGGCAGGGTCTGAAGGAGGCCTGTGAATCCGAGGTCACTCTATGAGGTAGCCACACCCCCAGGTCCCTGTCGGCTCTCGTCACAGGGACAGGGCACATGTTTAGGGTTATCTGGCAAAGGGACCTGAACACTGTGTGAGGTGTCAGCAGGGCCACTGGGGCGGGCCACTTCTGCCTAAGCATCTGCCCCCGGCTGGCCCAGCCAGGGTCAGCAGCCCCGGCCGGAGCCCCAGCGCTGCCTCAGCAATGCCCAGTGCCCCACGGAGGCCTGGCCCGGGCCCCAGGCTGGCTGGGAAAACCACTCCGGAAGCCAGCCGGCCCAGGGGAGCTGGTCACACCCCCTCACGGCCCAGCTCCTCAGGCACAGCCCCCACCCCCGGAGGCCTGCCTGTCCCCATGCCCCAAGGCACCAACAGGCTGCACCTGGCCCCTGGCTTGGTGGCCACTTCTCTCCTGGCTCCCAGCTGGACGGAGCCATGCTGGAATGCCCTGTCACCCCAAGAATCTCAAGTGACTACTGAGCGCAGCCTTTGCCCACAGGGTCACTGTGCATTGTGGTTGGCACCAAGTAGGTGGCAAAGGTGGCCCTATGTGGCCAGGCCAAACCAAGTGGGTTGGGGTCTTCCTCTGCGGACCTGTCGCCAGGCCCACCTGCCTTGACAGAACTGTCGGCAGATGTTGGGCAGCCCCATGGGCTCCTGCCCAGAGCCCAGAGCCCATGTGCTGTCCGGGTGCTTCCAGTGCCCGGCCCACTGAGACCACCCACAGGTCTGACAGGCGGCAAGGCGCCCAGAGCTGGAGGAGCAGGCACACCGGGGGCCACGCCCCGGCCTGACGGCCAGGGACCCGCTGTGCCCGACCGCCCCTCTCCCTCCGGCCCCGGCGCCCTGCCCCGCCGTCCTAGGCCGGGGCACCAGAAGCCATGCTCCGCCGCGACCCCCGCCCGGGGTAGAGGGAGCAGAAGCAGGGGCGGGGGCTCTAGCGCTGGGAGGCGGAGCGCGGAGCGGGGCGGGGCGGGCGGGGCGGGGCTGCAGCCGGCGCGGAGCGCGAGCGCCGCCAGGATTCATTGTGACTTAAGTGAGCCCCGGCCCGCACCCTCCTCTTCTGCTCTTCTGGAAACTGTGAAATGGGTTGTAAAAAAAAAAAAAAAAAAAAAAAAGGCCTCACTGAGAGATGGCTGGCGGCCACTCCTGAGAAGCAGCCCCTTCCCAGACTCCCGCTCCCGCCGCTTCCGGAAGCCCAGCTGACGGGCTGCTGGCACGGGGCTCCCGCTCGGAGTCTGGCGGCGGCGCCCGCCGCCCGCGCCAGCTCCCGCCCCCGCTCACACCTGCTCAGGCTCCCTGCTCCCCCACATCGTGCCTCCCGAGTCGCCTGAACAGCCTGCCTGGGCGCAGGGGACACCTGGCTCCCCCAGGGCCATCCCTGGGTCTCCCCCAGGACACTAGGTGTGGCTGGGACACTGCAGCGACAGGTGGCCTCCAGAGCACCCCCCTGGAGTAGAGCCAGGCCCCAGAAGGAGCTGAGCGGGAGGGGGAGGGGGAGGAGGCAGGATCAAAAGCCCTGAGGGGGACCTTGCCCACACCCCTCTGGCCAGGAGACCGAGGCGGGTGGGGGGGGCATCCAGGCGGGGTGGCCATGTGTTGAAGACGGGAAGGCCTCCTGGGGCAGGTGGGCACCCATCTATCTGACAGGCCTGGAGGGTGGCGGAAAGGGGACAGCGAATGGGGAGGGGCCACTCTGAGACCGTCCCAAGCAGGAACCGAAAGTGGCCACAGTAGGGCCCTAGAGGCCAGGCCACATCGCTGCCTGAGACCCATGGTGGGGGTGCATAGGTTCGCAGGCCCCCAGATACCACCAGGGACACTGCCAGCGGGCCGGAGCCCAGGGCTGGCCCAGGCACGAAGGTGTGTGCGCGTGCGGGTGCGTGTGGCACAGAGGACGTGGAGGCTGCAGACACGGGTGTGCACGCCTGGCTCTGAGTGTGCACAAAGGGGTCGCTGGCTAGGTGGGCCCCCAAAGACAACTTGCCAGGGTCAGGCCTCCAGCAAACTGATGCCCTCAGCGGCCCTGATTGGAACAAGCTCCTGGCCTGGGTTCTGTCGTGGGAGGGGCAGCAGGCCAAGGGCCCCTCCTGCCCTCCTTCTCCAAGTGTGACGGGGTGGGGGGCACATCCAGGCTTACTTTCGGGGAAGGGGAACCCTAGCTTCCAGTCTGCACCAACCTGCAGCTCCAAAGACCCCAACTCAGAACCCTGCTGCCAGGCTCCCCTGGACCTGGACCGGGACGCAGCCCGGGATCTCATGGATCCTGGGGGGCGCTGGCAGGCGACGTGGCCAGGCCGGTTCCCCACAGCAGCCCAACCCCTCTGCGGCGTGCAAGCCGTGAGGACTGGCACAAAGCCCTCTCCGATCGGCCAGCGTGCTGGGCAGACTCTCAGGGCCCACTAATCGTCCAGATCTCCAGATCTAGGCGTCCCTCACTCACCGGGTCTCACGGCATGAGGCCGGCTCTGCCGCGAGCCACCTCTGCTGCCCCTGCACTGGGGTCCCCGAGGTGCCCCCCAACAACCCCGGTTGCATCCACGGCTCCGGGGAGGCGGCTGGACGAGAAGCAGACGCTGAGACCAGCACAGGGAGAGGACAGACGGGAGGAGGGGAGGGAAGGGGCCAGAGCCTCGGCGTGGGGGCAGGAACAGGACTCTGTGGGGAGCCCCCTGCCAACCGACCCTGGGAGGCGGGGGCGGCCCAGAAGCATGAGCACATCACATGGAAAGCCCCTCTCGGCCAGCCTGGGAGAACCTTCCAGAAGCCCCGGTTGGCCCAAGGGCAGCGTCTCTCAGGCCATAATAGGAAAACTCTGTGGTTGCTGAGCCACCGGCCCCCGAACGGGGAGGCAACGATGACAGCGGACAGGCCCAACCACCAACAGCCCAGAACTAATAAAAGGAAAGCAAAATCGGATGTAAGTCTGGTTCTTATTAAAAGGGTAAATTTAGCCCTTGGGCTGGTGGGGGGCAGCCAATGCTCCCCACTGGGGCCGCCCTTGGGCTCAGGGCTGAGAGTGACTCAGAGGGGCCTGGGCGGGCGGGGTGGGGGCCGAGGGCTGTTCCCAGCCCTTCCCTCCTGAGCTTCACACCTTCTTGGTCACCCACCTCTCTTCCCTCTCACACGTCCCTGGCAAGCGGCCAGCACCTCCCCTTCCGGACACTCTTGAGTTGGGGGGGTGTGGGGAGGTCAGCCCCACCCCCTCCAACCTCCCCAGCTGGAGGATCACACTGCACTGTGGACAGAGACTGGCCTGGCCTGGAGACTGGGCACACGCTCGTGCACACACGCACGCACGCACGCCCAGCCCATGCGTTGCTCAGAGGGGGTGCCCATCTGGGCAGGGCGGAAGCACCCACCCTGCTGCCCCATATCCCGTCCCCTGGGCCCAGGGCCCCAGGTCCTCCAGCCGACACTGGATGTACCCATCTCTGCTGTGGTCAAGGAGGACGAGAGGGCGGCCTGGGCAGACCACGACGGACCATGCAGGTCCTGGTGCCTCTTAAGGTTGTTGGGATGGGGGGGGCTGCCCACCCAGCACAGAGCACCCCACCTCTGGCAGCAGAGTCTCCTTTCTGTACATGACGTGTGCTTGGAGCCTGGGGAGTGAATCAGGCGAGGGGTCGGTCTTTGGGCTCAGCGCCGAGTCCCCTGCCATCCCTGGCCTCTGGGCCAGGTGGGCTCCAGCTGGCTTGCCTGTGGTCACACCAGGAGTGTCAAGGGAGCACGGGGGAGTGCCCAGGTAAGCCCGGGGCACCTGCTGACCTCACTGGGACAGGCAGCTGGCACGAGAATGCAGGAGGAAGCACTGCCCAGGGCAGACGGCAACCCCGACACCCAAGCCCTGGGCCGGGCCTGAGTTCCGTCCAGAGGCTGAAACCCTAACCCAGCCCATTCATCAGACAAATGGCTACACAGTCCGCAACCCACAGGGTCACCGCCCTCCCCCGGCCTGGCCCGGACTCGGAGGAGGCCGCAGGCCGCCCCGGCCTCCAGCAGCGGCCCTGGGGTCTCTGTGGCCCACACCGGGCTCCCTGGCCGGCTGGTAGCGCCTCTCAGAGCAGAACTGCCTGGCCGCAGGGCGGGGACGCGGGGCGGACAGCAGGTCCATGTCTGCCTGGCGGAGGGCGGTCAGTCTTTCAGAGGGGACAGGTGTGATGACGCGGTTCTGGAGAGCAGGGGGACTGAGCTGGACGCCAGGGACAGGCTGAGAGGGAGGGAGTTTTCCAGTGGCGTGGCCAGGCCACATGTAGGGAGGCGAGGGTGTGGGGGAGGAGAGGAAGACCCCCCCAGAGGCCTCCTGCGGAGCCGGCAGTGAGGGGACAGGGAGGGCCCAGGCGGCAGAGGGGACCTGACTGTGGCTGGCATATGAAGGCAGTTACGGTCTCAGGAGGGGTCCAGGTGGACCCTGCCCAAGTAGGGTCGGCTGGTCCCCTGGGCCCCTGGCGACCCCTGACCCTTGGTATCCACACCTGTATGTGATTCCCTCCCCTTGAGACGCCCCTCCTCAGACCTGCTTCTACAAATGGAAAGCAGCAAAAGTGAGGGGGCGGCCCTTCCCACGCTGGGTTACAGGAGGCCACCGCCGTCTGCCCGGTGGAGAGGCCCCAAGGGCCTGGGCCACATGGCCAAGCTCAGGAGGCGGTCCCCCAGGGCCAAGCCCCACGATGCCCGCAGATCCACCGACCCCTCAGCCCAGATTCCCGGCCCACAGAAGCCGTGAGAACACACGTGTGCCGTCTCGCACTGCTGAGTGGGGCGCATCTGTGACCCGGCTGCAGCTCACGCGCACACAGAGAAGCCACGGCGCCGCGGGGCGGGTGTGTGGCGTGTGTGCGTGCGTGTGTGTGTGCGTGTGCGTGCACGCCTGCAGCATCCACCGTGGAGCCCAGAGCAGACAGGGAACCTCCCAGCAGGGAAAGCGAGGACCATGGAGCTTCTGCAGACAGGTCAGATATCCAGGCCCGGCCGCGGGTCAGACTCCCGACCCCGCAGACCCCGACCCCCGAGCCAGCGGCCCCGCTAAGCCAGGCCCAGGGTCACTTCGGCCCTTGACCGCGGCGGGGACGAGCAGCCGCCAAGGGCACCCGGCACCTCCCTTTCGCTTGGCACGCTGAGGGTGGTACACCCATCGCCCCACGCAAGGGCCGTTCGGGCTCGATTTTGGATTTCTCCTAAGTGTCTACCGTCGGGGCCGCGAGGGCTGCGAAGGACGTGAGCGGCCTCGTGCGGGCCTCTGTGGCTCTCCCACTGTCTGTCTCTCACGTGAAGGGCTTTGTAAGAGTCAGCCGACAGATGCATCACAATTTAATTTAGGTTTCATTTTAATATTAATTTAAAATAAATTAAAAGCTTATTTTTAGGAGACCCACAGGGACGCAAAAAGTCTCAGAAAGGGGACTGGCTTCAGGCAGACTGGCCATGAGTGACCTGCTGCTGGTGGCAGTGGCGTGCGGCAGGACGACCGGACAGGGCCGCTGTCCTGCCAGCCGGACACCGTGTGTCCTGGGGGACCTCAGAGTCCAGCTGCTTCTCCCCCACCCACACAGGGCGAGGAGGGCTGGGGACACAGGCCGGGGACACTGGGGTCCGCCATCGTCCCCCCCCCCCGCGAGGTGCAGCCGCGGCCTCGCCGCACACGTCCGCGCCGCACCGGTCCACCCCACGCCTGGGTTCTGGCCCCGCTCCTGCGGGGCCCTGACAGGCAGAGGCGCCTGAGCGCACACACGAAGCCACGAAGTGCAGGGAGCGGAACGCTGCGGACCACGGAGTCGCGGGGCAGGGGCGGCAAGGCCGCTCATGGGCCGGGGTGGAGACAGACGCGCAGGCCGGGGGGCGGGGTCTGCCAGGCAGGGGCGGTACGGAGGCCCAGAGACCGCCCAGCACTCCGGGGTCGGCCCGGGGGAGGGGCAGGGGGGGCCGGAGTCTGCGGTGTCTGCAGAGGACACACATCTGCAAGCCAACGCCACCTGGAGATCTCTGTGGTCCCCAGACAGGCACCTGGAGACAGAAGACGGAGCGATGAAGGAACGGGCGTGCGGAGGCAAGCGCGGACCCTGAAGGCCCCTGCAGCCTGCGCTCAGTCGGGATCTAAGCAGCAAGGGACAGAGGACAGCAGACCGCTAGCCATCCACAAGTCACTCACCGCCCCCCACCCGACCTCTTCCCTGGGGTCAACAGCCATCCATTCTCACGGAGCCTCACGCATCAGCCAGAACCGACCGCAGGTCTGAGCACGGGGCCTGTCTGGGGTCAGGCTTTGGCGGTGCAGAAAAGTGGGAGCCAGGAGTATCGCTGGGAGGCTTCTGCACTCACACTGGGGCGTGGGGGCTGAGGACCAGGGCAGGTGGACAGGGAGCAGAGAAAGCTCAGGTCCACTCGAGGCTCAAAGCTGGACCCTGGACCCGGGCCCAGTACCTCCCCCAACACACGCAGAAACGAGCGCCAGGTGAAAGGGTCCCTCGCAGAAGCATTCCTGCGGCAAGAACCGCCCTGGGGTGCTGAGACACCCCCCCCCCAGAGCCTTTGCATTTGTTACAGGCAGCACCCCCCACACCTAACGTGGGGGCTGAGGGGACCCAGGGGCCTCCGCACCCCACGCAAAACAGCCCCGCACCCCCTGCCCAGGGCCTGCCCCAAGCCACCTGCCTGGGCTCCCCCAGGGTCCTGACTGATGCTGAGGAGAGCCCAGCAGAGCCACAAACCTCAGGGCAGGGCTGGTTCCCACCTCATCCCCATGACATCGACCCATGAGGAGACCCAGACACCCCCAGAAGCCCGAGTACACAGAGATGGGAGGGTGGGGGGGCTGGGGTGCGCTAGACCCCAGGCGGGGGTTGGGCGAAGGCACCAGCCCACAGGAACTCAGGGCCGAGAGCACAGGGAGTGGCTGAGGGGCTCTGACTCATGAGTGGGCCCAAGGGGGCCCCCCCATGTGCTGCCTGTCCCCAGTGAAACAGCCGTCCTGTGAGGCCCAGGGACCAGCTGCCCCTCACTGGACAGGGGTGTGTGCAGGTGTGTGGCCGCTGGCCTAGTAGGCTCCCAGGCAGGCTGATGGGGATGGGAAGACTGGTGGCACCTATGCGGGTGGGGGGGGCAGTGGGGAAGGCACTGGGGCCCCACCCACCCTGTGGCAAAGTACGACCACGGGCCCCTTTTAGAGGTGGGAGGCCGGGCAGAGGGGCACGTGGCTGGCCCGCCTGGTCCCAGAGCTTTTAAGGGGCAGAGCAGGGACAATGGACCACTGGAGTCCCTGGCCAAACGCTGGTCCTAAGAGCAAAGCGTGGGGCACAAAGGACCCGACCTGGGAGGGCAGCTCTCCCGTCTCTGCCCCCCGGACGGAGAGGCTGCACAGAGCGAGGGGTGGGACCCACCATCCTGCCTCCGCCCTGCGGCGCCCCTGCGCCCTCATTCTCGCTTGCTGGTTGCCTGCTCCCCGCAGCCCCTGCCCTCACTGCCCAATAGCCACCCACACAGCCCCCATGGAGAGGGGCCCTCACCCCCAGAGTCCCCCCTCACTTGCCAGAGCCCTACGACTCAGAGGAAGCTGCTGCTTTCTGTCCCCAGACTTGGGGCCAGGTAAGTGACACACAGGAATTGGTCCTCCCTGGTGCTCAGCCCCTGCCCAGCCACGTCCTGACTGTCCAGTGGAGCCCCTTGCTCTCCCACCCCCCCACCACCAGGTGTGGCACCAACAGGGCATGGACAGCTCCCTCTGCCAGCCTGCTTAGCTCTGACACTCGTTAAAATATAGTGCGCGCAGCCCGGGGACCGTGCCAATGACGGGATGCCCCTGCAAGGCGCAGCAATGCTGGCCTGGCCCCAGGGAGGAGGCCACGCAGCGGGGGGGCATGTGGAGGGCGTTGCCACTGAGAACGTCCAAAGGCCCCCACGGGGTGGCCAGGCACGGGGGCAGCGCACCCCGGCTTTAGTGAAGAGGCCGGGGCCGATTCAGGCCCCAGCGTTCCCTCCTGCCTTAGTCTCCCAGGACCCAAGGACCCTCCTCGTGTGCACGAGTACAAGCGTGCCACCCACGCGTGGAAGGGCACCCCCCCCGTGGCCTCTCCGTCCAGGTGGGAGGGGGGCCAGTGACAGCAGGCCCAGCCCTGGGGACCCAAAGGGAGCAGCAGGGACACAGGACCTCCCCACAGGGAAGGCAGCCAGTGCAGGGAGGGGCGCCAGGCCCGCAGGCACTGGGCAGGGGGCGGCGGGGGTGGGGGTGCGGGGCTGCTGCAAGGCCTGCTGGGACAGACTGCAGAGGGCACTCAGCGCCAGCACGGACCACGCAGGATGGGGCGTGAGAGCGCTGCGGGCCCGGGAAGGAGCCGAGAAGCAGCGTGTGAGCAGGACTGGGGGGACGTGGGCAGGGCAGGGGGGCTGTGCTGAAAGGGGGAGAGGCCAGGGCCTCAGGGCACCAAGGCCACACGCTGTGGAGGCCGCCGGACAGAGCCCAAGCCGGCGGGACCATCCAGCGGGGGCCGGGGCCGGGAGCAGAAAGCCTGCCCGGGGCGGCAGAGGGTGGCACAGGCGGGCGCAGGGCAGAGGGTCTGGGAACCTTCGGGGACATAGAACGAGACAGGTGGTAGGTGGGGGCTGAGCTACGGTGGGGAGGGGCTTGGGGTAGGGAGACCTCAAGGGTAGGGGTAGGAAGGGAAGGTGACAGGAACCTGGAGGACAGGGTCCCCTGGGAGAATGAATCCACATGAGGACAGGAGGCAGGTGCTGGGGCAGGGGCTGGGGGAGGGGGCAGAGTCGGGGGAGCCCAGAGTGAGTCCCGCAGGGGCAGCGGGAAGGGGCTGCCGTGAGGGCAGGCAGCTCCCAGCACCCAGGCCCGCACGTGGGGGCGCTGGTGGGCCCCGGAGGGTCGCGGGGAGCCCCTGGCCCCACGCCGGCCGGCAGCCCGGAGCTGCAGGACGGAGCAGGTGGCGGGACGTGGAGACAGGCAGGACGCATATCCCGGGGCCACTGCAACGCGACTCCAGGCCAGCGCTGAGCGTGAGCAAGAGCGTGTGTGCGAGGGCGGACGCCTCACACGTGGCGGGGTGCGGCGCGCCTCCACGCGCCGTGGGCAAGTGTCGGCTCCGCCCTAGCACGCCGGCTGGTCGGCGGGGTGGTAGAGGTCTGCAGCGGGCCCAGGCGGCAATGCCCGTCCGGGTCCGAGACGGCCCCCGCCACATGCTGCGGCGAGACACGGGGTGGGCACCGGCCTGGCCGTGCAGCCCCTTCCCCACCCCCACTGCTGCATCCTCGCCTGGGCTCGGGGCTGCCCCACTCAGCTATGCTCCCAGCACCCCGCCTGCGGGGGCCCCCTGCCCGGCTAGGCTCTGTGATGGGGGCCATGATGCCCACTCCTGGAGCTGCCTGTGGAGACCCCAGGGAAGAAAGGCCCTGGGGGACCGGCAAGGGGCCCCCGATGAGGGACAGCAGCTGGGCGTTTATTTCACACAGCCAAGGATTTGCCTTTCTGGGGGGGGTGTCCCACAAAGGCACTGCCCGGAGGCTGCCCTTTGGGGCCCCAAGCCTGCTGCTCAGAGGCCTCTAGGAGCAGCACACTTATCCACTGAGCACCCCCTTCCCTCCATTTCTAGAAGCTCCCAGTGGAAAGCCGAGTCCCTGCCCTGAGGACGGAGGGGGCTTCCCCCCCTCACTTTCAGCTGCAGGTGCACAGCGGGGCCCCCGGCCGCCAAAGTCTTTGCATCTAGAGACACTGGACTCTTTGTTGGGGGGGCCTGGGGCAGGGGAGAGGGGGCAGGGAGCCCGACCCACCTGTTTGTTCCCTCCTCCTCCCCCACCCTGGGTCAGGATGAAAACAACAACAGAAAAAACGCTTCCGAGCCGATCGGATCTGGAACCTAATCGTCTGGACAGCTGCAGCGGCTGCGGCTGCCGCCTGGCTGGGCCCCAGCCTGGGCGCTGGACACCGCCCTGCCCGGGCCCGCCCCGCGGCAAACCCAGCACCAACTTCCGGGGGCCGGCGCCCCCCACTCCGAGCCCACGCCCGGTCCCTGCCATGCCGTCGTCCGAGGCAGCGGCTCGCAGGTCCACGGGAGGCAGTAACACTATATATTACAACAAACAGAGCGGCCCACTGACAAATAGGCCTGCGTGATCTAAACGGTATATTATCCCATAAAACCGTCAGCGGGCAGAGCGCCAGGGCCAACAGAGCCGAGGCGGCCACACGCCCGCGGGCTCCCAGGGCCCAGGCCCTTCTGCGGGGCAGCCCGGCTGCCGGGGGTTCTGTAGATATCGAGGCCGGTTTGATTCTGGTGTTTGCTTGGAATACTGTCTTTGGTGGGACACAGGTGGCCTCAGAGGTCCCTGGGGACCGGGGAAACCCGGAGCTGGTTCCTGGCCATGCAGAACAAGTCAGCCATCCGCCAAACACACAAGGCACGTGCTCTGCACCCGGAAGCCTGAAGTCCCCGCGTGTGGCTAGCGTGACGCGAGGCTGGCCGAAGGCCGCTGGGAAGGCTGTGTCCCACGCCGCCAGGGGCAGGCTGCGGGCAGCGGGCAGCGGCGGTGTGGGCCCTTCTCTGGACAGGTGACGGGGAGCCCTGTCCTCCCCTCAGAGTGGCCTCAGGCAGTGCCTCTGTCCTTGAAAGGGCTTTTAGGAAAAGGCCAGAGGTCATTCGGGATGAATGCTGGTCAAGGGCATAGACAAGGCCAGGAGCTGCTTCTGAGGATGAGGCCGCAGGACATGCCGAGGGCTGTGCAGGACTTTCTCGCGGGGCTTCCTAGGCAGGGACCCTGCACCCCCTCCATGCCAGCCCCTCACAGGGGTGGCCCAGGGCCCCTTTGAGAAGGCCACTCTGAAGGGGCCACAGCAGCTGGTGGGGATCCCCCAGGAACCCTGGCCACAGCCACCATCAGGACAGCTGCCTTGTGGGGGAGGGTCACGCCCCTCGTTGGGGCCTACATTCAGATACTTATGGTAGACAGGAAGCCAGGGGAGGCCTGGAGGCCTCTTCCAGGAGGAAGGCAAGGGGGCTCTGGGGGTGGCCAGCCCGGAAAGCACTCATTCCCAGTGGTGCTGGCTGACCTCCATCTGGGCTTGGGAATTCCCAGCTCAGGGCCAGTCTCAGGCTCAGACCCTGGACCCAGACCAGGGGCATTCTGGGAAGTGTAGTCCTCTGGGAGTTGCGAGGGCTGTCCGAGATGGGGGGGCAACCTTGGAAGAGGAGAGAGCAAGGGGGTTACCCTGACTCTAATCCCAGGGTGGGATTTTAACATTCCTGGGACATGGCTGAACTCAAGACTCACCCGCTGCCTGAGGCCCAAGGCCCGAGGCCCGAGGCCAGCTCAGGTCCCACCCGCAATGGTTTTCCCCGCAATCCTTATGGTTTTCCCGAGCAAGCTGCTCAGCACTCTTATTTTGGTAGGGAGACCCGAGGACTCCCCAGAGAGGAAATGACGAAAGTGCCCCTCACTCCTGTCCTGTGGCTGCTGCCCCCAGACACCGGGTGCACGAGAGAAGCACCCACCAGGGGACCGGGGTGCGACCCGGGGGCTGGGGAGAGGTGGCAGCACGGCGCTCCTGCCCACGCGTTATTTATGCTCACAGCCTGCTCCGATGACATAGGCAAGTTGACAGCGAACATCCTATCAACTTGCTGGAGTGCATCTTGATTGTTAAAACACACTCTTAAAGGTGTATGATCATTTATCAAATTAAAATAGCCGTGCCTGGCCTGTCCTTTTTCCCCTGTCCTTTTTCCGCCTTCCCTGCCCACCCCCCTGCCGCCCCCTCCTCCTCTGCCTCCTGGGCACCCTGCCCTTGCACCCAGGTCCTGGTCCTCGGGGGACACTGCTCCTGCTTCTAGGGACACTGCTCGGGCAATGCCTCCCCACCCAGCCCCAGGCCAGGGCAAGCCCACTAAATCCCCAAGAAGTGACAAACGCCAGAAGCCCCACCAATTAAATTTAAACTCATGCAAAGCTCAGTGGCTAGTAAATTATTATTTTTATTAGCTTGAACCAAGTTCCCGTAAGAGAGAAAGTGAACTTGCTCCCATGAATGGCTCTTGTATAATTTATTTAACTCTGCGCTTTTTGCCAAAGCCTGAGATATTTTTAGCTCGTTCTGTTGTTGGATTTGGCTTTTTTATGTGTGTTTCTGAGGAGTATTTTTAGCCTCATCCATGTTATGCTAACAGCCTCCTATGCGATGTGTCCTGTCTGTGCGGCTGTTGAACCCAGAGCCCAGTCTCCCAGCAGACGAGGGAGATTTCTAAGAATAACAGGGGAGCGTGTGGGGGTGCGGTGTTTTCCAGGGGAGAGGAAGGACGATCTGCACAGGGCCACCAGCTAATCTGCCTCGTTACTCACATGACCGGGATATTCCTATAGGAATATCCTTATAGGAATGATCGACGAGGGGGCAGCGCAGGCCCCACTGGGGTAAAAAAACACATCCCAAAACGGAACGAGGGCTGCAGCCTGGCGGGTCCAGGGGCTGGTGCCGGATCCCGGGCTGGGCGGACGGCTGGCAGCGGCTTTGATGTCTGGTTCTGTCACTTACAGAGCAGGATGGATAGAGGCTTCAGAAAGTAACTCTTTTCACACCTACTTAATGTTGGTAACTGTTGCAGAAACACTCCATCGTGTCATTGAGTTAATGAGGTATTTACGAAAATGTATTTTTTTCCTTTACAAAAAAATATCACATGGGAGGGAGGGGGAACCTTTGATGGGGTCTTTTCACACTGGGAAATTATCTTTTTTCCTCTACTGCGGTTTTTTTTTTTTTTTTCTTTCTGAGACTGGCGATCGGAAGCTCCCCCGCAGGAAGAAGCCTGCAGCTCTCCCCGCAGAAGGGACATGCGGCCCTGGTGGTGCCCCATACCCCGGGCCCAGGTCACCTGGCTGCCAGGCCAGGCCACTGACTCCCCAACGGAGACAAGAGGAGGGGCGGGGGAGGACCCACCCCACCCAGGACGACTGGAATGGCACCTCCACCTCTCTGGTGCCTTCCGCGGGGGGAGAGCCAGTGCAGACCTCCAAGGCTCACCCCTGGGGGTGGGGGAGGGACAGGCAGAGAAGCATGGAGGCGCGGGGCTGCCCCCCACCCCCCCGGAAGCGGGGGCGGGCTTCTCCCCGGCCAGGCTGCCTTCTTACTAACGCGCTCCTGAGCGGCTGGTCCCCCGTCCTCCTGGCGAGAACCTGCGGCTGCTGCGCGGTTGATTTCTCTTTTTTTCCCCCCAGATTTCACAGCTTTGCCTCCGGACCATCTGTATTAGAGACAAAATCTAACACTGCACTAAAAATAATGACTCCAAACATTTTAATTGCACCTTTTGGTGACAAGGTTACTGGAACAGCACTTTACCATAAAATCCTACAGCCCAGTGAGGAAGCTACGGGCACTTTCATTTTTAGAGACACAACAGAAGCAGCCCTGGAGCCCGACGTCCCATCAGGGTGCCTCCCTCAGGCTGACATTTTGAAAGCACTGGGTGGGGACACGGGAGAGCAGCACAGGCTGCAGGCGGGGAGGGAGACCCTTGGCCCAGACCGGGTGGCTATGCCAGGGACAGCAGCCCTGGGAGCCAGAGGCTCCATCTCCCGCGGCAGGGCCGGAGCGCACGCTGCAGCCCGCGGCCAGGAAGAGGCGAGCGGCTGGCGGAGGGAGGGGCGGGCAGGCGGTGGCCACAGCCTGCAGACCCCAGGCCGTCCTCGGAAGTGGGGACTAAGTTCCCCAAACCAGCCATTTGGAAATCCGCATAGGAGAGGCAAAAACAATTTTTTAACTTAATTATACTTTTTTTTTTCTTTCTAAACGAGACTATACATAGATACAAACCAAAGCAAAGTGACTGGGGGTATAATTCCTTGGTTGAAAATTAACGTAGCCAAATTTTAAAAACCAACACAACATTCCAGCTTTCAGCAATCTCAAAAGGCTTTTCAGTGGTACATGTTTCTAGGCAGCCTTCCCGTCACCAAGCACAGTAGGTCTCTCAGGTCCCCCAAGGGGTGGCTCAGCCTCCAAGAGCAGGGGACACGTGGCCCTCCAGCAGCCCCCCTCTGGGGGTGCCCTGGGGACCTCCAGCGCCCTCTAGAGCGCCGTGCAGATGGGGAAGGCAGTAGGGTCTGGGTCAAGGACACAGACGTGGCCAGCACCACCCACCCTCTCCGAGCCCTCCGTGGCCTGCGCTCCGAGAACCACGTGGTCAAACGTGGACTGAAGGAGACAATGGTTCTGGCCACCCGACCACACTCCCACCTGACGCGGTGGCGCCTGCACGTGAAAACAGTGGCGGAAAGGGGAAATGGCTGCTGGCCGGCTCAGGCCAGGCTGCCGGGCTTGGTGGACAGGGAGGGGGAGTCTGGCCCGGCCGTGCCTCCCCCCACAAAGGCCCCAGCTTGCCCCCACCCTATCTGTGTCAAGGGCCTTCCAGCCCCTGGTTTCCGTTGGTGCTGGTACCTGCCAGGCTGGAGGGCAGGGCGTCTGGGGAGGGTGTAGCCGCTCCCTCCCCATCTCCCAACCAGCAGGCTCTGGCCGGAGATGGGGCTGATCGCACTGGGCACTGCCCCCATCCGCAGCTCCCCAGCATGGGCCGAGCCGGGTGGGCAGCTGCCCCGACGCAAGGGCAGGGCAGCCACCACCACAGGACAGCCTGGACAGATATTTTTAAATCACCAACTGCCCAGGCAAGTACTTTTTCTCTTTCAAGCTATAAATCTAGAGAAGAAAAAAGAGAGAGAAAGAAGGAAGAGCAAGCAAGGGAAAGGGCGGCCTTGCAGAAGGCTCGCCCTGGGACAGCGCCGAGGTGGTGGCCAAGGCCGAGTCCGTGAGAGGGCTGGGGCCAGTCCCTCCACTCCCGTCCAGCTCCAACTTTTTGACTCTCATGTTGTAAATGCTAAAAGCCCACTATTAATTAAGCAATTTTGTGCTTTTTTTTTAAAGGAAATTTACGTTTTTCTTTCTGATTGCCTTCCCTTCTGACATTTTCCCTTCTAGCCTGACTCTGCCATCCGTTTTAATCCACACACTAATTGTAATCCCATTAAAGCAGATATAATTTTATTAGTATTCACAGTTCATCAAGCTAGCAATAATAACTGTTACTGCCAAATTAACAACAACAGAAAAGAGGCAAACATTTCTGATGTCTAGAACAAACTGTAAACAAAGGCAAGCCAACCTTCCAGGGTGACCATGGAGTCCCCATGCGCTTCCTGCAAACTCAGGGGCTGGCCAGTGACCCGCAGGGTCTGGGCGGGGTGGCGGCTGCTCTGCCACGCTGCCGCTGGCCTGCCGCGGGCCTGCTTCTCAGCAACCGTCACACCAAAGCCGCCCCAGAGAGGGACTGCTCTGGAGGCCTGGGTCAGCTCTGCCTGAAGGGCAGACCCTTCTGGGCAGAGAATCGCGGAGGACAGGAGCTAGGGGCCACCCGCTCGAACCTCCTCTCAGGGCAAATTGGCAGATTCGTCTGCACTCGCCTGCACCGAAATCCCGCAATCCCGCCGCCGCCCCGCCCCCGGCCGAGCGGCTCGCGCGGAGCTGCCCCGGCCGCGCTCCGGCCACGCGGTGTCCGCTTTAGCAGGATACCAGAGGCACTTGTTAAAGCAAAAGCGTGCCCTGCAAACCCATTCTCGCCCTGACACTTCAAGGCTTTATATAGAAACAGGATTTGCTCGTCTGACACCAGCAGTCCTTATTAAGGCTCCCCCCGTGCACACCGCCCTAATCCGCGAGGCCTCGGCGCGCCCCGCGCCCCCCACCCCCAAGTCACAACAGCCGTTTTGTTCCCGCAGAAAGTGCCTCGTTGTCCCAGCCCCGGAATGTCTTAAGGATGTGAATGCAGAGTGCAGAAATGAGGTTTCCGCGGAATTTAGTTCTGCAAGAAGGGGTGGGGGAGGGTGGCAGGGGCGATAGGCTACATTTTGAGCCAGCTCCGAGGCTGTCCCCTCTGAGACCCCGGGGGACCCCGGGGAAGGCCTCTCTAAACCGCGATTATCCGGCTCGGGCCGAGCCGGGAGCCGCTCTGCGCCCGGGCTGCGCGCGCGCCGGAGCAGGGAAACGAAACCGAGGGCTCCTCGGCAACGGCTCGGAGGAGGCACGGGCCGGGCGCCCGCTCGACCCCGGCCGTGCCCACCTCGCTCTGGGCCCGCACTCCCGCGCCCGCCTCGGCTGCCACTGACCTGTGTGCGAAGCCATGGGCAGCGGCGACGGGAAGTACTTTCCGGGCTGGAAGTGCGCCGGGGGCTGCGCCGCGGACCCGGCCGGGGCGAGGCGGGCGGCGGCGGCGGCGGCGCTGCGGTGGCCCAGGCTCCCGCGCTCCGACAGCAGATGCGGCGGCGGCGCGAAGTCGCGGCCATCCATGCCGGGCCCCGGCCCGCCGCCACCGCCTCTTCCCGCGAGCAGCGCGGCCGGGGCCCGGGGGCGGCTTGGAGCGCGGGCGGCGCGCGGGCGGCGCGGAGGCGGCGGCGTCCGGGTCACCGGCGGCGGCGGGGCTGGTCAGCACGCCGGCGGACTGGTCTCCTGGGCGGGCGGCCGCGCGCCGAGCCAGCGGCCGCCGTGCGGGTCCATACTCTGCAGAGAAGCAAGCGGAGGAGATTCGGTGACTCGGGGCTCGGCTCCCCCGGGGGTCCCCGCCCCGCGCGTCCCCTACCCCACCCCACCCCACCCCCCAAGTCCCGGAGGCCAGGCCGGAGCGCTCCGCGCGTCTCCCAGCTGCACACACGCGCGCCGGGCCACCCGGGTCCCCGCGCGCGCACACACCGTCCCGGCCATGCTCGGCCCGGAGGAGCCTGGGGCAACCCGGCGCCCCGATCGCCGCTTTCCCTGCGTGTCCCCGCGGCGAGGGCACCGCGGCGAAAGACTGCTGGCTCCGCTGGGTGATAAAAAACCCAAATCTGCGAAGCCATCACGCGCGCGCGCGCGCACTCACACACACACACACACACACACACACACTCACTCACTCACTCACGCACACCCTCTCCCTTCCCCCGCTGCCCAAAGGTGCCTCGGCGGAAAAGGCCTGGGGTCCACGCTCGCTTTTTTCCTCTCCCCTCCTCATCGCGAGGTCCGGCTTTTACTGCATTCCGCTTAACCGAATAACCATGCTAATTAAGCGAGTAATTTTATTGATTGTAACTCAAGAGTTTTTTTTTTTATAACCTTCCCCTTTTCCCCTCTCCCATCCCCCATGCGTCTTTCGGTCCATTCTTTTGAACCCGCCAACCCCCCCCCCACCCCAAAGGGACCAGTCCGGCACCCCGCAGCACCAAGCCCGGACCCCAAGCCAGCTCCCTGGAGCCCGGCATCTGCACCCGATGCCGGCGTCACCTGGGCCGCCACGCCGCAGTGCCCGGCCGGCTGTCCGCGAGCCGGGAGCTTCCTGGCGAGGCTGGAACAATCACCCCGCCGCCCCCCCCATTAAATTCTCCCAGGATCTTTCTCTGAGGATTAGAGGGTGGGGGCCGCTTTGAGCGCCAGAAATTGTTCTCTCGACGCCCCAAATCGGCCACGGGGTCTCTCCCTTCCGCTCCTGCCCGCGGGCCGGTCTCTGCGCGGCCGAGCTGTTCCGGGACTCGGGGTCTGCGGCGCCCGGCTCGGCTCGGCCCAGGCAGGCGCAACCTTCTCCCCTGCAGAACCCGAGCTTCCACAGTTCACCTCCACCTCCTGGCGGGGCCACAGAAACACGACCCCTCCTCCCTTCTCTCCCACCCCCTCCCAACGCGGACAGTCCACTCCGAGGCTCAACTGGGGACAATTTCAGACGCTGAATGCGGAGCAAGCGGCACAAACCTCTCGACTGTGCGTCTCCGTGTACCTCTTTCATTTTGCACATTTCTCTTTTTTCCTAAATCTGTATTGTTTTAATGTTTGATATCAATTCCAACAAAAGGGGGGGGATAGGAGTAATAGTCTTAATTGTGAACTTTGCAGAAAAACTTGACTTTTTCTTAATGCCCTCCCACCGTAACAAAGCGATTAAGATGTTTCCCATTTCGTGAATACCACTTTAAATTGCTATATTTAATGCTACGAGTTCTACGACGTCTTATTTGCAGACTATTTTTGTTTGATTTAATCTATAACCGAAAACATAATGTATTAAAAGAATACATATTTGCTCAGCAGATAAGCTTTTTTAATATTTATTCGAAGAGCTTTTGCATTGCAAATAAATGGGCGCTACGCAGAGAGTTCTCTTTGTCTCTCAACTTCATACAAAGGGGTTCGGGGCTCCCTCCCCTCTGGGAACGCTGGCTCTCTCCCCGGGTCTAACAAATAACTCGGCTCGCCTCCGCTCGGGCCTGCACTGCGCGCGCCAGGCAGTTGGGGCCGCATCGAGGCGGGAGCCGGGGGGCGCGGGGCGGGACAAAGGGAAAGAAGGAGGGGGGAGGTCTGAGACCCGCGGCTTCAAAGGCGCCGAGGGCTGAATGCGCGGGGGTCGTGTGCGCCACGCTTTTGTTTTGCGAGGTTTCTTGTTTCCAGTAAGAAATTTCAAAATCATCCGGAAAGCGCGAGCTGCTCCGATTCTCTGGACGCGGGCTGCGCTAGCAACTAATCTTCTGCCTCGGCGGGCGGATCGCGGTCTCCACTCATCGCGCCTCGCCAGCCCGCTGGAGTTGTACGCAAACAGGGGGTGGAACACCGTCGCCCCTGGGTGCCGCTGCGATTCTCGCTGGGTTGGAGGGGGCTTTCCTTTGTGTTCTTTGCTCGCGGGGAGAGGCCGCGCCGCGCCTCCCGGCCCGCCAGCGCGCGGCTCCCGAGGCCTACGGAACCCGAACCAGGCTAGGAGCGGGGTGCGGCCACGGAGTTCTGGGCCCTAAGCTCTGGGGTCCAGGCGCCGCCACTCGCGGACCTCAGGGCTCCGAGGTCCCCCACCCCCCACCGCAAGCTGCAGGGGAGGCTGCCGCAGAGGACCGCGCCGCAGTCCCAGGTCGAGCCGGTCTAAGGGAAAAAATGAGTCCGGGCAGGGGGCCGGCGCCAGCTGGAGAATCACAGACAAGGGCATTTGGGAAAAAACCGAAGCTTGGAACCCAGGCTCCTCCCCGGGTGGCGGCGCACTGTCCCCGGAGCCGCCCGCCGCCTCTTCGCATAGCTCACGCACTCCAGGATATGAGATCCCTCAGGTTTGCTTTGCTTTTAACTTATGCACCTCAAAACCCGCCCTCGCTTCGGCCGCCCGCCAAGAACGAGGATGCCCTTCCGGTTCGCTTCTCTCGGCACCCTGTCCGGTGTGCGGGCGCTTTGGGGCCTGCAGGCTGGGCTGCGGCCAGGCGCAAACAAGAGGCCGGCTGCCCTGGCGCGGCAGAACGACCCGCTCCCTGCGAAACGCTACCCCCCACACACACACACGCTTCCCGAGAGAGGACGGAGGGCCGGGGCCGCGCCGGACCCCCGCACCCCAGGGCGCACCGATGGCAGACCTCGCCTCGCGGGCGGTGGCCGGAGCCCCGTGCGCTGCCCGGAACGCGCGCGGTGGAAACGCCCCGCTGCGCCTGCCTCGCTCGGCCCCCTCCTCTATCCGCACCCCCCACCCAGAAAAAATTCTGAAATGAATTAGGCTCTGGAAAGCGAAACCCGAAAAACTCGCCATTACCCGTCCCGCCCCGGCCTCTCGCCCCGCACCCAACTGGTGCCAAAAAGCCCCTCTGGCCTTAGCCACCACGAGCCGGCCAGCTCCCTGTGCTGCGGAGCGACCGGGCGGGGCCGACCGGGACTGCTCTGGGGAGGGGAGCAGGGAGGGGAGCAGGGTGGGGGGGCAAACAATCGGGGTTCGTTCGTGGTGCCACCGGAGCCAGCGCGTGTTGGCGGCGTCCGGGACCTCCCCGACTGTCATCCCGCAGCCGTCCGCGCGGCTCGCGCCGGACGCAGCCTGACCGTCCCTGTCCTGTCGCGATTATTTATTTTTAATGCTGGGTGTCGATCGAGACAACAAGCGCTCAGAGCAAAGCAAGGACGCATTATGGGGGGAATTTTAAACCGATCGATAAGAATTTTCAGAGGAAAAAAAAATCGCTCTTATATATAGTCCATTTTTTAAAAAAACCCTAATCGACATTATAACGGAATTTTTAAAGGGAAGATATATATTTCTTAACATCACAACCCTGATTTTCTCTTAAAAGATGTAAATCCCCAAAGCCAAAATAAAAAATAAATTAATAATAAAAATACAAAAACAAAAAAATGAAAGCAATTTCAGTTACTTACTGGAGGCTGTTTCCTGGATACAATTGAATGCAATACAATTAAACCAGTAAATGTGACTTTGTTTTGTATTCCTATTGGTATTTTCAATGTGCTGACTGTTGCACTGTAAATGCACCGCTTCCACAACAACGACTCTAGCGAGCCCATCCAGAGCGGCTCTCAAACCTGCAGCCCGGCGCGGCGAGCCACGGGCCCTGCATACTAATAAGCTCGTGCCACTCAGCCCGAGCAGCCAGTACGCTGATTGGCCACGCGGTCCTCCGCGGCCGGGAGCTCGTGCCACTCATTCGGCGTAAACAGGCCTCCCAATAGGCTGGCGCCGGGCCAGGGAGCTGCCAATCAGGGAGCAGCAGGGCTACTATCGAGCCCGATGGCGCCTAATTCAATCCCGGCGACTGCGCAGCTCCTCTGCGCAGATCGTTGCTGCTGAATGGGAATGTGGTGGCGCAGGGCGGGAGAGGGAGCAGGGGCGAGTGGGAGCGCGTGTCCGCGCGAGGGGGAGGCTTTTCTTTTCTTTCTTTTTTTTTTTAAATTTAATCCAGCAGGTCTAACATTTGGTTTTTGGTATAGAGAGGGGCCAGGAGAAGAAACAGCAACACCCGTTAAAGCAGATGCTTTTTTTATACCTGGGATCTGCGGCAGGTGGCTGAACCACGGCACATGTAGGCCCGAGTTCCAAGCACAGAGCCTCCTCTGGTTTCCCGACCTTAACACCACCCAGGCCTTCACCTGCTCAATCCGAGCTCAGAAATGACCGTACGTCCGTGGCCTGGGAGGCTCCAGAGTCACCTGCCTGGTGCATTCTCCCTACTGTCCCGGAGCTCAGACCCCGGGGAGAGGGTCCCGCATCTCTGGCCATTTATCTTCGGAACCTCAGTTTTTCTCTCGGCTACGCTTTGAAACGCAGCACCAATCAAAATAAAAATCGGGGATTTGTGGCCAAGAGAAAGATTGCCCTTTTTTCCTCTGCAACTAGATTTTAAAACTGTGGATCTCGATATGAACGTTATGAAAACTGCATGGTATTTCTCAATGCCACTTTCCTGCATATCCGCTAAATTCTCGCCCCAGTTAAAAAGAGCCACTGAGCAATTATCTTCATTGGAATCATTGGTAAACCACTTTTTAAAATATTCTCCAAATAAATATTTCTTTCAGAATTTGGTTTCCCAACAAAATGCTATTTATTCTCGGGAGTCAAAGAAATATTCTGAGTGGCGATGGATACATTATTTTTGCTCCTCTTTCTCCACGTGAATCTCTGCCTCCCCCTCTGGGAGACGAAAATAAGAATAGTTAACCTAGATGCCAACCAAAGCGGGCACACGCGCTGAAGTCTCCACCAATTCATTCCGGTAGGGATACGAAGGGGTTAAGCCCAAGGCCTTCTGTCTCCTTCCTTTCCCGGCTCCCCCGCCCGCTCCCGCGGGACCGCCGGGATTGGTTGGCACTCAGCCAGCAGGCTGTCAATCACCGAGTGTAAACAACGCGCTGATTGGCTGTTGTCCAGTCCGCACAGGGCCTCCTGAAAAAAGCAATTACTGGCTCCGCGGTTTCAAGGCGGCCCAAGGCCGCTTGATGAAAGGAGATAAGCTGAGGACTGTTTCCAGGACCCCCGCAGGCCGACCCCGGCAGCCCCGGAGCCGAAGTGCGGCGAAGAGCCCGCGGATCAAAGGAATCCGGAGAGAAAGGGGAAGCGGGCGCGCAGCCCAGGCCGGCCTTCGCCCGCGGGCATCTCTGACCTGGGGTGGGGGCTCAGGCCGCGGGTGGGGCTCCGAGATTGGGCGCCCGCTTCGTGCGGCGGGGCCAGCGGGGCAGCTCTGGAGAGCCCGGGGCTGGCAGGTAAGCGCTGGGGCTCCGCGGGCCCGGGCCGGGGCACAGGACAGGGCACGCGGGCCCGAGTCCCGGCTCCCGCGATGCCCCGACCCGGCGGCGGAGCACCCCGCCTCCACGGCCCCAGGCTGTCCAAGACCCGCGCCTTCGGAAGCTAGCCCGGCAGGACTCGCGGCGGCCGCGGGAGGAGAGGCGGCACGCATAAATCCATAAAGCGCCCGGAGATCCGATTAGCGCGCGGCTATTCATTAGGCCCAGGACGATTGAATTAGGTCCCGGGTACGGACCAGGGGGTGGGGAGACCCGCACGGGTTGGGCGCGGCCGTCAGGGTGGGGGCGCCTGGCGCGGACCCCCAGGCTCGAGCCATGGCTTCTGGAGGGTGAAGGTGCAGCGGCGACCCCGGCGTGTGAGTGTTGGGGAGACAGGGTTCCTCCGGGTCTCGACCCCGCGGCTACGTGCGGAGCACGCCCGCTTTCCACGCACACGGACGAAAGCCAGCGTGATCCCGGCTCGGCTCGGGAGAAATCGCGGCCGTTGAGGGGTGGATGGCGGGGGCGGCCGCCAGACTCGGCTCTCGGAGCAAGCACACGGCCAGAGGGCGCCGAAGCTCGGGCCCCGAGCCGCTCGCCGCGCCGTCCCGGAGCGCGCGGGCTCACGCCGCCTCTCCCGCTCCCGTGGCCTGGCGCGCCCGGGCTGTCGGGTCCGCGCGCCCCAGGGCCCCGCCAGCTTCCCACAGGCCCCGGAGTTCCGGCCCCCGGCAGAGCGCCTGTCGCTGACCGCAAGTTTCCTACTCTCCTTTGGAAGAGGAGATCTCCATTACTGACTTTTTCCGATGAGCTTGTTTTCCGGCCCAGGAACCTTTTCTGTTTAACTTCATATTAAATTTTAAAATTACACTTGAAATTTTAAAAAATATAGGAAAAGATATATAAGAAAAATTATCCATCCAAGAGAGAGAACACCTTAGCGACAGCGGCGACCCCCGGGCCCTTGAGCCCTCCAGAGGCTCCTGCCTCGGACTGCCCGGTGGGGGAGGGGCGGGAGCCTCCAGTCTCTTCAGCCCCCATTCTCCTCCAGAGTGTGGGGGGCGGGGGAGGAGGATGTTGCCCAAACCCTGCCCCCAGCGCCTGCAGGTGGAAGATTGTCTGAGGGTCCAGGAGCTTGGCTAATGAGCCATGCCCCAGCCACTGGATATGGGGCAGGAGAGGACAGCACGGGGTCTGGGGCCTCCCTCCCCTCCGCAAGCTGGCTCTGATCCTTGTAGCTCGCCATCTCCAGATTCCTAATTTAGGGGGTGAGAACTGGCTATCAGAACCCTTGAATGCTGTCCCCTGCCCCTCCTGTCTCGCATTCAAGGGAGAAGCTGCCTGCGTGGGGTGGGTCTGGCCGCCTCGGGTGCGCCTGGGCCTCGCGCAGCTCCCTGCCCGCCTCGCTCCCCCCTTCTCCTGCCAGCGTCACTTAAAACAAATCTAGTGGGCTTTTTTTTTTTTTTAATACTGTTTCAAAACAGTTGTTACAGCAATAGCTGCAGACGGGTCTGCTGGATGCGGCAGGGGCTGGCAGCCGCCCAGGGCGGGCGCAGGGCCGCTCGGCAGCTCCCGCGTTACCAAAATAAGCTCCCGTGTTCCCCTACGACGGCGCGACCCAGGCTCCAGCGGGCCGGGGCATGTTTGGCTGGGCGCGCTATCAGCTCCGAGGAAAACTTCCTGTTTCCTTTTTTACTCTCCCTGCTGTCCAGAGCTAACAAATGTTTTTAATTTTTGAGAAACATGGTGTGGGGATCTGCAGACTCGCCTTCCGTGGGGGAGGGAGAGGCGGAGAGGGGAGAGGACGATAATGTGGCTCATGGTTGAGCGGGGCCGCCCAGGTCTCTGTGATCTCCTGCAGTTTCACAGATGAATGAGCCAGCCTAGGACACAACCAGGGACCCCTGGACCCCCTGGGACCCCCAGGACGCCTTCCTTAGCAGGAGTGAGGCCTTCCGCAGCCTCACACAAGCCACTTGGGTTTGCCCGCTGGCCTGGGGAGGAGATAAACCGTGCCCCACACAGCCAGCTGGGCCCTGACACCTGGTCATGCACATTACACTCATGCACACATATAACACTCATGTGCAGTCTCCCTTGTGCATATCACATGCATACACATGCATAAACATCACAGGCAGGCACACACTGGAGCGTCACGCGGCACCTCACGCTCCCACACGGACACGTGCACAGCACAAACCCGCACACACTTCCACAGCACCCGCCATCGCCTGTTCACGACACACTCCCACCCGCACCCCCACCTGCCTTTTCACACGCAACCTGGAGGCGTCCATTGCCCCAGACCCTCGGCCAGCCCTTGCCCACACACTACGCCCCGACAGTGCAGCTGATCCCGGTCTCCTTGTGCCTGAAAGACCCAGATCCTGCTCTGTCTGAAATCGTGAAATAATCATTTTTTTTAACACAAGGGGGTGGGGGGGTATCAGGCGAGTTACATAAAATTGTGAATTAGTCACTGCTCCAAATGAATGCCTGCTCAGGCCAGAGCTGTACCCAGCAAGTGTGTGCCGTCTCTCCATTGTTCCCAGGGCCATTAGTCAAAGGGCAAATTAGAAACAATTTCTTGACAAAAATTGACTCTTAATTCTTCCCACCAGAGGCGCAGGGATCCAGGTCCAGAGGCCAGGGCCCGGGCGCAGGCGGGACTCCCTGGAGGGGGCCCTGCGCCATGGTTCTGCGTTTGTCCAGCCAGGAGTGTGTTCCGGAGAGGGTGAGGGGTGGCCTGGAGCCTGGGTTGGGGGCAGAAGTGGTTCACAGCACCCCCCACGCTCCTTTTACAGGAGGACAGCTTTACCCCCACCTCCATGGGGAATGTGGCTGTCACAGCCCACTGGCTTTCCAAGGACAGTGCAGGGGTTAGGCGTCTGCATCCTCCCTCTCAAGTAAGGGGGTAGAAAAAATCAAAGGCTGGCATTAGGTCCCCGGCCGGAGGGGCAGGCCTGCAGGAAGCAGCGCTGGGCCCCCAGCCTTCCCTGGAGGATTCCTGCCACCACGTGTGGGGGGTTCTTTCCACAGGGGCCTTGGGCTGTTTCCCGGAGCGGGCAGGGGTCTTGGGGAAGATCCGAGTGCCCCAGACCCAGCCCACTCCGAGGTGCTGCCTAGAATTTGCGCCCAGCCTGGAGGGCGGCCTTCTCTTGACCAGGTTTCCCATCTTTGGGGCTTAAGCTCTGTTGTGGGGGAGGGGGCGGAAGGGGAAGGTCTCCCTGACCCCTCCTCTAGGAGAAGGGGACTGCCCCCATGGAAACGAGGTCTCCAGTTACAGCCCCTTCATTATCTCGCCAGGCCCGGGAGGGTTCTCCGGTCACGCCTCTGCCGGGAGGCACCTCCGGCGTCACTCAAGCCCCGTGCACTGGGCCGGACTCCTCCGCGAAGGTCCCGGCTCGGGGCTGAGCACGGAGCTTGGATGCCGAGGCCCAGCGGGTCTCTGCAGGCCACAGACAGGCTCTAAGACAGAGCTGGGGATGTGGCTGTGAGTTTTAAAAGGGAACAAGAGCAGCCAGGGAGGAAGACTTTGAAGTCTCAACAGCTTTCTCGGCCCCCTCCCTCCTGGGGGGCTCCAGTTCTGTTGTCGCTGCTTCATCCAACCAGGTCAGGAGACCGCCCAGCCCCCACGGCTCAGGGAAGGCGCTTGTTAAACACGGAGCGGTAATTTGAAGCTAAATATAACGCGGTGTGTTCGCAGGGAAAGTATAATTCAGGTGCTGGTTGGGTAAGGTTATCAACCAGGAGACCCACCTGGGTTAAATTGACGAGACTTTCATAAGCGGGCAGGGGCGCCCTGTTGCCGGGCTTCTCCCTGACGTTTTATTAGTGACATTGTGATTGTTATCACTTATGGAGGGGGATGGGGAGATGCCTGGGACCCCTCAGGGGCAGGCGGGGCCTCCCACGGCCCTCCCACTTCCTGCCGTCCTGCCCCCTCCAGCCTCCCGCTGCCCTTCTGTTCTAGGCTGGGAGAAGGCAGGGGGCCCCCAGGGATGTCGGGAAAGGAGTCGAAAGTACCCTGCGAGGCCATGCTCCAGGAAGGCCAGCCCTGCCCCTTCCCCACAGGAAGGGTGGGAGAGGATGGTGGAGGGAGGCCTGGTCTCTGGGGACCTAAACCCCCCCCCCAAAGCCGAAACTGGTGGGGTGCACCATGGAGAGTACCGGAAGGCCTCCTTGCTGGAGGCTGACCCAAACTGGGCCCTCTGTCTTCCTGCCTCCGGGAAAGGCCCCTACTGATGGCTGGGGCTCAGACCCCGCCCGCGGGAATGGGGACAGGATGGCTTAATGGCTGGAACTGCCCTGCGTGAGGACAAAAGCTCTGGTAGAGCCTAAGGAGGGGACAGTCACTCAGTGTTTCCAGGAGGCTTGCCCCCAACCCGAGCCTGGCAGCCTGCCCTCCCTGGAAGGACCCCTGCCTCTCTCCAGACCAGCAGAGAAAGTGCCGAGTAAGCAGTTGCTGCAGGCTGCTCTGAACGGCTGTGTTTGGGTGTGTTTACACGTGTCACTGTCAGGGTATGTCTGGATGGGGCCTCCAGGGGCTGGACTTCCCGGCAGGTCTCACTCTGGGGGAGGGTCCTGGGAGAGGGGCACAGGCTGGGTGTCAGGGTCTTCTCCCATGCAAGGCCCAGGCAGAGCGGCTGCAGGCAGGCCAGGAGAATCACCTAAAGACCTGGCACCGGATCAGTGGGGGCCACAGCGCTCCTCAGACCCGGCCCCCACCGCACAAGCCCCACGAGGCTCCTCTGAGCACCAGCAACAGGGCTGGGGTAGTGACAGGGCAGGGCCACACCTGCCCTTCCACCCAGTCCCCGGGTGGGCCGGACCCTGGCAGCCTGCTTCCCAGAGGATTTCCTCAGGTTCCCAGACTTGGAAAAGCCCCAGCCCAGGCCAGACGGCCCCTCCCACCTCTGCCCCAGCAGAGGGCCCCAGAGGGTAAGGCGCTGCCCATTCAGACTTGCTTCTGACACACAAACCCCAGCCCTGGGCGGTACACCCCCGGCCCGCCCCTTCCTATTGTAAAGCTGTCGCTTGCTAAGCGTCCTGCTCACATCCCAAACCCAGCTCTCCCCACCCTGGCCCACAAGCCTCCTCTGGGCAGAGCCACACCCCATCCTGGCCTCCAGCAACCTTAACTTTTCTCCCTCGGCCACCACCGAGACTGGACGCTCCCTCGCCAGCCCGCCTTTGGAGGAGGGCTGGCATGGGTGGGAAGGCTCCAGATCCACGCTCACCTCCCTCTGATTTCTGGGGGATGGCGTTTGAGTCCTTGGCCTGGTTACCTGCGGCATAGATAGACCAAAAGTAAATGACTCCCATCAGACGTTCCCACAGAGCTGCTAGGCCTGGGGTGGCGGGCCTGGCTGCCGCAGCCACGACCCCCGCTCTGGCCTGGCCCGAGCACCACCACCTCTCGTTAACAGGACAGTCAATCGTTTAATTAAAAATCATTCAATAGATCAATTTTTTCCTGACCTACACAAATACATAATTCACCCCCATTCATGAGGCTTCAGTACCGCGTCCCACGGTAATTCCCCAAGAGGGGAGAGTTGTTCCAGAAAAGTCTCTCAAAGGGAGACTCCCCAGAAAACTCCCCCTTCCAAAGGCCCAAGCTAGGACAGCCTGGGGAGCCTGTCCTGGGGCCAGCTCCGACCGACCACTTCCTCTGGGGCCTTTTCCAGCACATTCCACTAGGCCGGGTCTGTGGCCGGTGCTGAGCCCCGGACTGGGTCAATATGCAAACACCAGACCCCCGGCATACGCCCGCTCCAGGTCACATCCCCCCCCCCACTCCCCGTGGAAGCGCAGACGCAAATAGGGGGTTTTCTTTCTACCAGAATTGATGTTGTTTAGTTTATATTTGTATTTTTTAATAGCAGGCATTTGCAATGCAAAAAGCCTCCCGAGGCGGATGGGGGGAAAATCAAAGTCCCTACTTTCAAGCCACAAACAAAAGCCCTTTGGAAATCGAGCCGCAGGGCGGGCAGCGCGGGACGCCCCCGGACCCGCGTGGGGAGAAGCGGCGCGCAGCACCTACCGCACGGCTGGTCCGCGGCGGCTGGCTCCGGTCCGCGCGGCGGGTGTCCGGGAGGGCCCGTGGCGACCTGCTCGCCGGAGTCCGCCCCGCGCCCTAGAACGGGGAGGCGGCCGGAGGCGCCATAATCGCAAATTTATGGCCTGGGTGACGTGCTTCCCTCTGCCACAATGGGGCCCGGTGACATTAAACAGAAAATTGATGAGAGAGGAGCGAAATCTAATCTCTCCCCTCTGCGCGCTTCGCAGGGAGGGGGCTGGGGTCGGGAGGCAGAGTGATCGCGCAGGCCGGAGGCGCGCTTGGCGCCCCGCGCCGCATGCTTCCTCCCGAATTGGGGCTCCCGGCCCGTGGGCTGGGGAGGGGACGGCGACCCTCGCCCCGGGCCCCCCTACTCTCCGCCTCATTTCGGGTGCATCTCGGCTCCCTTCCGTGCTCCCCGGCCGGGCGGAGAGGGAAGCCAAGCAGCCTCGGTCCACCGGCTCCGAGGGCCCCGGCACCAGATGGTGGCTCCGACGTGCCCCCGGCTCGGGCTCAGCTCCCCAACTCTGGGACCCCCATCAGAGCAGCGCTCCCCGCCCCCACCGCGTGGAGCCGGCGCCGGGAGCAGAGCAGGGGACCCCGGCCGCCCAGCCCCACCCCAAGCAAGTGACCACGCGGGCTGCGACTGGGGCAGCTGCCCCGCGGCGCTTGGCGAGCCCCAAGCGCCCGCTCTTCTCCGCCCCGCGGCACAGCTCCCCTGGGGCGCGCTCGGCGCCTCCTGGCACCGACCCCGCCGCGCCGCGTCCTTAAAGGCGCCACCCGCCCTGCCGGCCTTTGTCCGTGCCGCGGAGAAGGTCAGGCTGGGGGGCACAGGGGCAGCGGCCTGGCCGGGCGCAGAGAGCTCGCTCCCCATCCCATTGCGCAGCGGCCTCCTCTTGCCCTCCCCCCTGTCTGGGGGAGGCTGGGGCCCAGCAGCCACCCCGCCAGGGCTGCCTGAGACCTCCAGGCTTGAGTGAGGTACCTTGCTGTGCTGGGGCAGACAGCTGGGACACAGCTTTAAACAAGTGGGGGCAAAGGGGTGTTTCTTAGAGGGAAAATGAATGAGGGAGCCCCAGTGGGCAGCTCCTGGAGAAAGGCAGGGACTTGTGCTCACAACGCCCCACCGCGGACCAGCCTGACTGCACCAGGGCTGAGGCGGGCGACTCGCAGGGCAGGGGACAGGTAGGTGCCTGGTTGGCGACCCAGATGGGGAAGCAGAATGCAAGGCTTTGGGAGACGCCACGAGTCCACCTCTCCAGCCGAGATGCCAGCATGGGCACCTGGGTGCCAGACGCTGTCCTAGACACTCACTTAACCCTGCACAGCCCGAGACACATGTCACAGTGATCACGCCCACTTTAGAGACAGAGCAAACAGAGTCTGAGACAGTAAATAGCCGGCCTGCATGCAGCCTCACCGAGGGGCTAGGGACCTGGGCCCCAGGTTCTTCTGCAAAAGCAGGACACGGGTTGGCTGGCCTCTGGGTCCTCAAAGGCACCCGCCTTGTGGGGCAGACTTGTGTCCCCACTTCCATGAGAGCAGAAAAATGGCCTCATGACCCGAGTTGGGCACTTTGGGCCACAGCGCCCACAGGACGGTGCCGCCAAGGCCACCTCTGCCTGGGAAGCCTCCTCCGTGGGCCTGGCAGCCCAGCCTGTTTGCCGAGTCACTGGGACGCAGGCAGCACGAGGCAGGTCACCGTCTCTGCAGCTGGAAGAACTGCTAAAATACGGCAGGAGTCGGGCAGCCAGACTCCAAAAGGTCACGTTGGACTGAAACCAACAGGTTACGTTTAACAGGCTGGATGTGAACTTCCACTTTAGGTTCAAAAATCAGTTGTAAAAACGCAGGCGGCTTCCGTGAAGACAGGACGAGCTGCCGCGCAGCTGTCTGCTGCGCTCAGGCAGAACCGGCTCCCGGGGCCGGCCCCTCGCGGAAGGCCCCTTCCTCCCGCTGGAGCTCCCCCAGCCCCAGCAGCTGGGCCTGTGCCCTGGGGGCCTTCCCTGGATGTCAGGCCCGCTGGGGAGGGACGCAGCTGGGGACAGCAGAGAATGGGGTCCTGTGCTGCTATCATCAAACCCAGGCTGGATGAACCACAGCTTTGTCTGCACCCACACCCCCGTGGTGACCACGGGACCAGGGATCAGCGCCTGGGGCTGGGGGTGCTTCAGAACAAGAGTGGCTGCTTTCGGCCTCAGTTAACCCTTGAGTGGGTGTCTTTTCCCAGCTCAGTGCCTGGGGCCAGGGAAGGGACATGCAGAAGAGTGGAAATCAGTGTCAATCCCAAGGCTCCAAGTAGCTTGTTGAACCCGTCCCCCCTCCCCCAGATTTAAGTGGCTGCAATCACTGGGGAAAGGAGAGGGTGGTCTCGGGTGAGGGGATCCAGGTGGGGGTAACTATGAGACATACTTGGCCTTCCCCACAGAACCCCCTTCCCATGCCAGGCGCAGCTGGGGACAAAGTCCAGTGGGTGGCCCCCCAGTCCTCATCTGGCTCTGGCACGTGCCTCACTTCCGGGGAGTTTGGCCATTCAGAGGAGGGTGCCCACACTGGGATCCATCGCCCCCACTCCCCCACCCCCCACCAAGGAGCCCTGACCTCGGAGGGAGAAGAGCCTGGAGCCCCGCTGCTGGAAGCTGGAGGAGCGAGCAGTGACTTAGGAGCAAGTTGCCTTGGGGTCAATCAGGAAGGGCTTCCTGGAGGGGGTAGGGCAGGTGGCGGTGGCAGTGCAGGTGAGGGGTCATTTGAGGACCTGATGGCTGGAATTGCAGCAGCGGGTCTGTGCTAGGGAGTGGGGCCCTCTGTGCGTGAGCCGTGTTCCTCCTAGTGTGCTGCACAGGTGGCGAGGAGGACATGGGGACCCGGGGACCCAGAACTGCCAGGTCACAGTGGCTCCGGTCCAGCCCAGGCCTGTCTGAGTGGCCTCAGGAATTGAAGGGAGCGCTCCTAGGTTGATAATTTTCTATATTTCTCAAGTTTCTGTTTAGAAATGTATTTTACAATCAGAGGAAACAAAAACGATAAACATTACCCGCAACAAACCCCCAGGCCCAGAGAGCCCCACCCCCAGCCACGCTGTTGGGGAGCCCTGAGACTTCCCGTCCTGGCTCAGTGCTCCTGGTGTCCTCAGGCCCCTCGGCTCCACCCCGCCCGCAAACTCTTTGAGTGCTGTAGGCCCTGGGACCTCAGTTCACTTTCCCCTGCCCAGGCCTGATGGAGGCCACCAGCGAGACTCAGGGCAGTGCCATCTGCCCAGCTCTAACCCTCAGGCCATGAAGTCCAGGGGACATGCAGGCCAGCCCCTGGAAGTCCTTCCAAACCCCAAAAGCACTTGTCTCCTGGACACCCAATCAGCCCCCTGCCCACACCATGCCAAGGCCTAGGATGCAGATACCAGCACGAGCCAGGCACCTGGGGCCCATCCCAGTATCTGCTGCTCTCCCCTGTTGGGCGACTCACACCGTTAAGAAACCCGAGGTCCCAAGCTCAAAGGTTTGGGTGATGCCCCAGCGACAGAAAGACGGGCAGGCTCGTCCGCTCCGGCCACCACACTGCACAAGGAGAGGCTATGTCGGGCCGAGCCAGCCTGCGTCCCCTCCGGCAGAGGAGGTCAGCCCATGAACCCTGGCGACCCCACGTGGCCCCGCGCATCCCATGGCTGTGCCCAGTCCCCATCGCACGCCCTGCGAGGCCACATCCAGGGCCCACACAAAACCAGACACCCCCAGGTCTACTGTGTGACCTGGACCTCGAGAACAGGCGATGGGGCTCCCTCGGTCCCTTCCCCAGTATCCGAGGGGCCACCCAGTGCCCAAGGGGTCTAAGCTCCACAAGTGGGGACGAGACTCTTTGCTTCCTGCCTGCCGTTTGCAGCCTGGCTGTACTTACGGGCACCTTGGCAGGAGCAGCTGGCCTCCCGCTGCCGGAAAGGCAAATGCCTCTTGTCTCTGGCAGCGGAGTCCTGGGCTCAGACAGACCCAGGCCCAAACCCAGGTCTGCTAGGTATCATCCCGGAGATCCGGGAAGGTCACCCCGCTCCTGAGTCCTCCGAGTCCCACGATCACGGAAGACCCTATCTGGATGGGGGATCGGCAGAGTGTGACGGGTAGTGGGGTGTCCCCCAACTGACACGGTGAAGCCCGGAGACGAGTTCCTGTGGATGAGGGCCGGCCACGTTCTCATGCTCGTTGGTCAGGCCCACCGCGCTCACGGTCACTGAAGCCCCTCAGCCAGGCCCTCCTGCGACCTCATCCTGTCTCCAGCCCCAGGGGGCTGGTGTGAGACTGGCATTTCTGTGAAGCGGTTTGGTGACCTGCCCTCCACCCCGCTCTCAGACCTTACACCCCACGTTTGTAACTGCAGAGCCAGGAGCAGCTCATTCCCTGGTTTGTGACACCCGGGAGTCCCACTGGTGCGGGCAGCGTGGTGGCCCCAAGAGACGTGTCCATCGGGCCTGGGAATGTGATCCTATTTGGAGAACGAGTCTTTGCAGAGGTGACTGAGGTAAGGACCTCGAGATGAGGTCATCCGGATTGGGCCCTGAGTCCAATGACAAGTGTCCCTGTGAGAGGCAGGCAGAGGGAGATGGTAGGGGAGGGGACAAAACGGCCCTGTGAGGAGGAGGCAGAACTGGGGGCGATGTGGCCACAAGGTAAGGGACTCCTGGAGCCCTGAGAAGCTGGACAAGAAGGAAGGACCCTCCCTTGGGGCCTCTGGAGGGAGGGCGGCCCCGTGACGTCCGGATTTTGACCTTTAACTTCCGAAACAGTGAGAAGATAGTTTCTGCTGTTGGCAGCCACCGGTTTGTGGTCATTTGTCACGGCGGCTCTGATCTGGACCCCTCCCTGCTGTCCCCCACCTGCCTGGACAGACCCGGCTCCAACGAGGGCCCGAAGCAGACCCCTCCCTACGAGGATTTCTGGAGTGTGCCGACAGCTGCGCCTGGCTGTGCTTGCACACACGCACACTCCCACACGCACACACTCCCGCATGCACATGCACACAGCACACTTCCACATGCAATCCTGCACGCACACATGCACACTCCCACATGCACACACAAACTCCCACGTGCACTCCCACAAGCACATTCCCACATGTATGCTCCCACATTCACACACCTGCACTCACACTCCCACACGCACACACGCACACACTCCCACGTGCACATGCACACAGCACACTCCACACGCACACATGTACACACCTGCACTCACACTCCTGCATGCACACATGCATACTCCTATGCACACATGCACATGCACACAGCACACTCCACTGCTTCCACATGCAATCCTGCACGCACACATGCACACTCCCACATGCACACACAAACTCCCACGTGCACTCCCACAAGCACATTCCCACATGTATGCTCCCACATTCACACACCTGCACTCACACTCCCACACGCACTCACGCACACACTCCCACGTGCACATGCACACAGCACACTCCCACACGCACACATGTACACACCTGCACTCACACTCCTGCATGCACACATGCATACTCCTATGCACACATGCACGCACACAGCACACTCCCACATGCACACGCGCACTCCCACAAGCACACTCCTGCACACACACACACATTCCCATACTCACACTCCCACACACACATGCGCACAGCTGTGGCTTGCAGGTTGCAGCCTCCTGCCCTGTCCTGGCAGCCCCGCCCCCGCGTGGACGGAGCAGGTCAGCAGCTCCCTGTGCACAGGTGGGGGCTCACCCACCCATCTGGTGGACTGGCCAATGGGGAAACTGATGTTCGAGGACATGGAGTGAGGTGTCAAGGTCAAGCTTCAAACAGCAGAGTCACTGAGTCCCCCCAAAGGCTGACAGCACCACCCCCACCTTCCCCAAACCCCGGGGTGGTGCCCCCGCCCTGCCGGGGTCCCCCGAGCCTGCAATCTAGGTTGAGGTTCCCTCTTCAGTTTCGCTCCGATGTTGGGCCAGTGAAACACACGCATCTCTAGTTACAGGTCCCTGTGTTCTCACCCGCGGGAACCAGCAGTCATGTGAGCCAGGATGTGTCCCGTCCCCAGCGGCCAGGTGGGCCAGGAACCTGACCCGCGGACTGCCCGGGCCTTCCGGTCTTTGACCGCCCGTGCCTGACCAGGCGCCACCGTTCAACTTCCGGCTCCCGGATTGGCTTTGCTGCTTCTGCCTCTCGGGTCTGGCTTCGCTCCTGCCGGGTCCCCGAGCCACGCTCACCCGTGTTTTCACGTGAGCCAGCAGTGCCTCTCCACGGCGGGAGCTCACCGCGTCCCAGGAATAATCGCATTTGTTTATCCACTCTCCCCGCAGATGGGCACCTGGGTCGTTTCCTGTTTGGGCCTCCTGAACGGCCCCTTCCCCACCCCAAAAACATATACCAGGGCCTAACTGTGACCTTATTTGGAAAATGGTCTTTGAGATGTAATTAGTTAACAATATCAGGTGAGATTACCCCAGATTAGGGTTGGCCCCAAGTCTCATGACAAAAGTCCCTAGAGGAGATTAGACAGACACACAGGAGAGGCCATGTGATGACAGAGGCAGAGAGGAATCATGCAGCTGCGAGCCAAGCCAAGGGACGGCAAGGATTGTCACCACCACCAGGAGCCCCGAGGGACATGCACAGACTCTCCCTCGGAGCTTCCAGGAACCCCCCCCCCCAGACTCTCAGCCCCGGAGCCGGAGCCTGAGAGTGTGAGTTTTGTGCTGCTCTAAACCAGCAGTGGGTGGTCCTCTGGGCGAGCAGCCCCCAGGACACTAACGAGGAGAGCTGTGTGTCCCGCACGCCCTCACTCAGGCCTTCCGAGCTGTGGCCCTTATTCATTTATTTGTATGGGTATTACGTATCACTCGTATAGGTAAAGAGACGAAGAGACTTATTATAATGAAGTGGCTCATGCAATTCTGGAGGCTGGGAACCCCAGGAAGAGTTGATGCTTCGGTGCGAGCCACAGGCAGGAGAAACCCTTGACTCCGCGCAGGCCTGGGGCGCCGGGCAGGAGGAAAGCGCCTTTGACCTCGGGAGGGCCTTTACCTGCTTCGACGGGGCCCACCCACACTGGGGAGGCCGTCTGCTGTGCTCCCTCTACCGATTCGAAAGGAGATCTCGTCTCAGATTACCCCACTGACACCCCAGAATCATGTTGGAGCAACTACGAGAGCCCGGTCACCTTGACGCATAGACTTAAGTGTCACGGACCCGGGTGGAATTAGGGGGTCGGCGTCTAGCCGTAGGAATCAGGAGGAATCACAGATGGCTTTTGGAGGCGGGTGCACGGCCCTTCAGCCCACCGCAAGTGTGGGGGGCCTGGCTGCTCCCCCATGCTCACCAGCGCACAACACCGCCAGCCTGCTGACTCTTAGCCTCTCCGGCGGGTGGGAGCTGGTGTCTCGTGCAGTTTAGCTCCTACTCCCTGATGGCTGACGAGGCCCCACACTTCCACCTGCATGGTGGCCATTTGCAGACGCGTTGGGTCTACGTGCCTGTTGAAGGGTTTTGCTCCTCCAAAAGCTGGCTCGTTTGTCTTTTTAGAAGTTGATTTGCAAGATTTCTTCACATGTCCCGGACACGAGGCTTTGGTGGGAGAGCTGTGTCCGTGGGGACGTAGGACGTGCGGAGTGAGCTGTCCCCCAGCCCGAGGCCTTCTCGCGCCCGTAACGGTGAGCAGACGCCCTTGCTTTCCACGAAGTCCAGTCTTCTCCTCCACGCCAAGTGCCTTTCGTGTCCTCTGTAGAAAATCTTTGCCAGTGATAGTGCCTTGGAGAGAGTCTCTTACGTTTCCTTCTAGAAGCTTCTGGTTTTACTTTGGGTTTGACTCTTTTACATTGTGGTCTGTGATCCATTTTTAATTAATTTTTGGAAATGGTGGGATGTAGGGACCGAGGGTTGTTTTCCCCATCAATATCCTGCCAACAGGGCACCTTAAACGAGACGCCTCTTCCCCAGCACCATGGTGGCCTTTGTTATAAATCACTCGATTGGAGGAGGCGGCTGGTTCAGGACCCTCTCCTGTACCACTGGTCGGTCTGACAGTTTATGTGCCAGTCACCCTGAGCCTTTTCGCCTCTTCTGGGTGAGCCTGCCCACCGGCTTGTGCAGAGGTCCCTGGGATGAGGCTGTAGGTACAGCGGAGAGCTCATCTTGAACTCCTGGGACCCCCAAAAGTCCGCTCGGCTGGCCCCTCTCTACGTGGAAGGCGGCCCCATCTCCTCCACTGAGCAGCAACCCCCCCACCCCGGACAGCACCCCGGCAGGGTCCCCAGAACTGGGAGAGGATGAAGTCCTATTGTTTAAGTCACCGAGGTTGTGGAAATTTGTCATAGAAATCGTAGGAAAATACTACAATAGTTTAAAAAACTGAAAAGGTAGGAAAGATGACAAAGGGGAAGGATGGTCCGGGCACCCGTCAGGGCATCGGCACACGAGCAGGGACAGCAGCTCCGTGTCCCAGCCCACAGCGCCACGCGCGCCGCCCCGCGCCTGCGCCCTGCGCCCGCCCCTGCGCCCTGCGCCCCGCGCCCCGTCCGAGTCATGGGCCAGCGCTCAGCTCCGACCGTCCTGAGGGCTGCGCACGTCCGTACGCCACACCCGGGGTCCCCGTGGGCTCGGCAGCGGCGACGATCCCGGGAAGCAGAAGTGCTGGGTTAAGATCACTCCCACGTGGGCGCGAGCGTTGCTAGGCGGCTCTAGCGGGGCCGGTCCAATTCCCTCTCCAGCAAGCGCCGAGTCTGCCTCTCCTCCTGCCCCCCCCCCCGCCCCCTGGTCTGGGCCACTTCGCGGCTCTGGCTCTTTGGGGTGTGGGTGTGGGGGGTGCTGGCGCGGCGCCCCCAGGCCGAGGCCCGGGGGTAGAGCCGGAGGGAGGCGGCTCCCGCCTCCCGGGCGGGCGGGCTGACGACACGCAGTCAACCTGCCTGAGGCTGTGTTGGCAACTGAACTGGAACAGGAAGTTCGCGCTATAAACCAGAGCCTTTCAAGTTATGACAAATTCATCAAACAAATGAAGCCCGAGCACAGAGGGCCGTGGCCCTGGCCTCCCTGGGCCTCAGGGAGACAAGGTCCGCCCCGGCTCGCAGACTGGGGTGTCTGCCCCTCCTCCCCACCCCGACAGACCCGCCCACGGGGCGGGGCCTGGGGCTGGTCCCCTGCTGACTCCGGCCTCAGTTTCCCTTTCTCTCTGGTGAGAGGCCCCCTTGCACGCTGCTCAGCACCCTGACTCCCTCCCTCCCCTGAATCCCGACGCCAGAATTGGTCCAGTGCTGCCAACAGCTGAGCGGGGCCTGCCCACCCCTGTGTGTGAGGGCAAGTTTTGGAACTCCTGTCCTCCTGGGGGCTGGCCGTGCTCAGCAGTGCCCCTGGAAGCATCATCCTCCCCAAACTCCAGACACAGGCCCCTCGCCTAGCTGCCTCATGCTCGGGGCTTGTGCTGCTTTGCCTGGGCGGTCTTTTAAGTTTTAAGCCCGGGGTGGGTTTGGAAAAGGCCCCAGGCCACAGCAGAGCCTGATCAGTGGGGGAGGGGTCCCAGCACCTACACAGGTAGGTCCAGGTGGGGGCACTCGGGTCCACAAGCAGGAAGCTGAGTCTGGGAGGTTTGGGCTTTTGCTCAAGGCCACCCAGCTCTTACACTTGGCGGCAGGGTGGGGACAGAGAGAGCCCCTCGTGCAGACCCCGTCGGCCGCCACTTCCCCACTCTGGCCTGTCCAGACCTGAGCCCTGGGAACCCCAGGGGCTGTGCCTGCTCTGCTTGCAGCCCTGCCGCACCCCATGAACCGGGTCGCCAAGCCGGGTCCGTCAAGACTGTGCAGCAGCGAGCCCGTGGGCTTATCAAATGCAGGTTGCACCTGCCGCGGGCTGAACTGTGTTCCGCCCAAAAGACGCGCCCAGGTCCTCAGCCCCAACGTGAATGCCACCTTATTTGGGCTTTTGCAGATGTGATTACGTGAGGATTAATTAACACGCCTGTGGTATGCTGGCAGCTGAAACAGAACAGGAAGTTAGCGTTATAAACCAAGGCCTTAATCCAATGACCGGCGTCCTTATAAAAAGAGGGAAATTTGCACAGAGGGATACAGAGGAGAAGGCCGTGTGACATGAAGGCAGAGACTGGAGTGACGCAGCCACAAGCGGGGGAACACCAAAGACTGCAGGCAGCCACCAGAAGCCGGAAAAGGTAGGAGACAGAGCCTCCTTCAGAGGCTCCAGCAGGAACTAATCCCACTGACACCTTCATTTCAGATTTCTGGCTTCTGAATGTCAGAGAATAAGTTCCCGTTGTCCTAAGCCACCCAGTTTGTGGCGCTTTGTTCCAGCAACCACGAAAAAGCGGTACCCTCCCTCTCTGCTGTATTCTCCTCCCTTCCTTCCTCATCCCCATTCCTTTGAGTTGGCGGCCCTGTGGCTGGAGAGTTACACGCGGGGCAGTGGAGCCGCCGGGAAGCGTCTGAGGATAAGGAGCCCAGGGCTTCTCGCCGCTGGGGACAGGAGTTTCACACACGGGAAGGAGGCAGGCCAGAGTCGGTGCTGCGGAGCTGGGCTACAATCGAGGTATTGGTGTGAACGCATGTCTTACATAGACATGGATGTGGGGTGTGTGTGTGTGTGTGCGTGTGTGTGTGCGCGCGCGTGCACGCGTGTGTGTGCTCTGTCTGCCAAAAGGGCCTGGAAAAATGAAGTCCCAGTAGCAGCGAGCACACTTAGTGCCCCGATCATGGCTTCAGAATTCCATCCTCCGCTAAAAGGAGCAGGGCTTTTTGGAGACATGGCTGATCCCGGGGCCAGGGCAGGGCATGCTCCAGGTGAGCGTGGCGTGTCCTGGGAGAAGCACGGAGATGCCAGAAAGCGGGGGACAGCCTGCAGGGGCTCCCACTGGCAACTCTGGAACACTCTGAGCAACAAGACAGAGTAATGGAGCGCTATCTTTATTTATGATGTAAATGGTTCCTGATATAAATAAATGAATGAATATGTAAATGGGAGAGAAAGCGGACTCTTGAAGGTAAGGGAATAATGGAGTTCGAAAACTTCCATTTGGTGACCAAGCACGTTAATAATTGATCCAGGGAAAAATCTACAAGGAATGTGTGAACCCGCCGGAGAAAGGCTGATGGCAAACAGGATATTTGCAGGGGCGCGAGGTGTTTCGAGGTGTCTCCCCCCCCCGAAGTGGTTACTAATTATTACTTATTAACCAGCGAGTTCAAAAAGCTAATTAATTCACTTTACAGGGCAGAAGCTTGGCAGGCGTGATACGCGTTCGTATCACCTGGTACAGGGACAAACAGACAGCGTGTGCCTCCCGGTGCCATGAGATGGGCCTGTCGAAAACGCAGAAGGGGCGTCCAGTCACGGGAAGTGTCAGGCCCAGACTGACCAGAACTGAGGGGGTCTGTTCCGAAGTCACAGGCCGGTACGCTTCAAAAACGTCACAGTCATGAACTGTAAAGACTGGTTTTAAGGGTGAAGATTGAGGCACCACATTTTAGATTCCGACCTCCTGGGCTGCCCAATCAGTTGACAGTGACTTTCAGAGTCCTAGCTCGGGGCCTCGGGGAAGGGGAAGTGAGCCCAGAAACCCCACTGTCAGCCAGTTGTGCCATTCTGAGCGAACCCCACATTTTCCGGCCTTGGCTTGCCCATCCGTTTGCCCTGCTTCGCCCCTGAATTCCAAAGCGCTGACCCGACCGTCAGACCAAGGTGTGGGACGAAAGCCTCCTCCAGACCCAGCAGCAAAGCCACAGAGGAGACCGAAATCGGATCGAGGGAGGCCGAGGAAACACGGCAGCAAAGGACGTGTGACGCTGGATCAGGTTCGGGCCCGTGGGAGATGTCGCTGGGGCCGCCGGGCGAAGGGGCGTGTCACATCAACGTCGACGTCCCCATTTTGATGGGTACGTTGGAGCTGTCCTTGCTTCAGGTAACACGCACGCAGGTGTAGAGGGATGATGGCCATCGTGTCTGCAACTTACTCTCAAAGGGTCCAACTTACTCTTAAAGCAGTAGAACAAGAAGACGTGGCAAAACGGTAATATTTGAGGAACCTGGATGGATAGTATGTATATAGGAACTCTGTTCTGTTCCAACGACTTTTCTGTAAGTTTGCAATTATTCAAAAGTAAACCATTCGAAACAAAGCAAAAACAAACAGCAAAGACAAGCTGCAGACCGGGACATATGTAAGCCACAAATGCAACCAAGGACTAGTATCTAAAATATGTAAAGAACTCTTAAAGCTTAACAGTAAAAGAGCAAACACTTGAATTAGGAAACGAGTAAAAGACATGAAGACACGTCTCCCCGAAGACGTTTCAAAGTCGACCGACGTCAGTGTCTGCCAGGGAAAGGCAAGTTTCAGCCACGGTGAGATTACTGCTACACGCCTATCCGAAGGGCTAAAATTTAAAAAGCCACAAAAGCTCATGCTGGTGAGGATGTGGAGAAACTGACTCACTCCTGCATCGCCGGTGGGAACGCGAAACGGACCAGCCTCTCTGGAAAACAGGTCGGCAGTTTCTTTAAAAGCTGAACATGTACCACCTCGAACCCTGCAATCGATTCCTGGGCATTTCTGCCAGAGAAGCGAAGATTTACGTTCAGACAAAATCGCGAACACAGACGTACGCAGCAGCTTTATTTGTCACGGCCAAAAATGGGAAGCGACCCGGACGACCTTCAGGGGTGAATGCTGAAGCCAGCTCACCGGTCCGGACCACGCACGGCACTGCGGCCAGCAAGAGAGGAGAGCGGCCGGCTCGCGGCACCCAGGTGTGCCTCCGGGGAGGGTCGCCGAGGGGAAAGGGCAGTGCCATGGGCCACGTTCTGTTCACCCCCGCCGACGTGGCCTGCGTGAAATGGCAGAGGCACAGACAGACACGGACCCCGGCGTGGTGGCTGCAGGGGCGAGGCGGGGTGAGGGGGGTGGACAAGGCTGCACCGAGGCAACGTGAGACACCCCGTGGTGGTGGAATGTTCTGTGTCTTGACAGTATCAACGCCCAAATCCTGGCGGAGATCCTGGAGCGTAACTTTCGGCGGAAACCGGGTGAAGCGTGTGCGGGATCTCTCTGTGTCATTTCTGACGGTTGCGCGTGAATCCGTAATGATTTCAAAACGAAAAACTTAACCGAAAAACATCCTGACCGATTTTTTTGTTGTTTATACGCATAGGATTTCACATGACTCACTGCTAAATCCATACTGCCGTGGCTGTGCCGTGCCCCCGCCCACGCTCGGACGCCTCTCAGTCAGAATGCGGGGGGGGGGCCGCGTGTGTGAGCTTCTCAGACTCCTCCCCAAATACGAAACCGATGTTCTGGCTGGGAATCCGGATTTCGAAGGAGCTGTCCTGGGGACTCTTGTGCACAGGGCCGGCTCCGCAGCGAGACCGTCACTCTCTGTTCCCACTCTGCAGCCGTGGCAAGAGCTCACACGAGACTCCCCTCACGTGTGGTTTGGGAAAGAAACCATGTTCACAGATTCTTTGCCACTCTGCCCACTAGAGGGGACGTGTCCCCCCTCCCCGCCCCGCCCTGCCCTGCCCCCCAGAACCAGCGCTGGTCTCGGGGGCTGGCTTGGCTCCTTCAGAAAAGCCCTCAGCTTCCTGTCTGTCTTCTGACCCCAGTGGGGAGCCCTGAGCTGCGCCGGGAGCCTGACACCCCTGAGGCCACCGCGTGGGAGGACGCCCAGGCCACAAAGAGACACCAGGGGTGGGTGCGAGGGACAGACCAGCTGAGGTCCCAGCCGCCGGACGCGTGCGCACGGGCGCTCCCAGCAATGCCAGCCCCTCGCCGCCCCCACCACGACCTCGGACACCGGACACGGAGGAGCAGAGCGAGCTGTGCCCTCCCTGCCCTGCGAACCCGACCTGCAGGGTGTGCGGGGCGTAAGGACCTGGTGGTTCTAGACAGGGAGCTTGGGCTGTGTGTCGTCCAGCATCGGTACCTGGGACACAGAAGTCACACCTCGCGGGAGCCCAGGCAGAGGGCTCAGGCTTCCTGCCACCTGGACTTGAGGCCCCCGCCCTGTCCTGCTGGAGTCCTGCAGCTCTGCCCTCCAGGCCGTGAGCGAGCCAAGCGACATCTTTCCAAGTTAGCCCCGGGGATCTAACTGATGCAGAGGACCTGGGGACATCCCCGCAGAGGTGGCCGAGAAGTGGCCAGGAGCCTGGAGTGCCAGTCCGGAAGCCCTCGGCAGGCGCATGTGGTCAAAAACGCAACGCATGATGTGTGTGCAGAGAGGGGCGAAGGCGGCCGGACACCAGGCCTCCGTAGGTGGCAGGGGAAGGGGGCCACAAAGGACATCACGAGAAAGAGGGCCGCGGGATGGGACGGCGGCGGGGGGGGAGCAGTGCGGGTGAAGGGAGCCGGGAGGCCCCGGAGGCCCTGGGAGGCTCGGGTGCGGCCGCCGCAGGCAGGCTTCAGAGCCGGTGGCCGAGCTGGCGGCCAAGCTGGCGGTGGGGGCAGAAGCCCAAGGGCGGTCGTGGACGTCACAGCGTGTGGGTGGCCCAGAAGCAGGAGCTGGCGGGCCACACCCCGTGTGCGGCTGCAGAGCGGGGCCGCCCTGAGCTCTGCTCACTCATCCACGTCCACATAAACCCAGGACAACGAGAGTGAGCACTTGCCACTTTTCTGGCGACCTGGCATAATCGTTCATGTCTGTCACGTTCAATAATGATTAGGGCCTGTGTTTTGGATGTCTGCAGGGTTTTAATTCCATTTTTCTAGCAATTCGCTTTACCATATTTCACAAAAGTATGAGTGGTAATGGATTGGGAAAAACAAAACAAAACACAAAACAGAAGCATTGGCGGAGACCACTCCGGCCAGGTGTGTGTGTGGCTGAGAGAGGGAGCAGCAGGGCATGAGCCAAAACAGGTCCCCGTGCCCCGGGCTGCGGACCGGGACCGGGACCGGCCTGTGGCCCGTTAGCAGCCGGGCCGCACGGCAGGAGGTGAGCGGCGGGCGAGCAGCGAAGCTTCACGTGTGGCTGCAGCCGCCCCAGCGTCACCGCCTCAGCTCCGCCTCCAACCTCAGGCACGGGCGTCTCCGAGGGGCACAAGTCCCTGGGGCCACAGAGGTTGGGGGCCGCTGAGCTAAGGACCGGCCGTGCCACAGGAAGTATTTTGGGTCTGCTGGTTGGTGGTTGATGGTGATGGCGATGTTTGCTGTGAGGACAGAAACTGGCGCATGATTGTGGGCGGAGGAGAAAAAGCCGGCGGAGAGGGAAGGAGGTGACGGGCAGCGCAGGGAAGAGAGAACCGAGGGGCTGTGGCCCCTTCCGAGCCGCGGGGGAGGGACACTGAGAGAGCAACACACGCGCGCACACGCACACGCGCACACACACAATGCACACACACCGGCATGCACATGTGCATGCACACACACACATGCACACAGGCGTGCACGTGTGCGCGCACATGCACACGTGCACACATAGGTGTGCATGCGCATGTGCACACACACAAACACATGCATGCACACACAGGCACACATGCACGCACACACACCTGCACACACACACAGGCATGCATGTGCACACACACACACATGAACACAGAGCGAGGAGAGGGAGCAAAGATACAAATGCAGAGTGTTTTATAAAAAGTATGAGCATCCTAGGTCCACCTCTGCACCAGCCAAACAAAAGACATCTAAATTAGATTATTTTCTAGAGGAAACAAATACTAAAATTGACTGAAGAAGAAGTAGAAATAACCACTGGGATTTGGGACGGGAGCCAAGAATCCATTCACAAAAATATCCCGAGGCACAGACCGTGTTAAGACGAGTTCCACCAGAGTTTTCAAGGACTGTGTAACTACCATATGCAGACAGCCCCCCAAAGCACGGAGAAAGATGGGCTCTTCCCCACTCTCCCACAAACCAGAAACGGGATAACCAAAAGAAACCAATATTTCCATTTCCTTTATGAACACAGATGCAAGACCCCCTCACTGACCCGTTTGGATTTCGTTATTGTTCTTTACAAATGTTTCCAGTTGAAAGTTCAGCCTGTTCCTTGTCCATCTGTCTTGTTTCCCAATAAATGTCCTTAAGGGTATGCATTTTTATTTTTCCTTTGGGATATCCCCAAGGTTTTGAGACATAGTGTTCTCATTGTTTCCTCATTTATAAATAGTGTTTGCAATTTCTGTTTTGATTTCCTTTTAGCTAAGAGTTATTTAGAAGGGTGTCCTTACACGTCCAAGTGACTAATTTTGGGTATCTTTTTCCTCTGAATTTCGAAATGATTTGTTTGCAGTCCAGGAATGAAAATCATGTGATTTCTGCTTTGTTAACCGATCCAATTTCTTCGGTGGCCCAGTAAATGGTCAGCTTCTTGTGGCTGACCCATCCATAGGCGTGAAAACCAGACTGTTCATCCATCGCAAAGTTCTATCACGTAGACCCGTTGGACCAAGTTTGTTAATTGTGCTTTTCAAATCTGCTTTATCCTTCAGTGTTTTCTGTCCATGGGGTCTTTCCACTTCTGAGACTGGCGTGTGACGCTCTTCCACGACACGTGGACTTGTTAATATGTGCACGTCGTAATTTTTTGCTCCATATGCTTTCAAGATCCCTTGGTTGGGCCATAGCAGATCACGACGGGTGTGCCGGGCTCTGGAGAAAGAGGTTTGCCACTCACGCCGCCCCCTTTTCTGCCTCCTCCCTAAAGGAAGCGCCCAGATTCCTGGTCTCCCTTGAGGACAGCGATGTCCGTGAGACCCAGTCCTGGCCGAGGAGACGTCGGCGGAGGATTTTGGGAAGACTTCCTAGGTATGAAGGCGTGGGAGACAAGGCTTGACCTGGAGGCGTGGCAGCCATCTTGCCACCATGAGGACAAAAGCCAGGTGCCACCAAAAGACTGTGTCTCTGGTGTGGCATTAATCTTCCAGCTCCCACCCTTCTGGCCGTGCAAGACCAACTAACCCTTTGCCCGAGCAGCTCACAGTCCATTAAGTTCCCTGTGCTTTGCAGGTGAAGGGTGACGAAGCACCTGAGACAGCCGTCATGTCTCGGTGATGGCGGCGAATAAAGACAGCGGGTTTTGTTTTTTTTTTGAGGCGGGGTCCCTTTCGACGGTTTTTGCCTTGAAGGCTTTGTCTTCTGTTAGTGCATCTACGTGTCTCCTTGGCATCTATCCGATGGCTCTACGCATTCCATTCTGCTTCGTTCAGGTGGAGGCGAAAGAGGCACATGAAATGTATGTTTCGACCACAGTCAGGTGTCACAATCGAGTGACATGAAGAACATTCACAGCACCGTGCAGCCATCACCACTGACATGGCCTTTTAAAACTTTGTATCGAAGCCCCGTAGATGTCCCTTCAAACGCACCACGCCTCGGTCTTAGTCTGCGAATCACAGCCGTACAGCCCTCAAAGTCCCGCTCCCCAAACACGCCCCCACGCACCCAGCACCTGGACGGAGAAATGAAGACCCCCACCGGTGCCCCCTGTCTGTGCTGCTGCGGTGTTTCCTTCTGGGTGAGTGTGCAAGTGCTGCCTGATTTAAAAGTAACTGTCATTTCAGTGCAGTCACCGGTTCGTGATTGAAGGAAAGAAATGCCGGATTGTAGTTAGCGGTCATTGCAGAGAAAGGGGTAATAATGAGGTGGTGTGCGAGCCCCCGCCCCACCTCACTGCCCCGAACCTCCCCCCTTGGGACCTCCCTTGGCCCCAGCAGGGACTCCTGTCCCGCCCCGCCACCTGTGGGGGCTGGCGTCACTGAGACACGCAGGTGGCAGGTGTCCGGAGTCGGAATTTTGACCCACCCATTAAGTGTCTCCCACCTCCACCCATTCATTGCACAGCTCCGGCTGGTCGGCCTTGTTGTGATGACCGCTGACACTTAAGCCTCCTGCTGGGGTCAGGCTCGCCATTGGCATATTTCCTGCCAGTCTCGTCCCCCCTCCCGCCCCCATTTCCTGCCTCCTGCTTCCGTGAGATGCAGCAAGTTGTCCTTGTTCAGATTTGTTTCATGGCTGGAAACTTAACACCGTCTTTCTAGTCACCCAGTGGTTGCTTTAAACCTTTAACACACGCATTGATTGGCATGTGCATGTTCGCGCCTGCCTTGCCCTAGCCTCGCCTGGAGAGGACCAGGACCCAGGCTGCGGCCGTGAAGGCCACCGCCCCTGCCCGTCTGTCCCCCTTGCCCCCTCTCCGCTGCTCAGCGGAGTTCATCTGGACCCCGCAGAGCGATTTCCAGCAGGTGACCCCGGGGAAGACAGCGTCCCTGGCTCTCGTCGGCCAGGCCTTCCTCGGGGGTTCATTTTTCGTTGCTCAAGCATAGAACCTAGTGACGACTTCAAATAGTATTCGTTGGAAATAAACTCTCCCAGCACGCAGCACAACCCCCCCCCCCCAAAAGGGTTGGCTTTTGCTCCCAGCCGAAGGGCGGCAGCCCGGCAGAGAGCCGCAGGCCCAAGGCGCCTTCGACCACCACGTCCGGAGTCACCAACGCCTGACGTCAGCCTGGTGCTTTGCCGCCTTTGTGCTTTTCCTGGACATAACCTGTTTTCTTTCCCACTGGGAGGTTGTATTTGATCCCTTTCTCCTGTCTTCTCCAGCCCGGGTGGTTTTCCTGTACCCTTTCCCTTCAGGCCTCCGGAATGCCTTTTAAATAACTGGATGTGGGAAATGGGGGGTGGGGGTGTTTCCACCGCCCTTAACTTCTCCTTGCCACACGCTAACTCCTCGTCTTTCCCTCTGTGCTGTGGAGACCTTTTCTGTCTGTTGGTTTGACGGTTCTCCAGCCTGACCTCCCAGCTCACTCGTTCAAGGATCCACCGTGTGTCTCTTTGACTCCTCGGCCTGCCTGTTGAGTATTTTTAATTTCGGTGTCCCAATTTATTTCAGTGTCCCAATTTATTTCAGCGTCCCAAGATGTTTAAAAAGTATCTTTGCAAATTTATTCTTATTTTTGTTGTTTTTGTCCCCTGAATATATAAATAATACATCAATGTGAAAACGTGTATGATACATAAAATTATAAGGAAGAAAGCAAACATTATCTGAGAGTTCACCTCCCCAAAGGCTGCCCTTAAAAGATAACATCTTTTCCCTTTTCTCTGTGAGGGTGCCCCCAGGGCTACGGGCGAGCATCCTGTGTGTTCTGAAGATTTGCTCCGCCATCGGTGCAGGCTAACCTGGTGGAACAGGTAGAGCCCAAGAGCAACACACTAGCAGCTTATTTACCTCTGACCCACACAGGGCAAGTGCTCCAGTGAGGGGTACGGTCCTATTGGCAACGTGTGGCTTCCACGGTGGCTCTGCCTGTCCCCACCCGGCAGTGGGAAGGGGACCCTAGGAGAAGGCTCATGAGCGGTCTCTGTACAACGTGAAAGTGGTACCCGTTGCTTCTCCACAGTCTGTTGGGTGGACCCAGTGACCTGGCCACACCTATTGCAAAGGAACCTGGGAAATGTGGTGTGGCCAGGAGTCCAGAGGGTGGGGAAACAGCTTTTGGAGGACAGTTGGCCCTCCAGCCCCCAGATACCCCGGCCTTCTTCCCACGTGGAGAAAAGCCCCACGCCCCGTCTTGAGGGAGAAGACCCAGCTCATAGCCCACGCTCTCAGCTATGTGCAGCCTCATGCTGGGCCCGGATGTGCATCCAGCTGACAGAGCAGGCACCCCGCCACCTGCCCCCCATCCCCCCTGCCACAGCCTCACGCTGCCTTCAGAGCTGTTGCAGGAGGCTCTGAGCACCGACCCCTTCCCCCCAGTGCCAGGTGGGAGCACTGGGCTCTCCCGGGCGGTCTCTGCGTGCAAACTGGCCCTCGCGTCCTGGGAACGCCGTGGTGACGCCGTGGGGCTGGCCGGCAGGCACCCTCGTCCGCTCTTCCCCGGCGTTTCACCGCGACACAGCGAGGGAAGTCTGTCACTAGTCCCAGCTCACCGTGTCCGTTTCACCGCCATCTGTGAGCCGACCGCTGAGCCGGAGCCACAGACTTTGGGGTGTGGTCACCCCGGCGCCCCGGGTGCCCAGCCCTGTATCAGTTAGGGTGGGCGTGTTGGTCGGCGCTGGCCCCAGCAGTGCTGCAGACAGACACTCCAAAGCGCTGTGTCTAAACCGATGAGGGTCAGTGCGGGGTGGGCTCCCCTCCTCCTCGGCCCCGTCAGCATGAGGCCGCTGCTGCGGGCACGCTCTCCCCATGGACAGGGCCGACAGCGCTAGCACACCCCGAGCCTCTGCTTTCTTCACTTCTGCCAGCCTCCCGTTGGCCAAAGAAGTCACGTTGCCAAATCCAAAGTCCACCCACTCACCCAGAGGCCACGGCAAGGAGGTGGACGTGAAATCCTGCTACGGGTAAGGAACTGGGCCCAGTTCGTCAACCCAGTACAATAAGTTAAATTGCTCCAAGGTTCAGATCCTGCTCTAACCGTGAAACAACAGAAACTCGAGGCAAAGGCTCCAAGGTGACAGTGGCCTCCCACTCCTGCAGTCACTCAAGGCTCCGGGCTGACGGGAATTCGTGGTCTTTGACATGAAGCTTCTAGTGTCACGTGGGCCCACGGGAAGGGGGCCGAGTGTAGAGGGAGGTTTGGGCCAGGTGCTAGCGTGACACTTGTCACGCCTGCTCGTGCACCACTGGAGAGGGGCAGGTCACATGGCCACACCGACTCGCCAGGGAGTTTGGGAAATGGAGTCTAGCCGGGCCTGGGAGGAAGGGGAGGCGGTGGAGGTGGACAGCGGAGTCCAGCACGGCCTCACGCCTCAGCTCTGCACTGTGGTGCGGGGCTTCCCGCGGGGCTGGTGGCTCCAGGTTTGTGCTCCCCTTTGTGAGATTCCCCGCTTTCTAACATGCGGACTGCTCGGGGTCCAGCAGGCAGGGGGCATCGGCGGCTGCTCTGGGGACATGGGGCTCCCTGCTCCTTCTGGGAGTTATTCGATGGGCCCTCTTCTCTACTCATGGTCTGCTGGCCCCCAGATACCCCAAGGGTCACCCCGACAGGTGCCCCAGGCTCCCTCAGCTGCTGCCTCCAAGCTACTGCCACCTGCTCGTAGTTGCTGCCTCTGCACCTTTGACTGTGATTTCTCTCCTCAAGCCAGAGCTGCACCCCACTCCACCTCCCCAGGACTCCTTGGGATCGCTGGTCCATGGAGAGCACCTTTCTTGTTCTCCTGGTTATAATGGACTTTTAAATTTTTCTGTCATTTCCAGAGGATGGGAGATGAGACTGTTAGGAAGGGTCTGGACCATCCTGATTCAACCTCCTTGTGACCCTGGACGCTTGCGTCCTGGGCATGAAATTTCCAAGGCCATGTTGATGGGGTCTGCAGGCTGCAGCCTAGCCATGTGGCCCTGCTGCTTGCCTAGTTCGGGGTCCCCATGACTCTGGAGCGAGGAACCCCGGGGGAGACTCCAAGGTCACTGTCTAGTGACCTAGCTTTAGTAACACAGACTTGGATGGTGACTTTGGTAAGACCAGCTCCAGGGACATAGGGACTGAGAATCCTCAGGCCAAAGCCAGCAGGTCCTGGAATGTCTGTGACATCGCAAGTCCCTCTCCCATGGGCACCTTTCTCACATCCAGCGTCCAGCTCGCCCTGGGTGCGTGGGAAACCACAAAGCAGACCCTTGCCAACCGCTGCATGCTTCTGGATGGAACCATCCACCAGAGCCCTGCCAGGGCTTCTGTTTGGGTTTGTGATTTCATTTTGAGCTAAGCTTTGGAAACCGAGTTTTGAAGCCACCCTTCCTGGTGCCTGGGTCCACATGTGTGTTTCTTCTACTTGGAATTAAGGCCAGCTGTGTCTGCTACCTTCCAGTGAGGTGCTGGGGGCGGGGGGAGTCCTCCATGGCGAAGCCAGCCAAGCTGCTTTTCACTTCCAACCAGAATCAGCAATTCAGCTTCCTAAAGAGGGTTTGTCACCTTCCTCTCTACAGGGAGGCAGCAGGGGAGTAATGAAAGGGCCAGAACCCGGCTCACCTGCACAAAACTCTGCTAAGGACTAAGGGCACAGGGATCCCTCCCCTCGACCCTTCTCCAGGTAAGCTGGGAGGAACCTCGGGGGCTGGCCGCAAAGGGCAGGAGGTACTGCCCTGGCGGTGGAGGCTCCAGATCTGAGAGCCCTGGGCGCCGGCTCTTGAGGTCCTGATGTTTCCCCTCAGTATGACCCAGCTGGAGGGGGGATGGGGAGGGCGCCACTCCTTATTCGGAGTGACTCTGAGGCAGCCGCCAGGCAGTGCGTGCGGCCAGGACTCGCTCCTGGGCCCCCATCCCACCCCAGGGGACTCAGTTCGGCGCCGAGACACCTCCAAGCAGCCCCTCCATCCAGGGCTTTGCCACGCGGTGGAGTCGCGCTCTCAGGATTGCCCCCTTCCCTCCCGGAGGGTGCGTTTCTCTGCAAGTCCTCGGAGAAAACGCATTCGGCGCAGGGCAGCCCCGGGCGCGGGAGTGATCAGGTCTGGACGCAACGAACTGTTCTTAACCAAATCCCCTAAGGTCCCGGGGTCCTGCAGCCGCTACGCGGGGCTCGCCTCCACCCCCTCCGCATTCCGCGGCTTTTCGGGAGGGCGGTTCAGAACGCGGGGGCTGGAGACGCGAGTCACGCGCTACCGAGCCGCAGTCTCCGCCGCAGGGGCGAGCCTGCCCGTTGCCGCCCGTCCACGCAAAGACGCCGGGGCCCTGCGCCGCCCCCGCCACCCGCCCGGCCCGCCCATTGGCCCAGACGCGCGCAGTCCGCGTCTCCGCGCAACCCCATTGGCCCGCGCCGTAACCCAGACAAAGGGAGCGGCGGCGGCGGACGGTGATTGGACGGGGCGCGGCCGGGGGAAGGAGCGCGGAGGGGGCGGGCGAAGCGGTGGAGAGGGGAGCACGCGGAGGGGGGAGAGCCGCACGGGGGTCGGGGGCGCGGCGCGGGCGGGCAGGGACCACGGGCGCGAGGTGGGGGAAGAGGTGCGGGGTTCAGGCGGGGAGGGGGCGGCGCGGGTGTGCAGCGGGAGGACCCCGGCGCGGGGCGGAGCTGGGGCGGAGCGCCTCCGAGGGGGCGGAGCCGGGCGCCTGTGGAGGGCGGCGGCCACGGGGCGCGGGGAGCCCGCCGGCCCCTCCGCCTAGCACCCCTCCCGCCCCGGGGCTCCTGCCCGCACCGTGGCGGCCGCCGCTGCCTTGTCTTCCCGAGGACTCTGCGTCCGCCTCCGCGGCTCGGCCAGAACATGGGAAGGCGGGAACCGGGCCGAGGAGGAAGCGCCCACGCCCGGACTGGCAGCCGGACCGCAGCCCAGCGCCGGGACACGCCCGCTCCAGGGCCTTGGAGCTCCCCTCCGGGTCTGCGGGCCGCGGGGACCCTCTGCACTCCCTCGCTCGGGTAGGAGGCGCGGGCCTTGGCGCTGAAAGATGGACGTGGCGCCGGGACAGGAAGCTCCTCGCGCTTCCTGCAGTTGACTCGGCGGGTTCGCTGCCGGGGAGGGAGGGAGGGACGGGCCGTGGGGTCGACCGGCCGGGTGGGGAGTGGCTTCTGGGGGCCCCCTCGGCAGCGGAGGGCCCGCGAGGCCGCCCTCGGAGCGCCGCCAGGTACGTGCATTTTCCTTGTTTCCCGTGCGCCCAGAGCGCATTTCGGGGAAGGAACAAATAAAAACCCGGCTGGTGTGTAAGAGCCTTTCGCTGCAAACGTGTCTTTCTGCGGGGCTCAGGGAGGGCCGCCAGACGCGGGTTGGACACCAGCCCGGAGTGACCCGGAAGGACCGGCCGCCACTGCACTTCGGGGCTCGGAGCGAGGGGCCCTTAGAAAAGCTTGTCCCTCTTCTCCGGTTTCTGTTTCATTCGCCGCAGAGACTGCGCGTCCCGCCTCTGCCGCAGCGCTGGGGCGACGGGGCTTTGTCCCCTGCAGTCTCTCCCATCCCGGCCGTCGGAAAATCGGGATTCTTTTTCGGGCGGGGACGCTGATTTGATGGGTTGGCGGAAGTTCGGGATGGGGAGACCCGACCTTGGTCCCTCGCTGGTTGGCAGCACACTAGCCCTGTAGTGAGCCACTCTCAGCCCCAAGAACCCCAGACTTGCGGGTTAAGGGAGGCCCGCGGGCTTTGTTTTTTCAGAAGGTTAGGGGAGGGTCGGCCGCCGGCCTGGGGCGGCCTCCTTCCCCTCCCCCATGCCCACTTCAAACAAAAGAAGTCCTGGGAGACTCATTTTGGGGGGAGAACTCTTTTGAAGGAATCTCTAGGTCCCCCGCCCGGTAGTCTTTACAACAAAGAGGGTTGGAGAGAGTTGAAGGAAAGGCGCGCTTTTATTTGGGGATCCTTTACGAGCGGGCACCTTCTCTCCTCGCTTTCTCACCTGATTAATGCTCTTTAGGTGACGTTTGGATTTGGGGGGGGGGTTGCGTTTGGAGACTTTGAGAAGAATCCTCCTTACGTGGGAAGTCGGAGATTGGCCTCCACGAGGTCGGGAAAAATTCCCCCATGGCGTGAATTTATTTCTTACCGTTTCGGGGAAGATCGAAAATTTAGGAGTTCGATGGTCAATGGGGGTTTGACTTCGTGAGCCTTTCCTCCCGCTCTCCCTCTCCCCTAAGTTAGAACAAAGGGCCGAGGCGAGAGGGCAGAATGGGGTGGGGGCTCCAATGGAGCACGCAGTGGAAAGTTCCCGCGCACCCCCGAATGTTCTCCACGCAGTTTGGGCTGGAAAGAAAGGGAACCCCCGCCCAGAGTGCGTGCTGTCCCAGTGCCCAGCCCCCGAGACCTGCCCCGCTCGTCCCAAGTCGCGGTTACCCGGCCGGGGAGAGGGACCCCGCGGGCAGGAAGGGCCCCTCGCGAGGGTGGGGAGGGTAGAGCGTGCAGTTCGGTTTCCACCTTCCAGGGCCGGGACCGGGAGAGCGCGGCACCCTCGGCTGCGCGCGTCCGCGCTCGCCCCGCGTGGCGCTCGGGCGCAGACCCGCTTCCACCAAAGGCCCGGCCCTCCCTTCTTTCGAAATAAACTCAACGAGCCGTAAAGGCTCTGGGTCTCCGTAGAAAAGGCGCCGAAGATTTACGGTCTCCCGAATCCCCCACGCTCTAATTAGATACCCATTTTTTAGTTGACGTATGGGTGGTGACCACTAAAATTTTCCATTTTGGAATAAAGCAAAAACAAACCACGAACGGTGCAAACTTTGCTCCTTTCTCACCCGCTTGGGCGGACCTTTTTCGAGTGGCAAGTCCGTCCGGCGCACGCGGCCTATGGACTCCTCTACACTGCAGTTAACGGGAATGGATTTTTCTCGTTCTTCTAAGGGCGTTAACGGGTTCCTCCCTGGTGGAAGCCCTGCCGAGTGGCGCTCTGGGTGAGGTGCCGACTGCGCGAAACTAAAAGCCCATTCGGGGGTCGCAGCCCCACCCCAGCCCCGCGGCCGGGGTGCTGAGCTGGACAGGGAGCCATCTCCGCGCACCCCGCCCCGTCCTACTCCGTTCAACCTTGCTTTCCTGGGGGCCCACAATGAGCACGAGCCTGGGCGGTGAGGGGTCCCCCACTGTGCTGGGGGGACCCCCAGACCCACGCTGCTCGCCTCTGCCTGGCGGCCCCCTCCCCCCACCCTCCCTTTGTTCGCCTCCCCGGACACCGAGTCGAAAGTGGCAGGAAAAAAATAATTAGATGGAAATCAAAGATAAAACGGGGTGCGCTGGCCGCCGCGGCAAGGCCTGGCTGACACTCTGCTGGCGCCTCGTAAATCTTTGGAGCCTGACAAAGGCCTTGTCCTCCTGTTACCTGGGAATTAGGCATGTCTCCGTGGCCTCCTCCCCGTCCCCCAGTACCCCACTTCAGGAGCGAGGGCAGAGAGTCCTTGGGGGGTCCCCCTACTTCTAGCCAGTGCAGGATTTCCCTTGTCCAAGCCTGGAATCACTTAATTCTCAGAAATGAATATTGTGGGGTGGGGGGTGGTCTGGACCCTGAGTATCTGGGGCCCAAGACCCCTGTCCGAGGAAGGGCAGCAGAAACCCCCACCCCGTTATTGACAAAATAAATATGATAGGGGTGCTGCACTTCCTTACTCCAGGCTGCCCCATGAGGGTTGGGGGAGGAGGACCGGGAAGGGTCAGGCGGATTAAGCCCTCCTCAGTGAGCGACTCCTTTGTCTGGCTCTGGCCGGGCTGCTGCTGAGACCGGGCGGGCCCCGGGCTACCGAGGACCCCTTCTCGGCCCAGGTGTGCAGGCTGTGGGTGGGGACCTTGGACGCAGTTCAAGCTGAGCCAGGAGGGCCCCACGCTGTTAACTGGAGGTCTGCGTGTCTGAGATCGCGGGGTCCACCTGCGACCCTCGCTGGGGCTGTGCCCCACACTTCTCCAGCGCGGAGACCAAGACCACGTGAACGAAGTCCTGGCCAGTTTAGATTGTTTTAAGAACTCAAATTAATCGAGAAAACATTACCCACGCTTCCAACACAGAGAAGAGGTTTGGGGGGCGGGAGTCTTTTTTTAATTATACCCCTTGTGGCGGTGGCTGTTTCTGACCTCTTCATACTATTAAAAGAAATGTTGCCACATTTAATTTTTGTTGCCACGAGCTATGGAGGGTAGCCCAACATTTTGAAGTAATTTGATAAGCCTCCAAGTAGCAAGTCCGAAAGGGAGGCTGGCGGCCCAGGTATAGTTTCTTTATAACCTGAATTTACAATGAAAGCATTCTCCTTTATGGATATAATAGATTAGATTTCACAACTTAATTCACCGGAATGGCTCCGTTTAAGGGAGCTCCGGCTGATTTTATTACGCCAAGCCAAATTGGATGTTTGTGGTCTTAACGAAAAGCGATTGTGACATAAAATATATAATTTTTAAAATAAAAAACCAGCGGGTTCGACCCCATCCCCTCCTCTCTATCCCTCTCCCTCACCCCCGGGTTCCCGAGTTTGAGAGATACCGAGAATTATTTGTGTGTTGATTTCTGCCCGAGAGACCGGAACTCACACCCGGGACGGGGGTGCGCAGGGAGGGCGCTGGGCGCTGGGCGGCGCTGGGCGCCGGGCGCAGAGGGCCTCCGTCTCCCGCAGCCTGTCCGCTCCGGCCGCTGCCGCCTGCCCTCCCCACGCTGCGCAGGCCTCGCGCGCGGTGCCACTTCCCCGCAGGAGCTTGGGGCCCGCTGCTCAGGATCCAGCAACCGTCGTAATACCTCCCAACACAGGCCCTGGAGTCCGGGCGCCCTCGGAGCTCCCCTGGGCGCCGAAGGCTCTGCCCGCCTTGCTCGGCCCGGACGGGCCCCCGGTGGCCGCCCGCGTCGGGGGAGAAGGGCGCCGCTCTGAAGAGCCCAGCACAGGGACCCCGGCATCCAGCAGGCTGGTCCGCGCTTTGTGCCAGGCGACTGCGCTCCCGCAGGGCCTGCTCCACGCCGCCCGACCACGAGAGGCGAGAGCGGCTACCAGGGCCCCCTGCGGCCTCCGCCCCGCGGCCCGTGGGGAGTGGGCGTCAGCGCTCAGAACTTTCCAGCCCTAGCCGGTCCCCCGCCTCTGAGTGCACCCCAGAGCCCGTCCCTCCCCGGCCGGGGAGGGCGCGGCCGCCGAGCCGCGGAGCACAGAGGTGGGGATGGAGGTTTCGGTTGGCCGTCCCGGAGGAGGAGGACCTGCCTGGCCCATCAGCGCCCGCGGCCTATTCTACTGTCACTTCTGATTAAGGTCGAGCCCCACTCTCCCCGGACAGCGCGGCGTCCTCCCCACCCCCGTGTGTCGGTGGTTTGTTAAGACAGATTGAGCCCCCGGCCCCTCCCGGAAGATCCGGGGCGGAAGGCAGCCCTCCTTCGGGGCCGGAGGCAGGAGCCACCGTGACAGCCCCGCCGGGCGGGGGCGCGTGGGCTGGAGGGGCCGCGGGGTGCCCCATGAGGCGGCCGCAGGCCTCGAACCCCCGACCCGCGCTAGGAGGACGGCGTGCGTGCCGTGCGTCGCTGGCGGGCTGTGGGTGCGCGCCTTAAATTGAATCTCCCCGGCTGCTGACCTTGTTTCTTCCTTGGCCCCAAAGCGGCTGGCTTTTTTTTTTTTTTTTCCTTCCGGAATTCCTGCTGCTGGGGGAAAGAGGTTGTTATTATTTTTTGGTTGTCATAACCTCCTGCAAAAATTCTCTGGCCTCGGAAAGCGTAACAATAGCACAGCGGATTTCTGGATTTCTGGAGCGAGCGCCCCTCCTCGCTTTCTCCAGCGACATCTCCCCGCTCCGGCGGCTGCTGCTGCGGGGACCTCGTCCCCTGCCCGGGGCCGGCCCCCTTCATCAGCCTTCAGAACCTCCATCTGGGTCACCAGTCTACCTCCGCCTTGGGGTCCAGCCCTGGTCACTCCTGGGAGCAGGCACAGCTCTCTGACCTGGGGAGAAGTCAGGAGCCTGCTTCCGGCATTAGCAGGGACTAGGTAGATAGAGACTCCGTGCTCTGACCCCACCCCACCCCAAGTCCACTCCGGATGACCCCTCACTGTGGGTCCCTTCCTCAGGAATCCTACCCCTGTTTGTTTTTGGGGTCAGCGCTAGCCCAGAGGCTGTTAAAAATTAATGGGCCTGGAGCCTTGGGGGACGGGTGGAGCAGGGTTGGGGGGTGTCTGCCTGCTCTGGTCCTGCCCTGGATAACTGGGCCTCTGCTGGCCACCACTCTCTGGGTCGGGCACATTGTCCATGCACTGATGCTGCTGCCCCGGCCATGGGGCTGCATAGCTCCCCCCCCTGGGGGGGGCGCAGCTACGGGCTCACCTGTCTGGCCAGGGCGGAGGCTGGAGCACTCTGGTTGCCAGCCCCAGACAGGACCCGGCCTCCTGTGGGCTGCGGTGCACGCTGTGGGAAGCAGTGGGGACGCTGGCCTCCCAGCCCCCTCCCCTGCCGGTTCCAGAAGCCCAGGAAAGTGGCCCTGGCTGTGCGTACGGGGGGCTAATGATAGGCCAGCTGGTCTGGCGGTGTGTGCCCGGGCCAGGTATTGGCCTCAGCCCTCCCTGACTACACCCTCCTTGTCAGGAGGGGAGGAGGCCATGGGAAGAGGATCCCCTGACCCATCCATCACTCAGGAGGCAAGGATCTCGCCACAAGCCTTCGGGACCTTCCCCGAAGCCCCTTGTCCTGTCCGTAATTTATTTACATTCATGTTACACCAGGTGCGTGGACGTGACACATTGTCCCGGCCAGCGCAGGCGACAGGAATTGAACTTTAGTCTCCAGGCAATTAAGGCGCCTGGGACTATGCTTCATTAATGGTTGTTATGCAATAAAAGCTATCAAATGGCTCCTATTTGTGATTTAAAAATGCGATTTATTTTAATTTACGTTTCTGAGTACTTCTGGGGTTTGGTGGGGGGCAGCAGCTAGGGCATCATTGGAGGGGGTGGGGCCGAAGCCCCTCCTTTTGGAGGGATAGAGGATGGCCGGCGTAAACTAGGACCTGGAAAGCAGGGAAGGCGGAGGAACCGGCAGAGGAACCTGCAGAGGAAGCGGGGGGGGGGGTGGAGCAGGCCTTGGCTTCGGGCTGGCAGGAGATGAACATTCTGGGCCGCCTTTTAAAAAGCAGTGAAAAGTTGCCCCGGCCTTGCTGGTCTGTCCCTGGCTCCTGTGGAGCAAGCTGGGGAAGCATTCCTGAGCCAGGGCCCTGGGATCTTGGGCACAGTGGCCACTCCACCCCACTGCTCAGGCGGCGTGGCAGCCCCTCACCGCCCCTCAGGCCCAGAAGCATGGAGGCCCTGCTGCCTCTGGAGACCCCAGCGGCAGGCCTGCCTTGGCTCTGCCCCCTTCTGGCCTTGGGTGTGGATCTCATTCCCGTGTCTGCAGCCCCTGGAGGGTCACACTGACCTGTCTGCACGCTGTCCTGGGTTTCACCAGGACAGCTCTGCAAGGCCAAGGCCTGAGGGCCGGGACAGATGGAGAGGCGAGGCAGCTGAGGGTCGAGGGTCGTGATAGCAGACATCCGACCCTGGAGACAGACACAGCCTGGGGAGAGGGGGCTGGCTTCGCACCCAGGAGGGAAAGAAAGTGGGCAAAAGACACCTGAAAACCGGGGCGCAGCACCCTGGTGGTCTCAGGATCTCGGCCACCGGCCCCCGCCATGCAGACCCCGTGCTGGACGGTCAGCTTCGTAGTCCATGCGTGGACGCAGAGCTGGGGCTCCCGGTCCTGTCACTCCCTGTGACATGCACGCACACACACACACACTTCAACCAGGTGCCGCCGAGGCGGGGTGCGGGGAGGCGGCGGGGACGGAACAGGATGGCCGGCGGGGCGGGGGGCGGGGGGGGGCCAGCCTCCGAGCTCACCAGTCCTGGCCCTCCAGGCTCCCGAGGTGCCGGCCCCAGCCCCTCCCCGGCAGGGCCGTCCTGGCCTCTGTCTTCCCCTCCCTGTTATTCTGGGCGCCCAGCTCGCTGAGCTAATTGGCGAACTTTCCCAGAAGTGAACCTGACGGATGGAAATTAATAGTTTTCCCGGCGTTGCATTCGCTGCTAATCGTGCCAGCTGGGAGGAGGGCTGGGGCGCAGGAGGAGGACCCCTGAAAGGCACCAGCGTGAGCAAGATCTTTCGTGTTGGGGTGGCACAGCTCGGCAGCCCTGCGGCCGCCGCAGGGGCGAGGGCTCCTTGGAAGGGTCCGAGCGGCCCTGCGCCCCCCGCCCTGGCTCCCGCGCTGCGGGACCTGGGTCTGATGGGGTCCTCTGGGCTGCTCCCAGCTGGGGCCTCAAACCAGGAAAGCCCCTCGCAAGAGGGGCAAGGGAAGGGGAAGCCTCCAGGCTGTGGAGGCGGGAAAGAGGCTGTGGGCTGAGGTGGGGGGTCAGGGTAGCTCACCCCTCTTTGGAGCTCTCCATTAGGGGCAGGTGACAATGATTTCGCTGGCCCACCCAAGGCAGAGTGTGTCCGCACTTAAGGACCTTGCCCCCGGACTCCCCTGTCCTGCAAAGCACAGCCACACCCCCATCATCCCGGGGCCCTGGGCTCACAGGCCTTGCTCTCTTAGGCTGAATGGAGAATCAGTGTGCAGGCAAAGCCGGCCTCTGCTCAGGTCGCTGCAGCCCCGGGGGCAAGGAGGGCACAGTGCCGCTGCCCGGTCCCCAGCAGGGCTTCCCACGGTCAGCTGCTGGTCCGTCAGTACCTCTGCAGAGATGCGGCCGTACAGGGGTTCTCGGGCCCCTGGTGAAGACCCTGATGCCCAGCCCCCACCCTGGACACCAGCCTGGGAGTGTAGGTGTGACCAGCAAGTCCCCGAGGAGGTCCAGCTACCACCCAGGAGACGGGGTGGGCTGCAGGGTCAGTGCGGGTAGACAAAGGGTGAGGGGTGGGGGCCTCTCACTGGACGTGCTTGTCGAATGGTGGACGGACAGATGGACAGATGGACGGATGCTGAGGTTTTGCTAGGAGCAAACATAGGTTTCCTTGGCCCTCTGATGGCCCACGCTGCCTGCTGGTGGCTGAGCCAACCTCAGTGGCCCCACCCAGAAAATTTCCTTGGAGAACCAGAGATCAGCACAAGCAAGAGTCGGGGGAGGGGTAAGGGGAGGGGGCTTGCCGGCCTCTTCCCCTGCAGTGACCAAGTTCACAGGGACCCAGATAAGACCTTTCCCCCAACCAGGGTGGGACCATGTGGGGGGCCTGGGGTGCGGCCCACCCCTGCATCTCCATGCTGGTGAGATGTGACCAGATGACGTGGGTGGGGCGCGGACAGGCTCGAGGCGGAGCGGTGAATTCCGGGCTGTGACCCACAGGCGGGCGGGGTGTGCATCCTCGTGGAATGGGCTCCAGGCTGACTGCCACAGCCGGGCGGGCCTTCTGCCCACCTGGCAGGTGCAGCGGCCCCCTCCGCCACCCACTGTCCCCCCCGGAGCAGTGCTAACTGCTCCTCAGGCTTGGTGGGCTCCTGCTGGCTCCCACTGCTGCTCCCGGGCCACAGGGACATGGGGTAGGAGTGGCGTGGAGAAGGGAGAGAAAGCTGTGCTGACCAGGGGCCGACCTCGTGCCTGTGTGTCACGTGGCCTCCTGGCCCTCTGGCTTCTGGGCAGGTGGGGCCAGGGAGAGGTGCAGGCCAGGCACCTGAGGGCAGGGGGTGAGGGGGTGTGCTCCACCGTGCACCCTGCGCCCCGCTGGGTCTCAGCAGCACCTTCTCTCCTCGCCCTGCTGCCCCAGGAGGAGAGTGATAGCTCCCCTGCCCTGCCCACCCCTCTGCGCGTGGGCCTTCAGCGCGTGCTCCCAGGTCTCCCTCGGGGTGGCCCTGTGGGGCCCTGACACACGCAGAGCACACCCCGGCCTGATGCTTCGGAGCTGCACGGACCCGAGCTGCTCCGGAGACAGTGGTGTGAAGCATCCCGGAGACGCTCAGGGCCCGGCCGAGGTGGCCGCTCGTCTTCTTCTAGCTGGCCACCTGTGGGGTTCCGTCACAGGAGATCTTGGAAAGTCGGTGACACATCCTTCCCCCACCTCCACGCCCCCACCTCGGGCCAGTTAGAGGGTGAAACAAAAGGCAGGAGCCACCTCGAGGAGCCCCAAGTCCACAGAAGGGACAGATGTGCTCCCAGGGGGCCCTGCCATCTGGGCGGCGGGGGAGGAGAGACGGTAGCCGTTGGAGACCCACAGTGGCAGGTGTGGCCCGGGCCCAGCCAGCAGTGGTGGCTGTCGCGGCACCCCTTTGAGCCCCGGTTTCCTCCAGGTGGCTCGTAGCATCACCAGGCGATGCTCTTATCCGGCTTAACCCAGACGGGGCCACGGGGAAGAGTCGTGGGCATCCAGTCAAGGACGGTCTGTGAAGGGGCCGTTAAAGGCAATGTTAAAGAGAGGAAAAGTGGGGTGTCAGTTCACAGGACAGGAAGCTAAAGAGGGTGACAGGATTTCCGTGCGAGATTCTGGGTGGCCGGGGTCGGTGCTGAAGGACAGCATGGGACCTAAGGGGCCGTGCCAGCTTCATCTGGGCGTGATGATGTCAGAAAACCCTGTCTGGATGTTAGCCGCCCAAGTCTTCCGGGGTGAGGTGTCTCGGTATCTGCAACTGACCCCCACATGGTTCAGCAACTGAATGTAGAATGAGAGGGAGAGACAGCAAGTTTGATGGCATCTTCTTAAAATTGCTGCCAAGCACAAAATTAGTAGACACAAATTTGTTTTGTGTGTATACACTTTTAAAAAGAGCGCAGACCCAGAGGAGGAAGCAGCCCCGAGAGCTGGGCTGGCCGGGTCCCCCAGAGCAGTGTGCACGCCCCGCGCTCCACGGCTCCAGGCAGGCTTCTCTGTCACAGGCGGCCAGGTGCCACTGAGGACAAGGGTCCCTCCCTGTGAGGAGGTCGTGATCAGCCGGCTGTGGAGTGGGCACCGTCCGGAGCCTCCTGCATTCCCACAGGGCAGATGGCGACCAGTCTCCTGGCCCATGGGGCATTGGAGTCAGGGCACAGCCAACGCCGGTGGCTTCTACTCACCCCGCCCACAGATTCCAGTGAGCGCACAGCCCCTCAGCCTCCCGCCAGGGCTGCCCCAGGCCAGGAGCCAGCTCGAGGTTTGGGGTTCAGAGTTTACCTTTCTCCCCCTTGGATTTGCTTCCTGCACTGGCAGATAAGGTCTCAGCACCAGCAGGAAGTCCGGAGACCTCCTGGGGGGCGGGGGCCAGGGCTCTGGGCACAGCCTCAGGCCTGGCTCCTTCGCTCTGCTCTGCATCGGCTTTGTCTGAGGGCCAGGAGCTCCAGGCAGGGATGTGGGAGCAGCTCAGAAAGGCTTCCTGGTGCTCTTCCCTGGACGGGGGTTGGGACGGCCGGCCATGGCTCAGGCCCTGGCCCCAGCCCTCCAGCTCACATCAGAGCCCGAGGCCAGACCAGGCTGGTGGCTGCCCCAGGCCCCGATTCCCCCTACACCAGAGGATAGGGCTGACCTTGCTGGCTGCCCGTCCTGGGGCCTCTTGCTGGGGGGGAGGGCACCCTCTTCTCTCTCCCTTGTCCTCTCCTGGGCACCCCTGGCCCACAGTGCCCGGCTCTGCTCAGTCCCCTCAAGCCAGTGGGCACCTCTGTCCCTGAGTGTCCCTTAGCAGTGGTCAGTGGGCTCAGGACAAGAACCCAGGCGTCTCTGAAGGAGATGGGTGGGCCTGGAACCCAGACACTTGCTGTAGTCCAGGCCCCACCTGTACCTGCTGAAGCCTCTCAGTCAGGGCTTTGAGCCCCAGCCGGGCTGCAGGGAGACAGGAGCCCAGCCCCTCGCCTGGGCCTTGGCTCCCCCATCAGACTGCTAACACCATGTCACCCTCAGCCCAAAGAGCAGGAGTGGGGGCCCGAGCTGAGCAGAGAGGCCGGCAGGGAGGCTTGGCGCTGGACACGGCCCGTCCACACCCAGCACCGGCGGGCGCTGGCCGCCCTCTCCCTGCTCCTCACAAGGCCCTGGCTCCTGCGCCGTCCCGCCCAGAGCCTCGGCTCTTTGCTCTGCCAGACATCTGTGCCTCGCCCTGTAGCAGCAGCTCCTTTGTGGGGCCTCTTGGCCGCCCCTCCTGCTGCTGGGACCCCCCACCTCGGACCTTCCCAGGTATCCTCAGTGATGCCAGAGTGAAAGGAGGGAGACGGGACCCTCCGCCCGGGCAGGCCCTGGTTCACCCTGCTCCTGAGGGGTTCTGGTCCCTCCGCCAGGGAGAAGGGGCAAGAGCTAGGACCTCTACCCCAGGCCTGGAGTACCTGCCTCTCTGCTCCAGGTGAGAGTGAGGCGTCTCAGAGGCCCTAGAGGTCACCTGTAAATGCTTGTTGAGTAGGTGACCCTTTCAGAGACAGACAATGAGGCCCAGAGAGGCCAACTCGCCGGAGGCCCCAGAACTAATGAGAGGCAGAGCAGGGTGGGAACCCCAGTTCTTCCGCCCTGCTGCCAAGGCAGGTGACCCCCACCCCGCCCAGCTCAGAGCCGCGAGCCCTGAGCGGAGCGCCTTGGAGGACAGCCCGGGTCCTGGGTTCCGGGCCTGGGGAGAGGCAGCTGCTGTGTCAGTGTGGGGGCCCAGCCAAGTCTGGCTCAGAGGCCCTGCCCTGAGGCCTGTGTGGGCGTGGGAGCGAGCCTGCAGCCCGGCCACACCTGTCCCGCGGGGGCCCTGGGTGGGGCCTCCCATCTGGGCTGGAGCCTGGTCAGGCTTCTCCCTCTGCCCAGGGGGCAGGGGGCAGGGCGAATGGGCCTTGGCCAGGCCAGCGTGAGTCACTGCCTGGCCTGACAGCGCCCTCCCACCCCCTCAGCACCCTCCCTCCTGCAGCCGGGTCAGTGGCCCAGCGCCCCCCAGGCCGCCGCGTGGTGGGAAAGCAGTTTGGGGGGGTCGCGTCCCAGTCCTGAGTTGGCGCGGGCCTGACGGGCCCCAGACCCCGTCCCACCGTTTACTCGGCCGCATTCTGTAATTCCCTCGGCTTCTCTTTCACCTGATCCTGTCCAAGCGTTAATATCTGTGAAATCACAGGCTCGATGTGTCGGTTTTGTTTTTCTAACACATGCTAAAAGAAATCACGCGTTGAAAAAACTTCGTCGGGCCATCTGCGGGTCACGTCAGGCAGGCCGGGCGGGGGCAGCCAAGCCCTCCTCCGGAAGCGCGGAGCTCAGAGGGGGGTCCGGTCAAGCGGGGGCCTGGCGGGGGGCCCTCCCGAGGGCGGCCCCGGAGCCGAAGGCCATGGCCTCGAGTCCAGCCCAGAGCCCCAGATCCCCTTCGACAGGCTGGGAACCCCAGAAGTGGCCTCGCACACAGCCAGAGGCCCCCTCGGCCTGGGGAGAGGGTGCGAGGCCGGGTCACCGCGAGCCCACCTGCCCGCCCTCCCCGGACTCGCCCACCTGTGCTGGACCCCGCGCCTCCGAGCCCGCCCTGCGCGACGCAAGGCGGTGGACCCCAGGCCCAAGCCCCCTGTCTATGGCCAGACCAGGAAAGGGCCACTGTGGCCCCGCAGGAAAAGCGCGGTCAGGGTGACATGCGGGGGCCGCGCCCTGGCTGCAGAGATCACACGCGACCCGCAGCCTCCCAGCCTCGCTGGCTGACTGGCCCCCCGAACCCTCAAAGCAGGAGCCTTTCCCCCCGCTCTCCCAGGGTGGATGAACTCAGCCTCAAGACGAATGGAGGAGGCCCCTGGCCCTCTCTGCACCCCCTTTTCCCCCATGTCCTCTTCCCATGGGGCTGTGAACTCGGGCCTCGGGCCGGCCCTGCCTTGCCCTTGGGAGGAGTTTAGAGGGAGCAGATGAGCTGGACAGAGTGTCCATAGAGTCCCTGAGACACCAGGGCACGTGCAGAGTGGCCTAGGACAGGCCCCCCTGGCCCTTATCCCCCGGAGGGCCGACATCACTGCACTCACGACCCCAGCGCTGGGCTCCATGCTGTACCTGCTTCTGCACCCAGAGCCTCCTCACAGGTACGTGCTGTCTCATCCGCCTTTGACAGGTGAGGAAACTGAGGTGCAGAGTGATGGAGCCACCTGCTCAGGCCCCGCAGCAGCCGGGAGGGGTCGAAGCTGAGACTCGGAACTCCAGCCTGGCCCAGACTCCAGGCCGGCAGGCAAGTCGAAGCACCTGCAGGCTCCCGGGCTGCTCAGGGCCCCATTGCTGCTGGCCAGCATCCTGGGCATGTGGCCTTCGGGGACACCTTGCCCACCTGCAGTGGTGTCTGGCCCAGGGGAGAGAATGGAGACAGGAACTCTTCCTTTTTCAAAGGTTACAAAAGGGTTAAAAAAGGAAGGAGGATTTGGTGGTTCCTCAGAGAGTCAAACACGGAAGGACCGTAAGACCCATCAATTCCACTCGTGGGGATAGACTCGAACGGACCGAAAGTGGGGACTCGAACAGGTGTTTACACACCTGTGCACATGGCAGCACTGCCCGTCGACGGCTAGATGGATAAATCGGGTGTGGTCTGTCCATTCGCTGGAGTATTATTCAGCCATGAAAAAGGAATGATATTCTGACACGTGGATGTCTTGAAGACTTTATGCTCCATGAAAGAATCCAGACAGAAAAGGACAAATATTGTCTGATTCCGCTTTTGTGAAATATCCAGAATGGGCGAATTCATAGAGACGGAAAGTGGGCTAGAGGTTTCTGGGGGCCCTGGGATGGCGCGGAGAGTTATTGCTCAGCGAGTACAGAGTTCCTGTTTGGGATGGTGAAAATTTTGGAAGTCGATGGTGACGCCGGTTGCATAACCTTGTGAATGTCCTAAAGCCACTGAATTGTACACTTAAAAATGGTTAAAACAGCTCATTTTATGTTACATATATTTTAACACAATAAAAAAGGAAACGCCCCAGGAGGGGGAGGGGGTGTGTGGGGGCCCCTGGGGCCCTCCCTACTCCATCCCTCCGAGGGTCGGGGTCCCCAGCCCACCTCCCATGCCTGGCAGTCCCCCCCTTAGCAGGAGACAAAAAGCGATTCCTCCCACTTTGCTTCTTACGGGTGGGTGGGGAGGAGGCGAGGCCATCGGCACAAACGAGGTTTGGGGGCGTCTGCGGGTTTCTGCAGGAGCAGCTGCCAGGTGCCAGGGTGGTGGCCACCGTCCTCTTTGCCTGGTTCCAGGGGCTGTCTCAACCTCTGCTCCGTCTGCCCTGGTGTCTCCTCTATTATCCGCCCCCACCCCAAGCACCCGCGTGGGGCCGACCTTGGGCTTGGGCTACAGCAGGGCGCGCCCCTGAGTGAGAACCCGCTGTCCGCTGTGAGCTGTGTGGCGCTGGCCGCACCTGCGAGCTTGCTGGGCGGCCAAGGCAGCAGGGACGCGCCCCACAGACGCTGCGCAAGGAACGATCTGCTCCCCACGCAGACACGAGGCGCAGGCTCCAGGACACTGCTCCCCCTCGCGGGACAGCGGGTGCCTGGTGTGCAGCGTCCGCTGTCCCAAGGTCTCTGTTGTCACCTGGCAGGCCTTACCCTGTCCCAGAGCGCAGAGCTGAGCCCTGCAGGCCGAGCACAGGCCTCGCTGGGAGCAGCGCTGTGGTCTCCGAGCCGTTGCACTCGGGGCGGCCGCTCGGCCTCTCTGAGCTTCACTTTCCTTATCTGCGAAGTAGGGTCATGACATCCACAGCCCAGAAACGCTGTGAAAAGGAGTGTGGAAACGCCATTCGCGTGGCACCTGATACAGAATAGGATCTCAAGGGTGGTTACAGGTGAGGTTGTCAGTACCTGCTGGGTGGGATGTTACCTCCCCCTTGAAATCGTACACGTCCCCTGAAAGCTGTGAAGGTGACCTTATCCGGGAAAAGGAGCCCATTGTCACAGCATCTTTCCTGCCCATGGATGTATGGATGTATTATTTGACCTCAGGGCCAAGTTCAAGGGCCACCATGAGGGCCTTCCGGGCTCTAGAGAAGGGATCTGAGCTGCCCGCTACTCCAGCACGTGGGATCTGCTTTGTCCCTCCCCTGGAGCTCCGGGCTCGGGCTGTAGGGCTGCCAAGACGGCCGTGTCTGGTCCAACCTGCCAGCAGTGTGCAATGTGGACCCCGGGAAGAACCAGGCGTTGGATGTCCCCGGCCCACCAGCAATGGGCCCGGGCATGCCAGGGGTCCTCTGTGAGCGTCAGCCTCCCTGTCAGCTAAATGGGGGACACCCTTAGCTCACTTCAGTGCTGGAGGAATCACTCCAGTCATTCACCCAAAGGCCATGGTGGCCGCAAGGCTGTTGTGCTGTCATTGCTGTGGGCATGCAAATACTTCCCAAAGTGGAGACCACCCCCCTCCCCCCCCGCCTCCCCCCCTTCCCCGCCCCACCCCTGACTCCCCGCTCTGCCCAGCCCGGGCCACAGCCTCAGGGTGGGATAGGCAGGGTGGAGAGGGGACTCTGGGGTCGACCTGGGCCCTCAGCCCTGGGCAGACCTCGGCCGACCCGGCTTTGGCCCCAGTATGGCCCCAGCACCCCGGCCGACCCTCAGGGACCTGGACAGACGGTGACGTGAGGGCCTGGCGCCTTCCAGCTCTGCCTCCCAGAGCGAGGTGGGGGTCGCAGCGAGGAGGAGCCCCGCGGGTGCCCGCACAGGAAATGGCCGGGCGGTGATGGCCGGGCCGGGCTCCGGGTCTGCGGCCGGGTGGCGGGCCCCACGGGTGCGGGGCCGGTTTATTCAGTAGCTTTGCCGCTGATTAGTTGCAGGTGAGCGGGTGGCACATGGTTTGTGTTGTAACAATATTTTGGGACGATCAGATTGAAACCACATTGTTTGAGGCCGGCAGTTTGCCGCAGCGCTGCACTCCGTGGCCTCTGCGCTCCGGGCTGGCCGGGCCACCCCGCCCTCCTCAGCTCCAGCACCCCGAAGGCAAGGGGGTCGGGCGTCCTGCTGGGGGGCGCGCCCCCGGCCTCCCGCTGACCTCAGCCTCCAGTTGTTCTAGAAAACAGCAGCTGGGACTTCCCGGGGGACAGGTGGGGAAGGGGCACCCGGGGGCCCAGGGCGGGACTGCTGGGCGGGGTGGCCACCTTTCCCTTACCCCCCAACATTACCCCAGCACATCCCTGTCCCTACCCCCTGGACTGCCCCAGCCAACAAAGCCCCCAGACTGTAGGTTCCAGGAGAGGGGGCCAAGCCCAGAGTGGGAGGAAACAGCCAAGCTCAGGCTGGCCTAGCTGCTGGCTGGGGGGGCTCCCCAGTCCCGACCCCCATACCATGTCATGTGCAGAGTGGTGCGATGCCAGGTCACCCCCTTTCAGCTGAGGAGCAGGCCCCGTACCACCCCTTTGGGAAAACTGAGGGTTTAGGGTCCATCCTGCAAAGGGTAGGGGCTGAGGGGGGGCCCTGGGACGAGGCCCAGGTCCAAAAAGTGGGTAGTTGACAAGGCCTGGGGGGGGGGTCCAGAATGGCGCCTGAGACCTGCCCCACCCCAGGCACGGCCAGCAGCAGCCTGAACGGGGCTTCAGGATTGTCGGCCCCAAGTCCACTTCGAGACTGGGGACTTGCGGGAGGTGGGTGGTGGTGGGGTGCAGGTCTGGTACCTCCTGGGGGCAGCATCAGGGGCCCGGACCCTCCCTCCCTTCAGAGCAGCTCAGGCCACACTTTAGGAAACAGCTCTGGCCCAAAGGACTCTGGGACAGCCCTGGGTGGGTCCCAGCCACGTGCGCAGGCCTCACAGCCCAGGCCTTCTTGCGGACCTAGTGACCGCCATTGTGGCCAGTTCGGCCCTCAATCCACCACCTGGGGCGCCGTCGTGCAGAGCGGAGAGGGAGGCTCGCAGAGGCCACAGGGCTCGCCGGCCTGGTATGCAAGGGCCTAAGCACTAGCTTCCTTCTGATTAAAAAGGGGCGCTGTGGGGACCGCTCCCATCACCAGGCCGTCCCCCGGTCAGGCTGTCAATCACGGTGGCTGCTCCAGTCAGGGGCGGGCACATGGCTCAGGCTGGCCAATTAGAGCAGGCTACGTGGGATCACGTGACGAGGGTCTGTCGGCCCTCCCCTCGGTGGGACCCGGGCCCCCAGCAGAGGGCGCAGGATGCGGTGGGGCAGCCTGGGACGCCCCTCGGTGAGGGCCGGTGGCCGCCGCAGGAAGTGTGGCTGGATCGCCCGGCCCAGGGCCTGACCTGCGCCAGCCCCGTCGGCCCCTTGCCCAGGCGCAGGCCTCCCTTTCCGCTTGGGGGTTTTCGAATTTCTGAGAGTTGCGCCAAAGAGACCCTCTACCCCAGCGGAAGTGAAGAGAGGCTGTGGGCAGGCTGCTGGCAGCACGTGGAGGACTGGCCTGGGGCTTCGGTTCCCGGTGTGTCCCCACCAGCACCTGGGCGCGCTGGTCAGAATGCAGAGTGTGGGGCCACCCAGACCTGCTTAGCGGAAGCACCTGGGTGGGGGTGTGGGGGAGATCGGGGGCCTGCTCCGCTGCGGAAGGCAGGAGCTCGGAAGGAGTGGCACGGGGAGTCCTCTCCGGACCCTGCTGGGGACCCGTGGGGCTCCAACGACCCGCCTGAGAAGCATATGTATTTTTGTTAAAACAGGAGCCGAGACTGGGGCAAATGAAACGAAGTCAAGATGTTAGGAAATGAATACTGACCAGGGGCCGAGCCCCGCTGCCCTGCTTCGCAGGGGATCAGGGTGGGGGTGCAGAGATGGACTAACACCAGGACAGGCTGTGAGGGCTGCAGTGGGGAGTCCTGGCATCCTGAGGGGTGGGGTGCTGGCTCTCCACTGCCCGTGAGCCTTGGTTTCCCCTAACATCAATAGGCCTGATAACAGCACCTCCGGGTGGGTTTGAGGAAGCTGAGGAGGAGGCCTGGCATCATGGGGGCCCAACGCCCATCAGGGGCACCCGAGGGCCCCATAGGGTGGGCCTGTGGGGTTTGGGGAAAGACCCAGCCGCACATCACACCCTTGGGCCCCTCCTAACTGCACAAGGGCTGTTTTCACGCCTGGAGGGAGAAGGTATCCAGACCTCCTTTGCTGACACCTTGCTCACTTCCTGCATGCAGCCTAACTTCACCCCCATGCTGGCCTTGCCCTGCAACCCCTAGAGCCCTCCTCCTTGGTGGGAAGGTGCCTCTACACTCCCTTTCCATTGGAGCAGCTGCAGGTCTCTCTACCCCGCCCCCTCTCCAGGTAGAGGCCCAGGGGCAGGCCCAGCCCTCAGCCAGCAGCCTGGGTGGGCTCCATCTCACTGGGGGTCCAGACAGTCTGACCACCTCCTAGGGGGGTCTCATTGTCCCTTTTCCCACCACTGCCACACATATCCCTTGTCCACAAGTTAGGCGGGAGGTGACCATGGTGACAAGAGGTGCTGGGAAACGTCGCCGTGTGCCAGGAAGTCGCGGGAGTGGATCTGGGCCCGGCGGGACAGGCAGCTCTGGCTCGCTGGTCAGGAATGACATGGGGACCTCACTCCATCTCCCTGTGGGCTGCCTCGGCCCCTCCCCGCATGCAGCCCCCTCGCCCTGGGCCCCAGCCGCCTGCGCATGGGCTCACTGCCCGCTCACCTTCGTAATTCCCAGGCACCTCAACCTGGGGGCGAGCCCTGTGGTCAGAGGCGTGAGAGGCAGAGCAGGCACAGCTGCCCACATGGCAGGGCAGGACCCGGGCGTGGGTGTCAGTGGCCCAGGTGGGCAGAAATAGCGGTTTCTATGCGCCTTTCCCATAAGTGGCCGGAGGGGAGGGGTCACAGGGGCTTGTGAGCCTCGATGTGGGATCCATCTCTTTGAAAATGCCTAAAAAATAAGCGAGGATCAGCCTGAGGGGCCAATTTCTGGGGACCAGAGCCATCGCGATTGGAGTACAAAAGGAAACTGTGATGAAACCCCAAAACCACAGAGAAATTTATTACACAGAATGTTTGAAATGTCATGATAAAATCACCGTTTTTAACGAACGTCCCAAGGCAGCAGACTGATCAGGGAAATGCAAGTTTCAACCGCGGAGAGTCACTGCTGCGTCCTTCCCGGCGACGGGGTGAGAAAGGTGGGCAGAGCCAGGTGCCGTGAGCACGGTGAGGACGTGAGCACGGTGAGGACGTGAGCACGGTGAGGACGTGAGCACCGGTGAGGATGTGAGCACGGTGAGGACGTGAGCACGGTGAGGACGTGGCAGAGCTGGCGCCCTCCACCGCGGCAGGACCGTGAGACCGGGCAGCCCGGTGGAAGCATCTGGCGGCGTCAGAGAGTGAGACACGCGCCTACCGTGTGACCCAGCTGGTCGCGCCCCGCGTTTCCCGGGGGTTAGTGAACACACACGCTCACACACAGCCTCACGCTCCAGTATTCACAAGCAGCCCCAGACCGGAACAGCCCAGAAGTCCGAGCACAAGTGGCCCTGACCACAAACAGCACGCGCCATAAAGAGGAAAGAGCTCTTGACGCACACGACCACCCGGGCGGGTCTGACACCCGTGCTGAATGACGAAGCTAGGACGTCGAAACTGGCATGCGGTGACCGAGAGTGGTCCGTGGTCGCCCGGGGTTGAGATGGGGGGGGGGCTGATGGCGAAGGGACTTCCCAGGGGCGCTGGGGAGGTTCGGCACCCCGACTATGGTGGAAGTTACCTGCCTGAAGACCCTCGAACTACACACTCAGAGCGGGTGTTTTATTGTATGTTAGTCACATCTTAAAGACGATTAAAAGAAAAAGCCTGCAGGACACTCTGTCACCTATCAGATGTCAAAGGGCAAGATGATCGACAGCCTCCCGCTTTGCCAAGGACGCCGGGGAACGGACCTTGGCGGGGTGTTGGCAGTTCTGGCCCGGCCGTGGCAATCAAAATCTGAAATCCGTTCGTCTTTTCATCTAGCAGTTCCTCTCCTAGGGAGTTTATCGTCCAGACCCACTTGAATGTGAAGAGGTGTCCTCTGCAGTGACACCTGTTAAGCTGAGAAACTAGAAGCAACCTAGGCGCCCAACAGCAGGACACTGGCCAGATATGTGTCAGTCACCTCACCGGCCGGCCCTGTTGGTCCGGGAGTCCCGTGTCCTGGGAAACCCAGGCCCCACAAACCCCGAAGTCTGGGTACCCTAAACACCATGACGGTCATGCCAGGGGGCGTGCTATGAAGTCACAAGAAGTGACCAGGGGAGCCCTGTGCACTGCCCTGGAAGAGTGAATGGCCCCACAGCGAGGTGCAGGTGGCAGGGAGCCTGTCTCAGCCGGTGCCTCTGGAGGTCAGAGTGTAGGGGAGGCGCTTCTGTCCACCCCTTTGAACCATTGAATTCATTCGCTTGGTGTGTGTTTGGATTTTATAATTAGAAAAATGTTTTCTAAAGGAAATGTGACTTTGCTCTGTAGCCAAAGGCAAGTGGATGGGACCTCTGAGTTACAGCCACAAGGAGGGGTGCAGGAAAGGGATCCGAGGCCCTTCAGCAGGGGAGGAAGACGGGGAGGGGGAGGGGGCGCCTCAGGGTCACAGTCTAGGACAGCAGTCACCATTATTTTTGGTTCCAGGGACCTGTGCTCCTGTGAGAGTCTTAGGCCCGACGGTCTGAGGCGGAGCTGAGGCGGTGATGCTGGTGCTGGGAGCGGCTGCAGGTACAGATGGAGCTTTGCTGCTCGCCTGCCACTCACCTCCATGCTACCCGGTTCCTGACAGGCCACAGACCGGTACTGGTCCACGGCCTGGAGGGTTGGGGACCCCAGGTCTGGGAGACCCTGATCCTGGGCAGGCATGCTAGGTGGCCTCCAGTGTTCTAATTCCTTCTCCTGGGTGGACCGGTCCGAAGACGCCCCTTGCCCAGGACCCACCCTTGGGAATGGGCTCAGCCCCTCTGGCTGCCTCTGAACCTCTCGCCATCGGCAGGCAGCCCCCCTGCTCCCTGCCTCAACCAAACCGTGCAGCCCAGGATTGTAACACAAATTGACTGGGGGCCCTGAGCCCGGCTAATTCCTGCGTCTTAATGAGTGGGAAGATGAGGTTTTTATTCATCACTGGGGCTTTAAAAATTGCAGTAAAGTGGCCCACTTTATAAAGAAAAAATCAATAGCAAAAAGAAAACAGGAGTATGTAAATGGACAAGTGACAAAAAGCAGGCCAATTACCCCCAAAATGAGACACAGTTATGGCTCCATTAACTCAATTATATTTTCAAAAGGATTTCTTACTGAGGGCCCCCACCCCACCCCACCCCCACGCCCGTAATTTTTACATCAAGTTCAAGCCATTAAGATGCATTAAATTATTTTGCAGGAGAGAGAGGTGTGTTTGGGAAGAGGGAGCCTCCGGTCCTGCCCGGCTTCTCTGGGGGCCTGCAGTCCAGGGGGACCCTGGCAGATGAGTCTGGGGAGGGTGAGCTCCAGCGACCACGGCTCCCCCATGTGGCTGGATCAGGAGCAGCCAGGCCACAGCCTGGCCTCGTGGTCCCCCGGCCTCAAAGGCCCTGTGCCCGCCCCGTGCCGGGCTGTTTCAGTGCTCTGCACCCCCTCAGGTGGCTCTGCCGTTGTCGATCACAGGTGGGCACCTAACCTCGCCGGCTTCCTGAGTTTTCCATTTGTCTCGTTAGAATCAGAAAACTTAACTTTTGAACTAAAAGAAAAAATAAAGTTATATTTTAAAAAACCCCACACGACCGAAATTGGGAAGTCTTTGGGGATATGTTGGCACCTCCTCTTCGCCCCTCGGCGGGTGCAGCGTTTCTGGACGGGAGGGTCCACCCCGACGGCCTCTCAGCGTGCCCGGGGGGCTGGGCAGGCCCCGGAAGCCCTGCGTGCCCTGCCTGAGCGGCCACCGCGTTTCCTGTCAGCTCGGAAGAACCCGCCAGCCCTGAGGCTCCATGGCTGTAACCTGCTTTTCTGTCAGCTGGGCCCCGGGGAGCCGAAGCCTGCCCTACTTAATACGTCTGCGCCTGGGCCACCGGGAGCCAGCCCTGAATGTCAAGAACCTCAGGGGAAGGTGAAGGGAGGAAGGGCTGGGGTGCCCAGGGGTGGTCACAGGGGGTGTTGCTGGGCAGAATGGCCAGCGTCCCTGGGCCAGGTCACTGGCCGGAGAATATAAAACCAGCCAGTTGTGGACAGATGGACAGATGGAGATTCAGGGCGAGCAGTGGGGCTGGGGGTGACTCCGGTGTGGCTGGGTCCCCTCCAGCACTGACTGGCACAGTGAGGGGTTAAACCACAGCACAAACGAACGACAAAGAATTTGCCCCCTCTGTGGTTTGGCTCTCCACAGCCAGACGGGGGCGTCTGCTCAGGACAGGCCGAAGAGAGGACCAGGTGGGCAGGCTGGAGGGACTGGCTCACAGGTTCCCGGGGGCTGTGGGGGAGCGGAAATGAGGGAGGGGGAGAAGGATGCGAAGGCAGAGAGGGGTCCCCTCTGGCCGGAGAGAGGCTGCCTGCTACGGGGCCACCTAGGGGGGTGATGGCACTGTGGGTTCCTTGTGCGAACAGTAGCCCCTCACAGCTGCTGTACCCCACAAGCACCCTGAACTTGCTGTGCAGATGCAGCTAAAATCTAGCCCCACCCCCTGTGGCCCTCAGCTCCAGCCGGAGAGCCTGGTTCATGAGATGCGAGGAATGGGAAGGGACCGTGTGCGTGCACGCGTGTGTGTGCGTGTGGATGTGCACACATGTACATGCATGCATGTGCGTGTGTGCCCACGAGAGCGGGATGCACCGCAGCCCCCACTGCCTGCCCCCTGCGCCCCCGGGAGCCTGAGGCTGGGCAGTGGGTGCCCCTGGCCCCAGAAGTGTGCGCACGGGCAAATGGGGGTGCTGCTTGGGAGTGTGTCATCACCCCCACTTAGGGCTTCGGCAGCAGGAGACAGAATCCCTGGTGGGAGAGTAAGTGCAAGAGCTGGGAGACGGGGAGAGGGGCCCCCGGTCGGGGGCAGCCGCGGTGGGTGGCCGGCTTTGGAAAGGCCGCTGGGGGCTGAGCAGGCGGAGAGCTGGGCAGTGCTGGGTTCCAGAGGCCTCAGCCTGGGAGACCGGGGGTGATGGGCAGCTCGCATGCTGAGAAGGAGCTACAGGGAGGCACTGCCCCTGCCCCCCGGAACCCTGCTCTGCACCAGCACGCCCAGCCTGGCTTCGGTATCACACCATGACGCAGGGGCTCCCTGGCCCTCCGACCCTCACGGAGCCCCTGCAGCCCCCTGAGCCCTAAGGGTGGGCCGGGCCCAGCCCTTCCTAGCTGCCCTCCATCCCTGAGTGGTCTGGGGAAGTAGGGGCCCCACCGCCCTGAGGACAGGAACTGCTCCCTCGTGCCTTGTCAGTCGTCTGCCTGCTCATGGTCAGGTCACACGCCGGCCACAGGCCTCCGGCCAGCCTGTCTGCCAGCGAGCCGCCTCTTGCCCGGTGCTCAAAGAACCATTGTTTCATGAAGGAGAAGGGCAGGGACCGGCCGCTCAGGGTCAGACCTGAGGGTGACTCCCCAGGGCCAGCTGTGCTGGGGCAGCCAGCGGGCCCCAGGGCCAGTGCCCGGAGAGGGGCCGGAATTCAGGGCCACGTTCTCAGCCCCCTGTCCTCATCTCAGCTAAGGGGTGCAGGAAGGAGGTGGAGCGCTGTGTTTGTCCCCAAAACTGACCGCTGTGGCATTGCCACTCCCAGGCACTGGTCCAGGCAGACCCTCACCCCCCTGCGGTCCCCCGGGCGAGCCCTGAGGACTGGCTTCCTGCTCTCAGCCGGTTCTGGTCCCCAGGAAGTCGCCTCTGTCTGCCGGTGGGACTGGAGAATCGGCCAGGCCAGGCCAGCACGATGTCTTCGCCGGGGAAGGCGGGCATGACGGGCCAGTGTGCTCTGCCTGGACTTCATCTCTTGGTCTGTCTCTGGTACTTCCTCAGCTCTGCACCCCCTTCCTGCCCTGCCCCCAACAGTCTGTCCTCCGTGGGGGTCGGCCTGCGGGGGGCCTGGAAGGAACCGCTGTCCAGAGGCCCTGCCCGGTCCACTGCCTGTGCGATCGCCTCACTCCTCGGACCCTGAACCCTGAACCTTGACGCGCTGCTGGTTTTGGCCCAACACCTGGCTGAGGGCCACACCGGCTCCTGCCACTCCTGCCGCTCTCGTGGGCGCTTGGCTCGGGGGGGACAGGCCAGTCGTGCCTCTTCCTGTCCCGTCCGGGCCAGGGCCCCTCGCCATCCCGCAGAGGCTGCGGTGCCCCAGGCCGGGCCCCTCCTCCATTTCCCTTGGCTTTTTCAAAACCTCAACAAACTACACCCTTCCCTGTTCCCAAAGGGCACAAGCTTCTGGCCCAGTGGCCAGAGGGTCAGATGGGCGGCTGAGGCTGGGCGAGCCCTGGCATCTCCAGGAGCCTCAGAGTGCATGCTAGGGATGGGGCTGCGGGGGCCGACCGCTGCCCCCGCTGTCCCGAGGGGCAGGCCCTACGGCCGGGCAGCCGCAGGGTCCCGGGTGGGGAGTCCGGGCCGTCCTGGCTGGCGGGAATTGCAGGTGGTGGGGTCGATGTGGCAGATGGCGCCCGGCCCTGTCCGCTGCGCCCTTCCCAGCTCAGCCCAGAGCCCCTCACGGTGAGGACGGTGTCCTTGAAGGCCCCACTCCAAGGTCTAGGCCCCAAGGTTGCCGCCAGCCCCCGCTGCAGGAAGGCAGAGGGGTGACGGGGAGGTTACGGTGTGGAGGGAGGAGGGGGCCGGAGGAGGGGAAATAAAAAGAAATCACATTTTTAAAAGGTGCTCTAGCTGCCTGCTGACACCATCTCTGGTCTCCATCCGTTTTATAGGCTGACGGCTCAGCGGCTGGGCCTCGTCTGGCCGTGCGGGGGGCGGGGCTGAGGAGCCGGCCCCCCAAGGAGGCCTGGTAGACCTCTCCCCCTGCCTGGCTGCTCAGGGGCGGCCCAGGCCCCAGGAGCCCAGCCCCTGGCAGGCGGGGGCGCCCAGCGCAGGTGAGACCCCACGGGTGGGGGGAACCTGGCCCCGGGCTGGCGGCCGCTACCGCCACCATCTATCCCCCTGACAGGTCAATTTTCTCCCGTGTTTTACAGGACCTTTCAGAGCAGGAAATGTGACCCGGCGGCTGATCGATGTCCTCACCTGGTCTTTGTCCGCGAGGCTCCACGTGGGGTCAGCTCTGCAGAGCTGCCGTTCCGCCGAGCATATGGCGTCCTGCTGGGGGATGTCGCTCCCCAGGGGCTCCAGCCTTCGGCCACCCCAATAACTGCGCCCCGTGGGCCTGAGCCGACCTCGGCTCTGAAACGGGGAGAGTGCCCCCTTCCGACGTTGCGCCCACGTTCCCTGGGAAGGGCTGAGGGGCCACCCTGGCCAAGTCCCCCCTGCTTGAGGTTGAATTTCATCTCTCAGACTGACCGCTTTTCTTCCGGGCACTCCTGGGGCCGGGGGCGAACGGGCGGCTGGACACAGGACACCTGGAGGCCTCAGCGACAGCCTCCCGAATTACCGAAAATCCAGGTCGGCCTCACACGGCCCCCGCCCCGCCCCCACCTCGGCCAGGGCCTACCCCCACCCTTCTCTGAGAATTCTGGGAGCCTGGGACCAGGTGGTCTTCCTCTGCATCCCCCCTCAGGTTCTGTGAGGCTTTGTCACGTATGTGGGGTGCTAGCCAAGGTGACACTGCCGCTAACCAACAGGCTGGACACCACCCTCAGCCCATCTCCACCAACGTCCAGTCGCCCGAGATCCCGGGATGTACTGACCACTCGACTGGTGGGCAAGCAAGGGAGTGCTTCGAGTCCCTCGAGGCGGGCGCCCTGGGTGTTTCCAGGAGGGTGGGGCCCGCCCGGATCTCCAGGGCCCCTCGAGGTGGGGAGATGCAAATCCGCATGCAGGGGTCTCTCACGGGCAGCTCGCCTCCCAGCAGACCCCGCCCCTGAGCGCTGGGCTCTCTGCTGGATCTGGCACGGGCCACGCCCATGATTCTTGGCCGAGGGAGGACCCCACCCCTGGTGGTCTCTGCCCCCTCACGGAGGTCCTGGGCTCAGCCTCGCTGGCAGCCAGGGCGTGTGTACGACCCAGACCTTGGCCCGCAGACTCTCCCTGGCTCTGGGTGTTGACTCCTGACCGAGTCCCAAGGTGAAGGGACAGGTGGAGTCCTTGCGGTGTGGCTGCCCAGGTGTCCTGGCCAGGCTGTGCCTGCTAAAAGGTGAGCAATGCTTTCCCCGCGTCTCACCTTCCCAGGAGCCCCTGTTCCCGGCCACCCACAGAGATCTCATTACCCTGCCAGCCTTATTCTGTGTGACAGCAAGCGCGGTGGCTTTCTGTCACCAGAAACTGACGTGGGCTTATATAAGACCCACCAAGATGACACGAACGGGGTTGGGACTTGAGGTTCCACCCAGAGGGGACGAACCTCACCCAGTATCTACCATCTACCTGCACATTCACTCCCCTGCATGCCCATCTACCTACTCATCCACCAACCCCGCTTCCATCCACCCGCCCACCTGTCCGTCCACCTAGTGTCCACCCACCCACCACCTATTGGTCCGTTCACCCACTTCTCCACCCTTCATCCGTCTATCCCTCCGCCCACACGCCTTCCTGCATAGAGAACGGACAAGATTCCAGACCTGGTACCAGGCACTGAGGCCACGCAAGACTTTGCATCAGACCCAATCTAGGGGGTGAGACGAGTGAATCCGGGGGGCTCTGGGGGCCCATGAGCAGGGCACGTGCAACCCTGTTGGGGGAAGGAGAGATCCAGGGAGGCTTCCAGGAGGAGGAGACTCTGGCGCTTTGAGATGGGTCGGAGGAAGGGCCTGCTTTCTTCAAGGTGGGCAGGTGCAGGAGGCGGGAGAACAGTTGGGGCCGGAGCTGCAGAGCTGCTGTGACGACCTCCCTCCAGGCCGCGTGGGGTGGGGAGAGGTGGGGGGCGGGGGGGCTGTGGCTGCTCCTCCAGGGCGGGGGAGGGGATCTGATAGGACGGGCAGGGTCACCGACCAGGTTAGGCACCCCAACAGCCGACTCTCAGGGACTTTCCTTGGCCCGGCAGGAGCCCCGCCTCCCCGCCCCCAGCCCCAGGCCTCGTTTCCTCCAGACTCTCTCCTGCCCCCTGAGCTGCATCCAACAATTTAGCGAAATCTGGCCAAGAACAGGTGGGCTGAGCGGGTGTGCGGACAGTGAGCCAGGCTGGGGCGGGCCGGTGCGGGTGGTGGGCCCCTGCCCCTCCACACCAGGACAGTGGGGACAGCTGGAGGAGCCCGAGCCAGGACTCCACGTCTGAGAGGCCCTTGTCAGCAGCCTCAGCCCCTGGCGGCCCTGGCCGTGCTGTGGGTTTCTGGGCTCGGGGCCCGCGCTGCCTGAAAGCTTCGTCTGTGTTTGTCCGGGCACCCAAACCGCGACAATAACAACGCCAGCTGGCAGTGACGACGCTCACGTCCCGCCACACTACTGCCTCACCTGCCTCTGCAGCACCTGACACGGCAGGTACTGTGGGCCGCCCTCCGCCTCCCCAGAGTCCAGCTCCGGGAGGCCAGTCTTTCGCCCGCAGAGGGGGTGTCAGGGTCCAAGGTGGCCACTTTGGGAGGGGGTGGGGGGGCTGGCAGCAGGGTGGGGTCCTCGTTGACTAAGCACCTGCCGTGTGCCAGGCCCTTGGCAGGCCTCTGAATTTATTGCCGTTGCTATGGGAAGGGGAATGACTAATGCTATGCATTCAGGTGAGGAAACTGAGGGTCAGGTGAAGACCTCAGCTTGTCCAGCCTTCTGGCTGGAAGTGGAGGGGGCGACAGTGGAGACCGTGGTGCCCTTGGCCCAGCTGCTCTGACGGAGGGGTAAGGACTGCAGCTGCCCTCCAGGGCCTGTCAGAGGCAGACACCGTTCCCCACCACGTGAGGGGCCTGAGGATCCCTCACCGTCAGGGTCCGGCCCCTGCCCCCCTGCAGCCTTCTTGCCTGGGACCTGGTCCACGCAGGCCACCCTCCCCCCGCCCCGCTCCAGCTCTCCACCCAGGAGCAACGGGCCTGAGACCCCAGGGAGGGGCTGCCTCGTGATCCATCTGCACCCCAGCACCCCTCGGCTGTGCTGGCTCTAATTACCCAGGCTCCATCTGCCGGCCTCGCACAGCTGGGGGGTCTCCCAGAAGCTCTGTGCAGCCTGGGCCTGTCGCATTCCTGCACACCTCCCCCAGGCCCACCGTCCTGCCCCCCTGCTGGGCGGCCAGGGGTGCAGGGAGCCTGTGGGCCGCAGCTGCTGGATGAGGAGACTGGATGCAGCCCAGCTGTGCCCTGGGGCTCCCCGCTGTGTCATCCTCACCGCCTCCCACCCTAGAGCCCTGTCCCCAAACCTGGCACACAGAAATAAGTATTTTACCACTTGGGGTCTGCTGGATGGGCTCCTGTGTTCTGATGGTGAGGGTGAGAGAGAGTTCCCCAGACAGGGATGTCCACGCCAGGCGGGACCGGCTGCCTTTCCGGGGTCACACGCCACACCCTGTGGGTCACAGCCTTCCCTGGAGCCTGGGCAGGACCCACAGGCTTTTAGTGTCTGGACAAGCCCTGTCTGCATCTCAGCTCTCAGGGGAGAAAAATGACACCTGTGCACCGTGAGCTGCGGCCCAGGGGGTGAGCCCGTCCTGGGGAGGCCTCCTGCTGCTGACGGGCTGCAGGAGGGCAGGTGGGCACCCCTGGGTCCCCCCGCACCCCTGAGCCACTATTGTGGCCCGCTTCCTCTTGCAGGGTGAAGCGGCCAGCTCTGCTCCCTCTCAGAGCCTCTGGGATGTCTCTCCCTAGCCAGCCTGGGCAGCAGGGGTGAGGTGCGCCCTGCAGAGGGTCCATGGGGCAGGGAGCAGGGGGGGCTGTATGTGCTGGGGTCTCAGCCCCGGCTTCACCCCCAAACTGCCAGGCTGAGCTGTATAGAAGATGGACCATGGGACCGCCTGGCTTTCCTGGGCTGGTGTCCTGGCTTAGAGGAGGCTGGAGAAGCTGTGGGCCCTGATGGCTAGGGGTTGGGTGCCACTGGGGTCAGTGCCAGCCCTTGTCCTGCTGGGCATGTCAGGAGAATGAAGCCAAACAGAGAATGTGCTCAGAGACAGCCCTCGCTGCCCCTGTGCCCCAGACCTGCCTCCAGCCCCGAGAGACAGGGAGACCACCCGCGGACTCCCCCAGGCTCCCGTGGTGGGGAGCCCACCTGTGCCGAGGCGGTGGGGAGGGCGCCCGGCCTACACGCCCAGACCCCATGCCCGGACGTGCGATTCTGCACCTATGTGTCCGGGCAGCTCTCCCCTCGTGTCTGGAATTTTTAGAAAAGGGAAAAAAATGTAGGTGAAAGCAGGTTTTTTGTCTCATTGAATTCTCAGCCGCCCCTCTAATTATAAGACGATAATGAGATTCAGGGGCAGTTTCCTCCTGGTGGCCAAGATTCTAATCTGCAGCTTTTGTCTGGGCTCAGGGACATCGCAAAGGTCACACTGTGCCTCCAGCTTATCCTGGCCTAACTGAGCCCTTCTCTGACGGGCCTGGGGTGCTGGCTGCTGGACAGGACCTGGCCAAGGGCTGCCCACACAGGCAGGGAGCGGGGAGGCCTTGGCGGAGACGGGGTCTGCAGAGGGTCACACAGGGTCCCCAAAGCTCGCGTGTGCAGGCCAATCTAGAGTCGGGTCTGTAATCATGTTCATTATGTCCTCTTTCCCCTAAAGTGGCCTACAGTGTCCCCGGGGCCAGTCCCACTGGCACCATGCTGGATCCCACCTCAGGGGACAGAGGCGAGTGGCCCCAAGGTGCATAAGGCTTCGGAGCCACAATCCTCTGCGTCCACTTGGGAGTTGCGTGGCCTTGAGCCTTCGGCTCTCTGAGCCTCAGTTTCCCCATCTGAGCAATGGAAAGGGTGACAGTCAGGGGTTGCTATTGGGAGACACAAAACAATGTGATTTGCGCCTCGGTGCCGTGTGGCCCGGGGCTGGGGCCGCCTCTCTCCCCCGGCCTCCATCCTTGGGGTCTAAGGCTCCTTCCTTCCTCAGCAGATGCTACAGAGCTTGCCTTTCAGTGGGCAAAAGGCCAGGTCCCCAAGGGGTGTGCCGGAAGGCAGGAAGTGCTTCAGGAAAATGCAGGGCGGGGCGGGATCGGGAGGGAGGATGTGTCCTTTTCAAGAGGATGGGCAGGCTGGCCTGGGGGGGTGCTCTCCAGGGGGAACGGAGGTGTGGAGGAGGGGAAGGACCGCCCAGGAGGTCTGCAGCTGTGCTCCAGGCACAGGTGACAGCCAGTGGGGAAGGGCTGCGAGGGACCCCGCAGGCGGGACTCTGGCCTGTGTGGAGCAAGTGTGGGGGGAGGGCGAGGGGCCGATGGTGCAGGGCCTGGGAGGGCCTGGGCTCTACTCCGAGTGGGACACATATGAGCGGAAGCGGAGACATGTGCCCTGTGCTGCTGTGTGCTGAGCAGACCCTGAGGCGGCCAGGGTAGGGCACTTGGTGGGGAGAATGTCACCACGACCAGCAGGGGAGGCGTCCCTGGCAGGCTCCCCATCTTCTCCACCTGCCAGCACCGCGGGAGTTCGGCAGGCTCCCCTGGGCACCTCCATGGGCCAAATCCCTGTGGGTCTCTAGGGCCAGCGCTGCCCATCGGCTGGTGCTGTGACCCTGGCCCCTGGCTGTGTGCAGGTGGCCTGGGCAGTGCGGGGTGGCCGGGAGCAGCAGGGGAGAGAGGGGTCAAGGCAGGGCAGGGGAGCGCCGAGAAGCGTGCTGGGGCCCTTGGCCGTGTCAGGGGAGCAGGGGCGGCCCTGGCAGGACCGAGGAGCAGGTGCGTGCACGTGACAGTGGCATGGCTGATGCCCGGGAGCGTCCGGGTGGCTGGCACGTCAGTGTCCTGGGCTGCGGAAGGAGGTCTGCAGATTGGGGTGCGAGGAATAGAAACGTGACCTCTCCTGGTTCGGGAGGCTGGAGGTCTGGGAGGGGGGTGTTGGCGGTGCTGGTTCTTGCTGAGGGGAGCCTTCTGCGTCCACCTCCCAGCTCCTGGCGCTCCCTGCAATCCTGGGCGTCCTGGGCTGGTGGGCGCACCCCCCCACTCTGCCTCCGTCTTGCAGGCCTTCCCCCTGGGCCGTGCCTGTGCCCGCTTTTCACAAGGGCTGGATTAGGGCCACCTGCTCCACTATGACCTCGTCTTGACCAGTCATGTCTGCAATGGCCGCGCTTCATGACGAGGTCCTGGCCTGCGGTCCTGGGGCAGGACCGCACAGGTGAACATGGTGGGGTGCAGCCCCCCACGCAGCCTGCAGCAAGGGATGGCGACCAGCGGGTGTGGGGGTCCTGGGTTGTCAGGGCACCAGGGCGCTCTGCTAATGACCATTTCTGAATTCCCTGTAGGAGAGACCCCTTGCCCCCGCCCCAGGCATCCTGGGGTGGTTTCCCCAGAGAGGCACCAGGGGAGGGTGAGGGAGACACCTGGCCAGGCTGCTGTCTGGGAGATGTGGGAGCCCCGCCAGCACCCGCTCTCTTCCTGCTTTCTGGTAAAGGGTGGGGGTGGGCTTGGCAGGTCTCCTTGGTGCCCCCTGGGCCACCGGGGGTGGGGGGCCTGGTTCTGCCAGCTGTCCAGAAATCTCTGTCAGAACTGCTCAGCCGCTTGGCCTCTAGCGTGGACGGGGCCTGAACCTCCCCTCCGGGTCTTACCTTTACATTCCCCAGGGATTGGGGCCTGGGTGTTCCGTCTGAGCTTTTCCGGTGGAGGGTCTCGTGTCTGCCCTGCTCCTGCCAAAGGCCTCCAGAGGCGTGGGTGCCAAGTGCAAGGCATCCACCCAGGTGCCGGCTAGCGGCCCTCCTGACCTCCTCTTCCCCTAGGCCCTGGCCACCAGCCTTCTTCCGCTTTCCTGAGCCTGCAGTGGTCAGCAACAGCCTGAGCTCTGGGAAAACCCCTTGGGAGGCTGCTTTGGGGGCTTAAGGAGGGACTCCCCAGGCTAGGCCTACTCAACAGGGACCATGGGTGGCCCACTTGGTCCTTGTCCCCACTGAGTACCAGCTCAGCTCCCCACCGCTGGGCAGGCTCCCGGCATCTCCGACCTGGCAGGCAGCTGTGACAGAGAAAGTGGGGTGTGATCTTCCTCCCTGCCACCCCAGGCTGGGCTGGGTCTCTCCCACCTCAGGGCCTCCCTTCGCCCTCCCCAGAGGGGCCGATGGAAAGGACACAGCGATGGCTTCAGAAAAGAGCAGGGCTGCTGGGAAGGGCCCGGATCACAGTCCCTGTTCTTCTCACACCCTGTGAAGAAAGCCGGGGCCAGGGACAAGGGTGTGTGAGTGTGGGGGGTGGTTTGCAGGCCTGGGGCTCCCTGTACGGTTGGGCGACGTTGCACGTGGACCTCAGTAGCCTGGCTGCCTGTCGCACCCAATGGATTGCTGACTGAGCCCCACCCCTGCCTGTGGACCCGCTGTCAGCTTTACTATACAAGCAGCCGGAGGAGAGGACAGGGAGGCAGGACAGGGCCAGGGCGGGCTGCCAGTCTCCTCCCTGGGTCTGGGGCAGCCTCAGGCTCTGCTCAGACCAGAATGTCTGAAGCCCAGAGAACCCAGCTGAGGGGGGAGGGAACTCAAGTTTCCAGACAACTCAGACACCAGCTGGAAGATCTTTAACCCCTGCCTGTCTGGGTGACGAGAGTCCTGGCTCCCAGGCAATCATGTCACCCCAGGCCCGTGGGGTTCCTGACACCCGCTTCTGATGGGCCGTCATGGCGTCCCATCATGCCTTCAGTTTGGACGTTGGAGATACTGTTGAAAAGTCAGGGGATTGCCGCCCAAAAGACGCTCTTAGGGAGAAGGGAGCAGGCCCCACTGGGACTCCACATTCGAGCTCACAGCCAACTGCAGGTGAGGCGCTGGCTTGTTCTCCACCTGCAGATAGGAGGATGGAGCCGGTGCCCAGGTGCTCAGGCTGGGCCGGCTGCACGGCTGACTCTTCTGGAGCCCAGGTCACCTCCCCAGCCACTCCTGGAAGCAGCCCCAGCTCCCACGTGGGTTTAACCCAGGCTGGGTCCCTGTGTTTCTTTGGTGAGGACGGGGGGGGGGGGGTGTGGAGGAGGGAAGGGAAGGGGGGAAGGCCCTCATCCCCAGTGAACCTGCCCCCCTGCGTGGGATCCTTCACCTCACCACAGACGTCCAGGTGGCCATCACTCCCCCTCATTTGAAGACAGCGGTGGCCAGCACAAGAGCCAGGACCCAGGCCCCAGCCCCGTCCTTCTCAAACAGCGCCTGCGGCTCTCATCTCCAGGGACCTAATGGAAAGCCGCTGCCCTGAGAGCTTCCACTTCAGTGGTGGGTGCCCTGAGCAGGTTCAGAGAGGTTCATTAATGTACTGGGGTCACACAGCCTTCAGGAGACACAGACAGCTTCCATGGGACAGTGGTGTCCTGTCAGCTCAGGTGACTGAGCTCAGGTGTGGGTAGTGAGTATGGAGGGGTGCAGGGTCAAAAATGGCCAAGGCACTTCCTTTTTCTGTCTCCTTTTCCTGCCTTACACGTCGGCCCTAAAACTTTAAGATGGGGGGAGGTCAAGGCGAGGGAACTGGGGGTGGGGAGGGCGTCCAGGTGGGGTAGGGGCGGCCCAGGGCAGCACCTGGAGCCTGAGTGAGGTGGGAGAGCATTAGCCAGGAGGTTACAGGTATGGAGGGGGTTGCCAGGATGAATGCTGTAACCCTGGGCCTCCGGGACGATTTGGGGCATTGGTGTGGACTCGTGGCTTTCCACATATGCAGGAAGACACCCAGACACGAGTGTGCGCGTACGCACGCGTGTCTTCCAGGAGCAGTGGCACCCGAACAGGTGTGTGCTCACCACTGGTCTTTATTACCATTCTCCACCGGAAGAAGCCGGGGCTCCTGGGAGAAATGACTGATTCCAGGAAGATGACAAGATGAGCCGGGAACATCTTGTGGATCAAGAAAGCAAGGATGTGCTCAGGGATGAACAGGACACGTCAAAGGACACAGAAGCCAACCAAAGTGGCTCTCGTGGTCCAAATCTGGGACAATTCGAGCATCAAAATAAATGGTGATAGTGATGGATTGTAGCCCATCAAATAAAATAAGAAGCCATGAGTCCGCACCGATATAGATAAATTAATACATTGAAAGTTGATAAGGACTGGGATTTAGTTTAAAAGTATCTCCCCACAAACCATACACTCATTGTGAAGGAGAAAGAGGTAACTTTATGATGGAGAAGCCTATCTACTCAAGTGACAAAGAGAACATCACCGGTAATGGGACAAACCAAAATTGAGCAGCACCTGACAGGACTCAAAGAAAACTTGGCATCCCTTCTGTAAAATTTCTGCTAAAGAAACATAACTTGGATGCCATCATGAGTGTGGTGGGCAGAATGATGCCCCACCAAGACATGACCCCTTAATCTCTGGAACCTGTGAACACGTTACCTTACTTGGCAAAAGGGACTTTGCAGATGTGATTAAGGTTACAGACCTTGAGATGGGGAGATTATCCTGGATTATCCCGATGGGCTGCATCTAATCACATGAACCTTTAAAATTGGCAAACTTTTCCTGGCTGGGTGGAGGAGATTTGGTGTCGGAAGGAGTTGACACTCTACCCCCATTGCTGGCTTTGCAGTTGGGGGAAGGGGGCCATGAGCCAGGAAACAGGCAGCCTCTAGAAGCTAGAAATGGCCCTCGTTTTACAACTGGCAAGCAGATAGGGGCCTTGGTCCTACCGCCCGAAGGAACTGCCTGCCATCAACTGCAAGATAATGGATTTGTGTTGGTTAAGCTGCTAACTTCGCGGTGATTTGTTCGGACAGAATGAAAAACTAATACAACGAGGAGACATCAGACAAACACAAACGAAGGGACACAGGGGTGGTTATCAAGCATGTAGAAAGGACTCCTCAAAATTCCTAAGAACAAACAGCTAATTAGAAAAACAGGCAAGAACGAACAAGCGTTTCACAGAAGAAATAGGAATGGACAATGAAAATAGGAGCAGATGATTAACCGCACTTGTCATCAGGGAGAACAAATTAAAGCCACAATGAGATTCCATTTTAGTCCTTGGATTGGCCAAATTGATGATACCAAGTGTTGATGACAATATAGGGCATGGGTCCACAGCATGTGGCCCTCGGGCCAAAATGGGCCAGCGGATGCTTTTGTAAATAAAGTTTTATAGGAATGCAGACATGCTCATTTGTTTATGTATCCTCTAGGGCTGCTTTAGAGCTACAAAGGCAGAGTTGAATAGTTGTGACAGAGATTCTTACAGCTTGCAAAGCAGAAAATATTTGCTATCGGACTCTTTGCAGAAAAAGTTTTCCAGCCTCTGATGTAAACCAGCAAGAACTCTTATAACTGCTTTGAAGAGCAATCTGGCAATAGCTAGGAAAATCAAAGGTATGCACAGGCTTGAACCTGCAATTCCACTTCTAGGTCTTTACCCTAGAGAAACTCCAACATATTAAGGAAACAAGTAGCACAATGTCCCTGTACCACTGCTTATAGTGGCAGGCAATCTGGAAAAGACTCAGGTGCTCTCAGCAGGAGAATGGATACATACAAACATCCTGGGCTTTTCAAACAACTGATTTCCATAGAACAGTGAGAATGAATGACTCAGAGTACCTGCAAAATGATGGTGAATCTTGCAAACAAAGTTGAGGGGGAAAGGTAGTTGCGGAAGAATTTATATGTATAGATCCATTAGTATAAAAGTCAAAACTGCAAAGCGCTCTACCCCAATATGCTACTGAATTAATTAGGCTAGAGCTTTGGCTTCATTACACAGTCCAATAATAGTGGCTTAAACGAGATGGTTTGTCAGCTCCTCATGCAGCAGACCGAAGGAAGTGGTCAGGGGCTGGGATGGCAGCTCTGATCCATCATGCTGTCCAGGGACCCAGGCTCCTCCTAGCTGCCGCTCCACTTCCGCCACAGTCCACATGGCCCAAGATGGCTCCCCACCATCACCTCTAGGTTCTTAGCATCAGGATGAAGGAAGGAGGAAGGGGCAGACCACCTACCCTTTAAGGATCTACCTAGAAGTTGTACCTGTCCTTTCTACTCACTCCTTGTTGGTTGGTCAGAACTTAGTCACAGGACCACCCCTAGCTGCTAGGGAGCCTGGGAAGTGTATTCTTTATTCCAGTCAGCCGCATGTGTTGGCAACATTTGGAAGGTGGAATAAATATTAAGAGAGAAATAGCAATCTTCCCCATAACTGTTTAGGCATACATCTGTATGTGGTAAACCTTTAAAGAAAAGTAATGAACAGTGATGATCCCAGGACGGCTGCAGAGAGATGATGAAGGTGGAACTGTGGAGGAGACAAAGGGAATATCAAAGTTTCTGCTAATTTGGTCTTAAAGCTGAATGGTGGGACTGTGAGTATTTTTCTTTGTTAAAACATGTTTAAGCTATGCATGTCCTGCCTTGCATGGGTATTTCATAAAAACTACACAATTAATAAAAAGCAGGTTGTAGAATGTACGCTTGATATATACGGAATGAAGAAAATGCATTTATTATTTTGGTTTTGAATTACTTACTCTTTACCCGGCATTTACTCTTATTCCCCTCACACCTGGGGTGGGACAGAGCCTTACCCAGTGGCTCTACTTCTGGGAGCTGAGGAATCAGTCTCTTCTCCACGAGGAGAGGTCCTCCATGTACCTACAAACATGGTCCCCATCCTTTCCCAGCAGCCTTTGATTCTCCCTGTGCACACTACCGACCTACTTGGAATTACTGCTTCTTCCTGAGAAGGCCTTTCCCAGCCCTCCTGTCTCTACACAGAGTGAGGATCTGCCAGGTGTCAGGAATTCACAGTTTTATCGAGGCCATTCTCTGATCTCTCCCCTCCCCAAAGCCCTCTCCATCCTCCATTCCCATTTGGCCCTCAAGGCCTAGCCGAGAAGCCACCTCCTTCTTGAGGCCTTTCCTAGATTTCTCTGGAAATATATGGGTCTGTACCTCTTCTGTTCTCGCACGTATTTCCTCTACGCTTTTAATATTGGAATATTAGATTCTCTTCTCATGCTGCTCCCGCGCAGTTCTGAACAGCGCCAGCCGGGGGAGCAGATCCCCACGCCCCCTCTTAAGAGCTTTGTGACCTTAGCTGAGTCACCAAACCTCTCCGTGCCTCATTGTCTCATTCGTAAAATGTAGGTGCTAACTCCTCCGAACAGGTTAAAGGGTTGGCTCCGACAGTGAAGGCCACCGCTCCCGCGCCCAGGGCACCAAGCACAGCTTCCGAAACTGTCCTAGGCGTAATTGTTAAAATGAACCCTCGAAACCCTGCTCCTCTCCAGAAGGAGCGGCGCAGCCTATTTCCTCCTGCTCTCCACTGCCCTTCAGAATGGGGGCTCTGCGGGGCGGGTCCCCCGCCCTCCAGCCCGGGTCAGACGGCGCTCAGGAGCCCAGCTCCGTGAGAGCACCGCCGAAGCAAACAGTACAGGTGCACCGCCACCGGCCCCGCCCCCAGCCCTCGCTCACAGACCCGACCTTGACTCTCATTGGTTCGCGATCGCCTAGCTCCGCCCACAGAGCGCCGCAGTTCCACGTCAGGCCCCGCCCAATCTTGGCCAACTGGGCCCCTCCCCCTCAGGCCCCGCCCCGTGCCGTCACTTCCGGGCAGGGGAGCCCGCGGCAGGCGGAAGTGTGCGCCCCGGGGCGGCTGCAGAGTCGGGCTGAGGTGTGCCTAGTTGGCGCCGGCGGCTCTTCCGGGTCTGGGCGCGGGGACACAGAGGCGGCCGGCGGGAGTGAGCGGGGGACGATGCCATGAGGCGGCCGCGGGGTCTGGCGGGGTCCGGAGGTTGACTGTCCCCGCCGCCTTCTCGCAAGGCCGCCTCCTCCAGGCAACCTCCGGTCCCCTCAGGGCCTCGCGCCCGCCGTGGTCCCGGCGCCTCGCACCCGGGTCCCCGGGCCCCTGACCGCGCGCCATGACCGCGGCCGCCGCCTCCAACTGGGGGCTGATCATGAACGTAGTGAACAGCATCGTCGGGGTCAGCGTCCTCACCATGCCCTTCTGCTTCAAACAGGTGAGTCCCGCGGGCGCAGGTCGCCGCGCCCGCCGCCCCGGGCTCACCCCGCCCCCGGCCCTCTGCCCTCCCCGCCGCGGAAGCGGAGCGCCGCCCGGGGTCTGCAGCAGGAGCCTGGAGGCGGGAGGCTCGCCCAGCACCGGCGGCCGGTTCCGCGCCGTGAACGACCGGCTGCAGCCGAAGCTGTACGGGCAGCAGCGCAGGGCGGCCTTCCGCAAGTGGACAGCGGCCCGAGAGAGCCGTTGTCACCTTAGCGGTGGTTTTTAAAGCTCTGACCCTGCTACTCTTGCAGGCGGGAGCACAGCCCCTCCAGTCCCACAGGCCCTGGAACGAGACTGGGGCGTGGGTTGCAAGGCGATTGCAGAGGGTGTCAGGTTGTACGCTTCCGGTCTGTGTGTTTCGCCACAGGCGAGTGTCACCTCAGTTGAAAAAATCTGAAATGTTAAAAAATCAGTATGATGCCAACATTAAATGCCACGTGAAAGAAAGCTGCTGTTCTGAGGTGGGGATTCATCTGGCTTCTGTTTGAACAGTCCACAAATAAACAGGCTTTTGGTACTCCAGAAGAGGGAGGTTGGTGGACTCTTCCAATTGGGTAAGAGTCCCTGAAATGAGGAGTGGGACGTGGGGGGAAGGTCAAGTCCACCAAGACCAGTCTTGTGTGATGAAACCAAACAGGTAGAAAGAAGAAAATAAGACGGACATTTTGGAACTGAAAATGGGCACCAGTAGTTTAATTTTAGATTAACAGACACTTTGCTTTTTTCATAGTTAGGGTTTTTTGGATAAAAATAGCAAAAAACTTTTATTTTTTTTTAAATCCAGGGTTTTCGATCTCTCCCCTCGAGTGCTTCACCCCGTCTGGGTGAGCATGTGTTTAGGGTTCCCGTGTGAGTCTCTGCTCCGACTTGGCAGGCAGGCACGTTGGCAGGAGGACGGAGGCTCTGCAGGCAGCGTGGGAGGGTGAGCTGGTGGCGGCGTGCCCCCTGGGGCCGTGTCTGCATTTGGGCGCTGTAAGTCCCAGCGTGGGTGGCCGGCTCTGGGTGTTTCAAGCACTGTGTGTCCCCCGAGCACAATTGTGTCCTGGGTCGTGTAGTTGGCTGGCAGTGCACATCTGCCAGCCTTGATGCCTGTGTGGGAAGTGCCACCGTGGCAGGGCTCCGTGTAGACGCCAGGGAAATACGCCGTGGGGCCAGGAGATTGGGCCATCCACAGACTTTGCATATCTTCTGGGTGGTGAGCATGAGGCCCCTGCCAGAGCGTTAGACGTGAGCCAGATTGACGCTCAGGAAGAGCCCGTGGCTTAGTGGCGGAGGCGTTCACCTGTCTCGAGGGCCTGGCAGAGTTAGGATGGCCGTGCCGCTGGACTCAGCGCCTTCTCTGGGAGAAGCCCCTGGCAAGAGCAGAGCGGGAGGCAAGCGGGCAAGTTGGGGATGTGCCATCGCAGTGTCTGGCAGCCCCGTCATTTAAAAAGTTTTGGTTTGGGGCTTTTTGTTTGGTTTTAGTAATTTTGATGCTTTCTGAAACATTAACATCTTATTGAAGGATAATGTGCACGCAGAAAAGTGCACACGTTTTAGGTGGGCTCTTGATGAATTTTCATAAAGTGAACAAACATTAGTTCCAAATTAAGGAGTGCAGCCTCGCGGGACCCCTACGGTTGCTGGCTCCCTCCCAAAGGGCCCACCGCTCCACCCAGACCTTGGTGCCTGCTTAACTTCACGGGACTGGAATCACATCGCGTGTTTATTTTCACGTCCGGCCAGTGGTCCCCTGTAGGTGTGTACACAGCTTGTTCATCCCCCTGTTTGCCGGGCGCCGCGGTGTTTCCTGTTTGGGGCTCTGTGGACGCGCATGCCCAGGTTCAGAGTCTGGGTCTGCGGCTCTGTCAAGTATTTTTACCTTTGAGTAAAGAGCTGTGTCGTAGGATGTGTGTATGTTCAGCTCTAGCGGATGCTAGTGGGACATTTGGGTTGTTTCTTTGGTTTTTGGATTACAGATAAACCTGCTATAAACATCGGCATTCAGGTTTTTGCATGAACACGTGTTTTCATTTCTCTTGGGTAAATACCTAGGAATGCAATTGCTGGGTCAGCTGGTAAGTGTCTGTTTAACTTAGGAGAAAGGCGTAAATGTCATTTTCAATCTCTTCCTTCCAGAATGTGTTTACCACTCCTAGCTGTTGATCCAAGCGGCTAGAAGGTGGTACGCTTTAGGGGTCGTGCACAGCGCGAGGGAGACGCCACTTAGCTGTTTATAAGGCTCTTGGAGGAGCGGAGAAGGAGACAGTCCTTGGTGCTCTCAGGGTCACCCACAGATCCGTGTCCCTGGACCCAGCGAGTGACCCCACATCCCGGGACATGGTCCCTTCTGGTGCAGCGGCGGGTGGGGCGGAGGGGAGGGAGGGTCCTTCGAAGCCATGGACGCGCCAGTGTGTGACCTACGGACGGTGGGGCTGCTTTACTTCGTCAGTGTCTCTTTTCTTTCATCCCTCAGTGTGGCATCGTCCTGGGGGCCCTGCTCTTGGTTTTCTGCTCCTGGATGACGCACCAGTCCTGCATGTTCTTGGTGAAATCCGCCAGCCTGAGCAAACGGAGGACCTACGCCGGCCTGGGTGAGCGCCTTCTCAGGACGCGCGGTGGCCTGGGGCGGGGGGCGGGCCTTGCTTCTCTGTCCGTGTTCCTTCCACTGTAGTCTTAAAAGAGCTCCTTGAATAGCAATTTTTTCCTTATTTTAAAATTTAGTGCAATTTTGGCAACTGTTACTGTAGTCACACACTTCAAGCTTGAGGTGCCACTGAGTCTGTGGCGAAGGCTCTCCACCTCGCCCTGCTCTCCTGTCTCCCCTTTAAGCAGATAGGCACACAGAGGCCTCCACGCTCAGCAGAAGCTCCCCGCCCGCGCGGACCGCTCAGTGCCTCCCCTCTGTCTGTGGCTGCCCCGCAGGACCTCGCTCCACCTCCCGTACTCCAGAGGTCATGGAGGACACTGTCCCTGGGCAGGCGTGTGGCCGGGATCGAGCCACCTGTCTGCTCAGTGGCGTTCTCTGCCCCCTGATGCTAGCGGGTGCAGTTTCACTTAGTTTCCTTCCTTCCTCTGATGTGGGCTGAGCTGCACTTTCTGGTCCCTTTCAGTCTGGACTGTTTGCCGGGTGGCCTGGCTCCGGGGGCCCCCGCTTTCCCGCTGCGCTCTCTGCGGAACCTCTCGGCCCTGTCTTCTGTCTGTGGGACACTCGCCGTGGGTGTTGACATACTAACACGTGTGGCTCAGGAGCTGGCTGGTGTGTCTGGCCTCTGGGTGAAAGCCCCTGTCCCCCTAGCGGCATGTGGCCAGGCCACTGGGTCCCCCCGAGGAGGCCCGCCTTGGCCCTCGTGTCACAGCTGTCGCAGGGGAGGGAGTTGGGGAGAAGGGCTGGTGTGCAGAGTTCCGGGGCCAAACGGAACACACGTGTGGGCTCTTGGCAGCGCGGCCTGTCGCTCCTTCCAGCTCGCCCGCTTTGCGTTGGCACCGAGACACTCGCGTTTATCCTGACCTCAGCTCCGAAGGCCGCTCCCTTCCCCCGGTGAGGACGGTGCCGTCAGGTCGTTGTCATTGGAGTCACCTGAGGAAGGGATAGTTACCAGCCATGCTCGACCCACAGTGACCCCTAATTTAGCTGGGGATGAAATGTGCGTCATGGTGGCCCGTACTCCGTCTGCAGGGCTGGGCTCTTGGGGCGACCCTTCTCTCCCCACTGAGGGTCTCTGTACAGTGGGGTTCCCGTGGCTGTGCCGGAAGGGGCAGGTGACCTTGCGCTGGGGAGGCTGACTGGCATTCTTAGCAAGTCCCTGAGCAAGCAGACTGCTTTGGCTAGATGCGAAAGCCTGAAAGGCAGTTGCCCTTGGACACCCTTGCCCGTGGTGGCCCTACCTTTAACTGCTGGGGTGACCGCCGTCCGAGGCTGACTGCTAGAAGCAGAGAGGTAACGGAACTCAGGGGTCTCCCGTTTCGTCCGTGGTACCAAACAAGATGGCTTCCGCAGAGTCCCCCAGGTCAGACAGCCTGGGTCCGCAGATGCCCCTGTGCCGTGTTGTCTGCTCAGTCCTCAGACATCAGGCAGCTGCAAGGGCGAGGAAGAGGACAGATGGCCTCTGTCTAGACCCGGGGACAGTGCGGGTTAGTTCAGCAGTGCCCGGAGCGGCTAGCGGAGCTCCAGCAAGTAGCCCATCTAAACCCCATGTGATTCCCAGACGGGCAGTTTCAGTTTGCGACTGTTCCCGTTTGCTCAACCCCGGCGATGGTCACAGCGCGCGGTCACAGCGTGCGGCGTGTGCTGCGGAATGGACTTGGCGGTCTGGGGAGTCGGCACTGGTGGGCTCTTTGTCGGGGGTGTTCGCGGCCTGCGCTGTCTCGTTTGCTCCTGCCGGGCGCTTCTGTGAGTTCCGTCCACTTCTCGCCTGCCCTCCCCGGCCCTGCAGGCCGTCCCTTCCTTAGGCCTTTTCCAGGCCAGGCGTCATGGGGTACACGGGTACCAGCTCGCCAGCCGCCTCCAGTGCTCCGTGCCCCAGACCCGCGCTCCAGGGCTCATGATCTGAGCCCGCAGCTGTGAGCAGCGAGGCCCCGGCCGCAGAGTCCGGTCTGTTCCGAGCGGTGTCTGTCGTTCTGGTCGCACTCCTGGGCTGGGCTGCAGAGGCCCGTTCAGAGCAGCTTCTCCACCCCGTCCTAGGATGTGTGTGACCTGCACAGGTGGCTACCTGGCTCGGGAAATGAGAGCCGTAAAACCAAGCTTTGCCACACCAGGGGCTTTGCACCCTCCCGCCTTTTGTTCATGAAGCACATTTTTATTGTCCCCTCGCAGGAGGAGAGGGTGGGAGTGGGTCCGGGGTCCTGATCGAATGTGGTGGGGCAAGAGTCAGCTCTGTCGCAGCAGCCTCAGTCATGGGCCAGGCTGTGGTCCCCAGAGAAGATGCTGACCCAGTGTCGGGGGGCCAGGGTGGCTGCTGCCTGCCTCCCCAGGGCAAAGGCGGAACAGTTTCTCCAGACCCAGCGCTGGCCTCGCCCTGAGTGCTCTGGGTAGGGGCCAGAGTGTCCGTCACACTGAGGGGAAGGCCTGACCCTCGGAACAGTCAGGCCTCATCCGGGGGCGCTTGCTTGGAAAGTACTTTCCCACATACGTGCCCAGCCTCCGGCTGTGAAGGGGCGGAGGACAGGCCTGGGACCCCCGCCCTCCTGGGGCCATGCCAGGCAGGAGGCTGAGGGGTAGTGGGCCGCCAGGCCTTTGTGCTTGAGACTCAGGATTAGAGGTCGCTGAGGGATTGACTCCTGAAGCATTGTGTGTGGGTGGTGTGTGTGTGGCGGGGGGAGTGGTGTGTGTGTGGGGGGAGCCCTGGCCCAGTGAAGGATAGGGGGAGGACAGGGAGGTTGGAACGCCAGGCCCCTCTTGGCATGGCTGCACCTTGGAGGTGCCCCCAAGGTCGTCCTTCTGGGAGCTGGCTGCGTCTTCCTGGGTGAAGAAGTGTGGCCTCCCAACTCGGCCCTCTGACGTCGAGGACCCTTGCCGCCTCGTCCAGCCTGCAGGCGTGTCCTGGAACCGCCGGGGAAGGTGCTGTGAGCATTTGGCACGCGTTGTTGGTGCGGGGCTTTCTTTAGAGGAGGCTGGAGTGGATCACGCCACCTCTGCGTTTAGGGCGCGTGGCTTTTTGTTACATCCAGGGTGTGCTGCCTGATGGCTGTCATCGACAGGCTGGGGGCCCTCCCTGTTGGCGACAGCAGGGCCTTGGGCCGCTGTCTGCTCTCTGGAGTCCTTAGGTTTGAAGCTCTCAACTTGACCTCGATCAGCATCCGGTGCAAGGACCTGCCAGGTTCGGGTGCTCTGGGATGCAGTGGGCTTTGTTGGGCACATCTGAGACGCGAGTCACCATCAAGTCACTGCCCAGTGGTCAGATAGTGGGGAAGGCCAGAGGGACCCGCACAGGCCACCTCGTCTGCCCACCCGTAGCTGGGTGTTTTGGACTCCTTCACACCAACCGCCCTGCATGCGTCCTGCTTTCTGAAGCTCCCGGGGTCCCTGGGCCGGGTGAGAGAGGAAAAGGGGCTGGAAGCTGGGGCCATCCTGTCACTTGTACCCCATTCTGGTTGCTTTGGGAGACTGGGACTTCCCTCTGCCCTCATCGCACTGGACCGTGGTGAGGTTGCAGGGTGGGCCCTATTAGGTGCTAGGCCCCTCTTGTCTCAGAGTGCCATATGGGAAGCATTATCTAAATTTTCTCCTGAAATCAGAGAGTGAACATACGAGGCTTTAGCCAGGCCCTCCATGCCGGTTGTGAAAACTGGGCACGCCAGGCTGGGGCTGAGGCTGCGTGGGCTCTCCCGGGCACGCCTCAGCTCTGTCCCTGCCTGCCCAGGCCTGCGACACACAGCTGCCTCCCCCTTGCCATGCGGGGAAACCGCTACTTCTTTCCATTCCTAGCAGGGAGGCCTTTTCCCTCCCCTCCCCTCCTCAGTGAAAAAACCCAATCCGCTTGGCTTCCCTTGCTTTGTTCTTGTTTTATCTGTTTTTCGTTTGTCGATTGTAGATCTGAAAAAAATCACGGGACCAAAATGGACACACACCCCCCTCACGCCCGTGGAGCTGCAGCCCGGCGGGCTCTGCCGGCTCGCCCTGCGCAGCGTGTCTCAGGAGCGCTTCCCCTGACGCGCCGCGCGCACTGCTGGATTGAGCACTAATCCTCTCTCCTTTTGCACTAGCGCTGCTCGCCTATGGAAGAGTCGGGAAGGTGCTGGTGGAGACCAGGTAGACGTGCCCTTTGCTTGGTGACGCGCTCCCTCCCTCGCCGGTAACTAAAGAGGAACTTGACACAGTGAACACTGTGCTCCAGATGTGGCTGAGTCCATCACTGACCGTGTTTTTCTGAAGTGTTACTTACTGACTATTTGAAAATTCAATTTGTTATACCCTTGAAATGATTAGCGTGAAGGTGGAAAGCCTTGTTTAAGTCTTACTAAGGACATTTTGAAAAATGGGAAACTTGGGAACATAGCAAAATCACACTCCCTCAGCCACAGTTAGCCTCTCAGTGCTGGTGCCAAAACCTAGACCTCCTGCCTCAGACACTGTCGCATCAAGGTGGCCTTAGGTGTAGATGTCATATTTTTCTCCCTTCGGAGTAAAATTTTATGAGATGAAAAATTGCTGGGAGAATGCCTTTTTCAGGCCTCAAAATTCAGGAATCTGGTTCCTGGGTTGTCTTGTCACCTGTCTGACGTCACAGTGCATTTTTGTAGCACCTGAGAGACCGTTGAGCCCTTCCTGTAGAGAGGAGAACGCGAGCCCCACAGGGAAAGGGCAGGTGGAGCGGAGGGCTCCGCAGAGCATCCCCGCGTCCTGTGCGCCCCGTCTTTCATTTAGCTCGGCCTTGCATAGTCACGTGCTAGCAGTGGTCCGTGGGGACTGGGCATCGGGGTCCCTCCCAGACCATGAGCACAGCCCAAGCCCGGGCCTCAGCCGAGGGGCGGCCCTGACCGTGGCGAGACCGCAGACCCCTGTGAAACGCCGTCAGAACCACGTCTTCCTTTGCAGCATGATCGGGCTGATGCTGGGGACCTGCGTTGCCTTCTACGTTGTCATTGGTGACTTGGGGTCCAACTTCTTTGCTCGGCTGTTTGGGTTTCCGGTAAGGACCCTCTGCAGTGTCTGGTGTCTTAGAATGCTCATGTGACACCCCTGTGAGCCCTCGTCTCAGACCCTCTGGCTGACACCAGTGCTGTGGACTTGACCCTGGGCCTTTGGGGTGGAAGCACAGGGGACTTCCTGGGTGACGCCTGTCCAGCTCCGTGCTTGGTTCCCCCAGGTTACTTGGGCCTTCCGTGTGTTCCTGCTCTGCATGGTGTCCCTGTGCATGGTGCTACCGCTGAGCCTGCAGCGGAACGTGATGGGCTCCATCCAGTCCTTCAGCGCCATGGCCCTCATCTTCTACACCATGTTCATGTTTGTGGTGAGTGTTGGCTGCCGGCTGCCTCTGGGAATGATGGGAAAGGGGCTGGGGCCTAGGAAGTGACATGAGCCCGGTGGACACAGGCTTCAGCACGGGGCCCGAAGTTGGTCCACTGGGAAGTGAAGGTCACACAGCGGAGGGTTTAATGTGGGTTTGCGGCCAGGATCACAGTGCCAGTGGTTGGTCACCGGGCAGGCAGTTTTTTAAGTGAGCCTTTCCGAGCGAGGAGGTGGGAGGGGCCCATGTGGGGCGGGTGCTCAGGACAGCGGTCCTCACTGAGCCCATGGAGGCGGTGTGGGAGCCCTAGGGGCCTGGGCCCCCGCCTGCCCGTTTGCTGGCATGGTCACAAACGATCTTTCCCCGGGATCAGAACCTGGCGGTCTCTGTGGTTGGCTTTCCTTAGATGGCCGAGCGCCGTGGGCGTGCCCAGAGGCCATCAGCCATAAGTGCCAGCCTGTGACGCTCACCACCGCTCTTCAGACAGCCGTTCTCATGCATTTGTCCTTTAAAGCGTTTGTGCAGGGATGGGGAAGGACCTACCCAGGGGGGTCCACCTGCCACCCGAGGCAACTGGGGTGGGCACACTGAGTGGGCCATGCTGCTTACTGTCTGCACTCAGCGGCCCCTTTTCGGGCCGTTGCCCCCGAGTGCCAGGCAGGCTCTGCGGCGGGTGCTCCTCTGGTAGCCAGCAGGCAGCAGGAACGGGGTCGGTGCGCACCCCCTGCCCTCCCCCTGGTGGCACCAGGCTGCACTGCGGGGAGCACCGTCGCCCACCTCCTCTCCACGCAGCACCAGTGCTTGGCCCCGCCTGGTCCCCTCGAACCTTTCTCCTCCACATACAGATCCTGTTGTCTTCGCTCAAGCACGGCCTCTTTGGGGGACAGTGGCTCCGCCGTGTCAGCTACGTCCGCTGGGAGGGCGTCTTCCGCTGCATCCCCATCTTTGGCATGTCCTTTGCCTGCCAGTCGTAAGTACCGCTGCTCCGGGGGCCCCCGTGGTGGGACAGTTTGGCGTGGGTGGGGTGCGGTGCTGATAGTGGGCGTCATCTGTTTTAATTGGATAACAGGCCCCTGAAGGGGCATGTTCTGTTCAGTCATGACCTTTCCCCGCCTCTGCGTTGAGGGAGATTAGTTATATTTTTACATGTTTTTTACATAGAGAAATTGAGTTTATTCCCGAGATATGTCGCCAGCACTGCTGGTGAGAGCACCCGGTTTGCCAAGTCCCCACGAGACGAGCTGGCTGTGGGGAGCGCGCAACAGCCCAAACCATCTGATCCGCAGAGTCCTGAGCGTTTTGCCAGGAGTTAGCTGTTCGTGTGAGCAGGATATTTCAAAGGAAGTTGGGAAAAAAAAGGGAAGTTGCACAAACATGGACTTGAGGGTCGCTGGGACGCTTCCAGGGGCCCGTGCGCGTGCGTGCGAGCACGTGCGCCTTCTCGCTGGCACGCAGAGCCCGCGAGCGCAGATCGGGCTGTTCCCATGATTCCGGCAGCGTTGCCTTCTCCGCCAGTGACGAGAGCCAGTGATTCATGCCCGCTCGGAGCGGCAACACTCTCGAGAGAGGTGTAAATCCGTTGCGGACGGGAAAAGACCATCGGTGTGCTGGGGGCTGGCAGGACAGGCCCCCGTCGCTTCGGTGGGCATGATCGCGCCAGTCGTAAGTCAGTGACGAGACGTGTTTTCACCCACACGCGAGATCCACGTCATCATCCCCTCTTCTCGTCTCTCTTGGCGGCTCGGTTTCCACCAGAACATGCTCACTCTTGCTGTCCAATGTCCCTTTTATAATCGGTGACGGAAGTTACATTCTCTCACTGGTACCTGGTTACCAGTTGCCTCTTTTGTCTCGCGTTTGCTTTGTTAAGAATGAACTGTGGTTGGTGTGTTCAGGCGGTGGCCACGTAGCAGCCAGTGCACATCCGTCGGGTTTGGTTCAGGGTCAGACTGCAGGTCCCAGGGGGTTGCAAGCACAGCTCCTGCTGTGGCTCTCAGGGCGTGGGACTGCAGAGACGCCACGTCAGGCAGGGGGCAGCGGCGGGGTCCCTGGGCAGGGGCGGAGCTTTCCTTCCTGCTGCATGGGCTGCTGCCTGCCTTGCTGGCGACTGCCAGGTCCCTGTCTGTGCGACTGGTCGCCTTGTTGCAGGGACGGCCAGGTCCCTGCTCTGCCACCGCCATGTGGCCCTTCTGGTCTCTCTTCATGTTGAGTGCTGGTGGGGCAGGACCACCAGGCCCCCTGCCCAGAGAGGTGCAGGGAGCGCCGAGCATGGAGGGACAGGAAGGGTGTGCCCGGGGCCACGTGGAGAAGGCTCCGTCTGGCTCAGGTAAACTGAGTCACGGGGGTTGCTCAGCAAGGCAAGGGCCTGTAAGTGCTCTGTGGATGCTGAGGTGGGCTGCCGTGGGGGTCTGGCTTCCGCCAGCGGGTCCCTCGGGCATGGGCAGGATTGGAGGGGGGCCAGCACCTTGGCCTTTCTCACGTGTCGTGCTCAGTGCCCTGGGCGCCTCCCGGGTGTGTAGGGGCTGGGGAGGGAAGCCGCCGTCCCGACCTGACTCTGCTCCCCAAGCTCCCTGGTGCGGCCCTGCTCCGGCCCGAGGCATCAGTGACCGCGAGACGTTCAGGCCATTTCCCCTGCAGGTCCTCTGCCATCTCCCTGTGGCCTCGTGGTCCGTGGGTGACCCCTGCCCACTGAGGGTGGCCTGAGGAGACTGTGTGCACAAGTGGGGTACTGAGAGTCAGCTGCTGTGAGCCAGGGCTTCCCACCTGTTCTGGCCGTTCGCTTTGTGGTAAAGTTAGTGTGTGTCCCTTAGTTTGCATCTCAGTTATTAAAGGCGGTTTGGGGTTTGGCTCCACTGACTGCTGTGCTTGTCCATTCCTCGCCGACGGTGTCTGTCCTGATGCGCCCCCTCCCAGCGCCGTGGGGCCTGTGCTGGGCTCACGCACAGGGTGACCTCTGGCCACGGCTGCGAGCCCGGTGGGGCCGCAGCAGATGGGACTGGGGAGCGGCCGCCCCTCCCTTCAGCCGCAGCAGAGGCCACCCCGTGCTCTCTTCCAGGGGCTGCGCCCAGACCTCCTCCTCGTCCCCTGCCCCTTTCTGCGTCTCGCAAGCAGGAGAGCCACGTGGACACATCCCTTTCTCACCCAGCAGCTCTGTGCGGCTGGCGGGGGGCCCTGGGACAGAAGCCGCTCTTCTGTCATCTGCTGTTCGCGTGGCTCTGAGCACCGCGCCGAGGCGCAGAGATGGGCGGGCGTCCAGGCCGGCTCGTGTTTGTTTACCTTTCCAGTCTCTTGACAGCGATGCTCTGAACCGCTTCCTGCTCTCCCTGTAAACGGCCTCCTCAGCCCAGCCCAGCGCTCCCTGGAGCAGTTGTGCTCCCGCTTCGGGGACAAATGGCCTTTCGCTCTGTGGCACTTGTCAAGTGTTTACGGGGAGCGTGTTGGGGAGGGCTCTGAGCGGGCGGCGCGCCCCGTACTCTGTCCCCACCCCCAGTGAGATGAAATGCGGCCTCGGCTCTGAGTTACACAGTGGCGAGTGGTGGGAAGGGAGGCGGCAGAGACTGTGGGCTGGGGGCCTGGGGACCGGCAGCCTGGGAGGGCGTGTCTGTCTCTGGGAGCTGCTTTCTGAAGATGCTTGTGTTTACACAGCCAGGTTCTGCCCACCTACGACAGTCTGGATGAGCCATCGGTGAAAACCATGAGTTCCATATTCGCGTCCTCCCTCAACGTGGTCACTGCCTTCTACGTCATGGTAAGACTCTCACACCCTCCCTTCCTCTCCCGTGTCTTGGGTGGCGCTGCCCAGAGTGACATCACCTCCCCGTGCAGGCCTGTCGTCTGCTCCTGACCCCTCCTAGAGCCTGGTGGCGCTGGGCAAACCCTCTCTTGAACTCCACTCCAGGGCTGCCTGCAAGCCGCTTCCGCCCCATGTGGCCTTGGTGTCTCGATGGCGCTGCCTGGGGGGACTCTCACAGCTAACCTGCCTGTCTGTGGACGAGGGGCCGGGATGTGGTCAGCAGGGAGGGCGATGACCTGGAGCTCCATCCCGCAGTGGCAGCTCACGTGGGTCCCCCCCACCCGTCTCCATAACGCCCGTTTGCTATTTTATTACTTTGTACATAAAATTGTAAACATATTAAGGTTATGGCTGGTTTCCCTGAACTTCGCGGTCTTAGCATTCTTGTCACCTTTACAAATGGGCCGTGCAGACTGTTGCTGACAGCGTCTCGTCCGCAGGGTCCACGGTTTACCCCGCGGGGCCCGCAGTGCCCACTCCTGCAGGCCACATTAAGCTCGGGCCTCTGCACGCGGGGCTTGCGGGGCGTCCCACCTCCTTCCTTTTCACGCGGGAGGCCCGTCTTCTGGGTGCCCTGTTGACCTCACGAAAAGCCATATGGGACTCTCACCTCAGGCGTTTACGCTTCTTACCAAGGAGAGCGTTTTATGAACCAGGAATCTGAGGGCGCCTTGGCCTTGTGGAAGCTGCTGTGAGGGGCTCATGACCCCTTTGGGGGAGGGCGCGTCCCACCATACGCCCCTCTGCTCTGTCCTCTGGTAGGTGGGGTTCTTTGGCTACGTGAGCTTCACCGAGGCCATCGCCGGCAACGTGCTGATGCACTTCCCCTCCAACCTGGTGACGCAGATGGTCCGCGCCGGCTTCATGATGTCGGTGGCCGTGGGCTTCCCCATGATGATCCTGCCCTGCCGGCAGGCCCTGAACACGCTGCTCTTTGAGCAGCAGGTAAGGCTCCCGGGGCTCCTGGGGGAGCGAGGTTTTCCTTGTCTTCATTATGTTTTCTTCTCTTGGCTTTTGCTTTTTTTTTTCCTAGGCAGCGGTAGGCCAGTTTTCCAAGCTAAGCATAAAAAGCTTCAATTAAGATGAAATTTTTTAGTAGGGATTGAAAAAAACCAAACCAACTATGTAGAAAAGAGACTGGTCCAGGACAAGTAGGGATGGAGTCACAGTCACATGGGTCAGGTGCAGCGTCCAGCCTGGGCCCGTCTCCCATGGCTCCCCAGCTGCACTGCTGCCTCCCCAGAGAAGGAGCGGGAAATCAGGGGCTTGCATCCGAGTGGTCCTGGGGGGCGCAGAGGGTGGGAATGTTGGGGCGCCGACCAGTAACGCTTGGTCGGCCGACAGGCACTGGGTCGGCACACCGCTCGTGTATCCGAAAGTTTTAACAGCTGGACACGAGACCCCTGAGCCGTGAGAGAGGCGGGTCCCCGTCAGTGTCGTGTGCGCCGCGTCCTCTATGAGCTGTCAGCTGTCCGGGCTCTCTGGCCCTTGCTGAGTTGACAAGGCTTACCTGACTTATAATAGCTCGTGCCCAGGGACGTCTTGGGGGCCCGTGGCCCCGTGGCTTTTCTCTGGGGCAGAGTCTGTGTCCTGGTGGCCACAGAGGCTCCACTGGAAGTGCCCAGGCCCCAGTGCAGGTAGGAGGGCTACTTTGGTCCCAGAGACTCCAGGGAAGTGTCCCGCAACCAGACAGGGGAGGGTGGGCCTCTGGCCAGAACAGCTTCCATGTGGGCCGGTCCCCACAGGTTCTGTCATCAGAGACAGCACGTCAAAGCAAAGGTGGAGCCCTGGTGCCCTCCCTCTTTGGTGCCCCCCATTAGCTGTTCAGGACCGGGGCGCCAAGCTAGGAGTGATTTCGCACCCCGTTCCTTGGGGGGCGATGGCGGAGCATCTCATGTGGCCATGGAGTCTCCCCCGAGGTCCAGCCTGGCTTCCCTCCTGTGGGCTACTGGCTTCCATCTTTTACTCTTTGGTGTAGACAAGTATTTCGTATCTGAACAGTATCTGTACATAGCCCGTTTTTATCATTTTGTAATTGAACAGTCGCAGTGGCGTCGAGCAGGGGCAGTGTTACACCAGGGGACGTGCTCCCTGATGCCCTTCCCCATGGCGTCTGCTCGGTGCCGGCGTCCCGTCACAGGCGCACAGCACCCCTTTTACTGTCTGCTCCTGTCTGTACCTCCTAGGTAGGTGTCTGTTTCCATGGAGACCCACAGCATCTCTGCGCCCTGGGGCCTTCACCCCTGGTTTGATGTTCTGGTCGGTGCCAGCCTTTTGTCCTTGGCCTCTCGGGTAAAGGCCACGACAGCCTTCCTGCCCACGGCTTCCACTTGTCCTCTCCTCTCAGTCCTGCCCGGGCGAGTTTCAAGGCAGGAATTCCCGGGCCAGAAGGTACAGCCCTGGCTCCTGTCCTCACTGGGCTGTGTGCCAGTTACTGTCCGAGGGCGGGCGTAAATTCTTCAGCCCCTTCGGTTTGCATGAGCTGCCCATGCAAGAGCCTATTCTGAAAATTGGGGGCCTGAAATTCTAGTTTTGGAAGGTTTTGAAGCCTCACTTGAGTGGTGGTTTCATCGTCAGCCCCTCCTGTGTGCCTATGCTGTTCTAGAAGCTTCATTGCTGTCAGCTCGTTTGGCCCTTGCCGCAGCCGGACCCTCGCGTGGACAGGCAAGGGAGCTGAGGCCGCAGGCGGGGCTTTGGGTCTGGTCTCGCCACATCACGCCTTTCTCTGTCCTTCTTCCTGTGTGGCCTGCAGCTGCTGAGGACGAGGCTGGTGCAGCCGGGCGTGTGTGGCAGTGTGCGGTCCTGCTGCTCTGAGCTCCGCGGGCGCCGCGTGGCGCTTGGTCTTGTTACGTTTTCTGTACCGTGTGGCACTTTTATAAATCTCACGTCGTTCTGAACGAAAAACAGCTTGCGACTCACCTTTCAGACCGCAGTTGTCGGTCGTGTTCGTGTCCGTGCCTAGCGTGATGCGGCCGGTGCCTTCCTGGCACCTCGCGGGTCTGGGGCACAGGTTTGCTTTCGGGTCACTCGGCCACATCTGAGGGGGCCTCTGGGGAGACCTGCCTGGGGTGCTCGTGGGCCCTTCGCGGACTTGCTTGCAAGAGTGGCAGAGGAGACCGGCCATCGCAAAACCTTTTCTTTGTTTCTTTTCTCACGTAGCAAAAGGATGGGACCTTTGCCGCCGGGGGCTACATGCCACCTTTGCGTTTCAAGGTGCTGACTCTCTCGGTTGTGTTTGGAACCATGGTCGGCGGAATCATGATCCCAAACGGTAAGTGGGAGGGCCGCCGGGGGCTGGCTTCCGCCAGTGTGGTCCCCTCCCCATCCTCTGTCCCTGCTCTGAGCAGGTTTCTGTTGTCAGACGTCCCACTCCAGCGGACAGACGAAGCTCACTGGAGCCCGCACACGCCCTCCCCGGGTCGCTCTGCGGAGGCCCCCACACTCCAGACTCCTGGCTGCCACACACCCTCGATCACTCACAGAGCAGCAGGGGAGGTGGCGTGGGCCAGCCCCAGGTTTGGGGTTATTGAAGAGAAGCCCCACTGGTGCCCACATGCTTGGCAGGGAGTCGAGCAGCATTGCTGGGCCTCGCACCATGCTAGGCACGGGATCCTGCTGTTCCCCGAGTTTATACGACCAGGGAGGGAGCGGTGTTAGCGAGGAAACTGAGGCGCAGAGTCTCAGGTGGGAAGGGTCGGCCTCTTTGACCTGCGCTGCCCTTTTGCTTGGTGTCCGGTGGCACAGAGGTTGTGCCTCCGCTATGGCCAGTGTCCTGGAGCCGTGCCTAGGCTCCCGTCTGCAGCGGGCCCAGCTCGAACGCCGTGCTTGCGGAGCGCGCATGTCCGGTTACTCACCCTGCGTTTGTCCGCAGTGGAGACCATCCTGGGCCTCACGGGTGCCACGATGGGGAGCCTCATCTGCTTTGTCTGCCCGGCCCTGATCTACAGGAAAGTCCACAAGAACACGCTCTCCTCCCAGGTGAGCGCCGTGCGGTCTGGCCCCAGTGGGGGGCCGTGCTCCCCGAGGGCTTCTGCGCGTCAGGTGCGTTCCTTAGCACAGGGGCGGTCTCTGCGTGCGGGTGCCCCGAGCGCCTGCACGTGCGCCTGCGAGCCTCCCAGGGCCCCGTGTGGGTGCCGCACCTGCTCACTCATCTGAACGTCAAGCACTGAACCAGCTGTTCCCCGAACGTGTGTCCGTGTGTGCTGCACGCTCCACGTCCCCTCCTGTCCCCATCCCTACCATCTTGCTGGGGACTGTCTTTGAGGGAGTCACTCTCCAGTTGTGCTAACACAGGCAGCCCGTGACAGATATGTGTACCTGAGCATCCCCAAGTGTCTGAGGCTGTGTCTGTGGGACGCTTTTGGAAACAATCCCCATGTTGCCGGGGGCGAACATATGTGGCCCAATGGCTTTGGTCCCCGTGCCTGTGCAGAGTTCAGCCACCATCGCTCCGAGCCAGCACGGGCCTCTTTCCCCTTCATCAGTCTGGAGTGACGTTGCACGTCTGGTCACGCTTGCTGAGTGCACCCAGCCACAGAGTCGCCATCTAGGGCAGACACAGAACATTCCAGCACCCAGAGCTTCGGCAGGAGTTACTCTGTGTCTGTGTTCTAATGTTTTGGAGCGGTGTTACCTGTCCCTCGAGCTGGCGGAAGTGTAGTCCACAGCATGGGTCTGTGTGCCTGGCTCCCTCGCTCAGCAGCACGTCCGCGTGCCCCCAGGCCGCTGGTCCTCCCTGTGTGCAGCAGCCCCCTCTGACCAAGCACAGCCTGCTGGGGTGGACGCGGTCCCGTGTGGGCTGCTCCCACTTCGCCGATGCGCGTGTGCGCACAGTTTATGGGTTACTCACTCAGGCGGGGGGGTGTTGGGTCCTGGGTCCTGTCTCTCCAGCTTGAGTGCGTTTTGCCAAACCTTTTCCAGTTTTCCACTTTAGAATCTGATGGCTTTTACATCTGCTTTCTCTTCCACATATTCTAGCCCTTCTGGTGGGTGTGTAGTTGGTGGTCCCTCGTTCGAGTTTTCACTTTCGATCCCCATGTGACTGATGAGGCTAAGGGTCTTTCCGTGCGTCTGTCGCCATGGGGGTGTGTGTCTTCTTACCCATTTCTGATCTCCTGGTTTGTCTGTCTGTTTCTTATTGATTTGTAGAAGTTTTTAAGATTCCAGATACAAGTTTTTTTTCAGAGACATATTGCAAATGTTTTTTCTCACTCTTGGCTGCCTTCTCACTTTCTTAATGACACCTTTTGATCAACAGATGTTCTTGATTTTAGTGTGGTTTGGTTTATTGCTCTTTTTCTTTTGCTGGGTGCTTTTTATGTATGATTTAAGAAATCTTTGCTTATCCCAAGGTCCTGGAGGTAGGCTGCTATGTTATATTGGAAGATTTTTACTTTATCGTTCTCATCTAGGTCGGCACTCCATCTGGAACTGGTTGGCGGGAGGTAGGGGTGAGGCCCGTGTTCTGTTGGTTGAGAACCTTGAGGTTCCAGGCCTTAGCCGATCGGCTCCCCGCTTTCCTCACGGCTCTGTAGCAGCACTGCTGCCGTCAGCCACCTGTGCAGGTGTGAGGCTGTCAGTCTCTCCCTGAAGCAGTGCTGCCCTGTGTCCATCGCCGTGGCCTTCTCTTAAGTCTTGGCATCGGGCAGCAGAAGTCCCCCGGCTCTGCTGTTCTTCAGGGTGCCTTTCCTGCTGCTGGCTCTTGCATCTCTAAGCTTTAGAGTCAAGCTTGTGAGATTGTTCCAGAACTGGGGCTGCACCAGGTGGCGGATCGGACAGGCGACGCCATCACTCAGTCCTCAGCTTTTTCTGGATTCCGTTGTTGCCTCTCCTTCCACCCACGGCTGCGTTAGCTCTCCCAGCTTTGAGAGACTTGGTTACGAGCATCAGCCGGCGTGGTGGGAGGACATGTGCTGAGGACCTTTGGTCCTCTGACGTCTGCGGAGACTGGCGTTGTGGCCCAGCACGCTGTCCGTCCTGGTGGCAGTCACCGTGCTGTGCAGTCTGCAGTTGTTGGAAGCCGTGCGCTCTCTATGTGGCTAGGTCAAGTCGACCAACTGCGATTTCAGATTTTATGTGTTCTTACTGACTTTTAAATCTTGCTGTTTGTCGGTACGGGAAAGGAATGATGATCCCCCTGTAGTTGTGGATTCGTTTAGTTCTATCAGTTCTTGCCTTTGATTTTGGGGCTATGTTATTAGCAACATGTAGGTTCGAGACGGGTATACCTTGTGCAACTGGCCCTTTTTCTTGTGAACTGCTCCTTTGGTCTTTGGAAATGCTTCTCTCAGCGTCAGCCTTGCCTGATGCAGTGTCGCTACCCCAGCTTTGTTTGGGGTTTGTATTCGCACAGTGTGGGTTTTTTTCACTCTGTTTCTTTTGATCTGTTCTGCCTCCTCTTTAAGGTGTGTCTGTCATAATAGCATGCAGTCAGCTTTTGTTTTGTTTTGTGTCTTTCCAGTTTGTTAATACGAGTGTTTAAGGTTACTTACAGTTGATGTAATTGCTGATTTGGGGGAATTAAAGCTTCCATTTTACTCTTTGTTTTTTATTTGTCCCATCTGTTCTTTTTCTGTTTTTATTTTTTTTATTTTTTATTTATTTTTTTCATTTTAAGTAGTTTTTCTTTATTCCTGTCAGCTGGTGTTGCACATTTCTGTCCTGGTGGTAATACAGGATGGTTTAATGTGAGTCCCTGGCTTCTGCGAGTTGGTAGTAAATTAGTTATTTATCACTTCCCAGACGAGGCAAGAATCACATATTTTATCGCCATGTACCCTCCTCTGGCCTTCGGTGCTATTGTTTTCCCATTTTCTAATTTTACATATGTTTATAACTCCACAAGACGTTATTGTTTCAGGGAGTATTTATTTATGCCAATCCTTTGCTTTTCTGGTTTTCTGTCACTTGGCCCTGCCACCTGGAGCCTGGTGGACACTGAGAAACCCCCGGGGCTTTGCATGGTGCTCGTCTCTGTCCACCTGTGTGCACCGGCAGTGGGTCTGGCCCTAGTTTGCCCTCAGGTGGCTCAGCTCCCTGCCGAGCCTTCACCCTCCTGGCAGCTGGTCCCTGTGTGGCTGGTGCTGGCACGTGCCCCGGGAGCACTGCACGCCAGACGCGGGTGCCCTCCCTTGTTCTAGGGTCACCGTCCTCCGCCACAGCCAGAGCACAAGGAGCCCCCACAACGCGAGGAATTAGTGCATTCCCGCTGAATTGCAAATGCTTTTTCCAGTCGTCAGGTCTCCTGTCTGAGTCCTGGGGCTGGCGGGGGAGGACGGTCGGGGAGGACGGCCGGGGAGGACGGCTCCCGCTCTAGCGTTTGGAAATGCTTCCCTCGGTTCTACTTTCTGACTTCGTTTTTGCATTTAAATCTTTGATCCACCTGTGTTTTGCGTCGGTGTAAGACACAGTGTTTTCCTAGGTGGCTGCCTAGTCGTGCGACCCTGTAATCCATCTCCCATGTGGGGTGTTCCCACGCCACCTGGCAGGTTCCCGGCACACTGGGCCCAGCGGGGCTTCCGTGCCCGGCCAGCCACGCGCCTCCCACACCGCTCTGGCCCCCACGCCCTGTGCCCATGTTCCCCGCTCTGGATGCCCCCCTGAGACGCTACACTTCCCATCCCTCTTCTTTGCCGTTTTTAGTAATGTTTCTGGATACTCATGCTTATTTTCCATTTGAAGGTTCAAGTCAGCTGATCTGACTCTTAAAAATAACTCCAGCTTTTTGTGTCTTGGTCTAATTGGAATTCATGAAACTGTAGATTAATTTAGAAGGAATCGGTATCGTTACTCTGCAGCCGATCAGCGGTGTGGTTAGAGGCGGCTCCCTAGGCAGTATCGGGGCATGGCCTTGGCTTACTCATGGCTCCCCCGTCGCTGGACCCCCATTGCTGTGCTTCTGGGGTCTCTTCTTCCCCTGGGTTTTTAAACTGGTTTTTGTATGCATAAAAGGAGGCTGCAGACTTTTACATGCTAATTGTTTACTTATTCACCTTCCCGAACCTCTGCAGGATCTCTTGGTTGTACCCCCTACTTTCCAAATGTTACCTTTCTGTGTCATCTCAGAACCCTCCTTGGCCATGGCGCCGGTGGTGTGAGGGGCCAGCTTGTTATCTTTCTGCTTGGGACAGTGTCTAGTGTTTACCCACTGAGCCTGATGCTGGTTTTTGGCTCGGTTTATAGATGTGAGTGTGCATGCACACTTACACGCCTGCTCACATACACACATACTTGAACTAATGAAGCATCTACTGTGCCTGTTTTACTGTGGTTTTTGAAATCTAAGAAGACGCTGAATTGTGTTAACTGCTTTTTGACCGTGCCTGGAGAGGGCAGTGAAGGTTTACCCCGAACCCGACTACATGTGCTGGGTGGTATGTCGTGAGCAGCCCTGGGGTGGTCGGTCTGTCCGTCCGTGTGAGCGTGTGTGTGTGCCGCTCTGGGATGGGCCAGGAGAGGGGGCCATGGGTGAGGGTGCATCAGGTGGTCCGAGAAATGTCCTAGGAAGAATGAGCAAGAACTGTGAACTGCCGTCATGCAGTTCCCTCTTTGTCTTGAAATCAGAGATCAGTGGGTTCTCCAGTCATGTCAGGTTGGAGGTACTTGGGGGGATCCCTATCTGGGATCCCCAGAAGCCAGCAGGGGGAGCGGAGGTGCTGAGGGGCTATGAGAAAATCGGGGTGTGGCTGTAGGGCGGCCGTAGCCCTGCCTCCAGGTGCACTCTCCTTACTGAGGAGCAGGACTTGTGCATGGTTCCGAGTCTCCCATGCCAGGAATGAATGTCAGCATTGTCTCCCTACCTCCAGGTGCTTTTCTCTGGTTTCTAGCGGGGACTCCTAGTGGGAACTCCTAGCGGATCCCGAGGCCACGGGGGAGTCCTGGGTGTGTCCTGGGCCAAGTCCGGGCGTGGTCGAGAAGCAGGCACGCTGCAGGGGCTCTGGAGTCAGACACCTGGCCCGCTCTGAGCTGCTCTTCAGACCCACAGACTCCTGCTGGAAGGCGGGCTCTGCGGGCTGCGCTTGAGGCCGGCCGCCCTCTTCCCTGTCCTGAGGCTGTGGCAGGCCCGCGCCTGGCTGGCCCGTCCTTACCTGGATTTTGGGAGAACGGGGGAGTGCTCCTGTTTGCACGTGGTCAGTGCCGGCCTCCGTGACCACAGCGGCAGGACCCGGGAGCTGTGTAGGACCTTGGTTCTGTGTCAGCGGGCCTGCGGTCAGTGCTTAGATGTCATGGCTGCCTCGGGGGACCGGTGTCCTTTTCAAATGCAGGAGTGCCATGCGGCCGTGCTCCTGCCCTGGCTCTGCCGACTCACCTCCCAACATGTCTCTCGTGCGTCAGTCATCACCTCGGGGGCTGAGATTTGCGTGGTGTCAGTCACAGCCCTACACCGATACCTCTGTGGCATTAAGCCCACAGTCCCCTTCGTGGGTGGCCCTGCTTCCCTGCCTGGGGGCTTTCGTGGGCCTGCGCCGTTTCTTCAGCGGAAGGGCTGAGAGCGGAGAGCTGGGGCATTGGGCCCGTCACAGAGAGGTGCTGGCTGGGCCCGTGGCTGCTCACCCTGCAGACAGCGGCCGGCCGGCCTGCGCCTCGCAGAGCCCAGGGGCGGCTTGCGAGCTGCGTGTTTCTGCAGACGCGTCAAGAGGTCTTGGCACCGGGAGGTGGGCACTGCCACTGGGTGGGAGACTGTGGGTGCACGTCTTCGTGGACAGGGTGGAGCTGGCAGACACGCCCTGCAAGTGGGTCAGCACGTCTTGGGCAGGGGGCAGTGGCGGGGTGCACGTGGCACTTGTGGAGCTGGCTTCGTCTTCTGGAACGTCCTGGTACTGTGCGGGCCGTTCTTCACGCAGGGTGGAGGCCCTTGGACCAGCAGCAGCGCCTCCTGGGCAGCTCCCTGGGTGGCACCGGTGGGCACTCCAGCTCAGGAGGGGTGGGTGAGAAGCCACCACCCAGATGCTGTCTTCCGGTCTGTACCCAGCAGCTCTGGGCATGTCCCACCTGCTGGACAGGTCCTCCATATGGGGCTTTGAAGACCTGGGGACCTGTGCTCTGGGCCCTCTCACTACCACGGGCCACCCTCCCAGCTGGGCAGCGGCAAAGCCATCAAGGGCCCAGCGCTGCCTCTGCAGCCGTAGGTGCCACCAGGCTCTCAGGGACGCCCGGCCAGTGGACTTGGGGCCACAGCCAGCCGGCATCTCTGTGTCACACACACGTCCTCTGTCCAGGCCTCTCTCACGCTGCCCCTACCCACAGTGCCAGCGTGGCTCCAGCGGGTTTGGCTGATGATTCAGTCAGGTGGATCGGTTGGGGACTGTCGTCTCCTCGTGGCCTGTGTGACTGGCTGGCAGGCGGGCCTTCGTGCACTGTGCCCGGGCCCCTCCTGCTCCACCTCTCTCCTCCCCGGGCAGGGCAGGGCCTGGGCCTTCCTGACCTCTTTGGCTGTGGGGTCTTTGTCTCATCCAGGTGGTGCTCTGGGTCGGCCTGGGCATCCTGGTGGTCAGCACACACACCACCCTGTCCGTGAGCGAGGAGACCCCTGTCAACCTGGACCTGGCAAAGGAAGCCCCTGGTGACCAGCTCAGAGAGGCCGACGGGGAGATGAAAGTGGAGGTGGCCCGGCTCCCAGGTACGCGGCTCTCAGGTATGTGCACCGGTGCTGTGGTAGCCACACCTTGGGGTCGCATGGGTGAAGGTGGCTCTTTCCAAGGTGCCTTCATCCTGTTTGGGTGATGGAGGGGCAGGGGACAGACGGCAGACAGGGACAGCAGGGCTGAGAGCTCCATGCCCTGATTCAGTGCATGAACAGGTAAGGCAGTCTGTGGGTCTCTTTCACATTTGGTTGTGTTTTAAAAATGTAAATTTCAGCCACTCCTCACATGCATAGTGTCAGTGCCACTGTTTTGTGTCCTGCTCACGTTCTGTGTTATTGGTCAGCCTATCTGTTGGCAGAGTGGTGACTCTCATTGTCCTATGGCTGAGGCCGCCTCACAGGCCTTGGTGCTGTGGCCCCGTCACCCCGTCTGTGGCTGCACTCCTGGGGTGCAGGGATGGGTGGTTTCTAAGTGTGGGCAAGGTCTCCCACCAACCGTGACTGAGGAAAGGTTGCATGGAAGGATTGGCCAGGGGGCGAGCATGCTTGGGCCCTGGCTGTGGGGACAGTGGCCCTTGGACTTGGTGCTGCCTCTGTTTGGCATCGCCTCCTTGGGCGGGGGAGTCCCGGGTGGTGTCGGCAGCCACAGACGCCCTGCCTGCTGGGGGAGCAGTCTCCCCTGGGGCATCTGACCTTGAAGGGGCTGGGTGTGCGCCCTCCCGCCTTCCCGGGCTGGCAGGGCCCACAAGATCCCCCTTTGAGGGTTTCCTGTGGAGAAGCCCCCTGGGAATGGCAGGGCTCACTGACGAGACGCCCCGAGTCGGCACCACGGCCAGTTGCTCGGATGTAGTGGTGTGGCAGGAGAAGCCCCGCGAAGAGGGAGCCGGATGTCGGGCGCCCACCCCGCTGGCGCCCCACTGGGTCCCTTGCCCCTGGCGCGTCGGCCGTGTGTGCTGGGGACGCCCGGGCAGGGCTGGGCTCAGGCAGCATCTCCCCGGCTCGGCCGCCTGCCTCTGAGGCGGCTGAGCAGCTGCATCCCGTCCCGGCGGCGGCGCTGGCTCACCTGGAGCCCGCCGCAGCCACATCTGGTTTCCATTTACCCCACGAGGCTGCGGCGGAACACATGGCCCCTGGAACCACATGCGCTTGTTTTCCAGCGCGCACTCCGTTTTTCTCGCCCCAGCTGTCCCTGTAACTGATGGGCCGCCTCGATGCAGGCGCTGGCCCAGGGGCTGCGCTGCGTGCGCCCCGTTGGACGCCGCTGTCCAGCATGCGAGTTAGGGTTTCTGGGTCTCGTGTCCCATTCAAAGCTGCGGTCAGGTATCGCCCATCAAAACCGTACGGGTACCCGACCTATCTTAGAGCCCTGTGTGGTCCTGGCACTGACAGGGCATATCTACCCCACCGGGGAGCTGTGACTGCACACGTGGCCTGGCGCTCTGGGCAGCGAGCACTGCGCCTGGGCCACACGCTGGGGCGGGGAGCGACAGGTGCAGGGAGAGGTGTTGAGCCCCTGAAGGCTCACGCGGTCACACGGGCTCGCCAGGCCACTTACGTCACATCGGCAGCACCTAGGCGGCTGGCAAGTGGATGCAGATGGGCTGACACGTGGGCTCTCCCTTTGAACGTGGCCGTCCCCTTCCTACCCCCCAGCGCCCACACCCCCATCATGTGGCCTTGGCCCACGCCCTTGTACGACTGCCCCCTCCCTGCAGTGGGAGGATGTGGCTGTGTATCTGCTCCGTGGGAGAGAAGAGGAAGGGCCAGGACGGGGCCTCGGGGTACCCGGCCAGGCAGTTGCCAGGCCCTCGGGGGGGGGGCAGGAGGAAGGTGTCTGTAAGGTGGGTGTTGGCTTCAGGTGGCGGAGGGCGACCACGGGCTGAGCAGGAGCTCACCACCGTCCCTCCCCTCCACTGTCATCTGTCTGGAGCACTCGCCTTTGTGCAGCTGCACGGGCTGCCATGTGTCGGTGGGGAAGCGTCCCAGCTCCCGTGCCAGATGCCCACATGCCTGCGAGGGCCACGTAGCTCCTACATCCGCCTCCCCGCAAGTCCATGCCCGCGGGATGGGCTTTGACAGCTGCTGTGTCCCACGCCTGCTGCCCCATGGCTGTCGTTTCTCCGCCCTGTGTCCGGATGCAGCATTTCACTGGCGCCGTCCAAGATAACCACACAGCGTCATTGGCCGGCTGGATCGGGGGGCAGGAGGGCACAGCCCTGTGTCACCACTCACCTGGTCCCTCTTGAGCGGTGGGCCTGCCCCACCTGCCCATGGTCAGGCCTACCTATGTGTAGGAGGCCCCTGAGGGGTGAGCCACTCCGGTACCCTGGCGGCCGCCCGGTGGGAGCGTGGGGCCCAGGGAGCAGCGGGAGTCCTGCACATTGGAAAGATGAGCGGGTGTAACAGTCGGGGTCCCCTTGCTGCTCAGCTGAGAAGAGTGGGGCTTAAGAAGTAGCCCTCAGCGAGCCATCCCTCCTCACACCCTCGATGCCAGCGCCCTGGAAGAAGGCAGGACCGGGTGTCAGGAGCATCACCCCATAGCGTCAGGCAGTCGTTCTTGCCTTGGGGTCCCACGCACCCCTGAGTTAGAGCTTTCCGCCAGCCGACAGAACTCCACACGTCGGGCTCAGGTGCCAGTGACTTGACTGGCGCTTGGCAGTCTGAGGTGGCTCTTCCCTCTTTACTGCTCACAAGATGCAGAGAGAGAGAGAGAGACCAGTCCATACGGGTGACAGCAGAGTGCGCCCCAGGCCGGGGGACCCCTGCCTGTGCTATCTGCTGCAGGGGAGACCGGCCTCAGGTGCGGTTTCCCCGTCACCACGCAAACGGGCTGGTCTGGACACCACACCCCCAGCTGCCACACGCCAACCGCACAGACACCCCAGGGCAGCGGGACGCGGAGTTAGCGGCACCAGGCCAGCCTGAAGCACTGTCAGCAGTGGGAGCACAGCCCTGGGCGTCACAGGGCCATCGCAGGTGTGTGGGGAGGCCGCCGATCCGCAACCGCCGGGCAGGAAGAGGCACGAGCTCGGGATTTGCTGGGTCGTGGCGAGGCTTGACTTTGGGCGTAGGAAGTGCCCTCCTTGACCAGGGAGGTGGGCTGGCGCTGACCTTTGGGGGCCCCCGGGTGTGCGCTGGGGCGGGACGCCCTCTGCTGGCCACTCCTGAGCCCCTCGTGCTGCTTGCCTTCCTGGAGAAAGTGGGCGCCTCAGCCCCTGCTCCCCAGCTGCTTCCACACCGGCTCGCCCTGTTCACTGGCCAGTAGCATCGCCAGTCACGAAGGGCAGTCTCTCGTCGTAGCACAATGTGGTCACGTTGCCGTGGGAACCAAGCTGGGCCACGTGGGCCGCTTTCGGGTACTCGTTTTATGCTACGTTAGTTTCACTGCAGCCAGGAGGCGGCGCCGGCTCACTGGCCCGGAGGAGAGCTGGGTGCCACCTGGGCAAGTGCGCAGCCCCTGCAAGGTGCGGAGTCCGGGCCTGAGGAGGCGGAGGCGGGGCGCGGGCCGAGCCCTCTCGGCTCCCTGGAGGTGGCTCACACTCGCCGCGGTCACCTCCCGTCTGGGGGCCCGCATGGAACCCACTCAGCCCGTCCCTCACATCTGATGATGGACGATTTTGTTCCCTGCTGAGGAATGACTGCTCAGAGGCAACCTGGTTCTGTGACAGACTGGAGGCCGACTCTGCCTGGTGGCGTCTGCCCTCCGCGCCTGGCCCCTTCCCTAACTGCGCAGTCCGCCAGGCGGGCGCCTCTGGTTTATAGCGGTTCTCACTGGCACACGGGCCGCTGTGAGGGGATCGTTGTGTGGCAGAGACCAGGACATTTTCATCCGCTCGGGCGATAGCCACGTGCTTATTTGAATAGAGTGCAGAGTTGGCTCCCTGCTAACTAGCCCCCCACCAGGTCCCTGTCCCTCTGCCGGCTTGTGTGGGACAGCGGGGCCCCCAGCCGCATGTGTGTGCAGGAGCCCGTGGCCTGGCACACGCAATCGGTGGAGCCGAGTCCCCCTCTGGCTGTCGTGAGACCTCCGTACGCTGGCCCCTCCACCAGGTGCCCTGCCTGAGACCGTGTCCAGCCACCGAAGACTTCTGTCTCCCCACCCTGAGATGGCAACAGAGGTTGCTTCTGGCCTCTGGGGTGAAGTGACCGTTTTTAAAAGTCTTTTGTTTTCCACACAGCTCTTTAATTTTAATACGTTTGCCTAACACGGAGAAAGTGTGTGTTTATTTTAAGTGGAGGTTCCTCATAGGCTCCATTTCAGCCTAGTGCTGCGGGCCATCCTCGTGGCCCTTCCTGTGGCCCCCACCGTGCCCCGAGTGGCCGTGCGGGTGTGGATGGTTGTGGGAGGTGGGCGGTGCAGCTTTGCAAGACATCCTCTGCTCATCTTCCTATCCACACTGACCCTCACCATCAGCAGAAGTCCTCAGGATTGCAGGTCACCTCCTAAGAGCCTTTTCCTTAAGCCCCCAGGCTGCAGCGAGGTGTTGGGTTTGGGAGGGTGTTGTCCCCAAATCTGCTGCCCCTAGCCTGCTCCAACGGTGGGTTCGTGCTGCCATCTGGTGGTGATGACTAGTGTTACAGGGAGGGTGCTCTTCTGCACTCAGGTGTAGATTTCATTTTGATGTATTTTTGTTATGAATACATGTGAAAAGTGATAGCTTTCTCTGCCACTTAGTTGCTAATGATTGAAGGAGAAAAATATAACTGCTTAGGCTCTGGCATTCGACTGAGGAATGTGGTTGCAATCCAGGGAAAGCTGCCCTGTTTCGTGTTGATTGGTGGTGCAGCCAGGTGGGAATGCGGCTCACTTAGCTGTGCTGTGCTCACAGGCCAGAAAGCGGGGGTGGCCGTGGCCGAGGACGGCCGAGATAAGCCGAAGCTGCCACCTGAGAAAGACGAGATGGAGCAGGCCCAGATTAAGGGTCCCGAGAACATGCCGCAGAGGGAAGACGCCAAGGAGAAGCAAGAGAGGTGCAGCTGGACCGCCCCGCGCCAGGTGTGGCCCGGAGGGCTGAGGATGGGGGTGCAGGCGTGGGCAGGGAGCCAGGGCCCTGGGTCTCTACCCTTTAGCCCTCCACAAGTTCTGGTCCTTTCTGCCTCCTTCAGCCTTTGATCTGGGCGGATATTCTGCCCCTGGCCAAAGCAGCTGGTTTGTAGCTGTCTGGCCTGTCTCGTAATTTTCTAGAAACAGTGCTGCTCCTCAGCTAGACGGCAGTCACATCTGTGACAGGTGGCACTTGCGAGCCTGTGTCACACCATTAGGCACTAGAGCTCAGTTCACAGTACCTGGGAAGGAAGGCCGGGTCATTCCTCCTTGTCCCCAGCATGTCCTTTGTCTCTCTCCAGGTGTGGCGGTGCCTGTGGGCGAGGCCCACCGCCACGAACCGCCCGTCCCTCATGACAAGGTGGTGGTGGACGAAGGTCAAGACCGGGAAGGACCAGAGGAGGATGCGCGTTCGTCCAAACACGTGGCTGAGAAGGCTCTGGGAGACAAGGGTCAGATGGTGCCACCCCTGCCAGATTCAAAGGGAGAGCGGCCTGGACAGGACCAGGCCTTGGAGGCAGCGGGCGCTCTTCCCCAAGATCCCCGGAAGGTTCCAGAAGGAAATGGTCAGCCAGCCGTGGAGCCCGTGAAGGAGCTAGGCGACCGGGGCCTGCATCCTGGGCCGCAGGCAGAGCTCCCAGAGGGGCAGGAGTCCCTCGGGGCAAGGGAGAGAGCAGCTGGCGTCCCGGGCCTCGCCGAACGGGCCGTGGGCGAGCCTGCGGAGAGTGAGCCTGGTGGGTGTCAGCCTGGGGGCCCCCCTTCCCCGGAGGCTCCTGCAGTGGGCGGGGGGGCCTTCCTCCTGTCCCCATGTTTCCCCATCTCCAAGATTAGCGTGTGAATGTGGCCGCCCTTCAGCTGTGGGTCAGAGTGAGAGGCTGGTGGCTGACGGCGACTGTGCTGTCTGTCACACAGTCGTTTGCACACCACTGACTGTCGGGTGCTGTGCAGCTCCTGTGTCTGGGCGCGCTGGGGCTGGCGCGGGGCGCTTGCCAGGTAGCGCGTTGTGACGGGCCAGCTCGCAGCCGGTGGGACGGTGCTTGCACGTTAATTGGCGAGGGTGGTTGTCGCTGGCTCGTGGCCACGGCCTGGGAGACTGTTACATGTTTTTCATTACCTCCCTCGTAATCACCGGGTCGAGGATAAACCGCGGCAGGGGGAGGGTGGATGCGGAGGGCAGTTTTAGGGAACGTCCAACACCTCCTCTTATTCCCCCTCTGCTGTCTCCGCGCCTCCCCGTTCCCCCTGAGTTTCTGCGAACCTGCATCCTGTGTGTGCAGGTGGGAAGTCGGCCCCGGGGCCGGGCAGCCTGCAGAGCTGAGAGGGCAGAAGGACTCAGAGGGCCCAGGCGGAGACCAAGCCGGCAGCAGGCTGAAGGTAAGCGCTTGGCTCTCTCGCCGCCCTCTTCCCGGGCCTGGGGACATCTCCCTCCCTTCCGTCCAGAGCGTCCAGACCAGGCGATGGCAGGGGAGGAGCCCCAGGTGCCCCCCGGCATGGAGGCCCTTTCCAGGCTGCCCCTGCCTTTTCTCAGGTACCTCCCTAGGAGCCATCCTACCTCCTTCCATCTTAGAAGAGCCTGTCCTCTGTCACCTGACTTCCCATTACCGTTCGTGTTTCAGTCACGGCGGATGTGTTAGTATTTCTAACGCGTGCGCGTTGCAGCCGGCAAGTGTGGGTGCGTTGGCTAGCACACGGCTGGCTCACTCCGGGATGCGCCTCCCCGAGACCCAGCCTGGAGGGTCTGTTACTGCTCTGTCGTAGCCCCTTGGCCCCGCAGTGCTCCAGCCCTTTTCTGCCCCACCCCTCAGATGGGACAGGGGACATTGGTATCACCTGCAGCGAAGACCCATTACCTGTCCAGAAATGGATGCTCCTCCTGCCTTTTCTCTCCAGTGAGTGAGACTTGCTGTGAATCCTCCTGACCTTCTCCCCATTTTGGGGTGATCGCAGCTGTTGGCTTTTGACCCCCCGCCCCACTGGCCAGGCATTGCCTCTGCAGTGGAGGTGTTGGCAGTCACCTGGCTGGCCCATGATTGCCCATCCTGATTGTTTTGGTGCCGCACAGGCTCCTGTGCCATGGCCTCACCCAGGCCGAGCCCCCCCGCTGCATCACCACCATTGGTGGCAGCGTGTGTGGACCAGGGGCCATGCGTTTTACCCCGTGCATGTGAATGGAGGCAGAGTAACCTCGGGTGGGTTGTGAGACGGGCCTCACTGGCTGCTCCCCTCCCCCGCCCACCTGCCTCCCAGTGGGGCCTGTGGGAACAGCCAGCCCGGAGCTCCTGCTGCCAGGATGCCACCTGCGCCTTCCGGCAGCTGGGGACCTGGATGGCGGGGTGTGGAGGTGCACAGGGCCCCCTGAGTGCAGCATCTGCTTTAGGAATGCCACACGCCTCACTCTGCCTCTGGTTTGTCTCCCTGTCTTTATCGGTTTCAACCCTTAGAATCTGTTATCTAAACCTATTTGAATCTTTGATTTTTTTCTTTCTGAAAAGAGAATTTTCACGGTTTCCTATTCTGCCTTTCTTCCGTACGCCTCTCAATGGGATGAACAGCTGAAATCAAAAAGATAGTAGCAGGTACGGCTCGAGAGGCGTGTGTCATGATGAAGGGCGCGTTTGCGGAGGACGGAGGTGCAAGGACAGGGCCGGCGAGGGCACGCCACCCCGCGACGGCACACGTGCTCAGCCACCCTGGGACGGGCCGCAGCCCCTCAGTGGGGCCCCCGATGCCCCAGCTAACGCCCCTCTGAGGAGTACCCCGGTCTTTCTTAGCCCTGCGGTGCCTCTGCTATCACCAGGACAGTCTGTGAGCGCTGGTCGCCAAGGCCCCACCTGGGCAGGGTGGGGCCGCACGGACCTTCCACTGTGTGCCCGGCCTGACATTAGTCTGTGTGTGTGTGTGAACATCTGGACGGCTCTCATCCCATCCATGAGGCTGGTCCCCATGGTCCTGGTGTGTCCCACAAGGGGCTCTGGCTATGGGCACAGCTTGTCACCTCCTGTTTCATATGTTTCTCGTGTCACTTCTGGCTAGACATGGCATCCTGTCCCCATGGCATTGGTGTGGGGCTGGTCCTCCAAGGAGCCAGTGAAGAGGTGGGGCTTGCTGGCCCCCACCCCCGGCACCCGCCTGGGGACAGGCAGTATTGGCCGTCGTTGTACCATCGACCATTACGTGGGTCATGAGGCACAGGCACCCAGAATGACATGGTGGCCCATGGCCAAGGTGGGGCAGCGCCATGCACGTCACCCATGTAAAGGAGGTGTGCGGAGTCCCAGGCTCACCCATGAATGGGGCTTTGCTCAGGCACGTGTCCTGCTGCCCTGAGGACACGTGGACGGGGGCCGGGTGGGAGCAGGGGCTGCTGCACCTGGGCTGGCTGAGAGGCCCCCCTTCCTGTCCGCCCTGGGGCCCATCCTCTCCTCCATGTAGCTTCGTCCTCCCATCCTCCCTGAGGCCCCATCCTCCACGTGGCCCGTCATCTGTCCTCCCTGTGGCCTCACCCTCTCGTCTTCGTGTGGTCTGTTTTCTGTCCTCTCCATGGTCCTGTCCTTCCTGTGATCAGTTTTAGCACGTCCCTTGTGAGCCTGCCTGCCTGCAGGTCCTTGCTCCGGCCTCCAGAGGTCCACCCACCATAGTCCTGGGAGAAGGCTGACCCCACACTGTTTCGGCAGGTCACAGGCCGCAGGTCCTGTGTGCTTGGCACGCGGGGCCCTTGCTGGGCTGTCGCTCTCACCACTTGCAAACATTCTCCTTTCTCATGATGTGGCTCTTCTCGCCTGGCAGCCCTGACCAGTCACAGCACCTTTCAAAGCTTTCTATTTGAGACTCTCGTCTCATCTCCTAAACATCAGGGGAGTTGGGGGCAGCTGACCCAGTGCTGAGGCATTAGTGGGGAACGCGCCCTGGGGCCACATCCTGCATGGGGGTGTGGCGGGCTGTGGCAGGACCTCCCCTCGCCTGGCACACCAGCCCCCTGGGCTCGCTGCCGTGCCCTGGGGGCAGGGTCAGGAGCAGCATGTGGGGACCCGCCTGCGGTGGCCTTGGTCTCACAGAGGTCCTGTTTGTTGCTGGAAGGGAAGCCATTTCTGTTTGCTTTAAACTCTCAACCTGGAGGGGGCCACCCTGGCCGTGACCCCTGAGTGGTTTGGGGCACCTGGGACTGAGCTACAAGCTGGTGCGAGAGCAAGGTAGCTGGAACAGTGGCTGCCATCATTGCAGAGGCCTTGGCTAGCCCTGGGGGCAGCCTTGGTGGCCCCTCCGGCCTGAATGTCCCGCTGACCAGCTGGGGGATGAGAATGGCGCTGTTCAGGGCGTCTGGGGAGGGGCCTCCTGGTGACCTCAGCCCAGCACCGGCTCTGACTGTGTTTTCTGAATGCCAGAGGCTGGCAGGGCAGAGATGCTGGACCACGCCGTCCTGCTGCAGGTGATCAAGGAGCAGCAGGTGCAGCAGAAGCGCCTCCTGGACCAGCAGGAGAAGCTGCTCGCGGTGATCGAGGAGCAGCACAAGGAGATCCGCCAGCAGAGGCAGGATGGCGAGGACGGCAAGTCGGTGGGGGCGGGGGCGGGCCAGGGCCTGGAGGGCGTGTTGCTTAGCACTGTTGGCGTCTGCTGTAGCTGGCTCCATGGGCTTGAGTCTTGCTGGGCGAGTTTATGTTGAGACGCATATTTCTTAATTGCTGCCAAGCTGGTTCCTTTCAGTTCCAGCATAGGTGGCTTCTGCTATGTCCAAAGCTAAACTGATAACTTCATTTGCAGTGGACGCACAGCCTGAGCCCGCGGTGGCTGCGTCCAAGAGTAAGGAGCAGGAGACCTGTGACGGAGGGCCGGCGGAGCACCCCCTGCAGCCTTTGGAGCCTGAGCTCAACACTCCCGGGCGGCCCCCCTCTCCGCCCCCGGGACGTGACCAGCGTGACCAGCACGCCTTGGAAGACCCTGCGGCAGCTGCAGGCAGAGCCCCGCCCGGTCCTCCCGGTGCTGGTGGCCCCGGTGGTGGTGTGGTTATGGAGCCCCGGGCAGCCCAGGCCGAGCCCAGGGAAGAGTGGCAGGGCACTGAGCCCAAGGAGGTGGGCGTGCAGGAGCGGGCCCCGGAGCCAGGCCTCGCTGGGGGGCCAGAGAAGCCTGACGCTGGGGACTCTGCCAGGCAGAGTCAGGACAATTTTGGTGGAGGCTCGCATGAGAGGAAGAAACCCAGAAAGGAGGCGGCAGCCGCTGGTGCTGCCATTCAGGAGGCAGGCGCCCTAGCAGGGGGTGCGGAGAGACCACAGCAAGTGGGCCAAGACCAGGAACCTGTAGGCCTGGCCAGCAAGCTGGGCGCAGCAGCCCCTCATGCCCAGGCTGCGTTACATCACCCTGGACACCCAGCTGTCTCTGTTGGAGGTCAGGGAGGTCACCCCGAGGCGAGAAAGGAGGCCGTCGGTGGGGACCACCTGGCCGGGGACCACGAACCTGCTCCCAGGGAGAACTCTCCTGTCCCAGAGCCTGAGCAGAGACCAAACCCTGAGCTTGGGCCCAAACAGGCCGTCCCTGGGGCGCAGAAGCCGGACCTTGCCAAACCCAACCGTGACCTGAAAGTCCAAGCTGGCTCCGACCTGCGGAGGCGGCGTCGGGATGTGGCTCCCCGTGCAGACGGGCGCCTGGCCTCCGACGATGGCCTTATCATCAGCTTCAACCCCCTGCCCGACGTGCGGGTCAATGACCTCCGCAGCGCCCTGGACACCCAGCTCCGCCAGGCTGCAGGGGGCGCTTTGCACGTGGTCCACAGCCGCCAGATCAAACAATTCCTGGGGCCCCGGAAGAGGCCTGAGTGCCCGCAAGTGGCCACCATCCTGGTCGGCTGGCCTCGCCCAGCCATGCCCAGGCTGCTGGTGAACCTGGAGCACAGTGGTTGCTGCATCCCGGAGGTCACACTGAGTGCGGGTCTGAAAGTCCTGTCTCACTGTGACATCCTCCCAGGGGTGGTCTGTACTGTCACTGACGCCTCTTCGCTTGTCCAGGTGGCTCAGCTCACTGGCCACCCGAGACCCGCCATCTGCATATTGTGACACAGGTGGGTCCTGTGAGGCTGGCAGCAGGACGCGTGAATGCGGCTGGCACCTCCATGTGCGACTCGTCCCAGCACATGGCTGCTGACACCAGCCCTGGCCACAGGTCCCGTTACTTCAGGTTTTACTCACCTTGTGTGCTCTGTTGTAGAAAACCTTAATAAACATTCTGCCTTCACCCTGCTGCTCACAGCACATACCGCTTCCTGTCTGAGAGGCCGGGCTAGAGCGGCGAGTCTGTCACTGGGCATCAGAGAGCTGCCCAGTTGCCCCCTGCCCTTGGCATGTGGCTCTGCTCCATGCTGTGGTTCCCCAGAGTATCACGAGATCTTATTTTAAAATAAAAAATGCCATTCTAGTCTGCTTGGTTAGTTGCCTGGATGGTGCCCGACACTGACTGTGGTCACTAAAGAATAGGCCAGTAACCAAACTGCAGGGTGACGTGTAAACCAGATGCATTAAAGCCCTGGAGAGACACTGTCCGCAGACAGAGGTGCTGCCTGGAGCTCATCTGGCCCTCAGTGCCAGGCCTGTGGCTGGAACGTGCTGTGACCAGCATGAGTTCATGCAATAAGCAGTGACTTGTTCTGGGCACAGCTCCTCTTGGGTCTTTGCTGCAGCCGCCCATCTGTCAGGAGGGCTTTTGTGATATGTTGTATTTTGTTTCCAAGGAGTAGAAGAGCCAATGGTGGCTCCCTGACCTGTGAGACCGTCAGTAGGTGGCTTGGCAGGTGTGGTGGGCTGTCCTGGCTGAGCCCAGGGCCTTCACTGCTTTGTCCTGCATGCACCCGGCTCCCCTTCTGGGGGTCACACTCTACCCCTGTACTTTTTTGAAATCTTTATTTTTTATTGTAAATTTTCTGCACCAGGCAGCCTGAATAGAGAAGGATAATAAAAGCTTCCTGGAGGCCTAACTGGTTCCCCCTGAATGGGGGTCGGGGTGCTACCCGCGCAGGGAGCCCGGCGAGCTGCTGCTGGCGTTCTGCGGGTGGACTCCATCTGCAGCTGGGAGTGGACGTTTCTGGCTGTTCACTTGAGGTCTCCCCGTCCCAAGTTTCATGTCTCCCGAGGTCACTCTTCTGCCGCACCCCCAACCCCATGGCCCAGCCCCCCACTTCTGGCACTCAGACTCCTCCCGTTAGTGCTCTCATGTGCAGCCCCTCCTCGGGAAAGGTCTTCCTGGTCCGCAGACCTCTGGGGTCACGGGTGCCAGGACCACAGGGAGGAGGGAGGGGCTGAACGTGCCTTTCTCAGCACAGACCACATCCAGGTCTCGTGCCTGAAAGGTGCAACCAGTGATCTGGGCCAGAGCTGCCACCAGTGGGTGACCCTCCCTGTGGGAAGCTATAGTCCCACATGGCTGGGATGCTCCACTGAGGACCAGGGAAGGCCAGGGAGGGGCACGGTGAGGCTGTGCATGAACTGGAGATGCCTCGCCAGACGGCTGAGACGCGACTCTACAGACCACACCGGAAGTCGTCTTTGCCGCCTCCCCACCCACCTGGCACATCCCCTTCAACAGACATCATCTTGAAGATGGAGTTTAGGGAGGCCAGAGGGGCGAGACAAAGGCCCAGGAGGCCAGAAGTGGAGGGGCATCTGGGAGGCCCTGAGAGCCGAGGTCAGTGTTTGGGGTGCAGCCTGGCCAGTCAGCAGAGCAAGCTCACAGTGGCCCTGGGCAGGAGGCACAAGGTGGAAATTTGAAAAGGTGCAGAGGGGAACACTGAGTAGGACGGTTCTGGAGGGGCCCAGGGCAGGTGTGCTCGGTGGAGATGCTGACAGGGTGGGGTGGAGAGTGAAAGGTCGGGGAGTCTACCCTGCAGCTGGATGCACTCACCGGGCACACGCTGTGAGGAGCCCAGCAAGGCCAGGTCCTGGCCACCCCTCCCTCTGGCCCTCAGACTGTGGGTCTCCTGGGGGACCTGTCATCAGTTTATGGGCATGAATCCCAGTGGTTACTATCAACTGACCACCCAGCAAGATAGGCTCTAACCGCCCCCGCCCCCCAGGGACAGCTGCCCCTCCAGGCCTCCCCGGGAGCCATTTCACTGGAATGGACACATGTTGCAGAGATGGGGGTCTCACCCCTTGGGGGTGGGGGTAGGGTCGAGCCAGTCCTTAAGTCACACTTTGGAGAAAACAAGCAGAAACCTTGTGTGGCACTCAGGCCCTGTGTACTCGCTGGGCTGGGGGCTGTGGGGCCAGAGGGGTCAGGAGGGCTTGGCCCTGACTCCCCAGGTGACTGCACGAGGGCGGTGGTGACCCCACCCACCCGGGCCAGGGGCCTGCAGCCTGGCTGGTAGCAGAGCTGCTGGGTTCCTGACCAACCCTCGGCTGGTGCCTCGTCCTCACTGCCTTCTGTAGGAGAGCAGCCCCTACCCCTCCAGGTCCAGACCAACATCGGTACCAGGTTCCCTGCAGGGGAGTCTCTCCCTCATGCTGCCGGTCTGTTATCTTGGGTATGTCTCCTAAACCAGCAGTCCCCAACCTTTGTGGAACCAGGGACCGGCGCTCCTCTGAGAACCTAAGGCCTGAGGATAGGCGGAGCTGAGGCGGCGATGCTGGCGCTGGGAGCAGCTGCAAACAGATGACGGTTCGCTGCTCGCCTGCTGCTCACCTCCGGCTGTGCGGCCCGGTTCCTAACAGGCCGCGGACCAGTACCAGTCCAGAGCTCAGGGTCGGGCACCTCTGCTCTAAACCAGCAGTTTTGTCTAGAGGCTTCATGAAATTCAGCTGACATTTTTTTCATGAGAATTCTTTAAAAAGTGAGAATCCCGGGATGGCACGGCCCTCGTGCACCCCGGCACACACAACAGACCGTGCGCGATCTGCGCGCTCTTCATCGCTGGCTCCCTTTCCAGCCCAGGCCTCATGCACGCGACACCACAGGCCGCTCCCCCGGTACCCAGGGCCCGCCCCAACTGTCCAGCCCCTTCAGCCTTATGGGCTTTAGATGTTTCATGATGTTTGCACCTTGGGGCCATCAGCGCCAGGTGCCTGGCCTGGTGCCCTCTGGCTGCAAATGGACATGAGCTGCGGTGGGCATCTCTCCTAATGGCCTCTGTGCAGGGTCTTCTTGGCCTGGAAGGTAAAGTGTTTTGTCATTATAGGGTCCTTCTAAGTTAGGGCTTTAAGACAACCACCCTGCGAGATGTCATCTTCCAGTGAACACTTTACAGAGAGCCTGGCTCTGGGCTCGGCTGGTCAGTGCACAGGCGCACCCAGACCTCAAAGCCAGGTCCCCGTGCCAGGCACCTCGCAGAGGAGGCACTAAGGTCCAAGACGCCGACATGCTCGCCAGGGACAGGGCTCACGGGGTAGAGCTGGAGTCCGAGCCCTTTCTGCCCCGTCATGTGGCCCCCACCAGGCAGAATGGGCAAAAACCAGGTTCAGCAGCAAGCTCCCTCATGCTGACAAACACTCAAGTACCAGGGCCTGCACTTAGTCATCCAATGAAGGGGGGCATGTGAGATAGCACAGAACTCCTGAGGGCAGGTCTTTATGAGATGGAGGCAAAGGAGTGTGAGGTGTACGTCAGACAACGAGACGTCTGTAACAGGCAACTTGTGACTAAGCACAACAGGTGATGGAGAAAAACCTGTGTGTAGCTAGGAGCGTCTGACCTTCATCTCACATGTAAGTTTTTCCAGCCAGTAACCACAGAGTGAGTGTCTTGTCCCTTGGGGAGAGCAGCAGAGAAGCCACCAAGACGCAGGAGCGAGTCCAAGGAACAAGTGCAGTCACGGATAAATAGCCCACGTGGATCTGAGGTTGGTGACAAGGGCTGACTGGAGAGGCAGGATGGCATGCCTCAGCCATAACCACTGCAACGAAGGTGCAAAGAGCTCTGAGCCCTCAGAAGAGTGGATACGGGAGCTATTTTCTGGAGTTGGAGAACTGGGGGTCCACATCCTCAGCCGTCCTGCTTTGGGTGACCCTGGAACAGCAGAAAACTGCCCCAGACCCCAAATGCTACCAAGCTGACCTCCGCCATCACAGCCCACCCCAGACCCACCGAGTCAGGGGTACCCCTTTGGTACCAGCCCAAGACCCTCGCCATTAAAGCTTCAGGGCAAGCAGCCCCTCCTCCAACTGTCTGGAACTCCCACTTTGGGTCACATCTGTGTCTATTATTCAGTTTCTCCAAATCCTTTATGCAAACATGTAAACCCGATACTAATTTCTTTACCTGCCTTTCACGGGCATTGCTTTTGTTCATAAAGGAATCAGGAAATGTGGTGGCTCAGAAATGGAAGGGACTTCCTGTTGCCTACTGTAGGCAGAACTGAGCCCAGAGCTAAGCGCAGAGATACATTGTTCCACCACAGCCCAGTCCACGTTCCTGCCCGTCAAAACCGGCCAGCGCCATGGCTGGGCTGGACAACTTCTCAACCTGTCCTAAGCTTGGTTATGGGGCCGAAGCCAGGATACACGACCTTTGGGCGCGCCTTTTACTCTCTGTAAAATGGGGTTGTGTGGAGTAAGTTGGGGCACCTGGCAGCCCGTCAACATATGCTGGGTGAACCAATGGTTGAATCTGTACATACTGCGGGGTCGTGACCACCAATGATGCTGAGACGTGGCAGGTGCTGGGGCGCTCTGGAGTCCTGCGTTGGGGTTGCATTGGGCATTCCCCGCCACCACCACCCCCCCCCCCCGCCCCGTCCCGGCGACAGCGCCACAAGGAGTTACAATGCGCTTTCACGCACACCATCACCTCTGTCACCATCGTCATGATGAGGCTGGTGTCTGCCCACCGGTCAGGCACTAGCTCCACAGCGGCGGGCGTCGCGCGGACTGGTGGGTCTGGTCTGAAGAACCAGCGCACACCCAACACCGAACACAGGACAAGAGAAAGAAGGCCAGCGGGTCCCCCGAGACGGCGCTGGGAGGTGGGTCGGGGTGGGGCCTCCCACTTACCGCAGCGGCGAAGCAACTCCGCAGGGCCTGGAACTCCTGCGCGCACAGATCCTTCCTCAGGCGGCCGCCCGGGGCCATGGACGCCTGCACGCACCTGCCGTAAGCCGCGGCCTGGGGACGGGGCGGGGTGGGCGAGGGTCGCGGCGGCCGCAACACCCGCCGGTCACTTAGAGCCGCCCCGCCCCCAGCCAGCGCTCCGCTGCCCGGCCCCGCGCGGCCCTTCCTGCCCTGCAGGTGCTGCCCCGCCCGACGGCTGCTCACCTCGGCCCCACAGGCCGCCAGGCACTCGGGGAAGGCGCGGAGACGACTTCGCACGCGCCCCCACACGGACCCGTTCCCCGACATGAGCGGTTCTTCCTGGCACCCTTGGGCGCCGCCATCTTAGGTTCGTCCTCTTCCGGCGCCCAACAACTTGATAGGCCGACGCTTCCGCCCATAACCTTTCCTGCGCTTTCGAATTGGCTAGGCTTCAACCCTTGTCGCGCCCGGTCTCATAGAGCCCTGCAATTGATTCGAAGGCTCGTCTGTCTTTGTTCTGGGACTTCGGATTGGTTCTGGTACAAATTGTTTACCGAAGTTGGCCTCAGGGCCCGCCCTAAGCGAGCGATTGGCCAACGGGGCCTGGCCTGCGCGGTGATTGGAGGGCCGTGGGCCTGGCGGAAGCGGGGCGGGGCTGGAAGGTGACGGGCATCATGGCGGCCGCTCCACAGCTGCGAGACCGCCTGAGCTTCTTGCATCGAGTGAGTGCGGGCAGTTTGGCCCTGCTACGCACCGTCTCCCCAGGCTCGGCCAGGACCAGTGCCGCCCACCTCCGTGGGCCCAGCGGAGTCACTGCGCTTCGGGTCCTCCCGGGCATCCCCTTCTGACCCCCTTCTCTCCGCTCCGACCCTCCCGGGCCCACCGGCCCCCTTTCCACAGCGCCCCCTCCCAAGGCCGGGCGAGTCCACCCCATGTACGTGGAGCGGGCAGGTCAGGCCAACCCTGCGTCAGGGCCACACGGGCCAGTCCTGCTCTTGAACAGAACGCGAGCTGTGGGACGCGAATCTGTTTTCTTTCCTCGCTGAAAGCAGCTTTACAGAAATAGAAACAGAACCGTGTTCGAGATAAACAGCCGGACCCTAGTCTGGGAAGTGGGAAACCGCCGGCAACGCTGCCTGCAGCGGGAGCCCTGGGCTCCCTTTCCGTCGGTGCGGGGGTGGGACTGGGGTGGTTAAGGGGAAGGTGAGAGAAGAGAGGGCTCCCGTGAAAAACTGAGGCGCAGCGCAGTGTGCGTGCTGGAGGGTAGGATCCTATCGCCCCGCAGAGACTGGGAGGCTCCCGCGGGCTGGTGGCACCATCGCTACCCTCTCTGGGCACCCTCACCGGTGAGAGACAGGCACGGGTGTTCTCCAAGCTGGGACTCTGACAGCCTCTCAAGAATGGCTGGCGCCTTGGTGGCTGTGGTCTTGCCCCACGTAACACAGTCACTCATGGGCGGGGCTCTTGCTGCCTTTCAGCTCCCAGTTCTCCTGAAGGGAACATCAGATGACGACATCCCGTGTCCTGGCTACCTGTTTGAGGAGATCGCCAGTATCCTTCCTGTGTCCACATGCCGGGTCCCTGGGACTCTCCTGTCCTCAGGGGGTTCTGTGGCTCCCTCACATAGGAACCAGCTGTGGGTGGAGTCTGAAAGCCAAAGCACCGGTGACACAGGGCTCAGAACATTTTAGGAGCCTGACACTTCTGAAACCAGGGCCCCGGGCAGGTGTGCCAAGTTCAGTGGCAGCGAGGCCTTCCCTAACCCGAGCCTCCCAGAGATCTCCCACGAGTCCCCGGGCAGCAGCCACTGTCTCCTGGAGTACCTCCTGGACCGCCTGCACAGCGGCTCTGGCCGCGTGAAGCTCAAGGTGAGGCTGGCCGAGTTTCTGCCCATGGTGCTGAGGCAGGAGGGAGGTGTGTGGGCTGAGGGCACCGATGTGACTGTCCCCCCCAGGTGCTGAAGATCCTGCTCCACCTGTGCGCTCATGGCTCCCCGTCCTTCCTGCTCATCCTGAAGCGCAACCCCGTCTTCATCCAGGAGGCGGCAGGTACGGGCCGTGGGGGGCAGCCAGACCCGGGTGCAGCTAGAACCCCTTCGCATGCCTTCACCTCACCAGCGCACGCTCACCAGCGCTCCTCTCCCGGGTCCCCGCACCGGCCGGCCACCTCTCCTGTGGCCAGCTCCGGCCCCCCTGTCCAGGTCTGCTCCTTCAGTGCTTTCTGCCTTGTTGCTGTGTGTGCTATGCTAGTGCATAATTACTATTTCTGTTTGTGGCCGCCAGACCTTTCCTGTCTGTCCCAGGGCCTGGCACACAGTAGGTACGCAGTGAGTGTCTGCACCTGCGCCATGGGCTCCACCTCACCAGGGCTGCTCCTCAGGCCTGAGAAGGAAAGAGCACTATCGAGCCGTCGGCTCTGGGAAGGGCTGTGGGGGCTGGACTGGGAGGCTTTGGGAGAGGGGACTCTGGCCTGTCATGATCCGGGCAGGGGATGTTGTGCGTCTCGCTAAGGAGGACTGGTGGGCAGGTGGCCTGAGATCTTTCTTTCCAGGGGCGGGAGTCTCAGCCTCTCCCCAGCCCTGAGCGCATCTCTGGGAGGGTCTGGCCCTGGGAGGGCAGCCTGGGGAGGGCCCCTCACTGGTGACACCACCCACTGTGGGCGACCCGCAGCGGCCGTAGCTTGTCAGAGGCCTGCAGGCGGCCATGGTTCTTTGTTGGCCCGAAAATCTGTGCAGTGACCACCGGTGCCTGTGTGGTCTGAGCATGGCCCCCAGGGTGATGGCCGAGGGGCTCATGTAGAGGACGCCGTGCTCACTCTAGAGGACCGGCCGAGCGTCTGGGCCGCCGCGTGGGTCTCCTGCAGTGAGAGTCTCAGGCCCTGTGCGGAGGGTGGGGCTGTGGCTGGGACAGCAGGGAGGCGTTCGCTGCCCACGGCGTTGCTCAGCCCCTGGTGGCCTGCCCGGGCTGGACCAGGCTGCGGGGCTGGCCGCAGGGGCGAAGCCAGCTCCGAAAGCTTCAAGTGACGCGTGTTTGTGACAAGGAAACCAGGGGTGCCTGCTCTTGGGACGAGGCGGAGGGGGCCACCGGCAGAGATGGGGCCCAGCATGTGCCAGGCCCTGGGGCTGCCACAGCTGAAGCTCTCTGGGTGGGGCCTGGCACGGCAGAGCTCGGGCCGGGGCCCAGGGAGCCTCTCAGGCTGTGATGAGGAGCTTGGGTTTATTCTTAGGTCCCTGCGAACCTCTGAAGGGTTTCGTCGTGGACGGGACGCTGTTTGTGTCGCCGCTGGGTGGAGAGCAGTGGAGGGGAGGCCGTCAGGCGCCGATGCTGGAAGTCGGGGAGACTGCAGTGGGCGGGCGGGGAGGATCATGGTCACTTCTGGAGGTCACATCCCGGTCTGCTGCCAGTGCGGGCGAGGCGGGGGCTGTGGTGGTCCGGCCTCCCCCAGCTCGGGGACGGCAGGGCCTGGAGGAGGGGGATCTGGGGCCCCTCAGGCTTTGTCCCAGGAGCAGAGGTGCATGGGAAGTGGGGCTCCCCCAGGGCTGAGGCACAGAGGGGGTTTGAGCTGGAAGTGATGTCATACGGGGTTTAGGGCCAGGCTGCGTTTCAGGAGGCGCACCCTGACTGGCGATGCGGCGGGGCTGGCCATGCCGGGGGGCTGGGGGGGGCTCTGACGCTGCCCCTCCCTGTCCCTCCCTGCAGCTTTCACTGGACCCCCGGATCCCCTCCACGGGAGCAGCTTGTACCAGAAGGTGCGGGCGGCTGCCCAGGTGAGCCCAGGACCCAGGTCGCCCCCGGGACCACAGTTGCTGTGGGGCCAGAGCAGCAGGGGCGGGGCTGGGGGACAGACAGACTTGGGGTGACGTTGAACACCCCCTCTCCGTCTAGGACTTGGGCAGCGCCCTGTTCTCGGACGTGCCCCCTCTGCCTCCCTCCAGCCCTCCAGGGCCCCGCCTGCAGCAGGTACGTAACCAGCCCAGCCCCGTCGCAGGGCGTCCACCCTGGGGCCTGGGCCGCGTGCGTGCTGCTGACACGGCCTTCCCCTTCCCGCAGGCATGGGCTCCCAGTCCAGGCCCCAGGGCGCCCTCCAGGGCTTCGGCTACAGCAAGGGTCAGGGTCACACAGGTGAGCGCTGCACGGGCCCGGGGGGTGCAGAGCGGGGCAGGCTGCTTGCCTGGCTGAGGGCCCGGAGCCTGGGGCCCACGTGTTGACCGCTCTGCCATCGTCTCTGCCTGGGTCTGCGGGAAGGCAGGGCAGGTGCCACTGGGTCCACTTAACCAACAGGTGGGAAGCCCAGATGAGGGTCAGTCCCCAGCTCTGGCCCGCAGCCCCTGGGTCCTTTGAAGGGCCAGCTGTAGCGGGCGGGGACTGGCTGTGACAGGGGTAACTTAGAGCGGGAATGGTCAGTCGTGACAAGTGCACAGTGCCAGCCCAGTCTGCTGGGAGTGCGAGCGAGGCTCACGTGGACTCTCTGGGCCGAGTCCAGCTGCGGTGCCGACCATCCTGGTCACGGCTTGTCCCCCCCTACGCCCCCCCCCCGAAGCGCTGTGTCCTCGAGTGGCTGTGCTGCAGGGGCCTGGCCTGGTCTTCTGTTGGGGCTGGTGGCCGGTTCACCTCTTTGCACTCTCAGAGAGCCCCTGCCCGCTTCTCCGGCAAGGCCCTCAGGAGGCCCCTTGCTCGGCAGTGGCCACGCTCTGCCGTGGGATCCATCGGGCCTGCGCGGGCACTGAAATGGCCTCTGCTCTGCCTCTGGCTCGTGCCCTGCCCCCGCGAGCTTGAGCAGGGGCTGGTGCGGGTGCCTCGGCCTGGGGCAATGTGGGGTCAGCCCCAGGGGGCTGGTGCCATCTCCTGGCTCCTCCGGCACAGGCTCTGCGGGCGAAGCCTTTCTCTCCACCATCCAGAAGGCTGCAGAGGTGGTGCCAACGCCGTGCGCCCTGGGCCTGGGACCTGCGACACCCAGGGGCCCTGCAGGGTGATGCCTACCAGGCTGCCGTGACGCCCGCAGCCAGCCTCGGCCACCCTACTCCTGGGAATCCGCCCCCTGGAGCTGTCCCGGGAACCCGAGGTACCAGGCCAGACTCATCTCATGGGGTCGGCTTTCCCCTCCCAGGGCCTGAAGGGGCGCTTGAGCTCCTTCCTGTCACCTGCCAGGGCTGGGTTTGCAGGACGTGACCAGGCCTCTGACCCGTAAGAACCCAGGTGCCAGCTGAGGGCCCAGAACGGAGAAGGAAGACGGGGGCGCCCTCGGGTTGCAAACGCCACCTTGACACGCTGTCAGCTACTGAGGGGCCACGCGGGAACCCTGCAGAGCCAGCCACCAGTGCCACACGTGTTCCCTGTGGCCCCTGCGGTGGCTGTGCTCAGACCGATTCTGTGTCTTCATGGTGTCCTCGTGCAGTGTCCGGACACTGCCAGCCGTTCCTTGAGGAGGGGCCCCGCCCCTCCGCATCTCCCCTCCACTCACCCGCGTGGTTCTGGCCGTCCGGGCCCTCGCAGGGCGGGCCTCCGTGGCGTGTGCGTCCTGGTGGGGACGGCCATGGCTGGTGACCAGTGGAGTAAAGAACAGGGCATTGCGACAGGATGCAGCTGTCCCCGAGCTTCGGGAGCTGCTGTGCTGGCCCTGGCTCGCTGCCTGCGCTGGCCGCTCCACGTGGCCTCTGGTGCCACTGTGCGTCCCTGAGCTGGGCCCCGGGCCCGCTGTGTCTTTGCCACCGTCCCCACCCCGATCCCCGTGTGTGGGTGCACCCCACTCTGCCCCGGTCTCCTCATCCTGGTGTTTCTGGAGCTGGAGCCCAGGCAGCCACCCCGTCCGCATCTCGGGACCCACCTCCCGCCCTCCCTTCCTCGTCCCCCGGTTCAGTCTGCGGCCCCCAGGTCTCACCTCCGCTCGCTGTGTCTTCCAGCCGTGAGGCACCAGCCCGGGCAGGCTGGCGGGGGCTGGGAGGAGCAGGAGAGCAGCCCAGGCTCTCAGGGTTCCTCGCAGGAGAACGGCCGGAGCAAGGCCTCGGACTCTGGTAGTCAGTCGGGCAGTGACAGCCCCTCGGGGGCCAGCCGGGCACCAAGTGACCTGGCAGAGAGGTGAGTGAGTGCCTCCGGGCCCTTCCCTGCCCTTCTCCAGATGTGGAAGGGCCTTGCCCACGCTCCGCCCTGACCCGCTGTGCCCTGATGCCCACGTGCCTCCCAACAGGGTCGAGGCCATGACCCTGAGTGACTGCCAGCAGGAGCTGAGCCTGGTCCAGTTGGTGGCTCAGGGGCCACGGGCCTTTCTGAGCCAAGAGGAGGCACAGCACTTCATCAAAGAGTGAGCCCCCCCCAACTCTCACCCCCCCCTGCCCCCCTGCCCCCCTTGCTTGCCGATGGGCAGGCCGGGTCACCTGCCCTGCCCAGGTGCCCAGGTGCCCCTCCCCGCAGGTGCGGACTGCTCAACTGTGAGGCGGTGCTGGAGTTGCTGACCCGCCGCCTGGGTGCGGCCAGCGAGCGTGAACAGCTGGTGAGGGGCGCTGGGCTCAGCGGGGGCACTGGTGGGAGGGGGAGTGAGCACAGGGTTCCAGCGGGGCTGCCCCAGGGGACCCCGGGGGCCGAGAGGGGGCGGGAAGCCCGTCAGATGGGCCTCCTGCCTAGGGTGGACCGCTGACCTCCGACTGCCCTGCAGAGAGCCCTGGGTGCCATCGCCGCCCTGGGGTGCACGGACCTGCTTCCCCAGGAGCACATCCTGCTCCTCGCCCGGCCGCGGCTGCAGGATCTCAGCGCAGGCAGCCCCGGGCCCGTGACGCATAAGGCCACCAAGGTGGGCAGCAACTGGGGCCCGGAGGAGTGGGTGCGGGGACACCCTGTCCCACTACCCTTTCCCAAACCCGTGCCCGTCCTCTGCTGCCCCAGGAACAGTGGGCAAGGCCTCACCTCACGTCTGCCCAGGGTGCTCCAGACCCACTGGCCCTTCTGGTCCTGGACTCCAAGCTGGCCCGCCATACTGCCCAGCAGCTCCTCCCTGTGGGCAGCTTCCTTTCCCTGTGTCACGGCTTGTGGATCTGCGCTTGGCCCCAGGTCCCTAGCTCCTGGAGGGCAGAAATGGCACTCTCCCCACTAATGCCTAAGCTGTGCGAAGGCCCCCTGGGCTGCCGCACGGAGCATCCCCAGGCTGTGGCCTCTTCCCACAGCCGGGCCCCTGTGCCTCCACTGCTTGTGGCCATCGCTCGGCTGCTTCCCATTTTCTCTGTGGTCACTGAAAGTTCAGGAACTTAGTCACCGGTCCATAATTGTCCTTTGTCAGAGTGTTAGTGAGGCCGTGACAAGCAAGGCACATACCATAGGGGCGTGTCACAGTGGCATTTCTGAAAAGCGGTGGCTCGAGGCACATTGGTTCCGTCTGTGTGGCCCCTCTCCCAGCGCTGGCCCCGCACGCAGCGCGTTTGGCGGCAGGGGACACACCGTTTATGTGACAGGTGGGAGAGCAGTATGCAGGCGTCTGTGGCACGTGTGGTTTGACCGCTGTTTAAGCAGTGGCCTTCTAGTTGGGATGACAGTGACAAGACCACTTGTGAGCAGACAAGTGGCCTGCCCCAACCCCTAGCTGGCCCTGCCCTGGGGAGCAGCCTTGGGGAGGGCCATGGGGAGAGGTGTGCCCCCGTGATGCCCGAGGAGCATGGGGCCCTCACGGATTTTCCATTCTTCCCCACTCAGATCCTAAGGCACTTTGAAGCCTCCTGCCGACAGCGGCCCTTGGCCCGGCGGCCCCTGGCTGAGCCTGGTCCAGTAGCTGCCCGCATGGGCCCATCTGACCTGTTGACTGATGCCGTGCCTTTCACTGGGGGCCAGGCATTCCTGCAGCCTCTGAGCTCGACCCTGTTCTCACCCGGGGGCCCTGCACCCCCTTGTCCACTGGATGGGTCCCCCCTTCCAGACCCTGGGGACACCAGGGAGGCCGAGACCAGACTGGAAGGTTCTAGAGAGCAGGGGCTGGATGTGAGCAGAGTTTTCCTGGCCCGGACACCCCAGACACAGGGCCAGAGCTTGGCCCAGGCCCCAGCAACTGCCCATGGAGCCCAGTGACCAGCAGCCACCACTCCTTGTTTGCTGGAATGGAGCTGGTGGCCTGCCCCCGCCTGGTGGGGGCTGGGATTGCTGCAGAAGAGCCTCCCCAGGTCCTCTGGACGTTGTCACAGAGAGTGGCAGCCAAAGAGCCTTCTAGTTCAGAGCCATCAGCTTTTGCATTTTTAAACTCATGACCATGTGGGCCTGGGCTGCATGCAGAGCACCCTGTGACTCCCAGGACCAGCTGACGTGTGTGGTCCTCTCTGCCACAGCCCCTGGGGTATCTATAGTGAGACTCTTCCCTTCACCCTGGGACCTGGGTGCAGGGAGCCGCCCAGCCAGGCAAGCTCATCCTGGAAGACCCGTGCTAACAGCAGCTCACAACGTGGCCAGAACCAGGGCGGCCCTCCTCGTGGGTGTGGGGCCGGGGAGCAGCCCAGCTGGGCAGCCCGTAGGACTTACAGAGAGGGCAGGATGGCGCAGAATCAGGAGCTGAGCTCTTGTTGAGATTGACAGCTGGTGGGCCCTGGGCTGTGGGCCTCCTGCTTCACAGCCATCTGGCCCAACGAGACGAGCACACTGGTCCCATCTGCAACCCCGTCAGGCCCCTCAGTGGGGCAGAAGGTGCGGCGTGGCCTGCCTGGAGGGGCAGGACAGGAGGAGAGGCCTGACAACAGCCCAGAGACAAGATGCCCTCTGGAGCTGCCTCAGGTTCACAGGCACAGCACAGAAGGGCACCATCTCCTCTGGGGGAGGGGGTGGTGTTGGGAGGCAGGGGAGAGGGCCCATCTGCAGATAGCCCAGGCTGACCATCTGTGGCCAACAACCCAGAGAGGAGGACCTTAGGGCCACCTTGCTTTCCCCCCTCTTCCTGCCAGAGCTGGCTATTTGGCTTTGAATTCCTATGGCAGAAGACAGGCAGGTAGCAGTGCCTCTGAAATTGTGACAGCAGGGTCCCCTAGAAAAACCCCTGCCTGCCTTGCTCTTGTGCAGATTAGGAACCACTGCTTGGGTCTGTTTTTTGAGCTCATCCCTCTCTCTGCACGGGGGCACATGCAGCCACGCACCTGGGTCCTCAGGGTGAGGCCCTGGCGAGCATCAGCTCCCTGTGTGACCGTGGTGACTGCTTCCGCCATAACTGCTTCCTGCAGACTGCACAAGGTGGCCTCACAAGGAAACTGTCCCTCTCGGAGGATCTGGGACACTTCCTAAATAAACACTTGTCTCAGCGCTGCGCTATGTGCCTTTCGTGTGTGTGTGTGTGTATGTGTGAAGGAAAATAATGGGGTACACGTGGAGGACTTCTACCAGAAGGGGTAGGTATTATTCCTTAAATGTTCCGCAGAACTCCCCAGTGAAACTATCTGGTCCTATAATTTTCTTAAGTACAAGGTTTTCAGCTATGAAATTCAATTTCTTAGGTAGAGATAGGTTTATTTGCATGATGTATTTCTTTGTTTTAGTAATTTGGGTCTTTTAAGGAACTGGTCTATTTCATGAAAGTCAAATGCAGCTCTGAGTTGTTTGTAGCATACCTTAATAAGCCTTTTAATTTATATATGATCTGTAATATTTTATCTTTTATTTCTGGTATTGACAATCCTTTCCCTCTCTTTTTCTTGGTTACTCTGAATAGTTTATTAACATTGATCTTTTCCAAGAACTAACATCTAGTTTTATTTCTGTACAGCTTTTGTTTTCAGTTTCACTGATTTCTGCTCTTTATTATTTTCTTCTGCATTGGGTTTATATTTCTTTTTCCAGTCTCTTTAAGGTGGAGTTTAGATTATTTGAGACCTTTATTCTTCTCTAATATAAGTATATTAATACTATAAATTTTTCTCTGTATGCTGCTTTGGCTGCATTCGTGAATTTTATTTTTACTCCGTTAAAAATATTTTCTAGTTTCCCTGAGGCTTCTTTGCCCACATGGTTATTTAGAGTGTGTTTTTTCCTGTTGTTGATATGTTAATTCTGATACAGTAAGAGGCCATATTTTGTATGACTAAAGATGTCAAACTTTTGGCAAAGTTTGTTTTTGGCCCGGGCTATCGTATGGGTTGGAGTGTTCCATGTGCAGATGTTCTGGAGAACTGCAGACAATATCATATCCTTCATGAACATAGAAGAAAAAGTACTCAAAATAAATCCAGCAAATACTTTTACGAGTCCAGCAAGTATGTTAACAAGGTATGTTAAAAAGGGTAAAAAAGGGCGACGTTGTAGGCATAAAAAATAAAAAAAGGGATTGTAAGATGACAGGGTCGTCGCAATCTGTGAGGTCAACCAAGGGTTGCCTCGCCTAAAATAAAGTAAAAAAGGGCAACACATCACAGCGGAATCTATCCTGGGGACGTAAGACTGGTTTAACGTCTGCAAATCGATTGGTAGTTCACCATATAGATACATTAGTGAATAAAAGTTACATTTTTACGCCAAAAAAAAAAAAAGCAAGGGAAAATTCAACATTCATTCATAGAAAACTCGGTGAACTAATTTTCAAGCGGTGTGGGAGTCCAGAAGTGAGAGCCGCTCGGCAGCTGACGGCCCCGCCTTGGCCCGCCCACGCCGGTTTTGCCCGCCCTCTTCACCGCCAGGCCCCGCCCACGCCGGTCGATGCCCCGCCCCTCCAGCCACTTCCAATCGGCAGCTCGCCGCCACGGCGGCCCTCGGATCTCGCGGCTCCTCCCACGCCTGAACGTCCCGAAGGACAGCCGAGAAGCCCAATGAGCTCCCTGGACGGCCGGAGCGGGCAGCCGGAGAGCCAATGCGGAAGCGGGCGGGCAGGAAAGGCGGGCCTCCGTGACGGACAGGGGAGGCGGTACCAGGCTGGTTGCTGGTTGCTAGCTGCCACCGCTCGCCCGACCGCTCGTCAGCTTCATTGTCACCCGGGCCTCGGATCCAGCTCCGGGGCCGGGAGCGCGAGGTCGCCAGCCCGAAGCCCGGGCCGCGCACGTCCCAGCTGTGCGGACCGCGCGCACGCCCGCCGGCTGGCCCCGCAGGCCCCGCGCCTCAGGCCGGGCTCGCGCAGGTGAGGGGCAATGCGCAGGTGAGGGGCCCACAGATGAGGGGGGCTCATGCCCCAGAGCCCGTTACCGCTTCCAGCCTTCCAGAGGGTGACGTGGAGCCCAGTCGGCAGGCTCAGGCCACCACGCCGAACCCCACAGCGATGGGGGCTGCCCGCGAGAAGCTGGCGGGGTCCGGGGTCCGCCCACCCCAAGGGGCCAGGCAGCGGCCCTGCACACCCACCTCAGGTCCCAGAAGGGACACCTCTGTGCAAGGTGCGCTCTGGCCTGGGGGTTTCCACGGAGAGGCTGTGTTTACCGTCGCTGCAGCGGCATGGCTGGGAGCGGGGGGCCTGGGTCCCGCAGGAGTGGCCGGTGCCTGGGGCCAGGGGGCCTTAAATTTCACCCACACCGGAAACTCATGACTGAGAACAGCGACCTGGGGAATGGCAGGGACAGCCTCTGCGCTCAGCTCTGGAGAACAGGGGCGTCCATCCCCGGCCAGGCGGCCTTGCTATGGGTGTCCGGCTGGAGGTCACAGCTCTGACCTGTGGGTGACCATGGCCCGTTGACCCAGAGTCCTCCGTGGCAGGGAGGGCTGTGCTCACTCCTTTGTGGTCAGTCCTGGTCCGCTCGTCCCTGCATTTTACCTGAGGGCCTGCCGCGGGCCAGGTGCCGGAGCCGCATGGTCCTTGTCCTCACAGAGCTTCTGCTCTCACGAGTGGATCGGAACGTGCACAGACTCACCTGTGTGGCCAGGTGGCCAGGTGACCAGTGAGGAAAACTAAAGGAGAATGAGGGAGCGAAGAGCGATTGGGATGAGTGGCTCTGAGAGCAGGGCCCCACATGGCCTCCCGGGAGGGGGCCGGCAGGCTCGAGGCTCACCCTGGAAGCAGGCTGAGGCACAGCCGGAAGGCTGGTCGTGAAGCAGTGCAAGGGGACAGAGGGTGGCAGCGAGGAGGCCACCAAGAGAGCAGGGTCAGCTCTGAGGGGCGTTTGGCGTTTGGACTCTGTCCTCCATCCCTGGGGACCCTCGGATAGGCCACGGGGCGATCTGAGACCCAATCGGAAAGGTCAGCTCTGGCCGCCCTGTGTGTTGGGGGGGGGGGCGGGGGCTGCCGTTGTCCAGGTTCAAGGAGACGTGACTCAGACTGGGCTTGTGGCTGGAAGGGCTGGACGGGGAGAAGGCACCGAGTGGGTTGCTGAGGGAGCAGGTGTGGAGGTGAGGGGAAGATGTCAGGATGGGACCAGGCATTGGCTTGAGCCGGTTACAGAAAATGCCCGCCGGTGGCAGGGGGCAGCTGGAGGTGAAGTTAGGAGTCTGTTTTGGCCTCCTTGGGTCTGAGGTGCGAGGGGTGGGGATGGGCACCTGAGTCAGGAGGTAAGGGACAGAGGGGGCAGGTGGCATGCGTTTGAGGACCGTGGGCCTCTGTTTGTAAGGAAGGAGACCAGAGGCAGCCCCGTGGTAAGAGAGCGGATGAAGGACAGAGGCCTGGGGCAGAGCCTTGGAGTCCTCAGACTTCAGGGGTGGGGATGAGGAAGGGCCAGCAAGGCGGACCATGAAGGGCGGCCAGCAGTAGGAGGGGCAGGAGGGGATCCCAGAAGCGAGAGAGCAGATGCTGCGGTCTGGCAGCTCAGAGATGTTCCCTGGGTTCCGAGGAAATGGAGGGGTCCCGTGGCCAGACAAGCTTGGGGACCCCAGGTTGTGCAGCGTTAATCAGAGCAAGCCTGGTTAGAACACCACACTGCATGCCAGCCTCCAGCCGACTCATCTGACCGTCCCGACAGCCCTTTGAAGAAGCACGTTTTAAATGCCCGTTTTGCAGATGAAAAAGCGAGGCTCGGACAGGTGGCGTGCCCGTCCGAGGGTGGGGGGTAGGTGACAGCTGGTGCACAACCAGGACCGCCTGCTGCCAGGCTACCCTCAGGTAGGGCCCGCCAGGAGGCCTCGTCTTTGTTGTTCATGGCTCGGAACCCTGCTCTGTCACACGCTCTGTTTTTGGGATCAGGAGACCACAGGCTTCCCAGGGAGCTTGGTGGCAGCAGGCCCGGTGTCCTGGGCTTCCCGAGTTCCAGCTGTAGGCGGTGTGCGGGGGACCTGGTTCCTTGGAGGACACCTCGTTGCATCTCCTCCTGTCTGCTCAGGGCCCACTCGTCCATCATGAAAGGCTCCCGCGCCGGCAGCAGCCCCTCCGGCCCCCCGAGGGCAACCCAGAGGGTGTGGACCTGAGTCTGACGGGCCTCCCTCCGCCCCTGTTCCGGCGCCCCAACAGCGCCTCTGCCGCGAAGCCCATCGCCCGCTCCGTCTCCGTGGTGGCGGGCAGTGAGCCGAGGAGGAAGGCGCTGGTGAGTGCTGGAGCCCGGGGCAGGGGGTGTCTGGGCCCCCACCTCCTGGGGAGTTGCTGGCAGGGTGGCATCTGACTCTTGGGTAAGCTCCGCCCCTCAGCAAGCCCCTCACAGCCGTCATCCTGCCCGGCCCTGTGGCCCTGTCCAGCCTGTGGCTGTCCTGAGGTCAGGAGGGACTAGGGAGCTAACTCACAGGAGGGCAGGGCAGAGCCTGGACCCTGCCAGTGTCACGCCCTCTGTCCCGCCTGCTCCACCACCGTTCAGATTTGTCTGGATCCAAAATGGGTTGGCCTGTGGGGGAGGCTGAGCCCCTGGCGGCCCCGGAGGAACCGGCCGCAGGCAGCTGTGGGCTGCAGTAGTGCCCAGGCTCCCTTGTTAGTGGACAGCGCTGAGGACACCGAGCCTTTGCTGCAGTTCCTGGCCGGGCCTCACGCACTGCCTCTCGGACCCTCCACCCCGGGGGCGAGGGGCTTCCACCTCCCTCCGGGAAAGGGAGGCCCGTGGAGGCCCTGGACACCCAGGCTGCAGCTCCCGTCCCCCTTCTCGCCATCTCACCTCCTCCCGCCACATCTGCTCTGCAGGGCCTGGCCTGGTGCCGCGTGAGTGGGGTGTCAAACCTTCGCCCACGCTCAGGGCTTTCCTCTCTCTGCAGGAGGCCGCGGGCCCGGGGGCTCCCGGGCCATCAACAACCTTCGAAGGTCCAACAGCGCCACACAGGTCCACCAGCCACAGGCCAGCCCGGCGTGGACTGGCCCCCTCAGGTAACCCCGGCCCTCCCTGGGAGCCCCAGCATCCTCGGGGCTGCCTCTGTCAGCCATTTGGGCCTCACCAGTGTGGGCACTGGCTGGGCAGTGGGACCTGAAGTGTGACCTTCCCATGCTTCAGGACAAGCCTTGACCTGTGTTGTCTGCATGTAGAGGTGTGGACCTCAGGCTGACGTCCCCGCCTGCTCCCCTCCCACGGTCCTTGCTGCGCTTTCCTGAGGTGTCGGGGTGGCCAGCGGGGGGTGCGACGCCTCTCCCAGGCGCCGTTGTCAGATCCGGACTGAGAAACATTATTTTAAGCTCAGAGCTCAGGAACAGAATTTTTTGATGGCGACCTGGCCCCGCCCATCCCTCATAAAACGTCCCCATCTGCATTCCTGGGGTCGGCCTCCCAGGCCCAGTGACTGTCCCCGCTTGCTGTCCCCTCTGGCACAGGCCAGCAGAGCCCCCGACTTCCTGACGCTCTTCGAGAGCAGCCCGGGCGGGAGAAGGCGGCCGGCCAGTCTGAGCAGAGCCTGCAGCGAGAAGGGAGCCACGTGGAACGTCTTGGTGAGACGGGGCCGAGTGTGAGTGTCGCACTGGGCGTGACACCTGGCTCCTCCTTGGCCCCCCGCCCCTACCAGAGGGGCCGGTGCGGAGGGCCAGGCCAGCGTCAGCCACACCGTCACAACCTGAGGACTGTTTGTTAGAGGGCCCCCCCCTTCCATCTCCCCATTTGTGGGCAAGGCCGTGGGGGGGGGAGGGGCTCTGGTCAGTGGTGTATGAGGAGGGGTCACAGGCTGAGGGGGCGTCTGCGTGCACTGACAGGACGACCAGCCCAGGGCCTTCACCTTGCCGCCCAGTGCCCGGAGGCCCAGCACTGTCGACACAGCAGAGGGCCCACGGAGGAGAGAGAGCACCGTATCCCTGGCACCCAGCTTCACCGCGAACAACAGGTGCGACCCCCCCCCCCCAGGGCTCTGCGGGCGCCTCGGTCTCGTGCGTCAGACCAAGGTGCTTGGGGCTGGCGAGCAAGCGAGTGGCTCTCTCTGCCCGAGGGCCGAGGGAGGAGGCTGCAAGGTGGTGTCTGGTGAAAGGGGGGCCCAGGTGGCATGTGCGCGGGTCACGGGCGACGGCAAGGCTGCCCGGTTGAGCTTCGAGGCTCGGCTCCTGCGACACGGCAGGGAGGAGCATGCGGCCTCAGGCCACACCGGCGCCCTGTCAGCTGAGAGCCCGTCATCGTCTGGTCTGCGGTGGTCATGTCTCAGCCGTGCCCACTGTGGTGTGACAGAAGGAGGCACATCCAGGGGACGCCACGACGGCAGGGTCAGAAAAGCGTCTGGCAGGCCATGCCTCAGCCAACGGGCCTGGTGGCCGGGGACTGTCGGGACGGCAGGGGCCCTGGAGAGCCCTGCCCCGGTGCCCCCCCGGGCTGCGAGGAGAGCTGGTCCTCGCTCTCAGCCCCCTCGACGGGGACGGCGGGGGAGGGACAAGGGGACACGTTTGCCTGAGCACCAGCCAGGACTTCCATCGCAGGACGTGTTTGAGGGTTCTGCAGCCGGTCAGGGCCCCCACAGGGAGGAGTCTGGTTTTCAATGCCAGAATTACGTTAAAAGCTCATTTCTATCAGGGTGGCGCGTGCACACAGCTGCAGTCGAGCCGCTCCGCAAACTTACGATGAAAACTGGCAAACCCGTCACCCCTCCTGCCCTCCCCGAGTCCTGCTCCCGGAAGCTGCCACTTGCCAGCTCTTCTAGTATTTTCTAGAAAACACTTGTCAAAGTATGCTCGTGCTGCTCGCTGTTTTCTCAGTCTTAGAGGGACTTGGTGTGGAAGATGGGGTTGCCCTCTCATGCCCCCCAGCTGGCACAGGGGCCGCCCTTCTCCCATCCCGCATCCGGGTGGAACCGCGTCACAGACCAGCGTCTCTCAGGGCCGCGCCCCCACGTGGGGCCAACACTGGTGCTGCCTGTGCCGAGTTCTGGCTCTGCATTTTGTTTTCTGTGGGGCTCGGGGCAGGCTGTTTAGCCCTCCAGGGCCTTGTTTACACTAAGAGGTTATTGATTGTGTTGCCCCCAGGGCCAGGGGAGTTAGATGCACCGAGGCCTGAACCTCTTAGAGCGATGCCGTGCGCACGGAGCACGGATACGTGGGGCACGCTTCTGCTCGTCCCAGGGTCAAGAATGATCTTTTGTTCCTCCTTGGTCGTCTGTGTACCGGCCACTTCTCCTCCCGGACTGATGACAGTCAGGCCGGCAGGCGCCCCGCCCATCACCTTCCCGGGAGAATCCCCACGGGGCCCCGTCCTCTCCCGTCTGGGTCCCGGCTGGCAGCCTGCCCAGGCCACGTGCTCTCGTCGGCCCGTCTGCGGGCCTCGCCTCCTCTGCCTTCGGTGGAGTCCAGCCTCCCGCACGGTCCCGAGAAGGGACACGGGCTGCAGCCTTACGGACGCGTGTCTGAGGACACGTGACCAGACTTGGCGGGTGCCGAGTCCTGCGCTGGGGGCCGGCCCTGCCGTCTGGAGGACTCGTGCTGCTGCCTTCCGCCCCGGTCCTTTGGCGTGCTGTGCGCGTCTCCCGGGGGGCATTTTGCACGTCCCCTTTGCTGTGAAATCTCACAGCTCGGGCCTGCGACGCGGCCCTTCTCCAGCCGCCGTGCGAGGCAGTGGTGGCCTTCCAGTGTCATTCGCTTCTGGGGATTTCCTTGAGACTTCTCCCCTCCTCCCTGCTCTTTCTTGACTCCTGTTGCCTGCGCGGTGCGTGGATCCCGCCGCCGGGTCGGCATCTTCTCGCATTTTCTCCCTCTCCAGCTTTGGGAATCTGATGGGTCGACTCAGCCGTTCTCCTCCTCAGCTGTCACTGCCAAAAGCCCCTCCCCACGTGACCCTTCCTTCATCCTGTTCTTGGGTCAGCTGTCACGACGTCTTGAGGACGCTGCTGGCCTCCGCTCTCCCCAGCTCAGCTGTCCGCGACGTCTGAAGTCAGCCCCGGGGGGACTGTCCCACCGTGGAGACCGGCGAGCGCCACGAGCGCGGGCTGTGCCCCCGGGGCCGCTGTGGCGCCCTTCGCCCAGCCAGAGCTCAGTGCGGGGTGCGAAACGCCCCGTTCGCTGTGGCCTCGTCTCCACCCCATCCTGCTTGTCGGCCTTTTCCTCCTCAATACTGTGGAGTCCTGGCTCCCAGAATTAAGAGGGGGGCTCTAAAAGTTGTCTGTGGGTGACTGGGCAGGGACCAGGCTGCTGTCCTCGGGGGTCCCCACGTGTCTGTGTCTGGGGCTTTTCTCTGGGTGCTCGGTGTCCCCAGGGACAGAGCCCTGCTGGCCGGGTCAGCAGAGGCGGCGGAGGCCTGGCTCAGTGCACCGACCGCTTCACCTGGACGGCAGCCCCCCGTCTGCTGCGGGCGGGGAGGGGTGCTCGTGGGGGAGGGCCTCGGGGTGCAGCTGCTCCACTACCTGCACCTCCACGGGGTGGGGGCAGACGAGCCGCCTCGCGCCAGCCCCCGCAGCACCCAGCTTTCCTGTCCCCCTGAGCATCGCTCTGCGCCGGCCCGTCGGCCTCGTCCTCCAGAGCTTCGGAGCGTCTCCTCGCTGCCGTCTCCCCCCATCGTCCTCACGTGTTTATACCAGTTTTATTCCTTCCGGCGGCTTTGGGCAGGGCGGACAGGGCGGTGCGTGCCGCCCGTCCCGTTTGACTGACACAGAGAAGTCTCGTCTCCATCAGCTGCTCTGTGGCCATTCTCCCCACGTCCCGCGTCAGGGGTCATGGTTTCCACTGCTCACAGCTCGGGTCCTGCTGGGCGGAGCTTTCCCGGGTCCCGAGAAGGGCCCCACTGTTCAGCGCCGCGGCCGTGCAGGGGGCCGGCGGGGACACTCGGCTGACACCATGGTGAGCGCTGCCACTGAGCACCTGCACCCGCCTCCCGGAGCTCGACTCCGAGTCCTGTCTCTTCCCGCAGGAGCAACAAGGGGGCCGTGGGCAACTGTGTCACCACCATGGTGCACAACCGCTACGCCCCCGTGGACACGGCGCCCCCAAGAGCTCCAACCACACGGCGCCCTCCCTCAAGTAAGGCTCCGGCTCCTGCCTCGGCGCACGCGTGAGGACACCGGCCAGGGCCCCAGGCGGGGCTCCACACGGCCGTGGGGTGGGGTGGGGGCCGGGTGGGGTCCCGCAGAGAAAGCCACAGCCATCCATGCCGTGGGCCCCCTGGCCAAGTCCAGAGCCCAGGAGGGTCTCGGCGGAGCTTGGCCACGCCACGCAAGGCAGCCCTGTGCACGTCACCCGGTGTCCGCCAGCTAGTGTGCTCACCCAGGGCTGGCCCACTGGTCCCTGAGGCGCCCCCTGCACTGGGTCCTGTGACCCCTGAGATACGCCTTTTCGGTGTGGACAGCCTGAGACCCTGGGTGCCACCAGATGGGCCCTGTGGGGAATGGGTGGCCCTGGGGATGGGCCAGCACGTCAGGACGGGAGCAGGCCTGAGGTATTCCCTTCCACACCTGTGTCTGCATGCACCCTGGGACCATGAGCCCAGCGGAGCCAGGCGCCATGAACCTCTCTCTGTCCCGCTCAGCAATCTCATCAAGGCAGCCACTGGCGACGGTGAGGGCGGTGGCCTCGGGAAGACGCAGAAGAACTTGGCTGGCAGCACCCATGTGGCCCGGAACAACTCGGGGGCTGCCATGGGCCTGCTCAGACGCAGGGAGGTGACTGAGGAGGAGGCCGAGAGGTGACCGTGGGTTGGCGGCGGGGAGCGGGCAGGAGGCTCCAGCGACAGTAATTTTCATTTAGTAACTGTTTAGAACACGGGGGCTGAAAGTGCCACGTGGTGTGCGATTCTGTTTACCCAGAGCGTCGAGAAAAGGTCTAAAAGGACAGTAGAGTGATGACTGCCTGGCGCCTGGGGGTGGCAGAAGAGGGGTCTTGGGGGTGATGGAAACGCTCTGAAATGGGATCTCACGGCCAGTCATGTGGCCCTGTAAATTCTCTAAAAATCGTTGAATTGTGTACTCAAAAGGGACGAGTTTTATCGTATGTGAGTTATGCTGCAGTGAAACCGTTAGTTAAAAAAATGTTAAGTGGAAAGAGAGTATAGAACCAAGAAACCCCCACCTGTGGGGTCCCCTGAAGCTTGCCGCAGAGGTTGGGGCGCGGGGCGTGGGGGGACCGGCTGTGGCCCCGGGCCTGTGCCGTCACGCCTGGTCAGGAAGTGCTCGGTGATCAGAGGCAGACCTTGATAGCCTCCCCCTGGGGGTCAGCCACCACCTGCTGTCCCCTTAGAGCTGGGGGACGGCATCCTGGAAGTGGGCGGGCATGGGGGACAGGGAGGTCGGAGCACTGTGCACCCCCACCTGCTGCCCTCGGTGGAGGGCCCTTTGGAGAGCAAGGGTCCCCTGTGCGCCATTCTGTGGTGACTTTACGTCCTGGGTGCTCTGTGAGCCCCTTTGCCGAACGAGCCGTGGTCCTGAGGGCCACAGCTACAGCTTCTCATTTCACCCGGTTTGCCGAGGAGAGTTTACACACGACAAACACACCCGTTCAGATGGACAATGGGCGAGTTTTGACACGTGTGTAGCTGGCTCTATAGATACAACATACCAAGATGCAGAACATCCGTCACCCCCAGGGTTCCCTCGTAGCCTATTATCCAGCGTCCCCCAACCCCAGCCCAACCGCGGCCGCACCGGTCTGTCCCCTGATAGCTTCGCCTTGTCTGGAATGCTCCACGAGCTGAGCGCACGGCCTGTGGCCTTTGTGTCCGCGAGTGGCGTCTGCCTCCTACACAGTGTTCGCCACAGGCAGGCGGTGGGTCTTGGGGTCCCTTCCAGGCTCTGGCAGGTGTGAATTGTTTGTGCAGCGGGGGTGTTGGCCACCTGGAGAGGGCTGCGCGTGTGGCCGCTGGCTTCTCTGCCTTGCTGGGCCCTCTGGGGGCCTGGAGAGGCTGTTGCTCAGCCACCTGGTCCCTGGCGGCGTGGGGCCTGCCTCCGTCCTGAGTCTGCTGTGCTGGCAGGTTCATCCATCAGGTGAACCAGGCCGCCATCACCATCCAGCGCTGGTACCGGCGCCAGGCCCAGCGGCGCCAAGCTGGAGCCGCCAGCCTGCAGTGCCTGCTGGCGTCCAAGCGACAGGTCAGTGTGGGCGTGTGAGCCGCCGGGGCTCCCGGCGTGTACGGTGGGTTTCTGAGACCATGGGAGTGAAACCAGAATGGCCCGCTTCCTCCCCGCCCTGAGCCGCTCGCTCAGCAGAGCCTGGGTGTTGGGAATGCTGGCCGCTCACCCTGGCTGAGAGGCCTGGGAGGTTTCTAGATTGGGGCCCTGCTCTGTTTTGCAGAGCCATCCCTGCCCCAAATTGCTGCCAGCTGCTCATGAGGGGGGCTTGCTGTCTGTGGGGCAGAGGCGTGGCAGGGGGTGTCCTGGGAGAGCCCACATATAGGTCGGCCGCCCATCTTCCCAGTCAAACCGCCATAGCTGTGGCTTCCACAGGGGCAGCGGCAGAAGCTCGGGGAGGGGAGCCCGCTGGACCTGCACCTGCAGAAGGAGGCGGCCCGGAGGAAGGCCCGGGAGGAGAAGGCGCGCCAGGCCCGACAAGCAGCCATTCAGGTGCTGGGGCGGCCAAGCCGCACAGGGGCCCATGCCGAGGCAGAACCCCTGTTTCCCATGATCACGCCCCTGGGGGGCCCTGCCTGCTGCCCTACCCGGTCCTGGGCAGCTTGGCTTGGGAGGGTGAGGGGCCGAGCTGCCCCATGGGCAAGGCTGCTCAGAGGGTGCGCCCAACAGGAGCTGCAGCAGAAGCGAGCCCAGAAGTCGGGCAATGCTGAACTTGGGATGCTGAAGGGGGCCCGGGAGCCAGGGGAGCCCCGTCCTGCCCAGGAGCCGCCATTGAGGCCAGGAGGCACCGCTCCCCAGGTCTGCAAGGCCAACGATGCAGGTGAGAGGAGAGCCCAGAGGCGGCCCTGCCCCTCCTCCCTCAGGGACCGCTGTGGCCCCTGTGGCTGCTGACCGCTTGGCGACTCTCCACCCCGTGGAGGGGCCCTGCTGTGTGGCAGACGCCCAGGCCCTGCTCCTTTGTCCCCGCCCCACCCCCTCCGGAGCTGGACACGGCTCCACGGAAGAGGCTTCCTGACCTTTCACTTGGAAGCGCGGGGCACCCCAGCGACCCCTCTGCTCCACGAGGCCCGCTGTACCTGACCCCTTCCCAAGACGTGTTCTGTTCCACAGGGGCTGGCTTCCGTACCACGGGCCCAGACGCACCCCGCCAGCCTGCCCGCAGTTCGTCCCCAGAGCCCCAGCAGTTCTCAGAGGACAAGCTGCAGGTTCGGTCACAGGCATTTTTGTGGCCATGGGGTCACTCACTCCAGAAAAGGACTCCCAAGATGGGTCCTGTTTCTCTACCAGCGATGGGGCTTACAGGGCTGTCACTGATGCCCTGGGGTGGGGCCCATGCCTGGGCCCACAGAGAAAGCTGGACGCTCAGGGATTAGGGAACAGCAAGGTCATCAGGCGGCGGGGTGGGGAGGCCAGGCCCGGACACACCCCGCTCAGCCGGCCTTTATTTCTCTAGAGGGGGGTCTGTGGGTACCCCCTGCCCCTGTTCTCTGAAGGCCTCACCAGCTTCTCTTGCCCACCGTCCGCTGTAGGACGCCGGCTCTCAGGACGCAGCTGGTGAGGCCGCAGGGACGGCGGGCCCCGCCGGGGGCAGGGCTAAGTCCAGGGCGGCCCTGGATGAGCTGCTGGATATGCTGAAGCTGCTGGAGGAGGAGCCCGAGCCGCTGCCCCGCCCCAGGGCCTATCACAAGGACAGATACGCCTGGACCGAAGAGGTGGCCATGGGCACCTCACCCCGGCCCTGGGCCCCGGCGTCGCTTCCTGTAGAGCCAGTGGAGCGTAGTGGGGACCAGATGGGGCCTTCTGGGACCACTCCCCCCCCCAATTTTCTAATGGCTTACTGAAGCATGGGACCCTCAGAGTAGCCTGGGGGTGGGCGCCGCCTCTGCCAGTGGTGCCCACAGGTGGCGCCCTGCAAGGGTCTGGGCATCCAGGGACCCTTCCTTCCAGAGCAGGCCCAGCTGTCCTCCCTTCCCCCGGGGTCCTTGAGGGGCTCTTGCAAGGCCACCCCAGAGTCCTTGGCTGCCTGACAGCCCCAATGCTGTGGCCCCTCCTCTCAGGAGGACGATGCCAGCTCCCTGACCGCCGACAACCTGGAGAAGTTTGGGAAGCTCAGTGCGCCTGCTGACCCCGCCGAGGACGGGGCTCTGCTCTCGGAGGCCAAGCTGCAGAGCATCCTGAGCTTCCTGAACGAGATGGAGAGGTCGGGGCAGGACCGGCCGGCCTCTGTCCCCCAGGTGTGGAGGGACCTTCGGCAGGGACGGGGCAGCGGGTCCATCCTGGGGGACTGGGCCTGCCTCAAATGCCCCGTTCCTCAGGGACTTGCGCCGGAGGAGGGGCCGGGGTGCCCGGAGTCTGTGTCCGAGGTGAGCACATCCGTGATGCGGCTGAAGCTGGAGGTGGAGGAGAAGAAGCAAGCCATGGCGCTGCTGCAGAGGGCACTGGTAACACCTCCGCCGTGCCGCCCGCTTCCGCCTGCCTGCCTGCCTCCGCCTGCCCCGCCGCCCGCTTCCGCCCGCCGCCTGCCTCCGCCTGCCCCGCCGCCCGTTCCGCCCGCCCGCCTGCCTCCGCCTGCCCCGCCACCCGCCTCCGCCTGCCCCGCCACCCGCTTCCGCCCGCCCGCCTGCCTCCGCCTGCCCCGCCGCCTGCCCCGCCACCCGCCTCCGCCTGCCCCGCCGCCCGCTTCCACCCGCCTGCCGCCTCCGCCTGCCCCTCTGCCCGCCTCCGCCTGCCCCGCTGCCCGCTTCCGCCCGCCTGCCCGCCTCCGCCTGCCCTGCCGCCTGCCTCCGCCCCGCCACCCCGCCTACCCTGTCACTTCCCACCGCCGCACAGTCACCACCTGCTACTGCCTGTCGCTGCCTCTGTCCCCGGTCACCACCGGAGTGTGGCCTGCCAGCACTGCTCCCTGAGCGGGCCTCGTCTTCTGTTTCCCTGTCCCCACACCCGTGCAGGCACAGCAGCGGGACCTCACCGTCCGGCGGGTCAAGGAGACGGAGAAGGAACTGGGCCGGCAGCTGCGGCAGCAGAGGGAGCACTACGAGGCCACCATCCAGCGACACCTGTCCTTTATTGACCAGGTGATGCCACCTGGGAAGTGGGGTGCCAGTGGGGTGACCAGACCCATTGAATTGGGCAGTGTCTTCCCTGTGGGGGTGAGGTGTCCCCTCTCGATAGGCTGGTTCGGGCGTGCCAGGGGGTGCTCCCCTCACAGCGTGCCGCCCAGCTCAGCAGGGTGGGCATGTGGCAGGAGCAGGTACATCGTGCAGAGGGCTCTGGTAACACCTCACCCAGGTGTCGAGCAGGACACACGCCCGGAGCCTTTCCTGTGCTTTCCGGGACCATCCATGTTCTTGGGCCCCGGGGCAGCCAGCGCTCCCCAAGAAAGGGCTGTGGAAGCTTCCAGGCCGCCCTGCACTCAGCCGTGCCCCGCCAGGTCCTGTCCTGGAGAAAACACTGGGGTGGGCTCTGCAAGGAGAAGCAGGAGCCCAGAGGAACGAGTGGCCTCCTGAGGCCATTAGGGACACTTCACTTGGCAGTCGTAGGTGCATCCAAACTAGAGCTCTGCCCAGAGCCCTCAGTGCAGTGGGCGCCATCTTTGGGCTTCGCGGAGACCCCTTCGCTGGCGATGGGCAGGTCCTTTTCCACTAGCCGGGTGCCGGGTGACGAGGATGATGGAGCAACCCCTTTCCCAAGAAGATCCTGACGTGGCCACAGCGAGGCGCTTATAGCCAAGGCCACTGTCCCCAGCCACCCTATCCCTACCCAGAACTTCTCCGGCACCAGGCGGGCCCTTGGGTGCAGGAGTTGAGGGCCAGTGACAGCTGCAGCCCTTTGTCCACTATGCACAGCACTCCTGGCCTAAGGCAGGGGGCATAGAAAGGCTTGGGGTGGTGGCCCTGGCCCTAGCTCACATGCTGGTTCTGGGCAAGAGAGGTGGTGTCTTCCCGTGGGACAGGGCCCATCTCAGTGCAGTAGCTTCACCCCCGCCTCCCCGACCATTTGCAGTTGATCGAAGACAAGAAGACTCTGGCCGAGAAGTGCCAGGCCGTGCTGGCCGAGCTGCAGCAGGGGGACCAGAGGCACAAGGAGAGGGAGGCCCAGATGCAGGACCAGCACCAGCTGGTGAGAACTGGGTGGCGGCTTTCCCTCCCTGCTGTCCTGTCACCACTGCAGACCTGGGACTTCGGGCCTGTGGGACAACACCCTGCTTAGCCACCCAGCACAGGGCGGCCCCTGGAGCCCGCCTCGGAGCGCTGGTCCCAGGGCTTGGGAACGCGACGAAGGAGCCGTGCAGGAGGGCGCGGTGTGCCGCCGGCACCTGGAGAGCCCTCCCGCCTGGAGCCCTGGGGTGGCCGGGCGGGTGTCATTTGCATCTCCCCGCTTCCCACAGCTGCTCTGTCAGCCGCCTGTTTTCTTGCCGGCAGGAGATCAAGAAGCTCAAGGAGCTGATGAGCGCCACTGAGAAAGTCCGCAGGGAGAAGTGGATCAACGAGAAGACCCGAAAGATCAAGGAGATCACCGTCAGAGGTGGGCAGTGGCGCCTGGGGCTGGCTTCGAGGCGGCCGTGGGGTCTCTGAGGACCGTCGTTTCAGTGGCCGGTGGTGCAGCCCGGGCCTCCAGGCGGGAGGAGGCGGGGCTGCGGCTGGTGGGCAGATCAGGTGCCCGTCTGGCTGGGTCTGAGAGGGACGGGCCAGCTCCCTTCCCAGGTCCCCCGTCTCCTCCAGCCTCCAGGGGAGCATGTCGGGTGGGAGCTCAGGATGGGGTCCCTGGTTTTCTGACACCCGGCACTGTCACTTCTCTCTAGCTAGAGAGCAGGCTGAAGGGCGGATGGGGCCTGGCCCTCCTGCCCTGGGAGCCTGGGTAGCACCAGGGAGAGACCCACTGGCCAGAGCGGTGGAGGAAGGGAGTTCACAGTGCCACAGGCAGGGAGAGGCACCGTGGGTCCAACTGGACTCAGCTGTACTTTGGGCCGGAGTCCCCAGGGTGGCCTGGGGGCAGTCCCTGGCCGAACTGCAGCCCTGGAATCACAGTGGGTGAGGGCAAGGCCCCTCTGGCATAGTAGGCAGAAGTCGGGGTCCCTGCACCACCATGTGTCCCGCCCCCAGGCCTGGAGCCCGAGATCCAGAAGCTGATCGCCAAGCACAAGCAGGAGGTGAAGCGGCTCAGGAGCCTGCACGCGGCCGAGCTGCAGCAAGCGGAGGAGCGGGCGGCCCAGCGCTACGGGCGCCAGGCGGAGGCGCTGCGGGAGCAGCTGGAGCGGGAGAAGGAGGCGCTGGGCCAGCAGGAGCGGGAGCGCGCCCAGCAGCGGTCAGTGTCCCTGCTCGGGGGCCGTGCGTGAGGTGGGGGTGGGCGAGATCTGAGCCGAGCTGGGATGTGCCAGGACCCCAGAGTGAGGCGTCTGTGAACAGCAGCATCCTTTACCCCAAGGCCTCCCTCAGGAGCGACACTGAAGATGGTACTGGGACAGAGAAAGCCAAGGGCACACATGGGGCCGAGCTGTGGCCTCTGCACAGATGCCACCAGGGCTGCCTTTGCCGTGGGGGCAGCTGGGTTGGAGGGGCAGGGGTGCCGGGTGCAGCGGCCTGCCCGCCCCGCCGCACCCCAGCCTGCGCGCTGTCTGCAGCTTCGAGCAACAGCTGGAGCAGGAGCAGCGGGCCCTGCAGCAGCTTCGGCGGCGGCTCCACAGCGAGGTGGCCGAGGAGAAGGAGCGGCTGGACCAGCAGGCAGCCAGGTGCCGCCTGGGAGGGGCCGCCCACGCCCGCCACCTCTCCACCCCCCAGCCCGCGAACTGACCTCCGCTGGGCCGCAGGCAGCGGGGGGAGCTGGAGGCGCTGAGGCAGCAGCTGGAGGAGAGCAGCTCGGCCGGCAGCCGCGCCCTGAGAGCCGAGTTTGAGAAAGGGCGAGAGGAGCAGGAGCGCAGGCACCAGGTCGGCCCCCGTCCCCACTCAGGGGGCGCCGCGTGCTGGGGGCGAGGGCCCGGTGTCAGGAGCTCCACCAGGGCCAGCCCCCGGGCCGCCGCCCGGAGCCCCAGCCCGAGCCTGGGTTCGTGGGACGGGGCTCGCCCAGGCGGGCAGCAGCCAGCGAGGCTCACGCTTTTGCCCACCCCAGATGGAGTTGCAGGCCCTGAAGGACCAGCTGGAGGTGGAGAGGCAGATGTGGGAGGCCAACCGCGCCAAGAAGGAGGTGGGCAGGGGCGGGTCCCCATCCCCCTCCCCTCCCACCAGCACCCCAGCCTCACGGCCTGGGCTTCACCCCTAGGGCCCCCCATGACTGCTCTGGGTTCACAGCTGGCTGCTGGGGGCTGGTGGTTCAGTCTGAAATATACTGCCCTTCCCGGAGTGCCCTGGGGACACTAGAGGGGACTGCACCTCGCCCTCCCTCCTGGAGAGCTGCTCTCGAAGTGGACAACACTCCGGCAGTGTGCGGGGCACACACGGGGCAGGCCTCCTTCCCATCTCCTGGTGTCCCCGGACGGGTGGGCAGGCTCTGCCATCCTTCTGGAAAGAGGTTCATGGGGGCCACATGGGAGGCAGTGGCCTGTGCCAACCAGCCCATTGGCCTGGTGACAAAGCTTCAGCAGTGGCCGAACATTCCCCTTGTCATGCTCCCACAACCACGCACAGAGGGCTCACCGCGTCTGTGGGCTAGCCAGGTCAAAGGGCGCGTCGTGTTGAACTTGATGGGAGTTCCCCAGGGTCCGGCGCGGCCCTCGTCCCGGAGGCCGCCCCCACCCACACTCACCCCGGGCGCAGGGTGTCCAGGCCCCCTCATCCAGGCCCGTCTGGCAGCAGCTCCAGCTGTGTTAATGGCCCTCCATCCCGCAAGCCTGCGTGTCCCCAGAGCCCACGGGGCTGTCCTGTCTGGGCCCTCAGCCTCCTCCCGCCACCCTCCGCTGGGTGAGCCCGTGTGCCTCCCCTGCAGGAAGCATGGCTGCTGAACCGGGAGCGGGAGCTGAAGGAGGAGATCCGGAGAGGCCGGGACAAGGAGATCGAGCTGGTCATCCACCGGCTGGAGGCCGACATGACGCTGGCCCGGGAGGAGAGCGAGAGGGCGGCCGAGAGCCGGTGAGGCTTTTTGCTGTGGGCGCTGCAGCCGCGAGGCCCGGCGCCCAGGTGCTGTGCCCCGCAGGCCGCCCCTGACCCTGCACCTGGCCTGCTAGCGTCAAGCGCATCCGGGACAAGTACGAGGTGGAGCTGTCCGAGCTGGAGCAGTCCGAGCGGAAGCTCCAGGGACGGTGCACGGAGCTGAAGGGGCGGCTGGCGGAGGCTGACGGGGAGCGCGTGCGCCTGCAGGGCCTGCTGCGGCACAAGGACAAGGAGCTGGCGGACGTGCAGGCGGTGAGCGGGGCGGGGCGGGGGCGGGCGGCTGTGCCCCGGCCCTCCCTCGGCCTGCCGCCAGCTCGCACCGTTTGCTCCGGCCCAGGTGAACGAGCAGCTGGCGGGGGAGCGGGGCAGCCTGGCCCAGGTGCTCCGGCAGGAGTTCGCCGACCGGCTGGCGGCCTCCGAGGAGGAGAACCGGCAGGTCAAGGCTGAACTGGCCGCGCTGCGGGCCCGCCAGCAGCTGGAGCTGGAGCAGCTCACGCGGGAGAAGCAGGCGGAGCTGGAGGAGGTGCACGGGAGGTGGGTGCCGGGCCGGGCTGGGGGCCTTGGGGAGCACGGGCGGGGGGGGGCACACTCATTCTCCAGCCAGCTGACGTGGCCGCTGGGGGCTCCGTGTGTGAGGGTCCAGGGCTTGTCTCCCCCGTGGCATCGGGCCCCAGGACCCCCGGCTTGGTTGGAGCGAGTGCTGTGCAGAAAGGGTGGAGGCCCCAGGAGGACAACAGTGAGGGGTCGCCGCACCCCTGGGACCCCTCCCTCCGTCCCTCCTGGTTACCTGTCCGTCCTCCAGCCCACCCGCCACAGGCACTTTGAGGGCAGCCTGGGGTAGGGGCCCTCGCCCTTCCTGAGGGTCACGCCAGGGTCCCCGCTGCGGGTCTGGCTTGCATGGAGGCCGGTTCTCTGGGCAGTGTCCTGGGGCGGGCTGCGGGGCCACAGCTCCGGGTGTGCGCCCCTCCAGATGGCCCAGTGCCCTCGGCAGGACTGGAAACGGGGCAGGACAGCTGCCCCTCCTTTCCTCATGGGGGTGGGGGTCCCCACCAGCCATACTACTGCCCTCGGAGCCATGGGTGGTCTGGGGCCGGGGGGGCACCTCACAGAACCCCACCATGCGTCCCCTGCAGGGTGAAGATGGCCTTGGCAAAGAAGGAGGAAGCCGTGAGCAGCCTCCGGAGACAGCACGAGGTGAGTCCCGCGGTGGCGGCCTGCGGGAGGGGCAGCCCGGGCCTGACCACGTCGGGTGCGTGTTGCAGGCGGCGATGAAGCGGGCTGACCACCTGGAGGAGCTGCTGGACCAGCGCAGGCGGCCATTCCCCAGCGCCAAGTGACTGCCCACCAACACGGCGTGGACAGGCCGTCAGCAGCGGGGCTGGGGGTCCTGGCGGGAGATGGACGCTGCCCCGGCCGCCCTCCATCCCTCTGACCCGAGTGCGGTGTCTGGCGGGCAGAGCCCCGTGGCTGCGTTTTAACAGTAAAGAGATGTTTCTTAACACCATGCGCGCCCTGCCTCGTGTCTGTCCTGGGCTGGGGCCGGGGTGGAGGCTGCCAGGGGCCCCTCCGCAGAGCGGCCAGCCAAGGGGTGTCCTGGCCCAGCTCTGCCTTCAGCCTGACTCCCCGTGTCCCTTGCCCAGTCCCGCCCAACCCCGGCTGGCATCCTCTGTTCCAGCCTGGCCCTAGCCGAGCTCCCCAGCACCCACGGCCCCTCGCCTGCAACCTCCCGCGGGAAGGAGCGCTGAGCCTCCCCCGACCCCTGCCGGGTGCCCCCGTCCACAGCCCGCTGCTGGAGCCCTGTGGAGACGGGCTCTGGACGGGCCTGCCCACGAGGAGGGCGGGGGCCGGGGAGGGTGCAGCTCCTCGGGGGGCTTGCTGTCCCCTCCTGCGGGGCTCTGTCGCTGCTGCCACCCCAGGACTAGGGCAGGACTAGGGCAAGCCTGCGCTGGCCAGGAAGGCCGCCCGCTGCCACGGCGCTGGGGCCCCCTGCTGGCCAGGAAGGCCGCCCGCTGCCACGGCGCTGGGGCCCCTGCTAGCACGGCTGCTGCAACCCCTCACCACTGACGGCCCTGGGGGATCTGGGCTCTTGCTGGCCGAGTCCTAGCGAAGGCCGGTCTCGGTGCTCGGAGGCCAGGGGTGCGTGTCGGGGCCTCGGCCTTCGTGTCTGCGCACACGGCTTCCCCAGGAGGGCAGGATGCCAGGCCACTCCCACCGACCCCTCAGAGCCCAGCCCAGGGGCACAGCAAGCCCAGGCCTCGCTCTCTCACACACATGCAGCAGGGCCAAAGGACGTAGGAGTCCGGCGTACGGGAGAGCGGTCTGGGTGCCAGCGGCTGGTGTCCAGATGGTACTTAAACCACAGAGTGGGAGCCGAGCAGGTGGGCGAGTGTTGGGGGAGCAGAGGCCTGGGGTGGGCCAGGTGGGGCTGTCCCCTCGGCAAAGTATGGGGAGAAGGGGACCACCGAGGGAAGGCAGGGGAGGCAGGGCTTGCGGCAGAGAACCAACCCCTAGACGCGTCCAGCCCGGGGTGCATGGCCCAAGGGATGTGCCAGGGCCCCTTGGCCACAGCCTGAGGCTGCAGGTGTTCACACGCTGCTGTGGGGACCCCGGCGGCCAGCGCAGCTCGAAGCCTGAGCAGAGCCCAGCAGGGCTGGGGCAGCGGGCAGGGGCCGGATGTACCCGCCCGCACGGCCTCCCGTTTCCTTCTGCACCCCGCGCACCCGCCCGCCACCAGCTGTCCCCAGAGACCCGAGACCCCGCTCCCACGCAGCCCGCACAGCACGCACACAAATGCACGGGCCACATCGTTCATTTAATGTTTCCTTCCATCTTGCCAGCACAGCTGTGTCCACCTCTCGGCTTCCTTGCCGGGCAGGCGCGTGGCCCCACTGCCCCTCCAGGGCCCTCGCCGGCCGGGGCTGGGCGTGGCACTACTTCTTCTTTGGATATTTCTCTTTTTTGATTAGTTCAGAAAATTCTAGAGTAGGAGACAGATTTCTAGTAAATAACCGCCTGCCCTGTGCATCCCCCAGCCCTACAGACTCGGGGGCAGGCAAGCCCTATTTATGAGGGGAGAGGGGCCTGAGCCCTGAGGAGAGAGCAGGAGGGAGCAGCCCGCGTGCCTGGGGCATCAAGCCAGCCCCTCGGGGCTCAGGTGGACCGGGTCTCCTTGGGGACCTCCAAGTCCCCTTCAGAGCCTTCTGAGCAGGTGTTCCTGTGACCGTCCTGCTTTTAGTGAGGACACTGAGGCACAGAGAGGCCGAGGGCTGAGTCCTAAGAAAGCTCTTGGCCTGCTAAACCTTGAGGCCACCCCATATCAGGGGCTGCTGGCGTCTGCGGGCAGGAAGTGGAGGCCCCAGGGTGAGGGTGGGCCTGCAGCTGGCAGGGGCGTCTGGGGGCCAGTCTGAGCCTGTGGTCTCCCTTACCCAGGGCCACCCTGGCTGCTCTCTGGCCCAGGGCCAGCAGCTGGGGGTGGGGTGGGGGAGGGACAGGATAATGCAGACCCCAGGGCAGCCATGGGGAGCCTCAGGGAAGGCCTGTGGTCCCCCCTCCCTTCACCCACCCACACCCATGCCCCTGGGCTGCAGCCCTCAGCCCACCCCACCTCCTTTCCCATCCACCTGCAGCGCCTCAGGCCCTGGTCCCGCCCCCCCTTGGAGCACCCCCCTCCCTGTCAGGCTAATCTACCACTGACCCCCAGCCCGAGGCTGCGCAGGTGACCTTCCCCAAAGCTGCTCAGGCCCGCTCAGAAACCTGCAGCCGCCCCCTCGGCCCTGCCCCACTCAGCGTCTCTGAGACTCAGTTTCCCCGTCCGTGAGTCAGGGCTGATGGTGTCCACCGCAGGTGGCCACGAGAGTCAGGGGGAGGTCCGTGCCCAGCAGTGCGGAGCCGCTCGGCTGGCCGCGGGGCAGCCCGCGCCGGTGCAGGTGGCCGCAGGGCCGGGGCCCTGGAGACGCCCTCGCCAGCACCGCCCACCTTCGAAGTCGATCCTCCCGTCCCCGTCTGTGTCTGCGGCCTGGATCATGGCCTCGGCCTCCTCGTCTGTCAGCGGGGCGGTGGGCCCGACGCTGGGGACAGTGGACAGGATGTACCTGGCAAGGTGGGCTTGGGTCAGAGCCAGGGCCATCGCTCTGTGGCCCGGTGGTGTACAAGGTGCTTGCACTCCACTTTGGGGCGGGGAGACAGGACCGACTGGAGACGGGTGCCAAGTGGGCTTGGCCTGGTGCTGTCCCTCTGGCCTGGGCCGCCGGGCCCTGCCTCCCGCAAAGGCCCCCTGGAGTGGGGGCCTAGGTCTGCTGGGGTGGGCACGGTAACGGGGACCAGGCAGGGGGCCCCGGGCTCAGCACCCCCGTCCCCTGCCATGGCTGTTACTTGATCTCGTTCCACTCGATGAAGCCGCTCTTGTCCTTGTCCAGGGCCTGGAAGGCCTTGCGGATGGCGCCCTCCAGCTGCCCCGAGGTCTGGAACTTCTTCATGTACTCGAAGAACTTGAGGTAGTTGAAGGAGCCTGGGACAACAGGTGCGGGTCAGCGGGGCTGCCTCGTGTGAGGCCTGGGTGGGGGACCCCTGCCCTGGGGTGGGGTGCCAGGGCCGTCCCTCCCCTGTGTGTCTGGGGCCCGTCAGCCCTGGGAAGTGGGAGCTCGCGGCCGGGCTCCTGTGTCCACTGCTCCTTCAGCCGTGGCCGGGCCGGCCGGGGGCGAGGGGCAGTGTGTGGGGGGTGCCGTACCGTGGTGCCTCATGTCCGTGGGCAGCAGCTCTATGTCCTTGTCCGACAGGGCCGTGCCCAGAGCCAGGGCTATCTTCTTCATCTGGGAGGAGAAGTCCTCGTCCATCCTGGTTCTGTGGGGGGCAGGGGGTCGGCTGGGTGGGCGGGCGCAGCAGGAGGGGCTCCGCTTGCTCCCAAGTGGGGCTCCCAGGGGCCCAGACCAGACCCCCCATTGCCCCAGGGCTGCAGAAGACAGCTGGAGGGGTCAGCCGTCCAGCACCCTCAGGGCCACTGGCCTCGCAGACGCCCCTTCGCCCAGGGCCCTGAGGAAGACGAGTCTGAGCCCCCACCTCTTGCTGGAAGTGTGACCCCCACGTCACAGAAGGGCCCGAGGGTCTGAGATGGTGGGCGATGTACAGGAGTTTCCTCCCTCTGCTCAGAAGAGGTGGAGGCGGCAATGATCTGACCCCTCGGTGCTGCTGGCAACGGCCCTCGTCCCAGGCCCATCTCAAAGCTGCCTCCTCTGGGAAGCCTTCCTGGTTACCTCAAGCCCCACTTCCTCTGACCGAGACCCAAGGCCCAGGGCCTTGGCCTCACTGTCCCAGACCCCAGTCCAGTGGGCCCCGGTAGTCCTGGCTGGACGCTGAGCCCCTGTCGGGGGTGTGCTGGGCACGGCCAGCCTGGAGCTGGCCCTGGACAGAGCAAGGCCCAGAACCCCATCCCCACAGGGTGACCACTGCTCCTTTCTCAGGCCCTCAGGGCCAGCCTGAGGTGCATCCGCCCACGGCCTCTGAGGAGGCGCACACGTCACTGTCCCTCAGTGCTGGGCAAGCGCCACCGAGACAGGCAGGGGTCCCAGCCGGGCAGGCGGGGGTCTGGGCACCGGCGAGGGGCCACAGCGAGGACCAGGCTGTCCTGTGCCCCTCATGGCAGGCAGCACCTTGTGACCCGCCGGCATCTCTGGTTGCTCTCCCCAGGGGGCGTTGGGTTCTGGGGCTCAAGGCAGAGCAGCTATTTCAGAGGCTCCTTGGCCGTCTCGAAAGTTCACAAGTTCACGGGGTGGTGGAGCCTTCTGGAACACACTCCTGTCCCGGGGAGTGGCAGCCCGGCGGCCTGCGGGTCTCAGCGGGGGGGGTAGTGGCTGCAGGAGTCTCCACTTTCCTCCCAGTGGAGAAGCCGCCGGTCGAAGGCCGTGCTCACCCTGGCTGCACCGCGGGGGGCAGGAGCACTGGACACACCCCGGGACGGGCCCTGCCTCCCACCCCGGCTCCCCCAGCCGCTCTGGGCTTCCGGCGCCTCACTCGTGAAGTGGGCCGAATCGCGTCCGCCCCTTCACGGGGTCACGCGAAGAGCCATGAGGGAAGGCGGAAGCTGGGGAGAGGGCTTTGGGCCTGCAGTGGGCCTGGAGCTGGGTCCCCACACGTCACCCCTGGTGACCAACTGCTGTGGCCCACACGAGGGACAGGCTGTGTGGTCACTGAGATCAAGGGCAGGCCTGGGCCCCAGGGGCCCATCAGACGGGTCCCACCGTGCCACACCTTGAGATGAGCCCCGATTCTCATCTCCCACCCCCAGAATCTCGGGGTTCCTTCTGGAGGGAGAGGACACCTGCCTGCCACTCAGAACCTGCCAGAGGCCAGTGTCGCCTCTTTGTGGGGGGCTGGCCCGAGTCTCGGCCAGGTCTGGTCGCGTCCAGGGTTGACATCTGTCTGCAGAGTGCATGGGTGCCCCGGACTGCTCACTGCCTCCTCCCCCACGCCCAGCCAAAGGCAGGGGAGCGGAGATGGGGGCGGGCGGGGCCTGGGAACTGGGGCTGCTCTGGGGCCTGGGCTGGAGGCTCCCCTGGCAAGTTCTGCCAGGGAGCGCCGTGGCATTGGGGGGGCTGCAGCCCCCGGCCCAGCCTCCCGGGGTTCTCAAAAAGGCCTCCCTGCCTCCCTTCCCATCTCTCTGGCCCCAGCTCACGGCCCCACGGTCAGGCCCGCACCGGCCCACGCTGCAGACCAGGCACACGAAGCTGCCTTTGGCCTGGAGCTTCCTCGGGGCTGCCCCTCCCCTCCCTGCACCTTCTCCTGCCTCCCCTGCACCTCACTAGGGTCCCCGCAGCCCCCGGGGCCTCCCGTCGCCCCGCGGGTGAAGCCCGGGCCCCAGGCTCCCGCCGCCTCTCCTGAGCAGGGCTCACCTCTGCCCAGCTTCCCTCGAGGTCCCGGGAGGCAGTCAGGCTGGGCCGCTGAGAGGCTGCGGGGCATCCGGCTTTTATACCTGCGGCCACCAGGCCTGTTTACAGCGAGGGCTGCAGCTGTCCCTCCGCCCCTCCCGGGGACTCCAGCCTGGCACCGGTGGCCCCCAGGGGCTCCGTGGCACTTGGCACATCCACACAGGGCTGGGCAGACTGACCATCGGCAGTGCCTGGCCTCCCTGAGCCTGGGGTGGGGGTGGGGAGAACGGGCAGAGTTTCTGCTGCACGAAGGTTGCACAAAGGTCCCTTGCCCGCTGGCGTCACAGAGGTGAGGGACTGTGGCGGTCCTGGAGACGGCCGGCGGGGCCTGCCAGGCTCACTCGGCATGCGGGCTGGAAGGGGAGGTCCCTCTCAGGCCAGGTTGGCTCTGCCCGGCACAGGGAGCAGGGCTGTGTGACCCTGGCAGGGCTGGCCCCTCTCCCTGGGTAGGGCAGTCATCAGGGTGGGAATGGCAGGGGGACCAGAGAGGGACACAGCACCCAGGGCCCCTTCCAGCCATGGCCCGCCTGGGGGGCGGGGCCTCGCCATCCACTCTCCGTGTTTCACAAGCACGCTGTGTCCCAGCTCCGATGGGACAGCGTCTGGGGCAGCCTCTCCCCACCCCGCACCCCAGGTCCCCTCTCTGCTGTGCCCGCCCCGGCTGCCATCCCCCCTCGCCCCCACCCCCGCCACACTGAGACCTGCGTCTGCCCTGGGGCCGGCTACCGCGTGGCTGCAGCCTCGGCCAGCGTGTTAGGCAGGCACGTGAGGACACTCCAGGGCCTTCCTTGGCTAGCCACCTGCTGCTGGACCCCGCACAGGCCCCCGCACGGCGCACCTGTCATTAGAGACGCCGTGTGGATGTGCGTCCGTCTGCGGGAGGAGCTGTGTCTCCCGCTCACGAGAGAGGGAGGGAGCGTCGGGCGAACGAAGGCTGGACGACCCCGCGGGCCGGCCGAATTCGTCCCCCGAGAGGTTACCCTCAGGCTCTCCGCCGCGCTGGTGTGGCCACCGCCCTGCGCGTCCGCTCTCACGCCGGCCTTGACCCCGCAGCGGCACTGACCCCCTCGGTGTGTGCATCCACCGTGGACTGGTGCTAGCGTGGAGGGCACAAAGCTCACGGAACCTCGACGTCCACGCCGGGTGGAGGAAGCCCCGTCAGCGGCCGCTCGGCGCGTGACTCCGTTTGTACAACGTGTCCAGGAGAGGCCGGTCCGGAGACCAGAGAAGGAGACGTCCTTGCCCGGGGTGGGAGGAGTGGGAGATGGGCAGCGAGTGTCTTTGGGGAGACGAAAACATTCTGGAGCTGGAAGGAGCTGATGGTCACGCACCACGAGTTTGCTGAATGCCACTGGCTCGTTCACATTAAAATACTTTTTTTTTTTTATGTTCTGTGAATTTCACCTCGGAAAAAAACAGGCAGAGTGAAAAGCAATATTTTTAATAAAGCGTAAATTTAACAAAAAGCATAAAGGAACAGCAGCACCGGGTCCTGTGAGGCGGAGGCACCGCGAGTGTGTCCCAGAGCCCCGTCTGCCACGCCAGCCCCGCCTGGGCCACCAGACCGGGGGGGTTGGGGAGCCTGGTGTCGGTTCCCAGGGTGGGAGGGCCCAGGCAGGCTCCCGGACCCAGCACCTGCCCCACGCTGACGGACAGCCCGTCCCCTGGGCCGCCCCTCCGGTTTCACTTCTATCCACAGTTGGGGCGCCCTCCCTGCCTACAGTCCTGGCCTGGGTCGCTGGCCCTGCTCTGGCTGAGCTGGCCTGGAGGGGCCACAAGGACCATCTCACTGCACTGGGGACACTATTGTCCCCCTGTGCCTAGGCATGGCAGGCACTGGCCCCTCCTGCCTGGACGGACTGCAAGGAGGGGTGTCCTGCTCCGGGCGTCTCCGGCTGCAGCTGGGCCTCTGCCACCCTGGGGGCCGGCCCTCCCCGAGACACCTAGGAGGAACTGGTCGGCTTAGGACCAAGCCCTTGCCTGCCGCGCCTCCTCCCGGATCCCGCATGGCCCCTGTTGCTCTGGCAGCCAGGGCAGCTGCGGTCAACACCTTCCCTTTCCTGGAGGGCGGGCACTCTCGGTGGCTGTGCCTCTCCTGCTGGGACCTTTCTGGCAAATGCCACCCCCTGCAGAGCAGGGCTGCAGCGGGGGCTTGTCACGGAGGGCCCTGAGGTTGGGGGCCACCTCCTGGCAAGTTCAGAGCGAGGGCGGCCCTTCCCCTTTGCAGTGGCACCCCTGTCCCCAAACACAGGCAGGGGTGTGGACAACGTGAGCACAAGGGGCACCTGTCCCCTCCCCCCACCCCAGGCCAAGGCGCATCCCGAGTGGTAGCAGGAGAGTGGGCAGGGGGCAGCCTAGGGGTGTGGTGGGGGGAGCCGGCCCTGTGGTGAGTCCTGGCAGGCGGGATGTCCAGATGGTGGGTTTGCGGGCTGGATCCGGGCAGCCTCCTGTGCAGAAATGATGATGGGACTTGTTATTGCGGGGGACAGGGGGGCTCGAGAGGTGCCGACCCTGTCCCAGGGCCCTGCCTGTGTCCCTGGCCACTCCCTCCCTCCTCGTCAGTACCCACAGGTGGGACCTTGTTTGTAAACGGGGTCTTTGCAGATGTGCCTGGGTTGAGATGAGGTCACACTGGGCCAGGGAGGCCTTAAGGCCTATAACGTGTTCCTTACAAGAACAGGAGGGTCCCAGGAGAAGCCGCGTGACCACAGAGGCGCCCCAGCCTCCATGCGAGAGTGCGATGCTTTGCTCCCCCCCCCGCCCCCGGTTTTCCGCATTCGTTTTGGTGAAGACGATGCCGCGAACAGCAGCTGCCTTGATGCCCACGTTTGTGTTTGCCGGCTTTGTTGGACTATGATTCGCATCCCGTAAAGTTCACCGTTTCGGGGTGCACGATGCAGTGTTTTTGATGTTTCATCTCTCTAGAATTTGGGGGTTTGCAGCCATAGCTGCTTTCCAGTTCCAGGACACTGTCGTCACCCCACGGAGGCCCTGTCCCCTCCACAGCCACTGCCGCCCGGGGTCTCTGGGAGCACCGACTGCTCCGAGCACGGTGGAGCCTGGCGGCCCTGCCCCTGCGCCCGGCTTCTCACTGATCACGTGGGTCCTCGTGCGGGCCAGCGCCTCCCGCCTTTCCGGGGCTCAGGGACATGCCACCGTGGTGACCACTCACCTGTCACTGGGGATACTCACTGAGTTTTTGGTGCCTCACCCATCTCACAGGGCCCCCGCCCCACACACCCCTGCATGTGGGGGGCCTCCCCCACTCCACGTGGGGCCCGGGCTCTCCTGGGTCTCGTCTGCGCCCAGCGACCCCCCTCCGCAGACAGGGCCCCAGCTGCCCCGGCCCCCTTGGGTCAGCACCTTCTACGGAAGGTGCTGTTCCCACACCGTCCCCAGCATGGGGCAGACCGGACTTGCCCTTGACGCCGTCAGCCACAGATGCCGCTGTGACCCCACACAGACAGCCCAAGGCCCCTGCCCTGCTCTCTCTCTCTGTCTCTGAGCACTCCATGTCCTGCGACAGAAAGGGCAGGAGGCCGTGTCCAGCCAGCCTGGCCTCTGGGTGTGGGTGGAAGTGCGTTGTGACCAACCAGTGCCCAGGGCAGTGGCCACTTAGGTGAGTGGCACCCTGCCCCCACCACTGTTGGGCTGGCCCCGCTTGGGCCGTGGAGGGCTCTGGGGTGTCCTGCCTACCCCAGGGAGGGGGACACATCTTCGGGGTCTTCCTGCCATCAGGGGGTCAGCAGAAGCCAGCAGTGTCACCTCCACACTGGCAGATCCCCTCCCTGCCACCCTCACCCCTATGCGCCCTGTTCATGGGGACCTATCGCTCTCCCGGCCTTTGTCCCAGTGCTGGACAAGGGAGGCGACTGGCCCAGGGCATGCAGCACGGCTTTGCCACTGGAGCTCAGGTCCCCTGCTCTTTCTCAGAGGCAGGGACAGTGGCCCCGAGGCCACAGAGCCGTCAGGAGGCCCCCCCAGTCCCCAGCTCTGCCCTCCCCAGGGCCACCAGGCTCTGTCCTGCCAATCCACCTCGCCATGCCAGCCGAGGGTCAGGCTCATGGCTGACTCGGATGCCTTGGGCTCAGGGGGACCTGGAAAGACAGCAGCTCTGGTCCCCAGCTCCAGGTAGCATGCAGACAGACCCACCCCCTGAATTCCAGCACCAGCCTCCCTGCCCTGCTCTGGGCCAGCAGCCAGAGCTTGGGAGCCGGCCACACACGGTGGCACTGGCTGCAGGGACGGACCGATGGCGGGGGAACATGGAGCACCCCCAGGTCACTAGTCACATGCCAAGGGAGCAGCAGGTTCCGTTCTGGTGGAGCCTCAGAGAACCCCAGTGCACGGGGAGAGGTGGGGTCACGCTGGTCCGACGAGCGAGCACTGGACCTGGAGCGCCGGTGGTCCGGTTCTGCCCACCTGCACCCGGAGGAGGACCTGCGACCCCAAAGTCCCCGAGGTCCGTGTGCCTGTGCATGCACGCGTGTCTCATGTGCATGTGTGTTCACATGTGTGCGTGTTGTAGGTGCACATCTGTGCAATGTGTCCCATGCACCTGTGCATGCACACATGTGCGTGTGTGCATGTGTGTGCATGCATGTGCATGTGTGCGTATGTGCAAGTGTGCATGTGTGTGCGCAGGTGTGCGTGTGCGCAAGTGTGGATGTGTGGGTGCGTGTGTGCGTGCGTGTGTACATGTAAGTGCGCGTGTGTGCAAGTGTGGATGTGTGCATGTGCGTGTGTGCGTGCGTGTGGGCGCGCACAGGCTGGGCTGCTGAAACTATCATGGCGCACAGAGGTCCTGGACAGAAGAGGCCTAGGTCACTGGTCGTCTCCCCTGCCTGTCCCCAAGGAGCCTTCCTGGCCTCGTGGGTCCGGGCGCCGGGTCCCTGTCCTGGGCGGGAGAGGCCCTCCACATGGCGGCCTTGCCGTCTCAGGCTGCCTCCTGGATGGGAAGTGGAGGCCCAGACCGGGCACGCAGCCCCTCACACTGGGCGCCCTCTGGGATCACAGCGCTCGCCATCCCTGCCAACCTGGTGGCCTCCGACCCTCCTGGCCCTGGGATCTGAGTGCCTCCTGCCCGCAGGGCCCTCCACCAGCCACCTTCACTTGTGACTCCTCCCTCAATAGAGCCTCTTAGAGCAGTGGTTACCCCATCAGGGCAGTAAGAAGGTTCTTGGAAACCTGGTGCTCCACCACCGGCCTGAGGCCACCCACAGCAGGGACCCCTAATATCTGGGGGAAAAGGGGTCCCAGGAGGCACCACCTTGGAATAAGAAGGGTGCATTCTGGGACCCACGTCTCCCAAGGATCGACTGGCCCTTGCATCCTTTGTCCCTGACCACCCCTGCCCGTAACATTGATCCTTGCTCACCCCAAAGCCTGTGGGCCCTGCTGGGGGAGGCGCCCCCTCCTCCTGTTCCCGCGGCAGCCGCCCCCACCCCCAGCTGGGCCAAGCCAAGGGGCTGTGCTCATCGGGGCCAGCGAGCGAACTGAGTGGATGAAGGAGAGTGACTCTAGTTACAGAAAACTTAAGTATCTGCTACACTGTAACCCACCGGTTCCCACGGTGGGGGGAGGGGCCTTGGTCCCCAGGCCCCTGCCGCCTGAGCCCCCGCCCGCCCAGCTGCCCAGCTGCCACCACCACAGCGGTGCAAGATGGCGCGGCAGGGCGCGCGGCGGCGGGAGGGGACGGTCCCTCGGTGCCCTGCGCCGCCGCGCCCGCCCCAAACGCCCGGCGCCGATCACGCCCGGCGGGGGCGGCCGCTCCTTCGCCGCCGTTGTCGCAGCGTGGCACGGGCGCAGGCGGGGTGCGAAAACAGCCCCCGCCCGCCAGCGCGGGCGCCGCCCAAGGGACGCGGGGCCGGACCCCAGTCTGCCTCCGGAGCTGCGCGCACAGGCCCCGTGCCGGCTCGACCCCGTGCGCGTGGGCCCCGGCGCGTCCCCGGCCGCCCCGCGCGCGCTTCCGTGTTCCTGCGTGCCACGGCACCCACCCCCGCGTGCGCCGTGGCCCCGCGCCCCCGCGCCTCCGCGCCCTCCCCGCCCGTGGCCCCAGCCTGCAGGTCCCCGTCCGCGCGGCTCCGTGTCCCCCGGCCGCGGAGGGAACCCCCGCCCCCCCGCGCGCGCTCCCGCCAGTGTTTTCGGACTGCACCAGCCCCGGAGCCCGGCGGCGCCGCGGCCGGCCGGGCGGAGGCACCTCCTCGCCTGTCGCCGCCGCCCGCAGGCGCAACCACACCGGCACCCCGCGGGCCCGCACCGCGCCAGCCCCGCGGCTGCGGCTGCGGGCGCTCGGCGGGCGCGGCGGGCCGGGCGCGCTCCGCACCTGCAGCGGCGGCGCCGGGCGATGGCGCGGCGCGGGCCGGGGCCGCGGGCGTGCTGAGCGCAGCGCCGCCCGCCCCGGGTGCCCGCGCGCTGCCGGCCCTGGCCATGTCGTCGTCCTTCTTCAACCCCAGCTTTGCCTTCAGCTCGCACTTCGACCCCGGTGAGTCCGCCGTCTGCGCTGCCCGGCCAGCCTCCGCCTGCTGCGCTGCCCCATCCGCCCGTGCTGTCCTGTCCTGCCCCTGACCCCCACTGCGGACATGATGCTTCCTGAGCCGCTGGTTCCTATTTTGCATGGAAATTAACCCTTTCCCCACCCGGAACAGAGCCCCAGGACTGGCTGTCGGCAGGACCTCTAGAGGCCAAGGACCAGCGTAGGTGGTCAGGCCTCGGGCTGGCACCCAGCACAGCTGAGGCCTCCAGCAGCGGGTGGGCAGCAGAGGTGCCCCCACCCGGTGTCTCTGTGGACGTTTCTGGCACAGGTAACTGGGGCAGGAGGGCCTGTGTTTGCCCCAGGTGTCCCCAGGAGAAGGTGGCGGGGACTGCGGGCCCTGGGGAGGGATAAGCAGTCCCCCTGGGGCCCGAGCTGCTGCGGCCCCTCGCTGGTCCACGTTCTTGGTGTGGGAGGCTTCTTCCCTGCCTGGCGCCCAGCACCCCGTGTGCAGAGGCGGGAGCAGCGGCCGGCCCACAGACAGAACCTCCCAGGCAGAGGCGCAGAAGAGATGGGCCTTAGTGGGTACCCAGGTCCCCCAGAGAGCGGGGGAGGGGGGAGGCGGGGTGGCACTGTCAAGCTGGCTGCAGGGGACCTGGGGCCAGGCCTCTCACCCTCCCAGGCTGGTGGCCCCAGGAGTGTTTACCCATGGCCGCCTGGCCTCCTGGCAGCAGGCACGTGCAGGGGGGGGCCAGAGGTAGCACAGACCGACCTGCACTTGTCACCTGTGCCTTTGCTAGCTCTGGCCCCCCTTCCCCAAGTGGGAAGTAAACCCCTGCCCTGGAATCAGGGCCCAGGGGCCCAAAGTCCCACCTGCATGTCACCGGGCTCTGGCACAGTCGAATCCAGCCCAAACAAAGCTGGACCCACACGTGACGGGCTCTCCTGGGTCCCCTCGCTGGAGCAGGGCCCGGTGCGGGCGGCCATGCGCGGGGTCCCTGGGCTCGGCCCCGTCCGAAGGCATGTGCTCCTGCGGGAGGGCCGGCGGCAGGGCTGTCTGCACAGCTGATGTCCCAGAATCCAGGTGGAAAGCCTGGCTGGGCCCCGAGGGCAGGAGGTGGAGGCAGCCCCGCCGAGCCCCACGCCCAGACAGACAGGCTCAGGGACAAGAACCCTGTGCTCTGGCAGGGCCTGCCGGGAGGAGGGGTCCCGCCTCAAGAGTGCAAGCTTTGGACCTGTTGGGGTGCGGGTGCCGGTGCTGACTGCAGGTGGGGGAGGCCCTGCCCGCACCCTGCCTCTCACACTGTCTGTGGGGCCCGGAATGCCTGGTGTGGGGTCCTGCACCCCCTGCCCCCCGCCTGGTGTGTCGGCACAGCACAAGCCCCTCCCCCACCTCAGAGAAAGATCCGCTTTGCCTCTCGGGAGCTTGGGGTAAACAGCTGTGATGAGTGTAATTACAACGTGTCGGTTTGATGACTTTCAAGGAAAAGTCAGGAGCTGAGGGGTGGGCTCCTCTTCCCAGGTCAGTGGACAGGAGGCTGTGTCCCTCTGTGGGCGACAGGCTGGGCCGCAGGGCTCCTGTTGGCCCCATGTGGTGTTCGGGGGAGAGGTGGGTCCCCTGCTTTCGTGCTAACCACCCAACGTCCAGAGCAGCCTCCCAGCCCCGGAGGCCCACAGCCCAGCCTCAGCAGCCTGAGTCTTGGTTTGCTTGTCTGTGAAGCGCAGTCATGACGTCCACCCCGCAGGCCTGGGTGGGGGGTAAGTGCCTGGTGAAAACCTGACACTCGCTAAACAGACAGGCATTTTGGAGGGGGCGCTGTGTGGAGACAAGGCCACAGTGGCCTTGTGGTGTTTCTCCGGCCCCGAAGTGGAGAGATGGCTCTTTTGAGGTTTGCGCGTGTCTGTGGGGGAGCCTGCTGCGGGTCCACCAGATGCAGAGGGTAGGGGACGCTCGTGGTCACGGCTGAGTTTGCCTCTGTGTCACTTGGCAGTCAGGGGTGGACGGAGGGCCGCGCGCGGGACGAGGGACCTCACCGCGTCACTCCGCCAGGCACGCGGCGCCCGGCGGTGGCAGCGCTGTGGAGAGCGGAGGGTGCTGAGTGTGAGGCTCTGGCCCTAGGCACACTCTGGAGCGCGGCCTGGGGCGGGGGGCCCGGGGGGCAGTGCCGCACGGGTTGCCATGCTTTCTGGGCAGGAGTCTGGGGCGGGCGTGCGGACACCGTCTCCCCCGAGCTTCTCCCCGAGGACACCCAGGGTGGTGTGCCAGCCCCTTCCTGGCCTTGAGCCCCTCTCCGTCCACAAAGTGCCCACCGCCGAGGGTCAGGGGTCGGCTAACGGGGCCAGCGGTGCAGGGTTGATGGGTGGCACGTCCCCAGGCGGTGCGGATCAAGGCCGAGCCTGAGGCTGGGGCCACCTCTGATCAGTCAGCGAGACTAAGAGTTTGGGGGGGCTCGTGGACGACAAAGTGCTTCTGATGCACCCCTGCCCAGGGAGGGAGTTCCAGCCGGGCCTGGTTGCAGCTGGCGCATGAGCTGCTGCCTTGGGGCTTGGGACCCAGAGGGCCCCCCAGGAATGGGCTTGGGCAGGCCCAGGTCCTGCTCCCTGGCTGGGCCCTCAAACCTGTGGCCCCCTGCTTGCTGCCCATGGGCCTGGGCGAGGGTGGAGGCTGTCCAGGCCCCTCCCAGAGCGGCTCGGGCTGGGGCAGGAGCTGGCCCTTTGACCAGTGTTACCTCCCCTGCCCATGCTCAAGAAAAGCTGGCCCAGGGGGAAGCTGCGGCTGTTGGGTGGGTCTTGGGGTGCGTGCCGGGGGCAGGTCCCGGTCCCCTCCAAGCAGGGACCAATGGGAGACAATTTCTTTGTATTCTAGCACCTTCTCCAGGAAGCCAGGCTCTGCCCGTCCCTCCCTGGGGCTGTTTCTCCCCCACGGGCCCCTGTACCCACACACATGTACAATGCTCACATGCCTGCACATGCATGCAAACATGCAACAAATCCTCCAGCACACCTGCACCTCACACAACACACACGTACACACAGCCACACATGCCTGCACATGCATGTAAATATGATAGGTACCTACGTTTGCATGCACACTTGTAAACACGCAATAAACCCTCCAGCACACCTGCACCTCACACACACGCTCACATGTACAACACCCCATCACATGGGTGAACACGCGCCTGTGCCCCTTGCACATGTGTGCTCATACATGTGCAGCTGTGCACACGCCAGCTAGGGCCTGCTTCTTAAAGTGTTCAGTCACCTCCCTGAGTGTGGCTGCCCCCCCACCCCCGCTCCCAGGCAGCCTGTCTGGGCCATCGCAGTGGGTGGTGTCCGTGCCTCCCTCAGCTGGGGCCAGGGACGGGGGCCCCGTGCCCCAGAGCGAGAGTCGGGGTCTCCTGAGGGTTGCGCTGGGGTTAGACCATCAGCTGGGGCCATGAGGGGGCAGCCGCCCCGAGCCGGGTATGGGGGCCTCCTGGGAGGACGGGGCTGCTCTCCGCCCCCAGCCCTGGCGGCCTGGGCTTGTTGCCAGGAGGCCCCGAGCCCCTGCTCCGGCCATGCCAGAGGAAGTGGCAGGATGGGGTGGGCAGGGCCCATGCCCTGGGCAGTCCGGGGTCACCTGTCCCATGGTGTGTGAGGTGGGGCAGCAGGTGGCCTCACAGTGTGGCCTGGCCAGCCTGGCTTTGCTGGCTCCTGGCCAGAGTGTGGGGCCCCTCCCCCCAAGGGCAGGCACTGCAGCTCCCACCCACTCAGGCCTGGGTCTTGGGCTGGCTGGGGGCCAACCTGCTCACCCCAGCGAGCCCAACCAGGGGCAGGGGGCTCGGGGTCTGAGCCCCAGGCTCTGCTGAGCTGCCCCCACGCCAAGGCCAGCATGGGAGATGCAGCCGGGTGGGGCCAAGGAGGCCGCCCTGAGTCCTCCTGGGGAGGGGAGCTGGGGCGGGTCCCACACAGCTTCACTCTCCCTCCGGCCAGCTCGAAGTTCTTAGCATTGTGAACAGGGCTGCGGACTCTGCGGCCGGTCCTTGGGGGCGCATCCAGCAGGGTGTCTGGGTGCCCTGTCGCGTCTCCCCTGACGCCGTGTCGGTGGCCTCAGGCTGGTAGCTTGCGACCGGCACACCCCAGGAGCCGGCCAGCGCCACACGTGGACGCCCCGTGCTCCCTCTCCCTCACGCTCCTCCCCAAAGAGCCCGTATGGCGCCTTTGCTAGCGCACGGTGGTGTGGGCCGTCCTGTGTCCCCGGCTGCGGAAATGGTTTTGGCAGGAGGCAGGCGTCCCCAGGGGCGGTGTCTGGCCCCCAGATGAATGGCCTTGGAGGAAGGGTCCTGCCCGGAGCCCTGGGTGGTGGAGGGAGCTGTCCCAGCCCCTCGGCGGGCGCTGCCCCCGATGCCCCTCCCCAGCTGGCCTCACCCCAGAGTGGAGCTGGGAGGTGATCTCCTGCCCCCGCCCTGTCCCCCTGGTCTCATCCTCGGCTCCGCACAGCGCAGTTGGTCTGTGAAGAGGTTTGGAAGGTTCTGGGCTGTGGGCAGCGGGCACAGCCTCCGGGCACAGCTGCCCCCAGGCCCCTGGGGTGGAGCCTGGGCAGCTGTGGATGTGGGGCCAGCTGCACCCCACACAGAGCCCGGTTCAGCGAGGAGGGTGGGCCTCAGTTTCCCTGCCCGGCTGCAGTCAGGGCCAGACGAGAGCTTGGGGGTGTCAGCCGGGACGGGGGCCACCCATGACTGCGCCTGGCATGGTCCAGCCCCCAGGCAGGGGACACCTTGCAGATGGCCCGGGGGGCCGGGGTGCGGGGGTCTGCGCACGCGCATGTGGGCCGGGCGTGCGGCCGCGTTCGCCGCTGGGCCCGGAGCCTCGCTCACGGACAGCCAGCACTCCGGTCCTGTCCCTCAACCGTCCTGTCTGCCCCTGGCCCCAGAGAGTCCCAGGGAGGAGGGAGGGAGGCGGGCTGGGCCCTGGACTCGCTGGCTTCTGCCTCCACCGCAGGGGGCTGCCTGGTGGCTGCTTGGGGTTCTGTTCCCCCGGCAGAAGCGTCCGCGTCACGGGGCTTGGGCAAACCTTTGCTGAGAACCCCACAACCCCACACAGGCCCCGGGAGCTGGTCTGCCCCGCTGATGGCTTGTGGGGGTGTGGGGCGCCTTTCCCGCTCACCCTCCTGTCCCCAGAATCCCAGCCTCCTGCTCCCGCGGGGCTGGGGTGGGGGTGTCAGCGGCAGACGCTGGGCCGCTCTGGGCTCTGCCGACTCCCCGGGCATGGAGACCGCCGCCCCTGGAGCTTCACCCAGCGACGCGCCCGCTGGTCGCACAGTTCCTTCCTGCATCAGATCCTGTTTGCATCACCCTCGGGCATGGCGGACGGTGCCAGGATGTCCTCAGATGCCTGGCCGAGGCCCCGCCCCAGGCCTGCGGTGACCCCCCAAGCGTGAGCCCCCGCGGGCTGCACCGGCGCCCAGCAGCGTGGCCGGGTCACTAGATACACTGGGGTGCGTGCGCCGGGCTGGGGCGGGAGGCCCTGTCAGACGCCCTGGCTGCTCCCACTGGCACCGCCGGCCCGCAGGGGCTGGGCTGGGCTCTCCGTCCTTCGAGACGGGTGGCATGGTGCCATGGTGTTGGTGCAAGCCATGGGTGAAGCTCCCTAGGGGCCTCCTGGAGCCGGGAGGGAAGGTGACAGCCTTCGGGGCCTCGGAGCCCGTGTGTGTCCAGGTGCGTTACGGGATGGTGGAGATCAGGCGGTGCTGGGCTGTGCTTGAGGCCAAGGGCCAGGTGTGTGGAGCGGGCCAGCTGGCCCTGACCCTCCGGGCCGGGGGCATTCGAAGCAGCTCAGCCCCGGGGGTCTGAGAAGCCCCTCCTGCACGCGGGCAGGTGGGCAAGCCGGGGGCCAGGACGGGGCGGTGGGCCCTGGCCTGTGTGTTGTCGGCAGGAGAGGGGCCAGTCGCCACCTCATCTTCTGCCCTAGGGAGGAGCTTCCGGGCAATTTCAAGGGCCAGAGGGCGTGGCAGGGAGTGCGGCCAGCCCAGAGCTTGTCCGTGACCCTCCCCGCCTGGCCTCCCGTGCGCTGTTAAGGCAGGATGGGGTGTCTCGAGGTGGCCATGCTGGGGGACCCCGGGGCTGTCGATGGTGGACGTGCCCCCTGCTCCAGGAGGGTCTGGGCAGGTCCTGACGGGCAGCGGGGAATGCTGTGGGCCCTGGCGGCAGGGAGGGAGGGGCCCCTGGGGAGAGGGCAGCGAGCCGGGGACAGTGGGGGCACGTGCGGGGGCGGGGGCAACGCTGGGCCTCCCGATCTGGCCTTGACGGGCGTCTGACTGCTCGAACGTTTTTTAAGTTGCGGTCAATTTTATTTGGTGTAAAAATAGCCACTTTAAAGCAAGCCACAGTTGTCGTTTCGGGTTTTCACGTCTTTTTAGCGTTGTGCCCTTGCCCAGTTCCAGAATGTGCTGATCACCCCAGAAAGACTCGCTGTGCCCCCAGCAGTCGCTCCCTACCCCGGCCCCCCGGCCCCGGGCGACCTGCCGGTGTGGACACGCGTGTGGGCGGGGGCATGCGCCGAGTACCCGTGGGCTCGCCGTGGCGTCAGGCTCCACGGTTCTCCACGTCCTCACTGACCCCTGTTAAAGGTCACGGGGTCAGGTCACCCTCTGTTCTTCCGAGGAGCTGCCGGGCTGGGGAGTGGGCTGTGGCCTCCAAGCAGAATGTGGAAACTGAGGCACTGGGCGTTGAGGCTGGGGGGTGCGTGCTGACCGGCCCTGCCCTCCCTCCTTCCCGAGCGGTAGCTCCTGAGGGCCCTGTGCCTCGTCCCCCTGGGCAGGGGTTGGGCCCGGCCTGGTGGAGAGGGCAGTGAGGATGAAGGCGCAGAGGGGACCGGCCAGCAGTGCGGAGGGCTCGGAGGGGCGAGGGTGGGCCGTGCTTTTAGAAGAGGGCTCCAGTCCAGGGTGCCTCATGGCCCAGAAGCCGCAGACCCCCAGAGGCTGGGCGGGGTCCAGGTGGGGTGCGGGTCTGTAGCCTGGGCGGGGCGGGGGCTGGGAGGGGGCAAGAGGAATCCAGGGGCAGCTGAGGCCTCCGCCAGGGGCGGGGTGGGTGGGGGCTGGGGAGCGTTTGCTGTGTGGGGTGGGGGCTGCCTGGTTGGGTTTGAGGTGCTCACGGATACGAAGGGAAGGGTAGGGGCCAGGTGGCCATTGGGGTGTGGTGCCCCAGAGGTGCTGAGACCAGGGTGCGAGCCGGATGGGGTCGGGCAGGGGGTGGAGGCCGAGCGGGGGGAGGAGCTCCAGCCAGGGACAGCGAGGGGGCTGCCGATGGCCACCCCGGGGCCCGGGATGCGGCTCAGCCTGCTCCCCTTTCTGCCTGCCTGTCACTTGAGGTGGCCACAACTCAAGTCCCTCCGGGTGTGTCCACCGACCTCAGGACGGGGCCTGAGTCTCTGTCCCTCCTCCTGTCTGGTTCGGGCCACCTGTGTCTTCCATCTCTGCGTCCCATCGCTTCCCTGGGGAGGCCTAGCTGACCTTCACCGGGGGCCCCCTGGGTGGGCTTCCAGTGGGGGTTAGGGATGTACGGAGACCTGGTGGAGACTCCCCGGACCCCTTGAGGCCAGGGCAGGATCTGGCTCCGTTCCGTGACGGGGTCAGGTGTGGGTGATCGTGGAGTGTAATCATGCGCACCTGGCTGCAGACTCGGGGTGCTCCCGTAGAGGGCGAGAACGCAGGCAGCTGGGGAGCCCGAGGGCCCGGATCTCTCCCGCCCGCACTTAAGCTCCCAGACGGATTACTTGGATGGAGGTGGCGGGGTCCAGGGCCTCACGTAGCTCGAGTCACCTTCCAGGGGCTGTCTGAACCTGCACCCACCAGACCCCGGGCCGGCGTCACCCAGGGCCAGACACCGGCTTCGGACGGGTGCTTCCCCCTTCTGGGCCGACTTCGTTTAGTTTCCTCGTTCGTGTTTTGGGGTCTTGAAGCATTTTGTCACCTCCTGCTGACTGTGTGCCCTGCATGGTAATGACACAGGCCCGTGACGAGTTCTCTGTGAACCCTTTTCCTGGGTGGTTGTTGGCCTGGAATTTGGGGCTATCATTGAACGTGGATTTTATGTCGTCGAGCTTATCGCTCTTTGCCGACCCCTTTCATTGCTTTTAGTTAAAACTCCTTCTCCATCGAGAAGCCTGAGATTTACCCGTGTTCCTCTAAGGTGCCCAAATTCGACTTCCAGATGTCTGAAGCGCCTCAGGTGTGTGGGCTGAGGCAGGGCAGCTGGGCTCGCAGCGCGGCTCCGTGGGCGGCCCGGCGGGCGGCTCCCCGGCTCCCCCGCTCCGCCCCTGGTCACCGTGTTAACAGCCGCAGAGGCGCGTCCCCTCCCTGCGGCCCCCGGGAGCCTTCTGCCGCTGTGGGGGTCACAGGACTTGGCAGGTGGCTGCGGAGAGGGCGAGGGAGTTGAGGCGACTCAGACACACCACTCACCTGATGCTTGCGCCACCTGCTGGCAGAAACGAGTCACTTGTACTTTCACCTGCTGGCACCTGGTTCTGTCCTGAGCTGCACCCCAGAACCGCTCCGTCCCCCTCCTCCCGCCGCCAGGCAGAGCGCTCCCGGCTGGGTCTGTGGGCGGCTCACCGGACGAGTCTGCAGGGTGCCGAGTGCACCCCCTTGGGGAACCCCACCCCATACCGCTCCCAAACAGGAGCCCTTTGAGGAAGGGCCCTCGCCCCCCGGCACCCTCCACTGCCTCAGGGGCACTGTGGGGACCTGTTCCCCCAGAGGACCCTGGGTCTGGCCCCGCAGTCCCCTCCAGCCTGAACAGCTTCTTGTCTCCTCTCTCAACTGTCCCTGAGGCCGGGTGGTGGGTGTGGCTCAGGCCTGGTCCAGGAGAAGCTTCTGGTGAGGGCCTGTCACTCAGTGGGCTTTATTGCCATGCAGGCAGGGGGGGGGGGCGGGGGGACGGTGGTGGGGGCAGGGCAGGGGTGGTGTCCCAGAGCCCAGCCAGTCTTCCGTCTTCCGTGGGGCTGTGGGGTGTCCAGGGGGCAGGAGGGGCCAGGGCCAGGGGGACTCTAGGCCTCGGGGTCTGAAAAGAGGCTCCCCAGGCCCAGTGGCAGGGCCCTGAGGTGGCCCCGGGGGGCAGCAGAGATGGTGCAAGAGTTGGGGTTCCGAGCATGTGTCAGAGCAGGGGGGGCACTGCTCTCGGGAGGCCCCCTGTGGGGTTCCCCTCCAGAGCCAGCCCTGCCCCCGCCTTCCACAGCTCCTCGGGTTGGGCCCAAGGTTCACTGTGCTCTCGGCCACCCACTGGCCCTGTCACCGGTCCCTCTCCCTGCCCCCAGTTTTGCCCACAGAGCAGGACGGGGCAACGGGGGGGGGGCCGCGCCCGAGGTTCCTGTCTGCAGCTTCCGTATCCTGCGCCCTTGTGTGGTGAGGGAGGCAGGCTCGTGCCTGCAAGGCCGCCCTTGCCGTGGGTGCCGCCCAAGGGGAAGCAGCCGCACTGGGGGGTGAGCCCCATGTCCGTGGGGCTGCAGTCCCACCCACCCCAGGGCCCACGCCTGAAGGGGGGCATGAAGGGACAGGGCCACACGCAGGCCTCCCCGGGAGCAGATCCCAAGGGGACGAGCAGGGCCTTTCCCAGAGGAGCCTGGTGGGCCGTGGGGGGCAGCGAGCGGGGAGTCAGGAGCAGGCCAGGCTGGGCCCAGACCCCCGACACCGGCCCGCCCACGTTCGGGTGCGTTCGTAACCCCTCGGCCTGCTTTCCCTCCTGCAGAGGGGCCAGGAGGTCCCCTCCCGAGAGGCTTGCTGAGGGGTCGGACCGGGAGTGTGTGTGCACACGTGCTTCCGTGTGCGTGTGCAGGCCGTGTTGGCACAGCAGGCACCTCGGTGCCCAGGGCCCTGGCCTGTTCAGACCCGCTCTGTCCTGGGAGGGCGCAGCCGGCAGGGCCGGCAGCAGGTGTCTGTCCGCGAGGGCACAGGGAAGGGCTCGGGGTGGAGAGCGGGCAGCGGCCTCGGCGGAGGGTGGCGCTGCCTCCCGGGGGAGGCCGAGCTGACCCGTGGGCCGTGGGTGGCTGGCCGCGCCCAGGGCTCCGGGGTCTGGGGCCGGGCGGTCTCTGCCATGAGCCCGGGAGCTGACGTGTTCCGCAGAGCCGGAGCCCGGGCCCCTCTCCCTGAACCGCTCTCTGGCTCTGCCTGCCTGTTCGGTCACCTCCCACCCCTGCGGACCCGCCTGTGGGGACGTGGGCTCCGGGGGACGGGGGAAGCCCACCCAGCGCCCTTTGCTGCTGAGTCTAGCGCATCCTGCTCTGCGACCGGCGTCTGCCGGACGTCAGGAGAGGACCCGCGGGAGGCCCCAGCCGGGACCAGCATGGCTGTGGAGGCCGAGCTGGCCCGAGGCAGGCCTGCCCAGCGCGGGGCAGCCCCGAGGGCGCGGGCGACGGGCGTGCTGCTCGCCGTCGTCTTCGAGAGCCTGGGGGGCCAGGAGACGGTCCGCAGACGGGCTTGTGGGCTCAGTGCGTCCTACGCGGGAAGGGCCCAGGGTTCCTGGGCCAGCCGGGAGAGGGAGGTGCAGGCCTCGGGTGCTGAGTCGGCACCCAGTGGGTCACCATGGCAACGGCACATCCTGGGGGAGCTGGGAAGTGAGCAGGTTGTGGGCGTTGCCCATGAGCTGTCTGCTTTTCGGGTGAGTGCACGGGGCGGGGGTTCACACGGGGGGGTGGGGGTGCACGGGGCGGGGGCTCACACGGGGGGTGGGGGTGCACGGGGCGGGGGCTCACCCGGGGGGTGGGGGTGTGTTCTCCTGTGCACACACACGCACACCCTGAGCCTTCCCTGCGGAGGCCCCTGTGAGGGCATTGGCCTGTGGCCCCGTGGGACTGGGGACGTGGTCAGGGGTGTGGGGCAGCCTGGGCACAGGTGTCCTTCAGGTGCGGGCTGAGTTGGCTTTTCCTGCCATGGTGACCCTGCCCTCTCGACCCCGCTTCATGGGCCTCTCTTCCCCATGTGTGGCTGTGGGGAGCAGGTTTGGACACTGAGCGGGGAGTCTGGGCCTTGCTCGCCGCCTCCAGGCAGGCCTCCCGGGCAGCGCTGGCTGGCCGTGCGATGCTGCAGGCCCGGGACAGGCGCCTCCGTCGGGTCAGCCGCGCTGGCTCCAGCCACCCCTCACCCAGCCGAGGCTCTGTCTCCTCCTGTCCGGTGGGGACAGGTGTGGCAGCTGCCTCCGTGGCCAGTCAGGGTCCAGAGTGGTCTGCTGAGATGAGCCCTGGCCCGGCCCGAGGCACTGGTGGTGCCGTGCTGTGTCTGGCGATGGGTGCTGAGGGGCCAGCATCGGGAGTGAGAGGCTGGGATGCTGGTGAGCAGAGGAGGTGGGGGGCAGGCGGGGAACCACGGCGGACAGACGGACACACAGGCCGTGGGGAAGGGGCGTTCTTTGGGCCGGTGTGGAGAGACAGAAGGGCCAGGCCAGGGCTAGACCTGCCCACCCCGTGTGCCCCTCCTGTCAGGGGACACAGTGCTGACCCCGCCACGCTGTCCTGGGGGCCCCAGCGGGCCTGAGCTTCCTGGAGCCCTAGCTGGGGCGTGGAGGCTGCTCAGAGCCTTAATCTGGGGGCCGTGAATATGTGTTCGGGGCCGTGTCATGCTGTCCTGGACAGCTCGGTCTCCCTATCGGGTGAGCGTTAGCCACGAGGGGGCTCACGTGGACGAGGTGCTGCAGAAGGGGGTCCTCTTGGTGGCCAGTTTGGCAAGGGGGCAACTTGGAAAAACGCCAGGCCACGTGGAAGAGCTCACCTCTGCTCGGCACACAGCAGGGTCCCCTTATGCTGCACGGCCCTGCCCCCCAGCTGCCCAGAGCCTGGCGTGGGGCTGACGGACAGCGCCAGCCACGAAACCTTCCCACCTAGCGGGGCCGAGCGCGCCCCGCGGCCCCCGCGACCCTGTGACCCCCGGGGGTCTCGGCCTTCTCCAGAGCCATCCCTACAGCTTCGGCAATGACGACAGTCCCTGTGGCAGGATCCAGCGGGGTGAGGCGGGGTGATCAGCGTCTGAGAGAGACCTGGAGGGGCCCCCCCACATCTCTGAGACCCTGACCTTGCAGAGGGGTGTCTGTGAACCCCCACAATGAGGAGGTGGGCAGGCTCAGCCGCGATGTCAACCCCATGTCCTCCAGGGGAGGACAGAGCGGCGCCCAGTGGCTGGACACGGGGTGCAGGCTCGGGCCACCGCTGCCGCTGGTGCGCCCACCTGCTCTGGGCCCCGCAGCGTCTCGGCAGGTGTGGGGTCTCGGAGCAAGGGCGGTGCTTCCGAGGCTAGCCCAGGGCTCAGGGACGGGGTGGGGGGGCCTGGGCCGGGGCGTGGCCGGCCCCGAGCACAGCGGGGGGCTGGGCACAGGTGGGGGTGGCCGCAGAGGCTGCCCCCGGTGACCGCGCTCTCCCTCGCAGACGGCGCCCCGCGTGGCGAGCTCTCCTGGCCGTCGTCCCTGGCGGTGGTGGCAGCACCCTTCTCCGGCCTCCTCTCTCTCGTCGCCCTCATGCTGGCCTGCCTGTGCTGCAAGAAGGGTGGCGTCGGGTTCAAGGTGAGGCCGGGGCTCCCGGGGGGCCGAGCGTCCCTCTCTCCTGGGCCGCCTGGGGACCATGTAAGCCCAGGCCCGGAACCCCACAGCCCCTGCTCTGGGGCTGCCCGCAGGAGAGGCCTGGGCCCTCAGGGACCCCGGCCCGCTGCCTTCCCCATCCGGGGTTCCTCTGCGGGGTCACGGCCTCACGCTGTCTGTCCAGGCTCAGGGTCGGGCCTGGCAGGGGGTGTGGGAGGGGCCTCACCCCACCCCCCCCGCCCCCGCCACCGGAGCCCCTGACTTCCCCACGGAGGGGAAAGAGGGAAGACAGGAGGGAAGACGCACTTTGCAGCCCCAAACCAGCCCAGTGTCTGGAGCCACCTGGCGTGTGGGGAGGGGAGGGCTGTGTGTGGCACTCGGTGCCGGGGCCACCGTGGACAGCGCGGTGCGTGTGGCTCCAGCTGGCTGTTCCCCGCAGGGCCGCGCTCTGCAGGCAAGGTTCCCAGCTGTGCTCCTGGGCCGCTTTCTAGGGCCGAGCACCCCCCCCACCAAGGGCAGCAGCAAGGGCGCCCCTTAGGGTGCTGTTCCCTCTTCTGGCCAGCCCCACACTCCCAGACAGCAGGTGGAGAGCTGGGAGCTGAGCGCCCCACCCAGAGGCCCCGCCGGCTGTGGGCGAGTTCCTGCTGACTTGGCACATAGCACGAGCTGTGACCGTCCCTGTGGGCCCATGGCCAGCCCTGCCCTGGGCTGGAGGTCAGGTTCCTGGCCTGGCGGGGTCGGGAGGGGGCCGGCTGGTGGCCTGGCTCAGCACCTCAGGGGCTCTCCGTGCTAGGAGGCACGCACCCCAGGCATTAGAGGAGACGTACCCCGTGTCACCTCACGGAGAGGCGGGTGGGGGGAGCTGGCACCCGCCTGGTGAGCACAAGGGACCCACGTGGGCCTTTTACCAGCCCGCATCTGAAGGCTCGGCCATCCTCCCAGAACCCCGAGGGGCCCCCGCCGGTCAGCTGGAGAACTGGGTGCCCCAGCCACAGGCTGAGAATGGGTCGGGCCCCTGGCCTGCAGGCCCTCAGGGGGCTGGGCCAGGCCACACTGCTGTCATTTCCCGGAGGACCCTGGGCCTGGGGCCAGAGCGGGAGGTTTGGGGGATGGGCTGGGCGGGGCCCGGGGTGGGGCTGGTGGGCACTGTGTAAGGCAGTTCCTCCTGCTCCCTGTGGAGCCAGGCCCCACGGCCACCAGCCCTCCTCCCTGGCCGCTTCACCTCCCAGGGACCATGGTGTGGGGACAGAGCAGGGTTGGCACTCCCCAGGGGCGGGCCTGCCTGCACAGCGGGCTCCCCGTCCTGGAGCGGTGCGGGGGGCAAGGCCTAGGCCGCGATGCTGGCACTGTCCTACCTGGTTGCCCGCTGTGCGGGCACAGTCCGGCCGGCCTCCGAGTGGCACCTGCAGGTAATGGGCTGGGGCCAGGGCCAGACCCGGGGGCGGGCGGGGACCTGCACCTTCCTGGAGGTGCTTGGGGAGGGGCATCGCCACAGGCACCAGCCCCCACCTCCCCCAGGTTCTGACCTTTCTGGGCACAGACCAGGACCAGCTAGCGACACAGCAGAGGGCTTCCGGCCTCCCTCTCGCAGCTGAGAAAGTTGAGGCCAAGAGAAAGAAGGGCCCCCAGGTCACACAGCACGGGGGCCGACGAGGATCCCAGGCCTCCTGGCTCCCAGCCCCACGCCTGTCCCCACCAGCTCCGGGCTCCAGGGTGGGCGGGGCCGGCTCCTGGCACAGGTGTCACTGCAGCAGGTGGCAGTCCTTCCCTCCTGGGGGCTGCACTCTGGCCCCGGGGGCGGGGATGGCTCTTCCCTAGACAGACAGGTGTGGCTGGCCAGGTGGGGCCCAGCCCGGGCTGCCCTGTGCAGGCTGTCTGGAGCCGGGAGTGGACTGTGGCCTGCCGGGGTCAAGGTCCAGGGCAGCCTGCAGGCAGATGCCGGTGGTAGGTGGCAGGGTGCTGGGCTGTGGGTGATGATGGGGGTGGGCTCCCTGCCCCAGGCACTCAGGTGCTGCTTCTCCCGGAGAGGCGGGGGCGCTTAGCTGCTTGTCTACTGGGACAGGGTGGGTTGGGGTGACGGAGCCTCTTCCCCACTACACAGCCTTGATCCCGAGGCAAGTCCCCATGACGGGCAGGGCTGCGGGGGCCAGGCGAGGGTGGCTGAGAGGCGTTGGGAGCTGACTCTGGTCGGGCAGGGGCAGCGGGCCTCCACCCCCACCCCGTCCCCTGCCTGTGTGGAGCCAGTGCCACCCACCCAGCCTGAACCTGGTAGGGGTGGGTGGGGTGCGCTGAGGTCTGAAGGGAAGGGTACCGCTACCCCGGGGCTCACGGCCCACCCTGAGGCTCTGCCTTTTGAGGGGAAACCCCCCCTCAACCTGCATGACACAAAGGTGGCCCTCCTGGGGCAGCTGGTGTCCCGAGGGCCGGGGTGGGGCGGGAGGGGTCTGCCCTCTGCCATCTGGTCAGGTGGGCAAGGGGGCAGCCAGCGGCGGTGCCAGCAGAGGGTGGGGCCCCACCCCCAGCTCTAGGGCCACCGGAGCTCGGCCCTCGGCCCTCGGAAGAAAAAGGCCGTTCGGAGCCTGGCCTGCCCCCCTGTGCCGCCCCGCCCCGCCCCATGTCCCCTGCCCCTCCCGTCCCTGGAGCTCAGCACTGTGGCCCCTGTCGCCCGCCCGGCCCAGGAGTTTGAGAATGCCGAGGGGGAGGAGTACCCGGCGGCCGCTGCTCCCAACGGGCCTGACGTGTACGTGCTGCCGCTCACCGAGGTCTCGCTGCCCATGGCCAGGCAGCCCGGGCGCTCAGGTGAGCCGTGCGGCTTGGGGCCCGGCAGCCAGTGCTGCCGGAGCCTGGTGGGTTGGGGGCTGGTGCGTGGCCCCCCCTCTGCTAGGACTTGGGGCGCTGTGAGTAGGCTTGGGGACAGCCCTGCGCCCATCATGTCCCTGGCCTGGGGATGCCGTTCGTGGGGGCGGTGACGAGCACAGGGCAGGGTGCCCCCTCTGGTCCGGGGTAGGTCAGCTGCGAGCCGGGAGGCGGGGCTTCTCTGCTGCCCCGGAGATGCCTGACCCCAGACCCCGCCTTGGCGCCGGCTGGACACAAGGGGACATGGGCCCCATTGTGCCAGTGGGCAGGGCCTCGCACTTGTGAGGGGGGCTCTCGGGGCTCCCCCTGTGGGCAGCCGTGAATGAGCCTTTCATGCATGCCGGGGTTCGGGGGCCGGTGGGCTGGGTCTGACCCAGTGCAGGCAGATGCAGGCAGGGCCTCTTCCTGGGGCTTCCTCGACATGTCTCCCAGTCACCCCCATCCCAGGGTCCCCCCCACCGTGCTGACCACCCACAGGGCAGGGGTGGGGCAAAGCCCGAGCCACCTCCACTCCTGCGGGAGCACTGAGGGGGGTGTCAGGCCCTGCGGGGCTCTGCTGCCACCATGGCCCGTTACTGAGGCAGAGAGCAAAAGCTGGCCCACCTGCTTCTGCTCCAGGCCCCGCCCCCGGAGCCTCGCCTTCCTGGGGGGCGGCCCAAGGCGCTTGGCTGCACCCAGCCCAGAGTAGATGTAGGGGGCCATCGGCTGCGGACTCCAGCACTTGGGGCTTCTCATCCACCCCCGCCCCCTGCTGGCGTCTCTCTGCCACCAGGTGTCACCAGGGGTGGGGGCTCACATGCCTGTGCACATCTGTGGACTGGCCCAGAGGAACACCCCACAAAACCCTGAAGACAGGCTCTCTGACCCTCCAGGGTGGCCGTGGGGGTCTCTGGGACTGTCCTGGCACTGCTGGACACTGGGAGCTGGTGGGGAGCCAGGGGCCACCCCAGGGGGCACTGCCGAGGCCTGGGCCTGTCACACCCCAGGGAGGCGTGCGTACCTGGGACCCCGAAGAGCCTTTGAGACCCATGTAAGCCGCAGCGTAGGGACAGTAAGGGGCTCTGGCTGGAAATGTCTGCGAGCCTCCCTGGACACCTCCCCTTTCTGGACCAGCCCCGCCGTCTGGTCTCACTGTGATGACAAGATGCCCTTCAGCGAGACCCTCCAGGGCACCTGCAGAGAGGCAGGTGTATCACTCACAGGCCGCAGCCCGGCCACGTGGGGAGGTCGCGGACCGGACGGAGTGTGGGGGCCTGAGGCGCTGCCTTTATTGTGGAGGAGGGTGGGGGCTCACCCCTTAATGGTGCCGTTCAAACATAAGAGTGAGAATTCAAAGCTCAAGAAAAGAAAAAAACCCAAGTGGCCCAAACTGTTAGTTACTGAAATTAGCCAAGAACACAGGGGCCCCGGCGGGGGCGGGGCGGGGGCCGGGCGGGCTCCCCATCTGATTTCGGGGCTTCGGCCGAGTGCCGCTGTGTGCGTGTTTGAGATCCCTGTCCTTGAAGCAGGCACCTAGGCACTTGCATCACCAAGAAATGAAACAAAAAACCCTCAAAAACCATAAAACAGACGTCAGGGCTTACACGACACCCAGCGTCTCCCGCCCCCGGGACACTGTACCCAGGCTGAGGGACAGGGACCCAGGAGCGTGACTGCCTGTTTTCTCCACTTTTGCAGCCCTGGTCTCAGTTGTCTGCAGGGTCCCCTGCTTCCAGGGAGAGGGAGAGATTTGGGGTGACTCTGGGAGGGCAGCCCACCTGCAGGTCGAGGGTGAGGGACTGGGCTTTGGGTACCACCCCTCCAGCCTGCAGGGAGGATGGCACAGCCAGGCCCGCTGTCCTCGGGCGGCCCCAGCCCCCCGCCTCCCGCAGACAGGGGGCTCTCCCGTTGGGCTGGCGTTGGCACGCTCCCACCTCCATCCCTGCCCAGTGTCCACCATCAGGACCACGGAGACTGCTCTGGGAGCCCCCAGTCTGGAGAGGGGACCAGTAGGCTGGGGCCTAGGGGAGAGCCCCAAGAGTCAGGCCCAGTGAGACCCCCCCTAAATCCTGCTCAGAATCGAAGTCGACATGCCCTGTGCCCTCTGGGCACTGGCGTGGGAGCAGAATTCGGGGAATCCCTCGGGCACAAGAGGGGTGAGTGGGCTCCGGCGCCCTCGCCTCCCCCTGCTGACCTCGCCAGCTGGCCCCAGGGAGAATGGGCCCAGTGTGTCCTGTGCGGGCTGTGCCAAGCGGCCCCTGACAAAGGCGCCTTTGGCGTGCCTGGCGCTGGAATGCCAGCCCGCGGCAGGGTGAGGGGACGGGCTGCCCCGGTGACCTCCTCCCCGTGGTTCGGCCCCGGCCACACTGCTGGCCTGCACTGCGTGAGCACGGTCCAGCTCCAGGCCCCGCCGTCCCCAGCCTGACTTGTCCCTGTAGCTTGGGACAGACCCACCCAGAAGGATGCCTGGGTGAACTTGCAGGTCCACGGTGCCCCTGGGTGGCAGGCACCCCTGTTCCTGATGGTGGCCCCCAGGTGAGGCCTCAGCTCTGGGGGGCTCAGGTCAGCTCCCAGAAGAGGCCAAGCGGGCAGCCCCTGGAGGGGCCTGACGGGGTGGGGGGTGAGGGGACGGTGGCGGAGGCTGGGCTGCGGACCCTGAGCCGGGCACCCTGTTACAGTGCAGCTGCTCAAGTCTGCAGACCTGGGCCGGCACAGCCTCCTGTACCTGGAGGAGATCGGCCGGGGCTGGTTCGGCAAGGTGAGTTCCGGCCCCTGGGGGTGGGGCTGGCTTCATGGGCCCCTCCCTTGCCTGCTTCTCCTGGGAGCTGACCTAGCCCGGGGTCCCCTCTCCACATCCCCACCCTGCTGGGCCCCTTCCTGGGACCACAGGGTCTGCAGCCCCTTCTCTGCTGTCCTGGGATCCAGCGCTGGGGAGAGGGCCTTGGGCGGGAACGGGAGGGAGCAGTGTGTTGTCCTGGTTTCTCCCTGACCCCCTGGCCTGGGCGGGGTAGCTGAGTCCCTCCTCACTGTGAACCCCAGAGAGTGCCCAGAACAGTAAAAGACAGACGGCGGCAGCTGGGGCGGGGTGGGGTGGCGGCGTCCCCCGGGAGGGGTCTGGAGCCCCCTCCGCAGAGGAGCGGAGCCTGTCGGGGTGGGGGTGCTGACGTGCGCCCCGCCCCTGCAGGTGTTCCTGGGTGAGGTGAACTCGGGCATCGGCAGTACCCAGGTGGTGGTCAAGGAGCTGAAGGCCAGTGCCAGCGTGCACGAGCAGATGCAGTTCCTGGAGGAGGCGCAGCCCTACAGGTGGGTGGCGCCTGGGGCAGGCGGGCTGGAGGAGGTGGGCCATGGGCTGGGCCAGGAGATGGGGCCGCGCTGGACAGGGGACCCTGTGGTCCCAGGCGAGCCCGGTGCTGCCCCTCCCTCCCAGACCCCTTCTGGTTCCCCTGCCCCTGCTGCCTGTGTGTGAGTCGGGCGGCCTGTTGGCTCCCACAGGGCCCTACAGCACGGCAACCTGCTCCAGTGCCTGGCCCAGTGTGCCGAGGTGACGCCCTACCTGCTGGTCATGGAGTCCTGCCCTATGGTGAGTCGCCCGCTGCCTGGCCCTGCGTGTGTCCCGAGCTTCGGTGTCCGGGCGGGTTTGGGCCCAGCCTCCAGAACGAGAGGACTTTGCTGAGCCAGGCAGCCCTTGTCCCCACTCTGTGGGCCTCACAGTCCCGCATAAAGTGGGGTCTGGGGGGAACTGTGCCCCACCATCTCCCAGAGGCCACTGCGCCTGCCGCGTCTCCAGGGCCCCTTCCTGCGCACACAGCTCCAGCCCGGAGCTGAGCCGCCTGCCTGCATCAGCGGGTCGCTGGAGCACGCGGGCCCCGGGCCACCTCCTGGCCTCCTGGCCGCAGCCCTGGCCGTGGGGTGTCCCCAGGACAGCTGGGCTCGCCCTAGAGCTGGGCACTGTCAGCAGGTCAGGGAGCTGGCCGTGACCCTCTGGTTGCCTGCCCCGGGGGCTGCCTGGGTCTGTGGGCGGTGTGGAGACAGCTCCCCTGCCTGCTGGTCACCACGCAGAGCCAGCCCCTGGGCGGTGCCCAACGGGGTGCCTCTCGGCAGGACCCCCAGGGCAAACTGGGAGGGCCGGGTGGTGGGTCCGCACGGCGCCCACTCCCCACCGGCAGGTGACGCTGCTGCCCCTGTCGGCAGGGGGACCTCAAGGGCTACCTGCGGAGCTGCCGGGCAGCGGAGCCCCTGGCCCCCGACCCCGTCACCCTGCAGCGCATGGCCTGCGAGGTGTCCTGCGGCGTCCTGCACCTGCACCGCAACAACTACGTGCACAGGTGAGGGCAGCAGGTGAGGGCGGGCCGGGGGCCCTGTGCTTCCCCAGCTCCCTGTGGGCTGCTCGCCGGCCGGCAGGGTCCCCTGTAGGGACCAACCTGGAAGGGCATCGTATTAAATGGAAAACGGGCAGGTGGGGGTCGGACCCTCCTCTGCAGGACGGTTAAGTGAAGTGACTGCTTTCTGTCCCAGCTGGCCTGGGCGGCACATGGTAGGGCCTGAGGCTCGTTCCTGTCCCAGAGGCGCTCACGCCCCCGCCCCCCCTCGCCTCCCCCCCTGCCTGCCTCAGGCGGGGGAGGGGAGGACAGCGCTGTCCTGTTTCCCACCCTGGCCCCTGGAGCCAGAAGGACGGGCCCCGGGCGCCCAGCGCAGGGGATGTGCCCGAAGAAGTGGCCATGGACGTGGCCCCGCCAGCCCGGACGCCTCACGGCCGTCCTCCCCAACAATATCCTGGTGCTGAGTGATGACGCACGTAACTCCAGCATCAGTGATTTTGTTGAAGAGGGCGGCTGCCAGCCTCCCGACCTGCCCGCCGAGCCCCCCAGCCCCCGGCGCCCCAGGCGCAGGCTCGTCTGCGGCCCCCGGCCCCACGATTGTCCTGGTGCCCGGACACCCACCAGGCCGGCAGGGGAGAAACCAGCAGCCATGACCCGCAGGGGTCGGAGGTGGGGTGGGGGGTCACCAGGCTGCTAGAGACAGACACTCCACGGCCCTGCCCCCAGGGACCTGTGTGGGCAGGGCAGGACCCCCTGGGGCGCTCGGGACCTGTTTTCCGTTGATGCCGCCCTCCTGGGGGCTGCGGTGGAGGCGCTGTGCTGGGGAGGAAAGGCAGCCCTGTCCGGGGCTGGCCAGCCCCTGAGGGCACGTATGAGGAGGACTGGGGAGGGAGGGGTGGGGTCAGGGGAGGGGGTTCCAGTGATGGCTGGGCCCCGCCTCTGCTGAGGGTCGCCGGCATATTCTGCACCCCTCTGTGCCTCACTTCCTTTGTCTGCATATTGTGCCGTTTGAGACCCTGTCTACGTGGGCCCTCCCAAGTGCCCAGTGCTGGGCGAGGGGCTTGAGGTCTGGGCAGGGGTGGCGGGCGGCCTCTCCAATGCCCTTTCCTGCCCGCCCACCGAGCCAAGCCCCGTGATGAGTGGTCCGGCCTGCCCGGTGCCCTGGCTGCCTCCAGCCGGGCCCCGCTGGCTGACCGCAGCCTCCCGCCCCCCAGTGACCTGGCCTTGAGGAACTGCCTGCTCACGGCCGACCTGACGGTGAAGATCGGTGACTACGGCCTGTCTCACGGCAAATACCGAGTGAGTGGGCTGGGCGGGCCGGAGGGCAGGGCGGGCGGCCGGGGCCCTGGCGGGTGACGCCGTCCCGCGTGCCGCAGGAGGACTACTTCGTGACCGCCGACCAGCTGTGGGTGCCGCTGCGCTGGATTGCCCCGGAGCTGGTGGACGAGGTGCACAGCAACCTGCTGGTGGTGGACCAGACCAAGGCCAGCAACGTGTGGTGAGCCAGGCCCCGGGTCGGCCGCCGCCCCGCCTGCCGCCATCGGCCCGTGCGGTCGCACAGCCCCCGCGACACACGGCCTGCCCGGGACGGGGTGCTGGGCACGCCTCCCTGCCCACTTCCTGTGTCGAGGGCACGCAGCCTGGCTGCTCGGAGAAAGGCCGTGTGTGTGAGGACATGCTCGTCCGTCCAGCCTCATCGCTGTGTAGGAGGCGGCCAAACGCGGCCCCAGTGAGGTCCCGGGGGTGCTGGAGTCACGGGTAGCTGCCAGCGCCAGGCCACGGTGGCTGGGCTGACATCGCAGGCCACGTGGAGGGAGCACATACTGGGGATGCAGACCCCTCCAGAGTGACGTGGGCTGGGCTGATGAGGGGCGGCCTCACATGGTGCCCGTTCCATGCTGAGGGCCCGGTGGGGGCTGGGGACCCCCCGCGACTGCAGCCTGGGGACCGAGCTGGGCAGAGTGGGCATCCAGACCCGGTGCTGCAGCCTCTGAGGGCCTGGGTCCGAGGTGGCATTAGAGCTGAGAGGCACGTGGGACATTTCTGCCGTGGTGGTCAGGCCGAGCCTTGACCAGCCTCTGCTTCCCCCTCCCGCCCCCTCCCAGCCCCAGGCCTTGGTCTGGCCTCCCCTCTGCTCCTGACGGCTGCCCAGAGCCCGGGTCCACAGACCAGCCCGGCCCCCCTTCTCAGCGCCCCCGCCCCCTCCCCTGAGCCGCCAAACCATCGTGGACACTGCATTCTCTCTCTGACCCTCGCCTCTCCATCCAGCTGACCTTCATGCACGCGGACCAAGGTCCCCCAGATGGTTCTGGCCAAGGCCATCGTGACTTCTCCATTGATGCATCTGCTCTGACCCTTATGCCTCCAGCCTCCCAGTACAGCTTGGGGTCCCAAAGAGCTGGGTGAAGCCCTTGCCCCTCCCCCACCAGCAGGAACCCCATCGCCTTCTGCCAGCCCTGCATGCTCTGGGCGCGCCCCGCCTGTCCCCCTGGCCCACCCGCCCCCAGCCTTGGCACCAGCCCCTCCTTCCGGCCCCTGTAGGGGGCGACTCCTCTGCCTGGGAGCGGGTAGTCTTCACCGCAGCAAGGGAATGAAGGAACACACGGTGGACTGGCTTTGTGTCAGGCCAGGCTGGCTTTATTCACCTGGGCACGCTGGGCACAGGTCCGGGCCTGGCCGGGCGGCTCGGCCCCCCGCTGTGATGACCGGGGTTACCCCTTGCTGTCCCGCCATCCAGGTTCCCGGGCAGCCGTGCCCTGTGCGCCCCTCCCCTGATGGTCATGCCCCCCTGCAGGTCCCTGGGTGTGACCATCTGGGAGCTCTTCGAGCTGGGTGCACAGCCCTACCCCACCACTCCGACCGGCAGGTGCTGGCCTACGCCGTCCGCGAGCAGCAGCTCAAGCTGCCCAAGCCGCAGCTGCAGCTGGCCCTGTCTGACCGCTGGTGAGCGCCCTGTGGCACCCGGATGGGGTGGGCTGACCCCAGCAGGAAGGCCGAGACAAGGGGTGCTCCGTGTCCTCAGGGCTGAAGAGGCTCCTGACCACCTGGGTTTCCAGCTCACCTTGGCTCCCCTCTGGCCAAGGTGTCCCACCCTGTGCCCAAAGGGCAATGGCCTCTTTACCCAAAGCACACATTTTCCTGCAGGCAGGCTGGGAGGTGCGACCTGGGGTCTTTTTAGTGAAGTGGGAGGTCCCTGTAACTGCCCTCAAGGGATTTGGAGCATGAGGAGGAGGGGACCTCAGACGCTCCACGTTGAGGGCTCCCTCCTAGGGGGCGGGTGAGCGGCGCTGAGCCTCCCGCCGGCCTCCCACCCCAGGTACGAGGTGATGCAGTTCTGCTGGCTGCAGCCGGAGCAGCGGCCCACAGCGGAGGAGGTGCACCTGCTGCTGTCCTACCTGCGCGCCAAGGGCGCCACGGACGCGGAGGAGGAGTTCGAGCTGCGCTGGCGGTCGCTGCGGCCCGGCGGGGGCGGCGCGGGTCCGCGCCGCGGGTGGCAGGCCTGGCGCTAGGGGGCGCGTGCGAGCTCGCCGCCGCCGCCTCGTCCTTCCCGCTGCTGGAGCAGTTCGCGGGCGAGGGCTTCCACGTGGATGGCGATGACGTGCTGACGGTGACGAGACCAGCCGCGGTCTCAATTTCGAGTACAAGTGGGAGGCGGGCTGCGGCGCCGAGGCCCTCCCGCCGCCTGGGGGCGCGCCGAGCCCCGGCTGCCCCGCGCGCCTGCCCGCGCTCCGCACCCCTGATGGCGCGCCCCCGGGCGTGGTGCCGGTGCTCAGCGCGCACAGCCCCTCGGTGGGCAGCGAGTACTTCATCCGCCTGGAGGAACCCGCGACCGGCCATGACCCCGACTGCGCGGCTGCGCCCCCAGCCCTCAGGCCGCAGCCTCCGTCTCCCAGGGCAGCGACCACGGTTCCGACGGCTGCGTGGCCACCTCCCTGGCTCTGGAGCCGCCGCTGGGCCAGGTACCATTCACCGAAAGCCCTCTGGGCCTTTGCGACTACTGCCCGAGCAGGGCCCGAGCCCAGGACCCGACCCACGCTTCACACTCGCCTCCTCCCGAGGCCCTGACGCCGGTGCAGCCCGGAGTGGAGGACACGGACTGGGGCGTGGCCACCTTCTGCCCTCCTTTCTTCGAGGACCCGCTGGGCACATCCCCCTCTGGGACTTCAGGGGCGCGACAGTCCCTGGAAAAGGACGAGGAGCCAGGGGAGGCCGAGGCGCACAGACACTGGAGCTCCAACGTGTCGGCCAACAACAACAGCGGCAGCCGAGCGGCGGAATCCGGGGCCCCGGGCCACCCAGGCAGCTGCGCCGGCAGGAGGCACACCCTTTGCTCTGTCCCTGAGCTGGGCCACCCCCTGGCCCCAGAGGACCCCAAAGCGCCTCTCCTTGGACCAGGGGGGGCCTCCTTTGGCCAGGAGCCAGGCCACTGCCTTGGCTTCCCCTATCTGTGTCCTGCTGAGGGCCTAGCACCTGCCACCAGCCTGGTGACATCCCCCTGGACAGAGGCAGCCGTAGGCGGGGCCAGCAGCCCTCAGACAGAACCCAGGCTTGCTGAGGAGGCCGAGGGCTCTGCTGGACCCCAACTGCCCCTTCCCTCCATCCCATCCCCTCCCAAGAGGGAGCCCCGCTTCCCACCGAGGAGGCCAGTGCCCCCACCACCCTGCCTGCCTCTCCCACACCTGCCAGCCGTGGAGCAGCTGCCACCTGGACGGCCCACACCCCGGACAGCAGCAGCAGCTCCCAGGAGCTGGAGGCGCCAGGCAGTGAGGACGAGGACACCACTGAGGCCACTTCTGGTGTCTTCACCGACCTGTCCAGCGACGGCCTGCAGGCCGAGAAGCGAGAGGTGATGCCGCCCTTCCGCTCCCTGCAGAAGCAGGTGGGAACCCCCGACTCCCTGGACTCACTGGACATCCCATCCTCGGCCAGCGATGGCGGCTGTGAGGTCTTCAGCCCGTCGGCTGTTGGCTCCTCTGGGGGCAGCCCCGAGCCCTGGACAGCGGCTACGACACCGAGAACTACGAGTCCCCTGAGTTTGTGCTCAGGGAGGCATGAGCCCTGTGAGCCTGAGGCTCTCGGGGAGCTGGCCATGGAGAGTGAGAGCCAGGGGGCCCAGACTCGGTCTACCGCCTCCCCCGGCGGCCTCAGCGAGAAGAATCCCTACCGCGACTCAGCGTACTTCTCCGACCTGGATGCTGAGCTCGAGGCCCCTGTGGGCCCTGAGAAGAGGGGTGGTGGTGTCCGGGCCCCTGGGCCAGAGCCGGGCCTGGACAGCCCGCACGGCCCTGGGCCGCAGCTCTCCTCTGAGTCTGGGGTGTCCGGGGTGCCTGGAGAGGTGCAGAGCCCCAGCCCCAGGGAGGTGCCGCCACTGCCACTGGGTGAGGACTCTTCCTCTGAGCCGGGCGTCTGTCCCACGAGCCCCAGGCCAGAGCCTCCCCGGCCCCAAAGCCCAGCCCAGGTGCCGACACTGCCCAGCCCCCAGCGACCCAAGGTTTTCCTGCTGACCCCCGTCCCGCCGGGCTCCGAGAACCATCGCCCAGGGCTCCAGGAGGCCAGGGGGCTGCTGTCGGCCCCGCCCACAGAACGGACCGAAGGCCGCGGCACCCCCAGGACCCCACTCTGCCTGGCCCTGCCAGGACTCCCTGCAACCCCCGAGAGCCGGCCGGAGGAGGAAGAGGAGGACAGTGAGGACAGTGACGAGTCGGACGAGGAGCTGCGCTGCTACAGCACCCAGGAGCCCAGCGAGGAGAGCGAGGAGGAGGCCCCGCCGGCGCCCGTGGTGGTGGCCGAGCGTCAGAGCGCGCGCAGCCTGCGCGGCCTGCTCAAGATGCCCAGCCTGCTGTCCGAGGCCTTCCGCGAGGACCTGGAGCGCAAGAAGAAAGCCGTGTCCTTCTTCGACGACGTCACCGTCTACCTCTTCGATCAGGTGGGCGGCGCCCGAGGCTCTGCTTGGGTGGGGGTCCCGGCAGGACGGAGAGCGGTGGGACTGACCAGTGTTGGTCCGAATCACGTGCTTCTCCGACCCTCCAGGAAAGCCCTACCCGGGAGCTCGGGGAGCCCTTCCCCGGCGCCAAGGAGTCGCCGCCCGCGGTGCTGGCAGGCAGCCCCGGCTCCCCCAGCTTCCCCAGCTGGCCGCGACGGCCCGAAGGCTCCCGGGACGGCTTCGCCGCCGAAGAGGGTGAGTTGGGGGCGGGGCTTGCGCGGGGCGGGGCCTCCCGGGGCGGGCCTGTGGCGTCACAGGGCCGTCGTAACCGCCCGGCGCCTTGCAGGCAGAGGAGGGCTCGAGTGGGACCACTGCTTGCCGCTGGCGCCCTCCGGTGAGCCCGCCCTGGCCGCCCCAGACGCGCCCGCCAAGGCGGCCGCGCGCGGCCCCTACTCGCGCTTCACAGTCTCGCCTGCGCCCGCGTCCCGCTTCTCCATCACTCAAGTCTCCGACTCAGACGCCGGGTCCGTGGGAGGTGAGGCGGCGGCAGGGGACGGCAGGGGACTGGGTTGGGACGATGGGATGGAGTGGGCGGCCGGGAGGGGCACCTGCTGGGCGCCCGGGCCCTGCGCTCGTTTCGTCTGCGGCGCATGCTCCGTGTGCAGACGGGGAGGCTGGCTGGGATGAGTTGGGTCCCGCGCAGGCCTCCTTGGTCTGGCCACGTCCTCGCCTCCGGTGTTCTGAGACCAGGCGATGCCAGTCCCGCAGGCCTCGCCCCCTTCTCGCTCCTCCAGAGGCCCCCCACCCTGGGCCTGACTTTAGCCTCCCACACCTGAGGCAGCTTCCCCCTCCAGAACCTTCCCAAGCCCCAGCTGGCCTGCCGCATCCCCTGCTGGCTCAGGAACCCCCACATCTCAGGTCTGATGGCTCTTGCCCAGTGGCACCTATTGGTGGTGGCTCAGGTGCCCTGGTGGGTCCTACTCAAGGTCTTAGCTCCTTCCTGCATGCTGCAAGCCTGTTGACCTCAGATCCTGAGGGTTTTACCCTGTCAGGGTGCCCCCCCCCACCCACCTCCCCCCCACCCCCCCCACCCCACAGAAATTCTCTTGGGTTTTGCTCAGCTTCTCTGAAAGCCCAAATGCCTCCTGCTCACCTCGTCCCCTGGGCAGACTTGGCCCCTTCCCTGCTGCCCTTGGCTTGTTGGTCGGTCCCTGGCCCAGTGTGTCCTGAATGGATATCTGAACAAACAAGCAGCTCACCAGAAAGCGAGTGTGTGACCCAGGCCAGCCCAGTCCTGTCCTGGCCCATTTCCCCACCTGACTCAGAGAGTGAGTGGAGTTCCGTCTGGCCCTGGGGACAGACCCTGGGCCTAGGCCCTGGTGATGCATGGCTGTGGCCCCAGCTGATCAGTGGGCCTACTAGGCCAGGTGCACGTCCTGAGGGAGGGGGCTCTGGGTGTCCCTGGCTGACCGAATGCTCACGTGGCACCTCCTGTCTGCCAGGCCCCGCAGGAGGTGCTGGGGGCAGCTGTGAAGAAGCTTGAGGCCCAGGCGGCCCCACCTGGAGCCCTACTGCAGGCAGCGGTGAGGATGGTCACCGAAAGTGGGTGGGGACTGCGGTCCTGCCGCTGGTTGAGGCAGCTTCCAGCGCCTTGGCACCCCACGCGATGCAGGCCATTCTGGTGCCGCCCTGGGGGCCGGACTCCTTTCTGGACACTCGGGTCTGCTGCTACGCCCTAGGGGTGCCCCCTGGTCCCACCCTCGACTGCCCCCGCTGCCCTGGCCGCTGCTGTCAGGCTGCTTGACCTCTGAGGCCAGGGCATCTGCTCGCGGCTGGAGGCCCTCGCAGGCCCTGCCCGTTGGCTCCTGCCTTGCACTGCAGGATGCCATGTCCCCACCCCAGGCCAGAGAGGCACAGGCCTGCTGAGATGGCCTCCCCTGCCCCTTTGGTCCCTTCGCCTGGTTCTGGGTTTGCTCAGTGCACGAAGAGGCCGGAAGAGGACCCTGGGCTCGCGGGCCCGCCACCCTCACCTCCCAGTCTGTGGCTGTGTTCCACTTCACCAACTCGGCTAGACCCATCAGCCCCCCACTGCCCGGCGCCTGGGCCGCCTCCCCTGGGTCCCGCTGCTGGAGCCAAGGTGGACAGCGGAGATGGGGGCCTGGTGGTCCACACACCTGACATAGCCCCGTTCTAGAAGTGCCCGCTGCTGGCTGGTGTGGGCAGCATCCTGCCTAACCCAGGCTAGCTGCCAAAGGCTAGGGGGCTCCAGCCCATGGGGAAGGGGACCAGGGAAGGGGTGGCGCTGAGAGGGGCGGGAGCAGGGCCGCACAGGGAATATTTTTTAACTGCTATTGTCCAAGCAAATGGAAAATGGGGTGATTTTAAGTTATTGTTGCCAAAGAGATGTAAGATTATTGTTGCTTTGGGAGTGTGGGTGGGGACGCAATCGGGTTTGTGTTTCTTGTTTTCTATTAGTTTGAGGCTTAGGACGCTGGTGCAATGGTTTTCTTGTTCCTTGTTTTTTAAGAGAAATCAAGCTAAGAAAAAAACCTCCATGCTAAACGTGTGTTTTCTTTTGGGAATTACAGATAGTTTTGGGCAGAAGGGGGCATGACTATGCAGGGGTGGAGACCCAGCTGCCAGCCGTCTCGGGGGGCAGTCCCTTCTCACCACAAGAGGGGAGCTGCAGGAAGGTGGCCGCCTCGCCCACCATCCTTGGCACATGTTGGAGGAGAGAGTGACCTGGGCCCACATTGTGCCGGGGCCAAGTCTCCCCACTCCCTGCAGGGAAGTAGCTGCTGTTGATAAATCATCTTCCAAAGCAGTGCTAGGCCCTCCCCTCCCTGCACCCCAGGCCTCCGGCCTGCAGGCGACAGACCACAACTGGGCACAGGTGGGCAGCCTGTTTATTGACCAGTTAGGAGCTTCAGGTATCGTGGGGGCTGGGATCCCCCTCCATCGTAGCTGACAGCATGTCCTTTCCTCCCTGCTGGGCCCCATGGCCCAGCCCGCGGGTCCCGGCCCGCCAGCCGTGTCCTCTCCCGGGCCACAGCCCGGGCGCCTTGTCCTCAGGAACAGCCGGGGTCCAGCCCGGGCCAGACTGGGGCAGGCAGTGCCGGCAGGGGGAGGGCGTGGGAGGATGTCCTAAAGAGGCTGCGGACTGTAGCAGAAAAGCTTACGTGTGGCGTGGGGCGAGGGCCGGGGACAGCGGGTGCAGAAGAGGCCGTCAGCTGAGGACGGGGGCAGACCTGTCATTGGTCACTGTTGGCTTCAGCTGGACGCTGGTGAAGGGATTCCTGAGGAGAGAGGAGAGCGGTTTGAGTGCCCCCAGGGCCCGGCCTGTAGACAGCACCCTCCCGGATCCCTGGGGGCAGCGGGGCTGCTGGGAGAGCCTGGGGGGTGCTATCCACAGCCACCCCACCCGCCACGCTGTCGCCCCTCCCAGGGCAGGGCATGTGGTGGGGGGCAGGCCCTGTTCCACCCACATCTGCCGTGGGGCGGGGAGCCAGCTTCCTCAGTTCCCCGTGGGCCCATCTGAGTGAGGAGCTACCCCTGAGGCCGAGTGGCCCGGTGCCGTCTACCCGGGATCAGCCGCTGAGTGTGTGTGCGGGGACGTGTCTGTCGACACCGCCCGGCCCACGCGGCCCGGAGGGTGGCCTGGCTCAGGCTGACGCCACAGGCCCGAGGCTCACCCACAGGACTGGCGGGGGATGCCTGCGGCCCCCTGCAGAGGGGCTGACCACCCGCCCCAACGAGGGGTCAGCCCCCTGTCACCCCAGGGTACCACATCCTCCCCTGCACGCCCAAGACCGCAGACGACGGACAGATGGACTGGCCAGACAAGAGGAAATGCAACGGGATGAGCACAGGGCCCGTGTCCAGCCTGGTCCTCGCGGAAGCCTGTCCTCAAGTCCCTGGAGGCTCAGGAGGACCTGCCAGACGGGGACAGCACAGGACAGCAGGCCGGGGGACGTCAGGCAGCTCCAGGGGTGACAGCACGGATGGCACGTGGGACACATGGGGCTGGCATGGACAGGACCACACTCCTGGTGACGTGCTCGGCTCTGCAGCCGTTACCTGGGCCGGGAGGCACCTCTGGCCGGCGTCCACGGGAGCTGGGTGGGTGGCACATGGGCTGCGGGCAGGCAGCACTCTGTCCAGCGTCCCAGGAAGAGGGCACGTGGGGTAGGGACGCTGCCCTGGTGTCCCGAGGACTTGGTGTTTTCTAGAGAGCTGGCGCACTCCGGCCTGAGCGTGTGAAAGGGTGATGCACGGGCGCAGGCGGCCATCGAACACGGCCGCTGCCTCTCCAGGGCGGCGTCCGGCGTCCGGCGCTGCTCAGGGACATCTTCGCGCACAGCGCCGCAGCCCCGGTGAAACGCCGCTGCCCGGCCCGCCGGGGCCCAGGGTCTGCTCACGCGGAGCCCTCTGCGGCTCTGATCTGTGCAGATGGGCTTCAGCCACGCCGGCTACGGGCGAGGCCACCTGGGGCTTCCCAAGGCCAGTCGGCCGGGGCCAATGACGTCTGGCCCAGGGACAGAGGACACAGGGTGGCCCGTGCCCCTGCGGCCGCCTTGACTGTGGTTCTAGAGGGCTCTGTGCCCTTGACTGTCCTTAACCAGTGTCAAGGTGGGAGGTCCTGGGGAGCTGGCCACAGAGATGTGTCTCCATAGAACTGGGACCGAGCAGAGGAAGCGGTGCAACCCCCGTGCCCCAGGGAAGGGAGAGCGAGCGGCTCCTGTGCTGACCACCGCCAGTGCCGAGGGCCAGTGGGTCTGGGCGGCAGACACCACTCTCCTGCCTGACACCTGAATCCTCGTCGGAAAGGGTCACTGACAAAGGGTGTCATCAGCCGGGCCACAGGGGAAGTGTACGGCCGGACAGGCCCCCACCCAGAGTGCCGTCTGGTTATCTCCTCCCACACACAGTGGCGTGGAGCCGTCCATGCTGCAGGTTCCGAGGGGGCAGGCAGCCATCGCAAACACTGCAGGCCTCCCATCCCACTCCCTCCGAGCCCTCAAGGCGTAGGCCAGAGACTCCTGGTGGGTGGGACACTCCCACTCTTCAGCACCCAAGGGTGCCTACCACCTCTGGAACTCATGAGCAACCCTGGGGAGGCACCCGCATGACCCTAGGCAGGGGTGGGGGTTAACACAGAGATAACAAAACAGGACAAGAGTGGGACCCGAGGCCCACTGCAGATCCTCCCGCCCTGCGGACCCTGGTCCCTGCCGGGCAGGCTGCAGGCCAGGCTTCCTCCCAGCACTGGGTGGACGGCCGTGAGCCCGCACGCCCCGCCTGTGCAGGCAGAGCGCGGAGCCAGGGCTGCAGCGCCCCTTCAGTCAGCTGTCCAGGCTCTGTCCACCGGTGGGGGCTCCCAGGGCACAGCTCTGTCCCTGAGAGCCACCCCGTCAGGGACCCCCAGGCGAGGACAGGGACGTGGTTGGCAGCGGCATTTACACAGAAAATGCTTGCGGCACGGCAGGCCTGAAGTCCTGGGCAGGGAGGGCTAACAAGGCCCGAGCCGGACCCTCCCGGGACCCTCCCCGGGAGGACGCAACAGGCACGGAGGTCAAGGGGACTGCAGTGCCCCAAGAGCAGCGTCAGGGACACTGTGCAGCTCACTGTCCCGTCCCCACGGCCCCTGCCAACCCCTGCGGTCGGGCAGCTTTCGGTCCCTCGCGCGTGAGACACGTGGTGTGGCTGTTGGGGACCCTCTGTGATCCTGGGTGAATCCACTTGGGGACGAGGAACGGGGTCGCGAGCACAGCCGTCTTCACACGTGCGGCTTCTGTCCGTCCTCCGGCGAGTCCCGGGCCGCGCACACGCCAAGGGCCACTGTCAGGTAGGTTTCTGCTTCCTCCCGAACTTTCTCCTCTTCAAACCAGGTGGCTTTTCCAGCGCCACAGAGCCAGCCTCCTGCAGGGGAGTCGTTCTGCGCTTGGCCCGCGCCCCGGCTGCAGGCTCCAGCGACGCCGGGCAGGGTCCCTCGACCAGCCAGACGCACCTTTGACACGTCATGCCACTGTCCTGTCCAGGCCACTGTGCGGCGGGACACTAGCTGGTGGTACTGTGCTCCGTGCTCCTGGGGGTCTGCCCTACACTTAGGGACACGGTCCCCAAGCCTGTCCCTCCAGGGCCATCAGGGGCGAGGATGACTCAGCCCCACCAGCTTGGAGGGGCCGCAGGCAGCAGAAGTGAGGCCTGCACAGTTCTGGTGGGAGACACAGGCCACTCAGGGTCCTGGAGGCAGGGAAGGTGCCTAGGGTCGGCCCCAGACATTTCTACTGCTTTCCAGACTTCAGGAGCACTTGCCTCCAGAACTTTCCAGAACTCACGCTGCAGCTCACCAACACAAAGGCAGTGACGGGAGAGCAAGTCCTGTCTGCTGGGGTGGCCTGGCTGCCTGGTGGGGTGAAGCGATCACCCCCCTTTATAAAGAATCAAGGTGCCAGGCACGCAGGGCGACCCCCTCAGTGAACACATAGGGTAGGGACGGGGATGGCACAGGGGCCAGGCAGGGGGGCTCCCCGTCTCCTGCTGGCGGTTGGTGCTTTCTTTCCGAGGACAGGAAAGGGCCGCCACCGGGAGGGGTCAGAGGTGGTCGGCTGCGAGGGCATCAGGCGTGGGGGCCCGGGCCCTGGCCTGGGGAGTCGGCGCAGCACGGTGGGGCCGCGTCAGGGCCGAGACCAGGCCGCCAGGCGGAGTGGGCAGCAGAGCCAGCAGGGGGCACGTGCCTGCGTCCTACCCCCTCGGGCCTGTGACACTCACCTACCTGGGAGCCAGGCTCTGACCCACAGGGGGTATGGAGCCAAAGGGGCCCCCCGAGATGGCCTCGCAGCTGATCACCAGGCTCCCCCTCACTGGCCGAAGCACCCGCGAGGGAGGAGGAAGACCCACAGAGGGGCCAGGCCAGACCCGCACCCAGCAGCGGGGGCCGCGGACAACGAGGTGGAGCGGCATGTCAGCCCCACAAGCACCCCGAGAAAAGAAACCGTGAGCCCGAGGAGCGATCCAAGGGAAGCGAAGGCCAGGAGCCCCCAGAAGAGCAGGCTGGCTGACCCCCGGGCCCCACCTTGCCCGTCGGGCTGAGGCCAGAGGGTCTGTCCAGAGCCACTGCAAATGCAGACCGACCAGCACGAGAAAGCCGGGCACTTACTGACTAGACGGGGCGGCTCAGAACCTGGCCACTTCCACGTTGGTGCTGCAAGGAAACACAGAGGCTGCAGGTGCGGGTGGCGGTGGGGACGCCCGGGGGACGCGGAGGCTGACGGGGCCCTCGGGCGGGAGCGCACTGCCAGGAGCACGTGGCAACAGCCACAGGGCAAGGGCCGGGTCTCCAGCCCCCGAGGGCGCCTGCAAGGGGGTGGCGGTTACCGGAGCCCAGCACAGGCTGGGCGTCCCTGGGGCAGGCCACACAGCCTCACTGACACCTGGGCGGGGGCCGCCACAGGTGTGGGCCAGTGCTGGCCGCACGCCCAGGTACACGCAGGGCTGGAAAGAGGCGCCACACCCAACTCGATGCAATAAATAAAACTTTTATTCCAACAACGGTAGCACAGGGCACAAATCAGATTTAAAAAAAAAAAAAGAGGAAAGGAAACAGGGAAACGTCTTCAGCAGTTTGTCTTCGTGCGAGGTCCGCAGTCTGTGTCCACACTCGCCCGCGGGGCACGGGATCCCTGGGTCTGAGGACACGGCGCGGTGGCTCGCTCACACGGGTCCGCGTTCCGGCTCCGTCTCTTCCCTGAATGCAGAACGCTCTGTGTCTTGAGCGGCTTGTCACGGGCACGACCAGCCACGCCCTAGTCCGCGGGCCAGCGGGCTCTGCTAAGCCACATCGAAAAGGAGCGTCGGCGGCTTCCAGCCGCCGCAGCAGGCGGGGCGAGCGGGGCTGCGCCCTCGCTCACGTCCCAGAGTCAGGGGGTGAAGAAGCAATACCAGTAGCCACTGAGTCCAGCACGTCTCTTTCTGAAGTCACCAAGACACACAAAAAGACGAGCGCGTTTAGGGGGACGGGGCAGGACCGCCCGCGTCCCCTGGGCGGCAGGCGTGTGCGCAGAGTGCCCGGCCGCCCTCCCGCCGGCCGCCTCGACTCCCTCACGAGGCTGGTTGAGGAACCGGTCCCCAGGGTGGGCTGGGCGGTCTCTGGAGGTCTTTGGAATGGCCGCGGGCCCTCCCCATGGTGCACTGCGTGAGGCCGCCTCGCCGGAAGGAGCCGCCCGCGCTCCGTCTCTGCACACCGTCCAGCAGCGTCCACGCGAAGGAAGCCCTCGGGGGCCGGCCTGGCGGCACGGGCAGGGCCGGCCACGGCCTCCCTCACAGGAGCGGCCAGCTTCCTCAGGAGGCCCGAGCGGTGCGGCCAGCGGACGGGCGCCCACGGCCGCGAGCCTCTGGGGGGCCCCAGCGCCCCCCCTTCCTGACACAGCTGCCAGCGTGCGCCGGGGTCAGATGCAGAAGTAACAGTACGAACACCGGAGTCCATGCATGTGTTTTTGTTTTCAGGAAAAATAAAGTCCTTTTCCTGTTTTTCAGCTTTTTGATTTTTTTTGAGATTTTTCTTTTTCTTCAGACTTTAGAGCTGGCTCGCGATGAGCCTTTGGAAAGGGACAGCGCGTCACGAACGCAGCAGACGGGGAGCAGAGGCGAGGACGCCACCCGTGCCGCCCGGCTGGCCGGTCCCGCCTGGCGGGGCGCACGGGGTGGGGCGTGTGTGAACACGGGAGCAGATGTGGGGCAGCACCATGGACTCTGGGGATCGCAGAGTCTGGGGTCACCAACCAGAAGGCGGGAGGGGGCAGGTGGGAAGGAAAACGACCCGAGAACAAACCGACGAGAGCTGAGGAGAGACCGATGGAGCCCAGACAGGTGGGGGGGCGGGAGCTCCTCCGAGCAGCGGCTGCCCGTGGTCAGCGTCCTCACACTGTGGACACCAGCGTGCCACTGCCGCTGCGGAACAAAGCACAGGACAGCCACGGCCGCCTCAGCGCTCAGGGCCGCGGGCCGCGGCGCCACCGGGCCCTGGCGGGGCTGGGACGGGAGCAGAGCCTGGGGTGGGGCACAGGAGGCAGCAGCCCCCAGCCACCTGTGTGGGCCGGGGCCGGTTCTGGGAGCCGAGCGGGAGGGTGGAAGCCCCTGGCCGAGAGTCAACGCGGCGGGCCAGACGCCACGGAGGAGCAAGGGCTGCCCAGAGCGGGCCCAGCCGGGACAGTGGGCAGCCCAGGGCCCTGCTGCTTGAGAATGGGGCGCAGAGTGGCCGGGCCAAGCTGGGCTCCCGCAGAAGTGCCTGTCTCCACTCGGCCATGCAGAGTACGGCAGGGACAGCTCTGCGAGGGGCCGCTTCCCACGGGCGACATCGCGGGACCCCGCTGCCTCAGGACAGGGGACCCTTCCCTAAGGGCCTGCCCTGCAGAGGCCTAGGAGCTGCAGGACGGGCACAGAAATCGGTGCCTGGGCCCTGCTCACCCTGACATGGAGCGCAGACTGCAGTGGTCCCCAGCCAGGCCCCCGCAGAGAAAGCTGGGGGAGAGGGGGCCACCCCAGCCTCTGGGGGGCCACTCCCTGTCACCCACTTCCCAAGGACGACTCTGAAAGCCCTTACCTGCTCACGGCCCGTGCCCCGTAGTCATCCAGACCCTGGGGAGGAAAAGCGGACTGGTCAGGCAGGGGCCGGGCGGAGGCGGGGTCTGCAGGGGCCCCTTCTGACCCCAGCCTGTGTTCTGCCACCTGCAGCCGAGGGCGGAGTCACGCGATCTCCCGAATTCACGGGGCTGCCGCGTCTAGACAGCGGCTGACAACTCTGTGTGTGACCACACCCTTGTGCCACGCACAGGACAGATCACCCACAGCCCCTGCCACGTCTCCCACGGCAGGCACCCAGGGGCCCTGCGCGTGCCAGAGCCAGGAGAGCAGCTGCAGGTCACGTGCAGAACACCTGAGCAGGTGAGGTCGAGGCGAGATGACAGTCTCTGGTCAGGTAAGGGGACCTCCCCAAGAGCCCGGAGCCCCAAATCAGTGACATCTGCAGGGAGGGGCAATGGAAGGGTGGTGGGGCAGGGGAGCCGGGCTGACACAGGCCGGCATGGGGAGGGCAGACCCACCTCCAGCGCGCCTGGGCTGGCCCCTGGACAGAGCGTCCCTCGTCTCCAGGTCCCAGCTGCAGCTTGCTGGCCCAGGGCCAGGTGCCACTGTCCCAGGAGACTCCCTGGGATGGGGCTGGGACCTGGGCTATGAATAGCTGTTACATCTCTGCTAGCCTGCCCTGGATCTACTGAGGGGTGCTAGGGACACCCACCCCAGCTCTCAGCACCAGAACCAAGCACAGAGCCCAGTAAGTGAGAGCACTGGGCAGTGCTCAGGGGCTGCCGGGCGGCTGTGCCACAGGCCCAGGCGGGGCTGGGGGCCTAAGCGCTTCACTGCCCAGCAGGCTGGCCCTGTGACCCTGAGGCACCATGCCTCCGCCAGACTAGATCCGCCTCTGGCGGAAGGTCCCACTACACCCCAGCTCGGAGTGGCAGGTGGCCATCCGTACTTGGCCCCATGATTCAAAAGCCATGGCTCTCGGGGAAGAGCTCCTGGACAGCAAACCCCCTGGGTTCCAGGCTCCACGGTGGCCTCTGTCAGCCCGGCTCCCCTGCCCGACCATCCACCCTTCGCCCGCCCTGTGAGGCAGCGCCCAAAGCAGTCTCCAGGCCGATGACGCCCCGGACAGAGGCAAGAATAGCAGACGGGCCACTGTGCCTCCCGCAGAGTCTTGAAGAGCGGTGACCCATGAGACACCGAGCGAGGGTGTGGCCAGAGGCCCAAACCTGACCCAGGGCCCACGGGGGGGTGCTGTGGCCACAGCCCCTGGGGATGGAGGCCCCACTATGCTCACCTGGGAGAAGGCAGGCACCGCCACGCTGTAGGGCCTCTGCTTGAAGGTGCTGGCCGCCTGCGTGGGGAAGGCTCGGGACGACGCGCCGTAGTCGGGGGGCGGGAGGGCCAAGTCGTCCTTGTCCAGGAGGTTGCCCGTGCTGCTGCTCTTCCCCTGCTGCAGGCTGCGGGGCGCGGGCACGGTGCTCAAGGCCAGGCGCGCCTCGCCGGCACCCTGCGAGGCCTGGCGCCCCGCGCCTCAGGCCCTCAAAGGGGGTGACGAGAAGCTGCTCTCGCGGCCTGGCTGGCCGCCGCACTGACCGTGTGGCCCGCTGCCAGGCGTGCCAGGAGGGACCCGGGAGGCTTGCGGGGCTGAGACCCACGGCGACTCTGCCCCCCGCAGCCGCTCGGCCCTTCCGTGGCTCCCGCAGCACTTCTACTCCGAGGGCGGGGGATCTCGGGGACTCGTGGGAGATGCCTGGGACCTCATGTGCACACTCTGCCTGCAGGGCCTGGGCCCAGGGTGGCATGGAGCCCAACCCCGATGGGCCGCAGACGGGGCCACCCCACGCGGCGCCTGATGGCCTCCGGGACGCTCGGACCCCTCCCCACAGAGCACCTCCGCACCCGGCAGCACGGCCAGGGCTGAGAAGGCACTGGAAGCCCAGCCAAGCTCTGTGCCAGGAGGGCTTGGGGCGACTCTGAGAGGTGCTCGGCCACAGCCCCCCACTGTCACCATAGCCAGAGCTAAGGGACAACTCCCTGGGGTCAGCACACTCACCTCATGTGCAACCTGTCACTGCCGTCGCTGTCCAGCACCCTGGTGTAGGAGAAAGGGAACCAGCCCCGCCTGCAACACAAGGCCCAAATGAAAGTGTGCAGGGCACCGGGTCCCCGTGTGGGGCCCCAGTCCCAGCGACCTCCGGCCTCCCTGCACGTGCCTGCGGAGGGAGCATACGTGTGTGCTCCAAGAAGACCAGGAGACCCCAGCCTGCAGCCGGGTACAGCCAGCTCTGAGCTGGCCCGCCCTGGATGGGAGCTCCGGGCAGCCACCTCTCCTGGAGGCTGGGGACTCAGGCAGAACAGGGGTGCTGCTCCTCACGGCAGCCCGGCCAGGCAGAGCCTCCAACCCTCGCCAGAGGGGCCGTCTGGGAGGGAGGCAGGCGTGTGACTAGGAACGAGGTACCCACTGGGGACCCTGCTCCTCAGAGCCCCTCCAAGGCCGGTCTGGGCGCTTGGAAGCTACTTCAGAGCTGTGTGTGGCCCCCTCTCCCCAGGGGGGCAGCCGCACGTGATTCTGCCCCAGCGGGGTCTCTCGTGTGACCAACAGATGCATCCAGACGTGAGGGTGGGCCCCCGACCAGCAGCCCCCAGGTCCAGCAAGAGCAAGATGCTGCCACGGCCTCCCAGCAACAAACAGTACACCAAGTCTCAAGGCCCGACCTGTGGGACCCCATGTGACTTCGGGAGCCCCTGCCCCGGGGACGGTGGAGGCGGGCCTCTCCCCCGGGAAAGCCGCACAGCGGGCAGCGGGGAGGGCACTAGACACACAGGGCCGGGTGACGGGGTGGGGGAGAGCACAACGGAGCTAGACGGGCGGTGGAGGCCGCCGCGGGCGAGAAGCCCAGGCGGGTGTGTCTGCACTGCCCAGGTTTTCTGCAGCGACAGCTGGTCACCGGGACCACCGGCCTGAGAGGGGCCCGGGCTCCGGGGCCGGACGCACTCACATCTTGGTCTTCTCGCTCTCGCCGTAGTGCCAGCCGTCCCGGGCCTCGGGCACCAGCAGGGTGATGAGGTCGCCCTCCTTGAAGCTCAGCAAGGTGCTGTTGTCGCCGGCCGCGTGGGAGAAGATGGCCTTGACCCGCGGGCGGCCGTTGCGCTCCAGGCCGGCCGCCATGGAGCTGGAGCGGGGCAGCGTCTTGTTCTCTGCTGCAGGGCACGGGCGGGTGTGAGCGAACGCTCAGGTGCGGCCAGCCCGCCGTCAGCTCGGCGGCCTGCGTGGCACACTAGAAGCCTGGGGGCCTGGAGGTGGACGGCCCCCTGGTGACACCCGCCAGCCTCCAGTCTGTGCGGACTCAGACTCTGGGAGAACCTGGGTCTTGAGGGTAAAGGTGAGCCTCAGCCCCCTGCCCGCTACCAGGAGTGCCTTGGCTAGGACCCGGGGGAGCCCTGAAGAGAGTGGCCCGGCCAACGGGGCTGGCAGAGCACAAGAGCCCCTGGGCGGGAGCACCCATCATCCGCTGACACCTGCCCAGCACCAGCCATTTGCACCCGGTCCCACCCTGCCCGTGTTCATAGCCCCACTGCTTGCCAGAGGCCCCAGGACAGTGTCAAAGGGGGCTCCGGGTGCTGCACGCTGCATACACGTACCCGGGGGAGTCCCCGAGCCCCCCAGGGACCCGGACTCACCGGCGGCGTAGCTGTTCTTCGGGGCCACACTCTTACGCACGGGCAGCGTGTTGGAGTAGGAGTCGCTCAGCTTGGTCTGTGGCTGCGGAGGAGACGAGGACTTGGGCTGGGCCACCTTGCGGTCAGCCCAGGGGCTGTAGTCCTCGCTGTCGGGGCCAGAGACACCGTTCATGATGGTCGTGTTCTCCTGGGCAGACAGCCGCTGTGGGGAAGAGGCGGCAAGGGCACGGGTTGCAGGAGGGCCCCTCGCTCCCTGCTCTGAAAAGGGGGGCCATCCCCCACGCCCATAAAGCTTTCTGGACCCCAGACTCACCCCGACAAACGGGGCCAGCTCAGGGGGCACCGGCAGGGGCTTGGCCCCGGGAATGGGGTCTGAGATGACCAGGCTGGACTTGGAGGCCGACAGGGCGCCGGGCAGGACGGCGCCGTTGCTGCTGGCCATCTGCTGCATCAGCTGCGCGGCGCGGTCGGGGACCTTGTTGGGGTCGGCACAGGCCTGCTGCCACAGCGGCAGCTTCTGTGCCAGCAGCTCCTTGCCCTGGGATGAAGCAGAGCCGGCGAGTCAGGGCAGACCGCAGGCTCCGGCCACCGGCATGCCCGGAGGCCCGACCTGCAGGGCCTGCTGCGGAGCTCACGGATGCAGCCCGGCCCTCACCAGGCACTGGGAGGCTCTTCACGTGACACCCCACACGGGTAGGGGCCTCTCCAGGGCCCAAAGACAGACATGTGCTCCCACGGTCAGCCAGCGAACGGGCAAACCCTTCGTGGACAACTGCCAAGACACCAGGAAGACCAGGGACGAGGATGGACGGTGGGGAGGGGCCCGGCACAGTCTGGCCAGGCTGTCTGCGTGGGGAGGGGACCCTGCACGAGAGAACTGGAAGAGGCTGGGGCAGCCCTTCTGAGCAGGCCGTGGCCCTCCACCAGCGGCCAGTTCAGGCCACGGGCCAGCACAGCAGGCCCCAGGGCTGGGCGCTTCGTTTCTGACTAAGATTTAACTGCTCATTTACACGACCTCTGTGGCAGCCTCCACGGCCTACAGCCCACACCGGAAATGTTCATTATCTGCTTCCTGGCTGAGACAGTTGATGGCTCTGGGGTGGTGGCGGCAAAGGCCAGCAGGACCCAGTACCAGCAGGGACACCCTCAATGCTCCCGAGGGGCTTCGGGCCTGAGATGACCTGTGCACGAGGCCCCTCCTGCTGTCAGCTCTGAATCCACGAACCAGGGAGACGCCGGGGGCGGCCGCTGTGCATGGGCTGGGAGGCCCTGCCCTGGCGCCCCAGACGAGGGTGGAGCAGGTCCACCTCCCTGGGAAGTCGGCTGGCTGTCACCCGGGAGAGGCGGTGCTCTGGGAGGACTCGGGCTTTCCTTTGGCGCCTGGCTGCCACCAGAGGGCACACGCCCGCCAAAGCCCTTCTGGAGCGACGTGGGCGGTGCAGCCAGCCCTGCTCCAAACACCGCGTGGGCGCCCAGGCTGCAGGTGGAGGGAGGCCGCGCCTGCTCCCTCGCTCTGGCTGCAAGCGAGCCCTCCCCGCTCCCACAGGGGATGCAAAGCCCGTCATGTCCTTGTTTGGCACCTGGGACAGCAGCTTCGGGCAGGCCCAGGCAGGCAAGAGCCTCCATGGAGGGTGGGCCTCTGCCTCCTTGGTAGCTTGGCCGTGGGACCAGAGCAAAGTCTCGGGTCCAGCGTGTGTGCACGTGCGTGTGAGCACCGCTGGGCCGCAGAAACCCCTTCACAGAGGCGCGGTGTGAGCTAGGGCCTCCCTGGTTAGCGCGGCTGCCTATCTCTTCTAAGTTCTCAGAATGCTCCAGAAGGTTCCAGGTCCTGCCTGTGGGCCGTGGGCCTTGCTGCCCTGGGGCTAAGGTGGCCTCCGCGAGGGGTCCTGGCACTGCGGCCCCTGGGAGGAGCGTGCCCTCAGGCTGTCGGCGTACCTGTTCTCAGAAGCCACCTGGCGATGCCTAATGGGAGTCTCAGCACGTCTGCAGCCTGCCCCGGTCATGCTCCTTCCAGAACGCTCTGGGGAAGCCGGAAGGCAGGCACGGGAGGCTCTGTGCAGCGTGGCACCCACCGCGGCGCCGCCCGCCCGCCCGGCGGGGCGCGGCCTCACCTTGGCGTGGTAGGCGGCGGAGCTCTTGGCCACGGCGCACTGCTTCTCCACCAGGAAGCACAGCCTGCGCCGCTCCTCGGTGAGCGCCGTCCTGTAGCCCTCGGACACGTAGCTCTCCAGCTCGCCCTGCTTGCTGCTGATGGCGTCGATGTACTGCGGGGGCAGGGGGCGCGGGTGAGCTGGTGACAGCGCGGCACCCAGTGACGCCGGGGGCTGCCGCGAGAGGCCGAGAAGCCGCTGGGTGGACGCGGCCACCACGTAGCGGCAGGAAGCCCAGCCGGCCCCGGGCCTGGGACCGCGGTGTGCACCTGCCTCCCGCCCCGCCGCCAGGGCTCGTGGTGGGGGACCACGCAGCCCCAACACCCCAGCTCTGGCTCCAGCCATCCTCACGCCAGGCCATCCCTGACACACTCACGAAGGTTCTGTTGAACGAAGACCTCGACCTGAGAGCGTCTCTAGACCCGAACGCTGATTTCCAGAAATGCTAGACCTGAGGAGCGTCGTCGAGACACCCAAAGCCAGAGCAGTGGGATGGAGGGCCAGGAAGTGGGAGGGCGGGCCAGGGCTCGGGGGGGAGTTGATGTCCAGTGTGGACAGAGGGTCAGCCTGGGGTGATGAACTCTGGAATCGGGGAGTGGTAATGGCTGCACAACAATGGTACTGGACTTGGTGCTCCTCAACTTAAAAGTGGTAAAAATGCTATTTTAACAAAACTTTAAAGAGCCATGAAGTGGCACAAGCAAACCCTGACCACAGGAAGGCACAGGACAGTGGCCCCAGCACTTCGACAAGCGTGCGGCAGGGAGGGAGAGGGGAGCTGGAGGGAAGGTGCACGGCGGAGGGCGGTGTGACTGCGGGCCCCGCCCACGGACGCGGAGGACACCTCCCAGCCTGCCTGGGCGCAGGGCTCGGCCAGCTGCCCTGCTCCGGCCAACAGCATTTGACTAGAAGTTACAGCACGGCAGCCCTGTGAGCACACGTCCCCTGACCCTGCTGCCCCCTCTGAACCGTGACAGCAGCACACACGGGGACCCTGCTGGCGATTCAGCAGTGACCTCCGGTGGCCACGTGTGCCTCTGTGGCACCTCCCGCAGGTCCTGGTTACGACCACCTAAAACCACTGTGACAGTGGACCAGGAGTGCTCAGCCAGCACTGGGTGTTCGAGGAAGCCTAATTTAAACGCAAACGCCGAGGGAATCGGCAGCTTGCAGGAGATGCCGCCCGTCCAATGCTGGGCACCAGGAACATTCTGATTTTGCAGGCTGGACACTTTCTTAACAAAGTGCAGGCGGGCCCGTGGGCGGCCGCCGTGGGCAGGTAGCAGCAGCCCAGGTGCACTCCCTCTGGGGTCTGCAGAGCCCCACCCCCATGCATCTGTGCATGGCCTGCAAGGTCCTGGCTGCACTGGGGGACGGCCTCTCACACCTGAGGAGGCCGTCCACGTGAGATGCAGACCACTGGCTGCAGCTTGGGGTGCTGGGAAGGCCATCCAGGAGTGGCTTTTGCAGAACCCACCTCCCTGAAGCAGCCAGTTCTCCGTTCTCTGGCAGGGGCAAGCCCAGGCCGCAAGGGGGCAGCCTCCCCGCATGACTCACGGGCCTCCCCCGCCGGCTCTGACTCAGCGTGGTGGGCGGTGCCAAGCCGGTGGGCGATTGGAGGGGGAGCACAGAGCAGGCTGTTCCTGCCACCGCCCTCACAGCAGGGGCGAGGACCAGCCTTCCGGGTGTGGGCATGTCCCCAACGCTGTCACCAGTGTGCTGCTCTGCCATGGCAAGCGAGCCACACCAGCCCAAAGCAGGACCTGCCCAGCCCTGTCACCAGAACTCAGGACCCTGAAGACCACCCACTTCCCACACTAAACTCCATCACCTCCCCCTGAAGGATGCAGCTAAAATGAGCCTCAAAATAGCTATCCTACCCCCAGACCAAAGCCGCAGCCTCAAGGAATAAGGTGCCAGTCATGGAGAGAAGTCTAACGCAGGCCTGAGGCCTCCAGGGTGGGCTCCCTGGGCCAGTCTACTCCGCTTCGCTGTCCCCCCTCCACGTCCCCCGCCCCCATCTCTCCTGCCCAGCAGCTCAGAGAACTTTTCCTCTGGCTGTGGAATGTGCCCCACCAGTGCCCCCTGCCCCTACAGAACTTCCCCTGCACCCCAGTTCAAGGAAGTGAGGAGCAAGCCTGCAGATTCGAGGTGCCCTGGGGGCCTGTGCAGAGCACAGTGGGTGAGGACTCCTCAGATGCCACCGAGCTGGAGGAGAATGCCTGCTCAGGGCGCCAGTCACCCCCCAAGCCCTGCTCAGACCCACAGAGGCCTGCAGGGGTAGGAGGGCCCCGGGGCCGGGGGCTGGGACCACTGCACCCTCTGGAGACCTGGAAGGGGCAGGACTTGCTCAGGAGGAAGCGGAGGGTGACAGCCACATGCCAGGCGCCTGGGTCCTGGCAGCAAAACAGCCGCCGTGACCGGAAGCCCTGGAAGGTCCTTGCCAGCCCTGCTCCGTGGCTGTCCCCCCCCCCGCCCCCCAGAGGACCGTCAGGGACACTGACTACACGGCTTTGCAGGCGTAGACCAGCCTTTGACAAGGACACCTCCCTGATCCCTGCCCTCTCACACGTGGGTCTGGCTGGGTGCCCAGGAGCCCCAAGGGAGCACGCATTGGAGATGCCCCTGTAAGGTTCTGGAAGGAGATGATGGGGTTCAACCATGCCCTGCCCTGGGAAACGCCAACCCACCCGTCCTTGTCTCACCACACCCCGCCCTCCCAGGGGGCTGCTCCAGACACCCCCACCCCCGCTCCAGCTGTGCCAGGTCTGGCGGTTGGGGGGGGGGTTGAGTGGTCTCAGACAAGCAGCCCAGAGCGGTGGCCTCCACACCAGCTGTGACATGAACAGCGACTCTGGGGAAGGAAAGGCCCAGCTCTGAGTGGTTACCCCAGGACAGGGGTGTAAACCGGGACACAGGGCCCCCTGAGTGCACGCGCTCTGGGTACGCGGCTGAGAACAGCCCCTTCCGAGCCCGGGCCCTCAGGCGCCCGGCCGCCTGCCCGCGTTTCTGGGTTTCCAGGCTGCGGTCACGTCTCGCACTGCGATGCTCCCACCCCTGGGGCCCACTGGAGAGAGGCAGCGTGTGCCGAGCTGCGCAGGGCGCTGGCCTCGTTAGCAGGGTCCGCACTGTCCCGGCGGGGAAGGGCGGGGCGTGTTAGGGTTTATTTCCATTTAGTCAAATGAGCCCGTGACCCGAGGGAGCGGCACAGGCCTCAAGTGGCAGCCAGGACCTGTGGCCGAGCGTGCGGCTCTGGCAGGGGCCCTGGGGCCCCCGAGGGTCTCCCCCGTGACCCGCCGCCTGGGGAGTGGGCAGGAGAATCGCTCCCTCGGCTGCACCAACCCTGAGAGGCAGGACCCAGGTGGAGGCCGGAGGGTGGAGCAGGCCGACACCTTCTACGCTTTCCACCTGGGTCCCACACCCAGCACCGTGGCCAGGCAGAGCCCCAGCCGGGTAGGACTGGTGGCCGTCCCTTCTGTCGAGGAATGTCCTGACCTCCTTTTCCAGGACGCCAACTGCCTGTGGAGAGGCCACAGCTTCACCAGGCAGATCCTGGAAATCTAGGCCAAGTGAGGAGCTTCACCTTCAAAGGGGCAGAGGAGGGGACACCCACTCCTACGGGCTCTGGGCCACTTGGAGGGCAGGGACAGGGACGCCCCAGAGCAGAGGAACATCTGAGCTCTCTGGAAAAGTGCAGAAGGCGACAGGCGGCCTGGCCACCTCTGATGCCTTAGCAGCAGGTCCCTGCCAACGGCCGGAGGCCTGAGCCTGGCCCTCGTGCCCTGCCCCTCCCTGCCTCCGCCTGCTCCGCGCTCAGCGGGTGCCATGGCGACGTGCTGCAGAAACACCCAGCTGAAAGAATGTGAGCCCCACAGACTGCTCCCACTTAGTCACCCTGGGCTGAGCAGCCCTGTAATCCGAGAAGACAAAAGTGATCAGAACATATGTCTCCACTTCCCTGCAAAGCGAGTGGTGACTCAGGGTGGGGGAGGGGCGCCCCGGAACACACGCGGTGCCTTTGATTCACCTCATCCACCTCGTCCGACGTGGCCTCTGCGGCTTTCCCACACTGCCGCCCTTTGGGCCCCCCGCTTATGACGGAGAACGAATCCGGCTGCTGCACAGGTAACTTACTCCACAGGACACGAGGAAGCCCGGCCGGCGGATGCGCTGAGGGACGGCGAGGGCCCAGGCGCGCGCTGTCACTGAGGACCGGAGTCCAGGACCCAGGCTTGGGCCCCCTTCCTGGCCTGACGGGCTGGCACCCGGTGAGGAGCAAGGCTGGCCTGGCGTCAGCGGGTGGAGCCTTGAGCTGCTGGACCACGGTCAGGCTGCGGCCGTGGCCACGGCTCGGTGGATCAGAGACCACACACCCGGCCCACAGACCCTGGCCGCTCGGCGGTACAAGAACACGTCGTGGGGACCCCCGCGGGAGAAAGCGAGCGTCTCTAGGAAAGGCACACAGTGGTCATCGGGCTGGCGAGACCAACAGGCCGCAGCTGCCCAGCCCTGTCCCTGCACGCAGCGTCCAGCACCTGCTGGCCGGTGTGTGCCCACGGCACCCCCACGCTCTGGAGGCCAGGACGCAGCATGGAGCCGCTTCTGTCCACACCCCTAAACTGGATGCACCAACAAAGGCCCGCGGCCCACATACCAAACTGTCTCCAAGGGCCAAGGACATGGGTCTCAGCAAACCAACGCGCCCCTGGAGCAAAGACCGGGTGGCCGCCAGGGACCGTGTCACCCCGCAGGGGTCCACACTGTTGGGTCTGGGGTCCAGACCCCGTGGGTTTCAGTGTCCTCGCCCGGAAAGCAGAGAGGCCGAACCGCATGGTCCAGACGGCGCCCGCCATGGCTCTGCCCTCGAGAGCTCGCCCAGCCCAGCATCCCCGGGGGCCCCGCACACCCAGGTGGGGGAGCTGGTGGATGTGGGGCTCTTTCCTGGCCATCCTGTCCCACGGGCAGCCCCCAGGAGGTCTAAATGTCCCAATGCCACCAATAGGGGCCCTGGGCCTGACTTCTCTCACTCGTTTTTCCCAGTGAGGTCCTGACGCACTGTGGTGGGGACACGGCCTGTCCACAGATGGCCTTCGTCACTGAAGCCGGCGATGACAGCCGCACACGAGGCTCCCGCCACCAGCACGTGGCAAACGCCGCGCTAACAGACCCGCCTGCCCAGGGCGAGGGTCCGGCCTGTGCTCGCTCTTGTCCTAACCAGACTTAGACCCGGGAACAACTGGGACAGAAGCAATCCCCCCAGGGCCCCAGGAGGTGCAGGCAGGAGGATGTACCCCAAACCCGGCCAGCTCTGCCCAGAACAGCAGCCTCGGTGCCGGCCGCGCCCAGCACGGACCCGGTCGGAAGCCGCGGAGGCCACAGCTGCTGCGTCACACGGCGCGGAGGACCCTGTGGTCAGGCCGTGGCCCGAGCAGTGACCCTGCACGCCTGTGGCGCGGGACACAGGCTGGGCGGACAGCCCCGGGGCCATCGGGACGGGGAGCCAGATGTGGCTGTGCCCACACGCCACTGGGCACGGGGTGCGTCCCCCCGAGACTGCGTGCACTGTGGCTGCCTCGGGGCAAGCACGTCTGCCGGCGAGGGCTGGAGCTCTGGGGAGAGGCCTGGGCCGCGAGGGCGGCGCCCGGCACACCCCCGCGTCTCGGCAGAAGCCTCCGTCCTAGTTAGTGCCCCAAATGCCTCCGAGTGCCGGTTCCCCGACCCAGAATTCAAACCAACTTTCTCTGCGAAGTCCCAAAACACAGTCTCAGTCATCAGCAGTTCTTGCAAGTGGCCAGCTGTGCCCCAGGCCCGCTCCACGGGAACCCACCAGTGAAGGACAGACGGACGGGCAAACGCCATTCCCAGTCTCCCTCCCTCCCTGGAGCAGAGTCTGATCAACTTTAACCCCCACCCTATTCGTCCCCTCAGGGGCAGCGACCGCCACTCTGTGCAGCACCGGCCACCGGCCCAGGTGCCTGGGCCTCCAGCAATGCCCAGCAAAGGAGTCTGGGGGCAGCACGGGAGGGCTCTGCCCGTGACTGTTCCACATTCACAAAGCCTGAGTGGGAGGAGGGAAACAGCAGGAAGGCCAGGGACTCCAGAGGGCACGTAGAGCCCCAGAGACCACTCCCACGAGCCCACCTACCTGTCCCAGGCTCTGAGCAAGCACGCACTGCACCCACGTGCTGGGGCGTCCTGGCCTAAGCGCCCCACCCTGAGAGCGCGGTGGTGTAGGCTCAGAGGGCTGAGAAGGCCACCCCTCTGCCAAGGAGCCTGCGTCGGTGGCTGGAGGGCCCCCAGATGGGGGCTGGGACCCGCTTCCACGGGCCCTCGCTGCTTACTGGGCTGCACGGTGGCCCAGGCCTCAGCGGTGGTCTCTGGAAGCCTGAAGGCCAGCGGAACACACTGCTCAAACCCAAGGAGTTCCCAGGCCACTCCTGCCTCTTGGGGTCATCACACACCTCCTGGTGGGCTCAGGACGGAGTCCCCAACAGGAGCACAAACGGTTCAGATGTGCCTCCCCGCCCAGAGCACGGGTACACGTGCCTCTCCTACCCTTCAGAGTTGGGGACACCATGAAGTCCCAGGTGACCCGCCAAAAAGCACGCACCAAGAGGAGAGGCACCAGAGCTTGAGAAAGCCTGACCAGCGGCCACAACATCCTGCAGCTCCAAGAGCCACCAGGGGCAGCCCCGGCACGAGCGGCCTGGCTGCCGGGGCCGCTGCCCACCCCGGCCTGTCAGGGGGTCAGAAACACCCACCAGTCAGGCCCGCCCTCTGCTCTCCTGAAACACGTCGTGTGGGCACTGAGGGCACACGTGGGCCCTGACCCAGCCCTTCCCAGCAGCTCCGATGTCTGGGAAAACTTGGCATGATAAAACCTCGAAGGCTGAGGGCCGAGTGAAGAACGGAGGTGGCGGGTGGGGGTGGCCTTGGGACAGTGGCAGGGAGCAATGCCCAGAGGCAGTGGCGGCTCTTCCTGTCGGAGCTCAGAGCAGGGTGGGAAGTGGAAACACCCCACGTCAGACGGAGCCACTGAGACTGAGACAGATGCCTGAGTTTCCCGTGCCCACGGGGCCAGGAGGAGCAGAGCCGGGGCGGAGAGAAGGGGCTGTAAACCCTGGGAGGCCCCTCATCAGAGCCCCAGGCACAGGGAGCTCCGGGCAGGGGCACAGACTCATGTGCTGGGCCTCGTGGGCTGCTTCCCCCACGTTTCCTTTACAAACAACGGGGCGCACTGCTCTTGCTCACCCCCCGTGAGTCACACGTGACGTGTGCTGGGCCTGGTCTGTGTCAGCGGGCCAGGCCCGTCACAGCCAGGCTGTGCGAAACCCTCGCCCTGCTCGCTCACACACAAGGCCTGCGAGGCGGGGGAGCTGCTACGTGACACGATGCCGGGCGGGCCCCCTGCAGCGCCCAGGCCACCCCCCTCCCGCTGCAGGCGGCCACAGGCCGCGGGCAAGCACAGGCGAGGCCTGAGGCTGGAGGCAGAGGGGCAGGACAGGAAGACGCCCTGTGGGTCTCTGCTCTTTCGGCGGAGGACCTCCCGGCACCCACGGAGGCCGTGACAGCAGGGCGGGGGGCCCGCAGGGCCGCGCCGGACATCCCGCCCGCGCGGCCCCACCTGCAGCTCCTTGTCCGAGTACTTCTGCGGGTTCTTGCTGCCCTGGCTCTTCTTGCGCAGCTTCTTCAGCTCCGCCTGGCACTTGTCCAGCGCGTCGCCCTTGCTCCTCTGCTCCGTCTGGTACTTCTCAGCGCAGCCTGAGACGCAGACGACACCATGCATCAGGCCCACGCGCCCGGCGGCCCCGGCTCCGGGGCGAGGCCGCGCCCCTCCCGCCCGCGGACTCAGGTCCTGGGCACCGGCGGAGCACAGCTCCCCGCTCTTCTCAGGCCGGGTGAGGGACGTGACGGGGCACGAGGAGCAAGCTGAAGTCACAGTGGGCCAGGGGCAGCTTGTGTAGGCCCCGTGGGGCGGCAACAGCCCGTCACTGTCTTTACGGAAAGTGACCGAGAGGCGGGACAGTGGAGGTGGCATGCGGGGCCCCCATGGGACTGCATTCCCTCTCAGACACGAATGTTGGGGCCAGGGGACCCGCTAGACGGGATGCGCGTGGGAGGATGGAAACCCTGTGGCGGAGGGCAGGGTTCCAGCGGGGCCGGCAGAGCGGGGGGTGGGGGGGTGGGTTGAGGCGGCCGAGTGGGCGGCACTTACGCTCAGGTACCTGGCGTCCAGCTCCACCTTCTGCTCCAGCTGTGCCAGCAGCTCATTGTGGAAGGACTTCAGCTGGGCCAAGAGAATAGGCGTCAGTGCCGGCGTGGGCTCCGGGCGCAGCTTGGGGCACGCGGGGGGTGGGGCACGGACCCACCCCGGGACGGGCAGGCAGCACCCCCACGCGAGGGGCTCAGGGAGTGGGCGCTGGACGGAAGTCTGCCTGTCTGACCCCCGGCCCTCTGCAGGCCCACCCTGGGGGGCTGGGACTCACCATTTCCTCCAACTGGTTTTGAATCTGCCTGTGGACTTCAGCCATTTGGAAGAGGACGTCTCCTGCACAGGCAGGATGGCGGGAGGGGAAAGAGAGGAGAAACGTTAAACAGCCTGACCGCCGCCCCGTCACCCCCACCGGGGCCGAGGCGTGGGGCCCCGGGGGCCCCGTGGTCTGGGCCATAACTGGCAGGCAGAGGTGTACCGGGGGCAGGGGAGGGACGTGCTGCTTCTGCACCAAGGGAAAACGGAAACTTCTGCGACAGGGGACGTGGACTTCAAGGGCTCAGTGTCCCTGGGGGTGCTGGGCAGGAGAGACCTCAAACGCCTGCATCGGAACCGAGGTCCATGACGAAAGCCACACACAGGAAGACCCCAGGTCTGTGCCCTTCGGCTCGCCCCGCTGCCAGCCGGCAACCGCCACGGGCCCCGCTGGGGCCTTGGTGGAGCCAGAGAGACCCAGCCCCCTGGAGAGTGGGTCACACAGGCAGGCAGGGAACCCCTGAGCCCGAGGGAGGCAGGAGAGGAGCCTCTCGGCCTGCGTGTCACCTCCAGGTCATGGGAACAAGGAAGACATGCAGCCGGCAGCGGGCCCGGAGCGCTTCCGGGAGGCTGGCACGACTTGGCTCCGGACCCAGGGTGAGGGGCTGCCTGCGGCGGCGGCTCCCAACCCGTGGGGCCACTGGCTGGCGGGCAGGCAGCCCATCGGCGTGCCCTGGCCTGGCCTGGCCCACGCCACCGAGGGCCTCTGGGGTCCGCGGGGCAGCTCTCCCAGCGTTTCTCCATTGGGGGGAGGGGCAAGGCTTCAGGGACACTGGGCCTCCCGGGCGCTTCTGCAGGAAGCAGAGGGAGAAATGAGGTGCAGCCATGGTCACCTGGGGCCACTTCCAGCCTGGACATCAGGCGCTTCTCCCCCGCCCCCCACACACGGCTGTTTCCTGTCCGCAGAGGGCGGGGCTGGACCGCCGTCAGGGCGCGGTCCCGCGAGCCGCGAATGTTTGCTGAATGTTTGCTGAGAGCCGTTCTCCGGGACAGGCGGCCGGAGGCCCGGCCCTGCCCTTGAGGGCAGTCGCTTTCTGGCAGACCCTGTCCTTGAGGTGCTGCTTGCATCACGACAAACCCCTCTGCTCACAGCGGGGCCGCCTGGGGTCACGTGGCCGGAGGGCCCTTTGGGGGCAGCCGCAAGCAGCATCCCTGGATCCCACGCTCCTGAGGCCCCACGGGAGGCCCCAGGAGGACGGTGCTGCCCCAGCCCACTACTGGCCGCACGGTGACCCCATGCCGGGGTCACGTTCCCCTGAGGAAGCACAGCTGGGTCCTGGGCGAGGCCAGCTTCTCCTGGTCACCTGTCCACTCCATGAGCTGCTGATGCCGCTAGCCCAGTGGCCATAGGCATGCAGAGCACTGACCACAACCCAGGTGTCTGGGCCTCCGCCAAGCAGCACGGAGTCCACCAGCCCCAACACGAGCAGCGAGACAGGCACCCAAGGGGCCGCCTCCCAGCCACCACGGGCACCCTGGGGGGCTGCTCCGGCCGCCCGGGCACCTGCCCATGGTCCGTCCAGAGCCGCCCTCACTCGCCGTGCTGCGGGCTTCGCGTCAGAAGCACAGCTTTCTGTCGAGGACGGGGGAGAAGGGACGCCGGCGCTTCGAGAGCTCAGTCACCTGGCAGCTTCCCGCGGGCAGGATGGTGCCGTCACCCACGGCCGGGCTGAGCGGAGGCTGAGCAGCGCGGGCAGGAGAGGCGGCCAGTCTCGCTCGGCCCCCCCCCACCGCACCCCTAGCACATCCTGCTCGGGGACCCTCAGCGTCCGGAGCCCTGAATGGGGCGTTGCATTTTCTGTGCTGTGCAGACGGCAGGTCTCATCGCTGCTGCAGAAAGGCCGTGGTGATGCCCTGGAGCCTCAGCCCCCATGGGTGCTGACGAGCGCGGGGGACCCCTCCCCACAGGGTCCGTGCGGGGCGGGGTGGTGGCAGCCCGGCCTCGTTTCCTGGGCTGTCGTGGCTGTGCCACTTCCGTTTGTCCCAATGGCTCCCTTTCGGCAAGGGTGGGACGGACTCTCTCATACCACCTTCTGGCCCGTCCTCCGTGGCCCGTTTGCTCCCTGACACCTAGAACCACTGGGTCGAGCACCAAGGAGGGGGCTCGGCCCCACTTCTCTGGGCTCGTCGGATGGAGTCCTGTCAAGTTCCCAGACGGACATCCGGGCCGTGACACCAGGAAGCCGCCTGGGGCCTTGTCCGTGTTTTTGAGACGCGGGATCTTCCGGTGTCAGGGGCCCTGTCTCGGCCCCGTGGGCAATGGCCTCACGCCCCCACCCTCTGCCCCCGGGCCCTCATGAGGGGCATCGAAGCTGTGAATGAGACGTGACAGTGAGCAGCTGCACCAGCCACGCACGGTCCAGCAAAGTCCCCACGGGGGCAGTGCCACACCGCCAGCCCTGCCCTTTAGGCCCCATAAGTTTAAGTTCACTGCCAAGATCAAGCTAAGACACGGTTTCCTTAAAAAGCTGCACAAACCAGTTCAGAACATTGGGAAACGCAGACTCCAGAAGAGGATTTCCTGGTGCTGGCAGGGCACGTGAGGCCACCGCACGGGCTCCGTCCCCACCCCAGGGCCCCGCCTGGGAGCTGGCCTGTCCCCAGACCCAGAGCCGAGTCGTTGGCGGGCGGGGGACACAGCCGAAGCGCACGTGCTCCCCAGGCGGCACGAACCAGCCCGAGTGGACGCGCCCACCGTGTGCAGAGGCAGCTGCAGGAGGCCGCGGCTCAGGGAGCACGCGGTGGGCGCGGGTGCTGCGGGGCGCTGCGGGGGCTGCGGGGCGCTGCGGGGTGCTGCGGGGTGCCGCCGCCGGTGCAGGGACCGGGCTGTGCCCCGCACCAGGCCCCCCGAGGAGTGCAGGAACCTCGGCCGTCAGCGACATCATCGTCCTCGGACCCGTCCTTCCCGGTCTGGGACCACGGCTGAAGGTCCCAGGAGCCCCACCTCCTCCTCGGGCTCCCGGACCCCTCCCCACCCCTCCCACCGAGCTCAAAGGACAGCATGAAGCAGGGACGCTGCCCAGGCACACCCTGCCCAGAGCAGGGCGGTTCTGCTGGCTCGTCAGTGCCCACGGCACAGCCCCGGGGTCCTGGGCCCACAGGGGAAGCTAGCCCCGAAAAGCCACGTGTCCACAGCGGCTCCCACTCAGCCCTGCCAGAGCAAAAGGGCCACCGGGTACCGTGGAGCAGCCCCGCCACGCCCGCCCACGAGTCAGCAAACCCTGGTGCTGGGGGCCTGGCAGCAGGAGAGGGTTCGGGACTGGGGATGGGGCGAGGCCACCAGGAGCAGGGACAGGAGACAGGCCACACAGGGACAAACCCATCAAACACAGAGGCCTGCAAGACGAGGCCGAGCCTTCTCCACCCCACCACCCCGTGTCTAGCCTTCGCATTAAGTGGTCAGCAGTGAGGCCCCTGCCTGCACACCGTGCACTCTGGCCTAGAATGTGTGGAGCCCTCAGGGACCTCAAACTAGCCTCAGAAGTTCAGGTTAAGAGTGGGACACTGTCCACATGGCCACACCCTCCCAAGTGGCGCAGCCATGCACAGGTGCACACGCAGACACGCACAGGCGCACGCGCAGACACACGCAGGTGCACACGCAGAGACCGAGGGAGGGGGAGATGGGCTCAGTGTTCAGAGGACCCCGGAGACCACAGGGAGCCACTGGCAGTGGGACTGTCCCGCTGCTTCTCTGGGCCTGACCAGCACAGGTGTGGCCCCACCTCCCCCTTGAACTCAACAAGGCAGCAGGCAGTCCCCTGAGGCACCAAGAGCCCCAGGTGAACTGGTGGGAATGGCTCAGCCATCCAAAGGGCCGTGAGTCACGGGTCTGCAGAGTCCAACCCTCTCTGCGGCTTAAGGACACACAGCTCGCTCTCCTGCCAGCCCGACCTGCCTACCTGGCGGTGCGGCAAGAAAAACCTCACCCATACCCGCCCGCCCGTCGCCGGGGTCCCCCACGGCGTTCTGCCACGTCTGCTTCAGCTCTGACACATAACGTCCAAACGTGCACACACAGACACACGCGCACGCTTCTTTCCCTGCACAACAGCACGGTCCCCCTGCCTGACGCTTAGGCCGCACACTGTCCCGGGCTCCCCGCACGCCCGACGGCCCCCCCGCCCCGGGCCTCACCTGGGCCTCGAGTGCACGGCGCGTCGCGAGCACTCGACGCCAACCGCAGCGTGCGGGCCACAAAGGCCGCCGTGAGGCGGCCCCGAAGTGCTGCCCCCCAGGCTCTGACCTGGAGGGGCCCCCTGCGTGTTGCTTTTTCCACGACGTTGACGTTTTCTAGGATTAGGCTGGTTTTCGTTGCTTTTTTGGGCGAAAAGAGCGTGTTTCATAATCTGCAACTGACATGACTGAGGAGCTTAATGCGGGGGGCCGTGAAGACGACGGGGTCGGGGGCTTGGGCCCTGGGGTCTGGCCACTGGCAGGCCAGCGGGCCCTGGCCAGGATGCTGGACTCTGATCCTACAGGAGCAGCGAGGGCCCCTCTCGGGATTTGCACTAACTCCCTCGTTAGTGTCAGAAGAGAACACGTTTCTGCTGAGGTGCTGCAGGCCCGAGGCTGGGCGACGGCTCCCGGGAGAAGCCCAGCAGCCTGAGCCGGCCGCCGGGCGGGGGAAGTGTGGGAGACAGGCAGTGGCTCCGAGGTGGCCAGTGCCGCTGGCTCCGGGGGGCAGACCTGTGCGAGGGAGGGGGTGGCTGTGTGTCAGGCAGGGCCCACGGTCAGGGGACGTCGGCTGGGTGTCCGCACGACCCAGGTGGGACCTGGGGCAGGGCGTTCGGTGCCACAGCGGGGGGACCAGTGCTTCGTGGCACTGAGGCCAGACTGACAAGTGTGAGCGTCACAGGAAGGAGGCGGCTCTCGGGGGGACCCTGAGAACTTCAGAGCCATGAGGCATGACTGTGGGGTGCTGGGGGAACCCCTCTCTCCCTGATGACGGTGGCGTAGGCCAGGGCCGCCCGCCTCCCCAGGAGGGCCGACAGAGGCTGGGAGGCAGGGTGCGGGTAGGGACGGCGTGGACCGCGGTGGGCGCCCGCGGGAGCGGGACTCTGCGCTGCGGCCACCCCCGCCCCACGGGCCTGGGACCTGAGCTGCAGGGAGGACCACGGCGAGGAGCAGGCGGCCGCAGGCCGGCGGGCCCCGCCCAGCGACTGGCCTGGACGTGGGGACGAGACCAGCACAGCCGTGACTGTGCGGCTGTGCGTGGCGTGTGCGTGTGCACGTGCGTGTACGCGTGTGCTGCGGTGTGCGGGACCGTGGCGCTCGCCTCCGCCCCCGGGCACGGCCACGCGGGGTCCTTGGCAGCCGCAGACGGTGCCGGGGACACGGCTGAGGCATCTGTGCCTCCTCCAGGGCCGCGACGCCAGCCGTCCCGGGTCTGGCGGGCTCCTGGGGGGCACTGTCCCTGCCGCGCAGCCACGGAGTCCCTTCCGGTCACCAGCACGTCGATGCTCAGGCATCTACTGCTTCAGGGGGGGCAGCCAGAGGTGCTGTTGGCAGGAGCCTCTGAGCCGAAGGTCAGTCAGCTGCTTGCACCTGGCTGGGAGCGCATCACCTTCCGGAACATTCGGAAGCACTCCAACGCTCGCTCTATTACTTTGGTGGCTTCGCAAACAAAAGCCACCCTGAGAGCTAACGAGCGTGGGCCCAGGCAAGGGCCAACACAGAGCCCCCACGACGGGAAGACGGCCGGCCTGGGGGCCGTGGGCAGGGCTCCGTCGAACCGCGGGACAAACGTGAAGCTTGGAAGCCCAAGGAAACCCCGCCCGGCCCCGCCGTCCTCTCTGCCGGCCCCCGAGCTGCCAGCTCCTCCCGGGGAGAAAGAAGTAGGGATCCTCTCAGAAGGGAAGGTGGCAGTGAGTGGGGGATAAGCAAGAGGAAACCCGATGGCTGTTTGCCACGGCGATGACCACAGACGGTGACCTCCCTGGGGGCTGCCCTACAGGACCGGACGGGGGGCCCCTCAGGGCCAAGTTGTGCCGACAGCTGGCACCTGGTGCTGGGGCTTTGGGGGACGAGGAGAGGAGGGGCGGCCAGTGCGGTCACCACCCTCCAGGATGGCCGCCTTCCTGTCCCTGCTGTCCCCAGCCTACACCCCGCCTCCCCTGGTCAGGTCCTGAGTCTGCTCAGAACCACCTCAGGCCGCCCTGGGCCTCCTGGGCCGGACGGGCACTTGGTCACAGCCTCAGCGAGCCATCAGGCATGCAGTCACACGGCCGGGGCGCGAGGCTCCCAGGCCATCTGTCCAGAGCTGCTTCAAAGGGACTCGCCGACCAGAGGACACGGAGGACGGGGCTGAGCCCTGGACGACAACGGGGGTGGTGGCCGCGTCTGGCGGGGACTTCGGCTCACCTGCCGTCTTCTCCCGACCGGCCCCAGGGCAGGCCACGGCTGAGCTGGTCCCACCGCAGCCGGCTGCGGGGGGCCGGAGCAGGGCAGGCACCTCCCCGCTGCACCCTGGCCCCGCCCCCTCACCCAGGCACCCGCCTCAGCACCCAGCAGCCTTGTCACTCTCACAGCGCCACGTCTCTCCTGCCTGACGTGACTTGCAAGATGCAAGGTGTGAACAGAGCAGTATTTCTTCCTACGTTTCTCCCCAAGGCAAGGACGAGTGACAGAGGTCGCCCGGCACAGCGCGCCCTAGTGCCCAGCCACGGGACGCTGCGTGCACCTCGAGGCGGGGAGACCAGGCCCCGCTGCTCTCAGGGGGTGCAGGTGCCATGCCCCACGCCCCACACCACGGGGAGGAGCTGCTGCCCACGCCTTTCCAAGGACCCTCCACTGTGAGCACGGGGCCCTTGGTCAACCCGCCCACTGGACTCCCCAGATAGTTGTCGGGGAGAAACCAGCTCTCCTGGGGACAGCTTCGCAGGCACCAACTTCCCCTCAGTCTTGTAAGACGGCAACAGGAACAGGAGCCACCTGGAGAGGGCTGGTCACCTGCACACCAGGTGGCTGTGCTGTCAGCAGTGCCTCCGACCTGCTTGTCCCCCCACCAGCCCCCGAGCCCACCCTGCAGCCACCGCTGTGGGGACAGTCCAGGGCTACTGGCCCCTGCTGGACAACGAACAAGGGAGTAGCTCTGGTCCTCGGAGACGCCCGTGGGGCAGTCTGCCGACAGCGCCAAGAAACGCTGGCAGCAGGGGGTCCTGGGACCGGGCAGCTAGGTGCTCAGGGCCAAGTGGCCGCGGTGGCAGAACTGTCCTACTGCCTTTGTGCTCAGGGCCTTGGGCTTGAGGCCCAGCCGGGACATGCTGCCACAGGAAAGGCACACCTCCTCGAGCCTCTTGCTACGTGCCAGGAAAACAGGACAGTCCCACGGTGCCCGGTCCCCTCCCAGGAGAAGCCGCAGGCCTGGCCCTCAGAGACCGATGCAGCCCCTCGTCACCGGTGGGAACGCTCAGGTCGGCACCAGGGCTGAAGGCGGCTGCTTGCTTCTTCCCAGAAACGACCCCCAGTCACCAGGGCAGAGGCCCCGCGGCCATCAGCCCATCCTCGCGAGAGACTGGGCCACCCACTGCTGCTCCCCATGACAGTCCAGCCCCAGGGTAGGTCCCTGGACACCTACAAGACATGCACACGGAGCCAGCTATCACTCCTGCTTGTACCAGAGCCAGTGCAGGAACACAGTGGGACCACTGGAGATGTTTATCGATCTGTCTGGACAACCCGGCACCATCGAGCCCTCGTCAGGGCAGGTGGAGCAGGTACGTGGGAGGCCCTGGGCAGGGACACCCTGATGGGACACCCAGCCCCCAGCCCTCCTTGCGTTCCCAGGCCTCGGGGCCATGCTCGGCTGAGTGAACAGAGCCTGGGACAGAGTGGCTGTCCCCCGCCCCGTGGCTGGCTTCGACCTACTCAGCTTCCACACCAGCGGAGATCAAGACAGAGCCTCTGCAGAAACGCTGTCTGGATTCGGCCCCGGGAGGCCAGGACCCTGGCCTCTCTCCCCAGGTCCCGGTGACGGCTCACGCACCAGCGCTGCCTGGCAGTTGTCCAAGGGCACCGCCTCCAGGTCCTACAGTGGGGCGGGGACAGCGGGGCAAGCGTGGGGGGTGTTAGCTGGGAGGGGCTAAAGGCAGGTTCAGTCCTGGCTGCTCCTGATCGGCTGCTAGCACACCATCTGCTGACGGCCAGCTGGTGGCCACTGCGGGACCTTGGGGGTGGGTGACTCGGGCCCCTCGGGGGTGTGAACGCGACACAGCTCCTGCTGCGTGGCTCTAACTGCACGAGGCAGATCACTGTCACGTGCCCAACGGAGGGGCTGGGACAATCTAGCCGCCAAGTGTGGGCGTGCTGACACGGGAGGGACCACCATGCAGCCAGACACCTCCCAGCTCGCGGGGAGCGCAGGGGCCCATGGCACCACCTCGGAGCCGCCGCAGACAGCGGGGGGCACCTGGTGACAGTCTCCCAGGCCCGGGGGTCACACAGCGCGAGCATCAGCAGCACCGCGCACGGATGGCCATCCAGTGCCTCCGCGTGTGAGCCCGACCTGGGAGGGTCACCAATGGCTGCAGGAAGGAGAGGAGGCACCGAGTCCCACAGGGCGCGTCCCCAAGGCGGGCCTGGGAACACTGGCCTCTGCTTGTCACTCGGGTAACCAGGTGTGGACAGCAGCCAACGCCAGGGGTGTTTAGTCCACACCTCAATCCAGTGACTCAGTGGCCAAACCCAGCCCAGTTTCAGGCACAGGGAGCTGCCTCCTTCCCGGGGGCACCCCGCCCACTGGCTGTGCCCCGCCCGGAGCCCCTGCCCTCACGGGTGCAGGCACCCTGGATGGCCGCCCAGAGGGCCTGCAAGCACACACATGCCCCGGGGTCACGACCGAGGCGGGGAGCATGGCAGAGGCCTCAGGAGACGGCGAGGCCGGAACAGAGCGGCCGCTCAGCCACACAGGTGGACAAGCCGGCCAGGGAGCAGACACACTGGGCCACGAGCGGAGGCGACAAGGCTCAGGAAAGGCTGTGCCCACCCACGGCAATGAGGGTGTTGTCTCTGAAAAGTCGAGAACATTCCAGAGGAGCACGTAACCCTAGCCTCCCTGCTAAGCCAGACGTGACCCTCTTCCTGCATGAGTGACCAGCGCAGAGCGCCTGAGTCACCCGTCCACTGGCCCGCGTCGGCACCCTGGACCGGAGCCCAGGGGCCTTGGGGCTCTGGCTCCACCTCCTGCTTCCACCATCTCGGGCCCAGCCTGCCCCGTGCACAGCCACCTGGGGAGAAAAACGGCCTGCTCGGAGGTGGGACGTGCTCAGGTGTGCCGCAGAGGGTACCACAGGTGGTGGCGCGCCAGTGGGGTGCCCTGGGCAGCACCCGCCCTGCACGGAGCAGTGTCCGTGGCTGGCACCTCCAGGCACTGGAGGCCCGGCACAGACGGATGGGAGGCGGGCCCGCTCCGGAATTAGCCCTGCAGGACAAAGGCAGCACTGGGCTTGCCTCAACACAGCCCTGAGACACCAAAGTCAGGCGCTGGTGGCTGCTGGCGCGGGGATCAGCAGGCTGCGGAAGATTCTGGAACTCCACTCTGGCAGCCCTGCACTCCCTAAGCAGCCTGCATATCAAAGCAGGTCCGTCCACTGCGGGAGGAAGTCCCGGAGATGAGAGGCGGCGCCCTCTGCGAGGCTGCAGCACAGGCCAGCGGGACAAAGGCGGGGCGGCCGCAGGACTCCGCAGGGGAGAGCAAAGGGCAGCGACTGCCGACTGCCGCCCACAGCTCTGGCGCTGCTGGCGTTGACCACCACGGGGCTGCCAGAGTCTCCACTCCACCCCCTGGGGGGGCTTGGGGGCGCCCCCGTCTGGCTAGTGTGGGGGGAAGCGGGGAGGGGCGCTCGGCCCTCCGACAACGATCAGTTGTGTCCTCAGGGCTGTGGCCGAGCCCCACCACCCCTTGGGGAGCTGCTGCCCCGCCCCAGTGGGAAAGAAAAGGCAGGAAGAACCCAAAGGAAAGGGAGGGCTCAGCGCAGAAACAGGACGATGACCGGTGACCGGTGACCGGGAGTGGCCGAGGGGGCCACAGCCAGAAGGGGCCAGGCCGGATGGAGCCCGCTTCGCTGGCGTGGAGGTTGGGCCTCTGAAAAACAATCTCTGGTCCAAAGGACACAGCGCCTGGCCTCAGACAGGGTCAGCGCAAGCAGAGTGCCCTGACACCGCCTACGGGCCCGGCCGGAGTGCTACCTCCCGGCAGCCACCCCAGGCCACCCCGGGGCCCCTGCTTCACCCCCGACAGCAGGAACATCATGTCCCTTCATCCCGTCCTAGGGGGTAAGATCTCTAGGAGAAGTGATCAGAAAAGAGCGGGCCTCAAGGCTGTGCACAGGGAAAATGGAGGGAACCAAACTCAGCGTGGGACAGAGAGACCGCGGGACAGAGGACAAGGTGGCATAGCAGGAAGACACGGCCGCCCTGTGCTTTACGCGCCTGGACGCGGCCTGCAGGCACACCCCAGCAGCCGCTGTCTCGAGAGCAAGGGACACCTCTCACTGACCAACGAGCAGACAAGGTTACTGAAGAGTGAACCGAATTAGGGACCCCGCACCCCCAGTCAGGGCTGACAGCTGCAGACATGGGCCACACGCCAGGCAGAGCAGCGTGTCCCCGTCCAGGCACATCCAGGAACCAGCACGGCCCTGTCAGGGCAGCCTTGGTGGGGGGCTCAGACGGCCGGGTCCCTGTGCAGGGCCCCTGTAGTACCCTGGCAGCCATGACACCCCGAGTCACAACAAAGTGAGAACGATCTGTCCCAGTGCTGACCAAGATACTGCCCCAATTTGGATTCCACCCCCAGGCGTGGCAGGGTCAGGAGAAAGGGCCCGGGCCATGAGGCAGGTGGCCTTGCAGGGCGGCAACAGCCCCTGGGCAGGACGTGAAACTGCTCCCACGGCAGCTGGCATGGAATGCCTGCACAGCGGGGAGGTCGCCCTGTGGCAGGGCTCAGTGTCACGGTCCCATGGGCTCCATCGGAGCAGAACCACCTGCTAGGAGTCACCTGACGGCTGACGGAGAGGAGAACGGAGGAGCCCACTGTGTGCATCACGTGGCCACAGACCCTTCCGCAGCAGCGAAATGCACCTGCCCTGCTGGTGACCGCTGATGGCCAGCTGCGCAAGCCCGCCTCCCCGCGGCCCGACCCTCGGGCCGCGCAGGCTCCCTGCCTTGTACTCACAGACACACCCCTTGCTCCTGTGCGTACCCCTCCCGGTGACCCCCGTTTCTCCTGACCCAGGGGTCACAGCTTAAAGACTGTTACTCCTCCTGTGACCCACAGGCTGCCACCGCACCCACCAGGGGGGGTGCTCTGCTCTCCAGCCTCCTGGGGACCCCCTTTGCAGCACACACACGGGCAGCGTCAGGAAATTCTACAACATCCACCCAAAGACAAAGATCGCAAAAGCCTCTAGAAGAGGAAGAAAACTCGTGTCAAAAAAACCAGTGTCTGAGCAGCAGCGAAGTCCCCGGGGGCCAAGCCCTCCAAGCCACCAGCAAGCACCAGGTCACAAACGGACTTTCCGGCCTGCTGAGGAGCCGTTAAAGGAAAGGGCGATCCTGCATGAGGGAATAAAACAGGACCCCAAAAAACACGGGACCCAGGAAACAGTCTCGGCATGCAGAAGGCGAGCCGGCCGGGCGGAGCAGCGGATGGGGCTGCAGGAGGGCACACCCCTAAAAGAGAGGAGACAGCCAGATGAGCTGGGGCGCCGGCCGCCACTGGACAGCCAGTGCGCTGTCCCGGGTGGCAGCAAGCTAATGACAGTGCCCTGGGCACTCCACGAACAGAGGGGAACAAGTACTGACCCCGGGACAAGCCAAGTTATCAACGCAGCATAAAAACCCCCAGACCACAACACAACAGGAAGGTCCATCAAGTGAATTCCATTGAAATTAAGTATCTTTGTTCTTCTACAAACGCGAAAACGAAAAGCAAACCAGATTAAGGGAAAACATTTGCAAAATTCATATCTGAAAAATCACGTCTGTCTAGAACGCACAGAGAACCTTGATAGCTCAATAATGAAACAAAACTCAATAGGAAGGAGGTAAATTTGCAGACGCGCTGCTGGAGAATTACGCACACAGGGAACAAAAGCAATGAAAGACGCTCGGCGCGGCTGGTGAAAGAAATGCCCCAAACTGGCAGCACCCCAAGTGTCCGCAAGCAGAAGAACGCACGAGTGTCGGGGTGCCTGCACCACAGGGCCGACTCGCTCTAAGGCTGCCGGGGACGGCTCCCCAAGCAATCACGCAGGTCAAAAGCATGTGGTCCACACTGCGTGACCCCCACGTGTGAACTCTACCAGATGCTGGCTAGCGGCAGGCCGGGAAGCGCAGCGCTGGCTGCCTCGCCCGGGCCTGGGAAGGGGTGAGCAGGAGGAATTTCCGGGGGGGCCCTAGGAAAATGCAGAGTGGACGGGGTGAGGACACAGGGACCATTCAGTCCACGTGCACTCTCAGTCCAGAGGTGGACACCCGACGTCCACCACGGCGTGTGGACGGGCGAGCGTGGTCTCGCCACGGAAGGCACGCAAGGCTGACCGCACACGACATGGAGGCGCCCGGCAGCACCGGCGGCGAGGCGGCCAGGCGCAGAGGTCACGATGGGCCAGTGTGCGGCCCGGCCTCGCGAGCTGTCCGGAGCGGGCACGTCCAGAGACAGCAGGCACCGGAACAGGAAGTGACCGAGGTGAGGACGGGGCTGCTTCTGGGGCGCGGGCAGTGCTCTGGGCCACCTGTGACCGGCTGGGAGCCAGGGGCTGCGCAGGGCTAGTGGCCGGGCATGTGGCCTGTGAGGGACGAGGCGGGGCCGCTGTGACGTGGGCAGCGGTGTTGGCTGGTCTCCGCCTCCGGTTCCTGACGCTCCTGAGTCCCGTGGACCGCCCTGGGTGCCAGGTGTGTGTTCTGTTCTATGGCGGGGACTCTGGGTGGCTCCTGGGTACGGCTGTCACCACAGACACCACGTCATGGTCGGGATTGGAACTTCCAGCCCCATAAGGGGGAGGGAACAGGGCTGGAGACCGAGTTAATGCCCGGTCACGGCCACATGGGGAAGCCTCACACAAACCCCTGAACCGCAGGCTCAGGCAGCTCCAGTCCCCTGGGATCCACCCCCCCCCCCCCGAGAGCTGAGCTCGCCCTGCACGGAGTCCGGACACGTCCGCACGGCTTCCTGCCCCTGCTCCCCCCGCCCCAGCCCGGCAGGTCCTGTGGCCGTGACCCTAAGCACTGCAGCTGCGTTTTCACGCCGCCTCACGGGGACCTGGAGGCCGCGTGCCAGGGCAGCCATGGGACAGAGCGCCCGGCCAGGCCTGCCGGGGACAGCGCTGGGCCTCCGTGTCCCCAGTCAAGGGCACGGCAGCCACAGCAAAGCCCCGCAGTGGACAGGCCTGACTCCCGGCGTGGGACGGTGTGAGCAGGAGCTGGCGGCAGGGCTGCAAACCCCGGCCTGGCGCCATGGCCAGGGGCACGGGGCCGCACCCACACCTGCGACGCATCCCAGGCCTCCAGGGACGCAGTGCACCCCAACACCCCGTGTTCCCTGCACCTCGATCACCAAAGCACCGCGAGCTCATCGCGGAAGACGTGCGAAAGCAGAAGGGCAGAGAGAAAGCCCCAGCCCGGGACCCCACCGCCCTGGGGGCCCGTCCCCCACTCGTCACGGGACGGGAGCGCCCAGCGTGCCCGAATTAAGGCTCTGAGTCCTTGTCACTCACTTTCACACCAGAACCGCCTCCCTGTGTCATTCAGTGCCACCGCCTAAGCCCAGCTTTTTAAATGGCTCCCGTCAGCCACTCAAGTTTTGCCGTGAACACCTGTAACCGTGGCTCTGCCTCGTCTCTTCGCCTGGCTGGGCCGCTCAGGGGGATGAAGCCACCAGAGTCAGCTCCCAGCAGCACCCGAGGCTGCCAGGGATCCCGCTCAGCGGGGCACGTCCCTTACAACACTTGCCAGCTCCAAGGGGTATCGTTATTTTAGAAAATCTTTCCTCGTTTGACAGCTAAAACCTGATCCCAAATCAAAACAGACCAGACACGGGCCTGGGACCCAGACCCGCCGGACGCACCGGTGACTTCAGGGACCAGGCCTCTTACCGAGCTCCTTGGAGCCCTGGCTCTCGCTGGCCAGCTCACCCATCTTCACCAGAGCGTCAAAATAGCCTTTGGCCGCGTAGGTGACACCTGAGGGAGGAGAGGAAAGGTTACTTCCCACTAGGGACCAAGCAGACCCCAGCCCCGCAGTCCGGCCGAACACGCCGCAGTCTGGGCTGGGCCTGACCCTGTCCCTGTGGCCCCCTCGTCCCCACGGGAGAGCTCCCTCCTTGTGAGGACACAGCACAGGTGCCAAGCCGCTCAGGTCCAAGTGCAGGTGCCGTGCTGACGCCTGGTGCCTGGCGAGTGGAGGTGGGAGCCGCGGAGGGTACTTCACGGACAAAGGCCACCGCAGGGGAGAAATCCAGTAACTCACAGGTCCCTGGCAAACCTGGAGCGAGAACCTGCCCCGCCGTCCCTGGCCTGAGCAAGACTCGCAGCTGGAAGTGAGCCACGCGGCTCAAAGCTTCTAAAGTCACCGCTGCCGGTGGGGGCTGGGAGGAGGGTTTCACACCACTTCCCACGGGACGCGTGACCTAATCACAAACGGCTGGCGCTTCTCACGGGACTTGGAAAGCTCAGGGCCGCTGAATCCCAGCCTGCCGCCTGCTGCCTGGGTCGTGTTTCCTCCGCGGGGGATGGGGGACTCTCTTAGGAGCCGGGTGGCACCAGACCAACGCCCTCAGCTGAGCGGGACCCTGGCATGGTAGTTTCTCCCCCGGTTTCTACAGAAGCCCGCTGGGGGCTCGGGGCCGGGCACGCTGTCACACTGCACCAGGCGGTCTCCAGCCAGCCCCATGCTTGTCCCGCAGCCCAGAGCGCGAGCAGGCTCCGTGCCCAGTGGGCTGATGGTCTGCATGGAGGCGCGAGCTCCCGAAAACGAGCCGGATGAGGCCAAACCTGGCATGAGTGCAGCTGAGGTAACGCTGATAACAGGGCCAGCTGCGCTCTGTCCTCCGGGACAGTCCAGGAAAACAGGCAGAGAGAGGAAACCTGATTCTCCACAGTCCCCCGGAGCACCTCAGGGACCCGCGTCAGGGTGGAAGGCCCAGAGGAAACCTGTGCCTCACATCAAAGAGCCAGGCACACATGGGGCGTGGCTCTTTGGGGTCCCCACCACACACCGCCCCCAGCCGCCTCGGCTCAGAGATGTCTGTGGTCCGTCAACACTGCACGGGGGACACACACCCACCCTGGGGACTGCGAAGGCAGGGAGCCCGACACAGGGCCCAGACGGCCAAGGACTCTGCCGTCACCTCCCAGTGGGGACAGAGGCCACCACCACCGCCTGGGACCCGTCGTGGTCACTGAAATCCTACAGGCTAGGTCTCGGCTCAAGGATGGACAGAACCTGTGTCCGGAGGAGCCTCCTGGCTCCCTTGGGACTTTGCAGGCCTGTGGGGGTGCCTGGGACAGCAGAGCAGGGTGCTGGCGGGGGCCGCCACCCTCATGTAGGACGGGGAGGCCCTGCTCACAAGGATGCTGTAGTTAAAATCTGCCTCCTGGCTTGGAGAGACTGGTCAAGGGCGTGGCGTCCCCAACATGGCCAGCCCCGATGCACCCATGGCCCTGCTGTAGTGCACAGCTGGACAGGTGGGGTCTCAAGCTGCGCCATCCAGCACCCCTCTGCGAGCTGCAGGTTGCTTGCCAGGCCGCGCTGCAGGCCCCAGCCACGTCACCTAAACCATGATCCTACAGCCTCGGAAAGACACCCCATCCCCCCGTCTCGGGGCCCGTGGGCACACGGAACCCAGACCCCACGCTCTTGCCACACTGCAGGATGTTCCCGGCCCTGTCATCACAGACAAACATCAGGGTTCAGGGGCCTGCAGGGCTCAGCGCTTGCACCCGCCGGCCCGTGAGCTCGTCCCCAAGGTGGAATGACCCCCGCCCGGCCCCGCGGTGCCTCACCTGCCAGGGCTTTCTCATAGTTCTTCCCCATGGCGATGAAGTTCCGCAGGCTGGGGTTGAACTGCTCCATGATGGTCTGCGAGAGAGCGGAGCAGAGAACACGTGAGTGACCACGAGGCCAACGTGCCAGGAAGGCGTCACCTCCCAGGCGCACAGCCCAGCCTCCTGAGCCCGACCCCGCTGTGCCCTTGAATGCCCTTGGGCAAATAACCTTTTGGCATCTGGGCCATGGGGCCGACACCAGAACTGCTGTGGGGGCTTCGCAGCCCCAACAGTGGACAGGCGCAGGGACGTGGGACAGCACGTGGCACACAGTGGCGCTCAGATGCGTGGCGACGGAGGCGCCCGGCCCGCCTGGCAGGGCTGAGTCATCCGAGGAATGCCCCCCGCCCCCCGCAAGCCAGACGCGCAGCTCTGCCCCCGGCCACGACGGCCTCACGTGACACGTCAGTGAGCAGTGAGCGCGTCCCGGCTCCGTGCCCAGCGGCCCGACGTCTCGGTGTCAGAATCAGCAGCTTTGAGACTGAACAAATTAGATTTCGCTTCGAAGGCCAAATAAATGTTTTAATTACGAGGCATAAAAACAGGCACACAAACGAGAGCCAACTGCGCACTCCCCAGGGAACCCGCACCGACAGCCGGCAGCCGACCGCAGCCAGGGAGCCGCCGGGGGGAGGCTCCCGGAGAAGCCCGGCTCGGCCGCGTTTCACGTCCTCAGGCCTGTCACGACGACCGACTGCACTGGGCTTCCCCGAGGACGCGAGGGAAGGCACTGGGGAGACCCGGGGTGCGTCTCGTGAGCAGAGGCCGGGGGCCGTCAGAGCTGCTCGGTGGCCTGAGGGGGTGAAGGCAGGAGCGAGAGGGGCCACCCCGCTCGTCTTGAACATGACGGGCCAGGGGGCGGATGGGGTGTGAGGGTGGGGCAGGTGCCCGTCACTGATCAGGGACCAGACTTTCAGGTGGGGGCCCTGGACACACCACAACTAGGGAGCTCTTGGGACACGGAGGTGGCGGGGGAGGGGGGACATCACGTAGCAGCAGGACAGGAGGACGGGGCACCCAGGAAGACTCTGAGCCTCGGGAGGCCAGGCCTGGGGTCATCCAGCCAAGGCTCACACGTGGCCAGGCCGAGTTTGGGCCGCACTGCCCTGGCTGCCACCCAGACCCCGCCAGGGCCGCCGCCTGCTCAGTGGGAAAGAACAGAGGCAGAGCTGAGCCCGGTGAGGGCGGCCCAGCCCCGAGGCCCGCGTCTGGGGCTGTGTGCCTGTGTGCACAGCTTCGGCACGTCTCTCCCTGTGGAACAGACACGGGTCTGAGATGCTGCCCTAGAGCGTGGCCATTTAGGGGCTGAACTCCAGGGTGCCCCCCACTTGGAACAAGAAGCCCCATCACAGCTCACCGCCTGAGCCCCGCCAGCATCCCCAGTGACAACACGAAACAGACCAGCAACGACCCAGGCCAACCAAGGGGCTCATGGTGGCGGCCCACTCACACCCTCCCCGTGACACGTGGGGACAGCTGCCAGGTTTCACTTCCTCAGTGCAGTGGCTGAGCTCACGCACCAGGAATGTGGAAGCGAGTGGGCAGGACGGCCACTGGGGTGCCAGCCCGGCTACCTGGGCAGGGCACCACCGCCTGTCCGCTGAAAAAGAGCAGGTGGCCAGGCCCCTGGGCCGGCCACAGGGGAGAGTCAGGTCTGCCCTCTGGCTCAGAGTGCGCACACCCCAAGGGCACGTTCTGTGGAAGCTGGGAGTGGGCGCTCACCCAGTGGCCCCCCGGTCACTCCACGGACTGCAAGCCGGTGATCTTCACCTGTGGGCACCCAGGGCCTCGAGGCGCCAGGCTCGCACCTGTCATCTGAGGCAGGGCCCCAGACAACCATGGGGTGCACAGGGGCTGCAGGACCCCACACCCGAGACCACGCCCCGAGTCGGGGCTGAAATCCCATGTGAGCCGTAAGCGGGTTTCTTCCAGCTCTGCCCGGGCTGCTGCGCGTGACCGCTCAGCTCCACTGGCAGCTCCCGGCCGAGCCCCACGTCAGGTGCTGGCGTCACTGGCCACTCGGCATTCACGCGGGACACTGGCGGGTGCCCAGCGGTGCTGGTGCTACGAGGGGCTCCCTCCCAGACAGCCCCACGGGATACCGCAGTGCTGAGGGACCGGGGGGGGGGGTGTCTGTGCCGCCGACGGGTCAAGCCCAGGTGTGGCTGGTTCACAGCTCCCCTCCACCCCGGGACATCACAAGGTGGGCAGTCGCTGCTGCCCCTCGCATGGCAGGAGGCCAGGCCTTGACGCCGTCTCTCGTGGCAGGGGCGCGGCCTGGACCCCAGCTGGGCGTGTCCAAGGAGCAAGGGCCTGCCGCACTGCTGGGTGGCCTCCTGCAGGACCCCACCAGGCGCGAAGCCCTGGGAGACCTTCCTGCCTGGCCAGCTTTCTGGCATCCGTGGACAGTGACAGCCATTTTGGTTTAACCTTCGGTCACAGTTGCTGGGACGAGGACAAACAGCAGCGGGAGCCCCCCCGCCTGGGCCGAGTGCTGGCGGCGTGCTGGTGCTCCCGTGTGTTCCGGGGCCTCACGTCCCAGCCGTGGCCCTTCCGGCTTTTCCTGGCGGGGCTTCCACAAGGAGCGAAGTTTCTGTGCTTCAGATGCAGATGAGGCTGTCCCTGCTGTGCCCCTGCCCCCTCTGCAGCAGAGGCCGGGCGGGGTTATGCCTGCCCGCACTGTGTGCACACGGGGGGGGGGGGCAGTCACACGTCCTCTCTCACATTCCAACCTGGAAGAACACAACTTAAAGGGCACGGTGACGCCAGAACTGCGCCTGGGCTGCCGGGGGGAGGCGGGGTTCCTGCCCCGTCATCCTGGTCCTCCGCTGAACTGGTCTGTGTGGGTCACTGCCCCATTCCACGGGCCTGGCCTGGGAAGCTGACATGCCTGCCCGCTAGTTTTCGGTGTGAGCCACAGGACAGCCACATGGCTGGGCCCGTCCTCTCTCCATGAGGGCCAGATCAAGACTGTAGGACAGGGCCCGGTGCTGCCGACCGGCCCTGGGCCTCAGGAGCAGGTCCAGGCAGCATCAGAACAAGGGTGAGGGGCGAGGCAAGCGTGCACCCTGCCCTGTGCCAGGGAAGGTGGGAGCCATCTTCAGGGGGGTGCCACCTACTGCAGCCCCCACGAGGAGAACTGACCAGCTCGGGCCTCGAACAGAAAATTGCGTTACCACCTCAACACTGAAACCTCTGTTCCGGGGACCTTCTTAACAGAATAAAACTGACTCCAGGAGTTTGGGTGAGTGCTGGGAGGACTTCCCGGAGGAGACAAACCTTGCCTCGAGCTGGATTTCACTTGGTTAGACCCACAGAAAAGACTCTGCCTGCACTTATTTAGCAAATGAGAGGATGTAATGGAAGCTTCCAGACAAAAGGCCTCCGAGGTGAGGATGGGGGGTGAGCAGGGCTGCAGGCAAGGCCTCCAGGGAACAGGCAAACCAAGGGGGCTGGTTATACTTTAACAGCACCAGGCTCCCCTCCCCACGCTCTCCCCACTCTCCCACTGGCCATGAACCCCCCATACACCCCCACAAGGACCCCACCCCCACCCCCACCGCCGCCTAGCACACACGGCCTCAGACTGACAGTCTCCAAGCAGGGGACAAGGGCCAGGGCCTCGAAGCCTCCTGAGGCCGCAACATGAAAACCATTGGCAACAAGACCAAGTGTTAGAAACGCCTTGGCCTGTGCCAGAACAGGGGGAGCCGGCCCCCACCCGAGGAGCGAGGAGCCCAGGGCATATAGCCTGGCTCCTCCGGGAAGTGGAGGAGAGGCCTGGGGGTGCCGAAGGCGGGCAGGAAGCTGCTCCCAGGGCTCTGCGTCTCCCCAGAAGAGCTGGGGTCTCGGCCTCCCCAGCTTCTCAGAAAGCCCATGTCACAACAAAGTAACAACTTGTGTCTCTGCTGCAGCACCCAGAGTAACCCCAGGGAGCACAGCACCCTCCCGCCGGAGGAGTGAAAGGCTGGGTGGGTACCCCTTCCCATCACCCCTGCTGGCTCCACGCCAAGGGCCTGGGAGGCCCTGGGAGAGGGGACGGCCTGAGCCCCAGGCTGCGTGAGACCAAGACAAAAGACAGCATTCTGGCCAACTCCCCCAGTCCTGGCTCAGGGGCCAGGCCTTTCTACGCTCACGTCCAGGGGATGGCACAGCCCACGCCTACGTGAGGAAGGGGCACCCGCTCCCCTTTCAGGCGCGAAGGACCTTCGCTGATGCCTTGGGCTTTGGACGCCCTCACCCCCGCCCCCAGCTTTCTCTTGGAACCTGGCTCCACCTAAATGAGGTCCCAGAGGACTTGGAGCTGGCCCACTGGGCCGTGCCGGAACGAGCCCACAGGAACCGGACAAACTCTGTCCGACAAGAACCGAGAGCAGCAGGATCCAACAAAGGCCCAGAGGCCCAGCCACTTCCTTCCTGTCCCATCCGCGAGGCGTGTCCTGCCCGTCCTGGAGCTCAATGGGCACACGGCCCAGAGTCACCGCACCCCACCTTTAACGTGCTGGGGGGGCCACACATGCCTTGACCAGGGACGTGTGTGCCCACGTGGCCTGTGGTCACTGCTGCTGCAGCCCTCGCTCCCAGCGGCTGCTTTCCGGGGAAATCACTGCGCGCGCCTGAGAAAATGCACAAACTGGGGACGGCCATCAGATTGCAGAGTAAAACCCCTCAGGCCCCAGAAACAGGCCGGGTACTGTGGTTCAGAGAGCCAGCGCCCAGACGACCTCCACCCCCAACAGCTGTGCCCAGGGCAAGTCCCCCATGACCCTGGGTGCTGGTGGCTGAACTCGTCCCTTAAAAATTCACGTGCTGAATGAAGTCCTATTGAGGACCTCAGGAAGAGCTTGTGTTTATGTTTGGAGAGAATCTTCACAGGGTGATCAAGATAAAGCGAGGCCAGGTGGGTGGGCCCTGGGCCGGACGACCGGGGTCCTTAGAAGGTGAGATAGGACACAGGCACGCACGGAGGATGAGCACGTGAGCACACGGGAGGGAGAGGTTCAGCAGGGCAGCCCTCCCGACACCTGGCTCTGGGACTTCGGCCTCCAGACCCAGCCTCTGCTGCTCCAGCCACCCGGGCTGAGGTGTGTGTCCCGCGGCCGGCAGACCAAGGCCCGCGCACGACTCCCACTTGCAATGTGGGGCCTGAGCCTTGGTTCTCGACGCTGACAGCAAACCAGACGTGCTTATGGCCCGGCCAGCGAGCATGTTCCAAGGCCGCTGACCCGGGCTCGTCCCGCAGGGGCTCTGACCTGAGATGCACTGCGAGGCTGCCCCTCCTCCACTGCCCTCACGGCAGGCAGGACGGCAGCCCTGCCCAGGAGGCTGTCACACCGATGGGACCCAGGCTACTGGGCACAGAGGCATGAGAGCAACAGCAGGGCCTAGGCCAAGGCCTCCCCACGCTCTGCCACCAGCCTACGATTCCCAAAGGACTTTCCCTTCTTACCCCACACTCCCCACGTGCTCAACCGTTAACGGGAAGACGGTGGCGCTGAGGCTAAAGCACGGGCCCGAGGCTGGCAGGACCCCTGGATGGGCCGACAGAAGCAGCGGGCCTGGAAGCCAGAGGCCTGGGCTCAAGAAGTGCCCCCGCTCCCTGCCCTCTCCGCCCTGTTCCCCATTCCAGCGTCGAGATGTCCGTTTTTGTCAAGTCGCACATGCCTAGGGCTTGTCGCAACCTACTGCCCGTGTGTCATCGCCACGCAGGCCCAGTCTGTCCCGACCAGCAGCCTGCACCTTCCTCGTGGTTGCCGCGTTTCCCAGCATCTCCCAGCTCAAGGGACGTGGGGTCTGACAGCACGCATCCAGACACCTCACGCATGCTGTACCCCGAGAGCGTGTGGCTGGGCCCTTGGGTGCTCTCCCACACCTGGGGACGGGGGAACTGGAGCTGGCGGGAGAGGCTGCCGGGGCCAGGGACCGTCCTGGTGGTCGTGCTCGCGGCAGGAGGAGCAGCACTCTGCACAGCCACACGGCCGTGAGGTGAGGCGGGGCCCCCTCGTCTTCCTACGGGAGTCCGCGGGCCGAACAGGGTTCCCAGGGCCGAGAAAGGTGCCTGCAGGACGAGTGGGGGGTAGGAGTGGGGTCTGCGTGAGGCGCAGCTGCCAACACCACACGCCACTCACTGGGCACCACACACCCAGAACCCCACCCCTCCCCTGCCAGTGGGAGTCGTGCGGGGCCTTGGTCGTCCTGGCCGCCAGACACACACCTCAGACGGGCGACAGGAGCAGACAAGCTGCAGAACCCTGGCTGTCCCCCCAAAGTTCCCAAGGTCACCCCTTAGAGAACTCCATCTCCCATCAGGTCCTGCCTACCACACCCAACACACTCTTCACAGGCCCAGCTGTCCCCATGGGCTTTCTGATCCCCCTGATTTGGGGACCAATACCAATGCCCCCAAGATGCAGCAGGACCAACCGCTTCGACTAACACCCTTGCCGCCCTCAGACCCCGAGAAAGAGGGACTGTGTCTGCTTGGGGATGTGAGCCCAATGTGGCCTCCAGAACCAGCTGGGGGCCGGGGCTGCTCCTGGAGCAGGGGTCAGACAGCCGACCCAGGGCAGAGGTGGGACAGTGAAGCAGACGCGGGCACCCAGAACCAGAGCTGGGGCTCCTCCCTTTTCAAGCACTAATGCTCGTGTACAGCCACAACTGCAGGCCACGTGGGCTGTGGGGGGGGGGTGAGTCCAGGAGCCATGCAGGGCCTGAGTCACCCACCTGGTTAGGAGGAGCACGTCTCATGGGGACGGGAGGGCTCTCTCCAGAGAGACAAGCCTGGGTGCCAACCTCCTCCCAGGCCTGCTGGATGGGGCCGCTGCGTGCCCGGTGGGACACGGAGCACGCCCGACCCTCTCTGTGCCCCCTGGGCTGCCCCCACACCCGGTCATCCTCCAGCTGTGGAGCACAGTCAGCGCGGGGAGCGGGGGGACGGAGCTGGAAGATGGCGCCAGCTCTGTCTGTGCCTCTGTAATTACCGTGGCCACAGGCAGCGTGAGCAGCACAGCCCCGAGCCCCGCCACGGGCACCCAGTGCAGCGTGTCCGGGGGACCCAGGTCTGCACCAGGGTGGACACAGCCTCCCCATCCGGAGATCTCTGGGTGGGAGGAACGCGAAAGCAGTGCAGACCCCTATCTCAGAGCACCCAGAGCCAAGGAAATAGAACAGGACATCTGACGAGTGGCCCAGAGCATCCACGCCAGGTCAGCGCTCAGGTGTGTCCACCTGAGAACGACAGCAGAGACCACACTCATCTGGGGTCTTACTCAGGCCTGAGTGGAGATAAGTGAATGGCAAGGCCCTGCCTGCCACCCACTTGCTCTGTGATAACATGCTAGGACCCCCTTGAGGAAAACCCAGACCCACAAATGGGGGGAGCACCAACTGGGCCTTGGGCTCCCTGCCTCCCTGTGCTGGGGAGGACACGGGCCGCCCAGCTCAGCGGCCTTTCCTTCCCTGAACGGTGGCCTCTCTGGGGCAGCCCAGCCAGCGCTGCCAGAGCCAGGGTGGAGGCAGGGTGAGCCCATGCCAGCCCTCAGGAAGTTCCAGTCCAGAACCGGGCCACAAGAGCTCAGCCTCTGCCCGTGCCCCTCCCCACCGACTCCGCCTGTGAGCCCTGGGCCAGTGCTGGGCATCACTCTGATCTGGAGCCTCAAGTGCACACAGATCAGTCCCACGAACCCACCATGCTCAAGGCGCCGCCCATGGGACAGCAGCGCAGGCAAGACCCTCCGAGCCCAGCGAGAGCTCTGCAGGAGCCGCCACCCCATCCAAACACACACTGGCACCTGACACCACGGAGCCAGCGCTCTCTGGGCCGTGACCTCTGGGCCGTGGCCTGAGCACAGGCAGTGCTGAGGTCAGTCAGCTGAGGCCAGTGCAGCCTGGGTCCTCCGGGGACGGGATGGGCGCCGCAGTGCTGCGGACACATGCAGGGAGCAGGGCGGGGCCACACGGCGCCTCCCGGGGAAGGGGACGGCCCCAACAGGGCACCCCCGGAACGACCTCTGCAAACAGCACCGCACACACGCCGTGCACACGAGCACAGCTTGTGCTCACATATGGGCTCACGCACATGCACACGCAGGGCGCCACACAGCTGGGCACAGCACTGCGACTCCCCGCCCCCTTAGCAGAGCGGCCCGAGCCTCCCCTCCTGGCAGGCGTTCCTGTTGCCAAGGAAGTGCCTGTCAGAGAGTCCACGATGCCGTCTGCGGCAGGGGCCCACTGAGCTCTGTCCACGCCAGACACCTGGGTTCTGACAGCCCCCAACAGCAACCACCGAACATGGCTAAGAGCGAGGGGGGTCTGAGGTCAGCAGCTGAGGGCTTGGGGCCCCATGCTTCCCATGGCTCCCCGAACCCCCACCTTTCCAGGTGGGTGGGATGAGGAAGAGAGCAGTAGGCAGGGGCTGGGCTCTCGCCCGCTCTGGTGGGTGCCCTCCAGCCAGCGCCTAACGCCCACCACCTTGCCCCAGCCCTTACACTGCCCCCAGAAAGGGCAGACCTGACTGATAGCAGTGTACAAGGACCCGCTGGCACCTGGGCAGCAGCACCGTTACCAGACCAGCTTCCTCAGAGCAACTGCAGGGTGAGGACAACCAGAGAGCCACTGGTGACAACCTGGCCACGGGGACCACGACACCATGATCAGCCCTGGCCCTGTCCCTGACTCTCCTAGGGACATCCTCCTCGGGCTGGTGCTCCCTCTACACCTGCAGGACAAGCTAAAGCCATGACACTCTAGTCCCAGAGAACGGTCAAGGTTGCCACCCTCAGAGGTTGTCGGGTCACTCGGGAGCCAGGGTTTCTCCTGGAATATAAGACCACGAGGAAAACACCGACCGGACAGTTCCCTGAACCACCAGGAGCCGAGGTTGGCTGCCACGAAGACCCTCTTTGGCCTTCAGAGACGTGGATGTCCCTAGGAAGGCTCCGGCAGGCTTAGTTCTGATCAGTGGACGTGATGTCCCTTCACCTCGGGAAGTTACCGAGACCGTGTCTACCGCCTGCACCCCTTCCCCTGAGGACCACGCCCAGGCCTGCAGCGGAGGGGCTGTGCCCCGCCCGGGGTCGGAAGGCACGTTCTCAGTGGACGCTGAGAAGCGCTGTGCTTCTTCCCCTTCACCTCCCATGAAATTCCCCGAGGACGTGGCTCCCACAGGAACTGGGCCACGGGGAACGAGGTCAGCGTGTGCGCTGCAGACTCTTCCAGGAGAGAGAATCCAAACTGCACGTTTCACACTCGCACTTTTAGTCAGCAAGGCCGAGGATGAGCGTCCCTGCTGCTCCCTCCTCTGCCAAAGGCCGATGCCACTCAGAACGGCAGCTGAGGCGATGCCAGGGCCAAAGCAAACAGCTGCACCGCAGCTCGGGGTGACACTAAGCGGGGCCACATCCCGGCCGCTCTTTCGCAAGCCACCAGCCCAGGCACAGAGGCTGCGCTGTCCCTGGACACGGCAGAGGACCGGCCGGACCAGACTAGGGCTGCACATGGGGGCTTCAGCCATGTCCTGGCTGGTTTCTGCCTGGCCAATGTGCCAGGGCTGCCCAGCCCACACTGGCTCCGCCGAGGAACCTCGCACTTCCCAGTGACAAAACAAAAAGCACCAGGAGAAGCACTCGAAGGCTGGCGAGAACACCTGCCAGGAACACCACCTGCCCTCTGCCAGGCGTGTGTGCTGGGGCTCAGCCCTGCGGACGCGTCCCACCAGCGTCCCAGGGCCCACTGCCACACCTCCCTGTGGGGACACATGCTGTCAGTTGCCCCGCAGAACACAAACCTCAGGCTTGTCCCAACGCTCCAGTCTGCCCCAGAGGAGCTCCCCAAATGCTCCGTCCTGATGGTCCTCTGCCAGCAGGCGACAGACCTTGCTCAGGCTCCAGACAAATCTCAGCCCATCCAGAACTGCTGAGCCGTGACCACACGCCTGACTGCCCACCGGGTCACACCTTTGATTCTGGCGGGCGTGGAACTCCCCGGGGCAAAGCTGTGCCTATGCCCTCATAACTCTTGGCAGGACAGTTTCCGTCCCACGGGTCCAGCGAAAAAGCAAGGAAGCTAGGAAGAAATGCTCTCGGCACTTCTGCCCCAAGAGGAGTGAAAATGAGAAAACTAATGACTAATAACTGAACAAACCTCTCCCCTGACAACACTGGCAGAGCAACGCGGCCAGAAACGTGTGCCACAGATGCTATGTGACCCACACAACACCCCAAGACTGCTCCTGTCCCTGCTTCTTTGCCAGCCGCATGACTCCTATTTACCAGCCGCTGTACGGGGGCTCAGGCACCCCCACCCAACCTCAGGTTTCTTCCAGACCGCCTGCTTGCAAGGTCTGAACCTTCGCAGGCCGGGTCCCCGCTGACAGCCAAGGGGTGCCCCCCAGCCTCCCTCGAGACCAGCGAGCCAGCCGAATCGGGTCCACGGGCCACTTGCCGAAAGCCACGGCTGTCTAACACGATTAGAAACTGTTGCTCCGCCACCGCGACGCAATCCCACTTAGCTGCTGGGAAGCAGCAACTGCCACGTAAATGCCACCTACCCGATCCTCCCAGCTACCACTTACCCTTCAGACACAGTTTCGAAACAAAGCAGCGCCTCGTCAGAGGCCCGCCGCGGACCGCCCCGACCGCCCGCCCAGGGCACAGTGTCTCCGCAGGACGGCGTGTGGGACCGCGGCGGGCCTGGAGCCACCCGCAGCCGGGTCTGCTCCGCCGGGCGTGGGGGACCCAGCGAGAACATGGGCGCTGAGGATACAGACGCGCCGGGGCTCGCCCGTCGGAGCGCGAGGCACGCGAGGGCGGCGGGCCGCCCAGGGGGCTCCCGGGTGACTTGCAGAGAGGACGCGGAGCCGGAGCCGACACACAGCGCAGCGGAGCAGGCGCGCCGGCCTCCCGCACGGCCTCCCCCGCCGCGGTTACATAAGACGACGGAGGATCCGTCCGCCCTCCGACCTGCCCGCGCGCCCTCCCACCGGGGCCCGTCCACTAGCGCTCGGGACGAAGTTGGACGGAGAAAAAGCCTGTTGAGGAAAGTGCCCGGAGGCTTGCGTAACCGCGCCCGCAGGAGCCACACGCCGACGGGGCAGCGCGGCCGCGGCCCCCGGACCCTGCCGGCGGCAACCCGGGGCCCGCAGCCTTCGCCGCTCCGTCCCGGACGCTCAGAGGGCGCGTCGGGGCAGCGCGGGGACCGCGCGGTGACGGGGCGCGGGGGAGGGGGCGCCCGCAGACACTTGTTACCGCTGGAGCCTTGTCCCGGTGGCCGTGCCGGGAAGGCCCCCGAGGGCCCGGGGCCGCCAGGTCGGGCCCGGTCGCGCGGGCGGCGCGAGGCTCACCTTGTACACATTTTCAGTGAGTCGGTGCATCTCCTCCGAACGCGACAGCGACATGGTGCTGGTCCAACTACACCACGGGCCGGAGCGGGGGCGCAGGCGGTGGTGGCGGCGGCGGCGGACGCAGCGAAGCCTGACGAGCAGCGCGCGAAGACTGACCCGGAGCGCGGTGCTCCGCCGGCGGCCGCCTTTATAGCCACGCAGGCCCCGCCCTCCGCAGGCCCCGCCCCCTGAGCGCCCGTCCCGCCGCGCCCGGATTGCCACCCCCGGCCCTCCGCCCCCGCCCAGCCATCCGCTGCTAGGCAACCTGCAGGCCCCCCGCGCGCCCCTTCCCATTGGCGGGTTCCGAAGACGGGGGAAGGAGGCGGGGCCTGAGGGACCGACGCCGGGCAGCAATTGGTCCGCGGCGCCGTCAATCGCAAGTGAGGAGGCGGAGGCGCGGCGCGGGCTGGAGCCTTAGGAACAGTCGGGGGGGTCCAGGCGACAGCCGGCCTGGGGGTGGGGAGGCGGGGGCGGGGTGGCGCAGGAAGAAGGGAGCAGAAGGTGGGGGTGCGGGGGGGCGCCGACGGCGGAGGCGCGTGGGGGGTGCCTCGCGAGGTGTCGAGTCCGGGCGGCCGGGCCTTGGGCGCCGCTCTCCGAAGGCGGCCGGGGTCCGGGCTCGCGCTGGGCAGGGGACCGGCTTTGGGCGCTCGCACGCTGGCCGCGCAGGCATGGCGAAGGATGGGAAGAAGTGGGAGCGCTGCCCCGAAGGTCCGGCTCCGACCCCGCACCTTCGGAGGTAAGTCCGCGAGGCAGCGGCGACCCCCGGGCAGGCCCTCTGGAGAGAGGGAGGGGTGGGCGTGGAGCCGGCCGGAAAGGCCTGGAGGAAGGCGGGACGCTGGCGGTCGGACTTGTGGGGGGCTAGGATTCTGAAGGGGGGTGCACCCTCGGGGCAGAGGGCTGCGGAAGAGGACTCTGAGTGCTGGAGAACTTGGGAGGAGGATTCTGGAGAAGGGCAGATGGGCTGGGAGAGGATCCTGCAGGGAGGATTATGGGAGGTATCCTCGGGATCCTCCTGGCTGCGGAAGACGCTCCTTGGGGGCGTTTCTTGGGGAGGAGGGTCTGGGGTGGTAGACGTGGTGGGGTGGGAAAACCCGGGGGCGTGGACCTTTCGCTTGGGTCCATCCGCCTGGTGTTTGAAGAAGCTTCCTGGGAGGTTCCGCTGAGGAGGCTGACCGAGCTGGCGCACTGGGTTCCCAGTACGAGTCCCTTGGAGAAAATTTATATAAATTAGACTAACAGAGGAATCGTTTGTTTCACATTGTAAAACATCAGATCTGAGTGTCTCCGTTTAATTACACCTGGCATTCTCGCCTGCATACCATACCTGGATTGTCTTCAAGTCTGCAAGAGCAGACACCCAGGGAGGTTCAGAGACCCACAAGGCAGCCTGCAGACCTTGGACAGACAGCAAGGGACTGACAGCACCTGAAGTCCTAGCATCTGTAACCAGAATGGACCACGCCCTGCCTGGTGTGCATGTAGAGGAGAGGAAAGAGGCGTTTAGAAAGAGTTTGCTTTCACTCAGCAACCTTTTTGTTTTAATTTCTTTTTGCCTACAAGCTGCTTTCTTTTGTCTTTATTGCTCAGCGTTTTAAGTTAGACCCCTGCGTGGGTTGTTTCTGGGATTCTTTTCGTTGCAAGTGATAGGGAGCCAGGTGGAACTGGGTCTAACGAGGGCGTGATTGGCTCTTTCCCTTCCCTCCGGGCCAACGTGCCCCATTACACACTTCCACCTGAGCAGCCCTGGGACTCACACCCTTTGACCTGCACGGGCTCACGGGCCAAGGTGGAGCTCAGTGGGGTAGAGGGGTAGAGCTAAGGTTCGCCCAGAGGGAAGTGGAGAGTCTGGGACCAGAGGCGTGACAGGCGGGAGCTGGCAGGCACAAACAGGGGTCTCCTCACTCTGGAGGGGTGTCAGCCTGGGGAGGGTATCTGAGCTCTCTGGTCTCGTCAGTCATCAGACAGTAGAGGGAGGACAGGGTTCTCTGCATTAAAGCTCCCGTGGTCCCCAGCCATGCCCACCCTCTAGAATGTCCTCATCCTGACACCACCTTTTGGCCAACTGGACATTCACATTGGGTGGCAGCCGAGGTAGGACAGCCTCTCAGAGCCTGGCCTGCCTTCCAGGTGGGCCACTGGCTCAGTGGCCTTGTCCTGGGCCTGCTCGCTGCACCTGGCAGCTGGGCAGGAGGTGAGCAGCATTCATGGGGCTCCTACAGTGAGTGAAAATGCAGCAGGGAGACGACGTGCCAGGGCTGAGGGCAGGCTCAGGGCAGGACATAGGTGAGGCAGTGCTACCTACCTAGGCATGGGGCACTGAGCTGAGGAAGTCGCCACCTGGCCTGACAGTGTCCATGAGCCACCAGCGTTCGGAGGGGGCTGCAGCTGTGCGGTGCGGGTCTGAGCCCTGGGCCAGGAGACCACCGGTGTTCTACCAGGCCTTTCTTATTTTTGCCTCCACAAATGACGGCAGTGTCGGGGACTGGGGCCAAGCAGCGGACAGGGCCAGGCGGCGGGCTGGGTGTCAGAGTCAGCCCCAGGGCCCTCTCTGAGAATCAGTATGGCATTCTGGTCCTGGCACCTTTTACTTTTGAGGTGTTCAGGGTCCTTTACAAACTCTACCTTTGTTTTCTCACCTGAACCCTGAGAGTATGTCAGGGGCCATGGGATCGAATGCCATGCCATGGGGGTTAGCAGCTGGTGCAGCCGGGCAGTCATTGCCCCGCCTTGGGGTCTGGCCTGCCCCTCTCCAAGGTGAGCAGAAGGAAGCCACCGTCACGATGGAGAGAGTTTGTTCTTTGCAAAGGAGGGCCAACAAGAGGGGCAGCCACCAGCCCCTAGGCGTCCTGCCCGGACCAGGTGTTCTTCCCGCACCCTGGGGTGGCGAGGGTGTGGGTAATTAGCTTGCCAGGAGTTTCCGAGAACGGGGCGGGCTGGGGTCCGCACGCCGCAGCCTCTCCCTGCCACTTCTGATTGCCAGTCCCCACCTCAGCCACCCGCGAGCAAGGCGCATAGCCATGGCGGTCTCCACACCGCAGCTCTGAACCAGACAGGGTTCAGACGCACCGGCCCTCTCGCGTGCAGGGTGCTGAGGTGCCGAGGTGCGGCCTGACCGCAGGGAGCGGCCAACCCTGACCGTGGTCTGCCGACCCCGTGGGCCCCCGGGAGGGGAGGCTGGAGGCAGGAGGCGAAGTGCAGCTCTTCTGCGGCGTATTTTTAGCCGCGTTATGTAAGTGGCTTCATCGCAGCGTCACGTGGGGGGGGTCTCAGATTTAATTACAGGATGACAGCCTTTGCTTCGCAAGCAAGCTGTTCTCCTGGCAAGGCGGGCCCAGGATTTGTGAATTCTTGCTAAAACAGAAGGAGCCTTTCTGAGGTGGCCGCCCGGCGGAGCGGCTTCACCTGTGTCCCTCTCTGGCCTCACCCTGTCCGGCTGAGTGTGGCCTAAGGGCGTGGTGATTTGTCTCATCAGGGAAATTTCGTGCCTGGCACGGGAGGGAGCTTTCTCTTCCCCATTCCTCCTGGCAGCCTCCTGGTCAGGAGAAGGACCCGTCCAATCAGAATTCGGCTTCCCTTCCTGCTTCCTGGATTGGAGCACTGGTCATCAGTTACCAGAAAGTTCCAGAGTGGGAGAGACCAGAGGCAGGGAGCCCGTGGGGAGGGGCACGGCCCGCCCTGTCAGCCTTGCTGCTTTCCCCGTCCCCACCAGGTACTCTGGGCGACCGGGCCGGCCACCAGGCAAAATGCCCAGTTGCGTCCAGATCACTTTGCTGGTTCCCGGCCAGGCCCACGTTCTTGAAGGTCGGTGTTATCAGAAGAGAGCCAGAGGCGCCCGGGGGCCAGGCTCGCAGCCCTGTCCGGCCTCCCGCAGCAGGAAGCTCGCCTCCAAGGCCTCGAGCACGCTGTGGCTCTGTCCAACATGAAAGGCAGAGCCCACACCGTGCCACAGGGCGAGGCCTGGTGCCTGCCAGCTAGACAAGGGAGGAGTTCCAGAATGGAGGGAGTCGCACCGGGAGCCGGCCGCGGGCTGACTGTGGCCCCCAGCAGCCCCTCAGGTGTCTTGGCCTCTCTGGGTCCCACCTGGCAGGCGGTGGGCAGGTGCCTGCCACAGAGCATCTGGGGAGCAGTCGTGGTGGTCACAGGGCAGGGAGAGTGCCGAGAACCACGCCTGGCGCAGTGGCGAGCCCTCCGTGTGCTCTAGCTTGTCACCATCGGCAGTCAAGGGGACATCGCTCTAGGAGGGCCCCAGCACTGTGCAGGAAGCCACGCGGAAGCTGCCCTTGGGGGTGGGGCACCTCAGGACCAGCCCTGAAGCCCTCGGCCTGGGGCGTCCCCAGCGGCGCTGGGTGGAGGGGGCGCTGGGTGGAGGGGGTGCTGGCCCACGAGGGCCATGCGCAGCCGTGGTGTGAGGCAAGGCCACTTTAACTCCGTGGTGGTTCTCTGGAAACCCGCCACCGCCACCACAGTCTGACCGAGAGAAGGACGTCGACAGGCCCAAGGGGGAAGTCTGCAAAGTCCCCGCCCACCACTCCTCAGAACCATCAGGGTCACGCAAACAAGGGACATGTGAGAGATGTCACAGCCCCGAGGAGCCTGCAGAGTCATGACAACTGTCTGTCGTGTGGGATCCCGGAGCAGAAAAGGGACGACAGGCAGAAGGGCCCCTGCGGGGCCGTGGGTGAGCAGCGACGTGTCGGTCTTGGGTCACGGATTGTAACAAACGTGCCGTGCTGACCAGGACATCCCCGCAGGGCACTGGGCGCGGGCACGTTCGCTGTTCCCGTGTACGCTGAAAACGGTCCTAGCGTTAAAGGTTATTGCAAGCAGGGTGCTGATGACTGTGGCACAAGCTCCATTCAGCCCACAGGTTGGAAGGAGAATGCTCATCTTTGCCCCAAATCTGGTCCCTGTGGGTCAGTGGGTGGAGCAATTGCCTGTCCCCACAGAGTACCCTGGGCCCGCCTGCTGATGGTGCAGCATGGCCGCCGTGCAGGAGGCTGCGTGTCGGTCCCCGGTCTGTGCAGTGGCCACTCTGCCCTCGACAGAGCGAGGCCCACAGGGCTGTCACCCTCCTGCCTCCCCAGTCTTTTATGTGGATTTGCTCTTCCTCCGAAGCCTGCTCGCCTTGACCTGGACGTGGTTCAAGGGCTTCCTGCTCTGCAACCACAGCATCGGCCACAGACGGGAGCTTCAAGCCCGTGGCTGCCGGGCTCAGTGCCGGCGCCCGGTGCGACGGAGCAGGCGCCAGCGCCGGGCTCTGCGGGAAGAAGGGACACACGTCTGTGTGCTGCAGGAGCGGGACTCGGGCTGTCACTCCGGAGGGTGGAGGAGCGAGGGTGCGGGCACGGCGTGGCCTCGGCCCCCCAGGGCCCCTCTCGGCCCCTGGTTGCTGTGGTCCAGCTTCATCCCTCAGCGAAGCAGCCTAGGAAGTTCCCAGCTTGATCGGCCTCCCCAAGAGATGTGCTGCTGGCCAGGCCAGGAGCGGCCGGAGGGGCTTCCTAGAGGACGGGGACAGGGGAGGTGCTGGCCCTGTCACCCAGCTGGCGGGGAGAGGTTCCCCGGCAACCGGCCCTTACATAACCTGCGTCGCGTGACTGCAGGTGCCCGTGGGAGGCAGCGTGGGCGAGCGCAGGGGGCAGACGCGTCTCGGAGCGCCGCTCGGTGTCTCTCCCCCTCCGCTTCAGCGTCATCCAGTGTCTGCCGGCTCAGTCACCACTTGCTTGTTAGAATACACGCACTGACAATGCAGATTTAAATAACTCGGGCAGGTGATCAGGCCTCTGGGGAGCCTTCTGTCCTTGGGCCTCCTGCCCCGCCCAGGTGGGCCTGGGAGGGCCTGGACGAGGCAGGGCGCAGGCAGAGCTGGCCGCTTGGCCTGAGGGTAGAGCTGGGGAGGGGCAGGCCAGGTAGACTCAGTCTGCAGGCCCAGCTCAGGGGCCAAGGCCAAGTGTGGGCCGGGTGGGAGGGAGGAGCTGAAGGCAGGCCGCGAACCCAGGGGCAGGGGACCCCCATCGGGGCACGCTGGCCATCTACACGCAGACCAGCAGCAGGGCTCCAGCAGTCAGGGAGGCCTAGAGGTCAGTGACTCGCTGCGCGGGCCGGTGGGGCGCCCAGCCTGGGTGCTCAGCCCGGCCACGCCCAGGCACACTGGGGCTCGGTGGTCACTCAGTCTCCCCAGGAAGATGAAAGAACCGGCTTCATGCGAAGTGGAATTACTCTTCATTTACCCCTCGAGAGTGTCGCTTTTTTTCTTATCTCCCTGTCTCTTAAATGACTTAAATTGCCTTGCAAGTGATCTGAAAGGCATTTTGGTGCGGAGGGCAGGAAATCTGTTCTCTGGAATCTGAAATTGGAGGACACTCTGGAGAGCAAGCCCTGGAGTGTGGCCGCGGGCCCTCGAGCCCACCCGCAGCCCGGCCGCCAGCGCCAGCCCCTGCCCGCGCCCGCAGATGGCTCCCCGGCCCAGGGCGGCGGCTGCTAATTTCAGCTGCTGGAAGCTCCGTTCTCTCTCCTCTTTTTTTAATTCCATGTTTATTTAAAGCTAGATTTTAAAATATTGTCTTCAGCCCTGAAATCCGACTTTTTCCTGCTGCAGATCCTGAACCCTGACTTGGGACGTCGCAGCCCCAAAGCGGGGACAGTGAGGGCATCTCAGGCTGTGTCTGTGGCTCGCCTTGCCCGAGGGACGAGAAGTGGTGTGGGGCCTCGGGCACCCCATGGGGCTCAGCATCTGGGGCGCCCGCCCTGTCGCGGGCCAGTCCCGGGCGGGTCCCAAAGCAGCGAGTGCCCACCTGGCCCAGGCGTGTCCCCTGGAGGCGGGACAGGGCCCAGATCACAGTTCCCACCTCAGGAGGCGGCACCAGGTGGTGGCCCGCAGTGTGCTGCTGGCTTCTCCCCATCTCTGCTCAGCCTGGGACTCAGGTGTCCCCTCTCCGAGTGCGTTTGGGAACCGAGGACACATTCAGCTGGGCTGGCACCGTTCTAAGTGTCTGCACCACCACGAGCAGGTGGTGGGCGCTCAAGAAAGGGGAGGTCCATCGCCTTTGAGTGGCACGTAGCTGCCTTCCTCCCTCTGCAGCTCGCCCCAGAGTGTGCTGGGAGGATTGTGGTGAAACCAGGCGGGGAGGAGAAACCAGCCAAGGGGCCGGGCTGGGGGGGCAGCTGTGGGACAGAGGGCATCTGACCGTGAGCTCCTGGGGCACATGGCCAGGACCCAGGGAAGCAGAGGGGCTGCGGAGAGCCATGGGCCCTGGACCCGCCCGACGGTGGGAGGGGGCAGGGCAAGGCCCCAGGGGTGATGAGTGGGCCAGCGAGAGGCTGGGCCTGCGGGGGGGGGGGGGCGGGGTGCACCGCGGGCCCCGGCGGGCGGGGAGAGCCGGCAACTGTGCGAACGTCCGGCTCCGGCGAAGCACGGCCTGTCCCCTGGCAGGCCTGGGCAGAGAGCAGCGTGAGTTGAGAAAAGTGACTTTAGTGTCAAGCTCGAAAATATCATTTGCCCCATCAGGCTTTTTTTTCTTCTCAAAAGTTGGAAGAAGCAGCCATCTTTGTAGAGGGCCATGTAAAACCTTAGCTGTCCCTTGGCTGTCCAAGTGAAAATGCCACCCACAGGGACAGACGAGACCTCTGAGCAGATCCGGGCGCGTCCCACGCGGCCTCGCGGAGCGTGGCCTGCTGCAGCAGAAACACGTCCCGTGGAGGCCAGGCAGCTCGGCCCCTGGCGTCAGCTGCTGGTCCTCACCCCCGTCTGGAGACTCCGTGGCCCTCTGGGCAGCGGCAGGCCAGCTGCAGGGCCCCAGGCGGCAGGCGCTGTAATTCTCCTGTGCTCTTTGGCTCGCAGAGTCCCCCTGGGGAAACTCCGGTGGCTCCCTGCAGACGCCTCGAGCTGGTGACTTGCAGGCGCCAGGGCCAGCGGGGCAGGGGGAGGGCACACTGCAGGGGCACAGCCCTGCGGGAGTTCTGCTGGGCAGGCCCCGGCCTCATCTTCCTGGGGGGCTGGAGCCGACCTCGTAAGTGGGGTCGAGAGGGCTGAGGACACAGATGCATTGGGTTTGTGACAAGCTTCGTCCCGTGGGGGAGGGTCGGCATCTCAGCCCCTGGTCTGCAGAGCGGGGGTGGGGCTGGCTGGGTGGGCCAGCTGAGGCGCCAGTGGGAGCCGTCACTGCCACCTGGTGGACAGCCCAGGAAGGCGAGGCGGATGCATGGGAGGCACGGGGGGCTGTGTGCTGGGCAGAGAACGTCAGCGTGGACAGCCTGCAGGAGTAGTGGATGGTGACAGGGACGGGGCAGCTGCAGACACTGCTGGGGGCCGGTGCTTGACCGCAAGTGGGCAGCTCGGGGGTGGGAGCGAGGGGGCTGGGGCTGCGGGGCCAGAACTCTCCTGGGACAAGGAGACCCTCTGCACCTGTCCCCCGCGCCAGGCCCAGCGACAGGGAAGGTGACACCTGTGACAGGTCTGCCCTCAGCGCTGCGCAGACGCCGCCGGGCCCTGCAGGGGGAGCGTGAGCAGGGGCACGCCGTCTCCCCTGGCAACTGAGGCTCTGCAAGGCTCTACTGTTGCTGTGATGTGTTTTTCAAAGGGCCCTACGACATCCTTTTAAAAACTGAGATAAAATTCACATGGCATGAAATGAGCCTTTTTAAAGTGTACTGCGCAGTCCACTTTCGTTTCGTTCAAAGGCCGTGTGCGCCGCGCCACCCAGCGCGCACGTGCCGCGGCCCGTCCGCATCGCCGGCCTCCAGTCCGCCTCCCGCCTCTTCGGACCTGGCACAGAACTGCAGGCGCACGGCGGACGCGGCCTTTCGCGTCCCTTTGTGGCCCAGTGCTGTGCCGCTTGTCTGCCCGTCGGCGACGGACGCGGGGCTGCTGACCGAATGCGGCCGCGAGGGCTCACGCACTGGTGCTCCCAGGACCCGTCTTCTGCTCCTTCGGGCGCCTGCCTGAGGGTGGACCGCCGGGTCCTGGGGCGAGTTCGCGGCCAGCTTGCCGAGGCCCCTGCACACCGGTTTACGTGGCGCCCGTGCCACGCACGCCCCTCCCACGGTCATTTTCTGTGTTTTCCTTTTCTTCGACTGCAGCCTTCTCAGTGGGTGTGAAGTGGCATGTTGTGGTTTTATCAGGTTTTCATTGCAGTTGACCTGCACTATCACGTTCGTTCCAGGTGCGCCACGCAGTGGTTAGACACTTACGTGCCTCGCGAGGTGACCCCCCCGGTGAGCCTGGTGCCCCCGGTGCCGCGGGAATTACAGTCACCGACTGTTTCCCAGGGGGCACTTTGTTCCCGTGGCAGCTTTTCATAACTGGCGACGTGCACATCTTCCTCCCTTCACCTTCTTCACCTGCCTCCCGACCCCGCTCCCACCTGGCGACCATCAGTTTGTTCTCTGGGTCTATGAGTTAGGTGCAGCGTTACTCACAACAGCCAAGGTGCGGACACAGCCTAAGGTCCCATCGGTGGGTGGCTGGGTAAGGAAGAGACAGTATGTATACAGGACGGACGGTGACTCGGCCACGAAGGATGAAATCTTGCCCTTCCCGACGACGTGGATGGACCCGGCGAGTACGCGCTGAGTGGAGAGAGAGAGACAAGTGCCGTGGGACCTCGCGCGCCTGTGGGGCCATCGCTGCGGTTGTCTCGCCTGTCCTGGTCCCCCGTGACGGCACGGTCTTCCACGCACGCGGACAGCATCGCTCTGGAACCCAGCACCTTCCCCTCGGGGGCTCCGTCAGGGAGGCGAACTTGGGAGACGCACGCGGCCACCTCGTGGCACAGGCTTTGGACCAGAGCCCAGCCCCCCCGCCGGCCGGGCTCCCTGCACCCGGTTCGGCTGCTTCTCTAACCCAGGCAGTCCCAGAAGCGGCAGCAAGGGCCACGCTACACCCCTGCGTGCCCCAGCACGAAGCCCTGTAGGGGGGGTGGCGCGTGTGAGCTGGCCGGCGGCCGAGCTCTCTGGGAGAAGGCCCTGCAGCCCGCCTCGCCTGGCGCTCTTGCTGAAGAGGGCAGGTGCCCGTGGACATGCGGCAGGGGCAGGGCCCTGACCTGCTGCCTGCAGACGCCGTGGGTGGCAGTCCAGACTGTCTGCAGTCCTGGCAGAAGGGCCGTGAGCCAGGTGGTGGCCGGCAGCCAGGGAGCTGGGCGCGGCGCCCTGCCCGCGGCATCTGACCACCAGCCCGCAGGCTTGGTGGGGGGCCAGCCAGCTGCACCCGCCACCAGGCTGTGCCCCCAAACTGGGCTGCTGCGGGATCACAGCCCTGAGACTGGGCTGCTGCTGTCACTGCCACCTGCCCGTGCCCGTGGCCCAGCGAGGAACCCCGGCTGGGGGCTGCTCACAGTGCAGGGCCCAAGGAACAAACTCATTTTCAGGAAAAGCTGTTTCCTGGCCTCTGGCTTCTGAGTAGAAATCTGCCGTCACTCAAATCGCTCCCCTGTACAGAGTGTTTCATTTTTGTCGGGCTTCTTTCATGACTTTTTGCTTTGCCTTTGATTCTTAGGAGCTTAATTACGATGTGTCTCGGCACGATTTTCTTTGCCTTCATCCTGTTTGGGGAGCTTGAGCTTCTCGAATCGTAAATTGCTGTCTTTCACCAACGCTGGGACGTTCCGGCCATCGTTTCTTCGAGTGTTCTTTGCTGCTCTATCTCCTCTCCTTCTGGGATGCCGGTAACAGGGCGTCAGGCCTTCCCTATGTCCCGCAGGTCCCTGAGGCTCTGTTCCCCGGGTTGGATGACGTCGCCGGCTCTTCCTCAGTCATCGTTCTGCGGTCGAGCCTGTTGTGTCAGTTTTTAGGTTTCTGGTGTCGCACTTTTCAGCACAATAAAGTTTCCACTTTGTCCTTTAATAGCTTCTGCTCCTCGGCTGCGAAGTCCGTCTTTCCCTTGTGCCGGGCGTGTTAACTTCCCCTGCGTGGTGCGGCTGCGAATGCTGATGCGTTTCTGTCTGAAAACCCCGCCGCCGGCTCATCCTGGAGTTGGCATCTGGTCACATTGCACAGTTCTTCGTTCGCCGAGGAATTTGAGGCTGCAAATCCGCCATCTTGGCCGTTAGCTGTGTAGACGCTGGGTCGGCATGACCTGCTGGAGCGCCCCGTTTTCTGCCTCGGTGGCCCACCACGCGGTCGGTTGAGACCTCGCGGGCTGCTCGCCTGCGGTGGCTAGGGCTCCTGTCCCCAGGTCCCAAGCCTCTTGCGCTGCTGCGGGTCCGTCCTGCGCATGCGTCACTTGGAGGCGAGCCCAGCCCTGCGCTGGGTCCGTCCTGCGCATGCGTCACTTGGAGGCGAGCCCAGCCTGTGCTGCTCGTTCAGAGCGCAGGTCCCTCTGTCCCTCTTCTCCTGGCGGGGACCCTGCCCTGGAGTTGTGCAGTCCGAGCTCTTGCTGCCCTGGCCGGTCACGCAGGCCCCAGGCATGGCCGTGAGGGGAAGGACAAACGGCTCGGGGACTCCCGCCTGATGTGGGCCTCAGTGGGTCTGACAGGCCCTGGCTGGCCCTGCGGCCGCCGGCCCGCCCGCCTCGCCGAGCCAGGATGGGGGACGTCGCACACGCCCGAGTTCAGCGTGTGGCCCCCTCCCTGCCCACGCCAGCCGGGGCTGCGGCAGACGGGAGGTGCCCACCGCGCCGCGTGGGCCCTGGCGGCCTCTCTGTGGGCGGGCACGGCCTTCCTCGGCCGCGGCCCTTGCAGTAAGGAAGCGGTGCTTCCGCCTGTGCAGACGCCGTGTCCTCACGGCTTCCTGGACTCTCCAGCCAGACTCAGGCTAGATCTGACTGGGACCTGGTGCAGACTCCGGGACGGCGCTTATGTTATTTGTGAACACGTCTCCTAGGAGGCCAGTGCAGTAAGCGAGAGCACAGGGCGTGACGCCATGCGGACGGCGCTGCGCTCAGGGAGTCTGTAACCGTGGCTCTTGGCCCACCGGCGGGGCCGACATGCACGGCACACGGCACCTCCGCCGGCAGGCCGGACACGCGGCGGACGCGCGGGTCTCGCCCAGCCCGCCGCCCCCGCCCTGGTTCCTTAAGCAGCAGAGTCTGGACATGATTCCAACTTGTGTGGCTGATCCAGGGGCTGCCTTGCAAACTTGCTCGGGAGGGGCCCGCCACACCCAATTAGGAGGACGTTCTAGCGGGTCTGAGGTCGCCCTGAGGATTGGGCAGCTGCTGGCCACAGCTCGCCGGCGGAGTCAGCAGGCAGAGTCCCCACACCTTTTTAAATACTTTGCCGCCGGACAAGGTTCTCTCTGAAGCCACGTTCCGGCCCTGGGACTTCACGCACGCTGCAGTACGTCATCGGGCGGCTTTGCCTGAGGCTGCGCCTCATGCCCACTGCGGCTCCGTGGGGCGCGCCCTGTGGCCTGCTCTCTCCTCTCTGTATCACAGCACGAGAGCGGTCTCCCTCCGCTGGGTCACTGGTCGGTTCTCCTTGGGAACGATTATGCACTCATGCCATTGTCACGCACACGTTTCACGACCGAACCCACCAGAAAACCACGAAGACGGACAAGTGCAGCCTGGAGACGGGGAGGCCAGGCGTCCGGTGGCCCATCGACTGGCCTGCTTGGCCTGAAAGACGAGAGGAGACGGGAGGGATGGGAAAAAGGAGGGAAATGGGTGGAGTTCTGCATGAAATACTCTTTGCACGGACTTTGTTCTTCCTGTTTGTAATATTTGGGGGGTGGGGAGGTGTGGAAGGGGACTAGGAACGGCCAAAGCGAAGGTATCCACACCATTCACACAGTACTGGAGGCTCCAGCCGGGACGGTTAGGGAAGAAGTCATCCAGGTTGGAAAGGAAGAAGAGTTCTCTGTTCTCTGCGAACAGAGAACCCTCAGGATTCCATTAAAAACTAGAACTGACGGACTCATCAAGGCTGTAGGGTGCGGGATTAATGTGCAGAAATCAACTGTATTTCCACACACTTGCGATGAGTAATCCGAAGTTGAAATTAAGAAAAAAAGTCCATTCATAATAGCATCACAAAGAACTTAAAACTCTTAAAACCAAGCAATAAGTCTTCATGACCCTGGATTAGGTGACAGTTCCTTAAATAGGACACTAAGAGCACAGGCCACGAGAAAAACACTGGACTTCTTCAAAATTAAACACTGGTTCTTCAAAGGCCACTGGCACAGTGAAGGACGGCCCCCAGCATGAGCACATTTTTGCAAATCTTCCACCTCATTAGAGTCTACTATACAGAACATGTAAGGAGCTCTTAAGACTCAGTCATAAAATGACAGCTAACCCAATTTAAAAACAGGCAAAGGACTTAGAGACATTTCTTGAAAGACAGAAAAATGGCTGATAAAGACATGAAAAGACATTCAGGATGATCTTAAAAAAATCTGACAGGTTTCCGAGGTCTAACTTAGACAGTGAGAGGATGAGGTGACCCTCACCTCCAGGGGCGGTCTGGGAGATGAGGGTGCCCCAAGCCCGGTCAGGAAGGAGCTGGGGCTGCTGCAGGGGGAGGCGGCTCCCGACGCCCAGTGCCCAGCCTTGGGGTCAGAGCCTGGGAGCACAGGTGTGTGAGGACAGACCCGGGGTCCGGGGACGGGGGAAGAAGGGTCTAGAGCAGCTGTGGCTGTGCCCTGTGTCTCCCCTGAAGCAGGCCCTCTGACCCCCCCCTTACCCTCCCCCAGGAAGGTCAGGGTCACAGGTGGGAGAGGCAGGGCTGGTCCTCCTAGGTGGGAACTGCTCCTGGGCCACCCTGTGTCCTGGGCGCAGATGGCAGCAACTGCCCAAAACAAGGAGGCCCAGCAGCCGGATGGGCACTGGTGACGCCGGACGCTGGTTCCCCCAGAAGCCCGAGGCCAGCGGCAGGGACCCCCCCTGGCAGAGGCGTGCAGTGCACTTGCCACAGGTCCCTCCACGCACAGCAAGGCCACCCGAAATCCCAGGTCTCCAGCTCCTTTCCAAGAGCGCAGAACCGGTGCACGTGCGCGGACACCCCCAGGCGGTGTACCCCCTCTTCCCCGTCCCCCCAGCGGTGTCCCCCCTCTCTCTGCTGCCTGCTCACTCCCTGGGGCACCACCTGGCTTCCCACCTGGACATCAGGAGTCCACACCAGCCCCCAAGGAACCAAAGTGCCCCCTCCAGAGGGGTCTGAGGCCTGTGCATCAGCCATGGGAGTCACACAGAATTTCAAGAATAAGGAGAAGCTATCGATGTCACTTCTGAGGGCGGTGGGGCCAGAGCACCATGCTGTACCTTGCTGCAGGCAGCCACCTAGAGGTGACCACCAGAGCCCAGGGCATGCTCAGCACTGGAGCCCTGGCCTGCCTTCTGCCCATCACTGGACCAACTGAGAACCTTACCCGAGTCCCATCGAGGACCCCCACCTGTACCTGAGTCCCCAGCTGCCCCATGGCACTGCCAAGACAGGTGGCCTCGAGTGCCCTATGAGGGTCAAGGGACATTGGGGCAGCCATATCTAACCCACCCTGTGTTCCCACGGACCCCAGCCCCCGGTGCCCCCCTGGTGCCTCCACAGACACCAGCGCACAGGCAGCAACGTGTGGGATCAGCTTAATGAGGGCTGACCTGTTGGGGGAGTGAAATCCCACGAGACTGATTCCAAAGCGAACCATGAACAAGGGAAGCCACTTGTCCCGCAGCCTCCGCTCGGCTGCTGACATCCGGGAGCAGGCGGGTGGGCAGTCCTGGCTTGCCGCAGGCCCCCACACCCCAGCCACAGGCAGTCCTGAGGACAAGCAGGTCCCGGCAGCACCTCTGGGAGCCCGGCAGGACCCACTGGGTGTCACGTCCCTCCTCAGCAGGGCCCATGGTGACAGGGCGGCCAGAGCTCCCAGTTGTCGTCAGTGTCCCTCCGGCGTGCCACCCCGAGCCGACAGCGGTGCAGGGAGGGGTCAGCCCCGGAGTCCACAGCTGACTGGCCGTGTCAGGAGGCCGGGCGGAATGGGGGTCTTAGCCGAAGCCCCGCCAACTAAGGGAGCAGCAGGAGCGATGGTGGGCGGGCGCCAGGTCTACGCGCCTTCTCACAGGGGCGTGGCCCGCGGGGCCAGGGCCAAGGAGTGAGACCAGCACCCGGTGTGTCGGCCTGGCCGTGGCCCATGGGAGCCACAGCCTCAGAAGCCGCGTTTGGCCAGAGGATCAGAATGCTGCCATTCAATCCAGAAACGAGAACACGAGGCAGAGCTGCGAAGGCTCCACGGAGATGTCCCGATGGCGGGCTTTGCTCCCCACTGCCTGCCTCCGGGAGCTGGGCCAGGGCGGCCTCACCAGCTCTGTGGGCCCCAGGCCACGGGGAGTCCCGCCAGTCCCACGGGACGAGGCCGAGTTAGGAGGCTGCCACCAGTTCCGCCTGCTTGGGCCTGGTCTGGACAAGGACTTTCTCTGTGGAGGAAACAAAGAGGTGTTTGCTGTGTAGAGACGACCCCACAGGCAGACACTTCCAGAGAACAAGAGATGGCAAGGGACCAGGTCCCAGGGCTTCGCGCTCTGGGGAGAGCCTGCACAGCTCCTGGGGACTGTAGGTTACAAACGGAAGCCACTGGCGGAGCAGGCACAAGGTGTTAGGAGCAGGTGTTAGGAGCGGGAGGGGCCAGTGCGCAGGGCCAGCCCTCCCCATGGCTCAGAGTGGGACGTGGGCTCCAGGGAGCAGCACAGGAGCAGGAAGCCACGAGAAACTGTAAGGGACGCGTCTGGGCTGGGGGAGAATCTCCAAAGGTGTCTTAGGTGATGCCATGGGACGGTCACCCCAGGGCCGGGATGCTTAGCTTAGGAAGACGCTGGTCCTGGGCTGGACCACAGAGGCCGTCCACCCATTCCGCCTTTGCCCACCACCCGAATTCAGGACACGCCTCTCCCAATGGGGTCCAGCCCCTCTGAGGTGACCCAAACCCTCAGACACCCGACCCGAGCCCAGGGTGGTGCCCTGTGCACCACCCAAGCCAGAGCGTAGCACCTCACCCCGCGGGCTGAGGGGTGGGCGCTTTGAGTTGTGCTGGAAGTCACCGTTCGCTGAAGGACAGAGCAAGGGTGTACCTGGTTTCCCGTCGGGAAGGGGCTCCGAAGGAACCTCTGGGAGCTCGATTTGTTCCTACGAGAACAGGGAAAAGGCCGTGAGACACAGGCCGCTAGGTCCACCTGCCCCCTCGGACAGGGGAGGGGCTGTTTCCCTAGCTGCCTTTGGCTGACTCAGGACACACAGGGTCCTCCCACTCCGAAGCCCAGTGACTCCTGCTCAGCCCCGGCAGCACTGAAACTGGGTCAGAGCCTGGGCCAGGCAGGGCCACGGGCGCCCAGGTCTGGGGTCTAAGCAGGCCGTGGGCCGCAGGGCTGCCCCTGCTGTGATGTCCCAAGGTGGCGGCACGTGGGTCAGCCTGGAGTGGGGCTGGCTATCCCCGGGAGCGCGGCACTGCCTCTTGGGCCTGGGCGAGGAGGTAAATCAGCAGATCAGCGCATGTGGCCCCCAGGGTCATGGGCAGTGGTGCTAGGACCCTTCCCTCCCAGCCAGCCTGGAGGAGACAGGGATGGGATGGCACGCTGGCGTGGTGGCCCAGAGCGGGAGGCTCACTCATCAGTGGACAAGCACCAACCTCAGGGCCTGGACGTGACAATCCAGCCTGTTAGAGGCCTCTAGGGACAGTCCTATGACGTACGCCTCTAGTGCATAAGCCCAATTAATTTCAAAGAATGATGGGCCAAAACACGGAAAACAAAAGCCACCAGACCAAAAAACCACATTCCTGCCTGCGGGGGAAGAAGGGGCCACTCTGTCCAGGCTACCGGTCCCTCCAACAGCCTGTGACAGTCTTGGGGGACAATACCCCTCCCTGGCCATTCTTTCTGCGCCCCCTGCGGCCACCTGGGGGACGGAGAGAACCGGGGCAAAACCAGCCTGCGCGCTCAGGTGAGGCCTGACGCAGGTGCTCGCCCGAGGCCAAGACCGCGGTGAGCAGGGCGCCTGGACAGCCCCATCACCTCCGTGACCTGCCTGGCCTCACAGGTCCTGTTACCTGAGTGATTGCGTTCAGCTCCTCCAGGATGGCGTCTTCGTCCTCCTGAGTGAAGCTTCCTGCCAACAGCTCATCTATTTGCTGCAAAAGGAGGAGCTGAGGTGAAGTGCGTGGCTGGGTGGGACGGCGGGGAGGGAGGGTCGCCCCTCGTGAGGGACAGAGATAGCTCTGGCTCCAGGTGCCCTCACTTGAGAAGAGGTGGCCAGCGCATGGCATGGCAGGCGTGACCCTCAGGGCGGCCATCGGCATGCGCCAGCGTGGCACCTGCAGGCCCCAAAGACACGGCAACACCTACCCGCTGGTACTCCACGGCCTCCTGGGTCTCGTCCAGCACCCGCTCCACCTCCTCTATGGACATCACCTAAGAAGACCGGAAGTGTGAGAGTCTTGTTGGAGGAGCAAGCACCAGAACCCCTGGCATTAAGGCCACCTGGGTTGTCAGGGCACGAGGCCTCACCCCGTTCCTGTTTAAACGAAGCCAGGACAGGAAGGACATGACCCTCTGGTCACTTCCGTTCTGGGCGGGGCGCATGGCAGACCAGTCTTTCCAGAAGCCTCAGCTGCACTCAGCCCCCCGCTGGCCCTTCTCCCCCGACCCCCGGGTACCCACACCAAGCCCAGCAGTTCCACGTAAAAAGTAAAAAGCATAAAAAATTCTCTCAGGGCGGGTGAGCTGATTTCTTTGAGTGGCAAGTTCAAAGCGGCGCCTTCACCTGACGGACAGGCACGCTGCCGCACTCGCCGCCCAGGAAAGCAGCAGAAGCCGGGCCCCCTGCCCGTCCAGCCCCATCCGCTCATCGGGGGCCAGGGGTGGGGCTGCGGCACGGCTTCTCTGGGCCTCACTCTCCTTTCACCAGCCACCTCCTCTGGGAAGCCCTCCGAAGGAGCCCCATGCCCCTCCCCCACCCTGGCTGGAGCCCCCCGGGGCACGTGCCCGTTGCCCTGTTCACAGGTCCACATCCAAGCCTGTCCTGCTGCACTGCCGCCGCCCCCAGCAGTGGCTGCTTCCCCACCTCCCTCCTGGCACGAACGCCTCTTGGCCAGGGGCGAGGGTGCAGGCGTGACCTCAGGGCACTGGAGGACCCACCTGGTGCATCTTGTTCAAACACTCGTTTCCGACCCGCAGCCCCTCGATCACCTTCATTTCAATCTGGGTGAACTCGATGCTTTGGACCTGTGGACGACGACCCGACAGGCGTGCTCAGGCTGCTGCCGCCCCGCCCCCCCCCCCCCCCGCCACCAGACCTGGCGGGGCCGGGATGCTGACCCCACTGAGTGAGGACGCGCTCCCCTCGGGGCAGACGGTCTGCGCCCTCCTCCCCCACCTCGTCCTTTCCTGTTGCCATTGCCACTGGGGCCACAGCGGACTGACGGGGCCGGGAGGGAACCGAAGGACCGCCATCACTCACTGGTGGCTGTGGTCAGCCAGGGGTGGGACACGCTGCTCGGGGCCTAACAACAGGGACACCCCAGGTGCCTCCTGCAGACACCGTTGGTCACTGGGCAGACCCCGGCCTCCCTGCACCATCTAGAAATGCCCCAGCCCCCCAACCACTGTCTGCAAGAGCCAACCTGCCCCCAGCCCCGTGAGGGTGCCAGCTGCCCATCAGATTCTCCACCTGCAGGCCTGACCCCCTCCCCAGCCCCTGGCTGAGCTCCAAGAAAGGGAAGGGACGGGCTGGTCCCCAAGGGGCTCCCTGGCACGGGGTCCCCCCAGCCCACCATCGCCTCCAGGCTGCTGATCTGGCTCTCCGCCTTGTCCAGCAGCTGCTCCCGGTACCGCTTCTTCTTGAGCAGCAGCTTGGCCCGTCTGCAGAGGGAACCAGGCGGTGAGCAGTGACCGGCAGCCCGGCGCCCCGGCCGGGAGCCGCCCCCGCGCCCCGTGGCCCCGCACTCACTCCTTCCTGCCGTCCCGCAGGAGCTGCCGGCGAGCCCACGCTCCCGCTCCAGCTGCTGCGTGACCCTCTTCTGGTGCTGCCTCAGCTTGTCCCGCTGCTGCTTTAGTTGCTGCCAAGGGCGGGTCTCACGTTACCGCCCAGCCGACGCTGCACGTGACCCTCACAGGCTGCACGGGTCCCTGAGGGACCTCACGGCCCAGGTGGCCCTAACCACTGCCGCCGGAAGCGTACCTCTAACGCAGCGCTGGCAGGGTCAGGTGCCTCCTAGGGCACGTGGGCCAGTGTCCAGACATTCCTGGCTGTCACCACTGGCACCTAGTGGGTGGAGGGCAGGGACGCTGTTCCAGCACCCTGCAGTGCACAGGGCAGCCGTGGCCAGCCGGCCCGCGTCCACAGTGCCCGCTCTCCAGGCCGCCACCACGTGACGCTGAACGCTGTCGTCGAGGAAGGCGGTGCTCTGGGGCCCGGTCAGGACGCTGCCGGTGCCTTGAAGGTGCAGACGGCCACGCTCCCGCCGCAGCCACGGGGGTGTGCCCGCCCCCTACCCCCGGCTTCACTCCTCCGTGGGCTCCAGCCATTTTCCCACTGTGTCTGGCTTCCCTGCTCTTGTCACTTATCGCTGTGCCTGAGAGGACCACACTCAGTGACGTGTGGGCGTGGCCGCACCGAGCACCTCAGAACCCTGCGCACTACCCCAGGAGGAGTGCCCAGTCTTCCATGCGCTTGAATCAACCCTTCCCTTTTTAGGCCATTTATGGTGTTTTCCCCAACGGCTTCACTTCAGATGATGCTGTGAAGACCTGGAGTCCACAACCCGCAGGCCGCGGACCACTGCCGGTCCAGGGCCTGTTTGGAACCGGGCCGCACAGGAGGTGAGCGGCAGGCGAGCAGCGAAGCTTCCTCTACCTGCAGCTGCTCCCCAGCGCCGGCGTCACGCCTCGGCTCCACCTCAGATCGTCAGGCCTTGGGTTCTCAGACGAGCACCGGTCCCTGCTGCCACAAAGGATGGGGACCGCTGGGAAAGAGCACCTGTGGGCAGCTGGCAGTTCTCCCTGCAGGATGGGGCCTTTAGGGTGGGAGACCCTGACTGAGTCAGCCAGGTGGGTGCACGTCTTTAAGACTCAACACGGTGAAAAACCATACACCAGTGTAGACACCCTGAACTCTGTCTGAAGGGTCCATTTCAGAGCTTCCTCTACAGGGTCTCTTTACTGTTTGACCACATGGCCTATGGTCAGGCTCAGTGTCGGCTGGATGTCCTCTCTTTGCTACAAGGCACCCACTACCCCAACTCCACAGCCCGGAAACCCCGGCCAGCCTATGGGTCTGGTCTTCCCATTCCGGATGCCTTTCCTCCCTAGGACGCTGGGCACGCACCCGCGCCCCCAGCCCATTATCCATGCTGGCTGTGTGGCCAGGCTGCCCCCTTTGTAAAACAAAGGGCCTGAGCAGAGAGTCATAGGATGGTGTGCTGGGCCTTGAGTTTTCTCAGCCCAGCTTTTTATCCTAGGGACCATCAGGCAATGCCCTGTCCTATTGTATGCAAACCATGCCATTCCTGTTCAGGCCACAACAAGGTGAATCCTTGGCAAGTAGAAAGGTCTCCTTGAAGACAGGTAAAGGCGGGTCCTTAGAAAGATAAAAGGACCCCCTCTGGGGTTTCCTGCTCTGCCAGAGACGTGGGTCACCTGGAAGCAAGGACCCAGGTCAGGCACAGCTGTGGGCAGGGCTGGGCGGGGTCTTGCTGTCCTGCGGGACCCTGACCACTATTTCCGGTGCGAGTATCCCTACTATTAAGCACACAATGTTGGGCAGATTTCTCCCAGGGACAAGTTTGCCCCTGGCTGCTGTTTCATCTGGAGAACTTCCTTTAAGACCCTTTTTAAAATTTCTGGTTTCAAAAGCCAAAGTAAAAAAGCATCTGTCATTTGAATTTATTTCTTAGTACAAAAGCAACATTTTTGTGGAAAATTTAGGAAAGAAAAACTCTGCTCGACATCTTGGGCTATGTCCTTCCTGACACAGGTTTCTCCTTACAAAAATGGATGATTTTCGACCCACCATTTGACTTGACGTATCATATGCTTCCTCGCACAGAAACTAACTTGTACATCAGATGCTCCTGGAAGAGGCACTTGAATCTTCAAGTAGGAGCATCGTCATCGTGGGAAATAGCAGCCTGGGGGTGGCAGACGCCCTCCACCCCACACACACACCCCTGCTGGGTATCAGCGCCTGACAGGGCACCTGCCTCTGCAGGTGCAGATGAGAGCAAGGGCAGAGGCGCAAGCCCGGCTTGAACCCTAATCACCACCAACCCCACGGCTTCATGGGTAAGTTTCGTTTTCTTTAAATCCCAACTTCTGCGCGCAGAGAGAAGGCCTCACTGCTCGGCCGCCGCCCCTCGCCAGCGGCCTGCCACCCAAGCCGGCGACACGCGTGGGTGCGGACTCCGGCTTCGCCCCCCGACTGCAGAGCAGGAGGCGCGGGCGCGCCGGGCAGCCCGCGCCCAGGACTCGCTCCCGTGGAGCCAGAATTTAAGAACCAGCCCCGCAAGCGTGGGCTCGTGGACGGATACAGCGTGACCGCACACAATGCGCCACTTGCCACCCGCCCCGGAAGCCGGAGTCACAGGCCCCTCTCATGGGACTGCGCGCGGTCCCCGAGATCGAAACCACCGGGCCCGCGGCGGACCGCAGACGGACGTCCGCACCCAGCCCGCGGAGCCGCCCCTCCCCGGCCCGGCCCAGGCGGCCAGGCTGCGACCCCGCGCGCGGGGCCCCGCGGCAGCGGCAGGCCCTCGGGGCCGGGCGGCGGCCTGGCGGAAGAACGCCCTGCCGCCCCCGACGTTTCCCGGCCGCGCCCCCCGCGCCCGCGGCCAGCCGCTTACCAGGATGGCCTTGTCCTGTTCCGTGACGCGGCTCTGCTTCTTGCGGCCGAACAGGTTGCCCATGGCGCCCGGCCCCCGCCCACCGGCCGGCCGGCCCGCTCGCCACCGCCCCCACGGCCGCCGTAGTCCGGGCCCGTCCCCGACGGCGGCCGCACAGGGCCAGACGCCTCAGAGCGCGAGCCGCGCGGTGGGCGGGGCCGCGAGCGCGAGCCGCGCGGTGGGCGGGGCCGCGGAGCGCGAGCCGCGCGGTGGGCGGGGCCGCAGCTCCCGCGGCCGGGGTTCGAGTCCGCCGCCCACGGCCTCGGAGCCGACTGCGCACACAGAGGTCCCGTGAGGCAGCGCGAAGTGGCATAATGTAGACTGTAGGGCCTGGAATGTTCTAGATGGTGTGCTTTATGTGCGTTCCCAGAATGCACGCATCTGTCTTTAGGTGGGAACCTTGCCTTCCGGAGAGGCGGGTCTCCACAGGCGCTCAGAGGTTTTGTGCCCGAGGCACTGCCCCCAAAATACTGCGTTCCCTGGCGTGGAGCACAACCCCCTGGACTTGAAAGTGTCCGCTGACATGCTGCCTGGGCAGCACACCTCCACCTGGCCGTGTGGCATGGCCACCTGCCTCTGTGTGTCCTCTGGCCTGTGGGTCGGAGCCCCGAGAGCCTGGCGTGGCCTGTCTCGACTTTGGGCACCACGTGTCCCGGGCAGAAGTTGTCACAGCGAGAGCCATTCACAGGCACCGGGAGCCCCGCGCCCCACTACAGAGCACACACTGCGTCTCAAGTCAGCACCCAGACCCGGTCGGTCACCCCAGCGGACCCGTCACTGTCTCCAGTGGGCCGTCGCCAGCTTGCCACCCGCCCAGCGGCTCCTGGCCGTGGGCGCGTGAGACGGCAAGCCCGTGGCCCGCACCCACCTCCGTGCCCCTCCCGTGGAGTGACTTCCCCCTGGGAAGCCCTGTCGCCTGGCCTGGGCTCAGGCTGCAGCACTGCAGGCGGCCGGGGGCAAATCCACGCCCAGAGGAAGGCCTGCCCCGGATGCGAGGGGTCCCACTAGCCAAGCTGCTGCCGGGGGCCTGGCTGTCCCCTGGGAAGGCAGCCTTTCAGGGTTGCTGTGTTGGGGGCCAGGCGAGCCTCGGCGAGGGAGCCCGTGCACAGCCTCGGACCCCTGCCACCGGGGCCACGCTGTGCGGGGCCCATGAGCGAGCGCTGGGGCCTAGGAGCGGCCGAGCCGCTCTGCCGTGGTGACCCGTCAGCACTGGCCGCCGGCCCCCGAGCTCTGTGATGGGGCGGCACGCCTCTAGGTGGCTCCATGCGGCGCTGCTGGACTGAGGCCCCTGCGGCCAAGGCTCTCAGCACCAGCGAGCCAGCCACCGGCAGCATGTCCTGGGGCGTCCTGGGGCGGGCGCTCCCGCCCCTCGGCCCTGCTGTTCTGGTGCCCCTTCCCCATGGTGACACCCGGCCGACGATGGGGAGGGCAGCGCGGTGGCCGCACACGACCGACGGGCCACCACCGAGCCAGCGGCAGAGGCAGGCATGCGCAGGGTCACCGCAGCTGCTGTGGGGGGCGAGTCCCCGCCGGAGCCTCCACTTACCGCGGGGTGCTTGGTGGCTTCGAGACCAGGCCGGGGAAGGCGACACGGCTAGTGGCTGGGGAGGAGCTGCCGCCCAGCACCACCTGCCCGCCGCGTGAGTGTGCCATCTTGGTCCCCCATTGGCTGTGCCACCAGCTCTCGTCAAAGGGAGCAGGGAGGAGCAGCCTTCCTTGCTGACTCCGATTAAATTGCAGGTCTGTCCGTGGTCATGGTGAATGGTGGTGGCGGTTTCGAGGCATTCCGTCTCTCGTGGTGCTTTATTCGGCCACCGGGGTGACCGGAGCAATGCTCTAGGCACCTGGGGAAGGCCACGGGTGGGACACTTCTTAGAATCCTCTCCTGGGGCCCCTCCCCGCTCTGCTCAGGCTGAGATCTGGGCGGCAGGTCGTGACTCCATTACGGCACTCATGTGGGGTCTCTATTCGTCAGATCTGGATCATTCTGTTAATGGTCAATGTACACTTCCAACTTTTTAAGTTCTGATGGCACTTGACCAACTGGCCACTGCCCAAGACCCCGGCCGTCTGCGTGACTGCCGCTCCGTGTGGCCTGCCCACCTTACCTCCTGGCCCCGTCCCTCCGGCTCCCTGGACTCAGGGGCCCCGGTGTCGGTGGCAGCAGTGCTGCCGTCACTCCTGGCCTGCAGACCGAGGGGTTTTGTCAAGGGCCTCTGTCAGGGTGCGTGCCGGGACACAACGGGGACTCGTGATGGGTTGCACCGTATAAGCTGGCGTCACGCCCGCATCTCACTGAGCCCCAGAGTCTTTCCTCATTGCACTGAGCCACGTGTGCAGCTCGGTGGGGCTGCGTCGCGCCCACGTTGCTGGGAACAGAGGAGCAGACAGCCGGCCGGGTCTGGGGTCTCGGGCCAGCACACCCACGGGCCACCCCCCCTTGTGCACCTGGGCCGCCTCTCCAGGGTGCTCCCGTTCAAGCCAGCAGGTGTGCCCTGCAGTTGTGGGTCTGGAGGCGCCGGGGACTCGCGGCGGGGCGCGTCAGCCTCCCCTGAGCAGGGAATGGCCACAGGCGTGGCCCCCGTGGGAGGCGGGCACTGTCGGGCTTCGTGGGGTGTGCAGGCCAGTCCACGCGACCCTCTCTATCCCGACTCCCATGCTCCGTGCTCTGCGGGGGTGGGGACACTTCGACGTGTAATGAGATCACCACGCACGTAACCTGCAGGGGAGGCCAGCCTGCTGGTGACCCTCTGGGGACCGGGGCAGGTGGAGACGCCGGGGCTGCAGAGGGTGAAGGGGGGGACACGTCTCGTAGCAGCCTGAGCAGCAGAGACGGGGCCCAGCAGAGGTGGCACGGAGCCAGGACGGCGTCTGCGTCCTCTGTGGAAGCCTGGGGCTGGACGCTCTGCGGGCTGGGGTCAGGCAGCCGCCATCCCCGAAATGGCCACACGGTGGTGCTGCAGGACAGCCCAGGAGGTGGCTGGCTCCCCGCCCTGCACCCCCGCATCCCTGGCTCCGGCAGGCAGCGCACTGCACTGGCACACGCCCCTGCGGGTCCTTGCAGGGCGGTGGGTCCAAGACCAGGTGGGGTGGGGTGGGGGGTGTAGGACCCGCCATGCATCCGGCTCAGCTGGGAGAGGTCTGTCCATGTCCACTTACTCATCCGCCCACGCCTCCCTGTCTCCCTGCAGGCACCCACCAGCCCACCCATCCCTCACCCGCCCCCATTCAGCCGCTACCATGTCAGGCCTTGCTCTGCGTGCCAGGGTTTCTGCCACCACGGTTCGCGTATGGCAGAAGGACACATAGTGACCTGGTGGAGGGACATTGGGTCCGGGGTCAAGAAAGGCTGTTTTGAGGAAGTGGCATCTGATCTCAGGAGCACCCCAGGGAGAGGGAGTGAGGGGACCGTGTGGGGACGGTGGGTGTGCGGGCAGGGATGGGAGGCTGCTGGCCCCAACTGGGGAGGGGCCAGTCTCGCCTGGAGTTTTAGAGGTGCCCCGGCTGCTCTGTGTGGGAGAAGGGGTCACGGAGGGGTCGCCCTGCGGAGGGCAGTGGAGGGCAGTGTGTGTAGGGGTCGAGGCCAAGTGGCGGAGTGGGGGGCGGTTCAGAGATGATCGTGGGTGACACGCTTCGGCCCACACCACCTCTCGGGCCTCACACAGTCTTGTGAGGGGGCCATGGGGAAACTGAGGCCAGAGGAGTTTGTCACCTGCCTGTGGTGGAGCTTGGATTTGAACCCGTGGTCTTGGGGGGAGAATAGGTGGTTCCAGACCCCTGCTGCGGCGGCCGTGGCCTGCAGGGGTGACAGTGACCTGAACTAGACAGGGTCACACATGCACCTGGCCTGGGCAGGGTGTGGGGCCAGCTGAGGGGGAGGGGCTGCGGGGCAGGGGAGCCATGGGGGTGGGGCGCAGGGCCGTGAGTGGCTGTGTCAGCTGCGTGGTCCCCTCCCCCACCGCCAGTGTGGTCCCTGTGATGGATGGAACGTGGCAGGTGACAGCACTTCCCAGACTGGGTCATGAGAGCCACGGGCTCTGCCTAGGCGGGCAGCAGACAGCAGCCCGGAGCCCGGCCTCTGCCTGATGACGAGCGCCTGCTGCTGCTGTGCTCGGGTGGCGGTAACACCCAGTGGGTGAGGCACACCCTGCAGCCGCCCACCCTGAAGTCAGTGCTCGGAAGTGGCCTCGCCGTCCCAAGGCTCAGCCATCACCAGGCTCACCACACGGCGTCCTGAAAAGCTGGCGATCACAGGGCCCGGTGGCCCGAGCTGCTGGCTTAGTGTCCCCTGCAGCGCTGGGCCCTGGAGCTGCTTGGCCTGGCCCGACCCCTTCTGCGTCATCTCTGGGCCTGGCCTCCTGCGTCCTGGCCTTGTCCCTGCCTCCCTCCTCACTCCCGGGGACCCCCGACCCGTTTCCCACCAGCCAAGCCCTGAGCCCCACTGGGCCGACCCTGGACACGCAGCCGCCCGCGCGCTCCGGCGTCACTTTGTCTCTGTCTTAAGTCGTAAAGGTCTCAACACACAGTCCAGCATTTCGAAGTGCACAGTCCAGTGGCCACAGTGCGTTCACGACATTATGCCGCCACCAGTTCCAAACGTTGCCATCACCCAGACGGGTCAGACGAGCAGGTTGGCGGGGCACGGGGGGTGCCTTCCCTGCCGTCTTGGGGACATGAGGACCAGCCCTCCAGGTGGAGGCCCAGGAGGCCGTGGCCCTGAGAAGCAGAAGCAGGGGCTGGGACTGCCCTCCGGGGCGTCTCTCTTCCGGCTCTTGCTGTTGAGAATGAGACGCCCGGGTGCCACTGGACACCACCGGGCTTGGGAGCAGAGGAGACTGTGACCTAAGTGCTCTCTATATCCCCAACCTGACCCGCGAGGCCTCCCCCTGCCAAGACCCACAGGGCTCACGGGGGCCTCGCCCCTCCGCCCCTCACTGGCTCTGGGGAGAAGGCAGCGGTGGGCTCCTTCCTAGCGAAGCACTGATGTCATGGCTGCAGGCTGTTCCCTGGGGTGTGACGGTGATTAACAAGGTGGAGAAGAAAGGGTCCGCTGGGGCTGGCCCTGCCTGCTCCTGGCGCCCACGCTGTGCTTTCCCTGGGGTGCCCACCCTCCACCCGCCCAGCGCCACTGTCGCCCTTCTGCCCGGCCGCCCACCCTGCACGTGGCAGGGCTGCTGGCTTGGCCCCTCCACGAGGGGGCGCTGGGGCCACTTCTCAGGCCACGTGGGCCACTGGCCAGCCTGTAATTGAATGTGAGAAGCAGAGTCACCTTGAGAGGCCAACCCCCGGGGCCCCGTCCGGAGGGGCACCTGCCCAGGAGACCGGCGGTGCAATCAACCCGGAACTGCCTTTCCCCAGACGCGCCCTGCGGGCGTCCAGCCTGGGACCGGGATCGCGGCTGTGCGGGTCCGCGCATGCGCACACATGCACACCGCGGCTGTGCGGACCCGCGCACGCGCGCGACACACGCACAGGTGGCAGCCCGGCCTTGTCACCCGGTGAACGTGCATTTTCACGCCTCCTGCGTGCCGAGGTACTGAGGTGGGACAGCCTATGGGACGCTCCTTGGATGGTCCTGAGCAGGAGAGTTACTGACCCAGCAAAGACTTCGAGCCGCAGCTGCCGCCCGTGACGGCGCCCGTGACGGACGGGGCAGCCTCGCTGAGTCGGACGACCCCACGAGATGCTCTGGAGGAAACTTGTCCCCTCTTTTCAGCTGTCCTGGCTCCTTGCCTGCGGCCGACAGGGGCCACCGGGTGCAGCTGGGCTGTCTCTCTGGGTCCTTCTCCAAGGCCACGTGGGGCCAGCCAGCAGCAGCGGGGCTGGGGCTGGGCCCGGGAGAGCGAGCTGGCCCGCTCAGTCCCTGCTGCCCCCCTGTGGCCAGCTCCCGCCACGTGCCCGTCTTTCATTTTTATGAGCACTCGATTTGTACTCCAGTCCCGGTGACAGAAAAACTGATGCTAATAGGAAAAATATTACTCTCTCACTGAAGCGTGCCAGGCACAGCCGTGTGAAGACTGCGTATTCTTCTTGTTTAAAACAAACTGTCATTCAATTCAGGGGTTCCAACTGCTTAGACCCCAGGTTTCCATGGTGATGGCTCCCTCCCCACTTCTGAGCAGGTGCTATGCTGGGAGGCCTGCCACTGTCCACAACCAGCCTCCCCTGCCTGCCCCACGGGTGGCTCAGGAGGGCAAAGCCATGGCCTGCCACTGCTCCTGCCCTCCTGACACCGAGAACAGGGACAGACATTTTCCTTCCCACCCGGCGTCCAGTCGCCTCCTCCTGAGACCCCGTGGCATTGGGGCCCTGCTTGGTGGCCGTCTTTGCCCGGGTTTTGCAGAGGGAGTGGACGGCAGAGTGAAGTCCCAAGAGGTGGCCCCACCCTCGTCCTGGGAGCTGTGGCTGTGCTGGGTCACCTGACTAGCGGGATGGAAGTTGCAGCTGGCAGTCAAGATGCTCATCGGCTGGCGGATGTGGGAGAGTGTTCTGGATTCTCCTGTGGGCCTGGTGTCATCACAGGATCCATGAGAGAGTGAGGGGGCAGAGCCAGTCTCGGGGTGACGCGCTGAGGGGGACGTGGTGCCATCGCCGGCTTTGAAAGAGGAGGAATGTGGGCGATTCTAGAAGCCGGAAAAGGCCAGGAAACGAATTCTCCCCAGAGGGCTCGGGAGGGACCTTCCGGTGCCTTGTTTCAGCCCAGCGAGGCCACACGGAGACTCTCAGACGGTGAGAGTGAAGGGAGCGGGTAACAGCACGGACGCTGACACGGGGCTTCACCGGTCTGGGGCCCGAGGGCCCGAGTCCTGGCCTCTTTCTCCCTGAGTGACACCCGGGCCCCTGAGGCCTGGCCACAGCCCCACCAGCCTCCCTCTGGCCTCCGTGTGCTCAGCCGGGGTGGCGCCTCTCCACCCCAAGGACCTTGTCTGCAGCCTCCTGGGTCCCTTCCTGTCCTCGTTCATGCCCGGGTCCGTGTCCCTGTGGCATAGGCATGGGGAACGAGGGGCCACACAAAGCAGCCAGGAGCCCGCAGCTCAGTGGCACTGACCGGGCAGCGGGCGGGGCTTTCACCAGGAAGCCGACGATTGCGTCATGGTGGGGCTACGGTGGTGACGGCCGACCTCACGTCCCGGGTGTCACACGGGCCCCTCCCCGGGGTGATGTGGCACAGGCCTGTCCCTTTGCTTCTCACCATCGCCCTTTGGGGCTGGTTGGCATAACCTGTTCCTGGGGTGCTGCCCAGCCCCCATTTCCTGCCACAGGGTGGTGGCAGGAGCCTGTCCCCAAGCCAGCTCAAGGAAGCCACACCCAAGGAGCCCCCTTGTCTCCCACTTGCTCTGTGGACCTGGGCACTGAGGGGCTGCGGAGGGATGGGGCCCACCTGGAACCTGGAGCCTTTTCAGAGATGCTACGGGGGGCCGTGCAGGGGTGGCGAGAGGGCCCCGGCGTGGAAGGCCTGTCCAGGCCAAGGGGCAGAGCCAGCCTCGGGGGGGGGGCGGCATGCCAGTCGTGAGGACGGACCTGTGTCCCCGAGCCTTGGGAGCGGGAGACGACGGGAACTGGGTCTGTCCCCGAGAGCCTGGAACAGGAGGCAGGCGGCCAGCCCCGTGGCCCATCGAGGCTCATGTCCGACTTCTCGCTGGAAGGTGACAGATCTGTGTCACTTCCAAATCGAGGTAAGCGGCACGGCAGCCCCTGTGGGGCTGGGGCCCAGACATGTGGAGCAGGGCGACTCCTTCACCGTGTCGGCCAGGTGCCAGGTTGGGGGGCTTTCTGGGTAAGCGGGGTGCCTGGCCACATGGCGTGGGGGCCGGCGGGCAGTGAGAGCCGCCCTGGAGCGCGCCTGCCTCCTGGACCCCGGGGGGCCCGTGCCGGCCTGGCCGCTGCAGGGGGACCTGGACCGCGCCCCTGGCCCCCCACCCCCAACCGCCGCTGAGGCCCAGGTGCTATTTCTGCAAAAGACGAAGCTGCCAGCCGGTCACCTCTGCACGTATTTTTATTCACAATTTATTGTCTGTCACTGCTCTTATGTTCACATTACATTACAATTCCATGTTTTGTCAGAGTCTTCAATTCTCATTTTGGTAAAATAAATAGAGATAAGTCACCCTTTGGGGCGGGCTTGCGAGCCCTGGTCAACTTCATGATTGCGTTTCCCGATCAGACCCGTGGAGACGGCGCACTGTGCCAGCGATGGCTTCGTCTCCACAGACAGAGCCGTGTGTGGGCCTCGAGTCCCGGCGGAACTGCTCTGAGGCTCAGACACTCTCGGTGTCTGCGGGTGGAGATCAGCATCCAGAAGGTTCCAGGTCGCCGCCTGGAGCCTCGCGGAGTTGATGAGCGTCACGTGGAGGGCGGACTTGCCAACTCCGCACGGCCCTCTGACCCGGGACACCCGGAGCCGCCAGAGCGCGGGCCGGGAACGCGGGAGCACGCAGGTGCCGTGGGCACCATGGGATGCCCCGCCCCACGCCCCGCCTGTCCAGCCCTGGCCGAGGCAGCAGCGTCTGCACCGCGAGGGAACCCGAGCTTCCGTCCCGGCCCCACTGTCCCCGCGATGAACCGCCTCTCACTGGCAGACTTAGTTAAGCCACCTCACTCCTCCATTTCTGAATGATCCTGATTCCCAAGGAAAATGGAAACAATGCTTTTCAAACATCATCACTGTGATTGTGTTTTGTTTTCCAAGCGCTGGGGGTCTGCGACCACTCCGCACACTCCCTTGGTCCTTCCTGGGGCCAAGCTGTCCCCTGCCATGCCCTCGACACGCAGAGGCCCACGGCTGCACACGCCCACGTGTGACAGGCCCCGGCGCCCGGACGCTGCCGCAGCCAGGAACCCTTCCGCACGACCCACTGCGAGACGGAGCCTCAGGGGCACCGGTGCGTGGGGACGGGCTGGCGACGGTGTGCGTGACGGGTGTGACGTGTGTGCAAGCACAGGCGAGAAGCTGCAGGGCCGCACGCGTGTGTGCACCTGCGTGCGGACACACAGGGAGATCACGGGGCCTGGGTGGCTGTCGCTGTGCCTGCCCAGAAGGGCAGCGGCCGCAGAGACCAGCCCGGTGGCCTCAGGCCGTGGCTGAGCTGCCAGGGACCCGTCTTGCTGTCCGAAGCCGCAGGCCCCTCCTGCTCGCGGCCCTGTGGTGCGTGGGCGCAAGCCCAGGTCCAGGGCCACGCCCGTGCGGGAGGCCTGGGTGCTGGCTCCCCTGTCTGCTCCGTGCTCCGTCTCGAAGCCCCAGCCGCCCCCAGCCGTGTGGCCGAGCGCCGGGGGAGCCGGCGTCCGCGTTGGGCCTCGTGGAGCTAACGCGTGGACCACTTGGAAGGTGAGAGGAGTGTGTCCCCCCCTTTAAAACTCTCAGGAGAAAAACAGCACAGGAAAGGTACGGGACGGATGGGGCTGCGTCCTCGGCCTGGAAGCTGGTCTCAGCAGAGAAGCGACCGTCACGCAAGGGACACGCCAGTGCCCTTTCCCACGCTCCTGGGCGTGACGGCAAAGACAGACAGACAGACAGACAGTGTGGGGCCCTCCGTGCGTCCTCAGCAGCCAGGTCAGGACCGGTGTGGACGGGCAGAGGTGGCTCCCCTGCGCACACGTGGCCCGGCGGGGACAGGCGCGCTATCTGACGCGCTTCTCCACCGAGTACACGGAGATGTAGTAGTCGTTGCTGCCCACGGCCAGGTGCGGCTGCGGAGGAGAAAGGGGTGAGCCAGCAGGTCCCAGGGGGCCCGGCGAGGCAGGCCCAGAAGTGACAAGCCTGAGCTGTGGTTTTCAGCAGAACTGTGTCAACCGCTCCATCCCTTGGGACTGGTGAGCCACCCTCAGGGCTGCCCCCAGGGATGTTCCGGGAGCCTAATGTCACCGTTCCACCACAGACGGGCCCACGCGGCACAGAGGCAGGCAGGTGGCCCTGACTGAATATACAACAGCCCATGGCGCTCGGCGGACTGTGAACAAGGGCAGGCGCGGTGACAGGAGTGTGGGCTGCCCCCCCACAGGGAGCACGCGTGCGTGCGTGTGTGCACGTGTGTAGTTTCCCAGCAGACTTTGCTGCAAAGTGTCTCCGTGGGTGACACTGGTGTAGGGGCCAAAGGTGACAGGAAGGGCTATTTCCCTGAGGGACAGGATTTGGTACTGCTTCTGGAGTGAGCACGGGGCACAGAGCACGGATGCCCAGGGCAGGTGGGGCACTTGGGCCCACTGACCCCTGTGCTGTGGCTGGGGCTTGGCTGCAGCCCATGTGGTCGCTGCTGTGACACCCCACATCCCGAGCCCCCACGCGCCCCAGCCCGGTGAGAGACAGACCCAGTGCGGGTGGAAGGCCAGGCAGCTGATGGCGCCAACCCGCTGGCCCATGAAGCCGTCGTAGTACTTGATGTTGTTGATCAGGTCCCCTTCCCCGTTGTAGATGGCGGTGAACTGATTCACGGAGCCGCTGTGGACAGGAAGGGCGGTCAGTCCCGCTCCTGGGCTGGGAGGGACGCCCGGAGGCAGCCTGCCGCAGGTGGCGGGTGCGCCCGCTCTGCACCGGCCAGGGAGGCGTCAGGCCGCAGGGGGAGCAGACGCCTCGCTGGGGGCTCCGGCCGGGGAGCCGGCCTCGAGGGCCGGGGGGCAGCGAAGGGCTGTAAGAGGCTCTGCTACGTCGCTCCAGCCCGCGCCCTGCTCAGCGCCCGTGGCACACACGGAGGCTGGAGGCTGACCGTGGCCTGACGCGGTGGGCGGGGAGGCCGCGTTCCCTCCCTCCACGGGGGGCAGGGGTCCCGCACCTACCAGGCAATCAGGCTGGCCTGGGGGTGGATGTCCAGGGCCGTAAGTCCCTTCACGATCTGAAGGACGTTCACAGACTCCGGCATCCGCGGGTCAAAGAAGCGGACGTCTCCGTTGACGCTGCCGAGAGAGTCACAGTGACGCCAGGCCAGGGCGTGCTGGTGCCCAGGACCAGCCGTGTGGAGGCTGCCAGGCCCTCAGAGTGCCCAGTGAGGGCCCCGGGTGGCACACGGGCCCCCTGGCTGACCCCGGCCACCAGGACTGCCGCCAAGAGCCAGCAGAGAAGGCAGAAGCCGCAGCAGTGAAGACTCAGGGAGGGCGTGAGCTGTTTGTTTCATTTCCTGTCTCTGAGATTAGATTTTGTGGAGTGGGGGCGTGGGGACAGGAGGGGGGGGGCCTGGGAGGCCGCGTGTGCCCTCGGCCCCTCCCTCCCACCTCAGCCCACGCTCTCTTTTTATGCTGTGAACAAGGGGCCAGCATCTCTAAAGGAGCAGCGGCTCTGTGACTGTAAATCACATTTTTCTGTCCCTTTTAATGGGCCAATAAATATCCGCTGCTCTCAGCACAGGATTTATTGGTGGCAGAAGTGGATTTACGAGCAGGCGGCCGAGGCGCGCGCAGGGACCCGGAGCCACACACTCGGCGGGTGCTACGGTGTCTCCCACCCCGCCCTACGTGTGCCCCCGAGACCTCCCGTCACCTGCGGCGAGGCCAGCCAGCGGGAGGACGGCCCTGACCCTTCTGGCCAGTCCCGGAGAAGTTAATTACCGCCCGAAATGCCAGCACTCTGCAGCTGCTAAAGGCCAGGGACGCGCTCTAGGGGGAGGGACGAGGCTGCTACAGCCGGTGTGCACTACCTCACGCTCACGATGTGGCCCTCGGGGTGCTTCTGCAGGCAGACCTTCACCCAGGCCGTGTGCTCCCGGTACGTCATGACGCGGCTGCAGGACGGAGCGGGAGGCGTCAGAGCCTGGGCTCGGGGATGACTGTGCCCTCCGGCCTGGCCCGCCCGGCCCCTGGCCTAGGGAGCAGCGGTGACGAGGCGTGTGCTCCCCGATGCCTCCCCTGGGAGCCGGAGCCCAGGGAGGCGGTGCCTTCGCCAGGCCCCCGACCCGCTGGCTTCCCGCTCCACCACCCGTGGGCGGCCCAGATGGCTCTGGGGTCTCGCCCCCCGGGCCCGGCAGCCGGGCGGCCTGGAGGGCGCCTGGCGGAGGGAGGGGCGCGGCGGTCACCATTCGCTGAGCGCCATCCGCCTGTCGTAGACACGGATGGAGCCGTCGCCGAGGCCGGCCACGATGAGGGAGCGGTGGGAGTCACAGGACAGGCTCGTCACACAGCTGTCGGCGCCCGTGGGGATGTCCTAGGGCCAAACGCAGACCCTGGTGAGGCCTCTCGGTGTCCAGCCCCACAGCTGCCGGGACCCCTGAGAGCCCGTCACCCGGCCGGGGAAGCCGTCAAAGGCCTGACGGGCCCGGGGCCCACAGGGGCCACCAGGACTGAGTTGGGCCCACAGCCACCGACTGCCAGCTGGCTGCCCCGAAGTCCCCAGCCAGGAGGGCAAACACCCCTGGTAACGACCGGCTCTGGGCACCACACGTCCCATCATCCTCCTCTTCCCTGAAGAGGAAGATGAAGCTCTTTCGGCAGGAGTCGTCCTCGCCAGGCCCCCGAAACTCCTGATGAGTCCAGGAGCGTCTAGAGGGTCAGCCGCCCGCACACCAGCCCCTCACTGCCCCTCCAGGAGGCCACCCGTGCCGTGACAGGACGTGAGGGCGGGGCAGAGGGAGTCGCTCGCCCCCGCCCCCCACGGCAGGTCCAGAGCGCACTGAGCCGGCCCCGCACGGTTCCCGTCAGAGCCCCACGCTTGGCGGAGGCCCAGGGTGGGACGCGGAGAGGCCGAGGCCCTGCCCGACTCCGGGACGGAGGTCCTGGGCCCACGGCCACAGCGCCCTGCCCGCCAGAGCGCCGGTGCCCCGCCTGTCCCCTCGCCCGCGGGCCCGTCTCCTGCAGGTCTCAGGCAAAACCAGCGTGCTGCCCTCTCTAGCACACTGAAGGAAAGGCACCGTGAGACGCACACGGACGTCCTGCTTCCCGGTGACCGGGGCTCACGCAGGCGTCCCTGCCGAGTGTCCCCAGGCGAGCGTCCAGAGGCAGACGCGCGGCCGCGGGGCTCGCACACCCTCGAGGGGGCGGGGCGGGGGCGGTTACCTGCACCTTCATCTCGCGCTCTGTGTCCCAGATCCGCACGATCCGCACGTCCCCTGAGCTCATGAGCAGCCCGGTCTCCTGCTCCCAGTCCACCACCATCCCAGCTCCTGCAGAGACAGACGGATACCGGTGTCACCTCAGCCCGCCGGCGTCACGGAGTGCCAGCACGCGACCCCACAAGGCTGCAGCTGGGAATCCCAGGGCACCCCGAGTGCAGGTCGGGGAGACGATTCAGAGCCCGCCCCAGCCCCTGATGGGCCCAACGTCTGCTAGCGGGACAGCACTGCCACGTGGACCACGGGGCAGGGCTGGCCGCGGGGTGCGAGGCGGAACGTGGGGCCAGACAGCGTCCGGTCCAGCCGCGTGAGAGCTGGGGACGCATCCCCAGTCTGCGCTCCCCGCAGAGCATGGGCAGCCCTCCGGCCCCAGCGGCCAGGCCAGACTGACCTCTGAGAACCCTGTCGCCTGGAGCCGAGCCCTAAGGTCCTGTCACCCCAACCCGAAATGCCCTCAGCAATGATGGTCTGGGACTCTGAGCAGGGCCAGCCCCAGCCTGCTCCCCAGGACGCAGGTGCAGAGCCTCCCGTGGGCTCAGGCCCTCTGGACAGCTGCCCCGTGCAGGGGCTGGGAGCACGTGGCCAGAGGGAACAGGGCAGGGGAGAGTGGCCCAGGCGGCCAGCCCTCCCAGGAGGGCCCAGGCGGCAGGCCCTGCCCGGCGGGCCCCAGCACGGGCGCGGCTGCTGGACAGGCTCTCGGCCTCCGCCCCGTCCTGCTCGGTCCTACTGAAGCCGCCTGTGACGCCTGTGGTTGGTCCCCAGGGGGGCACAGCACCCTCCGTTCCCCTGGCTCACAGCACGCCGCCCGACGTCGCCCTCCTGTGGCCATGGCCCTCTTGCTCCCTAGCTGCTCCGAGGGACCGAACGCGAAGGAACCCGAAGGCCCCGGATGCGGACGCTCTGCTCGCCGCTCTCGGCTCTGCTGGGGTGCCCACTGCCACCCTGCACGGGGCACCGACCCCCACGCAAGGCTGAGCTGCTGAGCACGGCGGCCCAGCGCCCTCGGCCTCCCGCCCGCTCCCCGCTGCCCCACCACGAAGGGTGGCCCTCTGCTTTCCTTTAGGCCCTCAGAGGGCGTGGCCTTGCTGGCTGAGGTGCACCCTGGGGTGCTGCCGCATGCCTGTGAGGGGCAGCCGGCTCCTGGCCGCGTGGAGCCCAGGAGCAAAGAGGGCCCACCCCAGGGTTCTCTTTTCTAGGCATTTTCCTTCCTTTTGTGCCTTTCCCTTCTTCGCGACACGCTAACACGTGGGTCGGAAGGTCTGGGGGAGCCTGTCGTCCTCCTCGCGGGCCCTGCCAGCCCCAGGCCGCGTCCGCCCGCTGCGGAGAGCGGCCCAACTGCAGGCAGGACGCGTGCTGGCTGGCTAGACGGCCGATCGCGCCTCGGCGGGGGTCCTGCAAACGCCAGGCCCAGGACGACACCTGCTGCCTGGGCTGGGAGGCCCCGTCCCTAGACAATCACGGGAACGCTGAGACGGAGAGAGAGAGTGGCCGTTTTGTAAAAAAAATACCATCGATGGCCACGGCCGAGGGGGCCGGAGCTGCAGGTGCCGCGCCCGCCCTGCGCCTCCGACCTCCGACATCCACGGTGTTGAAACGGGCGAAGACACCTGTGGGCGGGGCTGGGGCGACCCTGCGCCCCGGAAGCCGCGGGGAGGCGGTGGGGCGTTCTCACGAACGGATTTACACTGGGCCGTTTCCTCCTGAACGAGTGACAGTGGCTTGGAGAGGGACGAGGACCCTGGAATCACCTCGAATGCAGTCGGGGCCCCCCGCCTTGGGAGCGAGGAGGCTCAGGAGGAGTGGCCGTGAGGGGGGTGCGGCGGCGAGAGCCCCTCCCCGAGGCTCGCCCAGCTCCCGACACACCCAGCGGTGCCCGGGCACTCCCGGCCAGGCCACGGGCGTGACGAGGAGGAAAGCCACAGCCTGCGCCCCGCCGGCCCGGCCACTCCCCGTGGGCGCGGGGCCGGGTGCCACCACGGGCAGCACAAGGCCCTGGGCCGCGCGGACAGAGGCGGCGTCCCCTCCCTGCGTGCTGCGGTCGAGGTAGGTGGAGGCCTTTCAGGCCAGACCAGCGAGGAGACCGGGGCCGTGGGTCTGGGCGAGGTGTGTCGCCAGGCAGACCTCGCCGGGCAGCGGCACCTCAGCAGCAGTCCACCTGACACACGGGAACACCCGTCCTCAGGGCTTTGGGCCCAACCACAAGTCTGTCTCTAGACGGGAGTCAGCAGGTGGCCGGGGCGGCAGTGCTTGGACAGGCCCATGCACAGTCTGCGGGCGGCGGGGGTCAGCAGCTGGGAACGCACACTATTAGTGCAGCTGAGCTGGTGGGGTGGCGGGGGTGCGCAGGGCTTAGCCTCGGGGGATCCCCAGAAACGAAGCTCTTGATTTACCAGCAGCCCGGCGGCTCTCAAGGGCCCTGCGGGGGTGCTGGGGCCAGGGTGTCTGCCGGGGCCTGTGGTTTGGGGACGGTGGCCCCCCACCGATGCTACCTCGGAGCGCAGCCCTCAGCTCCAAGGGTCCCGGGTTCTCCTGGCCGGGGCTGTGAGAGGAGCGTCCCCAGGTGCACGGTGCACGTGTGTGTGCGTGTACGCGGGCGGCCAGCAGTATTTCATGACGACACAGAGATCCTACACCGACTCCCCAGGACCCCGGGCTCCTGCGGGAATCGGGGTGTCTGCGTCTGCCACAGACTGTGGAGTGGCTTCTCCTCGAAGCCGCTGCCGAGGCCCCTTTACCCGGTGGCCTGTCTCCCCGGGCCCATGTCAGTCGCCCACCTATGCCCCCGTGTTGGGGAGACGAGGCCCCCCATGCACGCCACACCTGAAGGGCGTGGACCGCCCAGGCTGGAGAAGCTGCCGCCCGCCAGGGCGCTCCCCAGCCTGCGCCTCCACACACAGACCGGGGGGCCTGCCGGCAGCTCCCAGCCCCCAGCGGTGCTGCCGGCACGGGGCCGAGGGGCAGAGGACAGGCACGGGGGTGCAGAGGCGCTGTGACCGCTGCCACGTCGCCCCGTTGGCACAGGGCCGGGCCCGCGGGGCCTGCAGCACGGAGGGCTGAGGAGCACCTGGGTGACTATTCACGTGGCCACACTCGTAAACACCGCGTGCGAAAGCTGAGCTGCTTTAGATCTGTCCACGCAGGCGGCTGGCAGCCCCCGCCCCCCACGGAGTCACCTCTGGGTCTCCCCAGGATGGGTGCTCGGACACGAGGGGAGAGAAGGAGCCCCAAGGACAGGCAGGACACAGAAGCAGCCACGTGGAAGGTGGCAGGGCACAGGCCACACAGGAAGGGGACAGGGGCTCTGCTGCGCCTGCCCGCGAGCCGCACCGCGGGGCCCTCCCGGCTCCGGTGCAGGAAGCACGTCGGGGGCCGAGTGCAGCGTGCCTGGCGGTGCGCAGCCCCCCGCTCTGCCCCGCCAGCGCCCCGCAAGCCTGGGCGGCCAGGCCCCGGGGCACAGTCCCCCCAGCCCCAGGAGTGAGTCTGGGTGCAGGGGTGAGTCTGGGTGCAGGGCCGGCATGCGGGTCCCCAGGTCCTGCCGGTGACAGGTGCGTGCAGGCCGAGGACAATGCCACCGTGCCTGGCCTGCCTCCGCGGGCCAGCGCCTTCGGGTGACTGGGGAAGCTGGTGGGCTCGCGACTCCAGACTCGGAGCCGTCACCGGGGGGGGGGGGACGCGGAACCTGCGCCCCGCCCTTCCCAGCAGCCCCAGACCCCGTCTGCCCAGGAGGACGCACCTCGGGTGGTGGGCAGCATGTCCGAGAGCCCCTGCCAGGCGGTCACCATCTCTGGGTTCTTCTCCAGATCGGCAAAGTTCTTCCAGACCCGGATGGCACCGTCGTCTTGGGAGAGGACAGGGGTGACTGGAACCGCGGCTGGGACCAGACCGCTCGGTCCCCTGGGGCGTGGCCTGGCTTCCCGACCTCGGCCGGGTCCTCCCCACCGCGTTCCCTCCCCCTCCCCTGCGGACACCTCACCCAGAGCACTAGCCTCGCTGAGGGGCAGCCTTCGGTGCCTGTCGCCCTTTCCCCTCCCGTCTGTGCCCCACACAGAGCGGCCTTCACACGAGACGTGAACTCAGCCTGCGGCCCCCGAGGTGGAGCACGGTGCTGAGCGCGGGGCGAGGGGGGCCTGCGTGCCCACGTGTCCTCCCGTCCTCCCCCAGAGCTGCGCCTGCCCTCCGGCCTCCCCGGCCCGCACGTGGCCTCGGAGGTGCTCAGGTAGCGAGCTGCTCCCGCCCTGCGTCACCCGCCCTCGAGGACGCGGTCATTCGGGAGACAGACCCAGAAGTGCTCCCTGTGCTGAGGCCCAACCTCCGGCCGGTCTACTGGTCCCCTCTCTGGTCTTGGTGACAAAGGACCTTCCGTGCTCCGGGTGGGAGCCTCTGTGGTGCCTCTGGGGACCGTCCACCAAGGGCCCTCGGTCCCGCCCCTGTGCTGCTGCGCCCGCTGCCTGCCCCCTGCTCGTGGTGTCCGGAGATGCTGGCGTGACCGTCCTTAACCCCGCCGGGCCGCACCGCCCCCTCCCCGACGCCCACAGTGGGGGGGCTTCGGCCCCGCTTGGGCCTGAGTGGCACCGCGTGGGGCGTGACTGCCGGAAGGACCTCCCCCCGCGGACGCCCCTCACGGCAGCTCAGGATCAGCTGGAAAGAAGTGACAGGCCACGTTGTCCCCCCAACCAGCTCAACTATCTCGGTGGCTCCGAAGCCCAGGACAGGCCCAGGAGCAGGAAGGACGGAATGGGACGCGGCGAGACCAGGGCAGGGAAAGGCAGGGCAGGCCCAGGCCTGGGGGAGCACGAGAGTGAGTCTGGGGAGCACGTGGCTCCGCTCTCTGAGGCGCGGCCCCGCCGCCACGCCTGTCTCTGAAGGAGGTGCCATCAGACAGCGGCTTCTCCTCAGCCAGCCACAGTGGCTCCCGCGGGAAACAGCTGCTGAGCACGGGGCTTCCTGGGGACTGGGGTTCAAGGGTGAGGGGCAAACGACGTTTCGGATGCACCACGGCTGAGGGTGTGGCTGGCCCCCAGGAAGAGGGCGCCCGATCGGGCGGGTGAGGGGCCCTGGAGCTCGTCACGGTGCGGCCTGCCTCACCCTGCCGGGGTCCTGAGGTCCCCTGGCCTCGCTTCTGCGGGCTTCGCCAGGACTAGGGGAGCTGAGGCTGATGGTGCCTCCTGTCAGGGGAGGGCGGGGTCCCGGGGAGGAGAGAGTCGCAGGACAATGACAGACCCTGGTCACTCGGCTCTCCCCCACAGCCTGTGGGGCACCTTCCCTCAGAGGCGTCCTGGCCCCTGGATGACGGCAGCTTTCCCTGATGACCCGTCAGGGACAGGGCGGCGTCACGCACCCGTGCCCGGCCACGCGGGCCCCACTCCCTGGCCGTGAGCAGGAGCGAGCAGTCCTGGCCGTTGAGGTACTCCATGGCGGTGACCCGCGTGTACCGGGGGTTTCCGTTGTGGAAGTAATCCAGCTTCTCCCCCTTCTCCCAGTCCCAGAAACTGAGGGGAACGAGAGGGAACGCGGCTGGGAGACCACGCGGGGCACCCGTGTTCGTGGGGGAGGACGTGGAGAAGCGGACGCCCCGCGCACTGATGGGGGCGGGGGTGGGGCTGTGGGGCCCCCAGGATGGGCGGATGGAGCGAGGGGTGACGCCCGTGCCAGCCGGGGTAACCGCCAGCCGCCAAGGGCCACGTCCCGACAAGCCCCCGTACCAGATGCTGTCTTTATCGGCGACGGCCACGCATGGAGTGAAGGGGTGGAACTTGACCACGGAGGGGACGCCGGGGTTCCTGTTCAGGAATATCTGGTCGTCCAGTCTCGTGATGCCTGAGAGAGAAACACAGCGACGGCCTCGCGTCACAGGGAGCAGGGACGATGGCTTCGTACCAAGTGCTCGGGGACTCGGAGAAGCACCAAGCAGACAGAGGAAAGCGGGGGGGGACAGGGCCCCCGCCTCTGCCCGGACCCCCACAGCGCCCCCCGTCACAGGCTGGACGTGAGGTGAGTTTTCTGTCGAGCCGTCACGTCGGCCGGTCCGCATCTTACGGAGAAAGCGCGGTGCGGTGGGGCTTGTCACTCAGACCCCAGGCCGCGACGGCGGGCACTCCCAGCGCGGCCCACGGCCCGGCCCGGGCCAAGCCTGGAAAGGTGACGCGGTCCCACGGCTGAGGAGGGGCGGTGAGCGCCTCACGGGGGGCTGGGTGCGGGTCGTCCCTCAGCGCGGAGTCCGTTTCAGAAGGACGACACGGAGCCTGACGTGCAGGGAGCCGCTTCGCACAGCCGCGCCGGCCCCCTCGTCCCTGAGGCCTGGTATGGCGAGGCCGACGCTGGCTGAGCGGGCAGCCCCGGGGCGGGCTCTGCTGGCGACCGTCCCCCACGCCAAGCCCGACCGCGCTAGTGTCCCGTGAGCTGCCTCGCCGGCTCACTGTCCCCGTGTTCCTGAGCCGCTGGCCCCGCTCCACAAAGCCTGGGAGACAGGCCCCCGACGAGGGTCCCTCAAAGCCACCTTCAGTTTTTGCCTAGAAACCCCGCTGTCTCGAACGCCGGGCCCTCGTTCCACGGCCCGCTCGGTGCTGACCGGGGGCCCTGGCCCGGGCAGTGGCGCCCTTTGGGCCAGTCTGCCTTCCGACGTCCACGCGTGGGCAGGCTTGGCGGGCACAGGGAGACCACTGTGCCCTGCTCGCCCAGCAGGGGGCCGGCGAACCGCCGCGCGCACGGCCTCCGGGCGCCGTCACCCTCTGCGCCTTCCGAGGAAGGCGTGGTCACGGGCGGGGCCGTGCTCGCTGCACGCTGGGCAGCAGACGCTGGACGCGGACAGATGGGTGCGTCCCGTCGGCCAGCACGGCTCCCGCACTAAGGCAGAGTCACGTGTGATCGGGACCGGTCCTGGAAGTGACCGTGCGTGGCCGCGATGAGTGACCCCAGAGCACTCTGCAGGGCGCTCGGCAGGGACGTGCTGGGAACATCTCGCTGTGGTCCCCGGTGTCCTGCAGAGGGACGGCTGGGATGCTTCGACGGGAGGGACAGAGCCACCGGTCCTCACCCACTTTAAAAAGTAACACTGCAGTCGCTGAAGTTCACGGGCGGGGGCCAGACCCGGCCCACCAGCGGAAGCGATGGGATGGGGCTCTCTGCTCTGCGTGCTGGGTGGCTTGCCTGGAGCCGCCGTGATTCAGGTCGCCGAAGGAGTCCAAGGCCACCCCGCTTCTCTGTCGACGCAGGACGCAGGATACGGCTCCCGGGGCGAGGCTGGTCCCTCCCAAAGAGGGAGGGGACCTGTGATGTCCTGGGCTGCGGCTGCTGGCCCTCCCACCCCAGCCGGACCCCAGGACGGGGGCGAGTGGCTGTCCCCTCCCCCTCCCGTGCCCGGGGTGGTGGCAGCGAAGCTCCCCTCACAGCACACGGTGTCCCCCTGCTCACTGCCACTGCACCCGGGGTCCTGGGGGCAGTCTGGTGTCTGCTGACACATTTGGGAAAAGGGCTGGTGAAATGTGCCTGGAGCACAGCTCCGGTGACAGACGCTGACTACTCGCTGGGCAGCCGCCCCCGCCCGCCGCCCCGCCCGCCCCTCACCCTTCTGGATGAGCCGCCGCGCCTGCCGCCGGACACGGGCATTGCGCAGGAACCGCCACTCGCGCTCCTTGAGGATCTGGCTCTCCAGGTCGTGCTCCTCCGGGATCTGCAGGGACAGACCGCACCCGGCGTCACCCAGAGCCTGTCCCTGAGCCCGTGAGGCCCCCTCCACACCGGGCGCCGTCTCCACTCTGCTGGCTTTGGCGGCTCTGAGGACAAGGACCCCCGGACCCCGAGGGCCACACACTGCCCTGCACCTCAGGGCCCAACTGTAGGAGCGAGGCCGCCGCCTCGCGGACGCGGGTGCTGGAGGGGGCACGAGGGCTCGCGGGGCCCGACCTCCCGACACCGACCACACCTGAAACGCGAAGTCGCACGGCGGGGCGCGCTCAAGGGCTCTGCCTCTGCTCCCTGATGCCGCAGGACCGAGGCATCCGGTGAGGAGACCCACAGCCCTGGGAGCAGCGACAGGGTGAGCAGCTGCTGCCCGTCACCCCCGGGGGCAGGCAACCCCGACAAGCCGCTGGGCCCCTCTCGGAGCCGGCGCTTCACCCACCGAGGCAAAGGGGCAGTGGGCAGAGATCCCGCTGGGGGAGGGCAGGGAAGGGCCGAGCTGGCTGCAGACCCGCAGGTGAAGGCAGCTCCTTCCCTGCCCTCCCAGTCAGCTTCGGAGACGGGACGACGTGGGCGCCCCTCCTTGCTTCACAGCCTGTGCGTGTGCACGTGTGTGCATGTGGGCTGGGCTCCGGGGGGTGTGCAAAACCAGGGGCGAAGAGAGGCCTGCACTCCACGAAGGAGCTAGCGTGCGGCCTGTTTCATTCAGGCCCGTGAGCGCTTGTTTCCGTAACAGACGGATTCCCTCAGTCACACGCTCTTCAAGCGCCTTCGCCTGACGCGGACTCCCTGCCTGAAAGGCCCAGAACACGAAAGAAATGAAAGCAGCAGGAAGGAGCCCGACTGCCCCTCGGCTGCGTCCACACAGCAGCCGTGCCCTGACCGGCTGCGGTCCGCCGGGGGCCACTGCACGGGCGCCGAGCCCGCAGTGGGTGTTAGGGGTGGTTCTCTCGGCTACGGAGGGCAGCCGTGTGCATGCTCGTCGGCCCGTGGCCGAGAACTGAGGTGCCTTCCACACGGACAGGAGTGCAGGTCACCTAGAACGTTGTGTCTCCCTGATGCTCTGTGCGATTTCTGATTACAAATAACCCGAACCCCCGAACCCCGCCTCGCTTCGGTGCCCACGCACAAGTCACCTGGAAGTCTGTTCCCAGCTTTTCGTTTATGCTTTCTCTCCTTAAAAACCACAGAACCCACACCCACTGAAACGGCAACTCGAGGGTGTACAGACGGGGAGCCAGGAAGAAAGGGTGTCTGAAACCACAGGGACAGGTGGCAGCTCAGAAGTAACCCCCTGAGGGCAGAGGGGAGGCTGGGTTCGGCGATGACAGCCCAGCGCTTACTGGAAAAGAAACGAACGTGGCCAGTGACAGCGCAGTAACGGGAACCCGCAGGCCCGGCGGGCAGGAGGCCGAGTGGGGACGGGCTGGAGGGGGCCGTGGGGAAGGCTCCGGTGCGCAGCGGCGGCAGGGTAGGGCGGGCTGGGCCGAGCGCTCTCTGCCCACAGGCCGACACCGTACACGGCACACGTGGGGCCTTCCACGCCGCAGCTCCAGAGGAAACGGGGGGGGGCCGAGGACGGGGCACACGGGGCTGTGGCCCCGTGACGGGCTGCCACCTCCCGTGCCTGCTGAGCCTCTGCTCCGGGCCTGAGCTCAGAAGGGACTTTCAGAACCGAACTGCACAGCGGCTCTGTCCCCGGGACGTGTGTCTGTCTGGGGACAGCCTGCTGTGAACCACTGGGACGAACACCAGCAGGAGCGGACGCCCCAGGCGCAGCGTGAGCGGAGCAGGTGACGGGGGCGGATGGAGACAGACGAGGGGAAGGCGGGCCTGTGAAGGAGCTGGGCCTGCCTTCCAGCGCCGTGGATTACAAGGTTCCCACTGCTCAGGGGAACATTCAAAACAGGCCCACGACTGTAAGACCGGAGGAGACAGACAGCCACGGGGGACGGAGCTGGGAGGCCGACCGGGTGAAGGCCTCAGGCACCGCGTCCAGGTGGCAGGACGAGCGGACAGAGTCCCTGAGGCCGCCTGCCGCCTGCCACGTTTTCATCCCCCCGCGCCCTAGGCAATGAAGTCAGCCCTGCTGCAGGTCTCCGTGCCGAGGGCGCCCGGTGCTGGTGGGCCTGAGTGTGCCCCCTCGTGACAGCTCACAGGTGCCCTCCGAGTTACCGCGGGGTCGGTGCCAGGCCCGTGCTCCGGGCCCTCCCAGGCCTCGCCACGCTTCTCCGGTGTTGGGCCAGCGGAGACACGAGTTGCGTCCAGGGAACCTCAGCATTTCGGGGCACAGTTCTGAGTTCTGGCAAGTGCCACGGTCACGGAGCCCCTGTGGCAGTGGACACCGGCTCCAGCCTGTCGTGAGTGCCCCTGGTTTGGCCTGCCCCTCAGCCTGGCTCGGCGCCACGTCTGCTTTCTGTCCCGGGCCTCTGTCCCCCACCTGGACACCGTGCCGATGTGCTGCAGCCTAAGCCGGGCCGTCCTTGACGTGGCAGTCACAGCTTACTCGCCGTGGGAGGGGGTCTGGGCTGTTCCCGGGTTTGGGTGGCTGTGAATTAAGTCACCACAAACACTCGCAGAGGGTTCTGGAGGAGGCAAGCCTGAGCTCTCCTGAGCTGACACGGAGCTGCAGAGATGCTGGGCTGAGCGGCGTGTGCTGGGTCACGAGGAAGCTTCCGGGTCGGAGGTGCCTGGCGAGGTGGCTGACGACTCTGGCGCCCCACCGGACGCGGCCTCAGGGCGGGGACTCGGCCCCCGGCCCTGACCTCGGCCATGTGCTGAGCTGCACGTTTCTGCAGCCTGTGGCCCGTGTTCCCACTTTCCTAACTGTGGTTCGAAAAGCAGTGATGAATTTATCCAGTTTGCCGCTTTTTTCTTGTATGGCTCGGGTCTCCTGCAACTTATTAAAGAAACCCTCGCCTAGGCCCAGGCCGGGCCGGTTTTCCTCTGGGCGCTCACGGTTCCGGCCTCAGCCCCAGGCTGTGGCTCTCTGGGATGTGCGCTCGGAGGACGTGTGGGAAATGGGTGGCGGTCCCCGTCCCGGGAGCAGGCGGGCCCGCTGCCCGCTGAGGCTGCCCCTCCTCCGCCCGCCGGCCCTGTCCCGGCAGCTGCTGGACCCGGCCGCACTGCCGGCCGGGCCCATCTCCACCGTTGACCACGGCTCGGTGACGCCAGCTTCGCAGTGAGCCCTGAAGTCAGCGCGGTTCCCCCACCTCGGGCCATTTCGAAATCTGCTTACTTTAGCTTCCTTGCTTTTCCCCATGGATTTTGGAAAAGGCTTGTCGATTGGCACGAAGCTGCGGCCACGTCGCCCGCACCCACGCGGCACGGGCAGCGCCCGGCGCTGCGGGCTTCCCGCGCCCGCTCCCCGGCGTTCGGACCCCGCTGCACCGTTTTTCCTCTGTGGTTCATAGCTAAATGTTTCACTTGGGGCGGGGCAGATGCTATGGTAAACAGTTTCATTTCAATTTCCAATGGTTCGTACAGAGACACGACTGATTTTCTGTCACGGCCCCTGCGCCCCGTGATCCGGCGAAATGCGCTCATGCCAGTGGCACCTGGCGGGTCGCCCGGGGTGCCGCGTGCTCAGGCCGCCGCCCTCACACGCTCCGCTGGGCATGCTGCTTCCCGCGTCGCGGGGCTGTAGAACGGGGGGGAGGGCGCTGTGTGGGGCCAGCGGGGTGGGACGCCCTGGCCTCGGGCGTGGTTTCGGAGGCGACACGGGCAGGCCTTTCCCCAGGAGCGGGGCGCTGGCTGCGCGCGGCCCGCGGGGCCCGGCGCGGGGTGGGGGCCTCTTCCCGCCTCCGGTCTGCTGGGCGCTCTCACCGTCAGCAGCTGTTGGACTGGGTCGAGCCCCTTTTGCTGCAGCTGCTCGGGTGCCCAGGTGGCTTTTCTCTGGTCTGCTGACACAGTCCCTCACGGACGGACTAAAACATGCCTGGGACAGAACGGCGCGGTGGCCGGGGCGTCGCCCGCTCTGCGTGTGGCTGCTCCGGGCCGTGTTCACGGAGGACGTGCTTGTTCTTCAGCTGCTTCGCTGCCACCGTGACGCCGGCTCCACGGCGACCCGGGCGGCGGCCTCTCCCACGCTGCCACGGCTGCCGCGGAGCAGGGGCCGCGTCCCCGCAGGCGCTGGCAGCGCTGGCCGCGGTCACCCTCCAGCCCGAGCCTCCTCTGTGGGGGTTCCCGCTGCGAACTCGCTGCCTTCGTCAGGCTCAGGGGGGTTCGGGTTTGCCGTCTCGTGCTGGGTCTCGGGAGTTTGTGGGTGTAACGTGGAGATGTCGGGGTATCCCCAGGACGGTCGCCCCATCCAGTCGTCTACGCGTCCGCCCCGCTGCCAGCAGCACGCGGTCTGGTCACTGTGACTACGCAGCGACACTCAGAGCCGGGAGCCCGAGTCCTGCTTTGTTCGTTTCTTACGATTTTTTTTCTTTAGCGCTATGCTGGGTCCCTTACTCTCCATCTGAATTTCCGTCTCAGCTCGTCCACGTCTACAAAATAATAATAAAAAAAGGCAGCTGGGATCTCCACGGGATGGTGCTGAAGCTGCGGGTCTCTTGGGGATTCCTGCCACACCAGGTCTTCGGGTGTGTGGACGTGCAGTTTCTCTCCACGTAACTCTGGGCTCCTCTAGCATCCTTCAACACAGTTCTGCTTACAGACCGTTTGTTTTAAAGAGAACGCGTCTGACTTAGCGACCTCAGTCACTGACTGTTTACGACCCAGCGGCGATCTGTGGGATGCACGGGGCAGGCAGGGCCCCGCAGGTGGGGGCATGGCAGCATGCCGGGGCCTCCCACCTAACCGCCCGCCCCACAGGGCTGCACCTGCGGGGATCCACCGCCACCGGCCTCCCTCCCGAGCCCGGCAGGACAGGCCTGGCACCATTTCAGAAGCTGGCGACAGCGTGGTGGCCCCTGGCACAATCAAAGCCACAGCCAACTGAGCCACCGAGGCGCAGTCTGGGGGGAGACCAGGGGCCCCTCTCAGGCTCTGTCGGCCTGGAGGTTTACGCATGAGAACGCCACGCACGCTGGCATTCGTCACAGGAGAATGCAGAAAAAGACGTTTTCATGGAAGAACATGTGATGGTGTGAGGAGACGGTCACTGTTCATAGCACAGTGACAAAAGGACACAGTGCAGTGTGTGGACACCCTGACCGCGCGTGCGCGTGTGCGCATGTGAGCGTGTGAGTGTGTGTGCGTGAGTGTGTGCGTGAGTGTGAGTGTGAGTGTACGTGCGCTATGGGTGACTTTGATTTTATTAGCGGTATGTTTTACTTTGAAGGTTAAAGAAAATAGTTCAGTGTGGATTTAACAACGCGTCACCCGCAGCTTGCCCACGGCCTGTCCCCGTGGGGGCCGGGCCACCGCGGCTGGTGTCAGGCTGCGAGCTGGGGTGGTGCTCACGCCGCACGCGGTGGCCAAGCACGGGCCGCTCGGCTCTGGCAGCTCCTCCTGTAACTAAACACCACGTCGAATCTGTTCTAAATTATAAAACTAATTGGTCTCAAAAACCTCAGACGACCCAGAGCGCACGGCGTGGAAAGGGCCTCCTGCACTCAGGCCGCCTGAGCGAGCGCCCGCGGGCGCCGTGGCCGAGCTGGGACCCCGCGCAGGCGCGTCGTCCCCGCTCGGTCCCGATTACTGTCCCTGTTTTGCTTTCAACTTCGGCAGGTGCGGGTGGCGCCGTGACGGGCTCTCTGACCCACGCTGGCGCCGCCCACGCCCAGAGGCGGCCTCAGGGCGCACCGAACCGCCCTCCACCGCCCTCCACCGGCCAGGATCCTCCCACCAGCAACAGAGCCCGCCCCCCGCGCCAGGCTGACCTCTGACCTCTGCACAAAACCGGTCTCTGCGAGCGAGAAAACAGCCCCACTACTTGCGCGATCGGCGAACTCCCGTGTCTGTCTTTCAAGCACACGGCGGACCGCGGGTCACGTTCTCCCGAGCAGGCGCGCGCTCCGGAGGCCGCTGAGGGCGCGAGAGGCTGGCGCCCCGGCCGGGGGCTCTTCTCAGGCGCGTGGGCCTGTAAGGCGTCTGCCTGTGAGCCGGCCAAAGCTGCCGGCCCCGTCAGGCTGCGGGCGCGCTCACTGGCGTGCGCCACGCTCGGCGGGACTGTGGGGTGTCACTCCGACCCTGTGAGGCTGCTAAGGGTCAGGGCTCCTGTCCTCTTTGAGCGCTACCTGGAGCTGCTCTCAGCTCGCACGTGAAGCTAACGATCAGGTTCCCAATGTTCCCTATCGCACAAACGTGTCGCCGATGATTAATTAATAAAAACACCCTGTGAACGCCACTTGGAAAAAGCCAGGGAAAACGTCAATAACACTGAGACGAAGCGTGTTTAGAGAAGGTCTCTAACGAAGGTAGGAGGACGTCGCTGGCGCCTCAGGGAGCTGCGCCCCGTCCTGACGACCACGCGCGTTTGCTTCTGCGCGTGGCAGGGCCAGGTGGCGGGAGCCCAGCCTGGGGGGGCCGCTTCCTCCCCGCCTCACGGCGCCCACAGTGCGAGGCAGCACGACGCATCGGGCCAGACCGCTGGGCTGACAGCCGGCCCCCCCCGTGCTGGTGACACGCGGGACCCCCCGGGGGACCCCCAGACCTACTTCCAGGCACACGCACGGAAGGACACGAAGGCCACACCGGACGTGAAGGGAGCCTGGGGCGTCGGCGGCAGGCCGGGCGCCGGCTCGGGGTTTGCGCTTGGGCGAAAGGTCTGAGGGCACACGCGGACGGACAGGCCCCTCCCCTCGAGGGTCTCCGGGGGCTTCCGCCACGACCTGCTCAGGCACACCCAGCGCCAGACCGGTACACTGCGCTGAGGAGAGGCAGGCAAAGCCTTGGGGGAAATCAAACTCGTTTTGAAGTTTAAGAGGAATGAGTTTGGGGTGACTCAGGCCACTTCTCCCTGTTGTCACAGGGAGGTGACTGAGAAGAGGCACGTTTCAAAGGCCTGGAGAAAGCCGCTCCCTCACTGCCAGCCCAAGAAATCACTGCAAGTTGTGGCCACGGACGCTGCAGCAGCAGGAGACCAGGGGCTCCCAGCAGCTCGGCCCACCGGCCACGCCACAGGCAAGAAATCGCGCTCCCGTCGTGCTGAACTGCAGGCCTCAGCCAGCGCCCTGGCGCCCCGGCCCAAGGCCGGACTCGCCCGGCGGAGCACTGTGACTGGGGACCGCGCACAGTGGCCGCCTGGCGTCGGTGGCAGCACACGGCTGGTCCAGCAACACGCTGTGCTGGCCAGACCCTGACTCACGGCCGCCACGAACCTTTCTTTCTTTAAAACGTCTTTTCTGACCGTGAAGATGCTTCGTCTTTGTGTAGAAAGTGCAGAAAAGACAGAAATGTCTGAGAAGAAACAAACTCAGTGCCACCTCCACTGGGTCCCCTGTCCCCTTCCAGTCTCTGGCCTGGGCACAGGCACATTCGGTGTCTGTAGCTATGACCGTAAACGGTGTCGCATCACAAGCGTGGACAACCGGAGCCGTGTCTTGCTTCAGTTTCCTCTAAAAGTTTCATCGTAAGCATTCCCTTGTAACGTTAATTCTTAAGCTTCGTTTCTAAACAGCTCAGATAATAATACCGTATCAGCTTCTCACTGTTTGTGACCACTGTCCTGTTGGAGGCTTACGTGGTCCCGCTTTTGCCTCTGTAGATAAGACACTGATCATCCACATCTCTGATTAGGATCCTAAGTCTGTATCTTCGCGAACGAATTACTGGGTCAAAGGGAATGGCAGCTAAGGCTCCTGCTGCTTCCCACCAAACCGCTTTCTGGAAAAGTTGGGTCAAATTAGGAAATAAGAAAGAATGCTGCTCCCCCTTTCATTGAAGGGGCTCAAGAAATCAGAACTTTAAAACCGGCCTTGGGCACTGACGATGGCCGCTCTGTGTTTACTGACAAAACTGGGTATCACTGCGGGGAAAGGGATGAGCGGGTGGGACGCTGCAGCCAGGAGTCCACGCACCCCTCCTGGGCACGGCAATGCGGGCCAGGACCAGCTGCGACTTCCCCTCAGCTACCTGCACGGGGGGAGACGAGGAGGATTCTGCAGATGAACCCCGCAGCTCCTGCCTCTGCTCTGACACGGCACTGCCTGAGCCGCCCCAGCTCCCTGAGCGTGTGGCTCACATCTGCAGTGACAGGAGAGTTTCCTGTCACGACTGTGGCAGAATTAAACCTGAGAGGTATTCCCCCGGAACAAGCCAGACGCGTCAGAATTGGCCCCAGTGGGCGAGTCTTTAGAAAAATCCTCGAGCTTAGTCCCAAAGCGTGGAGCCGCCCCAGCACGGCCTGCAGACAGGCCGCGGGCGGCCCTCGGGGGGCAGGGAGTCAGAGGCCTGGAGTGACCTTGCCAATTAAGACGAAACGGTACGGTTCACACGGACAAGCTCAGGAATGGCAGCTTTTGCTTTTTTTTGAGGAGACAGGAAAGCAGATGAAGTCTGTTCTTTTGCTGCCTTATTTTAACTGCCAGCTCCAGCTACCACGACAGCAAATTGGTGTCACCCTTCGACAGTGGCAAATGCAGTGGGACAGGAGCCCCAGAAGGGCAGTACAGGCGGCTGGCACGGCCAGGCCCTGGGTGGCCCTGGCCACCGACCTGCCTTGGGTCACGGCTCAGGGACGTGGCCTGTGAGGCCCCACCCAGGCCAGAGGGGCCACAGTGAGTGGCCGGCTGAGGTTCCCAGTGAACAAACCCAGGGGGGTTTGGACGGTCAGCTCGAGCAGAGTAGCCCAGACACCCAGGGCCCTCAGGGGAGCGAGGCTCAGGGACCCCAGCTGCCCAGGCAGCCGCAGGGAGCACGCCCTTCGAGCCCGGGGCGCGGCGCACGGTACCTTCATGACAGGCTGGGCGAAGTACCGTGCACTCCAGTCGCAGAAGCCCGTCTGCATCGTGGCCGAGATGAAGCCCTTGTGTCCGGTGGCGTCGTCGGGGTCGTCAGTCGTCTTTGGGCGTTTGGAAAGGAGCGAAGAGAAACGAGTCAGTCAGGTTGCCCCCGGCTCTGTGCGCCCCCAACACGTGCCCTGCAGACAAGGCCGGCAGAGCTCTGGCCCGTGGGAGCCCTTCCGTGCTGCCCCCACTACTGTGCCCTGGTGACCGGGACCCGAGTGTACAGGTCTCCCAGGAATTGGCGCTGGGGTCTGCCCGCGGCTGCACTCGGGGAGCTGTGTCACCCGGGCTGGCACGGTGGCTTCGGCTGACACTCTCCTGAGCTGGCTGCACATGTCCCCTGGCCCTGGGCCCCACAGGCCTCTGCCGCCCAGTGCGGGGCCGCGGCTCCGACCAGGCCAGGTGCCTGCGTCCTGACGAGGGCAGAGGCTCAGGTGGCAACCGTACAGGCCGCCAGAACTTTTGGGTGGTCCAGCGCCCGCACTGACCCCGGGACGATGTGTCGGTCCATGTCCTGCTGCAGGAGCCACGGGGGCCGTGGCTGCCACGGGGGAGTGTGCGAGGCGTCCCCATGGTGCATGGGTGGCCGGACTGCAGGTGAGCCTCAGAGACCCGCCCAGAGGAAAGGCCACAGGTGGGACGCAATGACAGGGCCTCACTCCTGCCTGGTGGGGGACAGCGTGCCACCACCTGTCACGGTGCTGGTCTGCTGGACCAGGACCGGGGTCACGGCCCCTGTGCTCGTGGCGCCTGCCTGGCTGCCCACGCCAGGGTCCAGCCTGAGGCTTGTCCTGGGTGCTGGCGGCTGGAGGCCGGTGACTCAGAACCTGGGTGGAGGGGGCACGTGTGCACCTCTTGCTCCGAAGCCACCCTGCGGGGGCTGTGACCTGTGTTAGGACTGCGGTTATGGAGATGGGTGAGCGGGGTGTGCCATGGTGGCACTCAGGGGGCTGAGCCACTGTCTAGTTCGTGTGCAGCAAACAGCTCAGCACACGCGCGGCTGGGGCAGGAGGCAACGCCATTCGCCCGCCAAGGGGACGCTGACCAGCAGCTGGCACTCGCCCCCACGTGGAGGCTGCAAGGAACAGAGACCTGGGGCTGGGGGCCACCGTGAAGGGCCCCCTGTGTGCCAGGCACGGGGGGTCCCTAGCTAAGCATCTGGGCCCCGGGGCGTACGCGCGTCCCAGCGCCGCGGGGGCCGCACCTGGTCCGGGCCCTTGTCGAACATCTTCCGCGTGCGGGGGAACTGGTGGGAGTGCGGCGTGTACTGCGCCCCCGCGGCGCCCGGCCGGCTGGGGGGCAGGTCTCGGCTGACCGGCTGCTTGGCCACGTCGTTGGTCAGGCTGGAGCTGCTCGCGCTGGACGTGGGCGGGGAGCCTCTGTCGTCGGGGAGACGCGTGCGTTTTACCCAGAGCCTGGCTCCCCCCGGTCCGCCCGTCCCTGAGCTGCGCCAGTGGGCCCAGGGCCATCGGCTCGGACGTCCTCAGGCCCCCGACCCGTCAACGTGACTTCCAGACACCGAGTGCTGATGCCAGGGTCACGAGCCCTCTGTGCGTCTGCCTGCGGGTCCTGGGGACCCTGAGGAGATGCGCGGCAGAGCGCGCGGGCGTGTCCTGGGGACGGGGCGCTCGTACGCGGCAGGCGCTCACCCTGCCTGGTGGATGTGGACGCCCTTGTTGGTGGGGCTGGCGGGCGCCGACTGGGTGAGCGAGGACGCGGTGAGGATGCGCTGAGGCCGTGCGTTCATGGTGGCCTGAAAGAGCAGAGGGACGCGTGACGAGGATGCGGAGCTGTCACGCTGCGGGGCGGAGCACAGGTTGGCGGTGCCTTTTGAGTGGCTTCAGCGGACAAGGCCTCCTGACCCGAGAACTCACACACCAATTGAAGGCGCCAGCTGAACACACCGCCAGTGCCACCCTGCGGGTGAGGTGACACTCCCACCCTCCTAGAGATCACCTGCCTGCGTCCGGTGAGGGCCCAGGGCGGGCCTCCTCGCAACGGTCCCAGGCTGGGCTGATGTCTGGCTGGGCTCTGCAGGAGTCACTCCCCCCGCCACTGCCCTGCGCCCCCTGCTCCCTGAGGGCGGAGCGTCACACTCCTGGAGAAAGGGCACCTGCCAGGGGCAGCTCAGAGCAGGGAGATAACTGCAGGTGCTGTCACCACTCCCCCAAACGTCCCGGGCTGAATGTTTCACTACCGAGGACTGTAGTCGCTCACAAGGAAAGTGGCTGTTTTCCCTTTTCGGTAGGATTCTGGTGGATCTGCAGACCAGATGCCTGCTGGGCGGTGTCGCCGAGGAGACGCCAAGCACGAGGCGTCCCTGCCCCTCTGCGGGGACCCGCCACCTGCCTCGCCCCCTCTTGCACGTTCTGCTCGGAGCACACTGGACATCTGGACGGGCCCTGCTGATGACAGACGCCCGCAGGAAGGGGGCAGACGGGCCTGACGCCGAGGAGGTGGGCGCGGGAGCCCCCCAGCGAAGCGGGCAGGACCGTGGCCTGGGTGGGTGACCAGCCAGCGTCACGCTGGCCTGGCTGCTGGCGACCACCTGCACGCTGTGCGCATTCGCTCAGCAGCTAGGACGACGTAGCCCTGTGCGGCCGACGGACGCAAAAGCGCAGAAACTAACACCGTAAACGCCCCTCACTCTGAAATAAACTGAGCCACGGTCAGCCTAAGTTAAAAAAACAAATGTGAATTACAAAGTTCTGGTTTGTGAACTTCCTTTTGTTTCACTTGGCCAGCACACGCACACACACACACAACCTGCGAGCAAAATCATCCCCTGAAAAGTCTGAAACGAGAAGGGGAATTTAAGCTAAGAAACCATCGACTCGGCGTGCGTGCCCTCGAGGCCTCCCGACAGGCAGTGGGAAGCGATGGTGAGCTTGCCCTTGCGGGGTTGAAGTGAGGTCGCTGGCTGCGTGCGGCTCTGCGCTGGGGACGTCCCCTGGGGCCCTCCCACGCCGCCTGCTCCTCTGTGCCCCTTCGGGGGCTCCAGGGCACACAGCGAGTGGGAGCCCGCGGTGACTCAGCGGGGCCTCTCGGGGAGGTGGGCGGCCCTGCGGGGCTTTGATGCGCTGCCCGGCCACGGCTGCTGCCCGTCTGCGACACCCTCAGTGCTGAGGCAGGCAGCTGGCGCAGGGGCTTCCCACGCCCGCAGCCCCAAGGCTGGCCACTGGGGCTCCAGGTGCGGACAGGGCTGCCCGAGCACAGCAGCTGCTGTTCGCTCAGCAAACGCTTACTCCTGATCCTGGCTGGGTGCGGGCCGGGGCGTGCACGGGGTGGGAGCTGACCCCGGGCAGGCGGCCAAGCAGGCTCCCCTCCCCGAGGGACTGTGGGGACAGCTGGCTCAGTGGGCGGGTGGCGGCCGGGTGAGCAGCTCTCCAGCGAGTGGCCTTTCTGTGCTGGTCCCAGCTGCCGCATCCGTGGGGAGCCCCCGCCAGAGAGGCCGACAGAAGACAATGGCGGGCCTGCCGGACGTCCGGGTTGGGGACCGAGCAGGGTGTGTGGGGCCCTGGAGCCCCCTGGGAGCCCCGTCGGGGCCTGACACCCTGAACCCTCCCTCTGCCCCAGCTGCACTGAACCTCTGGCAGAGGAGGCCTGGGAGGTGGCCCCTTCCTCACTGGCCGGTCAGAGGGGACGCGGGCAGCTGTGGGCACGGTGCAGGACAGCTGTTCAGAGAAGCAGACACTCCTCTGTTGAAACTGAAATCTCAAGTCAGATGTATCTTTAGCCCAGTGCAAACAAACGGTGTGCACGCACACACGTCACCCGTCTCTGCTCCCTGTGCCCTGCAGTCGAGGGGGCCTCTGTGACCCAGCTTCTAGGGTCACAATCTAGCTGGGAGAGCAGATTAAACCCAGGGCGAGCAGACACGGGAACGAGGGCGACGGAGTGTGTGTCGCTGGGACGGGGGCCGAGAGCCAGCAGAACCGGAAGCAGCACCACGAGGTGGCTCTTCAGCAGCGTCCTGCGGTTGTGGGTGAGAGACGCCCACAGGAATGGAGACGGGACGTCACCGCAGGTCACCCGGACACCGAGGGTCCTCGCCCCACCTGCCGCCGGGCGCCCTGGCGAGCGCGTGGAGACGCAGTGCAGGGCGCCCGGCGGAGGCCACGCGGCAGCGGTTCGGGGCACACGAACCCCGAGCGACGCCCGGCACCCAGCCCCCACGCACCTTGTAGGCGATGCTGTTGAGCACCTTCATGGCCAGGTCGGAGACGTCCGGGTAGGGGTCAGCGGCCAGGTGCAGCAAGACCCTCCAAATCTGGGTGTAGACGCTGTTGAACGACACCCCTGGGAAAGAGAAACGGGGCGGGTTTCAGCGGCAACCGAGCGCCAGTCCCCGTGGTCGGGGGTGGGGCCGCCCCGCGTCCCCCAGCTCGCGGGCCAGAGTGCGGGAATCCCGGCTGCTGCAGTTGCTCGGCCGGCCTCCGGAGGCAAGATCTTTCCAGAAGGAAGAGCGAGTTGGGAAAAAGCAGGACGTCCACCCTGGGCCTGAACTGCCCGGCGGTCACCAGCTTCCGAGGGACCACAAGGGTGTGTGTGATGCAACCTGAGGCGTCCAGGTCTCCCAGGACACCCGACGTTTCCTGTGTCCTCCACACGGAGACTGCCGCGTGGCGGCCAGCCGTGGACGTGGGGGGAGTCTTCTCGGGGGCCAACCCAGCGAGGGCAGCTCAGGGCCGTCAGACGGGCCCATGGGGATACGCAGGCCCAGACCCCAAAGGTTGAAGGGTGTGGCTGCTGTCTGCCCTTCAAGCCACGACACCGAGCTGCCCGGGCAGCTACAGCACCAGGAGGGAGATGGGGGGCCAGATAGCGGGGGCCAGGAAGCCCAGGGCACAGAGGGGCCCGGCGGGGTGGACAGCGGTCAGCCGTGCGGGAGGACACCGGAGCGCGGGAGAAACAGCCCAGCATCACTGGGGCGTGTCAAGCAGCGGTGACGCTGGAGTGGCCGGCAGAGGGCTGAGGGCGCCTGGGCGTGGGGACGGTGCAGGCCCAGGCCGGGGCGCCTGCCTCCAGGCGGGGCTGTGGGTCTGGTGTCCACATTGCAACGGATCCAGAGGAGGCGGGGGCGGGGGGCGGGGGGGAGACAGCAGCTGGCTAAGGCTGAGGCTGAGCAGGGCTGGGGGGGAGAGCGGGTGCTGCCTTGGCACCCCCTCATTCCTGGGGTGCACCTGGGGGCTGGGCAGGTGTGATCCACACTCCGCATGGCATGAGGTCAGGTGGGGACGTGCCACTTACAACATGTCCTTGGGCCACCTTGAGGCTGGACAATTGGTTGAAAAGCATGAGCCTTCTCCACAAGAGGTTGAAGGAGAGTCTCGCTAAGCCACGGTCCTGTGTCCCCCGGCTGGCCCTCCCCGTGAGCCTGCCGGGCCCGCGTCCCCGGCTGGCCCTCCCCGTGAGCCTGCGGGCCCCGCGTCCCCCGGCTGGCCCTCCCCGTGAGCCTGCCAGGGTGGCCCGAGGAGCCTGCGCGTCAGCAGTGCCTTCTGCGGGTGAGTGTTCCCCTCCTGGCGAACGCGACAGCTCAGACGTGGTGGGCTTCATGCCAACATGCGGATGAGGAAGGGGACCGGGCAGGGTCCGGGTAAAAGCCAGCTCTGTGCGAGGGCCGTCCGGAGACGCCCACGGCCACACGTGAGCTCACCTCAGCCGACACCCTCCAACCCGCAGGTGACGGGTGGCGCCCCTTCGTTCCCGCTAACCGGGGACAGTGGGTTCTGGTGTACATGGTGGCCGCCCTGACATGCCTCCCTCCCACAGGGACACTGTGAAGGACACGTCCCGAGCATCAGGCACAGCCGTCCTCCAGCAGCTCTGCCTCCACAGCGTGGAGGCACTGCTGGCGCAGCCACGGCTGACAGGTGCTGGCAGCTGCCCAGTGTCCAGGTGCCTGCGGCACACGGCTGCCCAGGGGAGCCTGGGACAGTGCCGTGGGTGAGGAGAGGCCCTGTGGCCAGAAGGAGGGCCCTCCAGGGACTGTCCCCTTGTGTGTGTGGCATCAGCTCTGGTGCTCTCTGCATGAGGGGCTCGAGGGCGTCACAGTGACGAGGGGCGGATGTGCCACCATCCAGGACTCTAGCCAGCGTGGGCCTGGCGGCCGGGAGGTGGGACATGTCAGGCAAACTCACTCGCACCAGGAGGCAACCCTGTGTGTGGGTGACCTATCCACACAAGCCACGCACCTTCTCCTGACCCGTAAGACACAGAACAGAGCCTCCTGACCAAACTCCGTGACCCTGTGCCGCTGTCCAGCCTCAGACCCAAGTCCTCGCAGGCTGCTGAGCTCAGCCCAGGCCCTCTGGGTGGCAAGGGACCCCTCCAACCTCCTTCCCTGTTCTCACAGGCAACCTCCCGTTTCTCTTAAAGAGGAAGAGTGGGGTGGGCTGAGCCTGCTCCGGGACAGCTGTGGGGGGGCCCGCGTGGGCGGAGTGTCCCCCTCCGTCACCAGCCGGCTCGACGCGCCCACAACTCAAGCTCCTTGCAGCCTCCGTGCAGATTTTCCCTCCACGCCTCTTGGATTGTGAGCCACACGTGGCAGCAACTTCCCCAGTGTGGCCGCCGTGTGACAGGGAGCTGTGACAGGACAGGCGAGCCTCAGCTTGGCTGCAGGTGACAGATGGGGACAGGGCAGGACACTGGTGCCAAGGGCAGGCTGGGCATCCGTGTGCAGCCGCTGGCCTTTGGTCTTCCGAGAGCAGCCCCAGTGGACAGACACCTCCTGGGCGCTGCCCTAGGCTGGACGGGGGCCAGGGCACAGGGCGGTCCCTCCTGGCTGTGACCTCGGGCCATACAGTGGGGGTGGCGGATGCAGGCCGGGGGGGGGGTCCCTGGGTCCTGGACGCTGGGCCCTCCCTGCTGAAGGCTGAGCCGTGCTGGGCTCCGCAGGTGGGGCACTTGGGGGATGTGCCACCGCCACCGTCCACTCAGGAAGGCTGTTTTTACGACCGCCGCTGCCTTTCTCGCAGAAGACTTTGACTCTGACGTAACACCATCTGTGGTTCGAAACAGAACTAAAACTTCTCATTTTGTCCGTGTCTTTGACCGTAAGGAATGGCGCAACCACGCACCGGCGAGCAAAGGGGGCACGTGGTCGCCACTGGCCACAGTCTCCTCGGCCTCCTCCGTTACTCTACCGGCCCTTCTGGACGTCTCCTGTGTCCCATACACAGAGCCCCCGAGTGACCTCTCGGGGATAAGGACGCAGGCGGCTTCTGGCCACTGGCTGCTCAGACGGGCACCTGCCTGGCGCTCGCTGAGCTCCCGAACGCGCTGGGAACCTACTTTCGTGTCTAGGCTAAAAGCAGCACAAGCCAGAACTAACGGTCTCCGGGCTTGTTCCTCAGGGCGCCGGCCACAGCTCCCTGAGCAGCACGAGGTGAAGGGCCGTTTGCTCAGAGCTCTGTGGCAGCTCTGGGTCCCCACGTCCCCTGCTGGCAGAGTGGCTCGGAGGAAAGAGCCCGAAGTCCCCCTGGAGGTGGAAGCTGCTGCCTGTCCTGGCCCTCATGGGTCCCCGGCTCTGAGAGCCCTCCAGGACCCAGTCCCCACCTGGCTTCTGTACCTGCCCCTTTGTGACAGCCCTGCTGTCGCTGGCGTCCCCAGGGGCTGTGGCCATGCCCTTGGGGCCCTGTAGGAGGACCCCCTCGCACGCCCCCTCTGCCTGCTGGAGGCGGGGACCTGTCCCGATGCTGAGGACCCAGATATGGGGAATCATCAGGAAGGGCCCCCGGCATGTCTGCCTTAAGCCCTCAGGAACATGGGTTCAAGAGACACCAGAGCAACCACGAGGACGTGAGAATCCAGGGCGAGTGGCGGCGCCGTCCACCCCCCCACGGCCCGCCCTGCTCACGGAGGGCGCTCAGCGGCCCTGCAGGCCCCACCAAGGGCTCCGCCCCGGTGCCTCCCGGTGCCTCGGGCAGGAAGAGAAAGAAGGACCACGCCGTCCTCAAAGGAGACACGACGCGCTCGGCCGCTGTGCGGAGAGGCTCCCGGAGCCCGGCTGGGAGACGGTCCGCTGGGCGCCTCAGTGCCTGGGTTCCCGGCCGGGTCGCTGCTCCAGTCTTTCCTCTGAGAGGAGTCGTCCCAGGCCCCCAATTCCAAGCTGGGTGTTGTCAGTCCCTGAACCTAGGTCTGGGTGTCCGGCGAGCACGCAGCCGGGTGAACTGCCAAGCTTGGCCCCCGGCCCTGCCTCCCGGCCTCAGCGCCGTGGTGGACCCGTCGTCACGGTCACACACTCCGGTACTACCGACTGTCCCCAGGCGCGGCAGGGACGCGCACGCTGGCCTCTGACACGGGCCGGTCCCAGAGCTCTCAGCAGCCATCACGGCCCTCCGGCCCTGAGTCCCTGGAACAGAAACTAAGCCCCGCGTCGTTCCCTCGGCACGGCTGGGGTGAGGTCCCCACCAGGGACGGAAGTACAGGCCGCCACTGCCCCTCGAGAGGCAGGCGCTCGGCTGGCACCAGGGCCAGGAGTGTGCAGCATGACGTCACAAGGGAGGGTGGGTCATAGGGCGGAGGATGGTGAGAAGCACGTGGCCGTCAGACCCCTGCCGTCTGGACACTGGCAGAGGGAGCGTGGACGCCAGCTTCAGAGTCTGCGGCACTGCGGACGCCTGCTCTGCACCCGCATGCTCGGGTGCGGGCGCCCGGGCGCTCACGCAGACGTGCCGACTGCACGGACCAGCCTCGCACTCGGAGAAGCGGGGGTGGGCGCGTCACGCTCCTCCGGGGCTGCCCGACATGGGACGGGCGGGAGCCTGTGGCAAACTGGCCTGGCCAAATGGGGCCGACTGCTCATTTCTGCACCCTCGCCTGCCAAGAACGGCTTTTCTACCTTTTAAAGTACTAAAAACAATTGAAAGAACATATTTTATGACACGTGGGCATCTTGTGAAATTCGAACTTCGGCGCATGAATGGAGCTCTACCGGAGCACGGCCATGTTCGTCTGCCTGCCGTCTCCGGCTGCTTCTGCGCCCCCTGCCATGCCAAAGTCACGCACTTTCGTGCCTCACAGAATGCGGGCTGGGTCTACTGCGGCAGTCAGGGCGGCAGGCACCCCGACCCGGGGGTGGGGAGAGGGGTGCACACCTGGCAGCCAAGCCGGGAGCTGGGCAGGGCTCGTGGAGAAATGTGTTCTCCACGCGGCTCCATTCCCACTTTCTTTCCTTTGATGTTTTTCACTGCAGGAAATCTCAGTAGAGACAGAACATAGGTCACACAGACTGAGGCTTTCAGAGGCCGCTGTGGGCCAGCCTGGGCGTTAGCCACACACGCCGCTAACGCCGCTGGAAGTGTGTTCCGACTCGAAGCAGACATCTTCAACTGACGGAGACCGTGTTTTACCGGTGACCAGGCACCTGCACTCACGCTTTTTGAGGTGAGTCCTGTGATGCGGGTGCGTTTGGAAAGCAGAGACCCCCTTTTGTTCCTAACGACCCGGGGAGGGGGCGTGACAGCCGCCTCTGGAGACTACTGCCCGTGCAGACCTTTTCAGGACGCCTGACACCCTCGGTGCGGGGCCTAAGCAGATGTCCCCGGTCCTCTCCCAGCGGAGCAGGGGCCAGTGTCCTGCAGCTCAGACAGGCCACTGGCCAGAGCACTTGGACTGCCCTCCCTGCGCAGACCCTAACGTCAATACGGAGGATCGTGGCAGGAAAAGCTGACATTGTCACACGAAGCAGAGAGAGTAAACTCTAAGGCAGAGGGGTCGAAGCTTAGGGCTAAAGGTGAAAGCAAATGAGCGTGCGGAGAGGGACGTGACAGGGTTAGACACTCGTGCTCGACAGGACGAAAGGCTGGATGCACGCGAGCCTTAGTTTCAGCTCCAGGACAGATAAGAAACGACAAAGTGAACCTAAAGAAAACAGAGGGAAGTAAAGGAGTCGCCGGGACACAACACAAAGGTCTAACGACGAACTAAGTTGGCAAAGCAAAAGCTGAAAACGCTAAAGAAATTAATGAAAGTTTTGTAGGATTAACTGAGAAAAAGGAGAAAAAAACAAGCAGATAACAGAAATGAAAAAGAGACAAATCCATAGAGACAGCAGAGATTAAAGTCCTGAGAATACTCTGACGACTTCACGGAAAGAAATGAGAGCATTTAGGTGAAATGGACCTCTTGGGAAAATGTAACACCTTGAATGACGTCACCTTACAAAGAAACAGCCTGAAAATCCCGTCGCCATCACAGAAACGGGATCTGAATCGAAACCTTCCCTTACGAAACCCCCAGGGCCCACGGTCTCGGGCCAGCTGCACCCCGACGCCTGAGGGACACATGACCCTCGTCTTACACTAGTTGTTCCATTCTCTGGGGTGACACGGCCCGTCAGATGCCAGTGGCCCCTGCTCTGCCCCCGCCGTGACAACCAAAACGTCTCCTGTGGCAGAGCCACCACCTCGGAGCCCCAGGAGTGAGCACGACGCAGCTGCTGGCCCAGACAGCCCTGCGACCCGTCGGGTCCAGACTGAAGCGGGCTGACGGCGGGGCTGACGGCGGGGCTGACGGCGAGCCACTTCTGTGTGGCAGGTTCTGCCACGAGGTGCGGCCGGGGTGGCGGGGCTGACACCGGGGCGGTGGGGGGTGCACTCACCTATGAGGGAGTTGAGGGCTGAGTAGGAGCTGACACGGCGCATCTTGTCCACCGTCTCGAAGGACAGGATGTGCTCCTCGTTCTCCGGGCTGCCCAGCGTGCTGCTGGCGCTGCTGCTGGTGCTGAGGTTCCCAGGGGAGAACGCTGCCGAGCTGCCAGCTGGCCGGACACCACGGGGAGAGGTCAGTGCGGACACTGGCTCTCCCACCCGGTTGCACATCGGCGGCAAGGGACTGGAACCTGGGGTTCACCCCCGCCCCCGATCGGCCCTGCAGCTGAGCCCTCACTCTCCGGGGCCTTGGGACCTGGCCTGCCAGGCAGTGCCAGGATGGCTCCTGCACAAGGGACCACAGGGACTGGGGGTGCCCACGACAATCTCCAGCCTCGCAGGGCACACGCTGTCCGCAGAGGAGGGCAGGGCCTGCTGAAAGCACCCCCCCCCACACCGAACCCCACGCCCAGCGCCCGCATCTCACGTTCTTCCGTCAGGCTCAGGTTCTGCAGAGACTTGTTCAGGTTCCTGGCGGTGGTGACGGCACGGATGTTCCCATAGGAGCTCACGGAGCGCAGTCTGGGGGTGCAGGGGCTGTCCCGCACAGGGGTCAGGCTCCCGCCCTCTGTGGGGGAGGAGAAAGTCTGCGCTGTGCTTGGCCAGGAGGGCACCTTCCCTATCAGCTGGCAGCTAGGGCAGGTGACCGCAGGTGACCATGGCTGCTCCCTGACTGCGAGTGTCACTCAGCAAGGGTCTCTGTCACGTGGGTGCTGGAGTAGCTGGACAAACAGCTAGCTGGCTAAGGAAGAGGCGACCCAACCCACGTTCGTCACTCTGAGCTTCAGCTACGGAAAACCACGTGCGGCAGGACCGGCCCCGCCGGGAGCACCAGCTGCTCTGAGTTGGCACCAGCAGGGCCCCGTCTGCCTGGGGACCCTCCCGCGTGCTGGCTGTTTGCGCTGAGTGAGCTCATCCCTCGCTTCCCCCGACACTCTAAACGCACAGGGCCCTCGTCGCTGACCACGGCCCCCTTCCTGCAGGGGTGCTGCATTCCGGGGGCGGGCATGGCCCCAGAGGATGGAACATCGACCCGGGAAACAGCAGCTGTGAGAGAAGGCGCTGCCTAGTGTGACTCAGCGAGCCATGAAACCGACGGCAACGCAACACCGTCACTCATCACAAGATGCGGCCGCGCGCTGCCCTCTGGTCCCCCAGCCTCCAGGCCCGCAAGCTTGCTTTCCAACCAGGTGGAAGGAGGAGAGAGTAGGGGTCAGCGCTGCCCTGTGCCCCGCCCCGTCCATTCTGCTGAGTGCCGGGAGACGGCGAGCTCGTCACATTCGAGCCCGCGTGCGGCACAGCGGAGGTGCCGCCGCCAGCTCTGCCCAGGGGCCCCGGTCGGCGGCAGCGGCCAGGGAGATGGCGCAGGCTTTGTGGCCGGCCACGCGCACCTGTGGTTGCTGGTGAGGGCAGGGGGTAGTTCTTCTCCTCCTCCATGAACTGCAAGGCCACCGTGCAGAAATTGCTTTCGTACTGGACTACAAGATGACTCAAGGCCACCACCAGCTCCTGCCGGGGACAGGGGACGAGAACAGTTACTGGAGGCTGGGAAATGTGGAAAGCAGTGACACTTAAAAGTTAACGCCCAACGCTTGAGTCACCACAGAGAAAACAAATGTGTCAGCAACAGGGACTGTCCCTTTTGCTGCAGCCCTCAGGGGTGTCAGTGTGAGCAGGAGCCTCTGAATGAGCAAGCGAGGTCAGGACCAGGGCCACCAGCTACACAGGACCTCGGAGGCAGGCACCGGAACACCTGACACGGTGGCTGCTCACTGCTGGGTACCAGTGCCACGACAGGAGACGCGGGAGGAAGCACGTGACTGACGCCCTCCGGCCTCGGGGCACGGGAAAGCAGGTCCCCTCTGACAAGCACAGATGCCCTCCCACTCGGGCAAGACGTCCAGACTAGTGCTAGTACGCTTCTCAAAGGTGATGTGAAGTGCTTCCGGGTCTCTGGGCCTGCCCGCCGCAGTCCCTGAGGAGGGACACAGACTCCTCTCCCTTAGGGCAATGGCATGTGCTACAATAGCGCCAGGGGACCCTGAACGTCCCTGGTGCATGTGTGTGTCCTGGCGTGAACACCGTCCAGGAGGAAGCACCGTCCCCAACCCTGACCCCGACCATGACCCTCTCCACCAGAGACCCGCCCCGGGCATGGCCAGGCACAGCCTCAGGTGCTTCCGCGGGCCTCAGGTGAAGCCAGGTGAGCGGGAAGGGAGGCGGGCGCCTGGTGCTGCTCCCTGGAGCAGAAGGGCACCTCCGTGGTCCCCGGTTACTGATGCAGATGACCGTGGCCTCCGAACAAAGGGCTCCGGCTACTCCCGCCTTCCTCACTAGGGGTGCGGGGCTGGGCCATCGCTGTCTATCACTCCCCGACTCAGGCCTTGAGAAAGGCGGGGGTGGAAACGGGGTGTCATGAGCCTGCACCCCCAGCCTGGCCCTGCTTGATGAGTGGGGTGTGGCTGCTGACAGGGCAGTGTGGATTGTGTACTCAGTGGACAAGGTCAAGTTCAAAACGAGTAGGGAGGGAGGCTGACAGCAATGTGCTGACTTTTTGATTTTATCAAGTGAGCTCATTACACGAGTCAACAAACAAAGCCGTTGCCGCGCCCCTCACGGCCGCCTCATCCAGGACGGGACGCTGTCATCACTGACACGCACACGGCTACGCCCCTCTCCCTACCGAACACAAGCGACTACGAAAACCCCGCCACGATTGCCTCCTGGTCTCGCTTTGAATGAGCTGGTGAATGCCGGCAGCGCGTGCCAGGCTCCCGGTCAGAGCTGGCGCCCAGGACGGGCCGCGCGTGAAAGAGGAGCTGCGAGGACAAGCCCGAGAGCTCGGTCCCTGGCCCAGCCGCGGTTGGGACCCTCCGGCGCTGGTGTCAGCCACGGACCACGACAGCGTCACCCCACTCTGAACAAGATGAGCTGCCCGGGGCACGGGGGCTCGGTGCAGGACGAGGGCTCGCGTCTCAGCGAGGCGTCCCTGCCCCCCCCCCCCGGGAGGCGGTGGCCCCTCTCTGCCTCGCTGCCACCCTGCCCTCCTCAAACCTCCGTGTTGCGCGTGTCCCTAGCAGCGCCACCCACTGACCACCTCTACCAGGCCTGCTGCTGGCCGTCGCTGCTTGCGGCACAAGCTCCCTGAAGAACGGCCCGGGCCGGACGTGGCTGTGCCGGAAACGCCAGACACTGGGCGTTCGCAGAGCGCGGTGCGGGGCACAGCAGGGAAGGCGGGGTCCCCACACGCGGCCGGTCTCGCCTCCCCCTCCCGCAGCGCCCGGCCCCGCGCACTGCTCCCCCAGCCCCTGCTCCCCGGCTCCTGAGCCTTCAGGATCGGTGGGCCACGCGTGACCCGGATGGCCCTCTCTGACTGGACCCGGGAGGGGATACTCGACACGCTGAGCCAACTGGGGGGGGGGGGATGAGATCTCGGGTGGGAATCGTGGTATTTCTACACTTAGACAAGCAAAAGGAAACTTTCGACCTCATCAATGGTTTTGTTCAGTCGCTGACAAACGGGCGGGGCCACACCCACACAGCTGTGTGTGGCCGGCTGCCGTCTGAGTCTCGGCGATGCGAACACGTCGCCCCAAAAGGCAGGAGCCTGTCACTCAAGCCCTCAGTGCAGCAAACCCGCGAGCACCGGGCGAACCGCGGCTGGGAGCGAAGCAGGCGTCGGCGCGGCCGCCGGCGGGGCGCACGCACCTTGCGGACCACGGGGCTGCCGTCGTTGATCAGCTGCGCCAGCATCATGGCCACGTTGTGGTCGATGGTGGTGGAGTGGTCGGTCCTCTCCGCGGAGTTGCCCACGAACGTGCCGAGGGCGAAGACCGCCGCGCAGCGCACCTGCGGACGCACGCACGCACGCACGCATGGCGTCACGGCCCCGCCCCGCGCGCACGCGCAGTACCCCTCGCGGACGGAGCGGAAATGGGGGACGCGGCGTCTCGTGGACCTAGCTTGAGAGGCTGATGACAGGTTGCACAGGTGGGAACCTCTGGAGTCGAGAGACCAAGCCAGGCACCCCGCCGTCCATCAGGGAGGGGACGGGGTCAGGGGGTCAGGGGCCGAGGGCTAGGCCGGGACCGGCTGCGGGGGCGGTGGTTTGTGGGAGCGAGGCGGCGAGCGCGCAGGCGGGGGCGGGCGGACTCACCTCGGGAATGGGGTCCGAGAGCAGGCTGCAGAGCTTCTCGTGAGCGCTGTCCCTCACGCCGCACCACCGGGCGGGGTCAAAGTTCTGCCAGACCCGCCCCAAGCAGATGGCCACCCACTGGCGCAGCAAGGGGTGGGGGTCGCTGAGCTGCTCCAGGCAGATGGCAATCAGGTTCCCCTGGAGGCAGGCTTCCTGGAGAGGGCAGAAGGCACGCGGTGGACGGTGGACAGTGCCCGCGGCCAGGGCATGGGGAGCGGTGCGGGCTGGGCTCCTGAAGATGCTCCTTGTTTTAAGTCCCACCAACTTCTATCGTCCTGCGACCAGCTGGCAGCACAGGTCAGACCCCCTCCTCCCATGGCCTCTCCAGGCACTGGCGTGCTCCGGCCACCCTCTCTCAAAGGGGGACTGTTTCATTAGACGTTGGCATAGCGGTACCCCTGGCCCCCACACAACAGCCTGGGTCACACCTCCGCAAGGGCACAGGGTGGCTTTGGCACGTACCTGGCCTGTGTTGTAGTTGTTGACGATCACGGCCAGGATGAACGCCGTCATGGTCCTGTGCTCAGCCTGGAAGACAGATGTCACCCCCCCGTCTCGCACTTTCCTACGGAGCTCGTGGTCCCAAGCACAGCAGGGACACCCCCTCCCAACACACGTGACCAGAATGAGAGTAGTGATGGCCAGCTCCCCTGTCTCAGAGAGGGTGTGACAGCTCTGGCTGGTCCCTCGGGGGACAGACTGTCCAGCTAGACTGATGTTATGGGACGGTACAGGGCTCAGTGCGCCCGTCACAGGCCGTGCTGCTCCCGGTCGCCCCGGTCCAGCGCGAGGCAGTAACACGCAGGGACCCAGCGCCCCCTTGCCTGCTGCTTCCTTTCCTCCGGTCGTCTTTGGGAGGGGTGATGTTCGGGCCCTCCTCCCTGTCCTCCAAGGGTTTGCGAGCCCGTGGGTCTGCTTCCACCGTGTGGTGCCTGGCCTTTCCCGTACGCACACTGAGCAAAGTCTGGGCTAAGCCTTCTCTGTGCCTCCCTCCGCCTGGACTAACACAGGCCGATGGCGCCCTGACTCCGCTCCCCCTCCTGGTGGTGTGACCCCTGCCGCCGGCAGTGGTTTCTCTCGTGCCGCCGGCCAGCGCTTACGGAGCTGTGCCCGTGTGCTGCCTTCACGGTTCCGCGTCCTCCGGAAACACGGTCTCCGCGGCGCCATGGCGGGAGTGGCTACGGAGCTGCCCGTCTTCGGAGCTGTGCGGGCTTCGCTCTGGGGTGACGGGCAGCACCCCGCACCCGGTCGCTACCGCCCGCGGGGCCACTTTCCGCCTCTGCAGACTCCCCCTCCCGGTCCCGTCGCTTCCGCCTTCGATCGTCCCTGCTTTGGTGGTGGGGACTCCATGTGTGGATTCACTTTTCTCTAACCTTCTCGAGCTTTGTCCTTTTTAGATCTGAAAACTCATTTCTGCAGATGTGGGGAATTCTCAGCCACGACTGGTTCGGACGCTGCTTTTCCCGACCTCCGTCTCTCGACTTTTCACCGCTCCAGGTGACTCCTCCTCGATCCTGTTACCGGCTGGGTCTGTCTTGCTGAAGTCATGTACAGAGGCTTTGGTGACGGAGTCGGCTCCCCCTGCTGAATTGCTCAGAGAGCCCAGCTGACGAGAAGGGTGAGTTTTAAACGCATGTTCACGTCGGCGCTGGGCTTTCTTAGATAAGTCTGCTAGCTTCAGTCTCGGGGTGCCGGCTCTCCTCGGTGTTGGACCCCCGGATGCGAGTCGGCAGCAGGCAGCGTTCCCGGCTGCGTGTCTCATGGGCCTGGTGTAGACCTGTCCCTGAAGGTTGGCTTTGCCTGGGCTTCTTCCAGGCCCCCAGCGCTTAGTGTTCAGTTCTTGGCCGCTGGCGCTCACCTGCCCAGGTACAGACAATTGAGGTTGCGGTGGCCCTGGGCCCTGTCTGACAGATGGGACGAGGGGCACAGGCCTCATGGGCTTCTGCTCTACATGGGGTGCCCTCTGCGAGGGCCCCAGCTCAGGCCTGTGCCTGTGGGCAGGCTGTGCGTGGTCCGCGTGCTGTGGGGCCCCAGGGCCTCCGTGGCGTCCCGGCCACTTCCCGCCGTGGCTGCTCTCTGGCCCTGCCAGGTTTCGCGTTTGGGGGTGTCCTTCCTTTTTTTTCTCGTCTGGCACTGTCCTCAAACTTCAGCGTGTCTACAGGTGAAGTGGGCCGCAGTGTCTCGCCGTTGTTGTACCATTTAGTGTTCCCTCCATTCACTTGCTTATCTTTCTGCTCACCCTGAACAATAGGGAGCTGTTTCCAGAACTCAGAGCATGAACTCTAACTGCCTCTGACGGGGTTTAAATGCCGCACTTAGGTTAAAGCACAAGGATCGTCTACCTTCCACATGATGATCCTGTGTTTTGAAAAATCTTCATTTACTTTAGAAAACCAAAACGAGGGTTAAATTACGTTCCTTTATGCAACCGGAGCCACGTGAGACTGTAGAGGAGCTGTTACACTTCCTTAGGTCAAGGTCGTCTACCTCGTTCTCTCTACTCCGCTGGGCGCTGGAGGGACGGGACGGAGACATTAACCCTCAAACATTGACACGAGTCACTATGTGCTATTCGTGGATTACTACTTTTTGAAGCAATTTACTGTATTTAAAATGCAAACTTTCAGGTGCTTCCTTCCTACCCTCCTCCCTTCCTGATTCACACAGCACGTCAGCCCGTCACCTTCCTGCCCTTCCACTGGCCACAGAGCGTCACGTCACAGGTGCACAGCGCTTACTCATATGACCCGTTGACAGGATGAGGGGCGAGCGGGTTCTACCACGATGCAGACGTGCCAGGGAAGGGGACCGAAGTAAACCAAACCAGTGGCACAGCACAGGCGGCAGCGCCCCACTCACAGACGGGGAGAGCTGCCAGGGCCAGGTGCTGTGTAACGGGCACTGTCTGGGGTGGGGGTGGGGGGGTGGCAGCTGAACGTGTAAACGTGGCCCCCAGAGCACGGCCCACCCGTCGTGGCCTCTGCCTGGGCGGGGGCTGGCAAGGAGCACCCCTCTCCAGACCTTCACACGTGTCATGACAGCGTGATGTGTGAGCAGAGAGAGATAAATGACGGATCTCGAGACCGTCGGGGAGAGAACGGCGTTTGGTCCTTACTGGCATGTAGGGGTCTGCCAAGACCGAAAGGAAGTACTTGTGACCGTTGTCCTTCACCAGGTCAGCTTGGCACGACTGAGGAGAGAAGAGACACAGAGGGACGGTCAGTGCAGCATCTGGAAGGGGCTTCTCTCTGCTGCCTGTCACGTACGAGCCAATGAGCGTGCAGTGAATGTTTTATGCGCTAATAATTTTCTCAAGTCCAATTTCATTTGAAAAAAGAGAATGGTTGCTTGCAGATGCATTTCCCTTGGCTGTGGGAACAGGCTGGGTGGGATTCCCCGGGCCACTGCACCGGCTCACCTGGAGGGCCCCTTCATCCCCGCGGCCCTGCCCATGTGCCCCCACGTCATCCTGGGGCCCACACGTTTTTTTCTTGCCTTCTGAGCTGGACACACTTGACACTTGAACTACTGCTGGTTCCTGCACAGCCAGCCCCGCGGAAGCTCCTAGGGTCTCACTGGGCTGGACTTACAAACAACCGGAACAGCACAGCCTGTGTGACTCACAGATGACGTGCAGCACACAGCTAGGACTACCAGCTGCTTCCTGCAGGCCCGAGTCCCTGCTCAGAGGAGTAGCTGGCCCTGAGGCGGACTGAAGGTCTCGGAGCAGAGCTGAGGGGCATGCGTTCTCCGGCTGCTCCGCCCTGGCACCTGTGAGCACTGGTGCTGTGTTCATCGCTCAGCATGTTTTGAGGACCTGCCAGGTGCCAGGCCTGGCTTGGGCCCGGGGACAGAGACATAAGCTGCGGCCTGCTCGGTTCCAGAAGGGTACACCTCTGAAAGTGGTCATGGCACATGGTGAACAGGCACTGGGGCTGGGGGGCTTGGAGAGGACGGGGTGCGTGCTTTCTGCAGACGCCCAAGGAGGGGAGCGGCTGGAATCACCACGGGGGATGGGTGGCAGGCGGGGGCCAGCGCAGGAAGGGGGCTCAGGCTCTGATGTCTAGCATGGAGGCCTGGACCAGAACCAGGAGGGTGGGGCACAGGGGGTATGAGCAGGAGGGCCAGGCAGAGGGGCCAGGCAGAGGGGCCAGGCAGGTGCAGCAGACGGGATGGGTGGGACCCGGGCGGGAGGTGGGGTGCTGGTTCACCGTTTCACCAGGGCCACAGAGGGCAAGGGGTTTATTTCGGGGTGTGCTGCACTAGCTCTCAGGAGGAAGGTGGAAGCATGGTAATGCAGGGTGTGAGGCAGGCCCACCTCTAGCCTGGAAGCCATGAGCGAATGGGTGGGAACCCAAGTCCATAGGGTGCTCTAGAACTCGGGAAGCGGGCCCTAGGGACAGGCAGGCGCCCAAGAAGGAGGCTGACAGGTGTCCGAAATGGTGGAGTCGGGAGGCCTGGGGGAGAGGGCCTGGGGGTGGGAACCACGGAGCCCTGATTTCACGTGGATGGCTGGCTAGGGGTATCTGCAGTCGCTGGTTCTTCCAGGGACGTGAGCGATTCCGCCTGGGCAGTCATGCAGGGAGGTTTCAGGCACACATGTGCCGAGTGCCGAGGGACAGGTCTCTGCCTGGCCAAAGGGGACATGCAGCACCAGCACTGACTAGCCGCACCCCAAGGCCCCCTCCAGCCAGCGGGGACCCCAGGGGACTTTAAGGAATATGTGTTTGACAAGTGGATTCAAAGGCCAGATCCATGTCAGAGTGACTTGTGAATTAGAGAATGACACACAAGTCACGGACGCCCTTATTCCTTGGCCCATGGGTGTGGGCAGGAGCTCACTGGGCTCCGTAGGGCGACAGCCGGCAAACAGATGAGCAACACTTGGGGGAACGAGGCCACAGGTGGACGTCGAGTCCAGTAGCGGCCGGGACACTCCACGCCCGAGGACGGGGCCATCGGAGCAGCGGCGAGGCTCCGCATCCTAAGCGGCAAGGGGAAAGGGGACGTGCTGTGACAGGCTCCCAGCTCCCAGCGGCCCCCGCTGGTGTGGGCCATCTCTACCGTGAAGCCGTCTCACGGGACGAGGTCCCTGCGGCCAGGAGCCCCGCGCCCCTCCCGCCCGGCCCGTGTCTGAGGGGCCTGATGCTGAGGCTTCCTCCTCATGTCAATAAGCCGACGGGAGCTCAGCTCTCGGGTGGGAATCAGTGGGATGGAGGGCAGTGGTCGGGAACCGTGGACTCCAGGGGTCGGGTCACTGGGGAAGCCTGGCCCGTGTGCGGGTGCTGCTGGTGCCTGCGGGTTCCGGCTTCGAGTGAGGGCTGTGCCCCAAGAATCAGAGGGGCCAGCGCGGCGCCCACAGCACGGCCCAGGCCCGGGATGACAGCCAGCCCCGACTCAGCACCAAGGCCCCATCTGTCTTCAAGCCTGAGGTGCGACAGGTCAGACCAAGGCCCGCAGGGTAGCGCTCATGGCCTGTGACCGAGCCTGACGGGGTGCGGGCGTCAGGGCCCATGAAACCCGGCTGTCCACACGCCTCCGACACCGGAGCCCGGCCACTCTGCCACGTACGTGAAAATGGCTTTGACGATGGTGCCAGGCCTGGGACACCACTGACCACGCCTTTTCACGTGTCTACTTCGCCTGCAATCCTGAGCCCGTGGCACTTGACCACGGGGTAAGCACGCTCAGACTGCAACCCGCCCCCGTCCATGCCTGCGTGCACCTGCGCCCCGGCTCAGGCAACCGCCTCGTTCCACGAACGGCAGGAGGCCGAGTGCAAAGGCGGCAGAGGTGAGCGGGTGGTGGCAGAGCCCGCAGGGGCAGTGGCTCCCAGCTGCTTGGGGCCCCTCCTGTCTTGTCCCTTCCTCCCCTCCGTCAGGCCACTGGTGTGACGCGTGCGGCGCACAGGCAGGTGGAGCAGAGCGTGGCGATGCAGCGCCTGCCCACGTAAACCGGCCTGACCCCTTCAGTGCTCCCGACACGGAGTCCTCTGCCCAGGACCCCAGGGGATCAGACGTTTGCACAGGGAGGGTGGGGCTGGCGGGGAAGCAAACAGCGAGGCAGGAGCAAGCACTGCCCCGTGGCAGTGCTGCACGTGACGAGGACGGAGGCCGACCAGGAGGCGCCACCCAGACGCAGGGTCCCGTGGGGTGACCATGAGGGAGGGCTTGTCCCGCAGTACTCTGGTACAAGCCCCGCTTTGTCCTTAGCACAGGTTACAGAGTCTGTTCTGGAGGGCGGCGGGTGGGGCTGGGGAAGAGATGTCAGCCGAACAGAGGCCAACAGCTGCCGAGCATGACGGATCAAAGGAAGGTGAGCTGGGGGCCGGTCCTGAGCGGGTCCACTGGGGACGTGTGGCCATGTGCTGAAAGCCCTGTGGCGGGGGGCTGGTCTCCTGTCTCCGGGGTCAGAGTTCACTGTGAGAAGGACGTGGTGGTGCCGGGGGTGGGGGCGACGACCATCACTGGCTCACAGACGCCGCGGGAGCCACTGGAGAGGCGTGGGCTGTGCGGGGTGCGCGCCCGGAAGGGGGCTGAGCTGCAGACAGTGGCACCAGGGCAGGGGCCCCGCTCGTTGACGACGCTCTTCCCCCGCGGGCTGGGGCCCTCGGCACGGCCACCTTCACGCCTGCCAAAACGTAGATGCTCGTTTTCCTACAAACGGTTTATCTCTACACGTCCTCACGTCAGATGCCAACGGGAAAATCACCGCACCTGGGAGCGCCCCCCCCTTCGTCTTACCTCTCTGCCACACGTTCCGAAATACTTAAAGGGCCAACCATTGATGCCACCCAGAGTGCTCACGGGGTTTTCTTCTGCCCCGTCCCTGTCCCCTCCCCACCATGCAGTCACCTCGTGTGTCCCACTCATTCTTCCGATGCTTTGTGTGAAAGAAGAACTGTGACCATATAGACCGAGCACCCTGTCCTTCAGCAAACGCACTGCACCCACTTTTCTCCACCCCGGGGGGTGCTGCCCATTGGCCCGGGGAGGCTTCATGGGGCCAGCCTCCTGTGACGGTGGCACTGTCCTGTGCAAACGAGCTTCTGTGACTACGAACGACGCGGCCAGGAACGAGACCTGCTGCCCGCGTGAGCAGGTGCAGCTGCGGGTGCCCAGCAGCGGCGCTGCCGGGTCGGAGGATAAACGCGTCTGGGGTTCCGGAGGTTCTTCGCCGCGTTGTATCTTGGCCGCACAGCGTGTTGCTCAGTGTGTGGGTTTTTGCCAGTTTGAGAAGTGAAAGGTGGCATCTCGGTGTCTCTCACTGCACACCTGAGAAGAGACGGAGCACCTCGCTTGCATCTCTCTGAGCTGCCGGCCGGTCCTGTGGCCGCCCCTCCACGGGACCGCGGGCGCTTGCCTGCTCCTCCAGGACGCACAGTGGCAGGGAGGCCAGCCTTCCTCCTGCGGCAGTTTAAACCCCACTCCCGCCAGGTCCTCCTTTTGAAACTTTGCTCGTGGTACTTGTAACGTTTAGAATGCTGAATTTTGCGTTTACACAGTCAAGCTCACGAATTTCCCACACGTCTGGATCTTGAGCCAGAGTCGCAGTGGCTTCTGTCACCGAGGGTAACGCGGAATGGGTCTGGCCCCCTCCCAGGGCTTTTGTGGCTTTGTTCTGTATGACCACCTCTCTGAAGGGTGGGGGCGCGCAGGGAGACACCACGCTATCCTAGCGCCAAAACCTCGGGGGCCCCCGGACCAAACCGCAGGCGACGCCCCGCGAGCCGCGGGGGGCCTGCCAGCAGCCTGCGCCACAAGGCTCTTTCCTGGCGGTGTCGTGGTTCGTTTTGACGCCTGGCAGGATGACGCCCCCCGCCCTCCCTCGCCAGGATCTCCCCTGGATGCGCCTCTTTCTTTCTCCCAGGAAGTTGAGAACATGCTTGTTGAGTTCGGGGTTTACGGATGGAGACCTCGCTGGCATCTCACTGGGACTGTCCTGTGGTTTACACGGCTGCGGTGAATGCCGACACGTTTGTGCCCGTCGCTCCCGTCGCCGGACACGGTGTGTCGCCCGTTGGGACTGGCTTCCGAGTTTACCAGGAGCGCCTCCAAGTCGCCCACACACACGCCCCTCAGGTGCCAGGCTGCGTCTGCTCGATGCAGGCCTCCCTGTGGGCGGAGCACCGTCTCCCCGCCGGCTCGTGTCTCGGCCCGACTCCTGGGCTGGCTGCCCCCGCGGGCTGTCTCCTGCCACCTGCACACGCACGGTTCCACTCCTTCTGTCCCAGTGCTTACACTGTTAATTTCCTTCTCGTCTAAGTGGTGGTGGCATCCTGACTTTTGGGCTGACTAGAAGATATTTCAAACGTTTGAAAAGTAGCCACTGATGTCTGCTTTATTGAGTGTTTTTCTTCTTTCAAGAGAAGATCAGTGTTAGCCGTCTTCTCCTTATTAACACGTCATCCTAATAGCTTTCCTAACGTTGACCTGGCCTCGCACCCTGGGGAGAACCCCGCCCAGCCACGGCCTGTACCCTCCCGCTGTTCTCCTGTTGCTTCCGGTCACGCCAGGCACAGTGGACGGCCTGAGGGTCCTGGGTGGGCCAGGGGTCCGTGCTGGCGCTTCTGGACCACGCGACGAGCCCGGCCTGGTTCCGGGCTCTCACTGCTGCCCCTCCCATGGAGCTGGCAAGGTGCTGCGGTGTCGGCCGAGCGTGCGGCTGTGCTCCGGCGCTGGCCGGCCCGTCCCTGTCCCCTCACCCTCACCCTCACTGCACTGGCCCTGCAGAGCTAACGCGGCAGCCTGACAGCGCATCGCTCAGCCGTCCCGTCACCACAGACCCACGGCCTCGGCCGCCCGCAGCCGGGGTGACGCTTCGCCCTGCAAAAGGGCAGCCGGGCTCCTGAGGAGCAGTCACCTCGTTCACGTGGGGTCACTCTCGTGACAGCTCCGTGCCACCAAACAGGCACGCCGCCGCGAGGCGCTCCAGCAGCACGCGCGGGCCGAGCGCGGCTTCCGGGGGAGGCCTGGGCCTCCGCGCACGGTGCCTCACGCCGCAGGCAAAGGTCAGACGGACCGTCGCTGCAGTCAAACTTCCCGTGAAAGCGAGAAGCGGGAGGGGGCAGCAGCGTCCGCCAGGGCCTGGGACGGGCCTGGCTGCTGCCAGCGGCCCATGGGAGCCACAGGGTGGCAGAGCCGAGAGGCCGTTTGGAGGAGCAGACCGCAGGACGGGGTGCGGGAAACCCCAAGTGCGGAGACAGTGGAACCGCCCAACCCCAACACCCACGGGATGAAACAGACCCAAATCAGTAACCATGGAAAGAAGGTCTCAGAACAACATTCAGACTTTAAAAGATAATGAAAGCAAATAAAGGAACATGTTCAACCAGACATAAAGCAGCTCACAGAGCAAAAAAATCTCAGCGGGTCATAGTGACGTCCTCACAGAGGATAGAAGGGAGGAAAAGAAAACAGGCAGAGACACCTGGCCAGGACCCCAGCCAGGTGACCAAGGTCACGTCAAAAGTGAGGAGCCACGTCGAGAGCACAGATTCCTGATGTCACGGGATGAGGAAGACACTGTGTTCGTCTTCCCCAAACCCACCACCCTGGTCTTATGAGACACAGCAGACGAATCTCAACGTGGGGACAGTCTGCAGAGTCCCCGCCCAGCACTGCTCACAACAGGCGGGGTCTCCCCAGCAGGGAACATCTACGAGACCACAGCCCAGAGGCGCTGGCAGAGACGTGACAACTAGGTGTCATGTGGGCCCCAGATGGCACCCGGGAGCAGATAAAGGACATCATGGGAAAAGCTGGAAAACCTGAGTCGACGGGTTTTAGGTGCTGATGACACATCAACATCGGCTGGTTCCGGGGCTGTGACAAACATGCCACGTTAGTGTCACATGTTAACACGGGAAGCTGGGGCCTCCGTGTACTGAGCTACGTTTTCTATAATCCAAAGCTGCTCTCAAGCTTATGAGAATAAACATGGCAGGGAAAGGCGTCACAGAGGGACGTCTCGCCCGGGGCCCCTCCCCAGCAGCCCCTCCCTGGGCACCTGTGCAGCCGGACCATCCAGAAAGCAAAATGTAGGCAAATTCTTGGCCCACCTGACCACACTCAGGTCTTGGTGACAGGCCGCTGCTGGAGGGCGGAGGCCAGCCCACTCGTCTGTGTGTGTGCTGGGGGGTGGGGGGACATCTGTGTGCGTGCTGGGGGTGGGGAGGCATCTGTGTGCGTGCTGGGGGGTGGGGAGGCATCTGTGTGCGTGCGGGGGGGTGGGGAGGCATCTGTGTGCGTGCTGGGGGGTGGGGAGGCATCTGTGTGTGTGCGGGGGGGTGGGGAGGCATCTGTGTGCGTGCTGGGGGGTGGGGAGGCATCTGTGTGCGTGCTGGGGGGTGGGGAGGCATCTGTGTGCGTGCGGGGGGGTGGGGAGGCATCTGTGTGCGTGCGGGGGGACGTGGGGACAGCGAGACCCGGAGAGGAGAGGCTGGCACTGCCGGGGTCGGTGAGCGATGAGGCCGCTGCAGGGAGGCAAGCCAAACACGAGGCTGAGGGTGGGCCCGCGGGCGGCCGCCGGGTCCGTGGGCAGCTCTCCCGGAAGGCGAAGGGCACAGCTCCCGTCTGACAAGGAATCTTGTTGCCCTCGTTTAGCTTCTCTGTTCCATTTTCCATCGGTTGTTTTCGAGCTTTTAAATTTACTGTCGTTTTTTTCGTGACTGAGTCCTCACGTGTGCTGGGCAGTTTCCGTCACGCTGCTCGTGCCTGGCGTTTGCGGGTGTCCTCGGTCTGTGGGTCTGCGGTTTTCATCAAACGTGGAAACGTTCCAGCCATTGTTTCTTCAAATGCCCTTTTTTTGCCGGCCCCTGTAGGGCCTCCAAATCCTCCCGCAGCAGCCGCTTGCCACTGTCCTCCTAACTCGTGGCTTTAACGTGCCCTTCCCACAGCGCTGTCTGGTCCGGTTCTGCCGCTGTCCGTGTAAGCTCCCTGGTCCTTCGCCTGCAGCATCCCGGGATTGTTTACCCACCCGCCACGTGGAGCTTTTGTCTCGGGAAGTTTGGGTCAAGTCCTTTTTTTTACTCTGGGAGAGAAAGGTCCACCATTATGGTTCCCAACGGAAAACCGGTTTTTCCAGCACTTGTATCGAATGGATTACCCTTTATCACATGCTAAAAGCCCAACACAGAACAAGTCCACTTCCTGCTTTCGACTCTGTTCTCTGAACAGCGGCTGTCAGGGAAAGACCTGCCTCACATCATCTTCAACTCGGAACCTTCCAGAATTCTGAGGTGGGCCAGGGTCCCAGGTCCCACCTGTGGATTGGCTCAAGGCCCACACCAGGGAACCAGTGGGACATCAGTGTAGGTGGAGAACGTCTCTCCAGATGGATGCCAGGCTCAGCTTTGCACACACCCAGCGTGTGGGGGGCAACTGGGCATGTGACACCCCAGCTGAGGGATTCTGGGCGGCTCCACTTCCTCAGAAGGCATCCCCGGTCTCTGGCAGGACACATGGGCCCCAGGGCCCCCTGGACCAGGTGGGGCCCGGCGTGTGCACCTGCTGCTCAGGTCCCACGCCAGGGCTGGGGGGGACTGTTCCACTTGGCAGGGGTCCCAGAAGGAGCCAGGGGGCTGTGCCAGCGTCCAGGGCCCAGGCAGGGAGGCCCGAGAGTGCAGCAGCTGCAGGCCGCTGCCCAGGACAGAGGGCGGGAGACAGAAAGCCAGGGGCGCACAGGGAGCCCCAAGGAAGGGCAGACGCCGATTCCGAAACCAGGTTTGATGTGCACCTGGGACAGCCGCATCTTCTGGGCCGGCACCGGGCGCGCCTGGGGGGGGGGGGGCTCTGGCAGCAGCCTGCTGGAAGGAGCTCTCCAGGGTGCTGAAGGGCGGGGAGCTCTCCAGGGTGCTGGGGACAGGGGGAGCTCTCCCTGGTGCTGGGCTGCGCCACTGCGCGGGCCATGTGCACGCAGAGGCGGGGGCTATGGGCCCCCTCACTCAAGCCAGCTGTAGGCGTCCCTGATGCAGGCACGCATGGGGACTCCAGCTCCCCCACGCCTGTAGTCTGAGGGGCTCCCCACTGCTGGACACCCCGGCTGGGGCAGAAAGGCCCCCCAGGAGATGTCCATGGGCCTGGGGTGTGCGACCGCCGCACGTGGCTGCTCTGGGAGGACCAGGCCACAGAGCCAGAGCTGGAGGGTGGCTTCGGCCACTGGGCAGGGTGGGGGAGGGATGCATGACCAGACCCTGGGGGCTGTGCAGGACCCGCCTGGGGACAGAGGTGGGGCCAGGTGCCCGGCCGCTGTGGGGCAGGCAGAGCACTGCCCTCCTGACTTGAGTCCTTTTAACACCTTCCAAGTGTCAACAGAACGGTTCCCCGTCCTTGTCCGTGAGAGTGCCAAACGGGCTTTCCCCTCCTTGGTGTGGGTCACGCTGGCTTGTTTCCTCACGTCCTGGTGCTTCCGGCCGGGTGGTGCTGAGTGCAGGTACGTGGGGACTGGGTGATGCTGACGAGACCCCGGGGGCAGACTCCTTGGAGTTGGTAATGAGACAAAAGGGCCTTCCTGACACGTTCCTGTTGGGTCTCCTGCCCCGAGTCACGCCTTCTCAGACACATCAGCGTCCCCACAGTGTCCCCTGCTCCTCGGTCAGACGGGTCTCCAGCCTGTTCCCCTTCCCAGAGCCACCCTCCATCCTCCTGCCAGACAGACCCTCCCGTCTGAGGCCAAGGTGCTTCCTGTCCCCGTCCGAGCCCCTCACGAGCCCTGCGTGCCAGCACATGGTGTGCTCAGTGTCTGCTTGTGGGGTGAGGGGCCCGGATTCCCCACCAGTGGGGTGCAGCCTGAGGGGGGCCCTGCCTGAAGCAGCCGAGCTGGGGCTGGGCGAGCCTCAGACTGACCACGGTGGCTTCTCTCATCCCGACCTGGGCACCACTGTGTGTGGACAACGGAAGCCCTGACCCTCGCCGGGACGGGTGCTGCTGGAGGCCCTCGCGTGAGGGCGCAGGCCAGCTGCGGGGCGGCCAGCAGGGCAGCACAACTTCCGCCAGACGGGGGTGGGGAAGGTCCCTAAACTCACGGAGGCCAGTCCCTGGGGAACTGCGGCCTGGCTGTGAGGAGGAAGGACGAGGAGCCCTGGCTCGGCCCCCACTAGAACACTTCAAAACGCCTCTCGGGGGGACGGCTGCCTTTAAGCAAGCAGGGGCGACAGGCTGGCCGGGAGTGAACTCGCGGGGGCCCGGCGCCCGCGGCATCTTCTGGAATGCTGCCCGCGGCCTCTGTCGAGCGTGACTGTTCCAGAGTCGTGCAGGTGGCTAACGCCAGGTGAGGTGGGGGGCACTCGGCACGGACGGCAGCAGGGCTCGGTGGGGAGCGGGATTCCTGGCCCTGAACGCGCCCTTCGGTGCTGCGACTCCCGAGAACAGAGCAGCGAAGCGCGTGCTGCGCGGCGCCCCTTTCACGTAAGGAGAAACGACGCAGACGCGCCGCTCCCCAACCAGACACAGCCCGTCCCCGGGGCGACGCGCACCGGCCCCGAGTGCCCCCTGTCCTGCCCCCTCCTGCACTGGCTCTGCGTCCCCGTTTCTGCATCCAGGCACCCTGCACGGGTCCTCGACGGCCAGGCACCAAGGACAGGCCCGACACAGTGACGCGGATGAGAGGGCTCTGAAGGAGAAGAGAAACGGTTTCAAGTCTCCCGGGAAAAGAGGCCCCCAGTTTTTTTTTAAACATGACTCTTCAAGGATGTCTGGAAAAAGGCAAAGCAGAAACAGTCAAAAGGTACGGCTGCCTGACCCACAAGCCCAGCCTTTAAACCTGCGGGAGCGGCTCAGGGTCTGGGTCCACACCCATATCCCCTCACCCCGAACGCCCAAGCGCTCCCACGCATGGCCCCGAGCTTTGTGCCCAGGCCCAGAGGCGCCATCACCACAGCTCTCCAGGGTCCAGGGGCAGGGGACGGCGGAAGTACACGGGGGCATCAGGACTCAAATTTAGCTTTCTTTTTTTAACTTTCAAATCCAATGTTTTGAACGGTCTTTTGAGGAAATCATTGTTTATCTGAGGAGGATCTGATGGAAAGGAAGGTTAGGTCTTCTGCTGACAAACACGATAACGCATAGTACCTGGTCTTCGTTCTAGAGCAGAGAAGCAACGGAACATTCACTGGACATAGCGGGCATTGGGCCCAAGAGGGGTCAAGGTCAAAACGAGGCCAAGGCCAGCCTGGACACCCTGAGGAGGCAGGAGGCGGTTCCCAGCACCAAGAAGGGCATGAAAATCAGGCACATCCAAGGGTGTGGCAGTCACCGCCACCGGCCGGCGGGTGGCCTGAGCATGGCAGAGGAGCTGGGGTTCCTGAGGGCCACTCCTGGCTCTCTGGCCTCAGCACAGTGGCTGCAGGATGGCAAAGGGAGCAGTGAGAGTCCAGCGTGTTAACAGTAGCCAAAGACAGCGGGATCAGGACACCTTCGCACAGAAGTGAACATGCTATCACACACGTGTGGGGACACCCCGTGACACTCGTTTTTGGCCCTTACCCTGTTTTTGGCCCCTCATAGCAAAGCTCTGGCCACTGCAGGGCGAGGAGGCCCAGGGCCTGGGGAGCAAGGCCGGAAGGTGGGCCGGCTGCCCTACATCGCCCGGGGCCATGAGCGGAGGGGTGGGCAGGGCCAGGCTCGGGATTGGCCTGCTTGGTCATCTCCGGCCGACCAGTGCAGGACAGAGTGCACAAGGGGATCCTGCAGACCAGAGCCCCAGGTCACGGGGACTGCTGGGCGAGCTCATGGGCACACAGGCCCTGATGACACCGCTGTGGCCGAGGGGGAGCCGGCAGGACAGAGGCCCACTGTGGTCAGCCCTTCTCCGGCCTCTGCCCACGGGGATGTGAGTGGACACCCTCGCCCCGCACGCCACTCTGCTGAGCTGCAAGGACCCCACGTGGCCCGAGGCCCTGAGCTCGGGTCAGGCTGTGGTCCCGGTAGCTCACCTTCCAGCACTGTCCTGGGCGCAGGGCCCCGCAGGCACACGTCCCGCACGGCGTGCGGGGAACGGAGGCCGTGCCGCACAGAGCCCTGCCGCGCCGTCACACTCACACACACGCACGTCGCGGTCCCTGCCGCTGCTGGCTCCTTCCTTCTGGACAGAGACCGCCGAGGTCGGTGTCCGCTCGAGCCCCCGGCTTGCTCTGGTGCTGGTCCTCACCCGCCAACTCCGAGACGCGCGGCCGGCACACAGGCCTCCTGCCCAGGGCCCTGCCCGTGTGTCCCCACAGCCGCTGCCGGGCCCACCGCACCTGGGCGCCCTCCTGCAGGCGGGGTCGGGGCCCTGGAGGACGCTCCCACGGCTCCCCTTCACTCCCCAGAGCGGCTCCTTGGCTCTGCCCTTGGCCCCTCCGAGGTCACCTGCCATCATCACTGGCTGGACAGGTCCCCGTGTCCACCTCCTGGGCCATGGGCCTCGGCATCACGGTCTCCCAAACGCTCCCCAACCACGTCTGCCTCGCCCAGTGGCCCCTCTGTCACTGACATGGCCGCCCTTCCAACCACCCAGGCTCAAGCTTGGGAACGTTCCCCCAACGTCCGCCTGGCCCCCTGCCCCCGCAACCCCTACCGCCATGGTCAACCTCATAGTCTTCACCCCGAGTCCAGGCATTTTACAAACCACAACCTGGTTCCCACTGTCTATCCAAAATCTTAGCAGCTTTTCACTCTTGCTAAGCGAAGCTCGGAGGCCCAAACCCAGGAGGAAGCACCTGTGCCCTGAGGGCTGTCCCCGGGTGTCTGCAGCCTCCGCGCCGGCGGCCACCCTGACGTCCTCTGTGCTGGCCCCCCGGCCCGGGCTCCCGCCTCCCACATTCACACCCGGCGCAGACGGGGCCCGCGCCTCCCGTGGGCTGTGTCACGTCTGGCCTCACAGCACAGGGTTTTGTCCCCACTGGGCGATGACCCTGTTGAGGGCAGAGAAGGCTGACCTCTGTGTCACCTACAGCCTTCAGCACGGCTCTAGACCTCTGCAGAGAAGACGGGTGACTGTGGGCCCAGCAGGCACGAGGAAGGGCTGGCAGGGAGATGCAGGAGACGCAGGCTGGGCAGTCACGGTGGAGAAGTGACCGCCCGTTGCCGCAGGGCCGAGCCTCACAGGGGAAGCCTGGGCCCCCATGTGACCGTCCCCACGGCCAGGGCGAGGCTGGCGAAGCATCAGCAGAGACAGAGGAGCCCCGTGTGCCTGGTGCAGCTGGGGACGGGGAGGAAGCAGCGTGCAGGGAGGGGGACAGCAGTGAAGTGTGTGCGGCTGGGTGGGCTGACCGCGGGGCAGCAGAGGGGAGCGCTGGCCCCTTCCGGCAGAGAGGAAGGGCCGGCAGCACTTGGTGCAGGGAGGTGGGCAGGACAGGAAGTTCAGGGCCAGCGTGGGAGGGAGAGGGATGCTGGCCCCTGGCACTGCACCCTGGGGACGCTGCCTGCTCTCGGCACCCACCGCCATGGGCTGGGCGGTGGAGCTCAGCGAGGAGGGTGGCCCGTGGCATGTGGAGGCGGCCTTGGGTGCTGGAGGGACAGGGACTACTCACGCTGTCCACGGCGAGGATCTTGGCCCATATGAAGACGAGCAGGGGCCGCAGCTCCCGGGCCGAGCTCTGCAGCAGCTTCAGCACGTAGGGGAAGATGCCCACGGACAGGGCCTGCGGGAGAGGGCAGCGTCAGCGGGCAGTGCCGGCCGCGGCCATGTGGGGAGTGCGCGGGGGCCGATGGCCTCGCCTCCTGCGAGTCCTCCCCCGATCCCACTGACCGCAGGGCGTCCGGCGGCTCTGCTGTAGACCAGGACGGGTCCTGCACCGCGCCCTCGTGCCCGAGACTCCACGGCCCTCGCCCGGTGGCCGGGCTTGCTCTCAGCGACAAGGCAGGGCCGTGCTGAGGCCCTCCCGTGGGGCCGCCTCGCCCGCCCAGCGGCCCCACGCACAAGGGCGCACTGGAGGCGGCGCCCGGGGTCAGCTTGCGCCGGCTGCGAGGGACCTGACTTCGTGTCCCCGTGCCCACGCTCTGCGGGCCACTCGTCTCTGGGGGCCGCTCTGCTCCCGGCAGGGACACGAGACAGGATGGCGCCCAGCGTGCCGGCCTGCGCCCGTGCCCAGGCTGCCCTGTCCTCCTGTCAGACCTGCCCCACAGGCACCCCCACCTGGGCCAGGTGCAGGGTGTGACCCGGCCGATGGCAGGGCCCGGGTCCCTTTCTTGTCACAGGCCACGCTTACCGAGGGATACATGTTCGTCTCTCCGGTTCAGGCCCTGGGGCCATCACCAAGGGCCGGGCAGCACCTGCTGCCATTGTCACCCAGCCCCAGACCAGACCTCAGCAGCCTCCCTGGGCGCGCTGACCTCTTTGAAGGGCTGGATTCAGGTTTTAATGTGACCACATGCGTGGAAATGGCTCTAGCACGTGACTGCACGTTTCCTGCCTTGAGGGAACACGTGCCCTACTGCCCAGCCTCCTCCCTGACGTTTGGGCCGTCCCGCACGACACTCGGCCTCACCTCGCCGCAGGGTCTACGGCCGAGCAGGCAGGGGAGGGCCAGCGCCAGCGCCAGGGGCCAGCGCTGACCCTCTTCCTAGCGTCGGGCTGGCTCCTCCTTCTGGGGACAATTATCCCTCTTTGTGACATTACATTGTGGAAAGACTTAAGCAGCCCCAAGCAGAGATGAAATGGCATCTGAACGCCCATGGGCTCGCTGCCTGAGCCGCAGGGACCCTGTCCCCGTCTGGAACGTGCAAAGCGCATCTCCTGTTACACGACCTCATCTGTAAACACTCCAGGGTTTACCTCTAAAAATGAGGTCTCTTATCAAAACACGACCACAGGCCATTACCACACCTAAGAAAACGAAGCATCATTCTTTAATAAGAAAACATCCAGCTAAATTCCTAATTGTTTCTTGAGCATCGGTTTTTCCAACCTGGACTTTCACATGTTTACTTGCAAACAGAACCACATAAGGTCCTGGATCCCCTCCCCTGCGCGCTGTGCACTCTCTGTCCGTCAGTCTCCTCTGTTTTAAATGGCCGTTTCTGCTCTGCTACGGAGTGAGTGACCAGGAAAGTGCTTCGGGATCATGCCCGGAGTCAGAGAGCAAAGATGGCAAATGAGGGTCCGCAGGGGCTTCCTGGAGGAAACATGCCACGTGTGGCGGGGACAGGGCTGTGGCGGGGGAGCCACTCCCTAAAGAGCAGCAGGCTAGTGGCACTTTGTCCCGCAAAGGTGACGCCTAAGAACAGCAAATGGGACAAGAGGGCGAAGCCAACCCTAGACACTGCGGCAGCCGGCGGAGGCTCTCAAGCTGCCGGGTGTCCCCGCCCCGCCCAGCCCCACGCAGAAGCACGCACCAGGCTCACCGCCCAGGGGCCAGGTCCAGGAACCTCCCGAGAAGGTCCAGGGCTCTCAGCCGATGCACCTGGCTCAGCAACACCTGAGGAGAGAAGGACGTGGTGTCACTAAAAGGGCCGTGTGACGCGAAGCCCTGGAGAAGCCGCTGCTGGAGCCGTCACTCCGGGGGTCTGACGGGCAGGCTCGGACACACCCACCACCCGAGGCAGGGCCCCCCACGTTCGCGCCTGGACGGGCGAAGTGAACGCCCCGCGTCTCCGTCAGCAGTCAGGCGTGTGCCGCAGGGAGCACGGGCACCCTTTCACCGATGACGGTCTGGGGTGCGCGCCGCCACACGCTGCTCTCCGGGGACACTCTCCCCGTTTCCTCTAAACACACCGTCAAGCTCCTTCCACGCCACCGGACACGGACGCCGATCGTCCCCCACGGCAGGACCGCGCTTCGCTCACGTGCGTGCACACGCCAGCAGGCGTGCCCCACGCAGCCCTGCGACGTCTGCCCTGGCACCACCCCAGGAGGCCCGGCGACGGCCCGGCAGCGCCGCCACCCTCCGGGCGGGCGGTCTGCACGGCCAGCGAGGCGCACGCACTGCGGTCCCCTCCGCCTCCGCCGATGCTGGTGCCGTGGCACACAGGCCTCGTGCTGCTCGCTGCGGATGTGATTTGGGGCAAAGTACCTAACTTCTCTGAACCCTCGTTTCTCAGTCCCTAACACAAGGGTAACACAAGGGTTTTATCGTTAAGTGACAAGTGAAAGCTCCCAGGACAACACTAGCCCGTGTTTCGCTGCCGCCTGTCAGCGCGATGGGTAAACACGGCACATCTGTGACCGTGGGGAGGGCGACGCACAGGACGTGCGGAGGCGGGGAAGACGTCGGAATGAGGCCGGCGGGGTCGGGGCGAGGAGTGCCAAGGCAGGGGCCTGCGGGGGGGGCTGGGCGGCGGGAAGCGCGGAGGAGAGGGGGCGACACTGAAGGCCGGGACGTGTCCACTGTGTCCCTGGCTCCGGGAGGTGAGCGGCAGGACTCGCAGGGACACACTGCTGCGGGGACAGATGGAGGGACACAGCAGGGTGGGGGAGGGGGAGGGCACGGGGCGGCCAGAGCAGCTGCCCCACGTGGGGGTGAGCGCAGCAGGTGCGGGGTGCAGGGAGGATCGCGAGGTGGACGGAGAACACGAGGTCGTCTGGCTCGTCTTCCTCCCGTGTGGTCCCCACGCCCACCTGACCGCTCCGTGATGGGCGTCTGAACAGCGGTTTAGTGCTGGGAGGGGGAGACGCTCTCATTGGAAGCTGAGGGGTCATGGTGGGGGGCTCCCGGGGACACAGCTGGATCAGGGCCTGCCACCCCATATCTGACTCGTGGGTTACCACGTTCCACTGCCTCCTGGTGCGGGGTGCGGGGACAAAGTGGCAGGTGGACAGAGGGTGGTCTCTGGCGCGAAGCTGGCCTGACTCGCGCCCTGCCAGCTCCCTCACCAGAAGCGCAGAAAACATCTGACTGGGGCCGAGTCCCCAAGGTCCAGCACGAGGCCCATCACAGCTTCAGTGCAGAGCCAGGTGGTCCCCTTCTTCCTGAGCGACTGTGTTTTTAAAGAAAGCGAACCTGCCTGAGGTCCAAGTGTCCAGCCCAGCCGGGGCGAGCGAGCCCCCCGTTTCCCGGGTTCGTGAGAGAGGCTGCGGCGGTGGCACGGCGGACCTCGGACGCCCCTCAGGCCTGCAGAGATCTGCTTCTGGACTCCCTTTGCCACTTCAGCCAGGGCAGACAGGACCAAGGCTGGCTGTCGAGGTGAAGGAGAAACGCAGCCCGGGGCAGGGGACCCGACCAGGCCGGCTCCTGCCACCTGTCTCACGTGGCGCCAACCAGAACTAGGACCCAAGGTCTCACTTAGGAGTGCGAAGCGTGAAGGGGGCCGGGTCGCCACCCCGCCCCCCGTGGTGCTGTGCGCGCCATGGAGCACCCCGAAGGCAGCCACGCCCCGTCTCAGCCCGGTGCAGGGCTTCGTGCGCGATCACGACCGCGTCCTTGGGGAGTGAATGTTGTCAGCAGAGTCCTGGGGGCTTCAAGCACCATTCTTTTTAACGATGACGTCTTCTTTCCGAGTCCTTCTGTTGACTTATGTTTTTAAAAAAGCGAAGCTCAACATAAAGTTACTTTAACAAAAATAATTAATTTGTTTACATTTATCCTTTCTTTTAAAGAAAAAACATCCTGTTTCAGACTGCCCTGGATCTGTGGAAGCATGAACGAGGTCCGGGGAGGCCGAGCTGCTGCGCCAGGCACCCTGTGCCGCCTCGTGCACGGAGAGCCCGGCACACTGCTGCTCGAATGCGGACGGTCACGGTCCAGCCCGCGAGGCGAGGCGCACAGGTCCTGAAACCCCGATGGCCGCCACGTGTGCGGTGACCGCGCCCCAGCTGTCGTCCTGGCCGTCGTGGTCACCCAGGGCCAGCAGGCGGCTCTGCTGGGGAGGGGCCTGCAGAGTCGCGAGGCCTGGGGCCGGGCAGGCATGCTGCGTCCCACAGAGCCCCTTCCGCCTCCTCCCACAGCGCGGGGCCACTCCCTCTGCGGGCCGCTCCGCGCACGCGGGGCACACACAGTGACGGCCAGTGCAGGCCGAGCCGCCCAAGCCCAGGGGACGTGTGCGCCCGGACCACAGTGCTGCGGCTGCCGCGATCCTCCGTCCCGTCTGCTGCTGACCTCCCCTTTAAAAAGGCACGAAAGGCCACCAGGCTGGTCGGTAAAGCACGTGTCCACGCGCACGTCAGCACAAGGGGCTGCGGACCCGTCGGCCGGGGGGACTCTGCATCTGGCCTTGACGGTTGGCAGCTGCGGCCTCCGAGTTTCTGGGGGGAGGAAATTCTCCCTGGCTCATGGAAAAGTGTCAGGGACCCAAAGGACCCAGGGTCTCCGTGTTCAAATTCGTTTGAACGCTCTCACTCCCAAGGTCCGAGGGTTGCTCATGGGCCCCGCTGGGTGCAGGCTCCGGCAGAGGGGTGGCTCCTGGAGACAGTGCGGCGGAGCCGAGCGAGTGAACGGGAACAAGCCGCACGGCGGCCACCGCAGCGAAGCAGGCGCGCCCTGGCACTCGGTCTTGGGTTCTCCTCAGAACGGTTCGTACTGATTCCGCCGGGCACCGCCCCCGGGACAGGCGTGCCAGGACCACGGAGCCTCGGCCATGCCTGTGCGGAAGGCCACGCAGACGCCCCTCCTAGTGCAGCACGGGCTCACGCCCCTGCTCCAGCTTCAGGAGGGCGGCTCTGTGAGTCCTTCACTGAGCACGAGGGAGTGCGGATCGTAAATGGCACATTAAACAAGGCGCTAGAAGGCCATTTACAACAGGATGTTTGCCAGGCCCGAGAGAGTGGACTTCACACGCTTGCCTCTGCCTCTGCCCTGCCCTGGGGAGCATGGTTTCGCTGCACCCCAGCTTTGCTGCACCCCAGCTTCACGGGGCCCAGCTTTGCTGAACCCCGACTTCTCTGCACCCCGCTGCTGGAAGCACGGGTCGGGGTCGGCGGTGGGAGGGAAGGCTGCACCATAACGTTCAGCGGCGACCGGCCGGTGCCCCCGCCGGCCCTGCCCCCCCGCCCGCTTCGGCCCTCCTGCCACCTTGTGCACGCATCAGAGGAGGAAGCGCTGGATTCTGCCAAAGGGTCGTTTTTCTTTGGTTTGTTGTTGTTATTGGTTTTTTTGTTTTGTTTTGAAAACCTGTTTACCTGTTCACAGCTCGTCTTGCAAGCTCGGGACAGTCTTAACCTAAACGAACCTGGACGTGGCCGGGCCGGCAGCGCGCACCTGCTCTGCCGTGGCGACGTTGGGGGAGCCGCGTCCCAGGGGCCCGAGCTGACGCCGGAGACACCGCGTGGGCTGCTGCTGTGGCCCGCACGGCGGCCAATGCCGCCGGCTACATGTGGACTCCACGGCCACGTCTCCTCTGCACCCGTCGTCCTGCTGGGACTCTGGCACGGCACGGTCCTCAGCCAGGGAAGCCTCTGCTGCCAGCGACCTTCCGGGTCTGTGTCTGGCCGACGGGGGCAGAGGGGCCCATGCCAGGACCGAGTGTGGCCATGGAGGGAGCTGTTCACCCAGTTTTTAAATGATCCTGGGTGGCAGAGCCACCCCGAGTGAGCACTGGGCCGAGCGAGGCCGGGGTCAGCGGCCTGAGGGAGGAAGTCTGAGCGCTTCTTGGAAGGAAGCGAGGCCATGTCCTTGGACGGGTGACCAGGAGACGTGAGTTCCTACTTCACACAGCCAGTGACCCGGCAGCCTCTGGGGGAGGCAGTGAAGCCAGTGGCAACTCTTGGAATTGAAGACCCCCAAGCCCAGGGCGGGGCGCCCCGTCCGCTTCGTATGCCGATGGAGACACTCGGCCCCTGTGCTGGGGCCCCCCTAGCTGTCACAGCTGCTCCCCAAGCTCAGCCGCCCTCCCCACCTACAGAAAACCTTTTCCAGGGTCTAGAGTGAGTTATCAAACCCTGGTGTCTACACTGACCAGTGGTTTGAAAACCCATTTGATGCTGTCCCAGGGTTAATTAGCTTTCCCCCGTCATGGCCCAATGCACGCACCCCTGCAGGGACATGCACTACCTGGAAAAGAGGCTGTGGGAGCCTTTCTGCCCTTCCCAGCCCGCCCCCGCCCCCCGCCATCATCCAGACACGCTGCTGGGCGAGATGCCATCTCACCCCCAGCCCGCGAGCGGGCGGCTGCAGTGTGGACGCTGACTCACAGGACGGCCTGTGACTGCGTGCCGGAGCGGGGACGCGGGGACGTGTCCAGGGGCAGCGGCGACGGCCCCTGGCCCGGTGCCGTTTGCACAAGCCCCCTTGCCCTTCCCTGGGAAGTGTGCGCCCCGTGTGCTTCCGACTTCAGAGCTCGCGCTCCATCGGCTCCCCCGAAGCGTGAGGCAGAGGCGGGGCATCTGGCCCAACCCTGGTTGGGGTTCGTGGGGCGGGGGAGGGACGCCGCCTGCGCCGGGAAAGCCCTGCGGGAGCCCGCGAGACGTCTGCCTCACTCCCCCAGGGCGCCCGGCCAGGCTGCGGCCGAGCTGCACGGCTGCACACGCGTCCGTCCCGGGGCCGCGCTGGGCTCACCTGCAGGACGATGGGCAGCTGCTCGGGGGGGCTCCTGTTCTCCACGCCCATCGTCAGCCACACCTGGAACGCGGTCAGCTGCTCGGCGAAGAACGGGCTGTGCTGTGGGACAGGCAGAGGCGCACTGGTCAGGGCCTGGCCTCCTGCGCCCCACCGGCCTTCGCAGGCCCACCCGCCATGGCTGTCACCACTCCGCACGGCCACCACCGTCAGAAGAAGCGGCGAGAGATGGTCACCCCTGGGCATGCTGGACGGTGGAGCTGGGAGGACATGTGTGCGGCCGGGTGTGGGGAGGGACGAGGCCCCAACCGAGGACACCTCGGGGCTCCTGACCGGAGCACCAGGAAGGGTGCGGAGAAGCCTGTGCTGTGAGAGCGGGCAGGGAACCCCGGCCGCGCTGACCTCCAGGTGCCTCCTGGGCACCTGAGAGAGGACCTCAAGCAGGTGGTGGCCCAGGCGGGGAGGGGTCTGGACGCAGACACCGCAGCCGGGGCCGGGGCCGCCCAGACGCGGGTCCAGAGCCGCCAAGCCCTGCTGGCAGCGCGGGGTCACCGAGAGGGTCCGGGCTCAGGGTGGCCGTGGGCGGGGCACGGCGGTGGGCTCAGGACAGGTGACAGAGGAGCCCCGAGCGCAGACAGCTCTCTGAGGCGTCTGGCTGCGGAGCGGGAGGAGGGAGACGTGCGAGGCTGCAGGAGACGGTGCGGTGTGGCCGCACGGCGAGGCTCGTGTCTGAAGGCGGGAGCACGGAGCAGCGGCACGCGGCAGAGCGGGGCCTGGCTCGGAGGGGGTGCCGACGGAGGGCAGGCTGGGTGACGTCCGGGGCGGGTGGGGGTGGGCGCTGCTGAGGCGCGGGTGGCTGGCCGAGGATGGGAGATGGGGAGGCAGACGGGCCGAGGGCGGGGTTGCGGGCTGATGTGGGGACCAGCAGAGGCTCTGCCCATGCTGTGTCCTCGGGGAGGTGGTGCTGGGGCGGGGAGCACTGGGACGGGGCGTCTGGTCAGAAGGCCCCTCGAGGCTAGTGGGCACCGCGGGGTCACGGTGCGACCAGGCTCAGAGGGGACAGGTGCAGATTTACCCGCGGGTGGTGTGCTTGGGCTGCAGAGCGGGGCACAGGGAGCAACAGGCATGTGGGAAGATGGAGCTGGACCTGGGAGGGGGCCGGGAGTGGTGGAGGGACAGGCGGACGGGGCAGGGGTGCGCTGGCGCTGTGGACGGGGCGCCTTCGTTGGCAAAGACGAGGACCAGGTGAACCGCACGAGAGGTAGCTCCGGCGGGGGTCGGGGGGACCAGGCCATGGAGGGAAGTCAGGGAAGTCTGGGAACTGGGGCCGAGCCGAGGGACCACTGCGTCCCTTGGTCTTAGAGCTTCGTTTTCACTTAGTGCACAGTCCTGCTGTCCCTGAGCCCCAAATGAGAAGGACCTCAAAGCTGCAAGTCCGCCTCCCCGGCCCCCCCGCCCCAGCAAGCACCGAAGCCGAAGGCTCCTCTCCACTGTGAATTAAAGCCAGTCACTTCCAACTACTCACTCTGGGAGACTGACACACATGCTACGTCTTTTTTCAGTTTTAAGGCAAGGCCAGTAATTTATAAAAAAATTATTAGGCCAAAGAAGTGAATTTAATAAAGGCATCATACAAAACTGCCTGTAACCAAAATATATATAAACATAGAAAGACGAAACGAAAATGAAATCTAACAAGATGCCATTTACAGCCACACTGACGGGTTAGGACACAGAGGTGGTGGCCAGAGGGATGGGGCTGGGGCGTGGGCGGGGCAGGTGGCGGAGATTACGGGGGACCAACTCCAGGTTATAAACAAACAAGCCACAGGGGTGCAACAAACAGCACGTTGAGAATACGTGGTGATACTGTAATCACTGTCAGGAGGTAGAGGCAAACTGACTTGTCGTGATCACTTCCTACTGTATGGAAACACCGACCCACCACGCTGACGAGGCCTGGAGAGGAAGCCGTGGAGTGGAGGAAGCCACCCCACTCTGACGAAGACACAGGATCCGTCCTCAGGTCACCCCGCGCCTCACGCCACACGTCAGTAAGGAAGTGACACTATCAGAGGGCAGGGGCCCCGGGCCCCCCCCAGGCGACGTGCAGAAGGGGCCTGTGCGCCAGCAGCGAAACCCAGGATGGGCCTCTGCACGCTAAACCGGAACCACCCAAAGGGGAAAAGGTGGGAAATGCCACTGAAGGCGGAGTCTGCCGAGCCGAGGGTGGCCCGCCGTGGGGCGGAATGCGGGCGTGCTGTCACCTGGCCTTCACTCTACGGGCCGCGCCAGCTCAGGGCGGTGAGGCGTTTGCCTCAGGCACCAAAAAACTCAGGAGTTGAGAATAAAAAACGCTTTGGTGCAATATCTAAAAAAATGAACCATAAGGCAAAAAACTTCATGATGAACAGAATATCAACATTTTAAACGACGTCGGCCTCGGTGACCCTGAGTTCTGCCTTGGGCTCCAATGACCCGCCTGGCGTGGCCAGCACAGGCTGTGAGGCTGCAGCCTGGAGGCGGAAATGCCCCCGGCCGTGAGACAAAGGACCTTAGGAGTCCCCGGCTGTGGCGAGGGGAGCGACGGCCACCGGGAGCACAGTCAGCGTGTCCCAAGGCACGGGACGCGGAGCTGCGTCCAGCGCGTGCGAACGGCAGGACGGGGCTGACCCCGGGGAAGGCGGTGGCCCGAGGGCGGCAGGGAGGAGGTGGCCGGGGCCGCAGCCCACACTGCCCGCCCCGGGTGGGGGCCACCTGAGTCCCTCCCTGTCAAACGCACCACGCCGCACGACGGCGACACGTGCACGTCTCCGCACCGCACACGAGGAGGACGAGCGTGCCACGCTGCCGAGGAGGCGGGACAGCACTGCAAGCTTCCTGCTTCCCGCCGCGACGCGGGCCGCGGGCCCCGACAGGGACCCAGCACCGGGGCGGGCGGCGCGAACAGAGACCGGCCGACCTCACACGACGGGCACCCAGGCGCCGGGTCCCGTGGGTTCCCACACCACGTCCTCCGGGGGAGAGCCGCCTGGTCAGCGGGGCGCAGGGCCACCTCGTCCTGCCGGTCGCCCAGCCACCTGCCCCGAGAGCCTCTGCCTGCTGCTCAGGGTGCCCTAGGTGTGCTTCTCCCGTCACGGGGCTCGAGGACAGGACCGGACCTCAGACCTGGTGTTCGGTGCACAGACCCCTCGGAAACGCAGCCTGAGCCCAACAGCGGGAGCTGCACGGGCAGCAGCGAGCGGGCTCCGGGCAAGCGCTGGGTCCGTCCCTCTGGCGACATGAGGGAAACGAGAGGGATCCACAGCCCAGGCCCCACTGGCGAGCTGTGGCTGGGGCCAGACATGAGCGTGGCCCCTTGGCGCGCCCAGGCATGGCCGCCAGCGTCCTGGGGTTCCTGCGACCGCGCTCACCGTCGGAGGCGGGGGGTGGGGGTGCCAAGGAGAGCAGTCTGCACAGCACATGTTAACGGGAGGTTCTTCCTACGAGCAGGCTGCTTCAAAGTCTCACTGTGACCCCGGCTGGCACACCTGTGGACGTGCGCTACGTACAGAGGGGACGCCGGCCTCTGACACCCCGGCACCCCAGGCCCTGCACCTGGCTGGTGCTTTGCAGACCACGCTGGACGGCAGACAGACTCACCCGGAACGCGGTGCCTTCCTCGATGATCGTGGGCAGCTGGGAGAGACAGATGTCCACGGCGAGGTCCCAGGCTTGCCTGTGGAGAGAACAGATGTCCGCTGGGCATTGCTGACCGGCCCCGCTGTGGGGCCTCGGACCACACAGCCACGGCCGTGCCCACGGAGGCTGCGTCTGAGCAAATGCCGAGGGCCGCGGGGGCAGGACCACGTGGCTGATGGCATGCCACAGCCGTCTGCGTGGGGCTTTCTCTGACGTGGCGCCTGCCCAGGCCGACGCACAGCTGTGACGGCAGTGGCCGAGCGGTGGCAGCATGGCGCCAAACGCCAGGGTCAGGCCGGGGGGCCTCGTCAGACATGGGCCAGTGTGGGGCCAGAAGGGGGTCTGCCCGTGGACCCCTGCCTGAGAGCCCCTCGCTGTGCCCCGGAGCCCCCCACTCCCTGGGCAGCAGCACTGCCGGCCCAGCACCCCTCCCAGAGCGTCTGACCTGCACCCAACACGAAGCCCTCAGGGACGAGACGGGCGGTGCTCATCGGGGTGGCGGGTGATGGTCTCCCACTCGACGGCCTGGCTCTGGGGCCTGGCACTGCTGGTGCCACCCCTGGGGGTCAGCTCCGGCACACATGAAGCGGCCAACGCTGAGTCCCGCTCGCCGGCCGACACAACGGGAAGGCCTTGGGCCATGGCAGGGCGAGGCCGCGTACAGGGAGCCGTGCCCCCTGCCCCCTCCCCGCACGTCCCGCACGTCCCTGCCCGGCTCCCAGCGGGGTGCGGATGGCTGCCTTGTGTTCCCTGCGCCCGGCGCGGGCAGTCGGCAGCTCCCACACGCTCGCTACGCGCCTGGACCGCAGGCCCAGTGTGCGCACGCCGGCGGTGAGGCGGACGGCGCCGTGCGGCAGAAGCAACGTCGGTCACCCTGGCGAAGCTTCCTCGTATTTAATCGAAGCCTCAGCGTCTGCGGTCAGGAGGAGGAAGTGCGCGTGGCCAGGGAAGGTGTGCAGTGGGCGGGGGTCGGCGGGCGCCTCGGGGCTGCCCTCCTGGACTGCAGGCTGACGTGGCCCCCAGCCAGTCCTTGGAACCAGGGGGTGGAGAGCTACAGCCCAGTCCCACGGCTCCGATTTCCTGAGGTCCTGCGGCTCTAGACAGGCATCGCGAGGGCGGGCTGGCCTGCAGCGGCCTCCACACCGTCCGCTGGGCCTCCCTGTCCCTCCCTAACAGAGGACAGAACGTGGCGGAGCTGCAGCAGCCGGGACGGGCCGCACTGTCACCGGCTCCTAAGGGCTGGGCACGGGGTGTCGTGTCCTCCCCACCTCCCCACCCCCCGCACATTCTCATGCAGAAAAGCAGCCCAGGACGGCTGTTTATTTCCACAGAGGCGCAGGGCAGACTGCCCATGTGACAAGAAGCCATGGGACCAGGTCAGTGGTCCCCGACCTTTCTGGCACCAGGGACCGGTGCCCCTCTGAGGGGGGGTGCCGGTGCTGGGCAGCGGCTGCAGATGCAGATGGAGCTTTGCTCGCCGGTGCTCACCTCCTGCGGTGCGGCTGGGTCCCAACAGGCCGGGACCAGGACCGGCCCACAGCCTGGGGGCTGGGGGCCCCTGACTCAGGTCTCTCGGGGCCAGCGATGCGAGGGCACAGCCAACGGAGCGACACAGGAAAGCACCACGTTCAGGGTTCGCAGGGGACAGGGGAGCCACAAGGTGTGAGAACACCCACGGCCTGCCCAAAGCCGCAGGGCCGGACGTGGCGCCGGCTCGTGAGGCGGCGCCGTGGGCCCAGGTGGAGGCGCGGGGAGCGCGCGGGCTGGCACTGGGCGCGCCGGACGCCCTCTGCGGCTCGTGTTTACATCAGGAAAGGGCCGACGTGTCACCTCTGGGCCCTCACTGAGCGCCAGATCACAGGCCCAGCAACGGTGCTGCCTGCCGCGCTTCGCCAGTGACTCAAACAGGCTGCGTTTTCTAGGGCGGAGTCAAAAGGAACTAAGGTCTCAGTTTGGGGTTCTCACTAGGAAACGGGGGAGCGAGCCCCGCGAAACCCTGAGGCCGTGGGCTGGGCTGCTAGAGCCCAGGACTGCGTCTGGCCCCAGGCGGACACAGGGCCCGTGTCTGTCCGCCCAGGACCACGGCCTCAGCCAAGGCCTGGAGGGAGAGGCGGATGGTGTCCAGGAAGCCCCGAGGGGCGGCGGTGGGTGACCTGAACCCTGGCCCCGCCCAGCCCCCCAGCTTGGAGCGGGGGCCCTCGCTGTGGGCTGCGTGGATGCGTCAGGCCTGGGAAGCGTGTCGCTGGGGCTGGGGCCCGTGTTCTCGGGAGACTCCCCCACGCCCGCCCGCGCCCGCCAATCAGCGCGTGTGCTGCCGTGTGCACGAAGCTCAGGGCACAGGGCTCAGGCGGCTGGAACTGGAAGTGACTGGACGAGTCCCTCACGGCTGCCCATCAGACATTAACCAGTCGCCATCGGCGCCCCCGCCCGAGGCCACACAGATGGATGTCACTCTGAGCTTTAACCTCAATTTCTGCTGCGCTCTGTTCCCTTCTTCCCCCATGAGAATCTACTCTCCATCACCGCCCCAGGAATGCAACGCCTCGATGGGAAATGATTTACTCCTGGTTTGAGTTCTGACTGCCTCGCAGCGGGCTCCCCGGGACCTGCGAGCACCGGTCTCCGCCTGACGGAGGCGAGCTCCGCCTGAGCCCGTGGCGCCGGCGACGCTGCCGGCCCGCCCTGCAGCACGGGGGAGCGTGGCCCTGCGGGGGTCCCGGCCCCCGTGCTCCCGTGCGGGCAGCTGGCCGCAGCCCACTCCCTCACAGCTGCCCCCCGGAACAGAGGCGACATGCCAGCCCCCCCAGGCGGGGCACGCTAGATGCTGTCCAGGGAGCAGCATGAGCTCGCGGGAAGGCCGGCCCCCAGCTTGGGAGAGGCCTGGGTCCCCAACTGGTCTCACTCAGGCCACATGGGGAGGAGGAAGAACCAGCCGTGTGCAAAGCCATGACCTCGGGTCACAAGGAACCTGCACGTCCGCCCCCACCTCTGGCCACCCCCGGGGCGGAGGGGGCCATCAGGTGGCCCTGCCAGCGCCTGTGCCCAGCCCAGCGCCTGTGCCCACTGGGGCAGCTTTTCACAAAGAAACAGCCCCTTTCTGGCTTGAGTGGCTTTTTCCTCCCTGGATCCGCAGCCTGGTGGCCCCTTGTGACATTTCAGCTTGAGCACCATGATGCTCTGGGAAATGCGTCTGCCCCTCCGGTGTAAGGCACCGGCCAGGAGAGCCTTGGACGGCAGCCTCCCAGGGCCCAGGCCCCAGGCCCCAGATCCCAGCTCACTCGTGCCCCTCTGCCATGCCCAGCCCAGCAGGATGCCCGGTGGCTGCCCGCACTCGCAGAGAGCCCTGGGCTCCAGTCTTCTAGAACGATCCGTGTCCAGGAAACCCACACTATTCAGAGAACCGGGCTGTCCGTCTGTCAGGCCGGCGTGAGACACTCACCACATCGCGTGCATGTAGGTGGGGGGCAGGCGCGGGCTGCTGACCGGGGTGCAGTTACACGACCTCATGACCCTCTCTGCCAACAGGAAGTTGCGAAACAGGCTGGCCACCAACAGGTCCTGTCTGAAGAGCTTTTGGAAGAGATCTGAGGGCAGAGACAAAACAGGCAGTCGTCAGTGACCTCGTGCCCCGCGCTTACCGCCCAACACAGACTCCACCAGCGTTTCCACCAGCGAGCTACCACACACGTGTTCCACGGCAGCACTCACGCAGGCCCGGACACACGCCCAGGCCCACCCGCCAACGGCAGCCAGAGCGGCGGCCCTGGTCTGAGAAGCGGGGGGGGGGGGGGGGCCAGCGACCGCGACACGGGTGAGCCCCGGCGCGGCCTGGAAGACGCCCACGAGGTCGGCACCGGCGCCCGTGTGCACTCACCGTGCCGTGCCCCGCGTCCCCTGCCTTCCCCATCACCCTCCGTCACCTCTCCCGAGAGCCGCCCTTCCCCCGACGGCTCTACCCGCCAGGGCCAGTGGCACCGGCTTCCAGCAGCAAACCCCCGCCCCTGGAGGGCAACCCCTGGAGGGCAGCTCCAGCCTCACCCCGAGGGAGCACGTTCCAGGCGATGGTGTCTGTGATGGCCGTGAAGATCCAGTTCAGCTCGCCCAGGGGCGTCCGCCTGTCGTTCAGCCGGCCGGGGATCCTAAGGGACATGTCACGTCTCCGTCGGAGAGACCCTCACGCGCCCGGAGCGGGGGATCCGGGGAGAAAAGGCGTGAGGGGCCAAGCAGCCTGGGACCGCAGGCAGGAGGGGCCGGCCACGCCGGGCGCAGCCACTCCGCGGTGTCCGCGGTGTCCGCGGCTCACACGCTCTTGTCCTCACGGCTCAGGACTCGGCCTCCATCCCCCACGTCCCCGCGCGTGGGCCCTGCCGGCACAGCATGCTCCCAGCCCAGAGCCGAGGGGCCCGCGTGCCCTGTCGCCCGGCACCCGTTTCTGAGTGTCTGCGACGGGGCTGGTGAGCACCGACCGCTGCAGCTCCGATGCGGCCGCTGCCACCGTGTGGTCAGGCGGGAGGGCGCGCGGGCCCCGGGGGAGGAGCGCGGGCCGGGCGCATTGCACCAGCACACAGCGCGCTGTGCTCCGTGTCACGGAAAACGCCCCGACCCCAGAGGAGCAGGCTCGCTGGTCTGGCACAGAGACCCGAGTGCAGCTCTGCTCTCTGTGAGGCTTCCGAGGCTACGGTGCCCACGACAGCAGCGCTGACGGCCCTGTGAGTGACGTTATAGGAAACTGCGTAATTCCAACTTAAAGCACACGGAGTTTTAAAAAGCACCGGGAAGCTGCTTCCTGATGATTTTAAACCTGTGCAGTCTCCAAGTCAGGGTGTGCGTGCCGCCGCCCTCCGACCCCGTCCTGCGAGGGACGGCGAGCGCCCTGGGACAGGAACCCGCACATCTGCCTGGAGAAGCCAACGCGAGAACGGGGGCGACGACCCCACGGCTGTGGGGCACGGGGGTGACACCCCACCGGGGCGGCCTGCCTGCTGCGCACTTTATTAGGCACAGCCACGGTGCCCAGGGCCAGCCGGCGCCTCGCGGGGAGACTGGGTCAGAGGGGGAGGGACAGCTGCCCACCCGCCCGCCCCACAGGCTCAGGCTGCGAGGGAGACAGAGCTTTACTCAACAGGGCGGATTCCAAAACCCTGAGGAGGCTGAGCGCACCCCACACTCATTCACGCAGCACCTCCCGAAACGGCGGATTGTCCTCGGACTTCCCAGAGTCAGGACGGAGCCTCGACCGACCCTTTCCTGCGAGTGACGGTGACGGGGCCAAGCCTGCCATGTCCCCTCCGAGCGCAGCCCCTCAGGGGCTGTGAGGAAGCCTGCAGGGCTCTTTCAAGAGACACAGCTCCTGAAAACATGGGACGGGATGGGAGCACCGCCCTCGGACGCAGATGCACCCTGGGGAGCAGCTCCTGGATCTGGACTGGTCCTGGGGAGCAGCGAGAGGGAGCGCTGGCCCTGGGAGGCGGCGCGGGCCTGCAGCCTGGCGCCACCCTCCAGCCCCCGCATCCCCGCCTGCCGGGGGCAGCCCCAGCAGCTGACGCCCACAGCAACGGCCAGGCTGCCAGTGTGTGTGCGTGACTGTGCATGTCAGTGTCTGCACGTGCGCGTGATCATCAGTGTGTGCACACGTGTGTGCGTGTCAGAGCGTGTGAGCGCGTGTGCGAGCATGTCGGAGTGGCAGGATGCCGAGGGAAGGCTGAGGGGCCAGGCGGGTACTGAGCCGGGCCCGGCCGTGCGCCTGGGCAGCCGACCCGCTTTGCTCCGTGTTGGGGACTTTTCAACTGTAAAAGGACTCCGCCTCGTTCTCTCTTTCTAACGCGCCTGTGGTGAGCTGAGCCCCATGTTAAGCGCCAAGGCGACCACCCACACGCGGCCTAAACCAGGGACCAGAACACGCCCCAGTGAAAGGCGCACCCCCCAGCAGAGGTGCTTCTGCACCCCGGAAGACGGGGACGAGTCCCGCAGACGCAGAGAGCCACCCCGCGCCAAGCTCACTTACTTTTCTATCAAATCCAGGGTGACTCCAGGCACCAGGCTAACGCACTTCTGCATGCAAAACCTGTGGGGAAGAAGAAGAAAGTGAACTGCAGGGACGGGACGTTAACAAGACAACGCAACCGCCCTGCAGAGACGGCGAGGGGAGGTGGGGGTGGGGGCGTGGGGGGCGTGGGGGGCGTGGGGGGACCGGCAGGCAGGGTGGACGGCGACTCCCCCTACCCCGGCAGCTCCTGCATGAACGAGGAACTCTCGGGCCCGCCCCGCAAAGGGGCAGGACCACGGAGCTCAGCATCAGGTCTGTGGCGGCATGAAGCAGGGCCCCGGGGAGGACTCCCCGTGTGTGCACACACAGGCTTCCTAAGAACGTGCCCTGGGGAGAGTGGCAGAAGACCCCGTAACCTCCAGGCACCTCCAGCCTGGGGTGCTACCTGACTGGGGGACTCTGATAGGGTGTAGGGGCCACCCTCCTCTTCTCCTGTCAGGGCGCCTGACACCCAGCAGGACGGAACCAAGAGAGGTGTAAAGTGTTTAATCTGCCCACTTTAAAGATTAGGAACAAACGCCCTCCTGTGGGAAATGGGCAGCAGGCGCGCGGCAAACGCTATGAACACGCTGCCCTGAATGTCCTCGCTGACTCCAAGGCACGCTCAAGACTCACTTCAGTAGCGAAGGGGCAAGTTTTCTTTCACAAAGATACACACGTAGTTTAAATTTTCACGGCTGTTCTCAAACGTGTATTCTTCCAGTTGACCTTCAAAAGCATGCTGTCAATACTGTGTTAAAGTTACGGTTTCATTTAGGGAGAATCTACGTCTTTGCTTCACTGACTCTCATCATCTGATATCACGGACAGTCTGTCCATGACTTCAAACTCCTCTTCGCATCAGTCAGTGACGTTTAATGGGATCTTCCCTATGTACGTCCGGCTCATTCTCAGCGGGTTTACACTGTCATTATTTATTACTGCTGCTTCTCTGAATCTGATTTATGTTCCTTCCCAATATTTCCAGGCTGGCTGTTTTTAATATGTGAAAAGGGTAACAGTTTCTATTAAGTATACCATATGTGACGAGCATACAGGATACAGATGTGAGTTTAACAATGATAAGCATAACCACAAGGAACCGCACAGGGCACAGTCTAGAGGGGCCGCGTGCCCCTGGCACCCACACCCAGGCCCTGCAGAGGGGGCCACGCCGACCTCCACGGCTCCGGCCTGCACGTGTGTGTGCACGTGTGTGCACGTTGTGCACTCCTTCACCGTCACTCTGCTGAGTGCTCATGTCACTGCCAACGGTTTTCCAATGGATTTTTTTTTTGTCAAGTTGAATTCAGATCATATATAAATAATGCCATTTGCCTTCTCTTCAGAATATGTACATCTTCGTCTTCTCGTCCAATTATTACACTGACAACATTTCCAGACAGTTCGTTAAATGCACGGAAGTTGGTACACGCCCTCTCTCAGCCCTAATTGCAGCCGTGAAGCACCGCGCTGGCCGGAATGACAGCTGCTAGTTTCGCAGAAAACGTCTCTGGTGCAAAGGACGCACTCTTCTGTTTTTATTATGAGTTTTGATTAAAATTCATTTTTAATTTTATCAAATGATTTTCCTCCTTTCACCTGTTAACATGATGAATTATATCACTAGGCAGCTTAACAGAAAGTCATCAAAGCATCCGGAATGAATCTCGCCCGGCCGAGGCTTCCTGTCGGTTCGGCACTGCGGGATTCCGGCTGCTCTTTCACTTCGACCTTCTCTGTGCCGTGCTGTCTGTGTGTGTCTGTGTGTGGGTGTGAATGTGTGTGTGTGTGTGTGCGCGCACACACTGTAGCTGTCAGGCTGGGTGCCCCCTTCAGAGAGAACTTTACGAAAAGAGGAAACAAGTTTACACTTGTCAAAATATGGCAGATACTCACATACTGTTTTGTTACTGTTTATTCTATTCCGTGTTTCAAGAATAATCATCTGTGTGCTAAGTCTTTACTTTGTTTTTCATGCTTCTCGTTATTTTGTATTGCTTTCAGTTTCCTGTAATACTTCCTCTACTTCTGGCCGATTTAAAGGTCACTTACCTTTGGGAACTAAATTTGATTTTTTAAACCTTTTCTCTTTGCTATTTCTCTGTTCATCCAGACGTGTTATTTTGTCATCTCAATTTATCCTCCCAGAGACTGTTTTTCTATAACTTCCTTGTGAGTACCAAGGTCTCTGCTTTCCGGAGGGACTGGATCACCTGCTGCTGCTTGTCAGGTGCCCCTCCGCCCACACCTGGGTCCGTGCAGAGGCGGGACGCAGGGTGGCACCCTGGGACACCAAGCCCTGGTTGGGGGTGGGAGCTGCGGCTGGAGCTCCAGACGGCCCCTGACAAGGCCACGTGGAGGGCTGCCGGGGTGGACACACCAGCGAGGCTCCGGGGAGGCCGCCCTGCGCTCCCACCAGCCCACAGGGGGCGGGGCTTCCCAGAGGCTGTGCTCTCAGCCTGCACCAGGGTCCAGCCTGCCAGGCCGGGCGAGGACGGGCCCGTGGGCTCGTGCTTCGACTGCAGTCCCCAGGGTGCGGCTCACTGTCCGGAGCCCCAGCTGCGTTCTGTACTCTGGCCAGCGGCTGTGCCCAGAGGGACGGCCGAGCTGTGGCCGCGTCCCTCTCCGGGCTGGCACAGGGAGTCTCCAGACGCCTCACAGGTGGGGCTCCTCCAGCCTGGTCCTGCCCGTGACCAGGCCCCAGAGATGTTGGTTCTGATTTTCCTTTCATAAAAGACAGTTTGGGAGGGAGTGCAAAACTGCAATAAATACACTATTAAAAGTAGAATAAGCAAATTCCTTGACATTCCCTCTAATCCATCATGTTTAAAATAAAATGCACATGAAACCAGTGTGTCACTCCTCTGGTATTTGTAACTAAATTTAAAAGTATGCCATGTGGTATTATTAGGGAAAAAGTAAGACACTATCCTAATTTACAAACTTTAAATAGCTACCACTTTTAGGTGGACAAAACAGTTGACTCTCCTTAGGAGCTTCCGGGCCAGTGACCAGGACCAGGCGCACACGCAGCTCCGTGCCCCAGGGTGAGCCAGCTCAGGGCTGCGGCTGAGGGGGCGCTGTGGAGAACCGTGTGCCCCCAGCCGGGCCGCACTCCACACAGTCCCCTCACCTCCCTGCCCCAGGATGCGCCCCGAGGGCCCCGTCCCCGTGCGCAGGACGCCCGCACCCCGATGCTGGGGCTCTCGTGCCCCACGATCTTCACTCCCTCTATTCCGCTCCCTCCCCTGACCCCACACGCCCCTCCCACTTCCAAACTGGGGCTTCGGGGGACCCTGGGCTAAATGGGGTTCTGCAGCTCGCCCCACCCCTCAGCCTGGATCAGTCCAGACCCCCCACCGTGCTCTGCCATAGTCACCAAAGCCCACGGCCACCAACTGTCAGCCACAGGGCAACCCGGCACCTGGCTGGCTGTCCTGCTGGTTACACCTGCCCTCCTGTGCTGTGCCCCACTGCAGCCTGGCTGTCCCGGGGGGCCCCCTGCCACCCGAGGCCACGCCCAGCTCAGCAGGCGACCCCGGCTGCGCCCCTCCCGCTGGGAAGCTGGCCTGCAGGCCTGAGGACAGGCACCCGCCCCTCAGGCTCCCACTGCGGGCTCCGGCGGCCGCGGTGCACCCCCTCTTCACTTTGCCCTCAAGCAGGCATCGACCTTCCGGGCTACAGGCGTTTACCTACCTGAACCCCACAACCCTGTTCCTGACGCGGACCTCATGGTCAGGCACTCAAAAGGGGCCGCTATTTACGGGGCTGTGAACTCTGCCTCGGCGGACGAGGGTGGGAGTGAGCGTGGCTCCTGCAGCACGTGGCCCAGCGCAGACGCCACGGGACGTGGCCGTCCACCGCTGCGCACGCAGCCGCACGCCTCAGCGGGTTTTGAAAGCCACGTGACTCAGTTACTGATTACGTACGGGCACGTGTCTAGTTCGACACACAGACTGGACAAGAAGTCCAAGCGCCACTGACATGCCCCGAGATTAACAAGACACAAACGGGAATAAACAGATGACGAGTAACTGTCGTGCAGACGTGGCGCGGAGCGGTTGCTGTCAGGTCCCGCCCAAACGCGGCTTCACACTAGGAGCACGGCGGCGATGCCACCAAACCAGCCGCGGACAGCGCCGCTCGTCCCACTGGCCAGCGAGGCTGGCGGGGCGGGGGGGGGCGGCGTCGAGCATGTCACCCGAGCCCGGCTTCCTGGGATCACAGCGCGCTCAGCGCAGGGAGCCCGCGGCGCGCGGACCTGCGCACAGTCCTCGCTCTCTTCTGAACGCCCGTCACGTGAGAAAACATTCTGTTCACGCCTGCTGCCCGCGCGTCCTCCAGCACGTTCCGCACGGATGCACGAGCTCTGAGAGGAGACCCGAGGCTGCCTGCAGACCCCGTCTGAGATCACGCACCCCACAGTTCCCCCAGCGAGAGCCACCGGGGGAGACAGAACGTGAGCCCAACACGGACCACGGGGATACACGACTCCCAACATGGACCAAAAGTAAACAGGCGACTCGTCCTCAAAACTAAGTCACTTAAGAACAGACTTTTTCTTAGGGAAATAAGCCGATTTCCAAAAGGCCCTTGGTGCCTAGAATTCGGTCACGTTGGTCAGCATCTAGGCAGTACCTCTGTAAACACCACTCCGCAGCTTTCACCTCTGCTGATTACACCGAGCCTTGGGACAGCACTTGAATAGGGTCCGCTGATATTTAAAAGAGGTGAGAGGAGACCGGTTTTACATCACGGGCATCTTGCAAAGGGCTGCCTGTCACCCTGCGGGAGGTTCTGAGATTGGACACGGTGCACGGCGCTGCACGAACGTCCACGCGCACACGCGGGGACGTGATTCTGTCGCTCGGGCAGACAGCAGGGTGGAGCTGGTGGCCGTGCGCTGTGCACCGGTGACGTCAGAGACCACTGAGGGTCTTCCACAGGGGCCGTGCCACTCTGCGTCCGCACCGGCAGTGGGTGACGGGTCCGGTGACCACGTTCTGGCCAGCGCGCTGAGCGCCTCTTGTGTCCACCAGCTACTCATGCTCTTCACAAAGAGTGTTTTCCGGTTGTTTGGCCAATCAGGTGACGTTTGGGCTGTCTGCTTATGGCTACGTTTTGAAAGTTCTTCATCTGTTCTGGATACAGGTCTTTCTCAGACGCATGCATTGTAACCCTTTTCACCTAGTTTGTGGCTTATTTCAACAGTGTCTATCAAACAGCACGAGTTTTCAATTTGGATGAACCGCAGTATAACAATTTTAATGGTTTGTGCTGTTGGGTTACGGCTAAGAAACATTCTTCATGTTTTCATGTGTAACTTTCACAGCTTTATTTTTATACATAGGAAATCAGAAATTAATTTTTCTGTTTAGTATAAAATAAGGGCTGGGGTTTCATTTTTCTGTTTTTCCTGAGTGGACACAGCCGGTTATTCCAACGCCATTTGTTGAAGAGACAATCCTTTCTCCTCCGACTTATCTGGTGCCTTTGTCCAAAATCAGTGACCGAAGGTGAGAGTCTATTTCTCCGCTGTCCCTCCTGCCCCACTGACCCCTCGGCCATCCTGTGCCAACACCAGGGTCCTGGACTGTAGTTTGTGCTGGATCTTGACCCAGTTCCGTTTCTCTCTGAGATACAAACGATCCAGATTTTCCTGTTCTTCCTGTGCCAGGCTGGGGCTCTGTGCCCTTCAAGGGATCCAACCATTTCACCCAAGATATAGAATTTATCAGCATAAAGTCTTTTGTACTTAAAAGAAAAACCTCCCTTATTATCCTTTTAACGCCTGTGGGGTCTGTAGCTATGTTCCCTCTTTCATTTCTGACACAATTTGTCTTCTTTCTGTTTTTCTTGACCATTCTAGCTAGAGTTTAAACGAGTTCACTGGATCTTTCGAAATCTATTACCTAGTTTCATGGGCTTTCTGGATTTTTCTGGTATATTGGTTTTTTTTATTTTGGCTCCTCTGGATTATTTCCTTCGCTGTAGTCAGAGTTTAATGTGCTTCTCTTTTTCTGGTCTTATAGAGAGAGTCCCTCAGGTTGAGACTTTTCTAATTAAAATCTACGATAACCATTATGATTTTGAGGCCAAGTGCTGTTGGCACAGGCAAAGCGGGTGCAGAAACTACCTGTTGCCTTTGTGACGCGTCGGCCACAATTCCCTCGTGACGAAAAGTCACCCCACAAACAGTGGGGCGGGAGAGGGTGCAGTGCATCTCTAAGTGGGCTTTGCAAGCACTTCCGTGTACCACCCAGACAGCGACGTGCTGCCAACTAAAAGGCACGTTGCTCGCTGTGCGATGCACGGGACCCCGGACACACGTGGACGTGCGGACACGTGTGCCGGGCATCGGCGCCACGTGACCCACGCTGCTCAGACAGTGAGGAGTCCTTGCGTCTCCTCTTCCATTTCTCTGTTTTCCTTGTCACAGCGATGGCCGGACTTCTGAGCCCGCCGTCACGCCAGGGAGAATCCTGGCCCTGTTCCCGGCCCCAGACGCGTCTCCAGCGTCCCCACCGAGCGAGTTCGTGGAAGGGCGCTCGTGGTAGGTCCTCCCCCGGGTCGGTCGCTCCGCACGCCCTCTCCTTGAACGCAGAGGATCTCGACGCCCTCCACGACTCCGCCAGCGTGAGAGGAAGGGAACGAGATGAGGACGGAGAGTGCGGCACAGCAAACCTCGCGCGCAAGAGAAGCCCGTCGTCAGGCAGGTGGCCGCTCTGAGGGCCAGCTCGGGGGCCGGGCGCTGGGCTCGGTCCTGACCCAGCCAGGGCCGCACTGCCCCGTCGTCAGGCAGGTGGCCGCTCTGAGGGCCAGCTCGGGGGCCGGGGCGCTGGGCTCGATCCTGACCCAGCCAGGGCCGCACTGCCCCGCGGCCTCACCCTCAGCCCGACCCTCAGCCCGACAGCGAGGCTTCGGGCAGCCCCGGTCCCACGGGCTTGTCGTAAGGCGCTGGGATCACGAGCGCGCTCTTCATCACCTGCTACAGTGGACGCGTGAGTGGCCCACGGATAAGCGAAAATCACGTGTTTTCTGTGTGTGTTGGGGTATACGGTCTTCCGCTCCTCCTCGAGCTGACCAGCCCCGTTGCTGGATCCTATTTTGCTCACTTTTTATCTCCTTGGTGTCTCAGGTGTCACACTCTCGATGCACCACCTGCTTCCAACAACAGTTGTCTGAGCACCAGCGCACACCCCCCCCCCGGCCGCACTGTGAGATGCGCGTGGGGTGCGCAGAGCCGGGGTCCTCCCTGCTCTGCGCCTCGCCGTGACGAAACGCCGTTCTTTGTCCCTTTCAACACTTTGCCTCCGAGGTTCTGCTCTGGTTCACTGAGACGGCCACTCTGGCTTTCTTTCGGTTCCTCTCTTCTTTCGTCCTTTGATTTTCAGCCTTTCAAATATTTGGTTTTAAACACGTGTCCTGCAGATGAGAGACGGCTGTGCCCTGCTGATCTTCATCCAACATGACAGTCGCTGTCCTCTGAGAAATGAATTCAACTCATGCACAGTCAGAGAATCACTTTTACTTCAAAACTTATTTGGCCATCGTGTTTCACATTTTCTATTTACTATGCTTTTCTTAGTTCTTTTTTTTCCTACCTTCTTTTGAAAAGAAGTTTCCTCTCCTCGTGGGAAAACTGAACGTTCTATTTTCATGCTTTTGCTGCTGGTTCTCTGACGTACTGACACCTACACTTTCACTACTTCTCACACCGAGGCCTTGGACAGTTGAACTGGACGGGTCTCTCACCCCGTCTGCCTCCTTGGTGGAAAGTCCTCGTCCCCGCTCGTCCCCGCTCTGCTTCATCCTGCGCCTCTACCCAGAACGCTGTCTCCACTCCACTCCTAAGTCCTTCATCTCGCCCATTACAGTTGCTGTGCTCCGTGGTGCCCACCGCCGGCCCTTCCTAACTGCCTGCGCCCTCGAGTTTCCAACGCGCTCCCTCGTGGCTCTGAGCGTGGCCGCCGTCCCCACCTCGACCCCGTTTGTGCCTGTGCGGCGCCTCTGCTTCTGCTGGGGGCAGGTCACGCCACAGAGCAGAGGCGGCACACCCTCCTCCTGCCTTCAGAGCGCAGACCCGACGCAGCACGCTGGACCCGTCCAGGGCGAGGGGGGAGGGCCACGTGCCCGACCAGCCGCCCACCCTCGCCGCGCCCTGCGGCCCCCGTCTGCCCCCCGCCATGGCCTCCGCTGTCCCCGAGGGCCCCGCGCCGTCTCGGACTTTGGTGCTGCGTGGACTCGCCAATCGCCCCCTGTCCTGTGGCACCCGGGCCCCGGGAGGCCGTCGGCAGCCCTGCCACTCCGGTTCCAGGCTCCTTCCCGGCAGCATAAATCAGGTTTGCGCACGTCGGCGTGTGTGAAGGGAGCTCTGTTACAATTCCTTACGGTGTTCACCTTAATCGAGCTCACGTCCAGAGGGCGGAACAGTGGGGAGGAAAAGTGCGTTCCTCGAGGCAGCACACGACGAGTTACATAATCTGACCGATCTCGGAAATTACCCCGCAGCCTCTGGGGGTTTACGCAGGACCAGACCACGCTGCAGCCACCCCGGGAAGGCCACCTGAGGAGAAAACCACTCAACAAATCCCAAGCTACATCGCCTATGCGTGCGGCCTAGGACACAGGGTGACACTGGCGTGGAGGAGGCTGCTGAGACCGTTCCACTCTCTGCTCCCGCACCGCCTCCACCCCTCAGCTCCGCCCCGGACGGTCAGGTGCTAGGTTCTCACAGGAGCCCTGGCCCCCGGTACCACACAGGTCGGGACCACTGTCCAAGCGGAGCCCTCGGCAGTTTCTCTGGGGCCTGAGGGGGTGCAGGGGTCTGTGCTGGGGGCCCCCAGACAACACCCGGTGCAGAGCACAGCGGCACCAGCTGCCCACGCCCCACCACGGGCCGGCCTCGGGGGCGGGCAGCGTCCGCGTCCTGCTGTGAGCCTGGCCGGAGGTGCGGGGCACCACATGCGGGCCCGCCATCCGGGAACACACGCAAATCTCCTCAGTCACGTCTGCAAGAACTCTGAGCGGCCGAACTCTACTGCTAAGAATAAACCGAAAGATTATACATCAACTCAGGCAAGGCACGCAACGACCTCTGTTTCCCGAGATGGTCTCCTCCTTTCTCGAAGGAAGGTCGGCTTCCGGGGGGCCCGTCCCGGTGCCACGCACGACCCCCGCACGAGGGGCGCACAGGGAAGCACCCGGGCGACGGGGCCGAGGGGGCCGCGGCCGACTCTCCGAGGTCAGCCCAGCGCCCCGGGGCTGGGGTCACGTCTGCGACTCCCTCGGGCCCATGACACCCGGCAGACCACTCACCAGCGCAGGGCGGTCTTGATGGGCGTGGTGAGGCACGACGTGAACAGGTCGGCCGGCAGGTCGGGGATCATGGGCAGCAGCTCGCTGGCCTCGCAGGCCGCCAGCTGGATGCAGTTCTTCATGGAGGGCGGCAGCGGCACCTGCGCGAGGGGGTGGTTCGGGTTGATGGCGGCACCTGCAGGGGAACAGGAAGCAGAGCGTGACCGCCGAGCGCGGGCCCTGAGTACGGGGGCCGCGCTGCCCGCACGGTCCGCGGGGGGACCCGGCCCAGGTCACCGAGGCCGCACCGCGAGCCCTGGCCGCGGCCGGTTTCTCGGCCCCTCCGACGCCCGTCACACTCGTGTTCATGCACCTCCCACCAGGTTTATTTTAAAATTCAGTCTTTGATCCATCTTAGCCTAGTGGCCGGGGCTGACGGTTGGGGTACAGAGCTGGAAAACACCGCCACCTCTGAGGTCCGAGGGACTGAGGACAAGGGCCGCCGAGCCCGGTGCGGGGGGTGGGGGTGGGGGGCCGCTTCCTCCCCCGGCCCGACCCTGAGCATCCCCCTGTGACCACCAAGAAAGCTGCTTTTGTTTTGCTTTGTTCTGATATAAAATTTCTCCTTGAAGCAGGGACAGTAACACCCATGGGCATCTCCTCCAGTGACATCTGGGTAGCGAACGGCACCACACCGAGGCCTAGCAGGAGGCCCCGGGCCAATCGCCGCGTCCTGTGAGGCTGCGAGCCGACAGTCCCTAGCAAACGTGTGTGTAGGGCCCTGGCACCCCAGACGCAGGCGCAGCTTCAACCAGACGCCTCCACTGCCTGGGTGTCACGTGGCTGCGTCAGGGCATGACACGCGTCCGCGGTGCTCTGAGGCCTGGCTGCGAAGCAACAGGAGGCGGGGCGGGCCCCGCCGGGGCATCCCCGGTCAGCTCCCTGCGTAACGTCTCGCGACATTTAAGTAACTGCGAACGTGAAAACCACCCAGACACCACTGACCACACAGCCCAGGCCCCGGTCACCACGTCCGGCGTCCCTCCCGTGCCCGTAAGGGGCCCCGGGCCACGCAGCGCACCGTGGGCGGGGCCGGCACAGGAGGCTCTGGCTCCCGCTTCGCAGACGAAGCTGGCGGCTCCTCCACCCTAGAGCTCCTGCCGGGCTCCACGGGGACACGGCCCTGGGCCGTCACAGAAGCCAAGGAGCCCGCCTCCAGGCCTCCGACCTCCCTGCCGCCTCAGTGGTGCTGGGCCCCCACGCACTGCTAATGCGGATTCACCATCAGGTTTCGCTGAGGATCTGGGTCCAGGTGTGTGAGAAAGCGTGGTCGGCCCTGTTTATTCCCTCTTGTGCTATGTCCGTTTTGGCGTGCGGGTAAGCACGACCTCAGAAAATAAAGTGGGAAGGGCCCCCCGCCCATTTTCTGGGCAACATTGTATGAAATTGGCATTAACTCTTCTTGGAGTGTTTGGTAGAATTTTCCAGCGAAACTATCTGGACCTGAAGATGCCCATTTCAGGCACTTTCACACAAACTCAAGTTCTTCAGGACTGTTCACATGACCTGGCTGACCTTGGCCAAATACGGGAGTTTCCGGTTGGAGAGGGATTGGTGCATTTCTTCGAAGTTGTGGGACTCGTGAGCGTGAAGTTGTTCATCGTACCCCCTTGCTATTCTAACGGCTCCTGCTGCTTCCGCGTTAGTTAGCCTCGCTGCAGACGGACCCATGTTATTGGTTACTTCTGAGAATCAGCCTTTGCTTCCACCGACTTCTCTCTGCTCTTCTGCTCTCGATCCCGACCGTCTCTGTTCTTTCTCCTGGTTGCTTTGGGTTTGCTTCACTTGCCCTTTCCAGCTTTTGGGAGTAATGCTGTGATCCGAACATGTGTGTCCCCCAAAATCACACATGCTGACATCCTGAGCCCCTGAGGTGGTGGTGCTGGGAGGGAGGCCCCTGGGGTGGGCAGGCCATGGGCGGAGCCCTCCTGATGAGACCAGCACTGACAGAGGATGCCCACGAGCCCCCAGCAGCCCCTGTAGCCACGCGAGCCCCTGGTGAGGCCAGACGGCCATCGGGGGGCAGGGGGGTTCTCGCCCGGCCTGTGCTGTTTCATTACGGCTGCTCAGAGGGACCAGGACAGGCAGGAGCTTGTCACTGACACGACGCTCTTCCTGTTTCCCAGCGTAAGCACTCAGAGCTGCAGGCCCCTTTCAATCGCTTTAGCTGCGTGTTATCAGTATGGACATGTCGTGTTCCTCTTTAATTCAGCTCGATGTATTTTTCATTTCCCTTGAGACTTCTGTCCATTTTTCCTGAGCTTTCCTGTTGTCTGTTACGCCTTCTGGTTGATTCCACTACAGCCCAAGGCCAGTCTGTCTGGTTTCAGTCACTTGTAATTTGCAGTTTGCTTCAGGGGCCAGCATGTATCTTGGTGACTGCCCCGTGGACACCAGACACAGGGCGTGTGCAGCCACAGGGCGAGTGCTCAGTAAGCGTCAAGCAGGTCCTCGCTGCTCACGCTCCACAGAGAGGACCGGACAGAGAGGACTGTCTCATCTTCAGAAAGACTCGGATTAAAGAACACGCCACGGTAATCCCTTCCTTCCCGGCCCGTAGCCGCCTGGCCCCTCCCGCTGCCAAGCCGCACTGGCCGGTGTCACGAAAGCCACTGTCCCGCCTGTCCCTACCCTCGGGCGGGCTGGCGGAGGCCCCTGCCCTTCCCAGCACGGCCCTGTGTTTGGTCAGTTTGGAGCAGCGGCTTCCCGAGCTGCTGCCAGGCGCTCCGCTGCCTTGTGCCACCAGAGTTTTCGTGAGGGAACATCTGTCCTCTAGCCTCAGCTTGGCGGAGGCCAAAGTCTCTCAACCTTGGGGGACCGTCCTGTGACAGCGAGCAGGGCCAAGGAGAGGGTCACCCTGCACCACACCCCACGGCGGTGGCCATGACCTGTGCCCAGAATATTAAGCAATTTCTGGCATATTTTTAAAGACATGGAATAAAAAAAGGAATTAAACTCTAAGACTTTGAAGAAGCCCCCAGTTTTACGATGGCTGCAAATAGGTGTCTCATATTCCTGAACTTGGGTTAATAATTTTTTCTTTGTTTCTTTTTACATTTCATACAAATCAATCGAAGAGCAAACGTGTTCAGTAAATCGCAGGTACATCTAAAGACGACGCGGGAAGGTAGCTTACTCAGATGCGCGTTTATTAATCAGACCAAATCTGTACATGTTTTCTGAGCATCGCCCCCGATGAGGCCTCCCTGACCGGCTTCCACGGCGGATTCACGAGCGCGGATGACACCGGAAGAAGAGGCATCATGTGACAGGACGTGACCAGGTGGGACGTGAGCGCGTAAAAAGTGCCCGCCGAGGTCGTGGAGGGTTCCAGGCTCGGGGGGCGTTTCTGGACCATCTCAGTTACACCCGGGAGCTGAGTGGATGGTGACCGCTTGTCTGAGAGCGAGGCCCCGGCCCGAGGGGACCGCGCTGCTGGGAGCCGGTCTCACAGCGCCGCTGCCCGTGCTGCTCCGGGGGCGCCGAGCTCAGCACGGGCACTGAGCACGGGGACACGGTCCCTAAGGAAGGGCGTTACTGCCACCAGCAGCAGCAGCAGCAGCTCGCTGGCCTCCAGGGAAGGGGAAGGCGTGCCTGGGCCTCCTGGGAGGGAAGGGCGGGGACCGCCCGGGCCGCTGGGGACAGAGCCAATGGGAAAACCTTAACAACACAGTTTCTCAGCCTCTGCTTAAGACTCTGCTTCCTTTCCGGAGACGGACCAAAGTCGTTGCGAAAAACCTTTGAATCCTGTGTCTCTCTCTCCGACTCTCAACATGAGTCTGCACTAGGAGCATAAAAGCTCCTCCCGTGGCTTTTAGCTGAAGGTCGGTGGTCCTGCCCCTTAGACCCGGCCACGGCGAGGCCGGGGAGCGGACTCCCCGAGCGGCTGCTCCCCGCTAAGAGCAATAACGTTAGAGAAAACGGCCTGAAATCCCATGCCCGACCCAGCAGTGCTGCACGTGGCTGGACCGAGGCACTCCACACACCGGTCTGGCTGACACTCGTCACATGACCCGTGTGGTCCTCCTGCCACCGCCCCAGCTACAGGTGGGTGGCCACGTGGCCTGACGCTGGCCCACTGGACGTGAGGCGAGCCTGCTCCTGCATCCCGGGAAGACCCAGACGGCCAGCACTGCCCGCCCATCCTCGTCCTGCCTCTGGGACAGTGAGGCGCCTGGAGCTGGGGCGGGCACCGAGCGGCTAAGGACACTGAGGGTCGGGGGTCCCCAAGGGCACCGCCGAAAAAGCCCACCATCTGCCTCAAAGACCTTGGCAACAGACAAGCCGTTGTTTGTTTAAAAAGCAACAGTCTTCATTACTTACAGCGGAAAGCCCTCCAAATGCAAACACTCCGGGCCTGAGAAAAGCGACTCCTGTCCATCCTTTCCTGAGGCTGGGACTTGGGGGTCTGCCTGGCAGAATGAAGGAGGAAGCCAGAGGGGGCGCAGGTGGGTCTGGAAACGTGGGTGTGTCCAGGAGAGCAGGACAGGGCCGCCCGGGACAGCACGGAACAGCCGTCTCGCAGGGCAGCGGCAGCCGGGGCGGGGGGCTCAGGGCTCGGGCACGCTGAGAGTCGATGCCGTCCCCCCACACTCGGAAACGGGGGGGGAACGTTAAAGATCGAGTTCAAGAAGACAGGAAGTCTCCAGGAAAGCACAGAGACGAACAGAGCTGTTATGTGGACGGAAATGGCAGCGGCCTACTCGGCCATCGGCGAGCGAGACCGACCGGTTGTCATCGAGGTTCAGGCCTTGTCGTTTCTCAGAAGCGCCCCACGCACGAGGCACGGGGCTCGGTTCTGCAGACGGGCCACGAGCGGCAGGGCAGGCACGGCCGGTGAGGGGACCAGAGGGAAACCGAGCCCAGGGAAGCTGGGAGCCTGGAAACCAAGCCAGCGCCGCGTACCGATGAAGCCAGAACTAAAAACGGGCGGGATTACTGAAAACTGCGATGAAGAAAATCCGAGCAGGGACGAGAGCGAGTGGCCATGTTGCGGGGGAGGGGTGGCTGTGACCTGCCCTCTTCGGTCGCCCTTGAGAGGTCACCCTTTGACACCAACAACACACTCAATTTAAAACAACCAGGCAGCGCGCGCCCCTTGCTGTCAGAGGCCCAACCGCTTTCTCCAACTCCTTAAACGGGACGTGCGAAGGGCAGCCCTGGGTGGCCTGGGCGTCAGCAGGAAGCCCACAGATGGCCTGAGCTCGTGAGCCAAGCCGGACCAGTGTAAGCACGTCACTCACGCTTACAGAAACCAGAACCGCTCACTGGAGGCGCTGGGGCAGAACCCCTGCGGAGCGGGTGGGCGGGGACGCCCTGTGCCATTCACTAAGAGCCCGCTCACCACTGGACTTTTAGAATCATGGCACATGCTCATTTGATAAAAATAAAAACATTTCTTTTAAAAAGAACACCGAAAGCAGAGGGATTTGAAGACTTCCCTTAATTTTCAAATTATCAAGCGCCATGTGCAGAGGATGGCTGAGTGACAGGCGAATCCCAGCCACGACGAAGGGTCCTCCATGCGTGACAGGCCACGCTGCCTCCCCTGCAGGCGCCTGCTCCTCCACCTGCAGGACCGCTCCGAGACCAGCGTCCACGGGGGGAACACCTGGGCCACACACACCCCGCACCCTGGGCGCCTGAGGACGTGGATGCTGACGGTCGTCTCTTAAAACGGACGTCGCTCCTAGCCCCGGTGAGGTCCATTACCTGGATGCTTCTTGGTCCAAGTAACCATTTTCCTGCATTATATTCAATCATTTCTTTGCCCTTTATTTTTCAAACCCTGGTGCAAACAATTCAACTGTCAACTTCTGTCAGCTCACATGTTATCACCTACTCAACAGAAGTGTTAAAGCATGTTGTAAATTTACAAAGAATCTGGCCACTGTAGAAAGGAAAATTTTTTTCAAAAGTAAACCTAAGAGGCCACAAAGGACTGCTGTATCCACGCAGATAATAAAAGAACCAACGTGAGCAGTAAGATATTAGCTGGGAGCCAATTTTATCATTTTTCTTTCCGCTGTTTATGCAAGAAAACTGAACAACAGCCAATGATAGTAAGTGTGACGGAAAAACGCAAGACTATCTCCACTGTAATTTTAAAAAAATGATAAAGGCAGAGCTAATTATAAGACAGATGGTATAACTTTGCATTGCCATCTATTTAACCCTTCAGATCGCATATTTTTCATTTGATCTCTTTCTTGTCGCACTCTGTGAAATGAACAGCTTCTCGGGCTGATTAATCCTTGGCAACGTGGCGAGAGCACATGCCATGCTGAAGGCGCAGACACTCGATGAGCTGAGAAGTAACAGCCGGCCTCGCGCACAGACAGAAACGCCACCTGCTGCCGGAAGCGGGGCCGAGGGGCCGCCTCTAAGGTGTCTTCCTTAAGTAAGGCTGGTGTTCTGGTCTTCCCCACACACCCAGAACTCATAAATCGGGTGTAAAAATCCAGCAGGATTCTTTGGCGTTTTTATTTACACATTAGAAATGTAAAAAAAAAAAAAAAAAATTCTTTTGCAACATTTATTATTTGATGCGAGAAAAGCAAATTACCTCTTGGTGCTTCGAGTTTCTTAGTGCTCATTAGATAACCTATCCCTTGGGCAAACGTACATGAAATGCCTGAAAGCAAGGTATAAATTTGACGATGCAAAACTCGATCTTCCCTTTCTCTTATTACAGAATGCGAAAACAGTGATGATAATAACTCGCGGCACCTGATTCCATTTCCAGAGCAAAGGGCTCATTTGTCAGTCGCTCCCATGCGACGTCCTGTGGAAGGACTTAGTTTATAAATACACGATGTCACACCGCACGGCGGCAACGCCTGCTGCTGAGATGTGAAGCCCATGCTGACGCGCGAGCCCCAGACGGGCCGGCAGCTGGAGGACGCGTGTGCTCTGGGCCGTTTGCACCCAAGCTGCGGGTACTCGCCCCACGCTCCCGCGCGGCCTGCGGGATGGAGGCCTCGCAACAGGAGCTGCCTCTTCGGCTTCTCTTTAGGATGCACTGTTTATTCAAAGGTCAAATGTGAACTAGAACAACCGAGTAAGAGGCCTCTTCACATCAGAGCACCGCGCTGGTCTCTAGTTCTTGACGCGACGCTAACGATGGCTCTGTTTCAGTCTGTTAGCTTAGTGAGTTTCGTCGTTTTTATTTTGAAACACAAAAGGAAATAAAATTGGGGCAATTACAGAGATGCTAGTGAAACTAAAGACTGTGCCCAGGTATGGGTCCAATTCTCCTAAAATAGTTGTGTCTGCTTCATTTTAACAGGCCACCAGAGCACAAATAGCCTGTTAATGTCGTCAGTTTGTTAACGCTCAGATTGGAAATGACACCGAGTGAAGTGAGGGGAAGGGGCAGCCCACCCGTGTGTCCCGAGGGCCTCTCAGGTCCTCTGCCTGGGCCACCACCGCACCTGACAACGCTCCACCCAGAGAAGCCAGGGGGGCACGAAGCACGGCCCAGTGGGCACTGGGGAGCCTCACCTCCAGCTCCTGCTCCCTCTGCAGGGCGAACTGCTTGAAGGACTTGACGATGAGGCCGGCGTTGGAGCAGTCGTAGACGAATATCGACGGGCTGCCCATCCACGTCTGCAGGTCGTAGACAGACAGAGGGATGTACTGGGTGTAGTTCTGGAAGACAAGACAGTGCGCTGCTTACTCCTGGGCCCCGGGAGGGTGCGGCGGGAGCCTGGCTGCGGTGCACTCGCTGTCCTGACCACCACCCGCCCACGTGCCGCCTGCCCCGGATGGCCAACCCCGGAGGGCTGTCCCAGTTCGGTGCCCAGCCACACAGCTGCTCTCTGCTTGTCACCCTGGCCAGCGGCTCACTCGCTGCCTCCTGGAGCAGCTGCTGCAGGCTGTCCCTGCCGCGAGCCACCGTGGGGCCTCCCGTCCCTGCAACCAAAGCACGGCTCTCCCCACCAACGCAAGGGACGTGCGGCTCCCGGCTGGCTCTGGAACCCCCCGGGGTCACGCAAGGACACGCATCCCGCTCGCGGAGGAGCTCCGAAGAGCGCCTGCACGTCCCCTGGACCCTCCCCCGCGGACACCCAGAGCACGTCACTAGAAACCCCCACGCGCGCACAGGGCGCAGCGCCCTGGCCGTAGCCCCTTCTCGAGTCACAGAACAGCGACCTGCGGACACGAGCGTGCTGCGGCGTGCGTCCGTCCGTCCCGACGCCCTGCGCGTCAGGGCCGCGTCAGGGCCGCGCCACTCGGCGGTTCTGGCCAGGGGGAGGGCGGGCGCCCCTCGTGTCCCAGGGAGCCTGCCGACGCTTGCCCACAGGTGACGTTTCTAAGCGATTCCGCACAGAAAGCACCGCTTCCTCACCCTCCGCGAGCACCGACAGGTGGAGCTGGCAGAGGCCGACTGTCCCTCCCAGCGAAGGGGGCTGTCCCGGCTGCCGACAGGGCCGTCTGCAAGGCAACGGCGGAAAGGGCCAGACGACGGAGGCCCGAACCAGCCCGCGGACGTCTGTCGTCAGGGCCCCGGGTGGCAGAGGCCTCCGCACGCACGGCGACGTGCCAGGGGGAGTCGCCCCCACTCGGGATAAGGGCGTGCGGGCGACAAGGGGTGTGTGGGGCCTGTGGCCCTCGCCCCGAGCTGTGCCATTTCCTGCTGCTGCACCGCCCTTGCTGGGTGGCCGGTCACCACTGCGCGTGCAAGAGGATACGTGCGGAGGTGTGCTCCGGATAGAGCCAGCGCAGCATTCTAAAGATGTCGTCTCTTCTGCGGTGAAGCTACAAGGCCAGCACGAGCCCATCACGACCCCACCAGGGCCCAGTGGAGTCTGGCCAGCTGGTCTACAGTTAGTGCCGCGGAGGAAGGCTCCAGAATAGCAAAGAAAATAATTTTTTAATAAAGAAAAACAAGGGAGGCCTCGCACTACCTGTGTTAAGTGTACGGCAAATCCACAGTAATTACGGGATGGAACAAGGGAGGGTGACAACTCAACAGAAAAGTCCATAAATCGACCCACGTGTGTAATTGTAATGAAAGTGACATTTTAATCAGTGAAAAGAGAATGAACGATTCAGTGAGTGACATTATAACACTGAACCACTCCTCGTTGCTATCTGAGACCTGCACACAAAAAAACCAGGATAGATTTTTAAAGCTAAATATAAAAGAATAAAAGATTTATTTATTGTGGTGTAAGAAAGGTCTTAAACAAGTCCCGAAACCTGGAAGCCTTAATGCTGTAATAGCATAAAAATGATGTAATTTGGATAAAAACACATACCACTGACAAGCAATTTAAGAATAAAGTCAGTATGACATACATGACCGGGGCGGGGTGGGGTGTGTGTGTGTGTGTGTGTGTGTGTGTGTGTGTCTGTGTGTGTGTCTGTGCGTGTGTAAACTGCTGCTTCAGATCAACAAAACACAAAATAACAAGAAACAAACAAGATACAAAGAGGCAATTCACAGAAGTGAAGGATGGATGATCACGAAATGAGTTCCACAGTCTCCATCGATCACGGAAATACAAATTACAATGAGAATCATCCATCCACCTACCCACCCACCCACCTACCCACCTTCATCCGGCAACCTGGAAAGAAATATAAAAGATGAGTAATCCATGTCGGCAAGGATCTGTTCAGGGAGGAGGGGGCTGGGCCACCCTTGGAGGGACGTGAACTAAGGAAGCTTCTCTGGAAGGCAACCTGCCATACTTATAAACACTAAATGTCCATCCCACAGACGTGCTCAGGTTGGTACCCGGAGATGCACGTGCGGGGACGTGTGACTCGCAGGAAGCTGCATGCCATCTCCACGCCCCTGCGGGAGAGACGGCCAGTCTCACATCCTCCTCACCGTCAGTGAGTCGTAGGCAGCACGTGCCCCAGCTTCTCTGCACCTAAGTCTGATCTTGCTGCTCAATTCTGTCCAGGGGGGCAGAGTCAGAGGCAGAGCTGCCCTGGGCTCATGCCTTCCACCTTTCCTTCCCCCTGGAGGAATGTGGACATGGCAGGCCGCCTTCGACCTCACGGAGGACAGGAGCAGAGGGGCAGCAGACCTGTGCCACGGCAGGGGCCTGGGCCCACGTGCACTGACACAGCCCGTCCTGGGTCCTCGCATACCCAACATAAGGGACTCATCAAGCAAAGTGGGAGCCGCGTGCCCGTGTTCGAGGACCCTATGCAGCTGTGAAGAGACAGGCCATTTACGAGCAGTGACAGAGACAGATGCCAGGGGCTGCGATTTTAAAGATGCGAGCCTCAGACCCGCACACGTAACAAGGTCCCATCCTCGGGAAGAGACGGAGACGCTGTGCGTGGGAAGCACCACGTCCCCAGTGCCACTGTTCCCCCTGGAACAAGGACCTGCGGAGCGGGGACAGCGCTGACCACGCTCCGGCCACCACGTCCTCTGCGTGACTGTCAGGGGAGGCGGATGCTGCCACCTGCTCTGCCTTCTAGGCACAGGGCCCAAGGCCTCACCAGGAGCAAAGCAGCAAGAAATAAAATTTATTTTAATATTGTGGGTTCTGAGGTCTTGTCTTTTGAGCTGAATGTGATTCTTTTTATTTCCTGAGAATCAAAAGCTACTGTTTAAATTTCTGATACAGAAATTTAATGACGGTGAGTCATTAAAATAATGACGCAGTGATTCCAGCGGACACTAGGGACAATTTGCTCCCTCCTCTGCGTGCCCCTGGCCCCACAGACCGCCGGTCCACGGGGCCCAGAGCCTTCCCCACTTTAATGTGCATCCTGGGGCAGCGAGGCAGAGTCCTCCACTTTCCAAACTGGTCTCTGGCTCTGTGGCTTCTGGGCGGGGGAAGGTGGGGCCTGCACCGGACAGCATCCCTGGGGGTCCTCCACTGCAGGGAGGGGCATGGCGGGCCACAGGGAGGGTGGCAGCCTCCGAGGGCCCCGCCAGAGGCAAGCTTCCGTGGTGCTGCTCCGACCACCATGCCACGCAGGGCACTGGCGGCCACCTGCTGGGCAAGGTGGCCGTCCTGGACTCCACCTGACATTGTGTGCTACCCTTGGCCTCTGCCCATCACCTGCTGGTAGCCCGACCCCCACCCAGCTGTGATTTCAAGGTCTCTGGGCAGTACTTGGGGGGCCTCGGGGGAACCCTCAGCGGGGACGCGCCTGTGACAAGGGACGCCCTCACCCGGAACGTCGGGCGGGAACGGCCGGCTCAGTGGGGCCACAACACCTGGGAGTCTGAGTCTCTTGGGAGCGCAGCGTGGCGTCTAATCAACCCTGCGGAGGAAGACGGCCGCGGCACGCGGCACGCGGCTCGCCACCTCCGCCCGCATCGGGGCTGCGCACCTGCACCGGGCAGCCCCACGGCGACACCCCAGGTGTGGGGCAAGCCGGCCTGCGGGGGCCGCGTGGTGACAGGGCCCCGTGCGAGCGTCTCCTGGCGCCCCCACCCCAGCCACCTGCCTCTGCCGGGGGTGGGGGGGGCGGGGGAGGTTCCGTGGCCGGGCGCTCGGGGCCCCCGCCCAGCCCCGCGCAGGGCGCCCTCATGGAAACAGCCCTCCTTTCTCTCGAAGGTCCATCGTCAAGGCCAGGTTTTCATTTCAAAGAAACAGAAATAGGTTTCAGATCATTTATTCATTACAATCCACTTTATCTGTCAGGGCATGTTAGACATTTAACAACAAAAACAGGTCACTGGCTTCATCGGGCTGTCCCTGGCAGGGTTGACGGAGGCAGCCGAACACCAGGACCCGGCGGGGAGCAGAGGGCACCCCGTCTGGCGTCTGCCCGTGGGAACACGAACCCGGCGGGCCCCCAACTTCGGCCGTGTGGCGGTGGCCCCTGCTCAGCGCCTTCCCGCAAAGCGCCTGCGGGACCCGGCTTCCTCCCCGCACAGGCGGGACGTGCAGGGAGCCGTGGAAACGTCTGCGCATGCGCGGGAGGCCCGCCTCCCTTCCGCGGGCTGTTCCTGCACACGCCCATGGGGGCAGGAGGCCATGGCCCCGCTTGGGGTCCTCAGGTGCCCTCAGGTGTCAGGAGCAGTGTTTGTCAGCCACATGTGGACGCCAACACGTCACCGCAAGCTTGTGGTCCTTTAAAATCATTAAAGCTGAAGGTTTAATGGTATGTCCTCTCCTTTCCGTTATCAGTCAATTATTTACTCTGTGAACAATTCTAAGTAAATGGTATTAAGTTATGAAATTTGCTTTAAATTGTCACCTTCTTTTAACTAATTTACATCTTTATTATAAAAGTCAGTTGTTTTTTTTTTCAAACTGGACAGCTGAGAGTGAACGGTAAAGTCCTCGCTGACCTCTGCTCGGGCCGCTGACCTGTCCCTGGCTAGCGGTGCCCTCCGCTCTTTCCTTTGTGTCCTTTCACAAACTTCACGTATAAATGAACGTTTCAGGAAGGATGCACAATTTTAAGTACAGTGGGGCTGTTTTCTACAGTGTTCTGCAACCTCCTTCTGAACTTGATTAACTTGAACACCATCTGTATTGTTGATTCTTTTAACTTGCGGCTTCTCAAGCTGCTCTGCCGCGAAGATCTGTCCAGCGCCATGGCGGCCACTCGGCTCCTTTCCGGCCGCGTTGTAGACGGCGTTGCACTAGCAGCCCGGATGCTGATCTCTGCACACCCTCGAGTGTAGCTGCGAACCTGATTCCTCGAAGCCGCCTCACAGGGTCAAGGCCACGTGCCCCGCACGGGTCATGGCTGCTCCTGTTGCTGCGTTCACCTAAGGTTTGAGACAGCAGGTTTTTGCTCCGTTTCCTCTGAGAGTGAAAACAGTTTCGCTGCGTTGTCCCTTAGTATACGGGTTGAACCCATGCACACTCTTCCTGGCTTCTCGCATTTCTCGTCTTCAGAATCCCACTCACAGGCTCTGCCCGTCACTGTTTTGTGCTGTTCTTGCTGAAGATTTTTGATTTATAACAGTTTGGAAAGGAAATTAGCTTTTATCTGCCCCCATGCATTGCAAATATTTCCCCGTTTGTTACCTTAACTTTATTTATGCCTTTTTTTGCAAGATGGGCATTTAAATTTTTTATGTAATCAAATTTATCAGTATTTCCACATAAATTTTTGTGACATGCTTAGAAAGGTTTCATTACGCAAAATTTATTTATTAAATGCCCAAGAATTCTTCCAAAGTTTTGTTATTATTTTTCACTATTAAACATTTCACATACAAAAAAATATACATCGACCACCGCTGCCCTGTGTCGGGCGAGCAAAAGACAACATACTGACCGGAGCTGCCCTTGCCGCGGCTCCGCGCTCCCTCCCCTTTCCTCCAGCAGTAACTGCTGGCCGGGGCTTGGGTCCACTCCCCCGGAACGTCTGTGGCCTTTGCCATGTGGACGTGTGGTCTTTATGAGCATTAAGGGATCTCGTGCAGCCCTTAAACTTCCATGAATGGCGCTGCTCTGCGCATCCTCTGCGGTTTGCTATTCCCACCCCACATTGTGTCTGAGGACGAGCCATCCTGATTCACGTGGCTGTGATTCATTCCTTTTCCCCACTGAATGGGTTTTATGAAATACCGACCAACCTGGGATTCACTTTGGTGTTTAAGATATGAATTGTCTGTGTGCAGTTATTACCTGTGACTCATTCCTCCAATAAGTAACGTGTCTATGATGATCCGGCTGCCGAAACGCATGAAGCAAGAAATGACATCTACGTCTGATGCTGATGGCTCAGGAGTTAGGTGTTCAAACCTATTTTTGTTACATATTTCTTTTCGTTTTAAATTTATATTTAATTATGTTTATTTTATTGTATATTACCACAAAAGTGTATACTGACCGCTGCTTGACTGATTACTCCGTGTGCAACTAGAAGCAGATATTAGCAGACAGCAGGCGGCTGGGACGTCCAAGCCCTTCGTCTGCTTCATTGAGAGGAAGTGCTCCCTGCGAGGCGTCACACGGCCTTGAGGGAGTGGAGTGGCCTGTGTGGCTGTCACGCTGGTGGAAGGATCTCGGATGTGCTTAATTCACGGTGTGAGTTTGTGTGTGGTGTGTGAGCGAGTGTGCGTGCACGAGTGTGTGTGCAACACACACGTGTGCGTCATGAACCCCTATTCACTGTTAGCAGCAGAAAACTATGACTGTGTTCGAGGGCTCTGTCACGCACGACCCCTCCCCAGCCTTCCCCCCTGAAACCAGGGTCATTCGTTTCGTGCTGTTACCCCCTCGCTTCTAAAAAATAATTTCAACTCATGCTTGCGTCTCCCTAAAAAGCACGCTGCTTAGTTATGCTTATTTTTGAGTTTCACAAAAACGATACCAAACGTAATGCAGCCAAGTCTTTAAGTTCAGGTCCTATGCTTCTACACACGCCCCACCCGCTGGGCTGCTTTAGCTAAGCCCTGCCGGGTTAACCTTCCACTTGGGGACGCTCCAAACGCACCGAGCCCTCCTCCCGTCACAGCCCTACTGTGAAAAAATGCTTCTGTGAACATTTCTGTATAAAAACTTCTGCGTCAAAGAAGAGACAGAGAAAAGAAAGACAGGACTGAAAGAAGTGCGCGTGGTCGGCCACAGCGCTGGAGACCCTGGTGGCCACGGCCACGCGGGGCAGAGGGTCTCTGACGTGGCTGTCACTGCCATCAGGTGAGTCAGACCCTGGCTCACACTTCCTGGGAGCCAGGTGATTTGCCTCATGAAAAGGGCCCTGTAGATCAAGGACTCGTTTGCTCTCTGTCTGTGGGGCAGCAGAGAGCAGGGACCGAGATTCTGTTCCAGAGATGAAAACATGTCGCCTAGAACAAAGGGGTGCAGCCCCCGGAGGATTCAGTCAGCACGCCACTTTGACACCAAGGAGAAGCATTAGCATCTACGGAGCTTTTTGAAAACATCCAAACTGTGCGTTTTTAAGAAAAATGAATCCTTTTTTGTTGCAGCTAGCAGTAACGATTTCCAAGACGAACTGTGCAGTTTCAGCCTTACGAACGCTGCACACACACGGCAGCCTTGGCTGTGAGTCAGACGCGGAGCGGTGAGCGTGGTGACTGGCACGGTGTCTGCAGCCCGCGGCCCGTGCGCGTTGGCGTCTGCGGCCTCGTTCGCGTTCGCGTCCGCGTCCGCGTCCGCTGTCCGCGCCCGTGCGCGTCCGCGTCCACCGCACGCCGCCCGCCTTCCGTGCGTGGGTGGCGGGGGCGCGCCTGGTCCACGGAGGCCTCTGTGCAGCAGCGCTGCTCTTCTGTCCTACGCCTTTTTTGGGGTCACTTTATCAAAATGTTAAGGAATTCAAAATGTTTGCAAACAAAACGGTTTCATTAAACACGTCGCAGACGCCCCCTGTCTCCACGCCGGGTGGACCGTCACGGGCTGGGCCACTGCCCCGGAGCCTGCGGCAGAAGCGCCGACTCGGGCGCGCCTTATGCTCCTGAGAGAAATCATGCGACACGCTGAGGCGTCTGCCCCTGGGAGTCATGCGGCCCATGGGACTCCGGACAGCAGGCCGCCGCTCCCCTCTGCTGCCTAATTATGGTTCGGGGGACTGGCTGGAAACTGGGCCAGTACCCAGTCACCAGTCAGAGCCAGCAGGGCGGGCGGAAGGTCGGGGAGGAAGGCACGGCCCGCCGCATCGGTGCAGAGCCCAAGGAACACAGGCCGCGGCCGCAGGCGGCCGCGCACTGCCCGCAGGGCTGCGGCAGAGCCCCAGGCGGGTGTCCTCTGCCCCGCATCCTGGCCTAGCGCCTTTGTGTCTCCTGCGTCCCCATCGGACAGGAAGCGCGCGCACTCCGTGCTGGGCACAAAGGCGCACTTTGCATTCAAAGACGCGTGGAGGATGGACGCAGAAAGGCGATTCCTGCAAATCCCAGACGTAGAAGAGAGTGACGTGGCCCTCTTACTAGTCAGACAAGGAGTGTGCCAGAGACGAAGGGGACATTCCCGACGACAAGCGGGGCAGGTCGTGGGAAGATACCGAGTGTCCCAAATGGGCATGCTCTCGCTGCCGGAGGTCAAACGCACCGAGTGAGACCGCCAGAGCCAACCCCGCAGCCCGGCGCGCGACTCCAGTCACCTCTTGTCAGTAACTGGGAGGGTAAGACTGATAGTTAAAGTTGATAGATAAAAACCTTATTAAAAAGACAACTCCAGGCACAGTAATTATATCTTTTCTAGTTAAAAACACACCGGTGTTAATGCAAAAGCCAGGATGGCACTAATGCCATCTGCTGCTCTGACGTATGTGACGTAAACACCCTGCGGCCACGGCAGGCCACACCCTCTGGTGCGGGACGCTTCCCGGGTCAGCCACCTGCCGGGTCATAAAACTGTTTCGACAAAGTCTGAAGTGTCGAAACCATACAGAGTGTATCCTCTGACTACTGAATTTGAATTATAGGAAATATGGAAAATCTTCAAATATTTGGAAGTTAAAAAATATATGTGTCAAAAAAGATGTCACAAAGGAAAATAAAAATTATTCAAACTGAACAGTGGAAATATGACTTGTCAACATTTCACTAAAGCGGTGCTTACATGAAAATGTACAGCCTCTAATCCCTACAGAAAAAGGAAGAAAGCTTTAAAACTAAAACCCAAATTTCTACCTTAAGAAGCTAGAAAATAATGAGCAAACTGAACTCAAAGTAAATAAAAGGAAATAATGAAGAGCACAGACCGGTGAGAGAGAGAGAGAGAGAGAGAGAGAGCAAGAGAGAGCGAGCGAGCACGGCCAGCAGAGGAAATGAACGTGGCTAAAATGTGTTTTTGGAAGGTCAGTAAAAATTGATAAGTCTCTAGCGGGACAGAACACAAATAAAGGAGAAGACACATTAATCAATATTTAGGAATGAAAGCGCAGCAATCACCACATATCCCAAAGACACTGAAAAGGAAATATTAATAAATTTATACCAATACATTTAACAGGTTAAATTAGATGGAAAACGCTTTAAAACATACAACTTCCCTAAACGACTTAAAATGAAATCGAAACTCCGAACAGCCCTGTATCACTCACGGTCAGAAGCCGTCCAGAGAGCAGGCCAGGCTCTCAGCCCTGGGGCCAGCGCCCTGTCCTTTGCTGGTCGCTCTACTTCCAGCTCCCAGACGCCTGTCTGCCACCCCAGCAGGTGCTCAATAAACGCCGGCTCACGCACGCGTGGGCATTTTTTAAACATCATTCGATGAGCAAAATGTTCCCCTATGGCTGTATGTAAAACAGAACTCGTTCCCTCCACTCCGCTCTTCAGTCCTCAGGTGTGGTTTACTTATCTCCACGACGACCCCTTCTGTCGGCATGTTTGCAGTCAGGAGGGCTCTCGCTCCCCCCACACGTCTGTCTCTCCTCTCTCTCTCTCTCTCTCTTTCTCCTGTGTCTCTCTGTGTCTCTCTGTGTCTCAGTCTCTCTCTGTCTCCATCACAATGTGAGCTCCGCCACAGCGAGGTCTTGGTTTGTTTTATGGACTGTTATATCATGGGCTCTAAAACTGGGCATCTTGGAACCCATTAGGCCGTCAGTCAGTGTTTCTTAAATCCTGTAGCTAAGGTCCTAAAATTAGTTTACCCCTTCATAGACTTATTTTACTTTTGACCTGGTATATCACCAGAAAAGGGCCAGGATGAGTCCAGATAACTAATATTATAGTAATAACATGTAATCCTGTTGCTAAGCTTTTTCTACCTTAAAAGCTATTCCACCTATTAAAATTAAGCAAGTGTCATCAAGCTAGGCCATATTCTAGGCCATAAAACATACCTTACCAAATTTAAAAGAACAGAAATCATGTAGTGTCTGCTCTCAAACCACAATGGAATGAAACCAGAAATCGTTTACAGAAAGACACCTGGAAAAAACCCAAAACCTGGAGATTAAACAACACACCTCAAAATAACACATGGGTCAAAGAAAAAAATCTCAAGATAAACTTAGAAATATTTTGAATTAAATAAAATGAAAGCACAACTCATCAAAATGTGTGGGATGCAGCAAAAGCAATACCCAGAGGGAAATTTATAGTATTGAAACATGTATTAGGAAAAAAATCTAAATCATTACTCTGAGTTTCCATTTTAGGAAACGATAAAGAGTAAATTCAAAGCAAGCAGAGGAAAAGGAATAATAAGAATTAGAGCGGAAATCAGTGGCACTAAAACAGGCAAGTGGTGGAGAAAAATCAACGACACCGAAAGCTGGTGCTCTGAAAAGGTCAGTAAGGTCGACAAGCCTCCAGCCGGGCTAAGCAAAAAAAGGGGCGAGACACACAGCACTGGAATCGGAGAGGAAGAGCCCGCTGTGACAGCGCCCGCGGACACGGAGAGCGTCATGAAGGAGCACTACGACGGGGCTGCGCTCCTGGATCTGATGACCTACGTGAGACAGACCCACTCCCGGAAAGCACGACCTGCAGAAACTTACGAAGAACAGACAGACCAGTGGAAGAGGCCTACGCTGATCAGAGAAATTCAGTCGATAATTAAGCTCGCAAAGCATGAGGCCCAGAAGGGTTCACTGGTGCATTCTACCAAACATTTAAGGACAAATTATACCAATTCTCTATACTCTCTTTCAGAGGATAGACGTGGAGGAAATATATCTTAACTCATTCTCTGAGGCCAGAATTACCCAATTAAGAAAGCTACAGACCATTATCTCTCAAAAACATATAGTTGCGAAAATCCTCAGCAAAATGTTAGCAAATCAAATCCAATAATGTATAGAAAGAATTATACCCACAACCAAATAGAATCATCCCAGGTATGCAAGACTGGTTCAGCATTCAAAATATCAATTAAGCCAACACATAAACAGACTAAAAAGGAAAAAAAAATCACATTGTCATATTAATAGACAAAGAAAAAACACTTAACAAAATCTACACCTACTAATGGTAAAAACTGTCAGTAAACTAGGAACAAAGAGAAAGTCCTCAGCTTGATAAAGAATACCTACAGAAGCCTATGGCTAAAGCCGTACTTAAGGGTTCAAGTTCCCACTAAGACCAGGTTCAAGTTCAGGTCGTCTCCTCTCACCCCTTTCAACACCACTGTGCTGGCTAATGCCACGCAACCAGAAAGGGAAATGAAAGGCACAGAGATTGGGAAGGAAGGACTGTTCACAGGCGACGGTCGTCTCTTAGCGAACCCCAAAGCATCAACAAAACCCCTGGAATCAACGAGGATACAAGGTTAATACACAGAACCAACTGTTCTGCCACATACCAGCCATGAACAAGTGGAATGTGAAATTAAAGACATACTACCATTTGTACTACCCCCAAATGAAACGCTCAGGTATAAATCTAACAAGATACGTACAAGGCCTATGCAGGAAATGACAGAACTCTGATGAATGAAAGCAAAGAAGAACTGAATAAGGTTTCTGTGAACCAAATGTGTTTCTGGCCCGGAATTTGAAATTCTGACGGTCGATGTTTAATTTGTTCTCCACAAACCCAAATGCATTAGGACTGAAAAGGGACAGCGGCCAGCTACTGGGTGGAACATTTTGGAATCATTCCTATTTCAGTGATAAAGCTGAAAAACAATCAGGCACAGGAGTCCTTTCTGCTGCAAAACGCGGGCGGGCGCTCACCTTGTTGAAGACCCAGATCTCCCCGTTGACGGTGGGCCGGGGCACCCCGTGGCCGTTGTAGTGGAAGAGGACCCGCTCCTCCTTGGCATTCCGGCGCAGCGAAGTGCACAGCTTCTTCACTTCGTCCACGGTCGGGTCGAGGCTCTGCTTGTACCGGGCCTGTGGCGGGAGAACAAGGTTCAGAGCCTGGTGCTGGGCTTGCGGGGACGCCTGGCCCACGTGTGCATTCGTCCTCAACACTGCGTCCGCCTTCCCCAGCTGCGTGACCCGAGACAAGCGACCCCAAGTCTCGTCGTCTATGAAACTGGGATGAGAATGACTACTTCACGTGGTGGTCGGGAAAAATCCCTCACTCAGCAAGCACTGTTTAAGAAGCCCTGTGAAGACCCCACGAGATCAAGGGCGGCCTGCCGCATGCCGCACGAGGGACACGGGCTGCGCCTGCACGAAAGAGCTCTCGGAGGCCCCGCGTCCTTCCGAAAACACACCCAGGAAGGTGGAAGAGACAATCTGCTAAGAAAGGAAGAGCCGTTAAAAACAAAGACGACAGAAAGGAAACGAGGGGGCCCGTGTCCGTGTCGCGTCTGCCCCGTGGCTCCCCTCCTGCCACTCCCACCCGCCTGGGCCCGGCCAAGGAATGTGAAGGACCCGCTGAACCAGCAGGGCCTAAAAGTGATGCACACACATCAACAGTCTTTTCACATGCAAACACAAACGGGCACAGCGTGACTGCACGGATCTCCCACCTGCAGAGCCACGAAGGTAAAAGCGAGCCATGAACTCGAGCAGCGTGCACGAGTCCTGGCCAAGGGAGCTTCGCCCGCTTGGATGGCCCGGCGGCAGGCCTGGGCCCTGGGCACCTGGGCACCGTCCGCTGCAGGCAGGACGCCCGTGCGCCCCAGGCTGACGGGCGAGTGCGACGCATCCCCGCACGACAGCACGCTGTGCTGCGGAGCCAGGCAGGTGCCACGTTAGTTCACGAGGGAAATAAACAAGCCGGAGCAGCCAGGAGAACCCTGAGGAGGGGAAACCAGGAGGAGGCCTGGCCCCCGCACGCCGAGCCTCCTCCAGGGGCCAAGCACGTTTTCTGGCCCCCGGGTGACCAGTGGCTCACGGTCGCAATGTCATGGGCACTGACTCCATTGCACTGAGAGCCGTGCGGACTGCAGGACAGCAGTGGGGGGGGCGCGTGCAGACGGCGCGTCCAGGATGCGGAAGGTGGCGATGTCCGTGCGCCCGTCAGCGGTGTCCCTACTTCACGTTCACTTCTCCTTGTTTGGTTCAAAGACCTGTTAATGGTACATTCCCAACCTAGACGGACCAGGCGGAGGTGCACCCGCACGGGTGTCGCGAAGGAGCTAGCGAGCGGCGGCACGGAAGCCACGCCAGGAAGTCGACGGAGACGCCCACGTGCCCCGCCCACCACACGCAGCAGAAACACATCCTTTAAACATGCAGCGTGTCCACCAGGAGGTTTGCCTCTAGGTGGGGACTGTGTTCTGATTTTTAAAAATGATGTATGTGTTTAAAAACAATGTTTATCTTTGTTTTTAAAAAGGAAAGTGAAACCAATAAGCCCCGTGCTGCGAGGCCCCTGCGGAGGACGCCGGTGGGCAGGAGGCGTGAGCAGCGAGAAGTGGCACCTGGGGGACACGGCTCCCTCAGGGGGCCGGGCGCCCAGCTTGGCCTCGCACGGCCTCCGACTCGGTGTGTGCCCGTCTGCACGGGCTGCGCTGTGACGTCCACAGCTGCCGAGGGACTGCCCCCTGCACTGGCGTTGGCTACAATAACAGTAATGAAACAAATCAAAACGCCGTATCCCGTCCACGGGAAATCGTGCTTCTGGGCAGGTGCTTAGATGTCCGTCATCGCTTCTCTCTACGTTGGTACTTGGAATTCTGCATAGGAAAGTTACGAAAACAACACAGAAAAACTGGAAAACTACCTGGGTGTGTACTGGGCGAGACAGAAACAAGTCGTCACGCTGCAATTGCCTGTACTCTGGCTAGTTGCAGAATATGAGATGAGGGTGCTTGATAAATGACAACCCAGTTCTGGGGGCACAGAAGGGAACATCTCACTAAGGCGCTGTGACATTGGACGCACGCCCTCCACACCCACGCACTGTGAAACTACAACTCGGGCTTCTCCGGTGACTGATGAGAGGAACTTTCTCTTAACAGAATCCTGGTGGCAGAAGGGAGGCCGAGTCACATGCCATCTCCCTCTAATCTTTAACGATGGATCCAGGTACCACACAGGAGACAACCCGCCAATGTGGCCGTCCTAAAGGAGGCGGCCCACCGGCTACAAGACTCTGTACCCCCGACGCCCCTCCCGTCAGGCTGAACCTGGCCACGCCTCTAGATTCGTCAACATGCTGGGGGGGTCCCGGGCGGAGGCGAGGGGGGTGGCATCGGGAGGTGACTGGCGAAGTCCAGACCATGCCCCGGCCTCTTCAACCAGCAGGCAGCAGGAAGGGACGCAGACTGGCAGACGGTGGGCTCGGGCGGAACGCCGATGTTTGGGTTAATTCCGGAAATCTGAAGGGTACATGGGCCCGTCACGTGCATTCCCCTTGAAGCATCCCGATTCGAGGCACAAGCTCTGAGTGTATTTTTTAAAGTCGTAATTATCTCTAGAAATACACCGAAATATTTACGGATGAAATTATATGATGTCTGGAATTTGCTTCAAAAAAGCCAGGGGAGTGGGTGGGAGAGGGGAGTGGGCGGAGGCACCGAAGAAAGAAGCCGGGAACAAGCTGATAACTACTGAACACAGATGACGGGTACATGTGAAAATTTTCCATAATAAAAAGTTTAAAGATTAACAAATGAATAAGCCGCAAAAACAAACAGGGAGCCAAATAAGCAGACGGCATTTCGAACCATCTCCGTGATGAACAGGAAGTCCTGTGGCGTCGTTTTCACACGGAACTTGACCATAAAGTCGAAACCGGCTACTTCTGATCCTAAGCTGTCCACAGGCCGCGTTTCCCGAAGCATGGCCAGATGTTCCCTGATGTCCACACGGGTAAAAATCTCATGTGTTCTCAGCACAGGTAAGCGATACGTACCAATAATCTGAACACACCTGGAAAAAGTATGTTTCCTAAATGTAATGCAGATGCTTATCTGTCTCTGAAAACCTCCCAAGTCTTAGACGCAAAAAGAAAGCTATCACGATGGTGGAGATACAGTCAGCTTATCCTGGACGAGGAAATTCGTCTCCGATTTGGAGTCAGACTTTTCACTGTGGGTCATGGTGCCGACGTCACCCGGCTAACTTGATGACAGCTGTAACGTGCAGCCGCCCTACAACTGGGTCATCTCTGTAGTTTACAAAGCACTCGGCTGCGTCATCTCCCCTGAGAACTGACAGCACTGCCCGAGGCTGGGCCTGGCCGGAGGGCTGCGCTGTGGGCTGCTTGGCGAGGGGCGGACCTGCCTGGGAGGACATGACCCACCGCGGGCCCACTGTCCCCCGCTCCAGGCCACCAGGCAGTCCTGGACCTGCGAGGACGTAAAGGGTCTGCCGTGCAGACCGGGAGGGGCTGCAGCTCCTCCCAGCACTCACTGCCCGGGCGCAGGGCCAGCAGGGACCCTGCACGCCGCCTCTGTGCACGGGAGCGGCGGGAATGCTACCAGCCTCGGGAGGGAACCCTGCTCACTTAAGAAAGGCCGTGTGTAAATAAAGACCGCAAGACCTGAAATAACCTCACAAATGTTTGAAAACACTCGAAGCAACACTTTTGGGTTAGGTCACATCCAAAACCGATGTGCCGCTTTCGAGCACTTCAGTGATCTGCAATCCCCCAGCCCCGCAGCAGGCCAGCGCCAGCTGGCAGGAGAGGCCACCGCAGGGCAGTCCCGCCCACCCAGGGGCCCGCTCGCCCCCAGGGCCCGGGGCTGGGGGAGGGGGCTCGGCTTCAGCGCCATGTCGGTGCCCGCTGCTGACCCCCGTCTTGAACACCTGGACTCGCGCACGCGGGCCGGCCCCAGCTACGCACACGTGTGAGTGCGTGAACCCTGTCGGCTGCGCGTGTCAGTAACATCCTAAACACCTGCAGCTTCCGTAAAGGCGACACTCTCACACGCAGGGTCCGCGACCTGGAGGGTGACGGAGCAGGGGGTGCTGCCGTCGGGCTGGACCCGGCGCCCGCTGCGCCGAAGCAGCGTTTCCTGAGCTGGCGCTGGGAGCCCAGGTGCGGGGCTGCGTGCGGGGCTGGAGCCGGTGGCACAGGCGGCGAAGCCGCGGGCAGTGCCCTGGCGCCAGTCGGCCACCTCCAAGAGGGTCACAGGCACACCCGGCAGCCGCTGTGCTGGCCGCTGGGTGGGGTGGGCAGTAGGTGGCACAAACGTGCCCCCCCTGGCTGCCGGAACCCCCTGCCGGGCGCAGACAGGACACTGCAGCTGCCCTCACGGGGAGGGTGCCAAGCAGCGAAAGCGGGCAGCGTGGCCTCGACGCACAGACCTGTCCTTCCCTTCTGCTGAAGCCGCCATGACTCCGTGGCTGGGCGACTCCGCACGTGCAGAGCTGGCAAGTGTCGCTGGGGGCACAGTCGTGGTCGGCCACCGTGCCGGCTCCAGAGGGCACTGTCAGTGGCGCCCTCTGGTGGTGGAAGGCCCTGGACAGACTCCCTGCCCTGCTGCTGACGAGGGCACAGGAGGGCCAGCGGCTCCGGCTGGGACCGGCGGCCAGCGGTGCGAGCTACGTGACATTACCCTTCCCGGCCTCCACTTGTGGGGCTCCCGCTGCAATGAATCTCAGCTGAGATTAAAACCAATCACATTTAGGGTCCCAGGTAGGACGGCCGAAGTGGGAAGGCAGGCTTGTCCGGCTGGGGGGCTCTCCCCTTACCCTCACACGTCGGGTTCTGTGCAGGCCGGACAAGCCCCTCCTCAGGGCAGGACGGCACTGCAGACAGGTGGACAGGTGGCCTTGTCCATGGGAATAGTCCTGGCGCCCTCCTTGGACACTGCGCCCCCTGGAGTCCGAACGGCGAGGCGGTTCCGGGGAGCAGAGTTCTCTTCTCTGTGGCTGACGGTGGGCAAGCGCGGCGGCGACCCTGCTCGGGGACAGCGCGCTGGGCAGGGAGGCGCGGGCCTCGGCGTCCCCGCCTGTAAGCTGGAGTGCTGACCGTGCCTCTCCCCGGCTGCCACGAGGAGGACGCGCGTTTGGGCCGGCGACCAGGCTCTGCGCACGAGCCGCCACCCCAGCTCTCCCCGGAGACTCCGCAGCTCCGACAGCAGCGCCTGGAGGTCTGAAGCCCTCTGCGGAACCCCGGCACCGCCCTCTCGGCACCCACCTCAGAGCCACACTGCCATCTCAGAGGAGCACTGGACCGGAGAAAGCCTCCACGAGGACAGACATGTGACCTCCCACTGTGCTCCCCAGGACAATGGCTGACTTCTCCGCCCCTCGGAGTGGAAGCGAGTGGCAGTCAGGGCAGCGGGGGACTGAGAAGGGAGCGGTCACCATCCATGACGTTAAACAATGGACATAAAAGATGCCCTATGAGGAAAATGGGCCAAAAGACAGAACAGACAATTCACAGGAAAGACACGGCACGGGCCCTTCAATACACTACAAGGTTCACCTTTACTCAGAGTAAGAACACAGGTAAACCACCCCAAACAGGACAGCGCCTCTGGCCGCCAGCCTGCACAGGTGGGCACACACGGAGGAGCAGCACCAGGCACCGTGTCATCAGATGCTCTCACGTGTTAAATGGCACATACCCCAGGTAAGAAATCTGACACGGACCCCAGAACTGTGTGCATTTTTGAACCAGTGATACTATTGCTATGAATTTACCTTAAAGTACACCCTTAGCAAGACGAACACAGTGGAGACCTGGCAGACACCAGCTTAACGACATGACCAAGCGTCACTATAGCAGGACGAAAGGACAGCAAGCGCCCCGTCAGTGCCGGTGAGGGTGACAAGGGCCTCTGGCCTGTCACAGCCTCCTCCTAAGGGAACAAGGGAAACGCCAGCAGGGGCGGCAGGGTGAGCACGTCCGGGCTGTGACAGGCCAGAGCCCGAGGACAGCAATGGCAGCGGGAGGCCGCGCATGAGTCGGGTGAGCCCAGCCCCGTGGGGAGTCAGGACGCAAAGAAACAGCTGGCAGAGTCTGATTACGGAGCAGCTCAGAGCCTGGAACTGAGTCAACGAGCCCCTCCTGAGTGTGGCAAACGTACCTGTTATGTAAGAGAAAGTCTTTGCTCCCGAAAACGACACACTGAAGTATTATGGGTAAAGGGACAAGATGTTTGCAAATTATTTTTGAATAGTTCCAAAAAAAGTTAATGTATGTATGCACGTGCGAGCACGGGTCCACGTGACAGCAGAGTACCGATCTCGTGCGCTCCATGGGGACTGCCGGCGGGGCCCGGCCCCGCCCCACGAGCAGACGGGACAGGGCAGGTGTGCAGCCATGCTTCCTGTACAATACTTGGGCCGACTATGGAACAATGGCATGTAAGCAGCACACCCCCCTCCAAGTGCCTGCCCCACCCTGGTCCGGCTGTCTTTCAGGCACAGAAGCTTCTAGGACATCCGCACCTGCTGGGCCGGTCACCCTGGTGTTCTCACTTCTCAGTGTTTCCCTGGCTGGCTGTCCTGTTTGTTGTCCCGCGTAGACGTTAACATTTACTTGCGTAACTCCATGTGTTGAAAGGTACTGGTGTTTTTACTGGGATTGCATGAAATGCACTAATGAACTTGGTTGGGAGACCAGCGCCTCTGTAAAGCCACGCCTTGCTCACCATGAACAGGGAGTCGGCTTCCATGGCTTTTGGGAGCAAGTACGTTCAAGTTTACTCAGGTTCCACTCTTTGTTGTGAAGTTCATTTCCATGGCTGGGCTGCGATGCAGAAACAGCCACAGGCACATCTAAATGCATGGCTGTAGCCGAGTTCCAATGAAACTTTATTCGCAAGAAGACAACAGGCCCATTGTTCAGTGTCCTTGCCTTTCTGAACATTTTGCTTGTTGGGTGCTGACAGGATATGTTGGGTGATCTCGTTTTACTTACAGGACCTGAAATCTTCCCCTTTCGCTTCTTTTCCCTGGTCGGTGACCTGATGCCACGTCTATCACCTCAGTCTTCTGCAGACAATGGCCTGTGCTTCTAGTCTCACCCTGTGACCTGCGCTCTGCTCTCCCTGGTCACCTTCTCGGTGTCCTCAGACCGAAGTGGCCTTAGTCTTCCTGGCAGTGGTTTCAGACCAGCCTCGGGCCCTGTCACCAGCTCCTTCTCCGCTCCTGGCAGCTGTTCCCAGTGTGCCGTGGCAGACTCGCAGGGGCGGGAGTGGGAGTGGGAGCGGATAATAGAGAGAACGTGTTGAGGTTGGTCTGTCCTTACTTTCACGTTTAAAAGTATGATGTCTTAGGCTGAGCACATGGTTTTCATATAGTTTAACTTCCCCCTACTTGTTTTCTGTATTGCTTTGGAGGAAATATTTCTGAGATACCACCACTGTTATCAGCCGCCTAGAAGTTGCCATTCCTTGTTTTCTTGAAGCCAAGACACCAGTGAACAATACTGATGTCAAAGCGACATCAACATGATAATAATAATGACTCTTTATTTACATGTAGTCCATCCTGTGCGGTAACCATGACATCTGCGGGAGAACAAAGGAGCAGGCGTGTTTGCTAGTGTCTCGTGTTATTATTTTTCAAGGTGGCAAGGATCACGTGCCACATTTAGGGGTCACAGTACTGTTCTGGGTTACACCTTCTTTATCGCACTTCAGAAACAGAAAAGTTAGGATAGTTTGTAAAGCATAGGATTTGCACTTAGAAATGTAAAAGGCAAACATTAAAATGACAATAAAGAATGAAAGAAAGGGATGTATTTATCGCTTGGCATGGGAAAACGCTTCCTTTCTCACCACAGTGAGCAGCTCCCACATGTGAGCAAGCGGAGGGAGAGCATCGCGCACGCGCAGCCCTCACTCCCGAGACGCACGTGCCAGGCCCACCGACGCCAGCTCTGTCTCAGGAGGCTGCGCCCGAGCCTGTCTCTGTCATCTCCTGCTGCCCCACCTGCCCCGAAGCTCCTGTGACCCGAGGGATGCCCGGACACCGGCTGCCTCTCAGGGAACGTAGAGCAGTTGGTTTCTCTCTTTTGGCGCTGTTTCCACCATTTCGGTCAAAGCCGGAGATGACTTTACCTCCACACTGACTCACTTCCCTCAGAAACGTTTGGGTTTAAGCAAATTCCCGGCACTAGTCACCTTGATGTAACCACTTATCTACCGGAACTCTCCGGGGTAATAAAGCAAAGACATTACAGGTTTGCACAGACCCTCCAAACTTCTTTGCTCTCACCAGCACAAGGCTCCCTGACCTGTAAATTTCCAGAACAGTTTCAACTCTAGGTGAACTTAATACTATCCACTGACTGTGCACAGCAGTTCATCACCGGAAACGTCTGTACTCGGTATTAGGAGCTCAGCTAGCTTTGTATTTCTTTCAGAACTGTCAGGCTGTGCCACTCACACTCTGTGATTTAGTGCAATTCATGTTCTCAAAAATGCTTCATCATACCACCCAGTTTTAAGATTAGGCCTGGGGCTGTTACACCCTTGGCGAAACGAGCAAGGAAATTGCATCTGCAGCGATAACAGGTCACAGGTGACGGAACATCAGCACTGTGGTGACTGGGGTTCCTCTTGTGCCACGAAGAGAAAATGCTGGGGTGGGGGACGTGCACAGGCAGGGACACTTCTTAGCGACAGTGAAGACTGCTGAGAGCACACCCTGCACCCGGGCACCATGAACAAGGAAAGCAGCTTTTTGATGAGCGGCAGCCACCAGGCCCTGTGCCGCAGGGGGACGGGGTGAGGTGTGGTGTGTGCAGCCACAAGTGGCTTGAGGGCCCAAGGCCCAGGGGAGGGTCCAAGAAAGGTGTCCCTCCAGAAGAGGGGGCCAGCAGACGCCCACGCAGAGGAAGGTCCAACCAAAAGCGAGAGCACACCACCAGGGAGAGTCGTGTCTCTAACCCCTGTAAGAAGCAGAGAGAGAGCCTGGTCTTGACATGGATTTGCAAAGGCATCTGGGTGGGACACAGAAACCTCAGGACAGGACTTTAAATCACCCTGTCTGGCTAAGTGGTTGACGGAAACACACCTAAACAATTTCTGGGGAAAAAAAATTCATCTCAAGCTTCAAAGATTTCACACTGTTAAACTTCAAAGGAAAACAACTCCCTGCTAATATTTTAAGAGTGCATTAGGACACAGGCATCATGACAGAAAGCCAACCGAAACAGTGGCTGAATCAGAAGATATACAGACTTCAGATATCAAAATAAGTGGCCGTAAGATAACTTTATTTAATATCTTTTAAGAAAGAGAATTGAAAATATGAGACCAGAATCAGCAGATAAGAAAAATAACGACAGATTTGTAAAAAAAAAAAAAAAAGAAAGAAAAGAAAAGAAAAGAAAAAGAAAAAAGAAAAAAAAATTAATGTCCTAGGAGGAGAACTTGAAATAAAAATGAAAAGGCTTCATAACAGTTTGGACATAGCTAAACAAAGGATGTTTGAACTGGAAGACAGAGCTGAAGAAATTAGAATATAACCACAGAGGTGGAATCATAAAACACATGAGAAAGAGGTTAATAGGAAAAGTTTGAAGAACACGGTGAGAAGGTGCAACATAGTTTTGATAAGATTCAAACAGAATTGGGAATGGGGTACAGCAATATTTGAACAGATAATGGCTGCGAAATTACCAGAACTTATGAAAGATGCCAATACCTGAATTTCTGAATCTCACTGAATCTCAAGCAGAATAAACAGAAATTTACATTGTACACATTTTAATAGATATGCAGAGCCCTGAGCAAAGAGAAGCTCTCAAAAGCAGACGGGAGGAAAGACAAACCATCGTAAAGGAGAAGCATCTGGGTCAATGGCTGACTTCTCCAAAGTGATACTAGAAGCCAAAAGACGTGGAATTACAGCTTTGACGTGCTGAGAGAAAATAAATGTCACACAACTCTATGCCAAGTAAAAATAAACCTTTTCTAGAGCAAGAGTAAGATAAACATATTGAGATGGCAGAAACTGAGAAAGCTCATCCCAAAAAGAGATGAGACAAAGAAATTCTAAAGGATAAGCTTCAGACAGGAAAATGGTTACAATGAAAGGTCTGAGATGCGAAGGAATTGGGAAATACCGGTGAAAAAGTAAACAACTACATAAAAGGATAATAATATGATTCCAGCTCTATCCCCTGAGAAAGCCTAGAAATGTCTGACACAGGCACAGGGGACAAGCCCTAACTCTCAGACTGCAGTCCTGAAACACAGTTTCTCACGAAAGGAAACAAAAATGCACGGGGAAATGGCTTCCTCTAGGTCCGCGGCAGGAAATGCACAAGGTGAGCCCAAACCACCCTGTCGTGCCAGATAGCAAGGAAGCCACATGGGGACAAGAGGGACAAGGACATGGTGAAAGGACCTGGGAGCCAACCAGAAGAGGCCCCACTAACTAAAAATGGGACAATTTGAGCTTCAATAGGAATCAAAATCGCCATGAATTAAAACCCGTCCAATATGTTTAAATCCCTAAGTTCATAAAGTCATAATAAAATGCGCCTTCCTGTCTTCCTGTCCTGTGCAGTCCGTCCCACAATGCCCCTCGGCCACATGACTTCCTTTGACCAGCAGGCCACTTGCAAGTGTGATGCAAACAGAAGTGTGACAAGCACGTGCACATGGGAGCTTGTCCTCTGAGAACACTCCCTCCTCAATCCCCAAGCCACGTGGGGAAACAAAAAAAGGTCAGCTCCCTGCCTAAAGAACACCTGGAACCTGGAGAGGGTGAGAGGCATGGCCAGCCCACAGCCAGCCCACAACGTGCCGGCCACCTTGCTGATGCTGAAGCAGGGACACGTAGGTGATGGCGCCTTGACTTTCCAGCCACAGGCAAGCCTCCAGACGATTGGACCACTGGACCGCCTTTATGACGGCGGGAGAAACCAGCAGGGACCTGCCGAGTGGGCGTGGCCACGCCGTGCACTGGGAGCCAATCAGCGCCTGCTGCCTTCATTACACGCACTGGGAGCCAATCAGCGCCTGCTGCCTTCATTACACGCACTGGGAGCCAATCAGCGCCTGCTGCCTTCATTACACGCACTGGGAGCCAATCAGCGCCTGCTGCTTTCAGCGGCCAGGCGCTGGGGCAACGGGAACAAAGGCCTGTGGAACTCATCGCCCAGAGGAAAAACTGGGGTTCCTCTCAGCGTTTCCGTGGAGCCAAATGGTCGGCACAGCATTCCACTCGTGGCACCTGCAGCCTCCCGGGGAAGAAGGCGGGCTGTCCGCGTTCCGCGCTTACGCCTGGACGCGACCGACCGCAGAGCATCGCCGGGGTGGCCTGCGCGGTCCCTGGAGGCTGTCTGTCTTCCACAGTCGTTAGCAACGCTGAGCAGCTGCCCGCGTTCACCGTAAATCACGTGGATAAACTAGAAACCATGCGCATGTGAAGAGGAAATGGAAGAACAGTAAATCTAAAACCATGTTCTTGGTAAATTATATCATTTTCGAGATTTAAATCACAAAATGAGTCCGAGAGCCGTGAGTACACATGCAGCTGCGAAGCGACCAGGAAGAGGCCTGACAACGCCAACACCAAAGACGCAAACCCGGCGACATAAGTTTGAAAATTAACGTAAAGCTTAAAAAAGGCGCCCAGGGCAGAAGCAGGGCTTCACCCTCACCGGCGAGCGCCGGGCACGCGCACGGTCGGTGTGTGCTGACCCGCACCCTCGGCAGCGCAGCGGGCTGGGCCCGCCGGCGCCCCACCCGTGGGTGACGCACCGCACTGGCCAGAGGCCGGCACCGCGACAGGAACTTCCGGCCGTGCCCATCCGTGGGGCCGCGGCCCCGTGCGCCGTCGGTCGCTGACTGAAACGCCACCGTGACGCACGGCTCTACTGAGCTAACACTTCACACGTGCGTTTTACGCACATTATGTCATTCAGTGTTTGCGGCAACCCGTGGGGGGACGCTGTCGTTACCCTCATTTCCAGGTGTGTCAAACGAGGTACAGTGAGGAAGAGCCCCACGCAGGATCCTGCTGCCAGTGGACGCAGCCAGCCCACACCCCAGTGCCCGGATGAAGGCGGGGAGTCCCGCTCTGGGGAAACCGGCAGCCAGGCTGCCAGTTGGAGAAAGCCCAACCCCACACACCGCATCTAGGAGCGTGCTGCTAGCCTCCCGGAAAGAAGCCCTCTCAGCAGTGCCAGAGGATAGATGGAGCCCAGACTCAGGTGACCTCCCAAGTCTGCAACGTAACACAAGTGGCCTACAGTGGGGACCTACGTCAGAAACAGTGAAAGTCACCACCCCCCCGCCCCCCAGCATGGCACCAGTTCCCACGTCCCTGGAACCAGTCAAGCCTCCTGTGTCTCGCCACGTGGCAACTGCCCTCCCACAGCCTCTGGCTGGCCCGAACTCAGAGCACAGCTGATCACTGCGAGCGCCCCATGCGCCTGTCCCCATTCATTCCCACACGCTCAGTGCACACCGGTCACACCTGAGACGCTCTGCAGCAGGACCGACTGGAGACTGGCAAATACTCCCAAGCAGGAGCATTCTCCTGGCATGGAGGCAGGTTTCAGCTAAGCATCATGGGAACGGCGCTTGTGCCAGAAATTGCAAGTTTTCTCCAGTAACGGCTCCACCCTTCTCCCGAATAACAGAACCCCTACTTTTTATGTTGGCCCAGGGCCACCCAGACAGTATTCCCAGGGTCCCCATGAAAGTGCTAAGTGGAACTTCTAAGAAACATCCTTAAAGAGAGAGGCCTTCCCCCTCTTCCTGCAGGGCGAAAGTGCACACATAATGGCTGGAGCTCCTGCAGTCATTCTGAGTAGTGACCACAAGACCAGAATTCTTGCTGGAAGTTGGGCTCTGATGTTACAGAGCGTGCAGCGGCCCTAAGGACTTCTGGATAATCTTCTGTGAGCGAGCTCCGATTTCATTTACACTGCTGTTATTTCTCCCTCTGTAATTCTCAGCCAACCCGACCCTGACAGAGTGAGCACAGGGAGATGGTAATGCAGCCACAGGACTAGCTCGAAATGGTCCCAGCCTGTTTCTAACAAGACACTGAGCTGCTTTTCAGCAACAAGAGGCCAAGCCTGTAAGCCACGCGGCCGCGAGGGGACAGCGAGGAGGGTGCCTTCAGGGCCACCACTCTTCCCCTCCAGTGTCTGAACCTGAGCCAACCACCCAGGCCAGGAAATGTCTGCTGAAATCCGCATTCTGTGACGTCGGCCTTTGCTTCAGAGATCAGTCCATCTACTATATTTTTAATAGAAGCAATGGGTTCAACGTACAATGGAAGTAGTGATTGGAACTTAGCCAAGGGAGTACACTGCTTCCGCAGCTGCCGTGACAGCCAGCTGCAGCTGAGTAACCAACAGTGACAATAGCTGCCTCCTTCACAAGTCCTGTGGTCCCGTCTTGTGCATAAGCACTCCATGCACATTATAATTCCCTTCCCCTACTGTTTGCACCTATGTTGAAAGAGAGGAGGTAATTGCACAGCCAAACGGAATGACTAATGACAAAAAAGACAACTAATACGCCGGAAAAGACAACGAAGACTGCAGATGGAGCGCCTGGGAAAGGGTGCTCACTGCTTGGGCGCAGGCGTGCGTCACCAAACCTCGGCACTGCGCAAAGCTGCTTCTCTTACCGTCCCTTTGAGGGTTTTTAAAAATATCCCTTTGTAATTTTAGCAAGCCCCTTCCCTACCCCATTTCCTAAATGCCTTTTCTAGAGGGATCCTACCCTGTCTGCCATCACTACAAACATCGCTGCCTCGCTGCAGCGTCCCACTCAGCACTGCTGACACGGAGGGCAAACAGTGCATCACGCGTCAGGAGGAGAAGGAAGAAACCAGTAATGAGAGAGGACTCTGATTCAGCCCAGACGCCGCAGCAGGCACACACACTCACACACACACATACTCACTCACTCACTCACTCACTCACACATTCATCCCGTAAATGGGATTATCGACAGACACTAGGAGCCTCCTACTGTGCCAAGGGCACACAGGGACTCCGGGGCCAGAAGGGAGGAAGGCCCTTGCCATAGCCAGCGGCTCGCGTGGAGTGCAGAGCCAAGATGGAGCAGACCGGAGAGAACATGGCCTCGCAGGGGACACTAAAGGGAAGGGACAAGGCGGGCAAACGTGAGGCGAGGGGAAGCCCTAGGTGACAGGGCTCTGAAAAGTGGAAGCCAAAGAGCAGGGAAGAAAAGTTCAGGGTGGCCAAGCAGAGGTGGCACATGGGGCCCCGGGCAGGCTGCCCTCCCGCCCACAGCCAGCGCCAACTAGACCTGTCACAGCCGAGCTGACAGGAGGCCTGGTGGCCACACCGAAGAGCTATGCTTAGGAGTAACCAGAAAGGTGTGAGAAGCTGTGGACGGCTGGAGCATCCAGGTTAAAAGTCAAGATGAGGGTTCAGCAAATCCGACGGTGATGAGTGAACACCTACTGTGTGCCAGGCCCATATACAATCAACGCAGACCACTCCCGCCCTCCCAGAGCTCCGTCCGATGGGGAACACCAGACACCAACGTAATAAATATAAAACTACAGGAGCAAAGAGGGGAAGGGCGGGAGCAGTGACCGCAGAGCAGGAAGGCGCGTGCTGCAGAGACGAAGGCCTGGTGGGTGCAAACAGAAGAGGGGGCACAGTGGGGTGAGGGCAGGCCAGGGGGAGGGTCGGGGTTCAGCAGAAACCCACAACCGGAGCACAGTCCCCACAGGACGGCCTCCCCAGTGCCCCCCGGGCTGCAGGACCCTGGGAAGGGCTGGGGAGTGGACCACAGACGGGGTCTCAGGACTGGACGAGCAGCACCAGGACCCAATGGCCTGGCAGCAGCTGAAAAACGCCCAGTGCCTGGGAAAGACCCGGAAGTCACCCTGAGCCAGCACTGGGGCGCCTCGTGCAGGGTCTGCCTCCCTCCACAGGAGCCTGCACAGAGCCCGCCTCGCGAAGTGCCAGGCATGGCCCGAGCTGCAAGGGAGTCGGGAGGCGGCTCGGGGCCACCAAGGCGTGTGAAGCACTGTCAGGACGACCGAACCCTCCCCCTTGCCCGTACCCGACTTGTCCTGCACAGTGCACTGGGCAGGGACTGAAACTGGTGTTGGGCGTGTGTGTTCAGAGCACGTCCACCGTGTTCAAGGCTCTGACGGACATGGAGAGCAGCCGCTGTCCCCAGACGGCAGGACCCACTCTGCCAGAGGGTGCCCAGGCTGCCGCTCTGCCACACGCAACACCAAGACCAGGGGTTAGGAAAACAAATGGCAAGAAATGAAGGATGCCAGGAAGTCAGACGGAAAATAAATATAAAAGTGAGAGGAAGCACCAAACTCTTCGTTTTCTTTCTTTCAAAATAAACAAGGAAAGGTGCTAGAATGTTTACTATAAAGCTATAAAACACACAGGGACACCATTACAGAGCGAGTGGCATGTTCTCACAGCAGAGAACTGCTCATCCACGTGGCCGTGGGAGGGCCCTCTTTTCTGATGCCGTGTCACTGGCTTTTTGTTGTCCACTTGAGAGTCCTTTGTCCAGCAGCATGGAGGGCCAACGGCGGCTCACTCCGTCCAGGGAGAGCCTGCGGGCCCCACGTGCCACAGTGTAAAACCATAAGGAATACAGAGTGGTCAAGGTCCTGGGCAGGGAGCTGAGAGCCACCGTGAGCTCCCCTCAAGCACCTTTGGGCAAAGAGTAAGTCTGCTGTAGGAGCTCAGGTGACAAGCTGGTCCTCAAAGCTTAGAGAAGTAACAAAAATTTACCTCTGCACCTTATAAATGCCAGTGATCGGCAGAAACAGGAGGTGGGGAGGACCTGGGAATTCAAGGGTGCAGCTCAGCAGCCACCCTTCGGCAGAGCTCACCGCTGGTGACACCCCGGAAAGGGCCCGCCCTCCGCCGGCCCTCGGGCACTGCCCTGAGGAAGAGTCCATGAACGGCTCGGCCTTCGGACCCTGAGCTGAGCCCGGGCCCAGCTGAAACACAGAGGCTCCTGACGGCCTTCCGTGGCAGGCGCCGGCACACGGCCTGCCCGGGCTCCAGAGTCCCAGCAGGTCACCGCCCAAGGCATTTACGTCTTTGGAAAACGGTAGATCCTCAAGGACTTTCCTATTAAAATGACCTCACAGAAAGGTTAGCTTGTTCCAGAACATTGGGGCACTGATGGGAATCAAATAAAAAGCTACCAGGCAACTGCTGTTTGCGCGTTCCCACGCTCGCCATCAGGCGCCCACCCGCCGGGCCTGCCAGGTCACCTCTGCGACCCGGCGCCCGAGGCGCAGCCAGCGCAGTGGGTCCTGCCACGGAACCCGAAACAGCATGTGTTTCTCCAACTGGTCAACAATTGTCATCTTGGCCCCGAAAGACCTGGCCAAGCAAAGGGTGGGGCACACAAAGGACAACCATGGAGAGGCGCTCACTGTCCACGCGAGTAGCGGGCCCAGAACTGCCACATCCTCAGAATACGGAAAGAATGACCCAATCTCAGCTGCCAGCTCCGAACATCGCGGTCAAGAGCCCAGAGAAACAAGCTTGAAAACCAGCCTGAGCAGACAAAGGACACGGACCGAGGGACTTCCAGGGGGGCAGGCGGGCCAGTCCTCTCTTGACTCCATCCTCAAGGACGCAAGCAGGCTGGCCTGGGCTGGCTGGCTGCCCGGGACGTCTGTCCCCCGCAGCCCAGGCCGGGCGGGGCCTGTGCCTGGGAAAGGTAAGCAGAGATGGTGATTCCTACCCGTGCAGGTTGCTGGCATAGCCCAAGCCCTCGGCACCTAGCACCCTGACCACATGGAAGGCTCGGGCCCAGCGCCATCGACGGCCCCTCCCGCTTCTCCGAGCACGCGGATGGGGTCGTGGGCGGGCTCTCCAGCCTTCTCGGGGCATGTGGGAGCAGCGTTCGGTCAGGCCACAAAGGGGCCCCCGCGACCTCCGGTCAGAGAGCCCTGTCGCTACTCGTGCACGGGCCCTTGTCCCCACACTCCTCGTGGTCTCTCCCATGCCAGGAATGGCGTGGTGACTCCCACCTGCCCCCACTAGACTCCACGCTCCACGGTGGCAGGAACCATGCTGGGTTTTGCCCAGAGTCTGAGCACAGTGCAACCCCAACAAACACAGGATAGACACCTGAGTCACGGCGGACGCGTGAGCCCATCAGGATCACCGTCCACTGCCCGCAGGGCGTGCGCTGCTGCCAGGAGGGAGCGTCTGAGCTTCACGTCCGCGGCACCGAGCCGAGCGCCTCGCGCACGCAGAGCCGGGTTCCATGCGCTCGCCGTTCCCGCACAGGTCTGATCTGATCTAGGACAAACCCACCTACACTCGCAACGCTGACCCTACGCTCTCTAATTTATCTCGCAGGCCCAGGACCTTGTGCAAGGGCCGCCTCTACCCTCCCCCTCAGGTGCCTCGGGCAGGCCATAGAGAAAGAGGGCACTGAGGCCTCGCACCCACACCAAGGGGAGGGGTGAGTAAGAAAAATAATCTATTTTCACAAGCCAAATTCAGAGAAAGGTAATTTTTTAGGTAATACCAAATGGCAATATTTCAGATTGAAAGAGAGAAAATACAGCTCTTCTCTGGAGAGAACCGCTGAGAACACAGAGCACGTCCTCCTCCCTCTCCACTCCCACAAGCCCCCTGGGGATGGGAGCGGCGTTATGACAGACTCAGAATTCACGGAGACGGGCAGACTGGAAAGGAAGATGATACACGGTCTCGAGGGCTGTGAGACAGCAACACCTCTTCCATGTTTCCTGCAAAGATTTCCCCATAGTTTTTAATACCTTCTACCACTTTTAAGAAACAAATTTCTCAAGGAGGAACAAGAAGGTGGCTAGGACGCCGTGGTCATCATCAGGGCTGCCTCGGCTCTCCTGGGAGGCTGGACCCCGGTATGCGGCAGCCCAGGTGCTCCCCAGGGCCTGGGAGGGTCTGGGGGACAGGCACCGGTCCGAGCCCACACCCCTGTCAACGCTGGCGTGTGTCTCAGAAACGTCCTTTCAAATATTCTAATGGCCCAGGAAAGAGAGGGTAGGAAACGGGGAGAAACAGGTAAAAATACAAAAGGACAGAGGGAAAAATAATCCAGGCAGTCTCCACAGTTCAGGGAAAAAACACAATTTTTGTTCCTTTTGGGGAGTAATAGAGATTAAAATGACATCAATATTCTGGACCTAACATTTATAAAGCATATTTCCGCTTCTAAGGAAAACTCCTGGTTCTTCTGAAGTAAATGAACACTATAAATTTATCTCGGGCGCCTCGGAGTCGGCAGCCGACATCATTACAAACGCTCTGTCTTGCCATCACGGTTCCTGCGAGGCGTGGCCCCTCGCATCTTGCGTCTCGTTAACCAGCCCTCCCTCCCCTCCCCGGCGAAGCCAGGGACGCTGAGCGCTGGCTGCACAGGGCATCTCAGGAGACCAGTGGGGAGGGGACGGAACGGGAGGGGCAGGAGGGGCAGCAGCCTGGGCGGGCCACCCAGCCCCTGAAGCAGCACTGTTCATCACCAGGAGAGAAGGGGGCCGAGCCTCCCGCCGCCTCATCAGAGAGTGGAGCACGCAGGGCACAGGGCGGGCAGCAGCCGCCACCGCGGGGTGAAGGTGCACGTGCTCTGCGGCCAGCAGGTCCTGGCCCAGGACAGCCTGAACGGTCCTAAGTTTTGCACCAGAAGATGTGTCCGGCGGCCCCCCAATGATCACTTGTGCCAGCAAAAACCAAAAAGAGCCAAATTTCCATTCTCCCGATTTTACAGTGGAAACAGGAGAAGCCAGATGGGCCCAGCCAGGGAGGGCGCAAGGTCGAAACCAGGCCAGCCGACCACGGCCTGCAGACGGTCCTGGGCACACACACACACACACACACTCACGCACACGCGGCCCCACTCTGGGACAGCCCCGTCAGGACAGGACTCGCTCTGCCAGACAAGGGGCTGTCGCCAGGGAGAGGCTCAGAAGGTCTTTAAAGCCATGAGTCACCTTCTCCTTACACCCAATCGTGGATAAAAGCAATTGACCTGATCACTTTCTGAGCTGCGCATAATTCACGAGCTTCTCCAATAAACACAGCGGCCTGACTCGCTCCCCACTGCCAGGGCACGTGGACAATAATGCTGGGTCGCCGTGAGAATTCATTCAAGACAACAGCGTCTCCTGGCTCGTTTCTGTTCACGTCTCCAGAGTGTGTGGAGGAAGCTGTAAATAAGATTTCTCTGCACACTGCCGGGCTCTGCGAACAGCAGCAGGTGACTTTCTGTCTGTGTCGATGTGGAGCTGCGCACAGGACACAACAGGAGACGCACGACGGCCCCACGACTGCGACCCCACTCCTCGGTGTTCACCCCAGGGGACTGGAAACTTGTGCCCACACAAGGACGGCCGCACGCACGCTCACAGCAGCGTCACGGACGGCCCCAGACAGCAAACAAGCTGGAGGTGCATGAGGGGAACGGGAGACGGACGCGGGCACCCCGTCCGACTCGCCCCTCGGGGGAACGAGGCCGGCTGCGGAACACGGGGGGCCCTCAGAAGCCCCGCGTCCAGTGAGAAAGGCGGACACGAGTGAGTGCGCGTAGGCCGCGAGCAGGCATGACTGACCGTGCTGACAGGCGCCTGCAGAGAGTGGCCCCTTGGCTGGGGCACCGACCAGAAGGGGCATCACGGGAATTTCAGGTGACCAAATGTTCTACGTCTTCTGTGACAACTGAAATCTACTTATAAAAAAATTTGTGGAAAAGCCTATTAAATAGGGAAGTTCTAAATTTTAAGATTTTAAAAAGACACGAAATACAAAAAAAATTGAAACTAGAATGGACCTTGTGTCGCCTCACACCCATGTCTGACTGGGGACCCCGCAGCCCTGACGTGCGGGGCGCCGGGCCCGAGCTGAGACCACACGACCGCGGCAGAGCCACTGGCTCGGAGCCACCGACACGCACCCCCCACGCCGCTCTCAGGTCCCCCGGAAGACACAGGGCACACAGACGCCGGCGACGGCGGCGCTCAGACCGCTGACGGGAAAGGCCCCTGACCCCCGTGGAGGCGCCCGCACAGCTCGGCGAAGCGCAGAGCGGAGGCGCGTCGCAGCCCCGGCCGTGGGAGCCTGCTGCACCCAAGCCGGCCTGCACTTCAGCGTCGCCCTCTCCGGGTCCCCACGCGACCTGGCGGAGGGCGGGCGTTCGGTGCGTTTGCCGGGAGCCCCGACTCAGCCCCGCGGGACCCGAACGGAGGAGAATCGGCCTCCGAGACACTGGACCGCACGTGCCCTGTCTGCCTCCTGCTGTGGCTCAGAATGCCTCGGCCCTCCTTACCCGTCCAGCTGAGGACCGACACTGCCTCTGAGGACAAGTCCCTTCCAGGGTCCCCAATCTTAACGCACACCACGTCGACCACGCCAGTCCCCAGCTCCAATCAAGTCCAACCGTCTACCCTCTCCAGCCCTGCTCTGGGGCCCGGGGCCCAGGGCTGGCGTGCAGACCTCAGGAAGGGGGAGACAGGTCAGGCAGTGAGGGCTGAAGAGCAGCGGGTGCGGGACGCTGAGACCGCCCGCAGAGGCGAGGCTGGCGGGCAGGACAGGCAGCCCAGGCGGGGCTGGGGTCTGCACGTGGTCCTGTCTGTTTCCAGGGCTTTTAAGCAGAGAATGGACAGGACCAAAGACGCTGGAGGAAGATGGGTCTGCGGCTGGGGGCGGGGCGGGAACACCGCGGCCGCCATGAGGGTAAGGAGCCGGCTGGCGACAGCGCGGGGTAGGGGAGCGGGGGCTGAGGCACTGGCTGGGAACCGGATTGGGGCAACGGGGTGACCTGAATCTCCCTGCAACTGCTACAGGTGTGGCGACTCCGAGCCGGTCATCGCCCAGGACGCACCTGCCTGCCCACGCTGCCCGTGGGGGAAGAGGGGTCAGAACACAGACAGCGGGCAGCAGGCAGTGGCCAGGGCGTGCAAAGGCTTCTGGGAGACCGCGAGGGCTCTGCGTTCCTGAACATGGAGCACCACTCGGTGCCCAACCTGCTCCTCAACCATCTGGCTGCAATTTACATGAAACAGATGCTACATTTTCAGAGACTGTAAGAAGTCAAAGGCCGTAAGATACAACATCACTTCACGTGCCACGAAGGAGGAAAGGCTGCCAGCGACCCTCACATGACACCTTCCCGCAAGTGGACCTGGTATCAGACGCTCAGAGAACCCGCACCTGTGCGCGTCCAGGTGCCCCTGACACGCCGCCCACTGCGTGCAGAGCCACGGAGGCCACGTCTCCCTCGGCATCATGCTGCGAGCCATGAGTGGGGTGCTGTGACATCGCCGTGACAGCCCCTGGGTCCTTCCAGGCCTCGGGCCCTGGTCCTGCCATTGCCATTCCACAGTCAGGACTGGAATTCCCTCTGCAAGTGGCCCTTACGGCTGCTGAGCTGAGACGTGACCGCTGCCTAGCCACGGAGTTGGTCCGCACGCAGGCAACGCCCACTGCGTCGGCAACCCATCAGCACAGTCACATACATCCAACATCAGAGATGCTCGTGTGGAAGAACAGGCGCCTTAGAACTGACAGCTGGATGTTCGAGACAACAGATAACAGGGTGGAAAATTGTCACCAGAGACCAGGACCCAATAAAGAATCAAATGGAAATTACGAGATAAAAAATATATAAAGAAATGAAAAATTTTGTATGTTGGCTAAACAGCGGATTGGGCACCAAAACAAAGGAGGATTTGAGAGCCATGAAATGGGAAACAGCCAAAGAGCACAGAAAGAGAAAAGCCATGAAACGGAAGGTGAGAAGCACATGGACAGCGGAAAAGTCCACCGCGCTCCAGTCAGGGCTGCAGGAGAGAAGAGACAGCGGTGGTAGCGGAAGTGATGCTCAGGAACAACACGAGGACAAGCAGCACCAAAGAGGACAGGCGGGAAGGAAACCACATCTAAACTGCTTCAGTGAAGTGAGAAAAACCAGGAAGACGTTTCCAATCAGCCGGGGGTGGGCGGAGACGCAATCTTAAGACTTGGCCAACTTTTTAACGCAAAGGATTGAAGCCTCACACTTTTAAGCTCCTATAAACTGAAAAAAAAAAAAAAACTTAAAGAAAAAAAATTGCTACAGAATTCTACACCCAGCAAAAATAACCTTCAGAAATGAAATAGAGATAACATTTAAACATTTTCAGATGAACAAAAACTAGCTAAGTTTGTTGCTGGCAGACTCGCACTAAAGGCAACGCTGGGTCAGATTTTCCAGGCGGAAGGGAGTGAGCCTGGGCGGAGGGACGGACAGAGGACAGATGCGGGAAAGGGCAGCGGGCGCCGCCTGGCAAGCAATCGGATGGCTCTGCCTGAATGTGACCGCTGGAAACAGCAGCACTGTCCTGCGGGGGCTTAAAATACACGCGGAACTAAGATCCGTGACAGCGACACCGGTCGGGGGAAGTGGGCGCAGCAGGAGGCGGTGTCGTGTTTTAAGGTTCCTGCACCGTTTGAAAAGGCAGAAACGCTCACTCATGACACATGTGCCCAGCAGCCGAAGCTGATGCAGCACGTACGTCATGCAAGGGGAGACGGGATCACGTTTTAAGCCCACAAAGTACAAAATAAGTCAAGGAAAGGGAAAAAAGAAACAAAGAACAGGTGAGACAAAAAAAAACAAATAGGATGGTAGATTTGAACCCAGAAATGTCAGTAGTTATGTTAAATAAAAACCGAATTAAAAGACCAGGAAGTGCTCCAAGCAGCAGGTGAGCCCGCCCTGGCCACCCGGGCCCTACAGCACGTCCATCCCCCCTACCCGCCTCACCCCCACCCCCCAGCACACCCACCCAGCCGCATCTCCAGGCAAGGTGGGGGGCCAGCCCCAGGCCCCCATCAGCACACAGTATTTGAACCATAAGAGCGTCCTGGGGGTCTGGGCACTCTGTCCCTCTGGTCAGCAAAACCAGAGACCTCACAGACCAGGCCGCGAGCCAAGGAACAGAAAGGTCAGGTCCCGCGATCCGGAAGTGGATTCCCTCCCCTCCCAGGCGGGCGCCCTCGCTGTGGCCCCACGTCCTTCGCAAAGCCGGGCCCGTGCTTCCTGCAGCCCCCTCTGCCGCCAGCGCAGTCTCCGGCGCGGCGCCAGGCCGCCACCCCGCCCCCACCAGGGTCTGCAGGCCAGCCGGAGCCCAAGGTCCCCGTCAACGCCCCTCTGCTCCCTCAACTTTGAAAGTAAAGAATTCACATCCGCGAAACACACAGAAACACATTCAAATTAAAATAAGCAATAGCAAAGCTATGCAAATAAGGGAACTTCGAATTTTCAAAATGACGAAAACACTGAGGAACTGTGAGCCCCATTTCCTAAATCCCGCACGCCCCAGAGATGTGAGACCCCACGCCGCCCAAAGCCCTCGCCTCACGAAGGCGGGCTGACTTTGGTCATGAGCGCAACTTTCTCGTCTCATTAAATCCACGAAAACAAACCCCCCTCAGAACCAGCGCATTTTAAAGCTGAAATGAGTTTTGGAGATTTATCCAAAGTCACAGGGTTAATTCATTTGTGGGGATTAAGCGGTCTCCGGACTCCCAGGAAAATGCTGACACAAGCTGTTCAGAGTCGCCACTAAGCACATTTATGAAAGGCCGGTTTCTGTAAAACAAAGAAATTTCTTGAGGGCCACTGTGCGGCACCGGCCACCCCTCCCGTTCTGAGCGGCCGCCTGCTCTCCCGAGGGCTGTGCTGCTGCTTCCGCCACTTAGGACTCTAGGGAGGGGTGGCGATCGGTTCGGACGTGTCTGCGGAGACGGCCACCTCCCAAGAGGAGGGCCGGGAAGTGAAGCCCACCCCGGTCACCTGCTCTCCTCACCCGAGCACAGTGTCCCCTGCCCACGGGTGCGTCTTTACAAGCGGCCCTGCACGCGGATGACGACGGCAACATCACAGGTGAAACCGCCACCCGCTCCAGCTGGAGGCCAGACCCAGACCCCAAGTCACTGACCAAGGCCACCTGCGGGGTCCACGCTGCCCGCGCATGCCACCCAGGGCCGGGCCACCGTGACGGGTCCCAGTGCCGCTTCGCTGTGCGGTGACGGGCCACTGTCCTCTGGGGAGAAAGCCCTTCGGGGCTGGGCTGTCACGTCCATGTCACCGTCACACGGACCCGGCAGGGTGCTGGGCGTGGCCGATGTGCGGCTTTTCAAGACGTTCACCTTCCGTTCACCCGAAGGCTGCGGTCAGTGCACCTCTCTTCCTTCTACTACGACAATCTGATCTCACCTCTCATCGTCTCTCTCGGGTTAAAATGCCACAAGTTCAGCTTTCTGGTGCTGCGGCTGGGAGACAAAGCGAAGGGGACAGAGCCGCCCCCGCCGGGCCAGCCTGCTCTCGCCAGCACCCCCCGCTCCCCACACTGACCCCTGCGTCAACTCACTGTTCTCCCAGAGCCGGGAACCAGCCGTCCCTGACAGGCTTCAGTGACTCCCACCACGGCTTCCTGTCCACTGGAGGGCGGCAGCCTGCCGGAAGGCGTGCCCCTGGGGCTCACACCAACCTGCAGGGGGCCCCGAACCTCGAGTCACAGGCACAGGAATCAGAGAGAGAGGAGGAAGTGGCAGATTTCACCGCCCGAAGGCCGAAGTCCCAGGCGGCTCCTCATGCCTCGCACACCCATTTCACAGCAAGGTGACACGTGGGAATGAGCACTTTAAATCAGGTGCTCATTACTGAAGTAATAAATAACCACAATTTTTGAATGCAAGGTACACTCTTTTTAGGGTAGAAAGTCAAAGTCGTCTTCTGCAGACGCCCCGAACCCTCCGTGACAAACGCTCTGTGCGTTTCTGGGACGGGCGGTCTGCGCGTCTGCGGGGCTGGGATTAACAGACGCAGCACGGGGCAGACACACAGAGGATGGCGGAGGCGGCCACGGCTCACTCCCCGACCGCGCGCCAGGCTCCCCGGCACGCCGCGCGCTGTCACGGGCCTCCGGGTTCACTCAGGGCGCCGACGCCGCACACGAGACCGGGAGGGCCGGACAGCAGGGCGACAGCACTCAGCCCTCGTCTGCGAGGGGCCACACGCACAGCGCTCTGGCTGCAGAACGCGAGGATGAGAGGCGCTCTCCTCGGGAGGCTCGTTAGGGACGAGTTAGGCCCTGATTTCTCTAAAAACACGATCCTCGAGTGGGTCAGCTCAAGGGCCGGCTGGGAATGCGGGCATCGGGCGGGCAGCTGGACGCTGGGGAGGGGCTGCCCGCAGGCTGCTGGCGCCCTCCCACTGTGCCACTCGGCCTCGTCCCCCCACTGACCCCCATCTGCGTCTGCAAAGCCCAAAGGGGAAACTAGTGGCCCCAAAGCTGCGTCTCTAGGAAGTAGCAGGGCCAGAATTCAGCCATCCCGACCTTTCTGAGGTTCCCAGGCCCTGCCCTCGCTCCCCCACCCACTGTGAGGCCCCCTGCCAGTGGGGGGCACCGCGGCTCTGCCTGCACCAGCTCTGACACACCGGAGCAGTGAGTCAGTCACCTGACAACGCGACCCCCCTGAGCTGTGACCAGCGGTCGGAAATCCATGCTGGCCAAAGCACCACTCAAAATAGGGTGACTTAAACGCCCCCAGGGCGCTCTCACGAGCCCACCCCACTACCCCAGAGAGCAAGAGCCATGCAGAGGCCGGTTCGCAGCACCACCAGCCCCGAGGGCCCAGCATGCGGCCATGCGACAGGCCCGTCGTCCTCAGGCGGTGACAACATGCTTCCCCCCCCCCCCTTCCAACGTGCTTATTGTGTTTTTAGAAGAATCTGAAGGTCTGCCTCGGAGCCACTGAGCGACGCCCCCACAGTCCCCTGAGACGCAGCGGGGCGGGCTGCGTGGGAGCTGGTTTTCAGGGTCCGGGCTCCGCATCCTGGAGGCCGCATCCGACGGCTCAGCCCGGGAGACGGGGTGAGACAGAGGTGCAGGGCAGGCCGGAGGGGCCTCTGGCCGGGCCTGAACCAGGGCCCGCCCCGAGCACAGCTGACGGAGACAGACAGGGTTGAGGACCAAGTGAGGGTGTGATTAAGGCCGAAGCAACATGGTACATGAAACGTGAGTCCGGTGAAAATCTCAACGTTCTGGGCACAAAGCAGGTACAGGAAGCTGTCGACACACAGTGCTAGCCCCGAGGACTGGAGAGACGCTGCCTCGCAGAGGTGGTGACGCCAGGCGGAGGCTCCCAGCATGCTCTGAGTGACGCTCTGAGTGACGGAACCCTGAGCCCACCCCCAGCAGCTCTGCCTCTGGCTATGAGTCCTCCTTTGCAGTTTGTCACAAAGACATAAAGGAGGCAGATGAAGCCCGACCCAGCGCCTACAGGCAAGGAAACTGGGGACAAGAGGAGGGGAGCTGGGGACAGCGGGCACAGACGTGGTGGTGGCCCTCGGAGGCCACGCCCATCTCCTTCCGGCCTCTTCCCCCTGGCGCTGAGGTTGGCACCGAGGCCCTAAAGTGCCACCCCAAGCGGAGGTCACAGAAGGGCCCAGGCTGGCCCATCCCACAGCCCTCCTCAGGACCCCCGGGGGGACAGCGCCACAGCGAAGCTGGCGTCCTCCGGGACCACCCGCCTCCGACTCCGTGAGCCCGGGAACAGGCACGGCCGCCCCCTCCGGCCTCTGCTGAAGCCTGTGTGGAACATCCCGACGAGGCAGGCGCCCCTGCGTGCCGGTCGCGAGCCCCGTGACAGCCTCAGGAAGGACCCCTGGAGGCCAGCGCCGCTCCACAGCCCCACGCGGCAACCTGGCCTGACCACCCATGGCCCAACGGCCGATGCCAGACGCTCGGCCACTCGCCAAGCAGGCCGCTCGGTCTGTCATAGTGGGGGACAGGTCAAGCCATCAGCCCCGTTTTGGGGAGAAGGTCGTCAAGCTACTGCACGTAAGCCTTCAGGTCCCGAACAGCTCCGTGCCTGACCCCAAAGCAGCCTGAGAGCGAGGGCACACGAGGGGCTCGGTCCGCTGGCCTGGGTCCCAAGGTCCAGCAGCCTCAGAAAAAAAATCATCATCGTGGTCCCCCTGAATTCCTTCTCCACCCCAAATCACCTGTTAAGGCGTTCGGTTTCGAGCAGCTAAAGCCAGAAACAAAAGGAGGAAGCTCTGTGCTCGCGGCACAGGCAGGGGTTCGGCGGCTGACTTGCTGCACGTCCGGCTGGGACGCGACCCCCTAGCCCATCCCCGCCCTTGGCAGGCCTGTGGGGTTTCCCATGGTTCCCGCAGACAGTACAGAAATGACCTTTCTTCCAGCTGCCCAACCCTTGTAAATCGCGCCATCAAGGACACAGGGACGATAGCCACAAGCATGGGCAGTGGCCACGTAGCTCTAGGGACTTAATGACATCCCCCTGCATTCCTGGGACAGCACGTCACCCTCCCTCCGTCACTGCAGGAAACTCGAGGGCCCCGTGGAGTGCAGCGCACTGCCATGCGCTTACCAGCTCGGCCGTGTTTCGAGGGGCCCTGCCTCACGCTCAGGGACCAGGCACCTGGCTGGCGCTTGTCCTCGGCCCACGCTGGCACCAAGTCCCCGAGGCAGCCTGAGGTCTGCCGCACGCCGAGAGGCAGGCCGTGGGATGCCGGGCCGCCGACCCGCCCGCGACCCCTGCAGTCATGAAGGGCAGAGAAGTGTCCCCAGGGCACGGGCTGCCACCTCTCGGTGCACGGGGCGCAGACGCAGGCCCTCAGCAGGCCAGGCGGGTGTCCCGCCGCCCCCGTCGCCGTGGCTCCTTCTGGAACAGGCGTCTCACCGTCGGTTCGCAGCAGCAGCGTTCCAGACGTCTGCATCGTGCTTAATGACGCGGCGGTCGTGGCCTTCATCATGGTTCTGCTTCCGGAACACAGCGGAGACCGCAGCCCGCTGGCACCGCGCTCCGGCCCGCTGTCCATGCAGCCGGGGCCCGTGCCATCAGAGCACTCGTGAAGTCCTGCCGACGACGACGACTTTCCTCAGGCTCACGACGGGCCCCCGGGGGCGGCACCCTGACAGGCTGCTCGGCAGCGGGGCTTAGCCCTCCCGCGGCACGGGAAGGCCCTCTCTCGGTCCTGTGTGTGATTCTGCACACAGGACACGTGCCCACGTGTAACCCGCCTCCCGTGGTAATGCGTCTTCCAGGGGCCCTGGAACGCACGCTCTCAGACGGAAATTTAGGTTAAAAATAATAACAGAGCCTGCTTAACAAGATTCCATTTACTGTCGGCTAGCGTGAACAGCTGACACCAGGCTAAACTAATAATAAAGCCAGCAGTGAATCAACTCAGCACTCCAAAAACACTGCAAGTCACACCGAACGGAGCAAACATGCGCTCTCCCGAATTAGTAACGACGCCTTCCGAAAGGTGCGTCCTGCACAGCGATGCTCGGAAGGAAGGAAGCCGTCAGGGCAGCAGAGCCCCTGCGAGGAGCGGAGCCGGAAGGCACGCGGTCTGGCTGCATCGCTTTCTCACAGACGTGTGAAAGTCAAGCCCAGGGACGGGAAGACGCAGCTCTGCCAGGAAGGTGTTCTTCTAAATCCAGACAGTGCTGCTCTCCAGTTCCGGATGCCAACGACGTCATGCCACAGGCGGACCGAAAGGGCTGTCTGAGCTGCCCACTCGCCCCGAAGTGCCCGTCTGGCCTGGCTGAGATCCTGGGGTCCCTGACAGCATTTTCCACTGACAACCCAGGCATCGCAGCTATTTTTAAAGAAATGCACCACTGAACACACCGCCCCGTCCTCATCCGAGCGCCCAGTGCACTGCGCCCTCAGAAGCAGGCGCTGAGTTCTGCCGTAAACCACCAATAAGCACCAGTGTGATGGAAGGAAAAGCCCTCTGGGCATTGATCGAATCCCGCTAAGACACTGCCTCTGGGGAGTAAGAGCCCGTTATCGCCGACCTGACGAGTCAGCAGCTGTCAAGAACAAAGACCCCTGGGACAGAGGTGTACCCTGAAGGGGCCTCCCCAACAGCTGGCGGAGAGGACCTCGGGGCGCCCTTGGGCAGGAAGCAGCCCGGTCAGGCTATCCCCTCCTCTTGGAATGTAAATAATGCATGGAGGCAGCCTAAGTTCCAGATCATGCTGGTAAATGGCTCATGAATGGAGCCCGAGCCAGCAAGTCTCCGCTCAGGCCTCCAAGCCACCTACTGCCTCAAGACACAGACTCGCCTTGGGGGGGAGGGGTGGCGGGGTCACCAGGCTGCCGGCCCACCGGCCTTCCTCATCGGACCCCTCACGTCACTCTAGAACCCACCCATCGCACAAAGCTGAATAGAAGGGCACCTGCAGAAACACCCCAAATTTCTAAGTTTCTATTAAAATGACTAAATCCTCAAACCAGCTAATGAGAAAGGCTAAAGGGAGTATGTCTTTGGATGGTTTACAAATAACTTGGAATCTTAAAAGCAATTTGGCGCCGTTATCATATTCCACGCCACTTTTCTTTCATTTAAAAAAAAAAAAACCTGTAAGATGTGAGCCACAAAAGACACAGTAATTGGCACTGGCTCCTGCAAAGAGCGCTGCCTCAGGTTCAAAGACAAAGCGCATAATTGGTGTCATCTTCTGAGCGCTGAGCGCTTTGCTTCTCAGCGGCTCTCACTAGCTGAGTCGCAGGGAAGTTACTGAAAATGCATTTCCTGTGTAAAATGAAAAGCTTGACTTGAGAGGCCCATGAAAACTACTCTTTCTTTTCTAAAGGTTGGCGGGGGAGTGGGGGGCCGTGGGCAAAATAAGTGACACACCACCCGATGCAGGGCGCACGCCGCACGGGCTTCACGCTTGGGGCTGGAAGGGGGACGGCGCGTGTGTGTGTGAGGCGGGGGGGGGTGTCCATCGTGGAGCCCCAGGCCGTGGGGATCGGAAATGCTTCTCGCCTGGATTCAAAGACTGTCTGAAAGCAAGGAGCCGGGTCCCCTGCAAGAAACCTAGAGGACAGCGAACAGGAGGCTTACCCGCGGCTGCCAGTTCTCGTACTGCTTCTGCAAGTTCGCTCCGATGGTTTCCAGAGCCTTCTGCGGGCCCATCGACAGAGGATCTGAGGAAGCAACGGAAGGAGAGATCTTTAAGCGAGCGTTCCCTCCTCTGCTGACCCTGCCCGAGTTTCCTCTTACACGGCTCACTTCAAATCACCTCCGACTCAGGCCACACGACAGGGCTGAGGTTTACCCGTCCCCGGCTGAGGGGGCTGCAGGGGCACGCACGTGGGCAAGACAGCGCAGCCCTCTGCCATGCCCAAGGACAGAGCTGGACTCAGAGGGCCCGCGGCCGGCCTCCCATTGTGTCCCGGCACCCAAGGCCCTCCGTGCCAGGTGGCTCCTGGGCTCTTGTCCAGGCTTTGGGCTGGCTGTGCCTGTCCGACAGAGGCGCCGCGCCGAGCGGCCTGCAGTGCGAATCCGCTCCCCACTGCCACATGCAGCTCTCGTGTGCACAGAGGGAGACGCAGGGACAGAGGTGACGCGTTTAAGTCAGTGCACCTACACCTGGTTTCACGCGCGCGCACGCGCTGGCAGTTCGCCCACCTGGTTCGAGGTGGCTCCTGGAGCAACCTGCAGACCCCACCCCCGTCCCGGGGGCTCTGAGCTCCAGAGGGCTCTGCCTAAGCGGCTGCGTCTTAGCACTTACCGTGCTGAAAATGAAGGTGAGCAGTTTGAAAAATGTTTCCTTATTCATTCAAAAGAAATAACAAACCCATTACATTTGAACATAAATGTTTATTATGAAAAAAAGACTATTCACCCCAAAACTAATGAGCAGCAGTGTTTCACGTTCTGTAATTTCCTTAACATCTGGTTTCGTAGGTGACAGCTGAACTTCCACATCTGCTTCTGCATCCGCCTGTCACAGCCTGTGCTTTCAGGTGACATGTACGAGGAAAGTCCCGCCCCCCCCCCCCATGCACGCTGTTGGCCTGTTAAACAGCCCCATGAGCCGAGCGTGGCCGTCGACCTTGCTACCGCGCCCAAACTCAGCAACAGCTGAAGGTGACTTGCGATGCGGAGTCTGAAACCACCACAATGAACGTGACTCCATCCCATCAAACCCCCGGTCCACCTCCCACCCCGACGGCGTCGGCCACGCACAGGCGATGCTGCGCCACGTCGCTGCGCACTCAGAAAGCCCGAGTGCTGAGCTTCTGCGTCCCGTCCTCCAAAGTCTCAGCTTCCGCCGCTGGCAGCAAACACTGGCAGCTGTTCTCCTTACAGCGACGGCTCACTCAGTTCCTCCTCCGGGAGACGCCTGCCAAGCACCCAGGGCCACCTGTGGGTCCTTCAGGTGGAAGTGACCTTTGTCCCTGCTCGGGCACCAGCAGCTTCACCGTCACTTCTGCACTGCCAACGCAGGGCAAGGCCAGTGACATCTGACTAGAATTACAGAAACAGGCCCGACCGGGGGTCCCAGGGTCCCTGAGGGTCCCCGCGCACTCCAAGGGTGGCTGTCCGACACTCTTCTCAGTGAGGTTCCTGATTTCAATCCAGAGGCGGGCGGCAGGACAGCAGAGCGCCTTGGTGGCTGCCACCCTGCGCTCCTCCACACCGAGACCAAGTGTCCCACCTGACGCTCTGCAGGCCAGCCCGAGCCGCTCCTCCAGACTTGGAGTCTTTCTGTCTGTCTGTCTCTCTCTCTCTCTCTCTTTCTCTCTCTCTCTCTCACACACACACACACACACACACACACACTCACACACTCACTCCGCTTAAGGGGTCGGCCAGCATCACAGGCTTGAGTCCCAGCAGCAGCCCCTCCCCACCCAGCCACCGGCAACGCCACCAGCTGCTGCTTCCGACACCTGCCCGGGCTGTCCTCCGCCAGATGCTGACCTCGCTACTTTTTATTTTCGCTGTCGATGCCAGCGCCTACCCTTCTCCTACAGGGGACAGGACGACTGCCCCTCTCCACACACCCCGTTTCCACCGGGTGCCCGTGTTGTGCATGAGCGTGTCCATGGAAACGTCACCCAGTGCTGGGCCCACTGGTGCACCATGAGGACACCTTCCTCGTCTTCCACGCGCTGACTGTCCCGCCCCCAGACACCACTCTGTACCCGGCTACGTGTGCCCGGTAACCTCTTTCCTCCCCCCGCACAGCCCCACCTGGGCAGAACCCAAGATCACCTTGCAGAAATGCAGTGGCTCCAGAGAGAGGAGCCTCAGGGACCTGAGGACAGAAGCAGAAGGTCTAAAGTTTGTCACTGGGGCCTCGGAACAAGAACCAAGTGCGGAGCTCAGAAACCACTGACGACAGAGGCCTGCTGACCTCCCGATCTGGTGAGCGGCACAAACGCGCAGGTTCAAGAGGCTCAGCGAAGCGCACACGGGATTAACGCAAGGAAATGCACGCCCAGCACCATCGCCGGAGAGCCACTGAGAACGAGACAAAGGGGGTCCTCGGAGGAAAAGCGGATCACGAGGGGTCAGGAACGGGGCAGCTCCCCACCCCAGAGAGCTGGACGGAGCACAGCAACGCCGCCGGACCCTCCGCAGTGACGATCCCACAGACTCGCACGTCTGAGGGTGGCAGGGAGGTCTCCCCAGACAAGCAACACGCACGAATCTGCTCAAACAAACCGCAGGAGGAGGTGACGAAGGGTCCGAAACGAGAGAGACAGGACACAGAGGGAGACGGAGGGACCATGCACCTGGCCTAGACGCCACCAAGCAGTCCCACGGGAACAAGTGGGGCGTTAAAAAAAATAGATTTTGAACACTAGAAAAATCACTGACAGCAGCTGACAGATCTAGTGGATGTATGTAAAAAAATAACAAACTCATTAGTTCACAGAAAATTCAGCAAACAGAAGTAACTAGCAAATTTGCAACTACGGGGAAAAAGTTTCCGAAGCGCGGTGGGAAGGGGCTCCCGGAGAGCGCCCTCGGGGGCTTTTCCCGATACGCCTCTCACCGCCACTCGCTTTTCAGGGCCCATGCGTGCTACCTCGCTGTAAAGAATAACAGCGATTATGAAGTCAAGGAAGACCTCCAGGGTGGGGACGTCAAAGTCACCAGGGGCCGCGCCCGAGTGTCCAAGCCGCTGCGAGGGCGAGACGGGGGGCCCCGGGCGGTAAGTGCCGCCATCGACGACTCAGGGCATCAGGCGTTCGTCTTCAACTCACAGAGACACGGGGCGGAGACCTCAAAAGAATTCTGACGGCCCCGATCAACAGTGCTGCAATCTGCATCACAAGACTGGCAAGAGACAGGGACGAAGCAGGCCGGACAGCGCACGTCGAGGGCCAGCTCAGCGCTGACACACGGCAGAGGGAGGGGACGCTTCACCAGACGACGCGAGTCCAGCAGCGGCTGAGCCCGCGTCCGCACGCCCGCACCTCCATGCGGCGCCCCCGCGGCCCGCGCGGCCTGCGACCTGTGCCTACGAGGCCGGAAACAGTTCCCTCCGGAAACAGGTACAAGGCCTGTCCGGGAGCCACGCTGACCGGGGCGGTGCTCACGCGTGCTCTCGCACGGGCCAAAAGCCCACAGGCTGGGGCTCGGGCCACAGCCACGCTGCCCCTTAAACAACACCCCCTGGACCACCCAGGCCCCCCACGCTGCGCCACCCGTGCTCACACGAGGCCATGTCGAAAGTGTGCAGGACCGGGGAGTGGGCAGGGCCGGGGGCGGGGGGTGCTGCCACACTTGCCAGAGCGCCCTGACTGACGCTGGACGTCCTCAGCCATGGCCATGGCGGCCGGACAGCAGCACCTGCTCCGCCTGCCCTGGTCTTGAGCCACTGACCCGCCACCCGAGCGGGGCACAGCCACCGGCGGATCATCGGGCATCACCGACTTGGTGGGCGGTCACGTCCTGGCTGGTGGGGGTCCCTGCGGCCAGTCAGTCTTACGGTTCCCCCCGAGAATGTGATGGGACTGGGAGGAGGAGGAAACGAGGTGGGGGACGGGGCAGAGCCAGACGACCGAAGCGCCTCGCGGGCGACTCGGACACCAGCAAGGTCCCCGCGGGGGTGGGGGGCGAAGCGGCCAGATCGTGAACTTAACACCGTAGGTCTCTGCGCCCCACGCGTCCGACGCTTCGTGGGCGAGTGGGTGGGTGGGCGGAGGCAGGGGCCGCAGACGGTACTGGCGGCCGCGTGGAATGTCCACTTTTCTGGGACGTTCCTGCCTGCACCCCCTCTGCCATCACGCTCCGCCACACTCACGGGAGCCTCGTCCAACACGCCTCGTGACGCAGACACGGCACTGGTTGAGAGACTAGGGCCACAGTCACAAAGTCGCCGAGGGTGCGGGCATCCGGCCAGTCTGAAAGGGGAGCCTTTTTTAACCTCCCACCTCCTCACACACGACTTTTCTGTTTCCCTGCAAAACGGCCTGCGTTCCACCGCCGACTACTGCCCGGTCGGCTCACACTGCAGCGCCGGGGCTCACAGCGCAGACCCCCTCGCTGGCTGGGCTCCCGCGGGGCCTGACGAGGGCGGACACGGCGGGGCCACGGCCCCTGCTCAGCCTCCTGTGCTTCGTCCAGATGGCGAGAAGCAGCAGAACGGCATACGCTGCCAGAGTGGAGACCTGGGGGGCGGGGGCTGGAGGTGACGAGCAACACGACAGGGCCCCCCGGGCCCCCGGAAGACCGTCTCGACCTGCGTGTGGCCCACACGCGTGCGCCAGTGCGCGCCTCGGCCTGCGAGCCGCATTTCACCACAAATTCAAAGCTCACGTCCAGCGGTCGCTGCACAAGTATCTGTTAACTGACGTGTTAACCGAGTCCTGCCGACTAGAGCGAGGGCAATGTCTCCCCGTGGCTTTCAAGAACTCTGCCGCTAATGAGCTGCGTAACCTCGAGAGACCGATTCTGCACTGAGACGGTGCGTAGCTGCGAAGGGGCCGCTCTGAGATCCGACGAGGCTCCTAATGGCTCTGTTACAGGAGCCATAACGCGCCGGCCGCACCTGACGAGCCGCGCACAGTGCGAGGCGTCTCGCAGGCGGAGCTGGGAGCCCCGGCTGCTCCGCCTGTGGCGGAGACGCTCTGGCTAGTGGCCAACCGCAGCCCGCTGGGGGTCCTGAGGTGGCAGCCTTCTCTACGACCCAGCCCTGTCCTCGCCACCCAGCAGCCTCGCCACCACGTCCACAAAACAGACTGAGCCCTGCGTGGCCCACCGCTGTGTCACACGAACAGTCCACGGAACAGAGGGGCGGCCAGGCACCCAGCACTGAAGTGGGGGGGCGGAGATGCCACCACATGAGGTCACTGTCACGGACAGAGAAAGCAGGGCTCTGAACCCGGAGCCTGAGGGCAGAGGGGCAGCTGCAGGCACAGTGTCCCCGTGAGTGACCCAAGGCCCGGCCCGCACCGACGGCTGCTTCTCCTCCTCACCTCCCCTGTCTGCCCACAGGGCCCCGGCCCTCCACACAGCCTGCCCTGACTCCTCCACCCGCAGCACTTCCTGTGTCACCGGTGCCACCAGCCGCACCTCCCCGGCTGAGCACAAGCACCTCGCAGCAGGGAGCACAGCCCCCACTTCCACTGAGCACACAGGGCTCAACCCCGAAGTCCCCACGCAACAAACACGTGCCGACCAGCTGGACGGACCTGTCGCCCCACGTCTGCCGTCAGAACGGGGTGAGGGCGCCTGTGACGGTGCTCCGCACAGCCCGCTACGCGAAGGGCGGTCACCACCCCTTGCAGCTCCTCTGCACAGGGCGCCGGTGCCCACGAGCACGGCGGGAAGAAGATGCTACTCTCAGGAAGAAGGGGACAAAGCCAGGCGCCTCCGGACGCTTCGCTGAAGCTGGACCTCGCGGCACGGCACGGCCTCGGCCATGGCGCCCGCACCAGGCGTGCGCCGTGCCGGGCGGGCGGCTCTGGTGCTGCCGCAGCGGCACGCATGTTGGCCCCGAACAGGGCCGCCTCTCCCGCTCTCTGGGCAGAGCCAAGTGTCACCGCTACGAAGCAGCCAGCACCTTGTTATGCGGGGGAAGGGGGGTGGGGCGGGGACCGTGTCAGAGCCGGAATGCCCGGGAGCCCGACACCCCCTCCTGCGGGTCCCCAGCAGCTCCTGGGGCCTGTGCCCTGTGCTGCCATTCCCCACGGGGCTGGAACCCCCTGGCCGAGCCTCCCGGCCATGAAGGGAGACGGCGGGCCCTCCGGAGGCCACGTGCTCAGTCCAGAGTAGTAGAGTGTATCTTCTACTTGTCTGTCTTGGTGACAGCGGTCCTTGTCACCACCGACAGCCTAACGGGCCACTTTGCATGCACTTCCCCCCAGGCCTCTGGAAGCAGTGTCCACCCCCAGGGCAGGCGATGCCCGCACGGGTACACAAAAGGCCGAAGGAAAGGGAGCGCCTCCTTTTTGGCAACACACACCCCTCGTCCCGAGATAAAGCAGCACAGACATCTCGTGTTTGAAACGTGTCTGTGGCCAAAGCACCGAATGGCACCCCCCCCAGCCCCGGCTGGTGCACAGGGTCCCCAGGGCACACAGGCCTGAGGGAGGCACCAGATGCTGGTTGCTACCTGAGGGAAGTACTCAACACCTGCTTTGTAAAGCAAAAGAGGAAAGTGGAGCACTCCACTGTGACATCTGCCAGGGCCCTCCCGCTGGAGGGAGCGACCCGGCACGCCCAGGTGGCATCACCCACGAGCACCTGGAAAGGAGCAGGGCAGGGAGCCCCACCCTGGATTAGGGTCGGGGTAGAGTTGGAGTAGGGCGGGGCGGGGTTGGGGTGCCGGCGCAGCCCCTGCTTCTTGCTGCAGGCGTCTCTGCACAGAGCCGTGTCCCCCCAGCCAGCCCCCTCCCCAGGCCAGGAGGAAGGTGCCATCAGTGACACAAGAGGAAACTGAGGCTCGGAACAGCGAGGTGACCGACGGTAGAGGCGCTGGCGTGGGTGGAGCCGGGCCGTGGTGTCTGGCGGGAGAAAAGCCCTGAGACCAGATCAAAGCGCCCCCCGCCTTGGCCCCCGAGCGCCCCTCAAGCGCTGCGGCTACACCGACCCCGGCGGGTCCCAGCCCCTCTGGAGCCACGACATGCCCCAGGCCCCTGTCATGGAGGCACAGCCCCCACGCAGCCTTCACCCCGTCTCCCCTTCGCCCTCCGGGCCCCCAGCTCCCGCTAGACGGCAGGCCCGTGACGACCCACCGGGAACGCCTCGTCCTGTCCCACTGCCCTCCTAGGCTGGCCCGCCCAGTGGGGGCTCTGTCACAGGCAGCATGCGCACACACGCCGGGGGCCCTGGCCGGCACCTCTCTTTCTGGCCACCGCTGGCCGGCTCGGTGGATGACCCCCACAGTGCCCGGGCCCAACCCCGCAGGCCGTGAAGCACCGTGCCCCACACGAGACGGACCCCAGCACCGCCCCTGCTGGGCCCCAGCTCGCGGCCGTGGCTGCAGGCAAATCGCTGTCCCTTGGGCTGGCCAAGCCTAAACCTAAAACACTTACTGGAAGTGCTGAGCTCCTTCCTTGAACAACCCCAAAGCCATTAGGCGGGCTGGGCAGGCTGCCCCCTGCTCCAGGTCGGGCGGCGGTGGCCGGGAATGAGCCGTCAAGTCTGATGAGAGGCTCGGAGCCCATGTAGGGGAAGGAAGAAGGGGCGACCCACACGGGGTGCGGGGGCACGGAGGGCAGACGCCTGTGGGGAAAGGGGTCGGTGCAGAACGAAGGGGTCTGAAAAGCCGCCGACGGCAGGGACGAGCACGGTCCCCACGGGAGGGGCAGCGGCAGGCACACAGGGGGCTGACACCGAGGTCCGCGCCGCCGGGAGGGTGCGGCACGCAGGGGGGGCCCTGGGGTGGAATGGGGAGCACGGGTGTACGTGCACGTCTACTGACATGCAGGACCGCAGACGTGGCCGTGGGCACACAGGACACACGCGTGTGCACGTGCACGCACGCATGCGTCCATGACAGAGGTGCCGCGACACACTGGTCCCCATGGGAGCACCTTGCCGTCCGCGTGCCACACGCCGCCAAGGGCGCTGGCGCCTGGGAGCAGAGCTGAGCGGGAAAAGCAGCCCGGAGAGGAGGGGGCCGGGGAGCACGGAGGCTCCGAGAGGCAGCAGGGGCAGGACGGAGGGCCACACGAGCCAGGGCAGTGCGGCCCCACAGCCTCAGGGGGCAACGAGTCCGCATCCCGGCAAATGACAACACGGATTACTAGCCACTGAATAAAAAAGGGAGGCGCGAGTCACGCTGAACAAACTGCAAGTCTGATGAAGAGCGGAACATTTACACAGCTCCAAGCACCTCTTCCCAAAAGCGCTCGTTAACTGTCGAGGGGGGCGGCGGGGTCCCAGTGTCACGGTGCCGAGCTCCCGCAGGCGCCGGCTTCATGAGGAGCGCGCTGCACGTCCAGTGCCGGGGAAAGTCACAGCCACCAGCCGCGCAGCAGGACGCCGGGGGGTGGGGGGCGAGTCTCCTCTGCCAAACGGGCACAACCGGGATTCGCGCCTGAGGTGCCATCGGGGACACTCTGCTCAGTGGAGCCTGCGACGTCCTGAGCATCAAGGTCACGAAGGCCAGGTCCTCATGCCGTGAAGGGGACAAGCCTGCGCGCCGTGGGGGTCGCATGGTGGCTCGGTGTCCGTGCTCACCCCAATCCTGACGCCCGAGCTGTGCCCGAGAGAGACGCTCGTCTGGAGGAGTGACACACAACGGCACTCAGAGGTGACGCGGCGTTACCTCAGCAGCTGCCTCTCCAACGGACCTGGGGAAGCTGCTCGGTTGGCACCTGCAACTCGAGAGCTTTTGCAAAATGAAAACTTAAGTACAGTCCGCCAGATGCCCCGCAAAGGTGATGGGCCCAACCTCAGGACTCTCTTCTTCTCATCCCAGCATTGCTGAAGTCGCCATCGCAGGGCCAGCTCTACCCCTTAACGGAGGCCACGGGAAAATTTTCAACTGAGAAAGCCATATGCCCTTACGCACTCAGAAGCCATTCTCACAAAGCAGGTTACATTCCTAAATTGCAGAAAACTTTTAAAACATAAAAAACCTATTCATTTGCTGGCTCTTTTATACCAAGAAGGAAGTAAGGAATTCTTTTCATTTTCACTGATATCGTCCCAGAAATAGCGGTCAGAGAGACTGTGAGGTGTGAGGATGGGTCCTTTTGGTTTCTTTACGGGAGGCGGGGGGGGGGTAGACTCTAGTAACAGCCGAGCCTCGGGGTGCCCGGTGCCCTCCCACACTCAGACACCAGCACCCAGAGCCCGGATGGCCTGCAGCCCTCGGAGCACATGACGGGCCCAGGCTGGGAAGGGAGACACGGTGAAAACCCCCACGTAACAGAGCTAGAGGGAGAGCACGGAGAGCACTTGATACATTTCAGCTTTGACGAGGGACAAGTGAAGCGGGACAAGTGGTGGCTCAGGAAGGAGTACATTCAGGCCACATGGTCACCAGGAGATGGCAGACAGCCAAGGAGGGTCTGAGAAAAGCGGCCACAGAGAACGGCTACTGTCCCTGGGTGCGGGGCCTGGGCTGGAGGCAGGGGGCTGAGACAAGGACTTGGTCAGCCTAGGACACCCCCAAATGGTAAGACAGTCAAGTAAAATGGGAAAAACCACTTTTTTTCCCCCATTCAGATCAATTTGTAGTTTTTGTTACTTGAAGTCGATGAAGGGGATTTCTGACTTTGCTTAGGACGGAGAAGGCTGGCAGGGGGTGGGGGATCCCGTCAACAAGAGGAAGCTGGATAAGCAGCAGCAGGAGCAAAGCCACGGCCCCGGTGAGACGGCTTCACTGACAAGTCGTGGGATCTCAGGGAAATGTACTTCTCCACGCAACACAAGCCCCTCTGTGAAACAGACAAGGTGGAGTATGTCTCCACTCACTCGTTCAGGGCAGCAGCGCCTTGGGACCAAAACCAGACAAGTATGTTGCAGGCCACCACCCCTCACACAGAGAGAAGCGGGACCCCTAAACACCGTGCGAGCACTCGAACCCAGGGACGCAGAGAAACGGTAACACGAGTGAGGTTTGTTCCAGGAATTCAAGGTCGGCTCAACAACCAAAACCCAATCGATACAATTCACCACATCGACAGACCTAAAAAAGCCAGGTGACTATCTCGGTCGAGGCTGAGGAGGCACTTTGTAAGATTCGACATTGATTCCTGACGAAAACTCTTAGCAACTAAGAATAGAAATGAACTTCCTACCTTAGGAAAAGCATCTAAAAAGAACTCTGGCTCACATCACGCGTCACCGCGAGGGCCTGCTGCTTCCCCCCGAGGCCAGACACACGGCCTGTGTCCACTCAGCACTGCGCTGAAGGTCCTGTGGGGGTGGGGACAGGGCACCAAGGCGCCGCCCTGAAGGAGATGGGGCTCCTCGCTGCGGAAGTGAGGCCCTCGCGGGCAGGTGTCGGCCCTCCGGGTGTTTTTAAGTATATCTGGCTACCATTATGTGTCAGGTGCAGGGCAAATTTAAAGGAGAAAACTTATGTCACCCAACAATGGTTCTTTCATTAATTTTCCTTGAAACACTTTCCCCACCACAAATCAGAGGCACCTGACGTGTGACCTGAAGGTTACGGAACACTCCAGAAGAAGTGACACGTCCAGGTTCGCACACACAGGGACGGGCCTCCCCTGGGCCGGGACACAGGGCCAGCCCGGCCAGGCCCAGAACCCCTGGCCGGTGACCGTCGGGACAGGCTGCGGTAGGGGTGGGAGGACACACGCTTACCGATCCAGCACTCCAGACGTGCGCAGGGGGTGGTCTTCACCACGTCCGGAGGGTCCACGCCGACGTTCAGGCACAGGACCAGGGCGACGCTGACGGTCTTCATCTGGGAACACAAGAGGAACAAGCGCATCGACCTGGGGCTCGGGAGTGTCCGCCGTCCCCACCGCGGCAGCGCCCCGCCCCGCCTCTCCCGCACCCTTCTGTTCCCCGTCGCGACCCTCACAAGCGGCGCCCTGAGAGGCTCCAGAGCTGAGCGAGTGCGGAAGGAGCCCTCCCCCAGGCTCCCTGGGGACACATGTCCACAAGCAGAAGCGTTTCAGCAAAAGCACATTCGCAGGCACCTGGCACGTTCTGCTAAACTCCCTTGCAAAAACGTTGCCCAAATCTGCTCTCCAACCAGTTATCACTATTCCTGTTACTTAAAATCATCATTCACCTGATGAGAGAAAAACCGTCCCGCTGATCTGGTTGGGATGCTTGGGTATTAGGAAAGTTGAAAACTTTTTCAACTGTGGATTCACGGTATCTTTTATCTTCGGTGGGTTTTCTACGCGTGCTGATACTACCACTTATTAGCTGGCATTAGGGATTAGGGATTTTTCTGATTTTCACGTACTCTTTACATATTAAAAGCCGCATCCACATTATTTGTTGCCAATGCTTCCGCCTCACCCCGCCCCCGGCCCCCGCTCCTGCGTCCGGGCGCCCACCTGACTCACAGCTCCGTCTTTTCTGTGCTACGTCGTCCATGTCTCCGAGTCCGTCCTGGTCACAGTCCCCAGCCCCACGCCCGCCCTGTCAGCATGGCCGCCCCAGGCCTCTCCTGACCCGGGGTCCAGCACCCATGCCACGGCAGACCAGGCTCTGAACACGTCGGCCCACGGCCGCTTCCAGTCGGTCCCCAAACCTTCCAGATCCGTGTCCGCACTGCTGGGCACACTGTTAAGACTGCAGGACCTGATTCCTGCCTCTACCTCATGCCCAGGCCTGGCCTTCTGCACATGCTCCCTCGGCCTGGGCGCCTCCAGCCTCCGGTCTCACCAGCTGGGACTCCGGGTTCAGGAGGCCTCCCCACCCCGGTCAGGGCCGCGCCGATGGCCACCTGTGCGTCCTCCAGAGCTCAGCCGGCCACATCCCACCCCGGGGAGGCCTGTGGCTCCTCCAGGTGGGGCTGAGCGCGGGTGCGATGCCCTCATGACCACGCATGAGTCCCACTTTGCTCACTGTCCCTTTCAACCCGCCTGGCCCTCCGGCGGTTACGTGGGCATAGGATACAGAGAGGGATTAATAGTCTCTCAAAAACTAGCCAACTGTGCCGGTCCCCCTGGGAAACACCTCCCCAAACTCAGAGGTTTGTAATGACCCCTCTAGCATGCACCGATTTCCGTACAGACCAAAATCTGTTCCTGGATAATCGTGTTTATCCCGCTCACCTACAGACCCTACTTACGCCCGCACCACACTGATTTCAGATTTCTCTTTACAGCACATCGCAACACTTGGAGGGCTGGTTTTTCTTTCTTACAATTAAAAAAAAAAAAAAAACTTTTACTTAGCTATATTTATTTTCATCTATTTTTTCCAAATTATTTATTCAATTTTTAAACTCCGACATTTTAATTAAAGTTGCATTTAACTGCATGTTAATAACGCTGAGTATTTAAAATTGTCTCCTTTGATCGAGTAATTCCACATGTGAAAATTTGTCATAAGAAACAGAAAAAAATAATAAGGGAGAAGTCTGTGTGTAAAGATTTTCTTCACAGCATTTCTTATCATGGAAAACAAGTGGAAACAAGATATGTTTAATCAAATTTGGAAATTTAAGCATACTCTTAGTTAAGATTAAATTCTTATAATGTTAGATGAACAAAAACAGATTCAAAATACAAATTGCATTAAACAAATAAATTAAATTTGGCAAGCAGTGACATCCTCACAACATCCCGTTTTTCTATACAGGAGTGCAGGGTGTATTTAGCCAAATGTTTTAATTTTTTTCATTTTTTTTTCTTCACCAAGAAGTCCTATCCATTTCAAGATCACTCCTAGCTACTGTATGAATATCTGGAGGAACTATGCCACCATACATGCATTTTCCTCAGAAAATGGGGTGGGGGCAGTGCTGGGGGTGGGGTGGGATGGTGCTGGGGACGGACGGGGGGCCGTGCTAGGGCCCGGAGGCAGTCGTGGGGCACTGCAGGGCAAGATGGGGCCTCCAGCAGTCCAGAAACCTCTGGTCACCACCCTATGCAGTCCACCTTAGCAGACACTCCCGCCACCTTTGCAGGTGCAGTGAGTACACTTTTTTTACGTATTATTTAAATTATTTTCTGGACTCCCCAAGCCCGCGGAAACAGCCGCGCTCGCTCCTCCTCGCTCCCGCCTAACCCGACGCCTGTGTCACACCTTTTAAGAAAAAGAAACAAGTGTCGAGAATATACTGACACATGAACCAGAAAACTGCTAGCTACCAATTTAAACCACGACTGGGCAAAAGACATGACCAGTAAACATCCTTAAGCCAATCAAATACTTCCTGTTTGCTCCCCTGCAAATTGTAACGGTGTTGGCCTGATTTCAAACGTGGTTTTAAATTCTTAACTACACCCTAAAGTGTCTTGTTGGTATTTCATTCTTATTTCTATGGTAACCTCATTCCAAAAGTCCTAGATTAATGTTTTTTAATAATAGTTACAGCATTAGAAGGATGTGAGGGCTATCGATTTAATGTGCCAAAAACTGCCTAATAATACATAAATAACCATCTGAGACTCCAACACATTTCTTCTCTAACGCAGTATAATTGAAGATGACAGAGCTATGTCCCCAGAGGTTAATTTTGAACTTGAATGAGTCTTATTTTGAGAACTTATAAAACATAAAGTGATCGCTAGAAATGTGTGACCTTGGACAGGCTAGTTCACCGCAGCCGCTCCTAAACAGTGCCCCGACCCCCTTACAGAGAGGGGTGGGTGCAGGTGAGCTCTTAGGTCCGGAAGTTCTGGCCCAGCGCTGTCTGTCCAGCCACACGGAAGCGCCCCTAAAGGCCTTACAACTCTGGGCCCAACCCTAAGCCTCTCCCCCACCTCGGATACGCGGCAGGCGGCTGGAGACTTCGGTCAGTGGAGCCAGATGCCGTAAGAGCCTGGGCAGCTTCCTGAATAAGCCTCGGGTGCCTGGTGCGTTTTGAAGTGCAGAACTTTCCAGATTTATGAAAGGAAGATACGGTACACATTCCATACCCCATATCACACACCCGGCAGGTCTGGCGCAGCCTCCAATGCGCAAATCCATCAAACTTGCCACAGTGAAATGCACAGACACCCACTGTCCGAGGAATAAATAATGGCTACCGATGGCCTCACACCAGCTCACGCGCAGTGTGGCCACCAAGCTGTGCAAACACCTGCCACGTCCGGAGCCCCTTGCAGCCTGGGGACCTGAGTCACCACTCGACTTGAAAGTCCCCGTATACTCAAGTGCCTGTCACCTCACTGATTAAAAATACATTAGTGCCTGTCACCAAAGAATTCAAAACAGAGTAAGGGGTTCCTTCATGGGTTTCCTCTCCCTTAGTTGATCGGATAAACCATGTGCTTTTAAAAGACATAGTTGATCAACGGCCCAGCCGAACCTGAACATAGATTGCACAAGCTGACACGCGGCTGCGTGCGGTAGCCCGGCCAATTGCCACTCTCTGCTCCTCATGGTGACAGCGTGACTCACGCCTTACCCTCCTAGTATAAACAGCCGAGCGCGAGGGACAATGAGCGGGAAGCGAGGCTGGGGCTCGTCATATATGCCACAGCATCCGCTGTCCCCGTTTGTCGGAGGCAAAGCCACCCAATTCCCCACAGTGCTCATTAGGAGTCAAAGCATCAAGCAAAAACCTGGAGCAGAGCCGAAGCTACACAGATGCATAATTTATAAAGAAAGTCAGAAACTAGAACACACAGCAAACAGAACAGGTATACTGCGCGGGGAGGAGCAAGCTGTTGAACAAAGGGAAAACCCGTTTACCTCTGGACCCCCATCCCGAAGACTGCTAGGAAAAGGGAGTAAACCTAGCAAGAAACACATCAAACAGATTTTTGCAACTGAAACCAGACCCGCATCACCAGCGCCCCTGAGGGAGCTTGGGCGCGCCCCTCCCTGCATGTGCCTCTGTTCAAGTCAGGGGGACAGGGGACGGGGGCGCAGTTCTGGGACATGTGAGCTCAGCTGGCTCCCTGGAGCCAGAGCCTAATTTAGGATTAAGCACTTCTTTTTTTGAGGCCAAATTCTGTCTGTATTTCACAGCTTTTGAAATCCGGTCCTGTAAAACAGCCTGAAAAAAGGGACAAGCCTGCAGGTAGCTCCCAAAGTGGGAAATGCGACAGGCCCGTCCACTGCCGCCCTCGCCAGCGCGTGTGCAGGTCCCCCTCCCCCAGCCTGCTCAGGACACCGGAGCGAGCCCGCGTCGCAGACCCTGGAGAAACTCTGGTTTCTGAAAAGCCGATGAGAGAACCGCACACAAAGCAGGTTTCTCACAGAGCTCGGACGGCTTTAACCGGCAGAGAGACCCCTTCGCAGAGGCGTTCTGTGCGGGATCTTGTTGTGATTCCTCCATGAACAACCGCGCCCCCGCGCCCCCTGCAGGCCCACAGCTGTGGTCTGTGGTGGGGGCTCTGCGCACGGCGCGGCCCGCCTTCGTCAGAGACGCCGGCGAGGGACATGGTGACGTTTCTACTGCCCTTGTAACGCCTTATGGGGTGAATTTTTTTTAATAATAAAATATATATATATATATACACACACACACACACATACACACACACATATGTATGTACAATTCCTTATTCAGTCTCCCTACCTGAAAAGTGAAAAAAATCCCTGTCTCAGTGGGATATATAAAAACATAAAAATACTTATTTGTCTCAGACACACACATAAGTACAAGTTAAGTGATCCAGCAGCATAAAGTCCACGCGTGGTCGCCTTCCGTCTGCCGAGGCCTGCGGGCCTGGCCGGGGGGCTAGAGGGCGGGGACGGTGACGCGGCGCGCTCTGGGGCCCGCCCTGCGACGGGCCCACGGCTGCACCCGACCGCTGGCGAACGCCACTGGCAAGCGGGGGGACCGTGCGGCAGCGACCTGCGATCCATGCGGCTGGCTAGCAGACATGACCGCAGAGTGCGCTGCACGGCAGGGACGCACAAACACAACGCGCGTGCAGAGAGGCGCGTGCAAAGCCGTACCCACCCCGATTCTCCCCGTGTGCACCCACACGGCACAGGGCGCGGGGCGAAGCAGCTGCCACAGCGGCGTGGGCCTGGACCGCAGAAGACGTGGGGGCTCCTCTTCACAGCCGGCCCTTCTGCATATTTTGCGTTTCTACCACAAGCACATTATTTCTGGGAGCAGGGGGCGAGCTACAGAATGACGCGACCCCGTGGTCGAGGGCTTCTTCCGTGCGTGCTGTGCCCGTGTAATTCTTTGTTCTTGCTGGGCGAGCGGACGCTCCGACGGTGTCCACGGCAATGAGGGAGTGGGGCCGTGCGAGGGACGCAGGGCAAGTGGCTGCAGGGCAGGTGGCCGCAGGCGCTCACTGAGGCAGAAGCACGTCCCGCCTAGGACGCTGCCAGCCGAAGGGAACGCGGCCTCGGCAGAGCCAGCAGAGCCAGCACCGTGCCGGGCTCCTGCCCCAGGGAGGGCACCGGCTAGGGCCCGCTGAGGAAACGCCTTCCACGGGAACGACGAGATTGTCCGAGGGAACCAGTGGGCTGGTTCGCGGCTGTCAGAGCCTCTCCCGCGTGGCGGAACGCTGGGCCGCTGCTTCGCCACTCCTCGGGGACAGGGAAGCCGGCAGTGTCACCGCGGGGCTGGGCCCCGTGCTCAGGCTGGCATGTCCCCTGCTCTCCACCAGCCGGCCGTGTTTGCGTGGCGCTGACCACACAGGGTCAGCCCCAGGCGGACGGAACTGCGTGAAGCCCCCACACCAGCGCAGAAGGCACACGTGGCTGGGTCACCATGGTAACGACGAGACAGTCCGAGGACACATGATGGCTCTGTCCTTTGCTTCCCTCCAGCGTCTGGGTGAGGCCAACATCCCTTGTGAAGCCGCTCCCCAAGGCCCCCCAGCACCGCTGAAGGGGAAGGTGGGCTCTGAGCGGGTCGCAGCACAGGCCAGCGAGAGGCCCCCCGAAGCCATCGAGACAGAAGCGCGCCTACGCAGACGTTTCCAGAAGACTGACGGGCGACAGCGGCTAAGCCCACTGGGAAGGAAGAGAATGGAAGAGGGACGGCAGCCAGGAAGCGGCTACCGGCTACCGTGAAACGAGAAAGCCAGCCCTGGGGGCGTGGGAGCGGGAAGGGACGGGGAGAAAAGGGAAAGGAAGGGACCTTCTATTGCAAAGAGCGCGGGTGACAGCAGGTGCTGTAAGCAGGTGCCACAGATCAAAGACACGGGTGGGTCAAAGGCCTGAAACTCCACCATAAGCTGCCCATTGCAACGCCTGCCGCCTGCAGTGCCATGACGTTTCACGTGTCATCACGATCACTTTGTACGCACGGGCCCCGCCATGCCGAGGCAGGAGCGGCCGTGTCTTGGCTCTCCTGCAGCTACGGGGCCAGCGTGTGGCCTCTGCTCCCGTCAGATGCACCTGCCCCAGGCCCCGGTTCCAACCCCGCAAGGCCGGGCCGTCCCCCATGGGGCCGCGTGGCATAGGCGCCTGGTGCTAGAGACTGTCCCCCTTCCTCCCAGTGTCCCGACATTTGGCAGCTACAGAAGCCCCCTTGGGGACCCTCCAACGAACTCCCTCTCTGCTCAACCTGGCCGTGGGCACTGAAGCCAGGAACTAGGAACCCCTAGGGCTCCTTAGCGGAGGCCATATCTGGAACCAGACCCTTTGTGCGATGTCACTCTGTGTGTGCGCACCTCGTAAGGGTCACCAACCCAGGCGTCGTCACGCTGGGGAACTGAGGGTTCACAGCGCTTCTGCCACAGTGCTGTGTCCCCCACAAGGGGGACTGTCGCCTCCTGGCACACAGACCGGCTGACCGCCTGTGAGGGGGAAGCAGTGGATGGAAGTCAGAGCTGAACCGCCGCCGAACTGTCACCATCGAGATCTTCCCAGGCCCTGGACACACGCAGTGTGACGGTGCCCCAGGCAGCATCTCGACCTCGCAATAGCTTGGACCCAAAACTGGTACCGCCGCCTCCTGGCAGGTCTGGGAGGAACCCACAGGAGGGCCAGGTGACACTGAAGAGCCAAGAGCGGGCCGGAAGCATGCAGGGGTGGGGACGGCGCTGCGCGGGGGCACGGGCTGCCTGTGGCGAGCCACCCATGGCTTTCTCTGCCACCTGTGAAAGGCCGCGGGCGTAGCAACCCTCGTCGTTGTAAAGCGATGTCCGAACCCCCACCACCGCCCAACTACTCGGAGGAACTCTAACTGAGAAATTCCCACAGGACAGCAGGGTTATACACGAGAACTAACAAACAGCAGTGTTTCCATTCCTTTCGAAGTCATGCTGATGAAGGTGACAGCACACACGGATATCCTCTGGGGATTATCGACAGCTAAGCCGTGGTCTACAATCAGGTCCACAGCCCGAGATGTGACAAAATGCAGGGCACGCACGCCCCCCGCAGCCGCCCACACCCCGTGCCTCTCTCCCCGACACCCCTGCAACTCTGACTGCAGAAATAGTCTCTTTAACACTCTCTGTGTCTGCTCGGGTCTCAGAAACTGGCGAAATCATGTGACACATCCCCACAAAGGCGGCCACATTCCATCAACACCTTGGTGCTGCATTAGAACAAAGCAGGACTCATCTAAAACCTCAGGTCTGCAAATGTGATGGGTTTTTCTGCCAAGACAACCAACTCTCAGAATCTAATATCCCTGAAGGAGCCATAAAAATCATTAATAATTCCACAAAACGTATTATTTAAAAGAAAGGGAAAGAAAGCACACTAGATTTAGTGCTGGTGACAAAAAAAATCTCTCTTTGATAAGAGTAATTTTAAAGAAAATTCCAAGGCGGACCTCGAAAACACATTTACATTAGTTTTTCTTAAAAACACAAAACCAATTTCAAAAATGACATCCTCCAGGAAACATTTCAAACATGAATCGAGGCAAGAACTCTGCACCACGGAAGGCTGGCCCCTTCCTGAGCGAGGCCTCCGCTGTCCCCACGGCTGGCCACGCAGACCGAGCGCCGGGCTCAGTGAGCACGTAGTCATGGGTGGTGGCCTCCGAGACGCGTCCACTGTGCCTCGTCATCTCTGAAGCCCCAGCACCTGGGGCCTTTGCCAACATGGGGAAGGTCCTGGAGAAACGTGGGTGAGGGAAAAGGCACGCACCGCTGTCAGAAGCCAGATGCCGATCAAGGATGCCCCCCACTGCTCCAGCAGGCTCTCTGGGGGGCCCTCCACAAACACCAACAGGAAAAACGATATTCTCGAGTTCTGTGACAGGAAGTTCGCTGACTGCAGCCAGCCCTGGGAGCGGAGGGAGGCGGAGACGGACGGCTCATCAGCCCACCCAGGCCCTGACCCGGCGTACGGGCCGGCCGCGGTCTTGATGCCACTTCCATAATGCCACAGGGACCCGGCACCCACACCGCTCCCCCGAAGGTGCTTGTGCACAGGTGCTAGTGTTAGATACAAGTGTAGAAAGAAGGCACAAGAGACAGAGGCTCTGAATATTCACTTCGAATGTCTCCACCAAAGGCCTGTGGCATCAGAGGTGGTCACGGGTGCAGGGGACACCTCGACGAGCAAGGCCTCCATCCGGGAAGGGAGACACACGCCAGAGTTCCCTCCAGGAACACTCGAAGGAGAGGCTGAGCGCTCACCTGTCTGGCAACTGGGAAGGCCCGGCGAGGAATGGGCTTGAGCTGAGCCTGCAGAGGGCATTCTTAGGCAGACGGGAGCCATGGCAGGACCACGGCCAGCTCCCCAGGGCCTGTGGCAGAGGCTAGGGGGAAGGGGGAGCCACAAGGCGGGTCCCTGGCGCTGGGAGTGGTGATGCTTACATCCTGTGAAGTCTGAGGTTTTTTTTTAATAAGTTCGCACCTGCACTAATACACATCATTTCCCTCTTAACATCTCCACCCACGTATGGCCTTACATCTTTGACGAAGATTTCCAAACCAGCTTAAATTAAAAGTTCAAAGAAAAGTACTTCCACCCATAACAAGGCACAGGCTTCAGAGAAAGAACCGTCATGAAGAAAAGGCTAGGAACCAGAACAGCTCGGCAGTTTGGTCTGGGAGGGGAGCAAGCCGGACTGCCGACCGGGAGCTTACCAAGTGGCCAGCCAGCCAGGTGTGCTAGCAGAGCGCAGCTCAGACGCACCCAGAAAAACCTGTCCTGCTTTAGAATGCGAGGGAACCCTTCTCCACGCTAACACCTGATCAGTTCAGTAATGCCGCACTGACCAGGCATTCCTGCAGAAAAAAAGGCTCAACCCACATACTGTCATTTCTCTCAATTAAGCTTCCAGGTTGCAGGAAATGCAGGGGACAGAGAAACCAGCTAAACGACACCGTGGAGAAACAGCCGGCAAAACCCGAATGCGGGGCGTTCTCCAACACGAGCAGCCAGGCCCGTCTTCTAAATTCTGAAGAGACCAGGGAGACGTCCACGAAAGGAGGGCTGGGTGTTGGTTCTCGGGGAACGGCTGTGAGCGCTGTCGGGGTGGGGGGGCCTGAACACAGGCCGACAGCGATGGTGGCGCAGGGCTTTCTCAGGGGTGACCTCGGTTTCAGGTACTGTACGGAGGAGCAGGGTGCGAGGGGAGGACACGGGGGGCGGGGGGGGAGGCCGCCTCCCCCTCGGAGTCCCCGCCTCCTGTGGCTCAGTGCCTTCCATCCTCTGACCTCTCCCTGCCACCCGCCCCGACCTGTTCCACGTGTGTCACCTCCTGTGTGCGTGCAGGGCAGCGCGCATCACGCAGCTCTAAATGCCGGCGCTTCACCCCGAGTCCTGGCACTTCCGCCTCCAGCCTGAGGGCCACTCTGCACTCCCTCCGTCCGGAGAGCAGGCCTCAGCCGCCCCTCCCCCACTGCTGCGACGCACCCTCCACCGCTGCCCCCCGACCCCTTTAGCACCACCCCGGGCTAATGCCACGTGTGCCTTCTCGACGGACAGTCTACTCACGCCGCCCCGTCCCCAGCAGGCACTCCTGGGGGGTTTATGAGCCCCACGTGACCTGGCTTCCGCCTCACCTGCCACCACACCTTCACGTCCAGACACATGGCCGGCAGTCCCCGTGCGCAGCGGTGACCCTCACTCGCCTCTCCTCGGCCTGCAGTGCCCTCCGCGCCCGCCACCTGCTGGGCCCTTGCCACCTGCTTGCCTGCCTCAGGCTGCTCTTCTCCCGGAGGCCCTGGCACCGCGTGCAGGCCCCGAAACACGGCCTGACAACCGACACACGAGAGCCGCTCTCCAGGGATTACCTGTGTGTGTGCATGCGTGTGCATGTGCATGCACACACCATGAGAGGCATGGCACAGTCCCCGAGCACACTACGGAGACAGACGGGGGGCACCAGCCACGAGGCCAGAACGCACGCCCCACGCAGGCAAGAGCCACCCAAGCCTGAGGCTCACGCGCCCCACGCAGCCCACAGCAGGCCAGGGTCCCCGTTACTCGGCACGGTGGCCACTAGCTGGGTAATAACAGGGTCACATCCCTTTGCATATCATCTACTCTAAGCCTGGTGTTTTAGAAAATTACGAAGCCCAGAAACACCCACGTATGTGTGAGGCACTGGCACTTAGGACACAGGTGGCAACACAAAGCCATGGCAAGGAAAACACTTTCATACCTGAGCACACATGTGGGGAAAGGAAAACCGTCCCCACCTTACACCTCAGAGAGATTACGACCTACATGGGAAGAGCAGGGCGTGGAAACGTCAGGAAGAACCGGGCGTGGAGCAGCTTTACGCCCCAGGGCAGGGGGCGGACGTGACCGCGCAGAAGGAACACAGACAGCTCGAGAGGGGGAAGGCGACGATGCGACTACGCTGAGAGGTAAGTATTTCACGAGACGAACACGCACACACACGCACACACACGCTGCGTGAACAAGAACGTCCATCCCGGTATGCGCCTGAAGTGACAGCACCTATTTTGTTTCAAAGAAAGAAAACTGGATGACAAAAATCAAAAACTAGAAAAAAACAAAAGGTACAAACAAGCAATTTCCAAAAGAGAAAACTCAAATGGAAAGGATTAAGAGGGGACAAAAAACACAAGGAGAACCCCCAGCGCCCCGGCGCACGGCCGGGAATTGGCACGCGGCCGCGTCCCGTTGCGGGGGCGGAGTGCGGAGGGGGGGGAGGCCGCACCACCGCACGGAGCCCCGCAGCGCCGGCCCCACGCCCGCGGGAAAGGACGCACGCGTGGGGACGCCCCGGCCGCACGCTCGTGGGGCTCCACGCTACAGGGCATGACACCGTCTCCTCCAGGACGGCGCTCGGGCCCTCACGTCTGGTTTCCAATGAACACCAATCCACGCGGTGGGGTGACGCCGCGCACAGAGCTGCGCCCCTGCACGCAGCCGGGACGGCCCGCCGCGACGCCACCTCGGAACGCGGCCGGCAGGACAGGCCGGCGGTTGCGGGGAAATGTGGCCCGAGCACCTCAGGACCGCTCGGAACGCGTCCGGGAAGCACACCGGGCCCCCGCCCCGCTGCTGCGTGACGACCGGAAGCGGGCTGCACGGCGAGCGGCAGACCACGGTGCCCGCAGCGGCCGCCGCGCACGGCGGGACCCCGCACCGCGCAAGGCGCGGCCGGCTGCCTCGCCTGGAAAACGAGGACCCCTGTCTGCGGCCACGCCACCTGAACGCGCCCGATCCCGGGGGGCCTCGGACGCTGAGCAGGGTCCAACCTGGTCAGGGCTTGGATGGAAGACCACCCAGGAAGACCAGGCGCTGTAGGAGTAAAAAGTGAAAAAATAAGGGCTCGTAAGCTGACAAGGTCCTTGCAATCTGTGAGGTCAACCTAGGGTTGCCTTGCCTAAAAAAATCAATCAATAAATAATAGAAATAAATAAATAAAAATAAATAAAGTTAAAAAAAAAAAGAACAAGGACTCTCAGTAAACCCTAAACTGGAATGCGCTCCACACTTGTGGCTGGACATGGCACCTCGTCACCTAAAGCAGAGGCAGGTCTCAGGCCATACGACTCACGGTAGCCGCAGTGGCCAGGATGAGGGGGCAGTGACCACGGCCTGCGGAGTCAAGGAGGCCTGGGGTCCAGCCGTCCTCACACACACCTGGACGTGTCTGCCGGCCTGAGTCCCAGCATCGTCTGCCGTCACCACCACCACCTCCTTCGTGGGGCTCTTGTGAGGTCAAGAGCCAAAGGAGAGAAGTGTGGCCAGGAGGTGACAAACGCGCCCGACAGAGGTCAGATGGCAGCCCAAATGGCAGGCCACGAAGATGTCCCTGCTCTGACACAGAAGCATCTCGAGCACAACTGTCAAATGAGGCGAGGAAGCTGCAGGCCAGCGTGTGTGGACCCACTTTCCACCGAGAGAGGGGAGTCTCACGGGGGTAGCCGGCGCAGCGAGGAGCCTTCCCGCGGTACCTTTGCAAAGCATCTGGGTTCACAAACCACGTGAATCTATCACCTATTCAAAGGATAAAAGTAAACTGATAAACAAAACCATCTGTTATTCTCAAAATTGAAGGAATTAAGTGACAACAAGTAAAAACCGTAAGACACAAACACATTCTTTCTGCAGGTGACACGCACCATCAGGCACGCACCATCAGCAAAGCAGCACCATCTCGTCACATCACATTCACGGTGTTCGTGTGGGTTTTCCTGGTTCTGTAGTTGGATTTATATTTCATTTGCATGTTGGTTTTGGATTTATAGCTGCATAAAATCCCTTAACTATGAGGACTTCATAACCAGCTTTAGATATGGATTTATAAATTTCAGTAGCATTATAGTAAAAATTACATTTTCTTATGGTGACTAAGGGTTTAATTAACTTAAAAAAAACCCCACAGACGGAGACACTTTGCTGTGTGGCACCTGGAAGCGCCATACGCAGCCAGCTAACGCGGACCGAGTCTCTGAACAACCGAAGTCTTCCCCGGTCTGCGGCACCCTGGGGTCCCAGCATTGCCGGGACCTTAGAGGCCTAAGCGAGCAACGCCAGAAGCCTGGGAAGCGCACGAAACCAAACAGAGCTCGGGCTACGCGTGCAGTGCGCGGGAGGCTCCAGTCCGCGGGCTGGGACCGTGGCTGTGGAGCCAGCCACACCGAGTGTGAAGCCCGATTCCACCACCAGTGCCCAGGCTGGCAAACAGAGGTCACCGAAAATAATAACCAACTGGCAAACTAAAACATACAGCAATAAAAAGCCTCAAAAACATTTTATTGATAAGACTAAAGCCATTTTTTTAAGGTTATCAAAACTATAGTTTTAGATCCAAAGTTGCCTTCAATTATATCAAAAACCTGATTCTATCAACAACCACAGAGTAATAACATTTTCACGCAGTTTTCAATCAGCGAAAGGCTGGAGGAACCCCGATTCTGGGGGCGCCTTCCCCGCCGCGGGGGTGACTCGTGCCTGGTCGCAAGCACGTGGCTCGCGGTCTCCCTTCAGTTGCTTCGCCTACACTGGGTCGTTTTCCTTGTTGATAGTGAATTTTTAACTCGCAGGCTCCCTCTAGAAATCTGGAGTTAAATCAGAGAATGTCCCCACTGATTGCTAGGAGGTACAGTTTACATGAGAATCTTTCAGCAGCTGAGGAAACCACCCCTTAGAGAGCATTCGGGTAAGAGACGCCCACAGGAACGACGTCCCACTGAGACCCCGACCTTCACTGCAAACACCTGGGTGACAGGACAGTCAGGTCGGACAGTCAGGTCGCGTGCGACGGCAGCTCTCAGCGAGCAAGCCCACGTGCCCTGCTGGAGCCCCGCCTGCTCCCCAGCCCAGGGCAGCATGGGCCAGGGGCTGTGCCGATGCTAAACACACAGAACCCTTCATCCCCAAAGACGCAGGCTGGGGCCTCGGCCTCGCCCGCCGGCACTGCGGCTCAGGGCAGGGTGCACGGTGACCAGCCAGGGGGGAGCCCCATTCTGCCTGCTGGGCAGCCTGCACCCCACTTCTGTTGAGCAATCACGAGGTCAGAGCCTCGGGCCACTCCCTCCCTGGCCCCCAACACCCAGCCCCTCTCCCTAACTGCCCCAAGGGCCAGTACCGGTACCGTGGACCCGCCCGAAGCCCTCCCGCACCAGCCGACACACTCCACTGAGAAGCTGGAGAGGGTTCTGTGTGTCATCTGCTCTGTCACCCACCACCTCCCACATTTCTTCTTAACTTCCAGAGAACGAAAACCAAGAGGTTACATAATTTTCATTACAAAACTATTATTTAGTAGAAGAACAAAACCAAATCTCAAGCTGTCAGTAACTTCACTGGGAAATTTAGAAGCACCCAGGCTCCTTCAACTCTGCCTGGCCGGAAACGCCCTGCAGAGTCAGCCACCTGGCCCGCTGGGGGCCCATGCGCCACACGCCTCGGGACCTGGGCCGAGGCCGCCCTCCCTGAGCCGCGCCTGATTCCTGATCACCGCGGGAAGAGTCACGTGAGTATTGGACCCGCACTGCGTCCACGTGGGGCCAGCTGAGCAGCCCGCAGCGACGAGGGCACGGGGCGCCACGCGTGCGGAGCTTCCCACAGCGCCTCCGGGGCGCCTGGCACGTGCTCACGCACCTCACCCTCCAGACAGAAGCAGCTCTGCTCCTCCCCCATCGGAAGGCGAGCTCGTCACTCTGCTCAGTAAGGGGGAGGAAATCTCTCGAGCACCTCATGACGCAAGTGTGTTTTGCAGGTACTTGGATTTCGCCGGGGTTCAGTGCTGTTCTGAGAAGCGGCTCCCGCCAGAACCCAGCAGCTGCGCGCACAGCGCCTCAGGAAAATCCAGGCTCCATCCAACACTTATCGCGAAATTCTAAAAAAATAAGTCTTCTCTCCTCCCAACATATCTGCCACTTCCTTCTGTGGCCACAACTTGATTCCATTTCAGCGTCTGGTTGAAACTGGCTGTGTGCCAACACCTGCTCCCCTTCTGGGAGTCTGGAACGCGGGTCTGCCAGGTCCGCACAGGCTGCCTACACCACCCGCACCACCGAACACCCTGGGCGCCACCTCCCGAGCTGGTCGCCAGCCTCCCACACGTGTTGTCCTAACTCGTTCCTGGGTGACTCCCCAGGAACAGGACCCTTGGAAGCGAGTGCCTGGCCTCCGCAGACACCCCTGCACCCTCCCCTGGGCTGGGCCCTCTCCACTGTGACAGTCTCAGCCAGCAGCACCAGGTGCTGAGTCCTGGGGTCCTCCTGGAGAGCCCTGCAAGGAGGGGGTGGTCCTGGGGACCCCCAACATGGAGCCAGATCGGTACCGCCTGGTGATCACCTGTGTTCCTCCCCTGCGCTCCCTCCGCTCAGCAGACACTCGCCGCCCAGCAGCTGTGAGCTCTCCTACGAGCAGCACGGGTCAGAAGCGCACCCTTCTCCCCAGCCCCCGAATCTCACGACCCCCGAATCTAAGACGTTAGTTAGTCCCTGATCAGGAATCAGGCCTTCGGCTAGAGCTTAAGCTCTCGGAAGGCGCCCGCTACGCCAGCCCCCCTCATCCTGAGCCTGCCCTGCTGTAACGGTTTCTTGATAGGTTTCTCTTGGTTTGACAACAGGACAAATTGGATTCAACATCATTTTCAAATGACTCAGTGAAGTCCGCAGGTTGGATTGCCGGGGTAAAAGTGAAATCATGACAAACGTGAACGGCACGATGAGTGAGGCCAGTGGCAAATCCGGCTACCCCAGCAGTTCCTGCTTTTCCACCAGGCATCAGGGAAAACCCCGAAAACATATAAAAAGGGAGGGGGCAAGGTGCTAAGCATCTAAGCATCCCCTCCGTGGTGGCCGTCAACGGGAACGGCCGAGGGAACTCGGCGGTGTCCGCCAGGCCGGAGGAGCTTCGGAGGCTGGGAGGGTCACGTGCGACGGAGCCGCACAGCCCCTGGCGCCTTTGCTGCGACTGTCGGCCGCGACGGCCCACACCGCGGCCGCCCAGCAGACCGCCCAGCGCTCGGTGGCCTGGGACAGCTGTGTCCTCACGCACGCACCTTCTGTGGTCCCAGCCGGCAAGGGCGAAGGCTGGTGACGACACACGCTGGGACCACCCGGCTCCCTCACTCACACGTCTGCTGGCTGCGGGCTGGGACCAGCTGGGCTGTCGATGGGAACCACAGGGTTCCTCACAGCGAGGCGGCTGCTCTGGGGACAGCGCCCCGCAGACCCAGACACATGGCCTGGCCTCAGAGGCCACCCGGACCATGGTCACAAGGGGCCTAGACCCAAGGGGCGGAACGGAGACCCCACCTCCCGCGGGGAGGTGTCAAAGTCGCGGTGGCTCTTTGGGGAACACGCAACCTGCCAGCAGCGGCATCTGGACCCTGTGCTGCTGGCAGCGTCCCACACGTGCGGCCAGCCAGCTCGTCACGCACACGCGTGTGCTCCATGGCCCCTGGTTTCCACGGATGACTCGGTGAAAACAGCTTCTGCACGGTGTCAGGGCGGTGTGTACCACGGGCCGCCTCCAGTGCCGGTCTGCACAGCCCCCGGGGCCGCAGCTGCCCACCAGAGCCACCTCTGTCCGCCGCTCTGCGCAGGACGCGCATACCCCGATCCTGGGAAGAGCCCGTGTCGGCTGAGCTTGGCCGCTGAGCCCAACACCTGCCAGGCCCTGCAGAAATCGGGACTAAGGACACAGGGCGGAGTCAGCCTCTGAGAGGGGCAATCGCGGACGCACACCCGAGGTGTCCTGCCACGGACAGGTGCCCGGGCGGCCTTGCACCGGGAGACAGCACGGCCGGCAGCGCCTGGGTCCCCTCTGGGCCCTGCGTGGGGACCGCGGCCGTGGAGGAAGGCCACGTCAGCGCGGGCGGTCCGGAACCTGAACCGACCCCTCTGCCCCACGAGTGGCCGCAGGGAGGACAGGGCAGCGCTGCCCGGCAGCCGCGGAGGCTCTGCGCCCCCGTCTGAATGCCGCTCCGCCGCGGCCTCCACCTTCCTCCGTCCCCAGTCCTGGGTCAGATGTCACCAGTCATGCCGGGGTGCCAGCGCGCCTTGCCTGACACCCCCACGGGCCACTCCGCTCACCGGCCTCGCCCGGACCACAGCCCCCGCCTCCTCAGGGGCTTTCCCTGCCCCTGGGGCCTTCCAAGGGGAGCCCCGACCCTCAGGCGCCCCCCCAGTGGCCTCGGTCGACCCTGGTTCACCCGTCATCACCCAGCTCCCACCGCTGGCCACGGGGACCCTGGGAACGCCACCCCCGCCTCCTCTGGGGCACGTCCTCGCCGTCCTCCCCCACCAGGAGTCCCTCCCAGCCTTCTTCGGGCCCCAGGGGAGTGCCACCCCCAGACGCCCCCAGCCTCTGCCCTGCCTCTCCCGCGGAGCCCGAACCACCGGACAGTTTCCACTCGGCTGTTTGGGGCGCGTCTGCCTACCCCTGGTCCCGAGAGTATAAACCATGTTCAAGCGCCTTGCGATCCCCTCTAACGTCAGCCACACACAGCGCCACACGGACCGTGGGCCATCTGAACCGTTGCTGCTGCCTCTTGGAAGGGGCCGGGACACCGACGCCTCTGGGCCCAGGACGAGCTGCTGGGTGCCAGTGTCTTCACCCTCCCCTGAGGGCAACACTGCTTTGACACACCGTGCCACCACGGCCAGGCCTGTGCCAGGGCCGTGTAAACAAGAGAAAACGTTATCCACATCATCAGAGTGAAAACTATGTTTCTCCAAAACGGTTTCGGGGAGCAGCTCCTGAACACCGGCAGCATCGAGGGGAAAAGGGTAAACGCTATACATCGAAGAAGCGAGGCGACCACAGCACAAGCCTGGGTGTCCCCCCCCGCCCCCGCACGGAGCGCCCTGCAGGCGCCGTCCGTGACGAGCTCGCATGAGCGGCTGTGTGAGGGCCCTCGGCTGTGCAGGCGAACACGTAAACTAAGCTGGAGCCTCGCCGTGCCGCCAGCCTCTGAAGAACTAGCGGAAGGAAGGAGGTTCAAGGAGAAAATTTTATAGCAGATGTAGCCAAAAAGATAAACATACTCCTTTTTGACTTATTTCTTTAACACCGCATAGCACAGAAGGGTGGACCCCACGGCGGATTCCAGCCCCCACCGGGCGGGGGTCCGCAGACTTCCTGAACGTGAGACGTACGTGCTAAGGGCATGGATGGTAACCGAGGCGGCCGCCACGCGATCGGCTTCCAGAGGACCCCGGTCCCAGCCTGCCTCCCCAGGCACGCGCCCACGTCACGGCGCCCGTCAACCTAAGCCGGCGTGAACATCCAAACGGACCTCCCCAGCCTTCAGAGCTGCTCTGCAACGCCGGGGGCCTCGCACGCCCAGCACGCCCAGCGAGTCCGGTGGGGAACAGGACGCAGGAAGCCCGGCGAGCCTGCGCACTGGCTGCGTCTCTCCTCCGTTCCTCTGACTCAGACACACACCGGCGGAGACCCAGCTTTTACCGAGCTCTTCCCGAAGGCTCTCATAACCTCCGATCTAGCGTCTGAAACACACACACGCCAGAATACAAAGGGGACAGCTGTCACGAGGACAGACGTTGCAGGGTTTTACCCCACGGGAAGGACCTCCACTCGCCAACTGGCCATGTACCCCAGAGCCAAGTGCAGCCGGCGTTTACAAACGTTCACCACACTTGAGAGATAAAGGAAGAGAAGAGCCACCCTGTGATGGATATTCTTAATTAAAACGTTCAGTTTTCAGTAATGGCTGGTTCTGTGCTGATTTTCCAAGGCTTCGTTCTTGTGCTCCCAGCCCTCAGACAAGCTCTTCACACAGAGGGCGTAACACGCCTCCGACGTAGGCAGGTGGCAGAAGGAAAGGGCCCCACGGTGGGGCTCCCGGGCAGGTGTCACACACTAAGGGGCACACGTTTGCCAAGTGCAGGTCCTTTACGCAAAACATTCTACTGCGCGGACGGAAACCCCGACGGGAGTCTGCCTTTGTGGGTGGGGACGCTAGCGTCAAACGGAGAGGCCGGGCTTCACTCCCACATTCAAAGAGCTGAAAGACCCCCAAACACCAGCGTCACTTCTACAAACCAGCAGTTCTCAGACTTTTGGGTCTCAGGGCCCCTTTATACTCTGAAAACTTACGGAGGATTTCAGAGAGGCTTTGCCAATGATAAGTACAATATTTATCACGTTACAACTTAAAACTGAGGATTTTTCGTTTTTATTAATTTGTTAAAAACTAACAATTACAAACCTATTACATTAATATATATGATTTTTTTTTAAGAAACTATCTTCCCAAACAAACAACAACAAAAAAAGTGAGGAGTGACGACGTTTTTCATTTCCACGAATGGCTTCGGCATCTGACCTGAGCCCCGGAACATTCTCCACATGCTTGTCTCCAGTCTGTCGCAATTCCCTCTTCTGGGTCACTCACACGAAGAAAACCCAGCCTCACACGCACAGGCAGCTGCGTGTCCACGTGCAGGCTTTGCAAACAACTGCCAGCATGTTTTGATACTACACAGCTCAGCAAGCGGTAGTTTCCCAAAAGCTCCTTGCCATGTAGAACCGACAGCATCTCGAGACCCTGTGCCTACCCTGTCACGTTAGAGTCTAGTGCTTTGCCGCTCATACTGTGAGTGGTTCTCTGACCCGCACGACCCTGTGACGTCAGGCTGCACAGTCACCTAAAGAGACTGGTTCGCCGGCCATGCAGACCTTCCCACGTCACCAAGTTCCACTCCACATCAGACGACCACGCTCACTAACGTCACCACCGGTCTCATGCAGACGGCTTCAGGCGGGAGAAGTGGTCAAATTCACAGTGGCAATAAGTGTTCAAAATTCTAATTTTCAGTCAAAAGCCCATATTTTATCACCGGCAACAAGTACCATCAGTTGTCTTCCTTGGTGTGACAGACTTACTTTGTTCATTTTTAAGAAAATTCTTCCCATTGTTCTTTCGAGAAGAAACAGCGTCCGTGACGAGAACGGCGATGCCAGGCGGTCCTCGGGGAGCCAGGGACTCGGGTCCAGACCACCGCAGCGCGGCAAGCTCCACAACGGGCCGCCTGCAACCTTTCGGTGGCCGAGGGTCTTGCCTTCGATGCGTTCGAGACGCGGCCTCCGTGCCGTGCAGTCGGGTGAGGCGTCCTGTGCTGCTCTGTCGCACAGGCCCTCTGCCTGGAGGTGGCCGGGACCCCAAAGCCGCAAGGGCACCGCCTGGGAAGGCCCGCTACCGCGGTCACACCGCACGCCCGTCTGTGCTCCGGCACGAGGAGCGAGGTCTCTGTCCCCTCCGCCGGGATGCTTCCCTGCTGAGGCGGGGCTGGCCCTGTGCAGAAGGCATGCTCCCGGCAGACAGATCAAGAAAGAGAGACAAGGCACAATAACCACTACCGAGAATTTTTTTTAAAAAAAAGGATAGTCCTATAGGCATTGAAAAGAGAACTCTGAATAATTTAACTTAGATAAAAGACAAATCCCTAGAAAAACACAGCTCACCCAAACTGACTCAAGAAGAAATAGAAAGCTTCCAAAACTCAACACTGGTGTGCACCCTCAGCCTGCTCTTCTCCCCAGGCATCGACCTCTTCCCGGAAGGCTGTGCGGCTGCAGACCAAAAGACGCAGCGCCGTTCACGACATACAAAAGCTGGAGCACCCCAAACGTTCAACTGCCGTGGGGTGAACGGACGAACCGCGGCCCACGCGTCCGACGGCCAGCAACGAGCGTGCGCAGTGAGGGCGCGGCTCCGCCTCGGGGTTCCCTGAGCCTTGGGGGTCCCTGAATCTTGGGGGTCCCTGAATCTTGGGGTTCCCTGAGCCTCGGGGTTCCCTGAGTATTGGGGGTTCCCTGAGCGTCGGGGGTCCCTGAGCCTCGGGGGGTCCCTGAATCTTGGGGTTCCCTGAGCCTCGGGGTTCCCTGAGTATTGGGGGTTCCCTGAGCCTCGGGGGTCCCTGAATCTTGGGGTTCCCTGAGCCTTGGGGTTCCCTGAGTATTGGGGTTCCCTGAGCCTCGGGGGTCCCTGAATCTTGGGGTTCCCTGAGCCTCAGGGTTCCTTGAGTATCGGGGTTCCCTGAGCCTCGGGGTTCCCTGAGCAGAGGCTTCCGACGGGAGGGCAGCCAGGCGCCCTTCCGGACCTGATGGCAGCAGCACTGCTTCCGGGTACGGGCTTCACTGCACGAGTTTGTTTCCAGATCCTTCTGTGTATCGAGCACATTTAAAAATTGTGTGAAGGTTAAAAAGACATAGACAAGGTGCTGCGGGGCTGAGTCATGTTCTTACTCCACGAACACGTGCTGAAGACCAGTCACAACGTGTCCCTAGCCTGAGGGATGTGCGCAGCAAAAGTGATGGAGACCCTAAGACACACAAAACTTAGCAGAGGGAAAATGAGACGTTCGAGCCAGAGCTGGAAGCGTCTGGGCCCAGCCCGGCGGCGGGCCTTCCAGCTGTTCTGGCCATGTAGAAAGTAGAATAAAAAGACACGGCATCTTGGAAGGTGACTCTCCTCAAGATGCCGCCTGCGATCAAGACGAGGCTCACACCCCAGGGCCGTAGGACAGTATCCACCAGTTCCACACGTCTCCATGTAGCAAAATCTATGACAACTCGTCGCCATTCTTGTCTCTCAGGCTCAAGTTCAGAGCACACAGGCCTGCGGAAGCCGCACCTGCAGGAGACGAGGACGGGCGAGGCAGGAGCCGGCGTGCGGCGCCCGGCGACCCCAGCAAGGTGAGGGCTGGTGTCCTCGCAGGCCCTGGCACCGCTGCCGCTCAGCTCCTCCGTCTGCCGGCGGCACGGTGACGTCCACGGGGACGCCAGCCCGCGACCGGGCGCAGGCACCGTGGAAGACGGCAGAGTGACGCTCAGCGCCCTGCACTGCAGGACGCGGCGGGCGCGCAGACACCTGGACCGTGAAGGAAGAGCATCTACAGCGCGCGTTTCTCATAACCACTGCAGGTTTGGAGCCTCTAGTCACCAAAGAGTGTGTTTGTCAGGCATTCGAATATTTTAAAACCCAATCCGAAAAACCATTTAGGTAAATCTCCAGGCTCCTCTCCACACTTATGTACAATAAAACGTCTTGTTTCTGAACCACATGCAAATGGGCCTAAACAAAATGTACGACACCACCAGTGACTTTAAGCTGTAAGTCTCTGCGGCACACAGCGCGGGTGTCCACAGCATGGGGCACGAGCAGCGTCCGTGGCTCCCCCAGAGGTGGGCGGCGGAGCGGGCCCCGCGGCGGCTCTCGGCGCCTCAGAAGACTAAGGGGAAAGTGACACAGGGAAGCAGCACTGGGGTGATGGCGGCATGTTATGAAACTAAGAACGTTCTTACTTAGCTGAGCGCTCCTTCCATTCCCAGCCGACCCCCTTCCCAGCTCTGTGACCATCCACATCAAAGCGAATTCTCGTTCTTTTCTGGAGAAGTATAAAGACGTTGGGGAAAAGGATTCAAAATCCAGCCATAGTCAGCTCACGCTCCTTTTACACGTTACGTTACGAGTCGATATAAACAACATGCGCTCATGTTACATGCCTGGACCCTGGTAGCAACCTGTCAGTAAATAGCCCAACACATCTGTGGTCATTTATTTTAATAAAGTTTCATGACTCATCAGCTACCAGACCCGATTTCATTAAAAGTTCAGGACATGATCCCATTTGCTCATGATAAAGCCGTCCACACGCCACCCAGGCAGAGAACGAGGCTGCGCGTTCTCAGGCGGCCGGTCCTCGGGAAAGGAAATGGGACGGGGAAAGGTTAAATAAAACGTGAACCGGGGGGAAGGATGTTCTCCGCCACGTCATCGGGATGAGGTGACCACGGAGAGACGGCACACAGTGTCCAGGGGACCCGACCCTCGCTCCCTGAGAAGCCCACACAGGGTCCCACAGCAGGGCCCCTGCTCAGGGGGCAAGGAAACCCCACAAGAGCTCCGCTCATCTCAAAAGCCAGTTACTTATGAGTCATCCTCTAAAGTTTAAATGTTTATGCTTTTACTTTTTTTTCCAGTTCCCATGAGTTTTGACCTTAAAAGCTCAAAGAAAACTTCATCCCTCCCTGAAGCCCCAGCTGAGCAGTTTTTCTGCGACTCTCGGTGAAATCCCAACAGAAAACAACGTTCATCAAAGCACGATTCGGGATGCTTCACGGGTTCTGCTTCACACCCTAGAAGGAACACTGCACCCGGGACAGAAAAACCCGCAGGTGCACGGACGCGGAGGGCCGGCCCCGGAGGCCTCCCCGGCAGGTCCGGCGGCCCCAAGAACCCGCCCCGCACAGGGAGCCTACGATAGCCAGACGCGATTCTGTGAGGTGCTGGGGACGGGCCTGAGAGGTGGGACTCTGCGGGAGGCGATGGCCTCCCCAGGGTGCTGGGCGCCATCCAGCCAGGGAGGCCTGACCAGAGACGAGACTGGCCTCCCGGGGGCAGCACTGGGCTCTGCGGTGGACGGCCAGCCTCTGGCGTGCTGACGCTGGTCCCCGGGGGTCTGGGATTTGTCAGCCTCCGTAATCACATGAGCCTGTACACACCTATCTCACCGGTTCCGTTTCTCTGGACAACCCTGGCTTTCACCACCCTCACACCCACAGCGAGTCGGGGCCACATCCCAGAGGTATTATGGGCAGGAAGAATGGAATGACAGTTCCTCCTCAGACAGCAGGCAGCGCGCCAGCCGCCAAGGCCCAGGAGGCCAGTGGCAAAGGAGGCAGAGACCAAGAGGCCCGGAGAACTACGAGAGCACCTCGCTGGCCACTCCTGTCAACAACGGACCCCTCAGAAAGGCCTAATTCTCCACGTGACCCAGCCCCAAAGGAACAAATCAAACGTCCTCCGCTGACCCACGAGCAACGACCAGCTGAAAGCATCTGACCACGAGTGCCACCGGGAGAGCCCACTGCACGGTGGCCGCCTGCTCCAGCTTCCGCCACCCACGGTGTCTCCCCTCTGCGGCCAAAGCGCTCTCCAGAGAGCGCCTGGTTGTCCCCCACTTCACACCAGACCTCGCACAGGCCCAGAAGAGGCACAGGCGGCTGACCAGTCAGCCCTCGTACCAATGTGGCAGCCGCAAAACGCAGCCGCAGACAAGGACAACCAGGTATCTTTTTAATGACAGATGCTCTTACATGCGCTAAAGGACTAAGCGAAGCCAAAAATTCTGACAAATTTTCTAATGAAAAGGTCACGCGGATTTAAAACAACCCATCTGCCCTGTTGTCATTTTCACAACAAGCGAGTGTCCGGAAGGCAGACACGTCCGTGCACGGACAGTCACGGAGCCGTGTGGTTGGTGCCCGGGGACCTCGAGCCCATGCCGCACCATCTCGAGGGAGGAGAGGAGCCGCGCTGCTGGGCCCGGACAGTTCCGCCTCCCTGGGTGCCACGGCAGGTGGCTGGTGGCCCATTTTACAGGGAAGCCATGTTCACGGTGATCAAAGACTCAGTCCTTCTGAGGCCACAAAGCCCTGAGCTGCAGTCTGAGTTCAGGGCCACCTGGTGCCCCCTCGCCGCCACATGAGGCATCCCCCTGGCCACACGGACACCCTGACAGTGGAGACACGGCCATGCGATCACTTCCCAGAGGAGTGACGCAGCAAAGCCGTTGCCCCAGGGGGCAACACTTCTGTGGCACTGGGCTCTCTCCCCAGTCAGCCCTCGGGAGCCAGCGCCTGCGTCTCCCTCTCAGATGCCCAGGGCTGCTGGAGGGGGCCCGCCACCCCTTCCTCATTCCACCCGCTCTTCCAACTCGCCCTGAGGGGCCTCGGCGTCCAGGCCTCTCAGGACCCTAGTGAGCTTCTTCCTCCTGCCCCTGATGACCTGAGTCCTCTCTGTCCTACCAACACCTCTCCAAGAAGGACACAGAATGAAACGGGACACGCCACGTGCTCGCAAAGGCCAGAGCACGGGGGCCGAGCGGAAACGGCAAGCGGTCCAGCACGTGGCCTTTTCACAGCCCCAGTCCTGCTCAGGGATCGCTAAGCATATGTCAGCATTTACGCAATCGGTGGGGGTAAAAGGAATGGAAAAAGGGTGGGGGAGAGGAAAGAGGAAGGGAGGCTGGGGGACGGAGGGAGGGCCAGAGGCTAGAACCATCTGTTTACCTCCTTCCACCTGCGTCTCATCCTTTCAAGAGCCTGCTCAATCCTGACTCTGTCACCCGCATTATCACGGGTCCCTCCCAAGTCCGTTTCACCAGCTTGTCGGGCTCGCCCTCCCAAGCTCTACTCAGCAGGTGGACAGAAACGCCAACAGAGCAGCGTGGATACCCGCACACAGCCACACTCCCGAGGCCCCTCGAGGCCGGGAGAGTGCCGGCGAGACCACGCCACGAGGGCAGTGGTGCAGCCCCCTGCAGCCCCGCCCTGCAGCCCACCGCTGTGCGGACTCATGAGCGGGGAAGGGAGAAACAACCGAAGCACAGCGGACCCGAGCAATGCGGGGACGAGGGCGCCGACCCCGCCCTCACGCAGAACTTCCGACTCCCCGGAAACCTAACTGCGGACCGGACGCCTTCCTGATACGCAGCCCATCGACCGCGCTTTGTATGTCACACACATATTCTGTCCCCGACAGCAAGGGAAGCTAGCGCAAAGAGAACGTCACTAGAAAACACGGGGCCACACGTGCGAACTGAGAACGGCCCGTGCGTGAGGCCCGTGCAGCTCGCGCCGTCGTCCAAGGGTCCACGCGCCCCAGCTGAGCGCAGCACGTGCGAAGCGTCCGCTGGACGGTGACCAGAAAGTACAATACAGCAATGGAGGGGCCTGGCGCCGACCAGGGCAGCGGCGCGTGTGACGGGCGATGCGGTGGCGCTGGCTCCGGGGAGCAGCGGGCTCAGGCCGCCCGCGGCGGGGAGAAGAGCAGAGCCCTGGGCACGAGGCCCTCATGCCCTGGGACGGACGCTGACCCCAGGGCGCCCGCCCCGCCACCTCAGCCAGCCCCAGGGGTGGAAGAACCCACCTTACAGACACAGACCACCACCCCAGCCACCTCCTTCACGGGCTCTCACCCGGGGCCACCGTCCCTGTGCCCTGACGCCGCACTCGGGGCCACCGCCCCTTCACCCCAGGGCCAGCACCGCGCCACCACTGCAGTCACATGCCCAGCCGCCGGCTGCAAGCGGCTTGGCAGGACGTAGCCCTGCCCGCGGCAGCTGGCGGAGATTCCGTGAGCAGAACGCCCGTCACCCGCAAATTCAAGCATGAGTGCTTGTCCCCTGCAAACTCTGCAGGGGCGCCGTGTCACCAGTGCGTGGGTTCCAGCTGAGGAAGGCGTCCCCCCCTGGGAAAAGAGAGTGCACTACTGAGAGCAGTCTGGGAAGCAGACAGACGGCAGGAGCCGGGACGCCGCTGCGGGGAGAACTCAGCGCGGTGGCCTTGCCTGTCCCCATGGTCACTCTGGGCCTCCCGCCCACGTACCTGACTGACTTCCGGGCGTCTACACTGATGAGGTGACTCATAACATGGGGGAAGGGAACCGCACGCAACCTGAATATGCAGCAGCAGGAGGATGAGGGATAGACAAACACGAAGCCATGAGAAATTAGTCAAACGAATATCGAACAACACAGGAAACCTGCACATAGCTAAGTAAATACGAAAAGATACAGCAAACTGCGCGGACTCCATCAGCGCAACAGTGTAACAGTGTGACCCACACGCTCGGACGCCAGCCCCGAAGCCCATCAGGAGTTTCAGCTATGATTTCATTACGATTATCACTTCCCTCAACTTTTCAAATCTACGGAATCCCTCTCTTACCAATATTTTTAAGGTAAAAAGAATAAAACAGCAAACTCCACAATGAAGGTACTTTCTGGTCCATGGCACAGAGAGGCACAAAACGCTGTGGGGTTCCTGGGAGGGACGCGGGGACCCGGGAAGAGGCCCGCGCCGGGGGCACCGACGCCGACTCCTGCGACCGAGTTTTTCGCGCTCTGCAGTTTCAGAGGGTGTGTGTGCAATCAACAGCCACTAACTCCCAGCCACGCAGGGATGCAAACTGGTGGGAACGAGTGGAAAACCTGAAGTAAAAAGAGACTGCAACTCAAAAAAGCAATACCATTCTTTGAAATCATAACTATTTATATGCAAGTCAACGCACTGCAAGTTTTGAACTCACGTATTAAGCTCACTTTCGTTCACTGACACAGTAAATCCGGCCTGTCTGTACTTTTAAATCAGAAGCACCATCTGATGCATTTCACCGCAGCGCCCTCCTTGAGGTCTCTCCCCTCTCGCTCTTCAGGCCTCCGGTGTCTTTGCTGAGCTACAGCATTCCTTTCCTGTCCTAACCAAGAAGAGCAAGCACTACGGCGAGTGACAAAAACCAAAGCTTAACATGTCTCAGCAAAAGCTCTAAGAAAGAAAAAGAATGGGAATTATGTTATCACGTGTCACCTTGTGACAATCCCTGGGGCACTTCAGACAGGTACCTGTTAGACTTCAGCAACATACACTAAAATTGAACTTTAAAATGTGGGTCTCAGGTGACCCTGAGCAAGCACGTCTCGTAAGGCCACACAGTGCGGGACCCAGGAGCAGGCCAACCCTGACCATGGAAAGGGCGGAACAAGGCGGCCAAGGGCGGGAGGCCCCCGACACGCGGGTCCCTGCCCGCGGCCGCTGCCGCGCCTCAGCTCCACAGCGGTCGCCCGCCGTCCGTCCCCACGCCGGCTGCCTCTTCACAGGCTGTGTCCCTCGTAGGCACCGCGGAGCACGCCGTGACCTCCGTCACCCAGGCCTACCTCCGTTCCCGCCGGGGCTTCCCAAGTCAAATTCTTACGAGAGCCAGGCTGGTCCAGCTCACCTTCCCGGCCACCAGGCCACATGTGGGCCTTCAGAAGCAGCTGCCTGGGCCCAGACATCCGACCCCGGCCTATTGGGCCACAGGGGGAGGGGCAGGGCCGCCCTGAAGAGGGTTAGGACCGGGAGGAAGGGGCTGGGGGCCCGCAGACGCCAGCCAGGTGCGGCATTCAGGAAATGCTACAGGTCAACTGCCTCCCAAAGCCGGGCCCTCCTCTGCCTTCAGCGACGTGCTCCTCAGCTGTCCTGATGGACAGAGCTCCCTTCTTCACGTCCCACAACCCAGGCACCTCTGCACCCTGTGCGCCCAAGTCCTCTCCCCAAGCTCGACTCACGGCTTCAAATCCCAGCGACTTCCTAACAGCCAGCTCAGGAGCCTTCCCCCAGAGTCCCCTTCTCTGAGTTCCCATCGGTAACCTCCTGCCCCCAGGAAAACACAGGGAAGACGTGACGGCGTCACCACGAATGCAGGTGTGCCTGAACACAGAACGGCGGTTCCCACGGAATACGCAGAGACACGTGAACACACGCAGGGGTCAGTTCACGCACACACTTCCCTTCCCTGTCAGCTGAGAGGCCCTAAAAGACATGGCGTCCCGGGGGCTGGAGCCCACCCAGCACCCAGACCTGGCCTCACGACTCTCCAAAGAAGAACCCGGCTCCTTCTGGAGACGCCCGATTGTGTGCCAGGCGGGAGACGTGCAGGGTGCACCAGATAGTGAGGGGCCATCCCAGAAACCCACAAGGACAGGTGTGTCAAAGACGCAGGGGTCAACTGAGAGAGCCCCCGGCAGCCGAAGATGGAGCAGTCTGAGCAGCAAAATTAAGTCGTGCTGGATTATAACCCAAAGGACAAAGAGAGTCCCCACGAGTCCATACTGACAGAAGTGAATGACTGAGCAGATTAAAATATGGGGGGTGGGGGGGTAGACAATTGTCCACACAGAAAAATTCCAAATAACATCCATTGATGTCTACCCTCAAATGTGGGCTGGGCATAGTGACGTCACCCCAAAGAGCACAGGGTAAAAGGGTGGGAGGGGAGGACATCAGCATGGTGAGTCACGCTGAGGGCAGGGACTGCAAACATGGTGAGATGAGGTCACTTCCCTCTGTGGACTTCCTCCCCAAAACCGATGACCCCAGCCTCATCGTAAGAAAGACACTGGATAAATCCCCATGGAGGGCCAGTCTGCAAAGTCCCCACCCAGCGCCCCTCAGGACCGTGGGGCCTCCCAAAACAAGGACCATCGAGAGACGCCACAGCACAGAGGGGCCTCAGGAGACGAGACGAGTAAATGCAGGGTGGCATCCTGGGAGAGACGAGAACAGGAGAAACGTGAAAACTTGGCAAATCCAAACGAAGTCTGGACTTCAGGTGACTGTAACGTATCGACAGTGACTCGTCAGTCGTGGCAAACGCACCACAGTGACGTGGCAGGTGAGCAGCAGGGGGACGGGGCAAAGCACACGGGACGCCATCTGCCCAAGTTTTCTGCAGATCTCAACTATCCTAAAAAAGAGTCCATTCCAAAAAACAAACAAACAAACAAACGCAAAACCCCGCCAGGTTTTCTTTCTTCTGATTATTCACCTAATCCCAAGAGTCTCTCCCCACTTCTCGGGATGTCACTCACCACAGCACATTTCCCAGCCCACCGTCCTCACAGACCTATAGACCTGCCCAGATCCTGTTGCTTTCCAAGTCAATGCCATTTCCCCACCCTGCCGTCCGGGCCCCTGAGGACCAGGCCGGAAGCTCCTCTGGCTCCTGGGACTGGACCCTCCACCCCCAGCCACACGGCCCTCTCCGCCACACTCGCCGAAACCCTGCTGGCCCCTCCGGCCCTACAGCCGCCCTGCCGCCTGGAGCCAGCAGGTGAAGCCTCCTGGGCCCCCCGACCCGGGCCCCCCACCCGTGTCCTCCCCACCACCCATGTCCACTCCCACCCATGCCCCCTCACCGTGGCCCCTCTGCCCCCCATCCGTGCCCCCCCACCTGCGCCCAGGTCTGCCCCACCCCACTCTCCCGGGGGTCGCCCCTCACAGCAGAGAGGGAGAGGCCAGCAGCTACAATGGGGTGGGTGGGCCTGGCCTTGCTGGCTGGGGCTTCTGAGTCTTGCACTACCATCATGCGTCCCACCCCAAGGGCGAGGAAAGCGGACCATCGCCCTGCTGTGGGGAAGGGGAAAGCAGACAAGCGGGAAACACTCCCAAACGTTAAGGGTGGCACAGCGGGATTTTACTTAATTTTATTTCCCTTTTCTTCTGTTTCTCCATATTTTCTAAACGTTTTACAATGACATTTGTTCCTTTTATAATCTGAAGAAAAACACGTTTTCGAGGAATTCAGTTACTCAAAAAAAAAAAAAAAAAGGTTCAAGTATCCGTCAAGCACTAAGCCATTTTCAGTGAGAAGCTTCATTTAAAGCGCAGCAACGTTTCGGGGACACTGTGACGCCTGTGGTCAGGCAGGACCGCACGTCAGGAGAAGGCCCACACATGTGTGCAGTGACGGACGGAGAAGCAGTCCCCGGGCTGGGCCCTGCCCCCCTGGGCCAGCCCGCCACAGCCCGGACGCTCCCGTCCCATGTGTGGCCACTCAGTGAACGGCTGCCAGCACGCCAGCGTTTGGGGACACCTGCTACAGCAAAGAAGTGACAGACACCTGCACCTCTGCACTGGTTTCGCCTCTGCAGAAGCGAACGTGGACCCAGGCCAGGGCTTCGAGGGACACAGGAGAGAACAAGTCTGATTTGACATCTGACTTTCACTGTCCTGTGTCTTTAAAGTGCTTGTCTGATCAGGTTTGAAGAATAAAAGAAGTTATCCAAGAAAACACCAAACTGAATAAAATTCACCGTGCACAGCTCATCGCCAACACCGCCCACCCCCACCCCGGCATGGGGGCAAGGACGACACCCCATGGGGACAACAGGGATGAATAGAGACCAGACACCAAGGGGACAGGGGCTGGGAACATTTGAGGTGACACCTTGAACATTTCCCACTGAGACACCTCTCGAGTTCCCACAGCAGACGCAGGCTCCCCCGTCCCGAACGCCCACCACAGCCTGGTCCTCTCCCCTCCGTCCAGCCAGAAGCCTGCGAGTCATTCTGCCACCTCCTGCACCCAGTCAGTGACCAAGTACCACCCAGCGCCCGTTCCAGAGCTGGGAGCCCTCGGGGCTGACCACGGCTCACTGGCACCAGCTCCGGCGGCAGCCAGCCCAGCCCGTTCCTTCCCAGCCTCGGACAGTGGTTCCCGCAGCGGGAATCGCAACCCCCCCTCCAGCTTGTGTTCCCACCTCCTGCCTCACCCCCTCCAGGCCCTCCACCCCACCCACAGTCAAAACACGATCTCTGCGACATTCCCATCACCGACCCCACCAGTCGCTCGTCACCGAGCACATGAAGCTGCGTCTGTGTGACTGATTTATGCTTCGTAAGTGGAGTTCGATGCGAACGATTCACTTATTGGAGATAAAGCCAAGGTTCTGCGAGAACCGCGTCCTCCTCACCCGTAAACACAGCCCAGTGTACTCCGCTCGGTGCTGGCGTCTGTCCCGGCCACACGGCACGGTGACCGAGCAGTAAATCTCTGCCGAACTGAGCAGGAACTCTGGCTCCCCCGCTCCCGGGCAGCACGGTCTCCACGGACGGCTCCGCGCTCCACGCTCCACCCAGGCCAGCCGCCTTCACGGTCACTCGGGCCGCCCGCGAGCACAGGCTCAGAACAGAAAGGGCGCTCCAGGCCCCTCTGAGTCTGGTACCCAATTTCTGAGGGCAAGTCGCGGCTTGATGCTTCCAGCCGAGCCCGGCTTCCATCATGTCACGCCCTCCTCCCTAATCAGACGCCCGCTGCCTTTTAACTACACTGAAAAGTCTCAGCCTTGGGATAAAGGACACCTCCATGCTCTCAAAGGTTACCAAAGACTCCCGAAGAGTGTTTTTATGAGTTATACTTATCAGTATTTTCCAGATTAGAGGTTAAAACAAAAAAGTAATAGATTTTTATGAATTCACTTAAAAATTATAAACTCACTACATAGTCAAATGAAGATTTCTATAAAAAATAACTTTTTCAAAAATCCGTTAGACGTTGTCGCCAATCTCTTTACTGGCCGCCCTGACGGAAGGCGGGTGGCCCCCGTACCGTGCATCTAATCTGTCGGGCCACGCTGTTCCGATGGAGGCGGACGAGGAAAACCTGGCCGCACAAGCACGTGAGGCTGGAGAGGGCAGGAGAGGGTGATTACCCCAGCAGCTGAGAACCCTCTCCTCCGATATGCCACCCAAACTCCGCAAATGGCAGCTTCTTCAAGGCTTGCAGCGATCGACCTGAAGGGAACATAAAGCAGACTTCCTAATCTGTCCAAAACCACAGCAACGAACTCTTCATCCCTATTACGCTGAAACCCCTCGGCCTAACTTTGAATGGACTTTTCACCCACGGATGATTCTGTCGTAAGGATGGGTCGTTTGAAAACGCAGGTTCACTGAATTACGCAGGTGTTCCAAATGTGGGCACGTTTCACTCTACTCTATCAAAACGATCACGCTCGTGAACTTCACCATGACCTCGTCAGAAAGGTCCTGAAGCTCCGGGAGCTGCAGAGCTCACGGCAGCGGATGCAGGGTTTCCAGAACGCTGGCAACAAACGCGCAGTGTCAGCTGCTTTCCTCCAAGTGGCAGCTCACTTTGCTCATTTCCGAGAAAATGTCTGCCAAGTGCCCGAGCCTGGACGCCCAGCGCTGGCCCGTCGGCCTCTGCCAGCCCGGCTGCGTCAGTGAAAAGCAGTGCTCCGTGCCGCCTGTGACCCCCATGGGCCCCACCCAGGACAGGGCTGGCACAAGGTGTCAACGGGCACGCGCCGAAGAGCCACAGCGTAACGAGGCCGACGTGCGGCTTCGTTGCGGACACACTCAGGCGGAACAGAGCTTCTCGCTGCGCGAGCACAGCGGGGAGCGGACGCCGCCGACCAGGACGGCGGCCACCGCCACCTCGGTCACGCTAAGAAACCAGCGCGTCACCACCGCCCTTCTGCGCCATGTGCAGACCTCGGCTCAGTGGGTAAGGCCACTGACGACTTCGGTTATCACGTGGACCCCTGGGAGGTCAGGGGTCCCCGAGCACGCGCAGCACACTGTGACAACGGTGACGCTGCAGCCAGCACTGTCCCCGTCGGCGTCTGCAAGGCTGCCACCGCCGAGTCGCCGTCCCAGGGCGTTCAGCTTCAGACTCCCTGGCCTCCGGAGGTGGATTTTCCAGCCCAGACACTGTGACAGCTTTGTTTGGTTGGTTTTTTTTAACCTGGACTTTGTTTCTCAGGTTCCACCTCTCTCGTCACTAGCCACGCGTAGCCTTCGCCACTTCAGGCAAGTCACTTCATCACAGCCTGTGTCCTCACCTGTCACACGGAGAGGACTCTGAACTAACTTCCAGTGCGACTGAGTCTTCAAAGACAGGATCTGTGCGGACGCCTTGTGCAAACAATTCGCTTTTGCATCAGGACATAGTCACTGAGTCCCCACCCTGTGCCGAGCACTGTCCTAAGTACCAGCGTGAACAAGGTCCTTGCTTTACGATAAAAAGCTCCATTCTGGGGGTGGGAACATAAAGAAAAGTATCAGGGAAATAAAAAGTGATCATGAGTGACTGGGAAACTGCTCCGGGCAGGGTGAGCAGGGAAGGCCTCCCAGGAAGTGCCCTAGCGGCCAGATGCAAAGGGAAGGGGGGCCAGTGGGCACATCCGTTCCAGCCGCGGGTCTGTGAACGCACACGTAAGCAGGTTCCTTGAAAATTATAAGCCACAAATGCCACTGATGCGTATCTGTATCACTCACTACACACAGAATTAACCAGACAACAAACCGACTTGATAATAACCGTATCAAACTAACAGTAACTTAGTAATTAGAACAGAATAACAGAGCATCTGAAAACCAGGGCGATTCAAAATAAAGACTGTGGGGTCCCACCCGAGAGCGGCCGTGTGTGCTGCTCCGCGAAGGGGCCACGTGGTGAGCGGAGAACGCTTCCAGGAGTCATCGGTGAACTTTAGCAAGGATGTCAGTTTTAGGGACCCTGAGCAGCCCCACTGAGGAGGGCAGCAGTAAGCCACCACTAACACACACACACAGAGTGAAAGCAGCTGCAGCTGCACCTCGACCGCGGGAGGAAGTGAAGGCTGAGCGCCCTGGGCAGTCGGCGGTCCACGGGGGCGCCTGCTTGGTGCCCGCACAGGACAACCGGGCCAGCACCTGCTGCTTACAACTGTGGAGGCCCCTCGAGCATAGGGAGACAGTGCAGCCTGGACACCTCCAGGCTCCAGACCCCTAGAAGCAGAGCGGCTGCCTGCAGCTGCTCTAAGGGAACCCAAGTCATAGCTGGGTGACCACCAGCCAGAAGCAGCCCCACAAATGGACTGCTTTCACATTAAAAATATATATATATATTTGTAAAGGTTTCCTGTTCTTCTCAAAGAAAAAGAGAGCAAGAGAAAGGCCTGGCCCCCGCAGTGGCTGTGCTCACTGCTCCCCAATCCCTACTCCCGAAAACCAGACACAAGTCAAATGTCAGCGGCCATTTACCTTCGAATCTGTGCCAGGATTCTTCTTATATCTGGCCTGTTTCATTCACTTGTGCTGCTTTCCAAACCTTATCATTTGAATTTGCAGCCTTTGTCCCACTAGGGTGTGCGAAAACGTCCCCTTGGGCCTCACCAGGGGAAGGAGACTACTAGGAAGCTAAGACCCAAGCTCCCACACACTGATCCCAAACTCTTAGCTGCCGAGTTCCCTCCTCACGCAACGTTTGTACATGTCAGATACAGCAAACTTTGTCCGCCCCCTCCCCACTCTTTCCTAAGTAGAAATCTCAGTAATTACGCGGGCTCACCAACTCTTCTTTCTCCTAATAACCTCTGAAAAGCTTATCAGTAAATGCTGATCACTCACAAATTAATGTTTTAATTAAAAGTTCAAACAATATATCCATTAATCAGGTTGAGCATGGGATCAGAATGGCAGAGGAACGTTTCAAAAGGAGGGAAAAAAATGCCGTCCAGATACAACTTAAAAAAATGGCTAGACAGTAACTTTAAAATAAAATTTTTATGTATGCCAAGCAACCACAAAAGCTTTGAACTATATAATTAGTACTAAAGACGTCCACGAAACAGACTGCATACAATCTCTTCCAATGACCTTCTCTTTCGGTCTCCTTAAACCACTTTGGGATGAAACAAATTTTCCTAACCTTTAAAAAATAAGCCACATCAATAATCGAAGCACTGGTTACCACTGATTGACTTACAAGAATTACCATAAGGGTAACCTTACATATGTTCAGCATCGTATACTAAAAAAAAATAACCTCATATAAACACATTCATAAGCCCAGAGCAATCACAATGTATTGTAACCCCAACTACCCTCCTTATACCACCAAAATGTTCAAATAAATAAGACAGTCTTGAAGAAGAAATAAAATCACGAAAATACAAATAAGTATGCATAGATGAGACAGTCCCACTAATTTGCTTTGGAGACCCAGAAACAGATGGTAGTTGATTAAGGACAGAGCCAACAAAGCTGGCTGTTTTCTTTCCTACTACTAGCTGCTTGTGAGTTGCTGTCCACATTCCAACACCATGGGGACCTTCCTAAAACCTGGACCCCAAGTCCCAACTCCTCATACTAGAACTCCGCTACTGGAGAAATTCTGTTTCCGAGTTACAACAACATAAAAGGAGGAAAGTCTGGATTCAAGACAAATTGTTGAAGTTCATTGTAACTTTAAAATAACTTTGCATTCATTTGTTACTTGCTGAACATTTGCCAGTAATCATGTTTCCCAGCACAGTGTGAGACTTCTGTACTTAGCCTAGCTTGGACTGAGGAAGTAAACTAACCACAGCAGCTTAATTAACCACGTGGGTACAAGTATTTTATCTCAAGTTGTCTTTCCTCTAGAGCGTGTAAATACTTACAAGCTGTATTTTCCAACTTGCTTATTAATTTTTATTATCTGAATCAGAACTTAGTTTGAATTAACACTGTCCAGTGAATTACTAACCAAAACAGCCAAAACTGGAGTCTGAAATGGTTTGTGCTTTTTAGTTGACTTGCAACATGTGGCTGGGAGAAAAAAAAAAATCGCAGCTTTCTCAAGGACACCCGTTTGGCTCTAAACTTTTTTTCTTCGTTGGAAAAACTACCAAGGTCTAAGGGGCGCGGACGGAACCCACTTACCCGATCTTTCATCCTCCAGCTCTGAGCTAAGGATTTGGAGCCTTCAATTTTCTCACAGTGCCTCTTTTTCATAAAAGCCAAAGGCAGGTTCCAGTCTGTAAGGTCGGCCTCGTCTTCCTCCCCGAGCCCCAGAAGAGGCGACTGCAGCATCTCGGACTCCATCACGGGGGGTGGGGGTGGGGGAGTCCTTGGCAGCAAGCGCTCAAGAACCTCCAGCCTTAAAAACTAGGGTGCACCAGAACGGGTGAAATAAGAAATAGGAAAAGCGGGAGTAGAAAGAGAAGTGAATGGCGAGTGTGCGGGGACCCTCACTCCGGCAAAAAGTCTGCCGAGGTCCTTCTTCCGAACTCTGAGCGGGAAGTCGGAGGGGGTGGGAAGAGCCGCGGGGAACCGGGCAGCCCGAGGAGCTCCGTCCGCTCAGACGCACGCGCCCCCAGGCCCCAAGCCCCTGGCTGCTCCAGAGGCCGTCCGTTCCCGGAGGGGCTGCGAGCCGAGCTGTCAAAGGCGTGCAGGACTTCAGGCCTCACGATGACCCTGCTCTCGGCCTCCAACGCCTCAGCTGATCCGAGGACAGGCAGGCCGCCCGCTCTCGGTGCCGGTTCGCCTCCTGGGCTGAGGTCTCCGGCCGAAGGGAAGAGGTTCAGAGCGCCTCGGGTCTCCGCCTGCCACTCTCAGCCCTGCGGGTCCCGCACTCGCCGCAGCTGCTGCAACCAGAGCCAGGATCGGCCCATCGTGCTCGCCCGCAGCCGGCTCCCTAGCCCCGGGTCCGCGCGGCCTGGCCGGCCCTGACCTTCGGCCCCGTGGCGCTGTCCTGCCCGAAAACGAGTCCTGGGAAACGGGCGACACGGAGCCGCGGAGAAAACGGGTAATGTGGGGTTACTGGGTTTGGGGAGTTTTGCCCTCTGGTTTGAAGCTACAGTGAAACTCCTCTCATCAGCACATCAAGGAGGACGCCATATTGCCAAGACCCAGCGTGCATCGCGACCTATGGCGTGCCTAACAGGCCAAACTACCTCAGAGCGTTGTCTCCGCTCCCGGGAGGCGGTGAGAGCTGTTCCCCCTTTGTTACTATGGTTACCACAATTCAGCTTTCCCGAGTTTATCGCGGTACGTTCGCCGCATGATGCCAAAGTCAATCCTACAAATGAAACTATGTTATTTAATTAATTTTGAAAAATCTTTTTATTATTACAAATAGACCAACGTTCTGAAATGAATGAAAGGAATCGACCTCCTTATTGTTTTCTTCCAGATTTTGAAAAGGCAGCAAAAGCTTCAGAAAAAAACCATTGATAAAATTACAAAAGAATATGGGTTTTTTTGTTAGGTTTGGTTTGGTTTGGGTTTTTGTGCGTGTACTATCTTTCACCATACAATCAGATTTTCTTTTTAATTTGTTCAGGGAACACCAAGAGAAAAAAATAATTTCAACAATTACAATTTTATGTTTAATCCATCTTACTTTCTGAGCCATTTATTCTTATTTTGAAATAGATTCATATGCAAACCACTAAAAGTTACAGGTTTCTGTGTGTGAAGGGGGCCTCCCGCATTACAGTCTCTACTTCAGTACACATGCTTCTTTACATTGTGTGGAGAACTTGTTGGGTGCAGAAGGGAACATAAAACCGAACCAGCGTGCCGTCAATAAACGTCATGTCTGGTGAGACACACAGTGACCCTCAGACAAAGCCAGGCAGGGAGCCAGGGCACGTCTTCCTCCCTTCCACTGGCACACCTGGCTCTGAATCTCGGCTCTATCACTTTGCATCTCTGTGCCCTTGGTCAATCCCTTAACTAGCTCGGTCTTAGTTTTCCAGCTATAAAATGGGAGAATAACATCCACCTTGAAGGATAAAATTAATCTGTGAAGGTGCCTGGTATCCGGTGAGTACTACATGCAGTGCTAGCAATGATCTCTGTATAGCTGAAGTGAAATCTAGCAGCCCTGTGTGCTTACCGGTCTAAAACCTCAGGCAGGGCTCTAGAAGATACCCTGTTTCTCAGTGTGGTTTCCCAGGGCTTTGACACAATGTGGCAGTCCACATCAAAATCCTGATGGCCTTTGTGTGTTCCTTTCAATATCTGTGTGAATAGTGCAATCTCAGATCCTTCTCAGCTAGCACATACCAAGTGTTTAATAAAAGTTCTTAGATTAAATCATTATCCTTTCACACATTCATTCAATTATTATATCTCTATGAGCACAATTCTCCCTTTAAAATTCAGGGCAAAGTCACCCAAACCCAAATGGAGGTAAAACCTTCCTTTTCCCTACTTCTTGTGTTTGTTGGCATCATGTCCCACAGTCACCAGCAGAAGCTTCAAGACCACAGGGTCCTGAGAAGACCCTGTCCTCACCTGAAGGCAATGTCACAACTCCTGCTGCTGTCTTGTCAGCCTGCAGCACAGGCTGGTGAAGGCCAGGCTCCCCCGGGCTGCGGATAGCTCTGCTCCGGGCACTCTTGAAGGAAGCGACAGCTACTGAAAAGCAGCAGCGTTAAACCTGTCCATTCCTAGCGAGCTCTGTGACCTGGGAAAACCTACTTACTCTGTGTGAGACTCAGTTTCCTCACCCATGAAGTGTGTGTCACCTTGGGAAATCCATTCAGCTCAATGGAGGTAGTGAAGGAGGCTGTGGAACTCAAGCCTGGCAGGTTGTGAGAATCATCGGGGAAACTTTTAAAATAAAGTTGCCTGGATCCCACCCCAGACCTGCCGAACCCCGGGGACAGCGGGGACAGGGTTGCAGGATCTCTGTTTTCTCCATCCGGTAACACTGGTGATAGCTTAACATGAGCCAGGTGTGGGAACATTGGTCAACATTCTCTCTCAGGATGTTAGACAATAATATTCTTTTCCAGTGATTCTGTTCCAGCCACATGATGGGCTGTCAATAAATATTTGTACTGAATAAATGAATACTGTGAAGCAATTATCCAGTTGCTTCCATCTAACAAATCACACTGGATTCAACCTCTACGGTTTTACAAATGTGACCCAGGACCAAGAAGCCATTTGGGGTCCACGCCTGAACTGAGGATCAGGACACACACTGGTCCCCGCCCTACCCCCAGTTCCTGCGGACATCGGCAAAGAAGCTGCCTTCTCCGTCCTTGTCACCACACTGGGGACATGAGGGACTCGAAGAAGGTCAACCTCTAAGGGCACTCAGGGTCAAAATTCTGTGATTCATGTAAAAACCGGAAAGGGGCGGGTGATAGCCCAGCTCCCAGCCTAAAGGTTCACTAGTGGGCTTGAGTCATTTTGTAACATCGTGACATTTAAAAGAAACCTCATTCCGATGTGTCATGGTGACTATTCAAGTCCCAGATAAGCATTCGGAAGTGTGGCTCCAGGTTTCCACAAGGCAGTGAGTGTCTGTGACTAATGACAGGCTGCAAATTCAAGGGCTGATCTTTCTCACCTGGGTGATCTGATCACCGCAGCCGCTGGCCGCTAGTGTCTCTGGTTCTTCACAAGCAAGGACATCACATGCTTTCTACAAGGCCTCAAAGTGAGATAGTTGAATCTTCCAAATGAGTTTTTTGAATCTCAAATAATGCACGAACCTGGTCTGACTCGAGCTATGAGGGAGGGTGTTAATGGCATGCTGCTGATGGTGACCATCAGGCGACAGACATGGGATTGGGGCAAAGGAGGGGCTTTTAGGCTCAACCCTCATCTGAAACAGAGTAACTTTCGACACCCCTGTGCAGAAAGGGAGACCTCGTCCTAGAACGTGCAGGGGACCCCATAACCCCTTTCATCCTAACTCCCACTACTTGACAACTAGAAACCAAAGACTCAAAGTGAGTGGAGACAGATTTACGAACCCGAGTGTGTTGGTCGAGTACCACAGAGGTCAGGGGTGAACATGGGGCGGGGGCAGGGAGGGGTTGGGATAGTAAAAGCTCTGAATAAACGCCCCAGTGCGGCAGGTAGCACATTTCCAGGGAAGAACTAAGGAGACTGGGTTTTCACAGCCTCTGAACTTGGCCGTCCGCCCAACCCCACGGGACCTAACGTGTCCTCAAAACAAGACCGCAGCCCAGGCGAGGCAGCCTGTTTGCCACCGGACGACCTGCATTCCAGCCTCCCATACTGCAGTTTCTCCACGAAATCAGTCAAGGGCACCGAATGGGTTTTGCCATCCAGAATTGGGATCAAGGTCGGAGGTCGGGCAGCTCCGTGAAACTGGGCCTGGGCTGAGTGGCTGTCTCCCCCACCGGCAGCCCGGCCGGCTCCCGTCCTTGCCACAGAAATATGTGCCCAGCTTAAAAGAAACCAAAATAAACTACGTTGCTTGGGTCTGAGCATCGTTACTCTGTTTTTAAACAAACTCCAAGCCCTCCCCCCCACCCCACAGATCAGGTGTCCTGTTGACAGAGAAGCGAGAAGAGAAGGGGGAGTCACGGCCCCAGCATCACCCTCGTCCGAAGCGCGAGGCTGCAGAGGCCAAGCGGGTCTGTCTCCCCCTCCGCCCAGCTCGTCTGTCAAGAATTACGAGGAATTTCTGTCCGTGGTTTCGCCCCCTCCGGCACACCTCCTGTTTTACTTATGTTTCGTCCCCAGCACGCTTTGGTGGCTTCAAATAGCAGAAACCTTGATTCCGCTCTGAGCCGGGGCTGAGCCCTGAGGCGTGGGGGCCACGGGGAGGGAGCCTCTTCTAGAACCGACTTCGCCCACCACCCGCGTTTCTTCTTGCAAAGCCGAGAGCTCGGGTGCAGTCGCAGCCCGAAGGAGCCGGCCGCAGACGGAGCCGGGAAGGACACGCACAGGGGCCAGGGGACAGAAGCGGGTCCTTCACCGAAACGCAGCCTTCGCCCCCCACCCGTCCCTTCCCACTCAGGGGACTGTTTTGTGTAGGGCCGTGTGGAGACTGTCCGGGGAATCTAGACCTTGGAGCAAGGAGAGGCTGCCGGGCCTGGCTTTGGCACGGGGCCTTGACTGGCCCAGACGCCGCCGTCCACCGCACTCGAGGCTTCTCTGTGGAGGAGGGGCACAGGCCTGCGCCTTTCCAGGTCACGTTCCAACAGTGCGAGCTCCCTTCCTTCCTTCCCCGGACCCCAGAGGTAGAACCCCCGAGGTACGGTCCATGCCCAGCGTGCACAGAGCATTTGAAACGGGAAAAAATAAAGGGAAACTTTTATGACGGAGACTATATTGAGAAAATGTTATCCAATAAAAAATATGCAAGCTGAATTTTATAACCTTTCATTTTAATCGTATTGCCTACCATAAGATTCTACCTTTATGAAAATACAAATTATACAACCAACTGTCTCTTTCTAAAGTCTTTTTAATCTCCCCATTTGTTGATGTATGTAATATTCGCATCTCATCAAAGATTCTCAGGTTCTCAGCAAACACTGGTCCTGCGGGAGACACAGCTCTGCCTTCAGTGGGGGGATTAGAGAATGTGCCTGTAACTGGAATATTATAATCCTGATGGTGGGTGTTTGTGGTGAGCCAAGCTCTCTTCCCGAGAATTAACTCATTTAATCCTGCTAATAACCTCATTTAAGGCTCCTGTTGTAGATCCGTTTTGCCCGTAAGGAAATTGCAGCCCTGAACCATGAAACGGCTCCCTGGAGCTCTCCGCCGGCCGGGGCCAGGCACGGGTCCAAGTGGCACGCAGCCCTCGGTTCCGACCCCGTGTCCGTGTGTGGGACAGGGAATCGTGTGGTTTCTGTGTCCTCGAGCTGCTGAGGGGGCTAAGCAGGCCAATGCTGGGCACACACGGCGAGACTCCGTGAAGGCGACCTGTCACGAGTGACACCCTGACGCAGGAGAGAAACGCCATCTGGACCGATTAAAAAGGCTTCGTGGAAAACAGAGCATGGGGGCCTGGCCCTCAAAAAAACAAAAACAAAACCAAAACGATGCAAAAAAAAAAAAACGGATTTCTTCTTTTTGAATGTCTTTAATTGTTTTTCTAAATGAAAACCTCACACGTGAGGCGGGAGGGAGCTGGAAGAGCAGGGTGTCTCGTTTTCTCAGGAGAGGTCAGTGGATGAGGCCGTGATCCGACTTTTAAAGTGGAAGGAAGACCCTGTAGACACGCCATGTGGGAATGCTGAGGTGAGGATGAAGGGAAACGGCCGCACACGCGGCCCAGCTGCTCCCGGGCACAGGGGGCAGTGGGCAGGGGTGACATGCGGGACGGGGGTGGCAGGGGTGACAGTTCGGGGCCAGGCGTCACCCACCCTCCCTGCGTTATAACCCCTGAAATATTGTTTGACATTTTAAAAAGTATCACACAGGACTTTGACAGTTTTTCTTAAATTTTAAAAATAAAAGTAATGAACAGTTGCTGGAGGAAATTGGAAAATGTCAAAAAGAATTTTAACAAAACAAGTGAAGTCCCTGTCACTCCGAGGCCCAGAGCGACCACTGTTGTTGTTTTGTGTTTCTTCTCTGCCTTTTCTTTCTGATATACATACATAGATTTAAATTTCTATTTGCTTTTTACATTAAAAAAACCACACTGTTCTGAAACAGTTTGAAAATAAGGAAAAGCACAAAGAAACACTTTTCATTCCATTGTCCAGACACAGCCACTATTACTGTTTCTCCGATAGCCCTCCAGGATAGATCATAAATATGTATTGCGAATAAACGTACTTATTTGTATAGTTTTTGCAAAACAAGGACCATTCAATCTCATATAGGCAGCACCATGTGAGTGTTTCCTTTTGTGCCCGGCCTTCTTCACTATGGCAACGCCATTTGTCCTGTGCTGATTTCCCAGCCTTCTCCACAGCACCGTGGCTGGGGTCCACACGTACCCCTGGGGCGGTCCGTCGCTGGAGAGTGGGGCGGGGGGCAGCCCAGAGAGAAGGGGTCCCGTTTTTTATTCTTGTTTCGTGGGCACAGCCCGTGGAGCTGCAGCCCCGACCTCCGCCTGGTTTGATGACATTCAGCAGGCTGGACCTTTGGTTGCAGACACCCTCCATTCATTCCCAAGAGCATCCTGAGGGACCTTAAGCCAGCACGTGCAGCCTTCGGGGGGCCGCCGAGTGTTGACTAGGCACGAGCTGAAATAGTTCTTCGGACGACAACGGCTAACTCAGGGTGCACTTCCTGTGCACCAGGTCCTGTTCGAAGCACACGCACGTGAACGTGATACCCACGACACGCCTGTTGTCCCCATTTTCCAGATTAGGAAGTTGAGGCACCGACAGATTAGGTGACCAGCCCAAGGTTGCACAGCTACCAGTGGCGGAACCAGGACTCAAACCAGCACACTGAGCCCGGGGCAGAGGTGTGCACACGTTTTTGAACATCAGAGTCAGTAGGGGGCTTTAAAGACCACGCCCAGTTGGCACCTCGGCCATTCCAATGGCAGGGGACAGTTGCCCCCCACAGCAGCCCAGAGTCCCCAGGGAGGTGTGGGACTCACCGCCTCGAGGCCTGCGTTCTGAGCACTGTGCGAATGACACGTGGGAGTCTGTCGCCAGCCCGCCAGCACCACGCGGAGCATGAGGCAGACTCCTGAAAAGCTTCCGGCAAGTCTCGGACTCATGTGCGCCGAGGGACACAGCCAGGCTGTGTGGCCACGCTCCGCGGGGGGTGAGGGCGGGCCCCGGGCTGGGCCGGAGCCAGGCGGGTCTCCCGGAGGGGGAGTCCTGCAGCACTGGTTCTCAGCTTTGCTCCCCGATGCAGTTACCAACAGTGCCCCTCAAACCCGTCCTTACCGCTTACCCGCTCTCCTGAGACCCTACGCTTCTTTCTCATCACACGCATCGCCGCTCCAATCAAACGTCCGTTGTTCGAATGTCCCTCTCCCCAGCCAGGTAGAAGCTCCACGAGGCCCGCGTCCTCTCGCTCTGCCCCGCGGACGGCACGGAGCCTGGTGGACCGCTGGACACGGTTATTTGCTGGGTGACTCAGATGAGCAGGACCCACGGGGCCACTCCTGGACACGGAAACGGGGGCAGGAGTAGCCCCACAACAGCCCGGGGCCCAGGCGCACTGATCACACCTTGGGGCCACAGTGGTAACGCCTGACCCTGTGGGGGAGGGGCGGGGCGGGGCATGAGCAAGGAACTCCCACCCCACCTCAGGGAGAACAGCTGCCCGAAGGACTTAAAGGACCAGCGCGTGGGGCCACGCCACCTGGGTAAGAAAAGTGACTTTCTTTCGAATGCCCAAGCGAATGAGGTAGGCCGTGGGACCTCCCTTGCTCCTGAACCTTTATTTCATCTGTCTCTGATGACTTCCTTGAATTAATCAAGTTATGCTAAGTGCTGGACCTCTCCAATCTCAATTGCTCCCCACACGACAGCTCAACACAGGTGTTTGGGTGACCCTGGGAACACAGGCCCTCTCCGCCTTGTTGGGTTACCACCCCCAGGGATTCTGGAGGCCTCCCAAGATGTCTGCTCCCAGCCAGCAGGAGTGGCTGGAGGTGACCCGAGGTTTCTAAGGGCCAGGCCTGGACCTGATGTCACCGCCAGCTGCCTTCTGTTGGCCACACTTGGTCACCTGCTCCAGCTAACTGCAAGGGAGCCTGGGGGATGCAGTCCAGGTGCCCGGCGGGGGTGGGGGTGGGAAATGGGGTGGGGCATGGCCTTGGATATGTGTCTCTGGGGACACAACTCAACCCACGAGGAGCAAAGGGCCTGCACTTCTTAAAGGTCCTCAAGCAATCTTGCGTTGTTTCCAAGAGACCGTTGCGACTTGCGGACAAACCCGGGGTGCAGGTGTCACCCCACCTGCCCCAAACCAAGGAGCAGTATTTGGGTTTTCTTCCTGGGTTCTATCATCTTCACTCTGGTGAATTTGGCAAGCGAATGATGGCATCTCGTTTTCGCTTCGTTAGAAACTACTGTTGAGCAAAGCACAGGAGGGGCTGAGGGACGCCGGCCGTTCGCCAGGCTGGAGGACAGAGGGCTGGGGACGGGGCGTCAGCCGGCGTGGGGGTCCCTCAACGCCAGCCTCCGGGGTCGGAGGGCGTTGGCCGGGCAGCGAGCGGCTGTCACAGGACCCAGCCCAGGCGGGGCTGCAGGAAGGTTGAGCTGGCAGTCATCAGAGACCCACATCACAGCTCTGCCTGTCAGAGACCCAGTATCAGAAGGCAGAGAGGACGAAAATTTCCACCCATCCATCTGAAATGAATGCGTCCCGCGCGGAGACGCCCAGCTGCCACGGCCGAGCGCGCTGTCTGGCTGGCCTGGCGCCGTGGCGAGTGCGGTCTGAACGAGGCAGCGGATCCGCCGAGCGGCCCGGCCAGGCGGCCGTGCCATCGTCACCCGTCAGAACGGGCTGTGCCCGGCCAGAGTCACCCGCCTCCCTGCATTATTCACAGCAGCCGCCGTGTGATATGCAATCATTCGGGCAGCGTGTCAGCCAGGGAGACACCCACAAACGCAGTATGAGCGCCCCGGTTTTTGTCAGCCTTTCAGCCGTAATTTTCCCCATCCCTGCTCCCCATCTCCCTCCCCTAATTTCCTGCCTCGTGTTTTTCATCAGAGGGGCATGTCAAGCACAGGCGAGTCGACGAAGGGTACCGTCTTGACTCTCCGAGTTTATGTCGATGACACATATTTTTATTGCCGCTGAGCACAAGTGATTGTCGTGGTTATCTTCTTCCTACATATATTTTTTCCTGCCCGCTGATTTTGTGCATGGTTTGAATTTTTTATGCCTCTTTCAATCATGCTCCCAACAGAGGTGGGAGGGGCAGCTGGGGCGAACAGGGAACCCATTTCTCTCCTTGTAGCACAACTGTCACTTCCTAGCATCCCCAAAGGGACAATCTCCCTTCTCTGCTCCTGCGGCATGCATGAAGAATCCCTTCCACCGTCCACCCCCCAGGAAACCTGAGGAGGGCTTTCCTGGGGGCTTCTCAGACCCCCAGCTCTCAATCAAGGCAGGAGGATGATAGAATAAAAATAAAACGGAAAAAAAAGTGTCACCGTCAAGCTGAACCCCACTAGATTGGAGGTCTTGACAATGAGGGATACGAGGCAGGCTCCGGGCAGACTTAGAAACTCATTTCTGCAACCAGAGGCCGCATCACTGACCTAAAGTTCTTCAAGGTTGACAGCTCAGCCAAGGTTAGAGCCCCTGCTTCAGGCCCAGGCCTCTGCCCAGAGGGTGATCCCTCTTCCCTCCGTCTGTCAACATCGACACCATTCCCCCCATTCCCCCGAGCCCTCGGTTAGACCTTAAAGATGATGAGATCGGGGAGAAGGCCCACTTCCTCACAGCTGGTCTGTGTTCCAAAGAGACCAGCTGGACCATCTAGCCGCTCACTTTGACCTCGATGCCGTCCAGTCTGTCGGCCTGGGGGAGCGAGTGGCCCAGCCCTGCGCACTGCAGCTGGCCTTTGGCGTGAGACAGAGCCGGGTCCCAGCCAAGCTCCACCACTCACGAGCTTGCATTCTCGGGCGAGTCGCTTAGCCTCTCTGAGCCACTTTCTCTCTGGGAGAACAGAGGAAAGATGAGGTTACGCAGGGCGCTGAGGGGTGAGGGTCTAACAAGACAGGGCTTAGGAGGCTCTTGGCAAAGTGATTCTTTTAAAGCTTAAATCTGATTAGGGACCATCCAGGGCTCAAAAGCCTCCAACAGCCCATCTCACGCGAATAAATCCCGTCCTTACCACAGCCCAGAGGTTTCCGGGGTCAGACCCTGTCACCTCTCTGACCTGTCATTCCACGGTCCCCCGCCTGGCTGCAGCCGTGACGCTCCCCCTGGGACATCCCAAGCTGAATCGCCCTCACCCCCAAGCCTCACAGTTGCCGTCCGCACCGCCTGGAACACTTCCACAGACGCCAAACGTTTCTGCTCCCTTCCTCGGGGGCCCGCCAATGCCGCGACTCGGAGGAGCCTCCCCTGACGGTCCCCCTCTGTCCTCTTATCCTGCTTTCTCTCTTCCCACGGCCCTCATCACTACCTGGCACATGTCACATCTATCGTTTATTTACTGACCGCCTGCTGACCTCTCTGGGAGGGAGCTGGAGGAGGCAGGAATTTTGGTCTGCCTTGCTCGCTCCGGCCTGGCGTCTGTCATGGAGTCAGCACAGGGTAAATAGTTACTGGAAAGCCGAAATGATCCCGTAAAATGGAGCAGCTCTCGGAGCGGGACCGCCCGGTGTCTGCTGGGCAGCACAGCGGTCCTGGCGTCCTCCCGAGCACCTGCTGCGGAGGTCCAGGGTCGACGAGCCCGACAAGGCCTCTGTCTGGGGGGCAGGGCTGGGGGGTGCTGCGAGGAGGCCACAGGTCATGGCTGGAGGTACCCAGAGCCGGCGCCTCACCCAACTGGGGCCATCTGGAAGTCACTTGGAGGCGGGAGGGGGAGGGTGGGATGCCGGTGGCCCCAGGGGCGGAGGGGGTGCCCCGTCTCCCACAAGGGACGTGGCGGAAGGCCCCCTGGCAGGGAGCCCCACCGAGGCCACCAGTTTCCCTGTCACTGCTCCGGCCACGCAGTGGTGACTGCGGAGGGCAGCCGGGGGCAGGCAGACCACGGGGCTCGGCTCTGACCCCAGGGTGGAGGGAAGCGTGCCAGCCCCCACCGGCCTTGCCGCCCCCACACCCAGGTCCACGTGCCCCACGCCCACAGCTCTCAACAACAGTTAGGCCACCGTCTGAGGTAATCCGGGCAACATGTGGCCCCAACCGGGGTGTGGGGCGGGTCTGGAGCTATTTGGGAGGCGAGAAGGGGGCCCAGGGGCTGGCGGGCGGGGCAGAAGGGGGCTCAGAGAGCACACCGTTTCTGTCCCAGGCAGTGTGGGCCTGGGGCTCACGGAACAACCCCGCCGTGAAGTGCTCCCACCCCGTCTCCGTGCTCCCCGCCTCACAGGGCAGCTGTGGGCTGCAACCCGGGACGGCCGGAAGCATTCAGCTTGGGAACACGTGGGCCGTGAGTGCTCCTAGCTCTTTGGAGCAGAGCTGAGCCCAGCTGGACGGGGCAGGGTGCCAGCCGGGGAGCGGGGACTGGAGGGACTGGGGTGCTCTGGGCACACGCAGGGCCAGAGAACACGGTGTGGTGTGGCGTCGAGGGGTCCCTCTCTGAGAAGGCGGCTGGGTGTGTCTGGGAGGCACACGGGTCCTGAGAGCAGACGCTGCCCCTCGGAGGGTCTTCGGGGCAGGTGACATGAAACCAGAGCAGGAGAGGTGAGGGTCTTCCCGGGTGACCACCTGGGCTGTGAACTGGGGTGCAGTTTCTTGGGGATGTGGGGCACCCTAGTGTGATGCGCACAGGGGTGGCAGAAGGCGGGGCTTTGGGTCGTGCCTGTCCGGCAAGTTGTGACATTTGGTGAGACGTGGCGTGAAATGCTGCGTTTACGCCCGTGCCGTCACAGACACACATGAGCCGGTGCCGGCTCGTCACACGCCACCACCCGCACTGGGTTTCTCAACCTCGGCACCGCTGACGTTTTGGGCAAATGGTTCTTTTCTTCTTGTTTATATTTGAGCATTTAACAAAGACCTTGTGAACATACATAACGAAACACAACCGTCCTTAAGCGTAGGGCTCAGCGGTACTGAGGGCACTCACCTGGCGCAGCCGTCACCCCTCCGTCCCCAGGGCTTTTTCATCCTGCAAATCCGAAACGGTCCCCGTGAGCTAAACACTAACTCCCCCTCCCCACCGCCCGGCCCCTGGCACCACCATCCACTTCCTGTCTCTGTGCCTGTGAGTACCCTGGATGCCTCATGCCGGGGACCACACAGCATTCGTCTGTTCCTGCCTGGCTGATTTCACTCAGCACAGTGCCCGCAGGGCTCATCCGAGTTGTGGCGTGTGTCACAGCTTCCTCCCCTTTCAAGGCTGAGTCAGGTTTTGAGCCAACGACTCCGTCGTGAGGCCACCCTGCAGGGTGTGCCATAGCACATGTGGCCTGACCCCAGATGCCCGAAGCACATCCCTCCCGGCAACTGTGACAGCCAAAAGTGGCTCAGGACTTTGCAAACATCCCCTGAGGAACAGTCTCCCCGGCTGAAAACCTCTGCTCTCTGCAGCTCATGTCTGAAGACGCGAGTCCCCTGCCCGGACCTGGGCACCTTGAAGGGCGGCCACGCCTCCTCACAGAGTCACCGGCACCTGTGGGACGTCTCCAGCTCCTGGCTGCCAGCCATCTCCTCAACCCCAACGGCAGTACAGCTGCTCACAGTCCAGGTCAAAATCACGAAACAGGCCATGGCAGGTTCCACAACAGCCATTCTTCATAGCAAAGAGCCCTCCTCTCCTCTCAAGTCCACGTCGAGTATGCAGGAAGCCACGTGCTGGCTGCAGCGCCTCCTGCGGACTGGTCGCTGGCCTCTTGTTCCCTCCCCTCCGACTGGGGAGACACCAGCCCTTCCGAGAGTCAGGCCACGGGGGCCACGTGAAGCGTGCCAGGATCAAAGGGAAACAGGCCCGCGTGGCCCCCGGACCCTTCAGCTGGATTTTCTTCAGTAATCCAGGCCCTTCACAGAAACACCAGGAGCGAGGAACACTTTACAGCGCAATCCATAACCCCCACCCCCACCCCACACGCACACACACACTCCAAAAAGAGAGAGCTGGCAGCGCAGGCAGCTGACGGCCACCGCCGTGCCGGGTACGGCGGGCCCGCGTCCCCCTCCCGCCGCCGCCGGCACAGCTCGCTGCAGAGCAGATGGTCTGCATCTCGCTCAAGCCCCTCAGGGCTCTGCGAAGGCAGGAAGCCAGAGAAGCCTTTCCCTCCCTGGTTAAGCCAGGAACCACGGAGGTGAACCCGCAGGGGCTTCAGGAATCCAGCGCAGCCTCGAGCTTCGGGCTTACCTTGGCGGAGACAAATGTCGCTTGCGGGCGTGGTCCATCAGGAGTCCAGCAGAGTCCGGGCACCGGGGCTGGAATCCCCTTCCAGAGGGGGTGGGGTCGCCCGTTCCAGGGCCAGGATGGAACCGAGACACATGCTCATCCGCTTCTGCTGGACAGCCAGAAAGGTGGCATTTTTGCCCCAATTCTTTACCCCTCCCTGTGTCCCCACTCTCTGCCAGGTGACGTGTGGCTCTTCTCGGAGGCAGAAATGCTTCCCTGAGCCTGGACGTCAGGCTTGGCCTCGACACTAGTTTTGTCAATGAGATGCTGGCAGGGTCAAAAAGCAGGGGCTCGGAATTGTCCTGGGGGCAGTGCCCCTCCTTCCTCACCTGCTTCTCCAGAACAGGAAGCCGCCCCCCCCCCCTGTGAGCCCGCCGCCCGAGGGAGGTGAGAGGCCCAGCCCGGGGTGTGCAGCAGATGCCGTGTGCTGGGCCCTGAGTGGGGACCTCTAAGCGCCGTTCCTGGGCCGATGGGCACCCAGTGCAGAAACGGGCCCCATCGTGCTTCCCGGGCTGGCCCCGAGGGCCGTCATCGTTTCCACGCAGAACTAGCTGGCCGGTGGGTGCAGACGAGGGCAGCTCTGCATCCCAGGTGGATGGCGCCTTGGTCCACACCGTTCACTAGCAGGCAGTGACCTGTGGCTATGCTGGCTTTGTCTCCCCTCGGCCATGGGCAGGCCGGACCCCTGAAACAGTCCAGAACGCGAGTCATCAGTTCTGGATCCGGCTGCCCATAGGCTGTTTTGTGACAGCCTTAGATGCCCATCTCATCTCTGTACTCATCCTCCAACATCTCTCTCCCACCCTGGGGTGCTGGGAGAGATGCCAGCAACAGAGGAAATTTGCTCTTAGCCCTCAGGGTGTATATGGCAACTGAGGAGTTTCATGGAGCATGAGATGGTGAAGCCAGAGGCTGGTCATGTCACGGAGAAGCGGGAGCCCACACCACACGCCTCCAGCCCCTGCTCCCTGCTCCTGGACCTGTGCTGCCCGCCACCGCTCTGGCCCCCCGCCCCCAGCCCTGGCCCCTTCTTGGCTCCCATCGCCAGAGACCTGTCCAGAATAGATGTTTGCACACCTGTGCTCACAGGCACACTACTCACAATCACCAAGAGCGAGGAGCATCCACGTGCCCATCGACAGATGAACGGATAAACACAACGTGGTCCATCCACACAGTGGGATATTACTCAGCCCTGAAAAGGAAGTAAATTCTGACCCCTGCTTCAGCGTGGATGGAGCCTGAGGTCATTGTGCTATGTGAACTCAGAGTTGCAGGACAGATACTGTACGATCCCACTCACCCGAGGTCCCTAGAGGAGTTGGATCCACAGCGACAGAGAGTGGGGTGGTGCCGAGGGTTGGGGAGGCGGAAGGGGAGTCGTGTACAATTGGCATGAAGTTTCAGTTTGGGAAAATGAGAAGGTTCTGGAGATGGAGGTGATGACCGTACAGCAATGTGAACGTACTTAATGCCACAGACCCAGACATCTAAAAATAGTTAAAATGGTGAATTTCATGTTATATATATTTTATCACAATTTTGTAAAATGGCCTGTCCTATGCCCCAGCTCCCGCCGGGCTGTCAGGCCACAGAGCCCCCTGACCGGCGGGGCCAGAGAGCTGTGGGGGGGGGGGGGCGGGCGCCCGCCTCCCTTGGCCTCCGCGGGAATCTCCAGCATCCCTCTGCTTTAACTCAGACAGGGCAATTGTTATGGGGAACCACTGGGCGTAGAGGCGGGCCAGTAAGGGGGACCCTGGGGACAGTCCCCCCATGCCACACGAGGCAGCAGCCCGCCCTGCTGTGGCAAATCTGCGCAGAAGGGAAGGCTGTCTGTGGCTGGGGTCCAGCTGGGAAGTGGGAACTTGAGCCTGTAGGATTTGCACAGATGGGGGAAGAGGTAGGAAACCCAGGGCCAAAGCGAAGGAGCAAGCCCAGCGGGAAGAGCGGGAGGCCTTCGGACCTGCAGCCCGGGGCTCATGTTCCCGCACTGCCACTCACCAGCTGGCCAGCTTGAGCCGGCCGCCCACCCCCTCTGGGTCCTCATCCACAGGAGCTGTGCCTGGCAGGGCTCAGCAGGTGATCTGATATGATGCACGGCCAGGCGTGGGCTGGGCCCAGGGGCTCTCTTCACACCAGACTGCAGCAAAGGTGAGGGATGTCACATCCGGGACCAAGGTCCCATGGCTGTGACTTCGGTCCTGTTACCACTGTCAGGGGACCTCTCTCACCCTCCTGCGCCCTCCGTGGGGAGGCCCTGGTGGGAGGAGCTGAGCGGGCCTCACTCCGCCAGCCCGCAAGGAGCCGATCCTGCCGGCCACCGCGCAGGCCAGCGTGGCAGCCGCCGTTCTCTGAGGCCGGACTGCAGCCCGGGAGGGGCCCAGTTCAGAGGCCCCAGCCTGCATGCCACATTCCCGACCCACTGAAAACCTGTGCAGTGACAACTGTTGTTTTAAGCCCTTTCATCTGGGGCTCATTTGCTCACAGCACTGGGTGTGACACACTGTCACACAGTCCTGTCATCTCGAGCCACGCCTGGGCTCTAGCTCCTTCTCCCTGGTAACCTCATCCTCGAACTGCCCCCGACCTCTAGCCCAGGCTCCTTAATGTCTCCCACATCCTGCCTCCGCCACCACACACTCTTTATCTCTTATCTGTTGGCCAAGGCAGAATCTTCCAGAATTCAGTGTCTCCAGGGAGTGACTACAGGAGGGGTCTGTCTGCTCGGGGTCCCAAAAAGGGAGGACGTGTTGGTGTCCGGCTGGCCTCTGGCTCCCCCAGCGGGTGTGTCCCGGGGCTGAGAGCCGCCCCCCCCCCCTCAGTTCTGACTCCGTGTTCCCGCCCAGAGCCACAGCCTGGCGTCTCCCTGGCTAATGCACATGAGCAAACTCGTCTGCTCTGTTCGTCTTCTCTGGTGGCCAAATATTACACATGCTCGCCACGCACACAGGATTTCGATTTGGCCCTTAATTTGGTCTCCAAGGAAGAGATGTCGACATCAAAGTTCTCATGACAACGATTGGACCTTTGAAGGCGAGGCGGTATGTCAGGTGGAGAAGCAGGAAAGTCAGGAAGGAAGTCAAGTCCGGCTCTGCCCTGCCAACCTGGGCCACTTCGAAAGACTTCTTGGCCCATCGGTGAGCCTGTCACAGCCCCTTCGGGGGTCTGCTGTGGGAGGCGTTGCCACGGTGGTGTGGAAGAAGCCTTCTCTGGTGTGGCTTCAGGACGGACAACCTACTGCAGGCCAGAGGCCCCGGCTGTGGGGCTGTGAGCCTCACCCCACCGGGAGAAAGCACACTGCCACTTGGGTCCATCATTCGGTCTCTTGGGAGTTGGGTTATCATGAATCGGTTCCCCAGAGACCGAGCTCTAAGGGCCGAGCATCTGGGTCTACAAGGTGGACGACCCTGTGCTGACCCTCCTCCCAGCTGCTGAGCACGGCTCATCATGCTTGCCATGCCACAATGTCCTCCCTCACTTTAGAAGAACCACCTTCGCTTGACCTTGCTGCCCAAGAACTGGTCTCTAAGACTGCGCCAGGCGACACAGGGCAGACCGGAAGGCAGGCTGTCTGTCAGGAGCCCTCGTGACGCACATTCAGAGCCATTAGTCCATCAAAGGAAGATCTGCTGCCACTCAGTGTCCAGAGAGAGACCGGAAGGCCTCACACGAGTGCCAGGACGCTCACACAACGCGGCTACCACGAGCAAGCACTTCGCACGGGGGCCTCAGGGAGTTCTGGGGTGTCAGAGCTCTTCCCTGCGCCTCATCCTATGCAGTTGTACCAACACCCCAAACCCAGACAAAGGAATTTGTTACCAGGTGCCTTTGCCTAGCCCCAGATTGTATATGAGGGAAGAAGTGAATCTTGGAATGTTGAGGAGGACCTAAGCCACCCCCACAACCTTACGGGGTCCAAGTAACCTTCCAGACTGGAAGCTCTCTGAAGGTGGATCCACCACAGTCCTCCAGCACTGGGACCAGAGTGCGGCAGAGAGGGGCTCAATACATGTGTGTAGGACGGACGGATGGATGGATGGATGGATGGATGGATGATGGACGAATGGATGGATGGATGGGTGGATGGGTGGGTGGATGGATGGTCAGGGTGTCCCCCGTGAGTCCCCCTGAGAAGGCAGACCTCGGCTTGGCCTTCTACATGGCAAGAGGATGGGCTGGTGGGGTGGGGGGTAGGAAATGAAGGTCAACATGTGGCAGCACCTCCTAAGCCGTAAGCCGTCACGGGCAGCAGCCCCTACCACTGCCAAAGGTGTCCTGGAAAGCCTCGTCACCACTGTCAACCATGTTCGTTCCCTGCAGACGGGGAACAACAACAGTGGCCCCAGGCCCTGTCCCTCCCCTCCCTACAAGGCCCAGCATCTAAGGCGATGCTATCTTATGGCCAACTGGACCCAGCAACCGAGCACAAGGGCTGAGCAAGGACCAGGCAGGTTCAGACCCCGGCTCCACTTCTCGCGGCTCTGGCCTTGGCGTGGTTTCAAGGTTTCTAGAACCTTCCCAGAGGCCCTTCTGAAGAGGCCAGGTCTACTCCGGTCCCACCAGCAGCAAGCAGCGCTGAGGTCGGCTTATCCAGCTGTTGGCCCTTGATGCCTCCTGGTCTGCAGGTGGCCCACAGCGGGGGAGGGGCCCCACGGTCCCTGACAAGCTCCCACAGAAGACCCTGCCCCATCCGTGCACAGACGGGCGGGCAGCTGCTACCACTCAGAGAGCGCCCACGAGGCCTGGCCCAGCTGGAGCTGGCACATTTGGGATGAGGGCGGGAGTGCCCAGTTTCGTTTGTAATTAAAGTACAAGCAACATGAAATTTACCATCTTCACCTGTTTGAAGTGCCCAGTTCAGTGGCTTTAAGCACATTTGCACGACCTTGCAGCCGTCGGCCGGGCCGGGCACTGAGTTCAGACGCCCCAGTGCGGGCATTGCCGGGGGGAGAGCAGGGAGCACCCCGGCACCTGATCACGCCCCCGCCTCACTGCAGTGGCACACAATCCGTGCCCCCGAGCTCTGGGGAGGACCACGCGGGAGAGGCCTGACACCTGGAGTTTGAGCTTTCACCAGCCACCCCCCGAGGCCTGGGCCATCCCCAAGCCCTGCCTTTGCGGCCAGGAGCTGGGAAGCAGAGGCTAGAGACGGGTAAGAGCATCTCACCACCTGTGTGATCGACCCTGGAGCCACAGAAGCCACGGAGCACCCATGTTTAGTCTGTGATCGACCCCACTTTGGATGGGGTTTAATGCATCTTCGTCCATCCGTGCACCCGTCCATGCACGCGCCCACCCACTCACTCGTCCACGAGACAAGCTCCAAGTCACGTGCTCCAGGCAGGCAGACCGGGAACCCTGCGTGCCGTCCAGGTGCTGGGTGCTAGACGAAAATGTCCTCAAGGACGCAAGGGACAGAGGAGCCCCCTCAGGGCAGGTGGGCCTCACGGGGAAGGGCCTTTGGTCTCAGAGCAAGGAAATCAGCCGGGGTGAGGGGCTGCCACTCCAGGTGGGGGACCAGGGCTGAGATGTGGGCCCCCAGCCGCGTGTGGGTCGCCCGTCCTGGCTCCAGCCTGCTCTGCCACTCCCTCATCCGGTTTCCTGCCCCGTCACAGAAGGACATGCCGACCATCCTCCTGGGGCCTGCGCAGCGGCCGGGTGCTGGGCAGACCCCGAATTCCCCACCTGCCTGTCTTCCAGGAGGCGGTGGTTATGGCTGGGAGCTTGTTACGGGGGTTCATCAGCTCCATCTAGAGCACGCCGCGTGCCAATTAAGGCCGACCTTCAAGGTCATACTGCATTCACAGCTTCCCGAAACGGGCCATGACTGGACTCCAACGCCCTCCCCCTCCCTCCCAGGCTGCCCCCCGCCACCGGCCGCTTCTGCCCCGGAATTTCCTGGACTCGGAGCCTCACAAACCGAGGTGCATGTTACAACTGATTTGCCTCCACGGAATTCGGAGGTGACTAACACGCCCAGGAATCCCCAAGCGGCTCCCCACGACAGTTCTGCCCTCCGGTCTGAGTGCGGGTGGTTTTCGCCAGACGTCACCGAGGAGGGGGGGTCTGAGGCAGCAGCCTCGGCCACGCGGGGAGCCAGGGCCCAGCCCTGCCCACTCTCCTCCGGTACGATAACGGGTTTGCGTCTGCTCTTCGGTCAGGGCGTCTGTGTATCCTAAAGACAGTACGTAAAATATTTAAGAAGACTATTTTTAACTGGGGCTGATTTCAGTTCTATTATTCATGCAGCCTCGGAGGGCAGGCTTCCGGCCCGTGGGCTCCCAGGGGCTGCGAGGTGGAGCAGAGGAGAAGAGGAAATCAGAGCCGGGGGCAGAGGAGGGCAGTAGGGGGATTCAGGGCAGCTGCTGTCCCCGCCTGACTTCAGCCCAACCACCAGCTGGTGAACGTTGTGGCCCCGTTTTAAACACGAAGTCACCTGCTCCCTCTGCGAGGCCCTTGCACAGAGAGGGGCCGGGGCCACCCCGGGATCCTTCGGCATGCCGCTTCCGGCTCGCAGGCCGGGGTGGGCCGGTCGCAGACTGGCACCGGCAGCCCCGTGCTGACAAGCTTTGAAAAACAAACCGTCAGCACCCCAAACCCAAACGAGAACGCACTCGGCCTCTTGCCAGGCTGGCGAAGGCCCCAGGGGCAGTGACCCCCCGGAGACAAGGCTGCCCAACACCTGGCCACCCCAAGCAGGAAGGCCACCACAGGGAGCAGTGCTCATTGTCCTGAGTTCACCTGGAGCAGCCGGGGGACCCAGGCCCAGCCTCTCGGCCCTTGCTCTCCCCGTGCCCCGCCTGTAAGCAGGCGATACCATGGGCCCCCCAGAGGCGGGCCGTTTGCAGGAGCCACTCCTCCAGGCGCCGGCCCAGCACCAGCCACGGTGGGAGCCGGGTCAGTAACCAGTGCTGGACGCTGGGCCCTCCGGTCAGCGGGGAGAGGGAGAGGCACAGACAGCTGGGAGTCCTCGTGCGGCGCCCGGCTCCGTGCCCGACACGCAGCATGCCCCCTGACTCTCACGGGCCCATGGCTGTGCCTCGCCGCTGCCCCTTGGTGGACGAGGAGTCAGGCCTTGGAAGCGCTGAGTGTCCCCCACGCACAGACGGCGCGGGCGCGCCAGGGAGCAGTCGCAGACCCGCACGCTCCTCCCCTTCTTGGCAGGACCGAGGGGCGGGACGCGCCCCGCAGACAGCCTTGAGAAGCCCGTGCCCCACCGGGCACCTGAACCCCGCCCCAGCCCCCAGGCGGCCTGACCTTGCCGGGGGAATCAGCGGAGAAGGTTGGGGCAGCGCAGAGCAGTGCCTGGGGTTCTGAGAACTCCAGGGGGACACTCGGGGACAGAGAGAGGCGGGGTGGGCAGGACAACTAGGTCAGCACCGGAGGGCCGAGCGTGAGACCCAGTTACAGCGCGTGCTGTGCAGGGAGCATGTGGGCCCCAGGAAGGTCGCAGTCACCACGGCCACTCGGCTCGCCCTGGCCTGTGTCCCAGCTCCCTCTAGAGCACCGACCCTGAAGGGCCTGTGGCCACCCAGGGCCCCGGCTCCGCGGGTGGGGGGCAAGGAGGAGAAGGGGGTGTGGGGCCCGTCCTACTGCCCCGCAAGAACTGGGGCTGGGGAGCTGCCCGGTCCCTGTGCCCTTTGTCCCCTGACTCTTCTGCTCTTGCTCCTGGGGCCTCACGGCTCAAGCGAACTTACAGACGCCAGGGCCCCACGCACCTCGTCCGGCCCTCTCTCACACGGGGACCGGCCCCTGCTCCCCAGCCAGGCCAGGATGGCCCCCCGGCCTGCTAAGTGACATCCTCTCCGTGCCCAGAGGTCTCCTTGCCAGCTTTGCAGCCCAAGCCCCTCCTCCAGCCCCAAATCCCACCTGTGCCCCGCCCTGCTCCCAGAAACGCCCAAGCGATGTCACCCTGTCTTAGAGTCACACACACTCGCATTGGATAAATGTCTGTACCGTCTGAATTATTTCTCATGGACATGTATTTTTTGTCATTGTTTCTTAAAGTTATTAAGTATAAAGTGATAACAGAAATGGTGCTGTCACTATTTTTAAAGGAAAGAACACAGAGACCCAGGTGGGGGGTAGAAGCCCTTAGCTGTCAGACATAAACCTGAAAGTGGCCTGGGGACAATCTGAGCCTTTCAGGGTCATGCCTGCCGGGGCTAATTAACCTGGCTTGATTCCAGGCCCTCACGCACCCCACCCCCACCTGACTGGCCAGCACCACCATCCCCCACCATGGGGCAGTGCCCCCCCCCTGCCTGGGTGCTCAGCCCCCAGCCCACATTCAGTCCTGTCTTTAACCCGAGATAGAGTGCAGCTGCTGGAGGAGGCAGGGACATGGGGAGCAGCCCTCAGAGAGGTCACCACCCTCTTGCCCGCCTCGCCTTGGTTACTGTGCTCATTTTGGGGGGCACCTTCCACACCCCTGTCCCGTGCCACCCTGTCTGGGGGGTGCCCATTGCCTATGCCCCCCCACTCTGTCTGCAGCCAGCAAACAAGAGATGTCTGACCCAGAAATGGAGCTGCGAGGGGCCCTGTCCTCCCCTGGGCTCGCTGGCAGGGTGCTGCAGGTGGACGCAGCACGGGAACCCTACCTTCTGTGCGGCCCTCCGTGGAGGGGCTCCAGGCGCTCCAGCGGCTGAGCACTGTCTCAACCATAAACAGAAGCCATGCCGACACAGGAGTCCCGGAGGTCTCGGGACACGGGCGGCGGGAGCTGGGCTCAGCTCTGCGGACAGCGGTCCGGGGAGGGCGGCCAGACCCTCGCGGAGGCAGGGACTGAGGTGGGCGGGGGGCTGAGGGCTGAGCGGGTGGCGGGCGGTCCCCGCACGCCACGGTCGGCCCGGACGGGCAGTGCCACCGAGACGCCGTTAGCGGCCAGGCACCCTCTGCATTTCCTCTCATGCGTCTTCGCAGCAGGCGCATGCGTCATTGTTGCCGTATCGCACGTGCGCTCGCCGACCTGGGCGAGGACCCGCAGCTGGCAGCCAGGTGCCGCCAGGACTCAGAGCCAGGCCAGCGGGCGGGGCGGGGCAGGGCCGGGCCTTAACCGCAGCTGCGGCTGGTGGGGACGCGTCTCCGACCCGCTTCCCAGCACGCACGCGCGTGCACGCGTGCGCAGAGCCAATCACCCCGCTCGCGCGCACATGGCCATGCACCACGCACCTCGTTATCCAATGACCCTCCTTTGTTTCTGAAACCCAGCCCCCCAGGCTAGGCCACCTCCTGGTGACGTAGTTGGTAACAGCTAACTCTCTTCCCACCAGGCTGGGCTGTCAGTTGCAAAGAGCAAAATCTAACTGGGATCAATTTAAGCAGACAAGGAAGTTATGGGTAGAATGTTGGGGACCTCACAGAAGACTGGGGAGCCAGGAGAGCAAGCATGCTGGAGGCCGTGCGCAGGCCACGGCCACCACGGGTCAAGAGAGGCCGCTGGCCACCGGCCGCTGGGTTTCGCTGCCTTAAACAGACGACCCGAGGAGGCAAGCTGTGTCAAACGACAGGTTTCGTTTGTGGCTCCCTCCCAAGACATGTCCCCTGCAGGCCAGCAGAAGCCTCCCTTCACCATGGTCACTCGGGGCCCAGCCCTGTGCCAGAGGGAAAGAGTCAAGGGGGTCTGAAGTGGCCTGGCGGGAGTGGCCCCGGGAGGCCTCAGCCCCAGGTGACGGAGCGCGAGTCTGTGTGAAGAGATGGGACGGTGGTCAGTGCCACTTGTCTGCATCTAAGGAAACTGGAGAGGCCGTGGGCAGGTGCTAGCCTCAGAGGCCGACCCTGCTCTTGGGGACCAGCCCTGGGAAGGGGAGAGCCGCCTTTATGCCAAGGCGCGGGGGGCATCTGCCGATGCCTCTGAGAGCTGCAAGGGCCTTGGGGACGGGTGCGAGGGCGAGGCAGCAGAAGCGCCCCTGCTGCCCAAGCCCCAGGACGCCCGGCCTCCCACACTAGGATGGGATGGGGCTCCCTAGGCGAGGGCACCCGCCTGCTGCCTCTGGTGGTCCACCCTGACACAGAGGGGACCGGAGCCACGGCCCGGTGCGCCCACCGCTGCCCACTGCTTTGCAGGACTTGCTCCCGGTCTGGCCCGCTTCTCAGAGCCTCGTCTCCCCGTCACAACTGTGTCCCCAGCACCCGGGCGTGGGCACTCCGGTGTAAGCGGTGGCCAAGTCTGTGTGCGGGCCGCCCGACTGGCGACCTGTGTGCACGTGGCGGGCGAGAGCGTGTGGGGCGGGGGGTGCCGGCGCAGGGAGGCAAACACCCCTCACGCGTGGGCGCTTCCTGGGCGACTGAAATGCTATGGCAGCAAATCAATTTTACGAAGCAATTTGTCCTCTCTCTCCAGCTGGCCCCAGGAGGCTCAACTTAATCACGCTGGAACCATGTGCGGTGGTGGGGGCTGCGGAGACTGCAGAGGGGCACGGCCAGCCCAGTGTCCCCCCAGCTGGCCGCGCCTTCTCCCTTCCCCCATCTTCCTCCCTCCCAAGGAGAACCAGGGCTCTCACTCAGCTCCTCCGCCTTCCCTGGAAAGGGGAGCTGAACTGCCCCCACCCCCAGCGGTTCCCGGTAAAACGAAACCCCACGGCGGCAGGGGTGGGGGGCGTCTGTGGGCTGCAGTGATGGTGGCTCCTCCTTGGCCCTCTCTGCAGAGAGCGAGGTCTAGGTGAAGAGATGAGGCCAACTCAGCCTTTCTGTCCCCAACAGGGGTCTCAAGGACTCTTAACTGTCACCAAGTGCCACCTGCCCCGGGGCCGCATGGGGTGACGATGACATAGGCTGTGCGGCGAGGCCCTTCCCTCACTCTCCCGGGGGTCCTCGCACCCCTTTCTGGGCTGGTGGGGTGACCCAGCTCGGGAGCAAGGAGCAGGGCTGTGGCTGTGGTCTCGGGCCGTGTGGGGCGCCGGGATGGCGTGTCCAGTGGAGGCCTCACCCGACCCCCCTTCAGCGTGCGGGTTCCAGGGAGCTGCCCGTGGCCCTGGCCGACAGGAAGGGAAGCCCGGCGCTGGCCCGGAGAGCTGTTTTCTGTGAATGGTCCAGTCACCCTCCCTCCAGCACCCGGATTGCTGACCTCGAGCAGCCAATCAGAGAGGCCCCGGGCTGGGACGGCCCCCTCCCTCCCCTGGGGCGAGGGATCCCCCCAGGTCCTCTCGCCCCCCAGGCCGAAGCCCGGGCCCCCGTCGTGTCCCCCACCACGCTTCTAAAGGAAACACTGCAGATTTAAACCACAAATTAAATTTTTAATGAAACCGCAGAACGGTAGTGCCCGCTGCAATGCAATATTGATGAGATCACAGTGTCCGGCGGCGGGAGCCCGCCCCAGAAAGCTTTTTAGGATGTTATGCAATATGGAACCAAATTAATTATTTGCAACAGAGGGAACCGCGTCTCTGCCGTGCTGCTGGGGCCCAGTGAGCGGAAAGCGGGCCTTCCCATCACGGCAGCGGTGAACGGGGGAACGGGGGGCTTCACAGACCCAAACACAGCCGGTGAGAGGCCGGATGGCAGGACAGGAGCAGGGAGAGGATGTGGGTGTGAGGGGGCGGGGCACACACGCGAGCCCCGCCCCCGCCCCGGGGGACCACTGAGCCCTGCAGGCCGGATGCAACAGCAGATGGCAGCACGTGCCTGCCCCCCCCGCCCCCCCCTCCGTGTCCTCTCGTACAGGAACAGCCAGCGGGCCGGGACCGCCAGCTGGGGCCCCGATGAGGCTCGCCCACTGGGAATGGCAGTTGCCTATGTCCCTGTCCGTCGGCCCCCCACCCCGCCCCAGCCAGCCGCTCACCCAGGGGCCCTCCGAGGCACCACGGCCCTCGGTCCTCCACTTCCGCTTCCTGGGTGGCAGTTATGAGACAGCTGGCCGGAGCTGGGAGATGTCCACCAAATGTGGATGTTGGGCACGTCCCCAGACGGACTAAGCAGTAGGGGACGGAGGCCGAGGGCAGCGGGGCTGTGTCAGGGCCTGTGGAGGGCACGCAGGGCTGCTGGTCCGTGAGGACTGGCAGGCGGCCTCGGGGCTGGGTCTGGACGTGGTCAGTCTTGGGAATTCACGCTGAACAGACGCCGATTCCACACACAGTACGACTTGGGGATTCTTACCGCCACGCACACTTCTGTTCCCAGCCATCAGCCTACCCGGTTGCCAGGTCAGCTTCCTACTGGCCTCCCAGCCTCCTCTGGTGCCAGTGCTGAATCCTCTCTCCACTGAGCGTCCAGAAGAATCTCGCTCAAACAGTCCCCTGCTCCAAACCCTTCTGAGGCTCCTGCGTCTCTCGTGGAGTCTCGGCCCTTTAGGGCCCCTTGGCTCACGCCACGCTCTGCTCCAGCTAAGCTCACACCCCGGGCTGCCGTGGGGCCTTCGCACATGCTCCTCTCCTCCCCTACAATCCCTCCCTCTTTGCCCGGACGAGCCCCACTCCCGCATCAGAGCAGAGCTCACACATCGCTTCCTTGGGAGGGCTCTCCGTGACCCCAGCCTGGGCCAGGGCCCTGCCGCTGTCCCTGATGTCCCTGAGGGAGCTGAGTGATCCGCACAGCAGAGCCTGCGGCTTGTAGGTGGGTACTCTGGGAGGTGGTCCAACAGAGACAGAGAATGCAAGGCGGAGTCATGGCGCTGGCCACTGCTGGGGGCAGCAGCACACGCCCTGGGATCTCCCAAGCAGGCTCGTTTGCCACCCAGGACCCTCTCCCTGGGGTGGGGAGAGACTCCTCGCTATCGCTCTTCACGTCATTGGTCCGGGCCCCCAACCCCGCCACTTCTGGGGTGTCACATGAGTGTGCAGGTGCCTCAGGGCCGTGGGAAAGGAGGGCCCCCTCGCCGCACTTGTGGGGAGCTGGACGCAGCCTGTGCAGGCCTGACGCCGAGCAGTGTCCAGTAAGAGGTGAGGCCGAGAGGTGATGGGTACGCTCCCTGCCACAGCACTTCACACTGCGAGAACCTTGCGTTTGGGTCAATTTCCCCTGCGTGAAGGTGGGGACAGGCCACCGTGTGTGCCCAGTGCCATCCTGGCCTGTGGGCAGCACTGAGTAAACAGCATGGCAGCCACAGAGGAGAATGGAGCCTTCTCACCCCGCGGGACATGGAGCGAGGGGACAGGAGGGGCCGTGGAGCGCGACACACAGCTCCGTCGGCCGGCAGGGTCCGTCCGGGAAGGTCAGCCAGGGACGAGCTCCTCAGGCTCCTCTCAGAGCTGCAGGGACAGTCACGGCCAGGCTGAGCCCCAACTGCCTCGGGGACCCTGCCCAAGCCACTGTCAGCAGATGAGGCTGGTCCCGAGACGGGGGTGGGTGGCAGGGCCCGGGCGGGCTCTGCCCACGTCCTGCTGCAGCCCTGCCTCCCAGAGTGCTCTGGGCTGTCCTTGTGCAGAGCAGAGAATAGAACAGGAAATGAAAATCTTCTCAGAAAAGGGGCTTTGCGACCTGCAGCAGGAGGCCTCACGCCTTTGCTCTAGCTCTCTTTGCAGCCGCATGAATGGCTTAAGGTTTCTCTCCCTCTCTCTCTGCCCACCCTCCCCACACACCCTCTCCCAGCAGCTCCCCCTCATCCCCACACCCCACAGGACCCTGAACCATGGCTGCACAGCCCAGCCCCCACCCAGAGGCGGCTCCAGCCAGCCGCCTCCGCCTGCCCGCTGGCCTCCCTCCGCCAGGGCCCCCGGCCTGGCCCAGTCCTGCCCGGCCCAGTCCTGCCCACAGCGCATCGCCCTAGTAACCGTAACGCCACCGCGCTGGGCGCGTGCTCTCCGCGTGCCTCCACCGGGCGCCTCCCCCGTGCCAGCCGATGTCATCCTCTCGTCGCAGCCAGATCTCCCAGCTGCTGACCGCTGGGGCCGAGGCTGGGGCCCCAGAGCCCGCACGCCAGGCCGCCTGGCCCCAGAGGAGCCCGCGGCACCGTCCGACGTGGACACGCTGGGTCCGGGACGGGCCCAGAGAGCTCTCCGAGAAGCTCCAGGAGACCCCGCCTGGGGCACAGTAGCTCAGCCAGGGTTTGTGCTTCGGGCCCAGCCAGACGCCATCTTAACGGAACCTTAGTGCAGCTGGCGCTTTAAGAAAAGGGCGTGAAGCTGAAACTTAAAACCAAGAAGATTCTTCATAGCAGCCTACACAACAGCTAGCGGGAAAGCTCTCGCGTCCCCACTGTCTGGGGGGCACCCGACGGCAGCGGAAGGTGCTGGAAGAACGTCTGCTGAATGAGTGAGTGAACGAGTGAGTGAGTGAGTGAACGAGTGAGTGGGAACTCAAGGCCTTGTCTTGCTTTCCTGAAATCAGCCACTCAGGCCAAGACACTGGAGCGCACGGAGCCTCGACTGTCTGGTCTGCGGAGCCAGGGAAACGAAGCCGGCGGAGCCCGCAGAGCCGCCTGTCCGGCCCCTGCCGGACCTGGCGCGGCCGGCCGTGTGCGCGCACCTCGCCAAGCGCAGACTTCCGAGGCCCTGAGTCCATCGCGCTCCCGGTGCGCGGCAGCCTCTGGGCGCTGGTGCCAGCCTGCAGGGACCTGCCCGGCGCGCGGGCCGTGTGGAGGGGCGCGAGGGGCCTGCTCCCCGCTTCCAGGGCCTGCGCCCCGGTCCGGGGCATGAGTGACAGCGGCCCAGCGCAGACCTTGTGAGGGCTGTGGCCCCAGGCCGTGGACACCGTCTCGGTTCCGAAGCGCGGTCACGCCTCCACTCGCCTTTTATTTCACGAGCCCTCTCCTGGCGTTTGGCAGAGGGTGAAATTGATGGGCAGGGACGGAGCGGGCCGGCGGCCCCGTGTCCACCGTGCCGGCCACAGGCCATCGCCTTGGAAGGGCGAGCCAAGTGGCTGCAGACTGCAGTTCCCAGGGCGGGGGCTCCAGACCCAGCTTTCCCACTGACGAGCTCCGTGGTCAGGAGGGCAAGGAAGAGTGACAGCAAAATCACGGCGTCGGGGGAGTGCCACGCACGCGCCTGCTGCCGTCAGCCTGTGGCGCAGACGTCGGAAGGGACCGGAGTCTGGGGTGCTGGGGTACCCTCGCCCCGCCCCCACCCCCGCAAGGTCCCTGACTGTGGCTCCACGCCATGGAGGTGCTCCCAGGCCCCCCCCACCCGCGCCAGCACGCGCTCCTCCGGACCCCTTGGGCTCAGCTGGGGACCGGCGTCCTCACTGACACGACCGACCGAGACTCTCTGCTGAGTGCAGGTTTGGGGACAAGCACTTGGACTTGGTTTTCACAGGCACTTCGAGCGCGTCCCAGCGTGAATTCATGGTCTCTCCCCTCACCAGCGGAGCTCCATTCTTCCTGCCCCAATCGTCACAGGGCCTGACACCTCACGTCCTCAGCGTCCTCAGACCCATCTCTCTGTCCTTTGCTCCTGCCCATCCGTCATCGCTTCCAGCAGCAGCCACCCACCCCCTCGGCCAGTCCCTCCTCTGCAGGCCGTACCCCCTCTCAAGTCTGCCCTGCAAGGAAGGGTCCCCAGGACCCCTCTACCCAGGGCTGCAGCTGTGCCCTTGGCACGGGCCAGACTCGGGCTCCTGGCCTCGTGCGTGCCTCCCGCCATCATCCTCGCCAGGGCTCCATTCACCCTTCTGCCTCCCCACCAAAGGTGAGAGACACCCCGCCCCCTCAAGCCCCCTCTGGTGTCCCATCCTCAGGAGACACCCCTGCGACTGCTGAGGCCCAGCCCGTCCTGGCCTGGGGCCCCTCTTGTCGCCGGACACAGCGCTCTGGGTGGAGAGCCTCAGCTTGGGGTCAAGGACCTGGCCTGATCTGCCTGTCCCACCGGGCACAGGTGCCACTGTCCATCCCCCAGCCTCCTCTCTGCCACCCGGCCCCGGCCCGCTGGACGCTCCTTCCCTCGCAGTGGGGGCTCGTGCTGGGCGGAGAGGAGGCTGGGCGGGGAGGAGGCTGGGCGGGAGCGCAGAGGCCAGGGCCCGGCCATCAGCTCTGCCTTCGCTGATGAATGATGGCCTTGGCTGCTCTGGGCCTGCCGTGGTTTCCCCTCTCGCGAGTGAGGATACTGGCCAGCTGTGCCTTAAGAAGGTCCGTGACTGAATGCGGCCAGAGCTTTGAAAAGGCACAAGTCCTTGTTTGTAAGATACGGCTATGACCGCGGGAGTGTCGAGAAGGAGGCCAGGGACAGCTCGGCAGGGCCCCGCCACCAGCAGAGCCGGGCAGCAGGAGGCCTCTACCCCGTCATGCCAGAGCGGGTGGGTGGAGCCTGTCAGGAGAACCATTCCAGGCAGAGGTGGCTGAGGCGCCACAGGGCTTGTCACTGTCAGAGAGGGCCTCACCCACCCCCTTGGGCCCAGGGGTGTCTCACATGGCGGGGGGAGGGCGTACACTCTGTCTCGGTCCTGAGGGCCTGGCTGCCAGAGGTCGCTGTTGATTCTTACCTGGTGACAGCCAAAAGCCTGGCTCCTCTGCTCTGAGACAATATGTGGGTACGGTCCCTCCCCAGTCCTCATGCGAGGTGTCTAAGCACACGCAGAAATGTGCAAATCACGCCGGGCAGCCCGATGAACCGCCACCAGTTGGACACCCCATCCAAGAAAGCAGCACCCAGAGGGAGACACCGAAGGCGGCCACACAGGTGTGGGTGCAGGGCGGGGAAGGATCTGCTGAAAACAGACCCGACACCCAAACACAACTTGGGAACGTCGCAGGACGTGTCCCCGCACATTTAAAATGCCAGCCACTTACGTTACTGCCACGTGTCCTCCGTCCTCGTGAGACCCAGCTCACCCGGCGGGGGCCGCGGCACGTCCCCCCGAGCATGGACTCGACTCTCGCCTGAGGGGCCCACCTGTGCTCCAGAGCTGGGTCACTGAGGACACCCGCCATGTCTTCCCAGGCAGGGGTCCCTGCCTCGGTCCCACCACACCCCTCTGCTCCTGCCCCCTCCCCTCCCCTGCAGGGGAAGCTATTGCAAAAAGCGGGGACCCTCATGCTGGCAGGCTCAGAGCCAAGTGGTGTGCGTGCCCTGTGCCCCGTCCATGGTTCCCCCTGGTCCTCCCACGTCCTTCCAGATCCTCCCAGTACCCCATTACCCACCCCGATGGGAGCTCTTTCCTGCTCGGGTGGAGGTTCTAGACCAGCTGGTGGCCTTGGCCTCCCCCTGGACGAGGACAGCCTGGGGCATTCTCGTGGGCGGCACCCTTCTGCCGCTGGGTGAAGACCCTCAGTGGGCACTGCCCGTTCTCAGCACAGTTTAGCTTTCCCCACCGCGGACCGCGGCTAATCTATCTGCGTTCTGGCCGGCCGCACCCCGCAGGCCACAGCTTGGGCATCTCCACTCTTCTCCACGACCCCCTCTGCCTGCCCCCACACGTGGGCTCCCTCCGCCTCACCCTGGAAAGCCTCTGCATTGTCTTCCATCGTTGGGGTGCAGAGCTGGCTCCAGCCGGTTGCTACATTTTCAGGAATTTGAAAGCTGATTGTTAAGCACGAAGCACAGCCATCATTAAAATTGAAATCATCTGAACTTATCATAAAATTAATTATATCAAGAACTAAGATAATACACTCAGAACACATCACTTCCTAATTATTTTATTACATTTTAGTATAGCCTAGCTTTTGAGGTTACTTACATTTACCGCCCCTTAAGGTGGGGGTACCGCATCGCCATGAGGCACTGCCGTCTCGCCCCACCTCCAGGGGCCAGTATTTACAGGACCTCCTCCCTACCCCCGCTGCGGTGTGGACCAACCGTGTCCACGCACGGGCTGCCCCTGCATCCGCGCGCCTTCCGACCCGGTGGCTAGGCAGCTTGGGGTTCCTTGGCTGAGGGTTTTGTTCATTCGTCTCCCTAGCCTCCCCGCCGCCCTTAGCTCGGAGCCCTGGGGCAGGAGAGGGAGTGGCAAACAGGCCTAGACGGAACCGCCGCCTGCGGGGCTGGCGGAGGGCAGAGGGGCGCGGCGGCGCGGCCTCCGCCCGCGTGAGCAGCGCGCAGGAGTCGGCACAGCGCCTCCTGGCGGGCGGAGAGCTCCGCCGAGGTCGCCGCTGGACCAAAGGGTCCCGGCTCTTTGACCGCCGTCCCTTGGCCCTGGGGCTCCACATTTCCCTCCCAGAGGTCCCGCTGCCTCTCGGCCCCTCCTCCCCTTCTGACGCGGCGCCCAAACTCCGAGGTCTCCTCTCCCAGGGATAAAAGCCGGTCTCCGCCTTGCGCACGGGCAGCCCCGGCCGCTCCGGGACTCAGGACGCGAGGTCCGGCCAAGGGATGCCGCTCCGTCCACGAAGTCTGCCCGGGCCCCGCCGGGTTCCGCTCGCGCGCCCACGTGCCCTCCGCTGCCTTCCTCCCTCTCCGCCCCGAATAGCTTCGCTCCCGGGGCCCCGCGGGAACCGGCTCCAACGGGTCGCAGCTCTGGGGGCGGGAGGGCCCCCCCAGTCTGCCTCGGGTTGGGAGTTGGGGACATAAGCCATCGCGCCGCTCGCGCGGGTAATTCCACGAGAGTCGCGTATTAGCCTGGGGCGCTCGGGGTGCATACGCGCGTGGGGACACTGGTGGCTCGCACCCTCCCTCCGTCCGCCCGGCGCCGGGCTGTGAGCCGCGCTGGCTTTGGCGCTCCGTGGTGGGCGAGCCGGGCCGCCGGGGCAGGAGCCCCGCACAGCCCCCGGCTGCATGCGGGCCGCGGGGTCCCTCTGGCGCCGAGAAGCGGAGGCCGAGGGCGCGCCAGCTCGCAGCCCCCGGCCCGCAGAGGGTTCAAGGCTGAGAGGCCGAAAGAACGCAGGGAGCCCCGGCGCAGGGGGCAAGAGGAGCTGGTGGTTTCTCAAAAGGGTCTCCATAAGCTGGCTTCTTCCCCCGCGCCCTGGAGCTGCGTGGGAGCTGCCTGGGGACCCTCCGGGTTGGGGCCGCCCGGCTGAGGGTTGCCTGGCCGGCGCTCGCCGTCGGTCCGGCCACCAGCCCAGACAAAGGCTGAGGAATGAGGGGATGGATGTGGTGTCGGGTCGTCAGCGGTACGGCTCCACCGAAGCTCAGGGCTGGCCCTGTCACCTGGAGCCCGACCTTGGGGTCTTGGTACCTCAGTTTCCTCCTCTGTGCAGTGAGAACTCGGAATGGGCGACCTTCAAAGCACCTTTGGCTGACCATCCCAGAGGGTTAGTGGCTCGGGTCCTGGTCACAGCCCCCAGAACTGGCGCCAGAACCCGGACCGGAATCTGAGAACCGAGCTCTGCTCCCCAGAAAAAAGGCGCGAACGTGCGTTGGTGGTGACTATGAGTAAGGGGCCGTCCTGCAGAGCTCTGCCGGTGGGAAGCCCCCTATCCCCGCGTCTGGGGCTCCTCCCTCAGGCCACCAGCCAAGAAGTGGGATGAGCTGGGGTGCATGGGGCCCAGGAAGCAGACACATACACAGGCATGGACACACGAAGCCCCCCCCAGACAAACACGCGAAACGCACACAGGCGTGCACACGCGCCTCCGGCATGGGAAGCGCCGGGGAGCTCGGAAGGGCTGAGCCCCTGAGCCCCCTCGGAAACACGCGCACTCTGCCCCTCCCGCTGAGCCGCGGGGAGCGTCCAGCCCCAGAGGCGCCGTCTGCCTGGAACAGGCCGGCTTCGCTGGCTGGAAAGGCTCCTTCGGCTGCGCCGCTCCGAGAAGTCGCGAAGTCCCCCCCGGCCGCCGGCACGGGTGGGGGCTGTCATTCCCTGTGGACGTTGCCAGGTCCCCAAAGTCTCAGAACTTGGGGGAGGGGAAGGAACGAGGTCGTGGGGAAGCCACTTGTCAACCTCACGCAGACATCTGAGAAACGTGGAGCGGCCCTGCGACCCCTGTCTGAGCTTGGCGGCCACGCGAGGCTCCGCTCGCACGCGCTCCCCACCCATCACCAGAGTATCCACGATTTGGGTCCCCGGGGACGCGGCCTGACTCCAACTCCCCTGGCCCGGGCCCCGCGGGTGTTTCGTGCAGTCAAGCGAGTTGAACAAAATTTTGTCCCCGAGGCCAGCCTTGGCCTCCCACGCGCGCTGAGCCCCGTCGGAGATTTAGGGATGTCATGCAGGTGGCCCATCCTCCAGTCCGAGGCCGCGACCGGGTCCGCTCTACACCCCAGCCTCCCCACCCCCCCCTCCCGCTCTCCTACCCCACCCCGCGGCTCTCGGAGCTTTCGCGGAAGCGGCGCTGGCCAGGGCGGGGGCGGGCCGCTGAGGGGGCTGGGGGTGAGGCCGCGGCGGAGCGGGAAGGGGGGGAAGGAGACGGGGGGAGGCTGCACCCCCCACGTCCCCTCCCCGCGAGCCCGTACGACCCCCGCCGCGCCGGGGCCGGGGCCGCAGGCAATTAAAGCGGGATTCCTCCCCCGCTGACGTCGGCAGCGCGGAGGCCCCTCCCGCGGCGGCATAAAAGGCGCGGGCCCCGCAGCGCAGGCGGCAGTGGGGGCCGGACAGCGCGGCGGTGCGGACTGCGCGGCGGAGCAGCGCGGCGCCCGGAGCGCGGCCGCCCGCGGAGCCCCAGCTCAGCCGAGCCGGGCGCAGCGCCCGCCCCGCGCCCGCAGCCATGCCGGCGGGCTGCGCCGCGCGCACCTGTGCGCTGCTCGCCCTCTGCCTCCTGGGCGGCGCGGCCCAGGATTTTGGGCCGACGCGCTTCATCTGCACCTCGGTGCCCGTGGACGCCGACATGTGCACCGCGTCCGTGGCCGCCGGCGGCGCCGAGGAGCTCCGGAGCAACGTGCTGCAGCTCCGCGAGACCGTGCTGCAGCAGAAGGAGACCATCCTGAGCCAGAAGGAGACCATCCGCGAGCTGACCACCAAGCTGGGCCGCTGCGAGAGCCAGAGCACGCTGGACACCGGCGCCGGCGAGGCCCGCGCTGGCGGCGGCCGCAAGCAGCCCGCCTCCGGCAAGAACACCATGGGCGACCTGTCCCGGACGCCGGCCGCCGAGACGCTCAGCCAACTCGGGCAAACTTTGCAGTCGCTCAAAACCCGCCTGGAGAATCTCGAGGTCCGCGCGCGCCGCGGTCTCCCCTCTGGCTTGCGCGCCCCTCTGCCCTTGCCCACCCCACTCCCGACCCGGCCGGACACCCCCACCCCCGCCCGGGGCCGCCCAGAGGCTGCGGAGCTCCCCGCCAGGCCGCCCCCGCAGTCGCCCTGGGGGGACCGCACCGGGAGCCTCCCGGCCGGGTCCCGGCTCTCGGCATAACGCTGTGGTCTCCCCCACCCCGCCCTTGCACCCCGCAGCAGTACAGCCGGCTCAATTCCTCCAGCCAGACGAACAGCCTCAAGGACCTGCTGCAGAGCAAGATCGACGACCTGGAGAGGCAGGTGCTGTCACGGGTGAACACGCTGGAGGAGGGCAAGGGGGGCCCCAAGAACGACACGGAGGAGAGGGTCAAGATAGAGAGCGCCCTGACCTCCCTGCACCAGCGGATCAGCGAGCTGGAGAAAGGTAATAACGTGGGGGAGGGAGCCTGCTTCAGGCCTGGCTCCAGCCGCCAGTGGGACCCTGCCCGGGGTCCTGGCCTCCTACAGTAAAAGCCCTGAGCTCTGCCACCCCTCCATCCCTTCCCCTCCCCGCTTTCCCACCCCGTTCTGGGCTTCCAGTGCCTCTTACTGGCGGGCCCAGGCTCCCGGACTCTGGCCAGCTCCGTGGAGGGAGAGCAGAGAGAGGAAGGGATTGCCTGGTGTCCTCCGCCCCCGACACGCACACTCACAGGATTTTTTCAAGTCTGGTTTGTTTAATCTTCAATAACTTTGCATTGCAGCTATAGTGGCCCTGAGCCCTCTCTGAACGAAAACCTGGCTCTCGCCTGTCTCCATCCCCAGCAGAGAGCTGGCAGGCTGGAGCCCGGTCCTCCTGGTCCCCCACATGTCTGGGCCCTGAGCAGGTTTCCTCCCAGTTCCTGGGTGTCCCTGGCATCCTCCAGGGGTCTCTGGGTGCCCCACCCCACCCCAAGCCCCCTCCAGCGGTTTTCTCCTGAGTAACCCAATCCTGGGCATCATGATGCCCTGCAGTTCCTGAGTCACCAACTCCGGAGGGCCCCCACTGCACCCTGGGGGGCCCACGGGCGAGCTTTGGTAGCTCAGCCTTGAAGTCGCAGAAATCAAACAAGGTTGTAAAAGGGGGGGCCTGGGCTTGGAGCAGGGCCACGTGACCCTTCTCAGACCGCAAAATGTGCCAGATGGATTTAAACAGTGCCATCTTAAGGCACCTTATGTAACTGAAAAACAGATCAGGGGAGGGAGGGGCGGAGGGGACGAGGAGGAGGGGAGAGTCCGGAGAGGAAAGCCACCCCCCCCCCATAGAGGCCAGGGCTGGACCTGCCCCAAGGGCAGGGCCCTGGAGCCTGAGACCCTGGGGAGCACGAGGGGGCGGGGCCTGCTCTGCTCCATGACGCCTGGCTTAGAGGAGGCTGGCTGCAGCCTTCCCAGCAGGACGCATTCTAGAAATAATCCTCGGCCTGGGGGCCATTTCCGTGCTGGGCTCCGTGGCAGGCCCAGCGGGCACCCAGGGGCTGGCGAGCATGTGTGTTCTGACTCCCGGCCTGGTGCTCGTGCTCAGTGCTGGGTGGGAACGTTTTGCCTGGAGTCAGTCACCGTGCCCAGGACCACAGCCACAGTGTCTGTGTGGGTGGGGAGGGGGCAGGCCGTGTTCCCTGGGGACACCTTGGCAGGTGAGGAGCTGGTGGCCCCCTGTGAGGCAAAGCTAGGCGGCAGGAGCCTGAGTTTTCAGGAAACACACAGGAAGCTCCTTCTGAGTGAGTGGCCTGGTCCTCCAAGCTGGGGGCCGGGGGGGGGGTGCTGGCTCCAGCAGGGGCGCCCTGCCGTCCTGCATCCCAGGCAGAGGTGCTAGAAGAGCCTGGGCCCCCTCCAGTGGGGTAAGTGGGATTCTGGAAAGAGCCCAAGTCCTCAGGGCTTCTTGGCTGGGTCAGATAAGTGACCAGGAGCAGCAACGTTTCTGGCCTTGTGGGATGTGTGCAGGGCACCAGAGACCTGGCTGTCTTGGGTGGAGACCCAGGAGGGTTCTGAGCACTGTCCGCAGCCAGCATCCCGGAATCGGGCCGGACCGAACGGCTGCTCCCAGGGGAGCCGGCCCCTTCTGGGGCAGGGCGGGACCTCTTTTCTCTCCATCCGCCTGGCAGGGTTGGTTTCCAGGGTGCGCACTGTCCCACTGCCGCCCGCCCACTGCGCAGCCCAGGTGCGCATGCTCATGGCCACGTGCTCCCCCATTCTCATCCCGGACCCCTCACGGCAGCACCATGTGGGACCCGGCGGCAGGGACCTTGGTCCACTCTGCCGTCCTGGCCCTGTGCCCTGGGACAAAGCATGTGACCTCACGAAACCCCTCCCGGCACCCGCGGAGTGGCGGCGCCCGTCTGCTGACTGCGACCCTGAGCTTGGCAGCGCTCAGGGGGCTGCAGACGGCGAGCGGCACTGCGTCAAGGTGCTGAGGTTGCGCCCTGTCCTCCCAGGTCAGAAGGACAATCGCCCTGGAGACAAGTTCCAGCTCACGTTCCCGCTGCGGACCAACTACATGTACGCCAAGGTGAAGAAGAGCCTGCCGGAGATGTACGCCTTCACCGTGTGCATGTGGCTGCGCTCCAGCGCGGCGCCCGGCGTGGGCACGCCCTTCTCCTACGCCGTGCCGGGCCAGGCCAACGAGCTCGTCCTCATCGAGTGGGGCAACAACCCCATGGAGATCCTCATCAACGACAAGGTGGGGCCCTGCCCAGCTGGGCGAGCGGGGACAGCAGAGCCAGGCCCCCTGGGGCCTGGTCCTGGCTGGCTGCTGGGCAGGTGGTGACCCTTCCCACCCATCCATCCCTGCCTCCTCTTCCCCACCCGCCCTCAGCCCTGGCTTTGCCCCTCAGCGTTGACCACAGAGGCTCTGGGGCTGCACAGGTGCCCCTAGAGGTGCTTCCCAAGTCAGACCTGCTCTGCTCACCCCCACCCTGGGAAGGGGCCAGAGCCCAGGGGCAGGCAGCCTTCTTCCCGGGGGACCCACTGCATCAGCCCTCCAGGAGCTGCCAGCTTCACACTGCCCAGTCTTGGAGCTGGTGGCCAGTGTCTAACATCCGGGCTGGAAACTGGATTCCAAGCCCTTAGTGCCCGGGAAGGTTGTGCCTTTCCAGCCATCCTCTCAGTTGCAGGACTGAGGATTTTGTGTATTCAGATCGTCTTAGGGGCCCCTTGTTAAAGCGTCATACGACCTGTGATCCCGTCATCCATCCAACGGATGGGAGCCAACAGGTGCAAAGCCCGGAGGGGCAGGTGCTGTGAGAATTCCTAGTTCCTGTTATTTTCTTTAAATGAGGCAAGAGAAAGAATAACAGTTGAACTAGTAACTAGCGATGGTCATTGGTCCTCAGCTGTATCCCTGTACCCATACTGTCATGTCTGTCTTTCTCCTTCCCAGGTGGCCAAACTGCCCTTTGTCATCAATGACGGCAAGTGGCACCACATCTGTATCACCTGGACCACCCGGGACGGGGTCTGGGAAGCCTACCAGGACGGCACCCAGGGCGGAAGCGGGGAGAACCTGGCTCCCTACCACCCCATCAAGCCACAAGGCGTGCTGGTGCTGGGCCAGGAGCAGGTACTGGCCATGGGGCGGTGAGAGGGGACACCCCAGAACCAGAGGGCAGGCAGGCTGGGAGGGCTGGGCAGTGGGGACCAGGCGGGAGCGAGCTGCAGAGGGTGGTGGTCCCCAACACGTCAGGGGGAGCAGGTCAGGCAGCAGTCCGAGTGGAGACCAGCGCCAGGGGGACTGTCGGCCGCGCGGGCCGCTGTGGTGGGGGATAGCCCCCAGGACTGCGGCACAGCTCCCTCTGGCTCTGGAAAGCCACTCGAGCCTTTCGCAGCAGGTGATTGATTTCCTGGGAGTGGTTCGTCTCCCTCGGGTGTCTGGGATGGAGCTGGAGGCAGCAGAGTCCCAGGCCTTCGGCTCCCGTGGGGCAGCTGTTGCTGGCAGAGTGACATCTAGTTCCCTGCCTAGAAGCAGGAAGAGTGGGGAGGTGCCCCAAGGCCTTGCTCCCAGGTCATCCATGGCCCCCGTTGACTCCTCCCTCGCCGGCTGAGTGACCGGCTGAAGGACAGGGAGAGTCCAGCTGTCCCCCCAGGAGAAGCTCTCCATGCAGGGTAGAAGTGACCAGCAGTGACCCTTTTCCTGGGCTCTCCATGGGGGCAGGGTGATGTATGGCTGGAGACCCAGAGCCTCTGACGGAGGAGACACGGAATGTCCCCCTGCTGGGTCCCCACCCGACCTCTCCCTTCACCCTCGTCCTCTGTTTTCTCTGAAGGACACTCTGGGTGGCGGGTTCGACGCCACCCAAGCATTCGTGGGTGAGCTGGCCCATTTCAACATCTGGGACCGAAAGCTGACCCCAGGGGAGGTGTACAACCTGGCCACCTGCAGCTCCAAGGCCCTTTCTGGCAACGTCATCGCCTGGGCCGAGTCCCACATCGAGATCTATGGCGGCGCCACCAAGTGGACATTCGAAGCCTGTCGCCAGATCAACTGAGCCCCCCGCCCTCAGCCAGGCCCCCACCGCCCCCTGCTTCCGCGCGGCGATCTGTCCTGTCTCTCTCCCTCTCCCTCAGGAACGTCAAGGCCAGGGTCCTCGTGCGCACGCACACGCGCACACACACGCACGGTCTGGCTGGGTCCTCGTGCCCATGAGGCAGGCCCGGCTCCTGTCTGTCCCCAAGGAGCCCTCTTCTCTGTGGGAGCCCGGGACCCTTCCTCAGGCAGGCCCAGTCACCGAAGGCGGCATTCTGAATGCAGAAGTAGGTGAGAGAACTGTGTGTGTGTGTGTGTGCGCGCGCACGTGCGTGTCTGAGTGCGCGTGCGTGTGTCTGAGCGTGCATGTGAGTGTGTGTGTGTGTCTGAGTGAGCGTGTGTCTCTGGGGAGGCTTTTTCTTCTGGAACGAGGCATTTCATTTCCTCTTTCTTTGTGGCTGTGGGGACTCTCATGGCTGGCTGAGTGCGTCTGCCAACCTCGCAAGCTGCCCGCGTGCCTTGAGGCCCGTGCGGCTTCTTCAGGCACACACATTTGTCTCCGTTTGCTTGTTCCGAGCAGCGTATCTCTACTGATGAGATAAGTGTCCTTTGGCGGCTTGCTAAAGGCTGGGGCGGGGGGGGGGCGCTCGCCACAAAGCATTTTTTTTTTGTAGTAGAATTGTCTCTGAAGGGGTGAAGGCACCAGGTGCTCAGAGGAGGTGGGAAGTGGGGTCCAGGCAGCATCCTGCTGTTGGCCTGCGTGCCCAGCTCGGCCGGCTCTGGCCCTTGGCCTCCATCTCCTCACACCCAGCGCACCTGGGACCCGTCCTCCTTTCAGCTGCCAGCTTGTCCTGCCACCACAGGACCTGAGAGAGGAGCGTCCCACCCATGAGCCCGGAAGCCAGGACCCCGGGCCCTGCCCTGTTGCCTGCAGCAGTGGGAGACTGGGGTGGGGGGGTGCGGTAGGTCAGCTCAAGGGCACATCTTCTAGACGAGGAAACCTGGTTGCCAAGCCACACAGGGCCACTGAGACTGAGTCCACGCAGCGGGCCCAGCTCCACGGCTCAGCCAGTCGCCCAGGCCAGGCCCTGAAACCCACTCCCCATCTTACAGGGCTCAAGTCCTGTAGCAGCCCCCAAGCTGTCACCAGCTAGTGACACTGAGACCCAGCCAGTGTCCAGAAGCTTTTTTCCCCCCATAAAAAGCCATCATGCACATTTCCTTCTAGTCTTTTGAGGCGGGAAGAAAACTGTGTGTGTGTGTGTGTGTGTGCGCGCACGTGTGTGTGTGCGTGTGGTGTGCGTGTGTGCGTGTGTGTGTGCGCGTGCCCACATTGAGAGAGAGAGAGAGAGGAAAAGCTCTCAGACAGATCACGCCCAGGGCAGGCGATCTCCCTGCTTTTCTGCACCATCTGGGGTCGCATGCCCCAAGGGCACCCTGGACTCTGTCACCAGGAGTCTAAATAGCAAAAGGCTGGCAAGTCTTTCTAGAAATTCTGCTGCACTGCCTGGCTCACCTACAGCTGCAGACATTTCTTCGGAAGGAGCAGGTGTTTCTGCTTCCCGTTCCTTCCAGGGGCACCTGTCTCCCTAAACGCAGGTCCATATTGTGTCGGAAACCTAGTGCATCTGTGTGTGTCTGTGCTGGTGTCTCTGTGTCTGCGTCCCCGTGGGTGTCTGTGCGGCGCCGGGTCGCCGGTCTGCAGAGCAGCACTCCGTGTGCAGGACGCGGCCAGGCTGTGCGCCGTGGCTCGACAGTGGCTTTTTTTTTTTCCTGACCATTGTGCTTTGTCAGAGCTGTAGGATGTGGCATCTCTGGACCTGCAGGGACCTTCTCTGTTTGCATGTCCCTCGGGGTGGCGTGTCCCTCGCTCCCTCAGTCTGACGTGTGTCCCCCTGCCTGCATGGACTTCTCCAGTTCTGTGTTTCGTGCCAAGTGCCACCCATTGTTCTGTGACCATCCATGTAGCTACCGAACATGGCTGGGAAAGCAAGCCAACGGTGTCGGGGGAGGTCCCGGGAGGGGACCCGTTCCCTCTCCCCGCCCCCACACCCCTCACACACCAAGAAGTATGTTTCACGTGCAGGACGAGGACAGGCCTAAACAGTACCCGTGGTTGGTAGAGAGCGAGAGCTTGAAATCACCCCTCTAGACCAGACGGCCCCCCTCACATCAGCCATCTGGGAGCGGCTGCGAGGCAAGGCCCAGAGCAGGCTCGGTGCTCTCCGGTCAGCCCCTCCCACCAGCCCCTGCGATGCGGAACGGCAGACCCCGTCTGTCCGGCACGGGCTTGGTGGGAGCTGTCCATCAGGACCACAAGCCATCCTCTGCCCTGACTAGAGACGGGCAGAGCAAACCCCAGACACTCGTGTCTGTCCCTTCCGCCTCCTGACCCTCCACCGTCCTCGCCCCTCCCCTGACGCACCCGCGCTGCCAGGGACAGAGGCTGACACTTAACTCCCTTCCCGCCCCTACCTGGAGCCTGTGCCAAGCTCCCAACGCCCACACTGTGTTAACACTTGGCACCCCGCTGGCCCCGAGAGAGGACGACACAGCCACCAATCTAACCCACTAGTTTCCACCGACTCCTTAATCCGATTGATGCTCCCTCTTGCACTGAATAACCCACGCCTATCTCAGGTAAGCCATTTTATAATCGAAGACGACAAGAAGCACTGTGGGGACAGTGTCCGCTTTGGCCAGGATGGAGCCCCACGGCTCTGCGGGTCTGGGGCGGGGGGCAGGGGGCGGCCAACAGGCTCTCCCGGCCCCAGGGGGGCTTAGATCCCACTCGAATCGTAAGCCTTCTTGCTTTTGATAACACGGTCTTATTTCTCTTACTGTAGAAGAAAAAGTTTATTACCAAACAAGAGTATTTTTATGAAAGAAAAGGACAAACCTATAAATTAACTCAACCTCTATCTCCCTTGAAAATACTTTCAGGCTCCACCAAAACGTAGGACTGAAAGCACGTATTTTGGAAGAGAGAGACGCGTTTTGTATGCTTTCTTTTCCTTTTGTAGATTCCCAGTTTATTTTCTAAGATCGCAAAGGTCACTTTGACCACCAGCCCTGGGACCTGAGACCAAGGGGGTGTCTTGTGGGCGGTGAAGGGGAGGGGCGAGGCCGGGTGAGGTTCACGGCCCTTCCGCTGGGCCCCGAGGAAGGGCTGCCTGTGCCCCGAGGCGAGTTGGGACCAGGTGGAAGCAGGCCACGAGTGGCGGACCTGCGGAGAGCCGTGTGACTCAGTGCACGGTCCCAACCCCGACGGAGGAGTCTAGGGTTCCGTGTTAATGCGAGGAGGATGGGATCTTTTGTAACCTTAAGGCGACCAACGTGTGGCTCGAAGCAGTCCGTGGTTTCATCTCTCGACACGTAGTGTGTAAATTTATTCAGCTTACGACAGGGAACGTGTTGCTCCCATGCGCAGTGGACATGAGTCAATCTGGTGACGGGAACAAGTCATTGAGCCCAAAACATAGAGTCCCAATTCTGTCTTATTTGCCAAAACAAACAAACAGATGAACTAAACAACGACGAGAAAGCAAACCCCCTATGGTTGATATTGTTACAATGTACATACTGTATAATATGGAAGAGAATCGATGTATCTTACTTTTTCATTATTTGCTAACCAAAGCTGTACATTTTTCATATGATCTGCAGCCTTTTGGGTATCAAATGGGTCAAAACCATGGGACCCGCCACCTCCCATCAGCAACTCTGGAAATGCACTATTTCTACTGGTATTCTTGCTTTCTTTCTTTTTTTTTTTCATTTTCTTGCTAAAATGACATGAATTGTTGAGTTTATTTTTACACAGTAAAGAGTGAAGAAAGACTGTGGTCTCCTTGGACTGTCTCTTTTTTTTTTATCTCAACCTGCCAGACACCTCAGGGGACCTCGCCTGCAGGGAGGACGGGCCCTGGCATTGGCATCGCACTCTGCCCCTCCAGTAACACCAGGGTGTTAGGGGTGGGGAGGGGGCCTCCCTAGTTTGCAGGTACAGCTGACATCGAGGCAGAGAGAGGCTGAGCTTAAGGTGCAGTGCCTCCTGCCCCTCACCTCACCTGCAGCCCTGCTGCTCCCAGGCAGGTGTGCTACCTGCTCCACAGCACAGCTGGGCATAGGGTCCAGGTGGCCTCAGCTGCCTCCTCCCAAGCAACCCTGCTCTGCTCTCTTTGCCCACATTCCCGCCGACTGGCCCTTTGCACCTGGTTCCCGCCCCTCTTCTGGGGTTCCCTGGGGCCCTTCCCTGCACTCAGGTATGAGAGCACTCCCAGAGTCACGGAACAGGGGAAGCAGGTCCTACAGGGAGTTCTGGGAAGAGCTCACTCATGGACCAACATAGACTCTGGACAGACAGAGAGCTTGTGAGCTGCTCCCTTCCAAGGGACAAAATGACCAAGAACCCAAATAGCCCACCTGGTTGATCGGTCTCCCCTCGCCCCCCAAGCACACACATAACACACGCGCATGTGCACAGCGGGGTTAACAGAAGGGGCCGGGCCCTCGGGCTTCTCGCTGGCATGGTAGAGCGTGCCTGCACTCTCGGCCTTGCCCACAGACTTCCTGCCCAGAGCAATGGCGACTTCTGGCCAGGACCCAGGAGCCGTGAGCTGGCTCCTCACTCCCTGGGGACGTACAGAGGAGGGAGGTTAGGCCCACAGCAAGGCAGGCAGGCCATTCTCCTGCTGCCCCTGCCGGAGGGGCCTCCAGGGTTGCCTTTGGCGGGTGGTGTCCCCTGCGAGCTGCATGCCTGTGGCCAGGCCCAGGCTTGTGCCCAATTCCAGCAGCTCCAGCCGACACACCACCTCTTTGCCTCCCAAGCGGGCAAGCACAGAGTTACATCTATGGTGATATCATGCTGACACTTCCGTGGAAGGGCTCGCTCAGAAACCTGGGCGTTTTAACTACGTCAGGAACAAACTGCTCTCCCCACTGCTCACACCCGATCATGGCACATCAGTGAATGACGTCAGGGCGGCATGGAGCAGAGAGCGGCTCAGAAGGAGGCCGCCAGGCCTCGCCGCTGAGCTGCCTCGTGGGGCAGTCTGGCAGAGGGACACGGGCGCAGGGTATCAAAGCCAGAGAGTGTCCTGGGAGTCACTGGTGCCAGCAGCCTGTCAGACGCAGGAAGCTGGGCTCGGCGGCCTCTGGTGCGGGGAACCGGTTTCTGACAGCTGTCGGGGAGATGGTGTCATAGTGCTGTTTTTATGTTCCTTTTATACTGTGTTCTGTTCCTTGCACTGAGCTGCAGCTTCCAGCCATCTACACACATGAGGACAGCCACCATGTCCCCTGAGTCCTCACCATCCCTGCCCCTTACCCACCCAGCCACATCGCAAGAGGCTACCGGTCTGACCTGCGGCTCTGTCTAGCTCTGTCTGGAGGAAGAGACGACACATCCCAGACTCATAAGATGTCTGGGCTGGGAGAGTCTTGAGGGCTATTTAGTCCAATTCCTTCCCTTTCCTGTCAAGGGGGTCAAGGCCCAGAGGGGCTGTGTGACTTGTTCAAAGTCATACCGCTTGTCTATGCTGGGGCCAGAATCACAACCCAGAAATCCCGACTCCCAGCCCCATGCTCTCACCTGGCCTGGCTAAAGAATGTGGTCCTCACCTGTTACGTGGCGCTAACAGTCCCTGCCTCGCAGGGTGTGAAGACGGGACGAGCAGGTGTGCGCACAAGACCCGGCCCAGGGCAGGTGCACCTGGGGGCCACCCCCTGCCCTCCTCTTTCTGCATCACCTCCGGGGGGGGGGCTGGACACTGCTCCTCACCCACCCCAAGCCACACCAAAGCCCCTGAGGAGCCGGGAAACATTGCCAAGTTTCAGGGGGTCTTCCCAAGGTTGGGCCTGTGACCCCCTGAGAATCTGGCCGGCTTCAGGCAGCTGGAAAGGCCTCGGAAGCTGGTTCTCAGCTCCCGCAGTCCGAGCCTTCCCGCCACAGGGCCTCAGGGGACGTCCCTGGGGCCCTGCACCCAGGTGCAGCCTTCACGCCCACCCGCAGCACCTGGCCGACCTGGCCCAGGCTTGTCAAATTCTCCCCTGAGCCCGAAAGGGGCAGCAGAAAGGGACGGGCCCCGGCGTCTGGGGCTGCGGCGGGAAGGAGCCCCGTCACCCCGCAAGCGCGAGGGCGCAGCACCCCACCTGGAACTGGGACGGGGCTCGCCCTGCGGCCAGGTCCGCGCCGGCCGGGCCCCGAGGGTGGGGACAACGCAGCAGCAGGTCGAGGGGAGCCCCGGCCTGCAAGGCGCCCGGGGTGTGGGCCTGACCTGCAGCCCCGACCCCCGACCCTAGGAGTTAACTGCTCCTCGGAAACAGGAGAGAAGAGGCGAGGGACGGTAGGAAGGTTCTAGAACTCTGGAAAGGCCGTGGTTCTGAGCTCAGGGTGGGGCCTCATCTGGGAGCAAGGCTTTCAGAAGGTGCTAGAACCTCCCTGCTTCCTGTTTGGGGCTGGGTGGCTCAGCCAGGCAGCGCGGGGCCCTCCGGGTCAGCCTGCGGAGCTGCTACCTTGAGCCCTACAGAGCTGCCCCCGCCCCCGCAGTCCTCCAAATCCGCAGCCCAGGTGCCACCTGGGCCCAGGCCCGCCCTCTGGCGGGTGCCCCGGGCCCTCCCAGCTCCACCTCTGGAGGTCCCCTGCAATGCTACTACCTTTCAGGCGCCAGAGGCCCTGTCCGTGGTCTGCAGGCAGAGGAGGGGTGGGCTACGGAGTGTCCCTGGCCAGCTGCAGGGCGTAGAAAGGATGAGGACAAATGGAGGGAGGGCGGTGTGAGCTTGCACGCTGGCGTGCCTGCGAGGCATTGCCAAGGCAGCCGTCTGTCCCCTGCTTGATTTCTGTGCTTCTCGATTCAGGCTAAGGTAGGGGGCCGTCTGCTGAAGCGGGCGCAGAGAAAGCGTTTCCGCTGTGCAGAAAATTGGTTTCTGAGGCGAGACGTGTGCTGGGCACAGGACGGGCCTGTGAGGGGCGGCCGGAGGCGGGGCGCTGGGCGGGGCTGCGGGGTGGAGACCCGCCCCCTCGAGGCCCCAGACCCCAGACCCCAGAGGACACATCCAGCCTCTTCCTAAAATTTAGGGGCCTTTGCCTGAGGGTTGCATCGCCCCGGCTTTCTAACAACTTTACTGAGCTAGGATTCATGTTCCCATTTCAAGCATACAGTTCATGGCTTTTAGTATATAACGTTACTAACTTTTAAAAAATACAAAACACGGTAGTCACTGTTTTAACAATTTTTAAATGTGCAATTGAATGGCATTAATTATATTCGCATGTTGTGCAGCCACCACCACTACCTATTTCTAAAGCTTTTCCATCACCCAGAACACAAACTCTGTCCCCACTGAACACTAACTCCCCATCCGCCCTCCCCCCTCGCCGACCTCTGACCTACTTCCTGTCTCTGTGACCTTGACTCTCCTAGGGTCTTCTTTCACTCGGCATAGTGCTTTCAAGGTCCGTCAATGTCGTGGCCGCTGTCAGGACGTCCTTCCTTTTTAAGGCTCAGTAATATTCCTCTGTGTGGATGGACCGTTCATCTGTCGACAGACAGACACTTGGGTTGTTTCCACCTCGTGGGGATTGTGAGTAACACGGCTGTGAACACGGGCGAACAGGCGTGTTCCGGGCTGTGCTTCCGATTCTCTTGGATGTACGCACGGGAGTGGAATCTCACGGAAAGCCTATGTTTAGCTTTCCGAGGACCTGCCAGGTCCTTTCCACGCAGCTGCAGCCTTCCGCATTCCGCCAGCAACGCACGGGGTTCCAAATCTGCCACCGGCGTTTGTCATTTCTGCCGTTTTGCTCGGTTTTGTTTTTTGATGACGGCCCCCCTAATAGGCATGAGGCGGTGTCTCGTCGTGGCTTACTGGCCATTCGCACATCTTCTTTTTCAAGACGCCTCTTCAGGTCCTTCGCCCATTTTCAGGTTGGACGTTCGGGGTTCTGGCCGTCGAGGTGTGGAAGTCCCTCACGCAGTCTGGGCGTTGCTCCCGGGTCAGGTCCGGACGTGCGGCTGCTTTCTCCCGCCCTGCGGGGTGTCTTCTCACTCTCTTAACAGCACCCTTTGATGCACAAAGTTTTTCCTTGCGATGAAGTCCAACTTATCTATTTTTTTTTCTTTTTTGGCCTGCGTTTTTGTGGTAGTATCCAAGAAATAATTTACTTGACTACATCCGACTCCTGCCCGCCCACCCGCCCCATAAATCGGTCCTCCTTGGTGTCTGCCTCCTTACTCCTGGCTCCCTCGCAGGCCAGCCACGCGCGGCGGGGCGGCCGCAGACCTCGGGTGGGCCGGGGCCGTGCGTGTTTCCTTCCGCACAGAAGTCCCCGCTGGCTTAAACATTCTTGGCTCTGGGTTTTGCTCTTCAGAATTTTTGTTCTCTAAGAATCACAGAATGTTAGCGCAGATGTAGAAAGCAGAAAAAAAAAAAAAACCCAGAAACGCTCTTTGAAGTAAGAGCCGACCGCTTTCTCAGGCGAGGGGAGCGTACTCACAGGCCAGCTTGACTCAGTTGGTGGCTTCTGGTGGTCTGGAAGGTGGGCCCTGCTCTTTGCCCACCCTCCGCCCCATCCCCTGGGGTCCAGGCTTGAAGTAAAAGGTGAGGGGAAGACGGTGTGAAGTGCGTGCCCAGGGAGTGAAAGGGACTGTGGCCTTCACAGGCATCCGGGGAGGGAAGAGGTGAAGTGCAGGGAACAGAGATGTGAGGGGCAAGGGGAGGGCAAAGAGGGAGCCGTCCAGGCCACGGCGGGAGCGCCCAGCGCCAGGAAATGCCCTGCGCTGTCGCCTGTCACGCTAAATAAACATCGGTGAACGCCCGCTGCCCAGAACAGCCCACGTGAACAACACTTTGCAGAAATGATGGCGTTGGCTGGTGTCTGGCATGGGCCACCTGTCGAGTATCAGGCAAAGCAGGGCCTGGAAGGGGATGCATTTTGGGGGGGGGAGCCTGTGCTGGTTGAATAGTTTCCCCAAAATTCCTGTTCACCCAGATCCTGTGAACTCGACCTTGTGTAGAAATAGGGTCTCTGCAGATGTGATTAAGTTAAGACGCGGTCATACTGGATTAGAATGGGCTCTAATCCAATCTTATAAGAGGAGGAAAATTTGGTCAAAGACATAGAGACACAGGGAGGAAGTGGAGACAGAGATTGGAGCGATGTGTCTACAAGCCAAGGAACGCCAAGGATCGCTGGCAGCCTCCAGAAGCTGAGAGAGGGAGGGAGGGAACAGATTCTCTCTCTGAGCCTCCAGAAGGAACCAAGACACTGAGATCTCAGACTCTGGCCTCCAGAACTGAGAGAGAATACATGTCTATTGTTTCAAGTCCCCCAGTTTGTGGCATCTTATTATAGCAGCCTAAGAAACTAAGAAAGAGGCTAAAGCCATCTATTTTAGTCACAAAGGAAAAGGGGCCCCTAAGGCTGGAGAATGGGACCACCAAGGGCGACTCTGCCTGGCCCAAGAGTACCTGCCTCCAGCTGGCTCTGGGTCATGCCATGAAGAGGCAGACAAACCTTGGCCAGAGTGGAGGGCAGGCCTCCCAGCTCCAGCTTCCCCTGGCCTTTAGGGGTCAGGGGTCACCAGGCTGGGGCCCGTGGTGTCTGGCAGCGGAAAGGGGAGGCTGAGGTGCTATCAAAGCCACCTGTGCACTCTACCTGCCCACCTGCTGCCAGCCTTGGTCTCTAAGTGCTGGAGCAGGCAGTGGCTCAGAGCAGAGTCACTGATTCCGAAAAATGCCCGAGTGCTTTGTGGGGACAAGAGCTACCCTGCAAACCACTTCCCGCCCCAAGAGTACCTGGGGAGAGGCACAGGGTGAGCAGGAGCCAGAGGACACAGGATTCCGGCAGGTGGCAGGGAGGAGTCATGAGCCGTGGTGAGTAAAGCAGGATAGGGAGACAGAGAGTGAGGCCAGGCAGGGAAGGAAGCCGGGGCCCAGCCATGTGTGTCCCCCGGCCGAGGGCATGAAGGGCAGCCTGCTTGGCCACAGAGGAAACCGGCATGGCAGAGACAGGTGAGGCGCAGTGGCAACTGGAAGCCAATCACACTGGGTGTGGAAAGAGAGAAAAGTTTTGGTTGCTGGTGGCTGGCCCGCCGACAATCTCACAGCCAATGTCACCAACATCAGATGAGGCCACTCTGACCAAGACAAAAACAGGAGCATTCTGCAGTCGTGTCTGACCACTGTCCAGACCTTGAGGACGCCACACATCCCTCTTTCCTCGACGACTTGAGTGCGTTTACTAATTTCAGCCTCAGGTTTGCTCTATGCCCCAGACTGCTCAAGGGGCTTCTGAGACAGAATCGGCCACAGCCAGCCAGATGGGGCTGTCTGCATGGCGCACTCCAGGCAGTGGGGGAGACGAGGCACCAGTACCCCCGGAGCAGAACGTCACACTCAGACATCCTTTAAGACAGAATTCGTGAAAAAGACCAGACCAACCCAGCCTTGAAGGCACCGAGGAGCCAGGCGTGTGGGGTCTGTGCCCTGTTCCACACAGGTGGTTCCACCACTGACGTGGTGGCAGCCTGAAAGGCTATCCAGCTGGGGGGCGAGGTCCTCCCCATCGCCCTGCGTGAGGGGGTCGGGGACTGCACGTGCTCAGCTGAGCAGGCTGAGCAGGCTGAGCAGGCAGTTTCGGAGGGAGGGCGCCCGGGAGGGTGGGCTGCCAGGGCTTCTTCCAGGTGCCAGGCTGCAATGTGTCACCTTGTCCTGTTAGGGTAAAACCCTTTGTTGTGTGTGTGTGTGTGTGGGGGGTCCTCTTTTGGTTATTAGTCCTACAGCATGACCAGTGGTCTCCAGGGAGGGCAAAGGCAAAACATTGGCATTGGTCCCCTTGCTGCCTCCCTGTCTGAACTGGTTGCTTCTCCTATTTCTTCTGGGACCCTCCCGTGCCGCAGGGTGAGGGTCGGGGGGCTTCCGATGGGCCTGCTTGCTTCAACTGCCCCCTGGCACCTGGGCGGGCAGGTTCCCCAAGCCTCATCCCACCCCTGTCCCCCGTCTCTGTGCTTCTGACCCAGAAAGAGAAGGTGGAGCAAATCTGGGACTGTGAGAAAGAACATGGAGCTTGGAGGACTCACTGCCACCTCCAGGACCCCGTCTGGGGAGTGTGGGCGCCAGGAACCGGCACCTTAGTGGACTTCTGTGTTCACTTGAGACCCTGGGCTGCCGTGTGTGCGGGTGCGGCGTGGTTGGGGGCGCGGGGTGTTGGGGAGCTAGCTGAGCGTCAGTCACATCAGGACCCCCATTCCCATTCACACTTAAGCGTCCATGGGGCACCGGAGCACATCCACGGATAACTTGAAACACCGGACCTGCAAACAAAAGGCACGGGGATGGGGGGAAGAAAGACTGGAAGAAAATTTTCTGAAATCTTAACGGTGGTTCTAGCTTGTGGCGGGATCAAGGATTTTTATACTTTCATGTGTTTTCCAAATTTTTTACACTGAACACATGTTCGTTATATAATTTTAAATTTATTTATTTATTTTTAAACTAAACTCTCCAGCCAATTGTGCTCTTTCCCAGTTGTGGTAACTTTCCTTTGAGTCAGATCTCTGGTGAACCCAAGGAACGACTCGCTGTCAAACTCACACTACTTCACATGGTTTCACGCCTTCTTTGTCGGACAGTTCCGGCCCTGGCCGGGCCCTGCGGGGGTCCGCCGCGGGGGGCTTTACGCCCGGTGGTATTCTCTTACCCGCTCCGGAACGGGCTGAGGTCAAAGCTCTGATGGCGGGGAGCTGCCCCGTTTCCAGACCCCTCCTTCCTCTCCTACGGCTGACTCCAGCCCTGAACTCGAGAGGAAAGAAGGCAGAGGTGTTGGGGACCAAGGTCAGGCCGGCGCCCCCGTCCCCGGGGGGCCCTCCAGGCCCTCTGGCCGGGGCGGGGAGAGAGCCGAGGCCCGAGGCGGGAGAACAGGGGAAAGCGAGGGGGCCCGGGGCGGCGTCCGTGTCCGGAGCAGGGGTCCGGGAGGGGCGGTTGCGGCTGCGCAGCTTCCAGGGCGGCGGGCACAAAGCGCTCTGAAGCCGTTAGGAGCGCCGGCGGGGCTCCTGCGTCCCTCCGGGTCCCGGCCGCGCGGGGACCTGGGACACCAGGCCTCGGCCGTCAGGACCCCGGCTGGAGCCCGACACCGCAGGGGTTGCCACGGCAACGCGCAGACGCGCGGCGAAAGGAGGGCGGAGGGGCGGGGCTCCGAGGCGCTCTCGCGAGAGCTCAGCCTCGGGTTCCGGGGGGCGCGGGCCGTGAGGGCTGATGGGGCGGGGCTTCCGGCCTGGGGAACCCCGAGCCACCTGTTTGTGGCGCCTACCTCCAGTGCAGCTGCAGACGTGTGTCTTGGCAGTATCCCCAGAACTGACCACTTGTGCCACGTCTACTGCCACCAGCCTGGTCCGGGCCACCACCTCGAACTTAGGTCACCGTCCTCTGCTCTAGGCCGGGGTCTCCCCGCTTCATCTTAAGCCCATTCTCAGCGCAGCAGCCAGTGCCCTCCTAAAAGTAATGCCCCTTCTCTATGGCTCCCTGTCCCTCTCAGTGTGAAGGTCAAGGTTCCGCCCATCTGCCACTCTCCCTGCTGTCCCCACTAAGGGCACCGGTTCGTGACCGCCGCAGGGCCTCAGGGCTCACTGGCCCCGCTGCCGGGAACACTGCTCCCAGATGTCCGTCCATCCGCAGGACGGCCTGTCACCTCCTTTCAGACGTTGCTCAGACATCTCCTCAGCGAGCTGACCACCTTTTAAACTCCGCGGCACCTTCCCCATACTCCCCGCCATGTTCTCTCCACAGGTCCCGTCACCATCGCACATGGCCGTTTAGTACGTGTGACGTTGAAAGCTCCACGGCGGCCGACGATTTGTCCTGTTCAGATCAGAGTGGGTTCTCAGTAAATAATGTAGACTGAGCAGGTGAACGAGTGTCTCTTCTCCCTCCCCACCAGGGGTGTGAGCCCCCCTGGGGAATTCTCTGGAAGGGGAACCAGCAAGGATCGGGCGACTGCCCACGCACCAAGCGCCTGTCAGCATCTCACTCCCAAAGAGCTCATTCCTGTGGGAGGACCCAGACGCCTCAGGGAGCCTTATCCTTCAAACAGTCCCCGCAGCTTAGAATCCTCTGGGAACCAGATGTCACTGGTTCGCGCCCAGCACTCTGCTAGGTGCTGCGTCAGATGGCGAAGGTCTGGTGGGAGGGACTGATGAGAAAGAGTGGTTAGGACTGGGGGGCTGGGGGCTGAGGACGGGCTCCCGGACTGGGGCCTCTGCAGGTCCTCCCAGCGGTCCCTGGGGCCCCTTCAGGTGTGAAGAGTGCGCCATGGACAAAGCTCATGCAAGCCATGGTTCTGGGTACCAGTCCTCACACTGGCCACCCTTTTACGAACGAGGAAGCAGGCTCAGACGCAGTGGCCGCTGACCAAGATCACGCCACCAGTACACGCCAGTCCCAGGTCTGCCGTCCAGCTCCGTGCGGCCGAGAAACCTGTGCTGCTCCTGGCACGAAGCCGCTTCCCAGGCAGGAAGCCAGACGAGCACTCGAGGCTGCCCGGAATTGCATCCCAATGTCCGGACAACCGGCTTCCCTGTGGGCGTGGGCACTGGGAGACAAGCTCTTTGCTGGGGGTGTGGTACAGGCAAGCCACGGCGGCCATATGCCGCCAGCCCCGTGGGGAGCAGGGCACCGGCCACCCGAGCAGCCAGATGCTCCCAGGCCAGTCTGGGGCTCCAGGCATTTCCTTCAGGACACGGGGCCACCTGGCTGCTCTCCCTGCTGCCCCGTCTCCCGCTCAGCGCCAAAGTCAAGTGTTCCAGGCCTGTGTCAGCAAGGGCCTGGGCTGTGCTGTCCTTCTGGCCAGGGCACTGTGGCCTGGACTGGACATCTGGTCTGCGTCAACCCCCACAGCCAGGCATCCGTGGGCCCTGGAACTCAGAAACAAGGAGAGCCAGAACCAGGGACAGGCCACGCTCTGCATGTGCCTGCCGAGTGACAGCATTTTTGGCACAGCCCACCTGGCATTGCCCTCACCACCAAGGCTTCCCAAGGGCCACCCCAGGGCCTGGCCATGCCAGGGCTCCCGTGGCCAGGCCGAGTCTGCTCCGGATCAGGGAGCGAGAGGCGGGGGAAGCCGTACCAATGAAGCCAGGCTGGTGGGAGAGGGAGGGCAGCCCCCACGCCTTGCCCATCATGTGCGCCCTGGATTGGCAGAGGCGTCCAGCCTGCTCTGTAGAAGTTGGACCTGCAGACCTTGGTGGAGGGGGAGGCCCGAGAGACTGTTTCATTTTGCAGATGGAAAAGCTGAGGCCCTGAGAGGGGCTGGCAGTGCAGGCACGCTGTGGCTTAACCTCAGCTGCAGAGGGCTCAGCTTGGCCCCCTTCGCTCTGACCTGCAAGGAATGGGGGTGGAGAAGTGCAGAGTCACTTTCGAGTTCTGGTTCCGCCAGCTCTCTGGCCCTGACCGGCACCCATGCCACCAGATGGGAAAGCGAGGCTGAGGAAAGGGGGGACCCAGGGCAGAGCAAAGGCGACTCTCCTGCCAAAGGCGCGGAGTTTGGAGGCCCCAGCTGAGCCAGCGGAGGTGGGGAGGTGGTCACGTCGGCCCCCGCCGAGCTGGGTGCCCCGCCCTCTCCTGGTTGAAGGAGTTGTACTTTGTCACCCTGGTCCTGAAGAAACCTGTGAAAACGGTGTCTTGGGCCTCTACCTGGGGGTTCAGACGAAGTTGTGAGGGTGAACCCTGCTTTCGCGGCAGCCTCTCCCCTGCCCGAGCGACCACCCCGGCACCTCAGCCCTGAACATCACTCGGACAGAGCGCAGAGCCTCCGCCTTCACTGTCATCCATCACCTTCACCGGCGGCATGACTTGGCCGCACGCCAGGTCTGGTCACGGGCAGGATGGAAGAGTTCGCACCGTGTAACTGTGACACGGAACAGCTCCCGAGGGGCAGGAGAGGGGTGCAGATGTCCTCAGGTCCCCTGCCACCGGCGTCATGGCCCCAAGATGGGTGAAGGCACCCGGGCCGCAGGATCACCTTGAACCAGCCACCCTGGTGGGAGTGGGGGATCCCCCAGGAGCCGGGTGCACGTCGGGGGTGGCGGGAAAGGAGCCAGGCCGAGACGGGACGTGTCCCCAGGCTGTGAGCCCAAGGTGGATGTGAGCAGTGCGGAGCTTTCGGAAGCAGCTTTCCAGCAAGTGCCTCGGACTGTTCTTGGAAACAGGCTGAGTATAAATTATAAATAAACAAACGAGAACTCTGCAGCAGGGCGTGGGCGGGTGGGAAGAGGGGCGAGACTGGAGGCAGAGCCCTCACTTAGAAGATGATGACCCCCTGAACTCGAACCCACCCACCCTTCTTCCAGCCCTGCGTGCCCCTGCCCCCTGCTGAGGGCAGCGCCTGGGGTCTCGGGCTGCAGGAGGAGCCCCCCGAACCCCCACGTGGGGACTGGGAAGGCTCACTCGCTCACAGCACCCAAGAGGTGCGGGCCTGAGTCTCCCTCGGACAAACACAGGCCCCATGGACACTCATCCGTGTGGGAGGTGTCTTACCAAATGTTTGAAGGGGAAAAAATTCTCATTTTCTTAGCTTTTTTTTCTTTCTATTTTTTGATTATTTTTCTAGATGACTTCATTTCTAAGAAGGGTGTAGGGGAGAGAAAGAGAACAGAGGGAGGGAGGACGTGAGCCTTGAGCAGGGACGAGAGGGGAAGGGGCAGGCGTGAGGGAGGAGAGCGGGGTGCCCAGGGCCCAGGGAAAAACCAAGGCTTCTTTGGCTTGGAGAAAGTCCTGACCATGGGTGTTGCCAGCCCAGGCTGTGAGCATTTCCTCCTGATTCCACTTGGCCCTCTCGTCCAGCCAGGATTAGCAGGAGAAGGGCTTCTAGAAGCTTCTCTCTGGGGCATGACCTCCCTGCCCCACAGACAGAGCTGAGAGCAGTTCCCCAGCGAAGTCTCCTTACCCCTCGAGCCACTTAGAGCCAGCACTCACTTCGGAGTCAGGCTGCTGGGGTGGCCGGTTAGAGGGGCTGGGTGGCACACCCACCCCTGGGCTGCAAGGAAGTCGGGGCGTAAGAGCTCTGACTTCTGGAGGAAGGGTGGGTGGGTTCAAGTTCAGGCGGCTGCATAAGGCAGGAAATGCCGTGGCCACGTGGCCCTTCTGAATCCCCTTAGCTTACAAAGGCCTTTTCCAGCCCAAACTCCCAGCAGCTACTGAGCTGGGAGGCAGACCCTGTTTGCGGCTCTCTCCTGGCCTCCAGTGGCTGCCGGCAAGCTCGCCATTCCTTGGCTTGTGGGCGCAGCTTCTGCCCCCAACTTCACACGAGTCTGAGTCTCACCTCTCCCTCTGCCTTTGTCTCCTGACACTTGACATTGGACTCAGGGCCTAACCTAATCCATCCTGATCTCGCCTCAAGATCTTGAACTTGGTTATAGCCTCGCAGACTCTTTATTCTAAGTGAGCTCACGTCCCTGAATGTTCTGGGAGGACACGGTTTTGGTGCCACCATGCAGTCACTCTAAGAGGCATGAGAAGTGGGCACAGAGCACGGGTGGGGAAGGGCGGGGGGAAGAGGAGAGGCAGGTTGTGGGGCATGGCTGGGCATCCATGGGTGTGGGACTGTCTGACTTCTCTTAGTTACTTAAAAACCCCAAGTCAGCTCGTGACTGCCCAGATGGGGCTTCCCACCGCCTCTGAGCTCCCCACTGTCGTCTTTTACCAAGGCCAGGGGTGTCTCCAATGCCAGGATCTGTGAGCACCCCCATCCCCTTGAGGGCCCCCAGCATCCCCGCCACACCTCAGAACCCCAGGACCTCCGAGTCCAGTAGGCAGGAGAGGCCAGCCTCTCTCAGGCGTCCTAAGCACACGCAGGAGGGCAGGTCCCACCAGCCCCTCGGCTCCCAGCTCCTGTCACCCAGAGCCCTTCCCTTTCTCCTCCCCCAATCCTCCCTGCTGGGGTTTAAGCCATTTCTCCTGACAGGGCTCATCCCTGGCCTTGGCAGCAGATGGTCTCAGAGATGGGCCTTCAGGCTGCACAGGTCAGAGCCAGAATATAAAAACGTCTCATACTCTTTCTGCCACGCCGTCTCATCAGACCCTCAGTCCCGCCTCAAAGCGCTTGCTGGCGTCGTTTAGAGATGAGGTGGCAGAGGCTGATGAGACTCGAGGACTAGCCTAAGCTCACACAGGCAACCTGAGACTTGAACCCCAAACGTCCAACCCCGGCTTTTAACATTCTTCCCACAAAACTCCACCACTCTGGGCTTAGTCCCGTGAAGGATCCCATCCACCTCAGGGCTTACATCCTCCTAGAGACGGGGAACTCACCATCTAACAAGACATTGAATTCCACCACCAGTCCCAGGCGTGGGGGGGGCCCTTCGCTGAGGGGGGGCCCTTCCGTCTCCACGCCACTCGGCCCCATGGCCTTGGCAGTGGCACAGCCCTACTCCAGTCTCCTGCAGGACAAATTTATTCCATTTCTTCTCCTTTCTCAAAAAGTGGGGTTCTGGGCCCCCTCCAGGTTGCTCTTCCTCAGAGGGTTTCTGGCCTCTTGATGCCTAGATTCCAACAAGGACACAAGGTCCTCTGGTCATGCGTGAGGGGCTGCGAAGGGTGACTGGACAGGTGTCCCCAGGCACCGTCCCCAAGTGAGGCACGACTAAGGCAGGACTGTGCCTGCTCTGGAGGTGACGGAATCTCTCTGCCCAGGACCAGAGTCCAAGGGCAAGGCCTGGTCATCTGGCCACCTTGGCCACCTTAAGCTGGGGCCGCCACGGTCACTCCCGGGCAGAGGCAATCACCCTGACAAAGCCCAGCAGCGATGTCATACTTTGGAAAAGAAAAGAAGAAAAAAAAAGAAAAGGCAGCCACCAACAAGTGGAAAGGGTGAGTAACAGCTGAGCTGAGTCACGGCGGGCGGCGGAGGCGGCTGCCGGGGTGGGATGGGGGCCGCCTGGGGGTGGGAGGGCGGGGAGGGGTACCCAGGGCCCCCTGGAGCCTCTCCTGGCTTCCAGAGCCGTGCAGGAATGAGACACTGGGCATGCTGGGTGTGTGGTGTGCAGACCGGGGGCCCACGGGGCAGAGCTGACCAGCAAGGTTGTGCAGCCGGCCACCCGAGCCCTCATCCCAGCTCAGCCACTGAGTGGCCCCCCCTCTGCCGGCCAGCCGCCCTTTCTAAACCCAGGCTCCTCTTCTGTCTCGTGGGGCAATGGCTGCCTCCCCGGCTGCCGTGCTAATCACGGCAGGCCAGGGCGCTAAGTGCTCAGGGCAGCGTCCAGTGTGATGGCGGCTGAGCCAGGCCCTGGGGTTCTGCTCACTGTCATCACAGAGAAGCCCTTCGGGCACCCCAGAGCAGGATTCTGGGGGTGCCTGGCAGGTGCCCTGGGAGCAGTTTCCAAGGCTGTTGGAGGCCCTGGGCTATGTCCTTACTGACTTTTCCACACGTGCCCCTTCCACAGACCCCAGTACCCCTGGGGATCCAGGTACTGGGCTTTGGGGCAGCCAGGCAGGGTGGGTCTCCTACCTCAGCCAGCGCCCTGCCCAGGGGCCAGCCCTAGTGACCTCGCTGTGTGGTCCCCACTAAGGCCGAGCGGGGCTGTGAGTGCTGGCTGCAGAGGGACCCTGCCAGACACACGGCGCTGCCCTGACCTCTCTGGGAGCCACAGCCTCGGAAGCGCATGACAGGCTCAGCCCACGTGCCCTGGACGGGGCTGGCGGATTGTGCTGGCAGGAGGCCCCTGCAGATGGTGAGCATCTGTTTGCTAGGACGCCCCCTCCTGCCAAGGTGCCCTGAGGATGATCCAGACTCACTCCTTCAGGCCCGTGGCCCTGAGAGGGAAGCGACTCGCCCAAGGCCACCCAGCCAGCGGTGACAGGGAGATTCTTGCCCTGACAAGGGCCTCCAAGGCCCAGCATCCCCTAGGAGGTTGGGGAGGCTTCCCCAAGCCCCTTACCAGGAATCAGCGCCACGGGCCTCACCCCAAACCAGGAGCCCTTGTGATCCGAGCACCCCCCTCTTCTGCTCACTCCCCACTTGCCCGCCCACCAGCAGGCGCCTGCCTCTCCCACCCCCACGCTCCGGCGGGAAGGGGTTCCTATGGCACCCTCCCCCGCACACACTTAGCTCACTGGCAGCCCATCTGCCCCGACGGGAGCAGCAGATGCCGCCACGCACAGCGGTGCCGAGCGCGGAGGCCGGCGGCGAGCACAGCCAGCGGGCGCGGGGCTCGTCCGCACTCCGCGGGGGCGGGGCCCCCAGACAGCGCTGAGGGCTGGGGGCCAGGGTGTCAGTGGGGCAGACCCCCAGGAACCCCTCAGTGCTCCAGCTGCCGGGGAGGGAGCTGCTGGGTGGGCAGCTCTCTGGCAGGCTACGCCCCTGGGGGACAAGGTTCTGCAGCTCCCTGGGAAAGGCCAGAAGTGTGGGAGTACAGTTCCCAAGCCCCCAGCCATACTGCCTGCCACAAAGGAGGCTGGTGGGCCCCGTGGATGTCCCCACAGGGCCTGCCGCTGTCCAAAGGGCATGAAGGCTCGTGGAAGTGTCCAGCCCCTCCACGCGGCTATACCCTCGGCTGGGGCTCACAGAGCAAGCTCCTCACTCCCAGCCGCCTTAGCCCCCGGCCTGCTGGGCCCCAGGCTCTAGTCCAGGCTTCCTCAGCTCTCTTTCCTATCTCTCGTGACTTCTCACTACCCATAGGGGCAGGAGGCAGAGCATGGCTGGGCATCGCAGGACTGGGCCTCCTGGGAGGCAGTGGCCATGGTTCCTGGACCCACCAACCCTTTCCAGGATGCACATGGCCAGCCGGCAAAGAGCCTCGTTTCCATGGCAGCAGCCTCAGCCCCGGGTCAGGGAGGAGGGGCAGGCGAGGACCCCAAGAGCCCTCATAGCCCCAGGAGCAGAGCTTTGCAGCTGAGCCCTGGAGGGCCAGCCGGACATGGGGGAGGGGCCGGGAGGGCCTTGCTGGTGGGCTGCTAGGCCCGCCCACTGATGTGGGGTACTGTGTCCGCGCACGTGCGCGTACACACACACACACACACACACACACACACACACGCTCCCATTCCAACAAAACAGAGGAGCCTGGCGAAGCGTGGAGCCCTGTGGACTCTGGTTTGACATTAGGTGGAATTTCCTGATTTTGGAGAGAATTAGAACACTTCGAAGAATCAGAACACTTCGATGATCTGCACTCAGCACTGCCGAAGGCTGAGCCCCTAATTCATGGCCCCGAGCCCAGAGTCCCCTGTGAGAGGCGGTGCAGGAGAGGTAAAAGGGGTCTCGGTGCTGCTGTGAGCTCTGGGGACCCTATGCATTAGCTGAGAGCTCAGAAGCCACAGAAACCAAAACTCGCTCCCAAGCCCTGCCCGCCGCGCCCCCCCCCCCAGCCCAGCCTTTGTTTTCTCCCCTGTCCCCGCGCCCTCACGGCGCTGGGCCAGCGTGCAGACGCGCACGCGCACGCGCACGCCTCCGGCCGCCTCTGCTCCCCTCACGTGGCGCGTTTGTTGTGCTTCGGCAGGGCTCGAATGGGGACACGCTGCACTGTCACCATTGGCAGCTCCCTCCGCTCCTCCCCACCCCACAGAGATGCCATATGTCGGTGTCGTGAACAAGTATGAGGCGCCACGCTGGCAAGTGGCAGCTGCCAATCACAGGTGGAGGCTACCACAGGGCAGGGGTCAGCTCTACCAGAGGGGTGGGCCAGGCGGGGGCGGGGGGGGGGGGTGGGGAGTGTGGACAAAGGCTAGGGAATAAGTTGGGGTCAGAGCATGGCCACTGGCCTTCACCAGGAGGGACCCAGGTGGCCAGAAGTCTTCCCTGAAAACAGATAAAACTTAAAAGGCACAGAGTGGGTACGTGGGGTGTCCCCAGCCCTGCTATCAGCCCTGGTCTGGTGCCTGCTGGCCAGCCCACACCACCTCCTCTAGGTTGCCATGTCCCCATCCCTGTGCCTCCCCCAGCACATGCTGAGCTCCCCACCAGGGAGTCAGGGACCAAGGCTTCACCTGCAGGGAAGAGGGAATCAAATTCAGCCAGGGAACCAAGCTTAGCCTGTCAAGACCGGGCACCCCTCACTCTTGGCCCTGGGAACTGCGGTTACTAGCCCTATTCCACAGATGAGCAGGCTGAGGCTCTGGAAAGTCTTGAGAAACTATCTTTAAGTCTCACGGCTCAGAATGGCAGAGCCCAGCTCTGCAAGTTCACTGCCACAGGCCCTGAGCACTGGGCCTGGTGTGCCATTCTGCGTCTCTGCAGTGCCTGGTGCCCCCAGCAGCCTCCTGCCCTGGTGCCTCCTCACACCTCTGCCTGCCCTGGCCCCCAGAGAGAGCTAACCCTTCCCTCCTCTCTGCCCTGAGGAAGCTCTTACTGTCTTGGATCCTGCAGAGACCACATGAGACATGGACACCTGTCTGCACCTTTGTCCCTCTCCCACGCTGTCCCATCCCCAGGTGAGCGTACGACCTGACCCAGCTGGTGGTTTTAGAATGAATGAACCACGGCCAGAGGCTGGCTGGCTGCAAGGTAAGCCATGTTAACAGCACTCTCGGTGTGACTGCGGGGCTGTGCGTCCCAGGGATGGAGGCCACCCCGCCCGCTCTGGGCCCCAGGCACCTTCCCTCATTCCCAGCCCTGCTGGAGGCCGAGGCAGGCGACCAGCAGGATTGGATTACCTGCCCCAGGTTAATTGGCTGTCCCTGGCTGCCAGCATGACGGATCCTGCTTGACATTTCCCTAGATAGTTAATTGATACCCAAGTAATTTGTCATGGAGACCTTGTTATATGCCAACTGGGTCCCCTAAGCCGTCAGCGTCTGTGCCCCAGAAACGAGACTGGCAAGTTAATAATGGAGCCTTAATCACGCCGTTCCCTGCCGTCACTGGAAGAGAAGTACCCGGAGGCAAGACGGATCACAGCTGAGAACAGGTGATTCTCGCCTAGGACCTTGGGGATGGAGCGTCCTGAGACATTCTGGGGTCACGGCATCTCCCACAGTTACCCCAACCAGGCTGGTTTCTTCCAAGGACAGTGCTGGCTGTCCATTGAGGAACCCTCCCCAAGGTGGCTGGGGGCTGATTCCACTACCCACAGCCAGTGATCGGGATCAAACCAGGCCAGCCAGAACAGAGGGGCGTCGCTGGAGCCTTTGGGGTAGAGGGGTGCATTTGCCTGGGAACATGACAGAGGACAAAATGAGCCTGGGAACGCTGCTGGCCATCTAGCCCCCAGAGGGAAGGGGCCCTCTGGGGATGGCACCAACACAGAGGGAGAGCAGGCGTGTGGTGCAGCTGGGCCAGGCACAGCAACTTACGAGCTCCGTTTCTGCTTGAGGTGGTTTCACTCAGTTTCTGTCACATATAATCGGGCGAGTGCTCAGCTCAGCCATCTACAGATGCTCACCCTGGGACTCAAGCCCAGCCATGGGGCCTGTGTGGGGTCTGCACACGAGAGCTACAGAGGTGCCGGCTTTGGCAGCCCACAGGCTAAATCGGAATGATACAGAGGAGGTTGGCATGGCCCCTGCACAAGGGTGACACGCCCATTTGTGACGTGCCCCACATTTCTTATAAACTGTAATATTAGCCTGTCAAATAGGAACTCAATAACCTGCTTCGCTAGAATTATTTTTTAAGAGTTGAGAATCGAGCCAGCAGTGACAACAGAACCAAGAACCGCTTCTAAATGTGGAGGGGTCAGCCAGGGCGCCGCACAGTACATCAGCAGTCAGGACATACGTAATTTGTGGGTCCCAAAGCAGAAGGAAAATGTGCAGCTTGCTTAAAAACCATTAAAATAGATTAATAAGTGAAAAAAAAGACTTACAGAGGAGTGCTTGCCCAGGCTTGTGGGGTGAGGGGACCAGAAGAAGCAGAGTAAAGCCAGAGCAGAGGCGCCCGGTGCCCGTGGCCTGGCCAGGTCAGGTCCAGGCCAGGCCGACGAGTCGGCACTGGCTTCAGCACCACGGACAGCGGCGGGCTCGCCCCGCCCTCCGCTGCAGGCCCAGTGCGGCGATGGGAGCTCAGGCCTCCCACCTGAACTGGATTCTCGGGGCATGAAACTTGACAGTGCGGTTCATCTTGAGGCTGCTGACAGGTACCTGAAAGATTTAGGGACAAGAATTCTTCCAGGCGGTTAAAAACAAAACAAAGCAAACAAACAGAACCCCAAACAGACGCTTTTCCAGGTCTCTCCCCTGGAAGACCAGAAGGGGCACTGGTTTCTGGAGTGGGGGCAGGGTGGGGTTGTAGGGCTCATCTTCATGCTCTCCAGGGTCCAGCAGGTGCCGCACAGCACTGACACGAGGGAGAAGTCTGAACGGGACCTCACGTGACCCATGAGGGAAAATCCCAAGCAGGAGCCAGTTGGGGGGCACATGGTAGGCGTCTAGGGCCTGAGGGGCAGGAGGCCAGGGGGCGGCTGGCTGGCTGGTTCTGGCTCTGGGTGTCTCAGGAGGTTGCAGTCAAGGTGATGGCCAGGGCCGTGGGCATCTGAAGGCTTGACCAGGGCTGAAGGATGCACTTCCAAGAAGGCTCCCTCACACAGTGAAGGGCAGGTGAGCTGAGGTCATTGCCACGTGGACTTCACAGAACAGCTTAGGACATGGCTACTGACCTCCTCCGAATGAACGATGAAAGGGTGGGGCAGAGAGGGAGGAAGGGAGTGGAAGGAGGAGGGGGGGGTGGTGCATGGGCACACCATCAGGCGAAGCCCGAAATGTTTTACAGTCCAGTATCAGAGGTGACACACCTTCGCTCCTGCATCTCCTTTTGTCCTACAGACCCAGCTGGTGCAGGGTGGCCAGAGTGCTACAGGGACCCAGGAGGCGTGGGTCACGGGGGGGCTGTCTTGGAGGCTGGCTGTCACAGGCTCCAAGAAAAAAACTAAATTCAGAGATGGCCTGATGTCGTTATGTGCCAAAAAGAGATTCATATTTCCATTGCAGGGTTGGGGGATACATAAGTAATGGGTACGTAGAAAATAAGCCAGACCTAAAACATGAGGCTCTTACTAAGTCCAGGAAAAACAACAGGTTGCACAAGAGATGTGACTACAATATGTTCTCAGCTGTGAATAGTATGTGCACGGCGATAATGATGAACACACTGAATTCTGATTCAGCCCAAATGAGAAGTCGGGGGGCAGGAGAGTGTGTGTGGGGGAAGAGTGTGGGAGGGGCTGCGTGTGAAGGAGCAAATTCTCAGCCCCCACAGCAGGAAGTCAATGGGTAATTTCTAAATCTTAAAAAATAAAAAACAACAAACCCCCACAACATTAGCATGCTATTTGGAAGTAAATACAAACAAACAAACAAACCCCACACAGACTGGAAAATGTTCACCTCTGAGATGGGAAAGAAGGGGAGTGGAAGGTGGGGAAGGGGCGGCTGGCTCCCAAGGCGCTTGCAGACTTGCTGCAGTACACCCGGAGCCCACGCCTCACTCCCAGCTCTCTGCAGGACCCCTGCACCCTGGGGAGAGCCTGGGCAGCTGCGTCCTCTCCCAGGGCAGGACCCCCTACGCCCTGGGGTTTGAGCCTTCCCTAACCACGGCCCTCCGCTGCCTCCCCAGTTTGCCTGAGTTGCTCTCAGTCTGCGTGGCTATCCATCTCTGACCTCACCTCTCCCCCGTGAGCCTCCTGCCCTGCCCCTTCCTCATTCTTCTCCCGTCGGGTGGGGAGGAGCAAGACAGAGGGGCCCAGCTCTGTCCACAGCAACAGCTGTGCGCCGGCCCCTCTGGCCTGCACTCCCCACCTGCCCCCAGCGCCACTTGCAGTGGTAGGAAACTGGGAGAAGTTGCTCCTGCTGCTTTGGAGGTGAACTGGGGATAGCGGGCCTCGCTCCATCATTTCCATGACACCTCGCCTAATTACCAGCGTGCTATTCATTTGGATGTCAGTGCTGCTGCATGCCTGTGCCTTTAATTAATAATTTGGTAAAACTCCACACAGGACCTGGCCGGGGAGTGCAGCAAGGCCTGCTGGGGCTGGGGCCGAACCTGGGGCCATGGGCCAGACCGGCGGGCACCCCTCCCCATGCTCCCACCCCCAGCAAGTGCAGAGGCCTTGGGCTGGAACCCAGGGCCCTGGTCCCCTGTCCCCAGCCCGGCTGTCCTCACCAGGCCCTGAGGCCCCAGGTGCAGCCGCTTCAGGGACCCTTCCAGGGGACGGGGAAAGAGACCCTGAGGAGGGTGTGGGCACCAGGACTGGGGCCGAAGCCAGGGAATTGGCTCCTCTGGGGCCCAGGAGAGGGGTGAGGTATGGAGGGTCCAAGGAGCCCAGTTCATACCCAGCCTCAAATTGGCCAATGCTTGAGGCCTGAGAGAGCGGTCCTAGGGACAGCTAGGGTGGGGGCTGGGCTCTTCACGAAGGGCCCCTCCCAGTGCTTGAGTGTCCTCTACTCTGGGCCCTGAGGGGCCAGGGGGTGACCAGCAAAGGCCAGGCTGACCCCACCTCCTGGGAGCCTCTACTCCCTCCCAGCCCCTGGGCAGGGTAGGGACCTGCTGAAGGGGCACAGAGGCCACCAGGTTAAGTGGAAAATCTATTTGGATCCAACTTGAATTATTGAGTGGTTCGGCACTTATTCCTGGCTCTGGGGCAGGCTGTGCTCAGTGCAGACACACACCACCTCGGCCCTATTTTTAAGGTTCCGTGAGGAGCTGAGATGCCACGGCGCTTAGGACCACAGGCCCTTCGGAACCCAGGTGGGGGGCAGGACAAGCCACTCTGAAGCCCCCTCCCCCAGCCGGACCCTGCTACTTGACGGGTCTCCCTTGAATGACCCTGGCCAGCAGGTCCAGGCCCCACCTTGGTGCCTTCTAGTTGCTTCTGTGCCCTACCCACACGCCACCACCACCCCTCCACTTGAACCCCCAGCCTGCTCCACCCCCAACCCTTGACTCCTGCTCCCCCACACCTGGCTCCCTCTAAGCAGCTCTGCGTTGAATCCACACCTCTGTGTGGGCTGGACTCGCAAGCCACTGAAGGCTCTCTGTTCCTCTCCGATGCGGCCATGGTGTGGCCACAGGACAGGGCTGAGGGGCCTGCGGGTTCCCTTCCCTAAGGCTGTAGCCAGGGGCCAGAGCCCTGCTCACCAGCCTTCCTTGCCAAGCTCAATGCCCACTCGGTTATACACAGCCTCTGCTGCCTGCCAACTGAGCTCCTGGACCCCACTCCCTGAGGCCAGGCTGAGGACTTAGTGGGGCCATAACTGGTTTCTGATGGGGTTGGATTTGCACATTTGGGGGCTGGCCTGCTTGCAGGGAGCTGGAAGCACTTGAAGGCGGATGTGGGCTGAGCTCTGACCCTCTGGTTCTTGCAGCGGACTCTGCCTTCCCGTCCTTCACTCTAAGCCCAGGGTCATTGCTGGGGAATCTTGGGGGTGGGCAGAGGGCTCCTTAGAAACCACTCACAACCAGAGACTGACCCCGAAAATGAACTCAAATAACTAAAATCAGGAAAGACAGTGGGGACACTACCACATTTACAGAAATAGAAAATACCATGAATTGTGTAGGCCAACCCATTAAATAATCTGGATGAAATGGACAAATTCCCAGAAACACACAAAATACCAACTGATTCAAGAAGAAATAGAAAGTGTCCATAGACCTATAACAAATAAAGAGATTGAATCAGTAATCAACTCACCTCCTGACAAAGAAAAGCACAGGGCAAGATGGCCCCCACGGGTGAATTCTACCAGAGGCTTCAACAAGGATCGACACCAATCCCTCGCAAACTTCCAAAAAACAGAAGAGGGGACACTTCCCAACTCTTCTATGAGGCCAGCATCACCTTCATATCGAAGTGAGAGAAAGACATCACAAGAAAACTATAGACCCATATCGTTTATGAATATAAATGCAGGAATCCTCAACGAAATACCAGCAAACTGAACTCAGCAGTGCCGAAAGGATTATAATACACCATGACCAAGCGGGATGCAGTCCAGAGACACACGAGGGGCTCAAAATGTGAAAACCAACGTACTACGCCACGTGAACAGATGAAAGACGACAACCATTTCCACAGGTGTGGAAAAAGCATTTGACAAATCCACCACTGATAAAGACACCCAGCGAACCAGGGATAGAAGGGAACGTCCTCAAACTGACACCGGGCATCTCGGAAAAGCCCACTGCTGATGTCACACTCAATGGCGAAGGACCGAAATGTTCTTCCCTAAGATCGGGAACGAGACAAGGATGTCCCCTCTCTCCACTTCTGTTCAACGTGGTACCGGAGGACCTACTCAGGACAGCTGGGCACGAAAAGAAAGAAAAGGTACCTGGACTGGAAAGGAAGAAGCAAAACTCTATTCACAGAAGGCATGACCTCATGTACAGAAAACCCTAACGCGCACACACGTGCACACACAGAATCAATGAGTACAGCAAAGTTGCAGATACAAGATACAAAAATCAGCTGTATTTCAATACACTGGCAATGAACAATCCCAAAAATGAAATTACAATTCCATTCACAATAGCATCAAAAATAAAACATAGTAATAAACTGAAGGAAATGCAAGACTTGTCTATTGAGAACTACAAAATGTCATTGAATGAAGCTCTAAATAAATGAAAAGACACCTCATGTTCAGTGACTGTCTTAAAATTAGGGTGGCAGTGCTCCCCCAAATCGATCAGCGCAATCCATACCAAGCTTCCAACTGCCTTTTTCTGCAGCTGAGAGAATTGCAAAGGATCCTGAAAAGCTACCTACAAAATGAACTCAAAACGGGTCAAAGATCTAAACATAAGAGCTGAAACTATAAAACCCTTAGAAGGAAACAGGAGAGCTTGGTGACCTTGGATGATCAAAGGTTTTTTCAATGACACCACAAGCACAAGCGACCAATGAAAAGTAGACAAATTGGACTTCATTAAATGTAAAAACTTTAATGCATCAAAGGACACTATCAAGGAAATGGAAAGACAATCCAGAGTACAATTTGTTTATAAATTATGAAATACTACTGACTTCTGATTTTTGAAAAGGGTCTCATTCCAGAACATGTAAAGAGCTCTCATAGCTCAACAACAAACAATCCAAGGACAAACAATACCCTTTTTAAAAAGACAAAAAATTTGAGCAGACACTTCTCCCAAGACAAATAAATGGCCAATAAGCACGTGAAAAGATGTTGAGCATCACTGGGTATCAGGGAAGCATGAACCAAAGCAGAACGATACCCTGGCACCGGCACCGGGTTGGCCAGAATCAGACAGATGATATGATAACAAATGTGGGTGAGGACGTGGAGAAACAGGAACGCTGTGTTGCCGGTGGCGCAGCCACGAATGGCATGGCTATTTGTCAGCAAAATAGTCACCATGTGACCCAGAAAGTCTGCTCTTAGGCGGACACCCAAGAGATCTAAAAACATAAGTTCACAAACTTGTACATCAATGTTCATAGTGGAATTGTTCATAATAGCCCCAAAGAGCAACCACCTAAAGGTCCATCAACATGATGGATGAACACGTGGTCTACCCGCACAGTGAACTATCGTTCAGCTGCAAAAAGTACTGACATGGGCAAACCTTGAAAACATCGCGCTGAGGAGAGAAGCCAGACAGGAAGGTCACACGCGGTGTGACTCAGGTCCTATGAGGTAACTAGAACAGGCAAGTCCAGAGACAGAAAGCCGATTAGTGGGGGCCAGGAGCTGGGGGTGAGGGGCTGGAGGGCGACTGCTGATGGAAACTTCGGTTTCATTACCTGAGGCAATGGAAAATCCTGGAACTAGATAGTAGTGACAGTTGCACAGGATTTTGGATATACTAAAAACCACTTAATTGCTTAATTGTACTTAAAAAAATGTTTAAAATGGTGACCTTTGTTATGTAACTTTAATCTCCGAAAATTATCCAGGTTGTCTGCAAACTCATCTCCAGATTCTGGCCTGCTCCTGTCTGGTGAGGGTTCCAAGATGGTGGACCCCCACAGAAGAGACCATGCACTCTGCATAGCCATGTCTGTCGCCTGGGGGCCCACTTGACTCCCGTGGTCACTGAGGAACCAGTGGCTTTTAGCAGAAGCCAACTCCTGCCCCGTAGGCAGCCATGGTCACCTCCAAAGGTCCTTCAGAGGTGGGCCCCGGGGGGCGCTACTGCAGGCCCAGGGGTGGGTGGTTGTGAGGTAGTCTGGCCCTTGCAGGCCTACATTCTGGGGCTGGAGGACCTGGTATATGAGGACCCCTTTACCTTCTGGTTCCCTCCCCATCGATGGAGTAGGTGCAGCCTTGTAGACTGATGGCCTCTGTGGGCCCTATTTCTTCGAATGTTGTCACTCCCTTTATGGAGAAGTGCGTGCTAGGCTCTGTGCCCTACCCACTCCGCACAGGGCCCAGCGCATGGTAAGGTAGGACAGGTGTCCCCCTGGCTGTGCCAAGGCCAGGCGGCAGGAGGAAGCAGGCATAGGAAACTCTGCCTGGCTTCTACCCTATGCTCCCAGTGGCTCCGGGCACGGGAAAGCCTCCTGGGGTGGGGTGTCCTGGAGCACCCTGTACAGCCCTGCTGTGATGAGCTGGGGGCTCAGTCCCAGGACTGGGAAAGTGAGAAAGACAGGTCAGGGGACATCCGGGCGGGGCAGCATGAGCAGGGTGGGAGGTCAGCAGATGGTCATTTGCCTACGGGAGTCCCCTTGAAGGCACTATGGACCTGGCAGAACCTGCTCTCCAGGTGGCCACCGAGTGGGCCCTGGAAGCACCCGGCGGCCCAGCAGGCGCCCGCACCCAGCATCAACGGGAATGCCCTGGGAGGGGCTGCTGTATCAAGCGGAGTGGCCCCAACCCTGCCTTACAAAGGGGCTGCAGGAGCTCAAGGGGAAGGGGGACAGCACCACTGGCCCAAACAAGCCTGCCTTGCTCACGGTCCCCTCTGCTCCTCCCAGGGTCCAGGCCCCAGAGAGCTCACTTCTCATCACGAAGACACAGGAGAAGGCACAGAGAGCGTGCAGACACCCTGCCTCCTGGGCTTCCGTCCCAGGCTGTCCATCCCATGGCCAGCTCCTTCCTGGGAGGCAGAGTGAAAGACAAGGCCTCATCTCGGCCAATTCCGGGCTCCTTAGTGAGCATGGTGCACAGCAGGCCTTTGGGTAAGGAGGCAGGCGGGGGAGGGTGCTGTGTTGGCAGGACGGGGGGGGGGGGCGGGGTGGAGCTCTGGGCCTTTGACCCTGTGAGGACTGCCTCTCGGTGTCCCCCACCCTCAGGCCCTCTTGGGCTGAGATGTCCTCCCTTACTGCGGCCCAGCTGCGCCAACAGCAGCAGGCTGGAAGGTGGGCTGGGCAGCCAGGGGCCCAGCCAACAGTGGCCAACGCCAGCTCGGACACTCCTGGGCCTGGGCATAGGCAGCTTGGTGAGACTGCAGGGAGGAGGCTGGTCTAACAATGAACGGAAAGCAAAATCCCCAGTCGGTGGCACATGTACCAAAAGGAGATGGAGCAGAGCTGTGGACATATGTACGGCCTGGCTGCCGCTAGCCACCAGGGCACCTTCAGAAAAAACATAAACACCCAGCCCCCACGAGCCCACAATCCCCGCCACACTGTTCTGGGCCTGGCACTCCTTGGCACGAGATCCATCTTATGCTGAGGCCGCTCTAGGCTGCTTGACCGTGATCGGAGAAGAGGCAGCCACACGGTCCATTGGAACTGCGCACGGTCGTGTCCTCAGTGCCTGGGTGTGCTGTTCAGGGATGGCTGTCCCGATACCTACAGAGAAGCCCCTGGGGTTTGTGCCTGAGGCTGGAGCAGGTGGCAGGTGGTCAGTCTTCAGGGCGTCCAGCTCCAGCCCTGGCCCTTGTCCTACTGCTCCTGGGCGCCTCGGTCTGAGGCTTCTGGATGTGTCTTGGGGCCTTGGCTGTGGGTGGGCTCTTCTGAGCCTTCCTGGGGGCATGTCTTTGGTCTCTGTGCTTTCCGGGTCCTGGTAAGGATATGGAGAAGGAACAGCATCAAGCCCTGGACCCTCAGGGGCTGTGAGGGCCCAGGCCAGGTTGGCCTGCGGCAGGTGGCCAGTCCTCACCCCCAGGAGAGCTCTGGGGACCCTGCCACACCTTCCCCCATTCACAAAGCAGCTTAGCCAGGCCTCTGATGGCCACAGGTAATGCCCCTGGGGAACGGGTGGGACCAAGTCCCCAGCTGGGGGTCAGAGGCCAGGCTCTGAACCCAGGTTGCCAACTGAAACCGTCTGCTACTCATCAGTGCCCTGCCTTAGTTTCCCCATATGCAGAGTGGGTCGCAGTATCTGTGCCGTGGCAAGGTACTGTCAGGATTAAATAACCAGTCACCAATGGGGGTGACTACCCATTTCAGCTTTTCTCACAGGAACCGGGAAGTAAAATTACTGTCTCTGCCACAGACGAGGAAACTGAGGCTCAGAGATTGTGAATAACACAGCTGGTCATCCAGCCAGGAGATGAGCTGGCCCCTCAGACCCCCAAGCCCTTTCTGTGGTCCTCACCCCAGCCACCTCACAGTATGTGGCCCTAGCAGGTGGGGCTGCCCTGTAGGGGGTGGCCCTTGGGCTTTTCTGGGGTTCCTGCGGGAGATGATGTCCGTTTAGGCCCTCCTCTGACTGACTTAACCCTCCTGTCCCTTCAAGTAAACTGCGTCCCCCGCCTGGCCCAGGGCATGCTGCAGCAGGGGAGGCCAAGTCCCCAGACGTAGCTCCAGGAGGGTCTCAATGAGACTCCTAACCGACTGCCCAGCCCAGCGCTCACCTCTCCTGCCCCTGTGCGGGGGCCCGGGGCCTCCCAGGGTCCTGCGGATATAGTCTCGAGAGCGGATGTCGGCCTGGGGAGAGGGGTGGCTCGAGTAAGGGGTGGTGGCTAGGATCCTGAGCTGGCCGCTGGACGAGCCCCATCTGTTGTCGCTCCCTCCTGAGAAAGCCCAGGTGACCCAGGCCATCACAGCCCCGGCCTTCAAGACAAGGAGTAACAGTCCCAGGAGGGTGTAGGGGACGGAAAGCCAGGCCCTCCGGTCCAGGTCCTGTGACATCGGGTCCTCGAAAGGTCTGAGTGAACGCTTGAGGTGGGGGGTCCTGGGTCCCTCCCAGGTTTTAGCTGCGGTCACTAAGCTTTTGGTCGGTTTATAGCTGGTCCTTCCCTGTAGAGTTCGCTTAAGCCAGAGGTCCATCTGCTTAGACCATCTTCCCCGCAGCTCTCCTCGGCCCCGTTTACCTGTCCTCACTTTTGGGTCACTGTTTGTCTCCCCATCTAGTGTTAGCTGTGGCCCTATCCCTAGGGATATCTATGAAAAGTTCTGTAAAGTCACTGGAATGATGAGAGATGTGGGCTGCCGGCTGGAGTGAAGGCAGATCCCAGGGGAGGGACATCCCTGGACCTTGCCGCTGTGGTCTCCCATGTGATGACGCCCCATCCGGGGTGCCTGGCCTTAAGGAGGACCCTGATCCCAGCTCAGATGGGCTTAGCCCCACTTGATTGCATGCCTCCATGACATGACAGCTAATTCCCCCAGGCCACCTCTGCCTCAGGGTGAGTAGCCAAGCGGGCAGGGTGGGCCACGAAGCGTTCTGGGGGAAGGCGCCCCGTGAGAGAAGCGAGGCAGCGCCTACCTTCCCCTGCAGTGGCCTGGCCCGGTCTGGCAGGGCAGAGCCCATGCTTGGCACTGGGGTAGGACGAGCCTTAGAGCAAGAAGCCTGCTCAGTGGCCCAGGGTGGGGACCTGTGGACACCATGGAGAGGAAGTAGGCACTGACCAGCCCTCTACCCTGCCCTGGACACAGAGTCGGGAGGACAGTGTTGACAGGCCCTGGACCCAAGGAGGAAATCAACCAACAGACAGCCAGAGCTGCTAGGCGGGGTTGCACCCCCACTCCCAGAAGTGACAGGGACCACGGGCTCCTCCTGGAAACAGATGGCTGGCATTTCTCTCTTGAGAACATAGGCATAGGAATTCGGCAAACTTTTCTCCAGGGCTAGACACACAGTCCCTGCCCGCTTCTGAGGTGCCCAAGGCACCTTATAGGCCATCCCCCCGTGGTGAGGGGGCCACTGTGTGAGGCAAAGTGAGAAGAGGAGGGAACAAAGACCTGCCCCAGTCCTTGGCTCTGAGGGCCTGGGGAAATTCTTGGGTTTTCTCCCCCAAGGTCATATAGCTGGGTGGTAATGGAGGGGAAAGGCCTCCGGGAGCCAGGACACATGTCACAAGCTTGGGAACCCACGCACCTCTGAACCCTGGATGGGGAGAGAGGGAGGCTGAGGCTGGTGGACGCTTAGCGAGTCCGTCCCCAGAAGCCACCTTGGAGCCTGGCCCTTAGCAGGGGCTGAGAGCGGCGCTGCGCAGCCTGCTGCTGCCACCTGGAGGCCACCTGCACATCAGCAGCCAGCATGGGTCTCAGACCCATAGGAAGTGGCCGTGGCTATGGGCAACGGAGTGACAAGGCTCCCTGGGACCCGTGAGGCAGAACCAGGGCCCCGGAACCAGCCAACGATGGCTTGCCCCATGAGCTGACATCAGCTGACTCTCCCAGCGGCCCTGGCACCAAACGCAGGAAGCTGAGAGGCTGCGGGCAGGAGCACAGTGGCTGCCTGGGCCCCGGCAGGGCAGGGCTCCGGGCTGAGCTCCCGGGCCTGCGTCCTCCAGTGCCTCCTCTCCCAGGAGAGCCCAGTGCAGCCCAACCAGACTGTCCCACAGGCGCTGGCAGACTTGTCCGCACATCCCCACATTGCACCCCGGATAGCCTGCTGTGGGCACGGGACAAGCAGGCCTGTGTGCTGGCCCACCCACCTGGCGCACGGGCTCCGGGATCCGAAACCTGCAGCAGCTGCGGACGAGACGCACGGCGGCCTCCAGGCTCACCTTGTGGCCCACTGAGACGTAGAGGGGCTTGGTGCTGTGGTCGTGACTCCTCAGGGCCTGGGACGAAGGAGGTGAGGTCAGGGTCCTGGGTGGCAGGAGGGAGACTGGGGGGACCTGCAACACTCTTGGGCACTTTCCTGCTGCCTGCTCTGGGACAGGGTGGGTGAGCACGGACACAAGAGAAAATCAGGGTGCAGGGCACACCCAGGCCGGGCCGAATGGCAAGAAGAGGGGGAGCCGTGGCTGGCGTCTGGTGCACACATATGGGAACACGTGAGTCCACGGTGCTCGCCGGCACCCTGCTGACTCACCATGCCCAGGACGGCCCCGGAGCCTCCCGTCAGAGGGAACACGTCTCCTCCAGCCTGCAGCAGGCGCACCTGGGAAACAGGAGAAGCTCAGAGAAACCGTTCCTTGGTGGCGAGCCTGTCTGTCTTTACGACGCGAGCAGCTGCTGGGCGAGGCGGGCCCGATTCCGTGCCCGCGCTGCAGCCCAGGCCAGGCTGAGCGGCGACGGCTGTGCTCACGCTCGTCCTGTGAGTGGGCCTCACGTCCAAGGCACACAGCCCATGGCTCTGTGCCACCCTGGCCAGGCAAACTCAGCTTTCTCCTCCCCACTCTAGGGCCGAGAAAGCCAGGGCCTGAAGCAGGGGCAGCAGCCCACCCAGTGCTGGTGGGTGGAGGCACCAGCTACACACCAAGCCAGGCTGGTGGACCCTCTGGCCTCTGGGTCCCAACTGAACAGAGACCACTATTTCCTGCAACTTTCCCTACTGCTAGGAATTTGGATACATTTGATTCAACCTAACAGACTTTTTTGGGGGATAGGGACTGGCCCACTTGGGGAGAGACTGGAGAACGAGACAGATGTGCTCTGTCCTCAGAGTCTGCTGCCCAGTGAGAACGCCATCACGTCGCTGCCTCCCTGTGGAGGGGGACTTAATGGTCCCAGTGCTAACCGCTGGTAGGAAACCTGGGGCAGAGGAGGGAGACGCTGGGACAGGGTGGGGAAGAGCGAAGCTCAGTGCAGGCTCCCAAATGGCACGGCCTGGCCTGGCTTGGCCCGAGCCCCGACATGGGCAGTTCAGCAGCAGGAAGGCTGTGCAAGGAGTTCGGAGGGTGCCCCGCAAGGTCCCAGCACCTATGAGGAACACACGGGGGACCAGGGGAGGGGATGATAGCATCGACAGTCAAGGCTACCCCAGAGCTCGGTTTTCTCCGGTGCCTGTCCTTGGGGCTGACCCAGGCTGGCACTGTCTGGGCTGCACGCCCCGCAGGTTGGCTCACCTTCTCCTTGTGTAAGGCGTTGTTCTCCAGCCCGTCCACCTGCAGGAGTTTCTTGGCCACCCCGATGCTGGGCAGGTCTGTGTGGACACCAAGGTGGCAGGCCACCCCGAAGCCTACAGGGATGGAGGAGTGATGGGGGTGGTGGGGGGCACACTGAGCCAAGCAGTCTCGGGATGCTATGGGACTAGGGAAAACTAGAACCTCAGCAAGTTTCCCCAAGTGGACAGAGGCCTGTCACTGGCCGAGAGCTGAGGCGACAAGACTGCCAGGCCCAGCCTGACCTTGGGCGTGGCCCTGACCTCACAGGTGTCGCGCTGGATAGAGGACGCCTGTCCCTGAGCACTTAGGTGCCCGCTCAGCACACTCACAGGACCTCACTTCATCTCTCCTTCCATTTCTAGCGCTTTCAACCTCCTCTCCCCTTTGTGGCCACCGTCTGGCTTCTGGCTCTATGTCCATCCCTCGCTGCCAACATGCAGTACCTGGAGGCTCGTCCGAAGGGTGGCCTGCTGGTCCCACACTAGTGTCCATGGTGGTACATGTCCACCCTTTGGTTCTGGACCCATGGGCTCCCAGTGCAGCAGCTGAGAGGCCTAATGCTCCTCCACCAGACCCCGGGTTCATAGCCGGGGATGAAGCAGCACATCTCCCTCGGGTCTGCCCTGGGCCAGGGCCCCAGGAGGCAGGGCGCAGGTTTCCCAGGGCCCACGGGGAGGGAAACCCCTGTCTGATCCCGTCTGGTTTGGGCGGGCACCAGCAGGACAGGCCAGCTCAGCTCCAGCCTGTGACTTCTGGTGGTGGTCTGGTCTAGACTGGACAATGGTCCCTGAGGTTGGCGAGGACAAGGACCTGGGGGAGGCGGTGGGGGCAGGCAGGAGTGGGGGTGGAGAGAAGCCGGTATTCTTCACTCGTGGCCACGACCAGGAAAGCAGGCCCGAGGGGCTGTCAGGCCAGGATGCGGCACAGTGCAGGCGACCTGCAAGGGCCTGTCGGAAGCGCCCGCCCTGGACCCCTCTCCCACGGCCCTCCTGGGCCCAGTCTCTCGGGAGCAGGATTACCTCGGGGGTGAAGCACCCCATTCCCATCAACGAGAAGGACCTGGAAGGGTCACAAGGAAAGTCGGAGTCATGGGACTGCCCACCGCTCACCGGGGACATCCTGGAGCAGGGAAGGTGGAGCCGCCACTCTGAGGCCAGCTTTCTATAGTCCCACCCCCATCCCTCAGGGCAAAGCGCGGCTTCTCCAGGACGCTCCTCAGGCCTCTCCCTGCCACAAGTGGCCCTGAGAGGTACCTGCCTGGGGACTCAGGTGGGGCTCCTTCTCCTGCAGCCGCCGCACTGCGTCCACCAGGAAGGGTCCCTCTCGGAAGGCCAGGAAGCCCGGCACGTAGGGGGCCGTCAGGCTAACCATGTGACAGTCCTCGTACAGCACCTGTCACCGGGTGGCCAGGTCACCAGGCAGGGCACAGCCTGGGCCACCGGCCTCCCTGCACCCCTTCACCCACCAGTCCTTCTCACTGCCAGCTCCTGTCTCCCAGGCCCGCCCCACGTCCCCCTTCTCTGCGTCATCTATCTGGGAAGTAGACACAAGAAAGGACGAGGCGATCGCCTTGAGAACGTGGCCAGGGAGCCCCCTTGCCTGCGCCCGGCCCCCCTCGGGCTGCTGCCTTCTAAATCAGAGCTGTGCAGAGGTCCAAAGGTGACGCAGTGCCAGCATCATGTTTAGTGTAATGGGGACAAGGACAGCAGCATCTTACATTGGAAGAGGCCTTGGGAGGAAAAGGTCAGGTCTCCAGAGAGGCAGTCGCAAGAAAGGCAGCTCCGGTTCTATGCAAACCGGTTTGAGATACGTGGAAAAGGGTCAGTGTCACCTCTGGGATAGAGAGAGAATGGGTGCGCAGGGAGGGGAGGCTCCGAAAGGAAAGCACTGAGATCACCAGGGCTACGAAGCCCAGCGGGGGTGGGTGTGTGTGTGTGTGTGTGTGTGTGTGTGTGTGTGAGAGTGAAGAGGCCCTGTATGACCCGGGAGGTGTGGGGACGCAGGTCTGGAGGTCAGGGCCCCCCAAATGGTGGGCCCTGCTGGCGACCTTTTCCACACGCAGCTCTGCCCAGCCTTCCGGAGGAGTCCTGCACAGCACAGGAGATGGTGGCCCTGCACTACGTGATCACAATGATAAAGGACCTCCTCAGAGCACAGGGTCGGCAGTCCTTACCCTGGAGTTTTCATCAGCTACAGTAGCTTGAGGATGTGCACCCGTTCTCCAGACCCCACATGAAACCCTGCACCCGCCAGTGTTGCTTACTGGAGAACATAAGAGATGGGCAGGAGAGAGCTAGGTGAAGAATGTTCCAGGAGAGGAAATGCCATTGCAAAGGTCAGGAAGGCAGATACAACGTGGCACGTCTGAGGGACCTGAAGTCCTCAGAGCGGGGAGTGGGTGGTGGTGAGGACCGAGCCTACAGCGCCACGTTAAGCAGAGACCTCTGTGCCTTGTTAGTGTGTGTAAACTTTATTTACTGTAACGTCACAGGAGTGTTTTAAGAGAACTAGGTGGTGACGTGATCACACTTGCTTTTTAGGAAAATCATCCCACTGACAACATAGAGAAAGGCCTGCCAAGGGCAATCCTGGAAGCCGGAGCCAGCAAAGATTCTGCTGTCACCTCCAGGAGGGGTGACCGCAGGGAAAAGGCGGCTGGATGCAGACAACGAGACTGACTCCAGCGACATTTAAGAGGCAGAAAAACAAAAACTAAAACACAGAACAGGTGGGTGACTGGACGTGAGAGGACTGGTAGACAGTGGTTTCCAGCTTTGGCCATGTCGCTGCGGGTCAGAGACGGAACCTCAGATGACAGTCGACTTGTGGTAAAGATCATGAGTTCACTCAGACCTAAGTAACGGGATCAGGGGTCAGGGGTCTTTAGTTTTTGCTCTGTCTTTTCATTTTTCTCAGACTCCCCAGCCTATTGATGGAACCGTACTGGACACTGTCCCCTGGCCGGAACCCCACTTCACGGAGAGCGGGGTGGCCGCTCGCCAGCGTGCTGCGCGTTACCTCGAGCTTAGGGTAGCTGAGCACCACGAGGGAGGCGCAGGCGCTGACGCTGTCGCCCTTCACAAAGGACACATCCAAGCCTCCGACCCTCAGCAGGCCCGAGAAGGCGGGGTCCCGCTGCCACGCCTCCGTGTCCCGGTCCACGACGCGTGCCTTCAGCACGGCTTGCTCCCTGAGGGGACACACGTCCAGACGCGCCCTGCCACCTGGCAGCGGCCAGCCACGTTCAGGTCCGGGGGTGGGGGTTCTCTCGAGGCGCCTCCGTCTCCTCCAACCCACCCAACCCCGCCTCCGCTCCCGAGACCCGCGACGCGGCGCCGGAAACGCGCGCCGCCGACCCCGCCCCCGCCCCTCCCGCAAAGCCTTTCGCCCGCGCGCCGGGAGCGGGCCGCCCCCGGATCACGCTCATCTGCCGGCCCCGTTACCGTTTCCAGAGAGATAGGGTTTCCTCCGGCAGCCGCCGCACCGCCTCCCGGGCCATGTCCGGCCCCGGCGCCCTTTTCCGGAGGCGTCACTTCCGGTGACGTCACTTCCGGCGACGCCGTGCGCAGGCGCCGAGCCGCCCTCGTCGCCACAGCAGCGCTCGGTGGGGCGGCTCCGAGTGCGCGTCGCTTCTCGGGTGTCGCCGCCTCGTGGCTGGAGGCCTCGCCGACTCCGCCGCCCTCGAGACCGCAGGAGAAAAAAGCACGTGCGTTCGCCGAATTTTCTCACGTCCGCGGAAGCCTTCGCCAGAGAACGACGACCCGAAGGAGTGACCGGAGCAGGAAACGTTACTTTTTAGACGAAGAGACGGTGAATTTGTGGAGAACTGACAAGACAGAGGGGACTGGGCTGCGCAGTCAAGGGGGAAAAGTGACAAAGTTTGCTTAACCAGAGGCTGGGCCCTCAGGCTCCTGTCTCCCTCCCGGCATCCTTCGCGCGCGCGGTTTCGGGTTCAGCGTAAAGTTCGGGAGTGACGTGTCCTCAAACTCCTTCCGCCTGCTCTTCGGTGGGCCAAGGTGCCGCGTCCAGGGTAGCGTGCCCCGAACCCCAACGCCGAGCACCTGCCACGTACGTGGCTCCGTGACTTCAGTCCCGGTGACGGCCCCAAAGTCGCGGAGGGAGGGACACAACCTCGAGCCGGACTCGCGGCCTTGGACTCGACTGCTCAGGGCCTGGCGCTCGGGGAGCCTCCCCCGCCGGCCCCCGGCCACCAGCGGCGCGGCCGGCTTTTGGGACACGGACTCCGGCCCAGAGCCCCGCGGTGCGGTGAGCATGTTGTACTAGGGAAAGTCAGAGAAGACACGTCTGGGTTAGATCTCAGGAAGAACACATGGCAGGCGAGCATGTGTGTTTGAGGTGGAGGAGCTTCAAGCAACGTATGACAACCCGCAGGGCTTTGGGACGCGGCTGAGTTTTCTGCTGGGCTTGGGGACGAGTGCCAGGCACTGTTCCCAGTTATTTACCTACACAGACTTATTTCTCGCCGCAGCAGCGAGACTTACTTTACAGGTAGGGAAATCGAGGCCTAAGGAGATCACATGGCTTGCCCAAGGCCGTGGAGCTGGCAAACGCCTGGCCTCCCACCTCCCCGCCTGCTGTCCCTGGAGCCCCACTGGTACAGCGACTTCCCGTGGAGTGCACACCACGTGAGTACACCTTACCTACATAGCAGAGCCCTTTGCCCTGAACTTTTCTTCATAGTGATTGTTTTCCTCTGCAAGTTCGTTTCTAGGTAGGAATTGCCTGAACCCGAGAATAATTGAAATAGCTTGCGGGGGAGTGGGGGTGGGGGTGGGGGAGGAGGAAGGGGCAAGAAAAAGCAATAGCTTAGGACTGTCATTAACAAATGACCAAATCGTTGTGTCCCACATCGGAAGGTATAGCTTACACGCATGGCAAGATCTTAAGGAGCTAGTGGTCAACCATGGAGATTTGCAGGTAAGTACCACCTGCCTCGTGACTGTTGCTGCCCGCGCCGAAAGCTAAAAGAACTGTACGAAGGGACATGTCCACAGATGACCCGGAAGGAGAGTGAGCAGGAGGGAGGCTGGGGTCAGTGACAACGTGTGGGGAGATGAGGGAGGGCCTGGTGGGGCTGTACGTCTTCCCCAGCCGGTCAGGGAGGAGCTATTTCTTTTTGGAAGAGAAAATGTGGCTTTTTCCTGGAGTGGTGTTCGCTACCCAAATCCAAGTGGGCCACTGGAAGCTTACCGTTTACTGCTCCCATGTCCGGATTTCCTTTCATCGGGGACTCCTCCCCACCCCTCAGCACACCCACTGCCAGCTATGGCATGTGACGTGTCGTTAGGTAGAAGCCACCCCAGGCAGGCAGTGGGAGGGCAACCCCTAAGGAGGGGTTAAAGCTTTGAGGAGCTGTGTGCAACCCCATGGGTCCTCTGTCCTGCCGTCATTTTTTGTCTAGAGGAAAAGTTGACCTTCACTTTCTTAACCAGAGTGTATGTCTTACTTGATGGACACCTCTACAAACATTTGCATAAATCAGCAAAATCATGCCCAAAGCCTATTTGCCACAGAAGTTTTCCCCCAAAGAGAAGTGTTATTTAGTAGCAAAATTTTAGTTTATTAATTGAATATAACAAATATAATAAAACCTGCCTTTGCTTATTACTAGAGTATTTTTGTACAAAGAACAAGGTAAGTGAGATAATGACAGGTAAGGCTTTGAAAGCATAGCATACAAAACAAAACATCTTAATTTAAAAACCTTCATAAAAATGGGGGTGGGGAATGCTCAGCTGTGGCACAATGAAGAACCACAGTGGCACTTGATGGCCTGGCGAGCTCCATCCCAACTCTGAGGTATCAAAGGAGTCCCAGTGCAAGTTGAAGAGTTGAACAAGCAACACTCCGCCCTCAGTAAGTGGCAATTAGATTGCAATCCAGGATGCAGATGGTGATTGGAGGGTGCTTCTGCATAGTATGGAATGACTGAACAAGCGTAGAGTACTAAGTGCAGGTTGATGGGTTACTGCGGGGCCTGGATCACTGTACCCGCTGCATCAAGCAGTCTGAAATCATGATGAACACAGAGCGCAGGGCCTTCTGCAGCTCCCTGTGCTGCTGAAGGTGTCCACAGGTGCCGGGGAGCATCTGCTGTTTCTGTAGCTCTCATCACCCCTGGGCCCCAGTTCAAGTTGACTGCGTCATCACTCACTTAGGATGCAGGTTAAAGACCTTCTTGATTGTAAACACATGTTTCTCCGTGGCAATGCATGCTGGGCCACCTGGGAATAGGAATTGGTCCCGAGGTCGCTAAGCGCCCAAGCAGATTTGAAAGAGACACCATACTTAAGTGAGAAAAGCAGCACAACGTGAAGGCTGGTTGATGGTTCTCTTTTTCCTTTTTGGAAACTTAACTGGTCCTGTATTCTCGCTCAGTCTGTTTTTGTGTCTTGGCTGAGCCCAAAGCTAGGACTAGACATCCGCACACTTGGGGGACCACACTGAGACCACGTGTTTATTTGGCAGGATGCCAAGCAGTCAGAACCTTCGCACAGAGATGCCAGCACTGTACCTTTGACCCATGATGACATTCATTTAGGATTTTAGAGTACCAGGATTGGGAGGGAATTTGGCCATCAGTCCAGTCCCTTCGTTTATTAGATGAGGAAACTGAGACCCTGAAGTGTCAGGGCTTCTTTGCTCAATGCTCTTCACAGTGAGAGTTTTGTGGCTCTGACCTTCACTGTGGCAGTGACTCGTGGCCAGGCCTGGGGGAGATCTTGTTAATTTGGCTTCAAGCTCTGTTGCAGAATGCCCTGACTTGTGAGAAGACAAAAAAGAACCTGGCACTTTTTACTTTTTCATCTTCTTGGAAACCTAGCAATATTTGTACAGTACTCAGCATTTAAAGAAATGAAAGGAAGAAGAAAGCCAGATTGTCTTCAGTGAGTGCAGAATTAGAAAAAAAAATAATAAAAGCAACCCCACTTCCTCCCACCCCAGTCCTTGTGCAGTAGTTTGAGTAAGAAGGGCCCCGGTGGCCGGGTATGTCCCGTTAAGAGGCTGGAGGCCCACGACAGAGCATTCCTGTGTGTGAAGCTGAGAGGCGACTTTTTCGGACTCTGGATGTGCGGGAGGCAGGGGGGTTATTGCAATTTCAAGTAAGTTTTGGTCCTCACCTCCCAGGAACCAGTATTCATGAAACTGAGAAAGTTTGGAATAGACACAAGGGCCTATGGATAGAGCCGGGCTCTCCAGGAGCCGTCAGCACACGGCGTGTGTTGTCCCGAGCCTGGAGCGATGCCAAAGGCTTTCCTTCTAAGCACCTGCAAAGGCGACAGTCCACGGTGGGGCCAACGCAGGGGTGAGGTGGGGAGAGCCTTCTGTTGCCAAGGCTTGGCAGAGATGGTGTCAAGGGGATGACTCTATCTCATCTGTCGGTCCCGTTTCAGCTGAGCAGCCAGTTTCCAAGCAGAGACACAGTTGGAAAGTGGTATCTGTTCTGGGAACTGGGACTCCATTTCCGGAAGAGCATAGTTGTCTTTAGTTTCCATGTAACTGACCAGCGTGTCTCGCAGGCTGAAAACCAAGGAATGAGAGACAGCATTTAAAAGGCTTCCAGATGACGTGAGGAGACCATCACTGTCACTTTTCAAGCTGGCGAGAGAACTGAAGTGTCAAGACCAGGAGCATGGAGGGGCTGCTTATCATCAAGCACCACCCAAGCTGGTGAGCAGGGCCTGTACTCCTGGGTGCGGGGTCTGGTATGAACTTGCCCTCCTGCATGCAGTGCACAAGCTCCATAGGACAGAGCCAGCCCCGGGAGGGCCCAGGCAGATCTTAAGCACTAGTAACGCAAGCTGCTATATAAAAGACAAAGCCTACTGTTCTGAAAAAAAGCTTCTACTCCATTTCGTGTTTTGTGCGAATAAACACTGTTAATTCTCTAGGAAAGGGATTTTTTTCCTACACTAAAAGTCCAAGATCAAGACTTGTTAAAAAATTCAGCAATATCAGTACACACAGGTATATGCCATGTAGCATATGGGAAAAAAATAGCAACTACGACGTGTACTGGTGAAGAAACTTTAGAAAACTGGCCAAGTTAAATCCCTACCTCACACCACACATGAAAGTCAATTGGCTAACCAAACAAATGTGTGACATAACACTATAGAAGCACAAGAGGAAAACACAGGATACTATTTCTTAACCTTGGGATAAGGAAGTATTTCCTTATCCCAAGCTGTATTTCCCTACAGAGGCTTTATAGTGAAATTCTATCAGTTAGAAAATTAAACACAGAGCATCTGTAACATAACAGATAAAAGATTAATCTTTTAAGATTAAAAAAAAGATAAACAATGCCCCCCCCCACAAATAACCAAAGGCTATGAAGACGTAATTCAGAAAAAGATATATGGCTCATAAAAAGAAAAATGTCCTCAGTCTCACTAGTAAATAGGAAAATATAAGCGAAAATGAGATACCATTTTTTGGTCATTGGATTGGCAAAAATGTAAAAGATGGATCATATCCAGTGTTCTCACATACTACACGCTGGGGTAGCTTTTTCTATCAAATTTAAAATGCGCATCTCGACATAGTAAGTCTGCTTGATATAACAAGAATGTGACTTTTGTAATTATTTTTAAAATTCAATAGAGATTAAAACGCAAAAGCCAGTCCTCAGGTGCCCTGGCCGTGGTAATGGCCAGAAACCGAATTCCGCGGTAAGAAGACATTTCCACCTCTGTGGGAGGTCATGGGACAGACAGCAGAATCTTCTGAGTGTGCCCGACCCACCAGGCTGGCCAGTCCTACCTCCAGTCAGGTTTGAAATCCCCCTGGGTTCGGGGGTTGTTTAGTTTCAAGGTCATCATTTCATGGAGCTCCAGGAGGAAGGCGTCCAGGCTGATCTGGTTCAGGAACTTGCTGAGGAGCTTAGTATTTTCTGGGCTGAGATCAGCTCTGTACTTGGCATTTATCTCCCCAAATGGCTCCTACAATGAAGTAGGAACAAATGAAGCCCAAGCCTGGGGTGGAGCCCGCTCTCTCGGGGGCAGGTGTATGTGTGTAGGGAGGGGCAGAGCGGGGGTGGGGGGATGAGGGGGTGGTGGGGACTCACTTTTCTCAGGCGCAGCAGCTGCTCAGACTTGTGGGCAGAGAGGAGCTGCCAGAGGGCAATGGCGTGCCTCAGCTGACAGCGGTGTAAGGCCTGGGAGAGGAAGAGAAGTCACAGGGGCAGCCGGGGGACGCGGGCCACATACCTGCCCAGTGCTCGCTGCAGCCGCCCTGGCCTGCAGCCATCTCCGTTCCAGCCACGTTTCCCCAGCCTCATCTTTAAACCATCTGGAGAGGCCTCGCTTCAGGCAGCAGCTCAGAGCCCCTGAGTACCAAGCCCCTGACTGCCTCCCTCAGTCACCTGTGGCATGCCCCCTGGCACCAGTCTTTACCCCCAGGCTGTTGTTTCCACATGGGCGGTTGGGGGATGGGCTGGTCTCAGCACCTCTCCTTTCCGCTGTCAGGCGCTGCTCCTCATGGGAGGAGTGGTGGGGACATAGGGGCAGGGCCAATTCCCTCGAGAGAGCCTGGACGCGAGACCCACCTTCAGAACCTGCTCCGTCTGCTCACTCATCCGCAGCTTGTCTTGGATGTACAAGGCTAAGTCCATGTTTGGATTCTCCCCAGCTGTGCTCAGAAACCCCAAAGTGACTTCTGTGACATGCAGAGCTTCACAGGCATCCGTGTAGGACTGCAGCTGCCCACTGATGGCGCTGATGGCTGTGTTCGGGAGGGGGTCCTAGGAAATCAAAGGCGGGACGGGTCTGTGGGTGGTTGCGCAGCATGACCTGGCGAGCGTGCTTACTTCTCCTCTGCCAAGGCCATGGGACAAACCCGCACAGCAACAACAGTGGATGCTGAAGCCTCCTAAGTGTCAGCAGAGTTCCAGATATGTTACAAGAACAGGTGGGAACTTGCCGAATCCTCGAAGCACCGTTGTGAGGATATGCACGAGGAGAGACACACACACACACACACACACACACACACACACACACACACGCACGCACACATGCACACACACAGCATCCATCACCGCATATGGAAGAGCGGGAAGCCGCCAGCCCTCTGAGCCTCCGGCACTGGCACACATGGTTGCGACCCCCGTCACGAGAGACTGACACAACGGAATTTCAGTGCGCCCACGCTCTACGAGCACAGGTGCGCTGACTGGCCGGCCGCCTGCTCACCCTCTGGGATAAGTGGTGGGCTCAGGACTTGGGGAGGCCACTGAAGCTCAGGGGTTCTCCCGGCAAAGGCCTGGCCTGAGCGTGGTCCGAGGCGAATGGGGACAATTTCTGATAAGACAGAGGCACCACAGATAAGGTCCCCCGCACTCACCTGCGGCATCTTGTTCCTTATGTCCACAAAGAGGTCTTCGTAGTTCCTGTCACGCCTGTACACCAGTGTGGGGATGCCCCTGAGGGACAGCCGGGGTTTGCCCTGCAGGAAGCGGCTGGTGAGCTGCCGCTGGATCTTCTCCAGGTGGAACTCCTGCACGTTCTCTGCGCCCTGCTCCACTCTGTACTGGCAGTTGGAGAGGATCAGCGGGGTCAGGTCCCGCTCCACCTCGTAGCTGATGACGTGCAGGTCGGCAATCTCAGAGGCGTCAACAGAATAGCTGAAGACGTGAAGACATAGCACTGGTCAGCGTCCGTGGCCCCGGACACTGGGTTATATGGAGCCAGTTCCCACTTGATGTTGTCACAGCCCGAGCAGGTGAAACGATACACAAATCTGTGGCACTGATGACACTCTCATCAGTGTCTGGAGGAGGCTTTGTTAGAGAAGGAGCTGAGTCTGGCTCGTGCCTGCCCTCCCGAGCCTGGAGACCCTGCTTGGCTGGCCTGGGAAGTGTCCCAGCGGCTCATGCACTCACCTGTTGTTTTCCTCAGAGAACTTTTCCACCGTGGAGATGATCTCGTTATGCAGGGCAATCAGGTAGCTGACTAAGGCAGTGGAGCAGAGGCCCAGGCCGTGGCGACGCGGTAGGATGACCTCAAAGTCGGTGTCTAGGTCCAGGTCGGTGCTGCAGTAGTCTTTAGGCAGCTTGATCTCACCTTTAAATGACAGGGGTGTTCTTGAGCAAGGGTGGTCACTCCGTGCTGCTGCTTGCATCGAGGCTGGGGAGCCGCCACAGTGGGAGCAGCCCAAGGATGTCACCTCAGCCACATGGGGCTGTGCCAGCGACACTCCAAAGATCCCGCTGCCGAGTCTCATATGCCAACAAGTTTCAAACCCCCTCAACTTTTTATTTCCGTATCGACAGATTTGAGAGGTCCGAGCGTCTATTTTTCCCGCTACATTATTTCACTCGACCAGACACCTCTACTCAGAGATGCACAGATTTGGCATCAGTGCGCGTGGCATGGCGCTGTGCAGTCACGGGCACGGGCACAGTTGAGCTGAAGGGCCACATGGACGGGCCAGCCTGTCACGGTCAGTTCCAAAGTAGGGGACGGCACTCACCATTGGTCTCCAGCGATCTCCTCAGCTGGTTCCATGTCGACAGAAAGATACTGATTCTGTCATGGAATAACTGCTTCAGTCCATCTGTCAAACACAACACTTCTTAAGAACTCACATGACACCTGCCGGCCTCAGTCAAACTGGCAGCCCTGTCCCTCGTTCCTCACATAGACCCAGCTCTGCACCTCCCCCCACACCAGTGTGTTCTAGATGCCGCCTGAGATCAGGGACTGAGTTTGCGGAGCCAGAGGGAGGGAGGGGGCTGCTGGCTGCAGCAACACCTGTAATGTGTTTTGGGGGTTCATGGCACCCATGCCTCATGTGGAAAGCTGAGCCTGCAGAAAACCCATTAGCCCTGAAGGGCTCCCACCCCCCAGCTGGAGTGGCCCTTTGAGCCACTGAACCTAGTCCAGATCCTCGGTGAGAGCAAAGCCCTACCTGAAGTGTGACTGCTGATAAAATCTCTGATGGACTGGTACTCGGCTTCTGGCACATTCTGGAAGCGTTTCACTAGACTTTTCTGCAGAGCCAAAATCTCAGGCAAGAACTTCACCCATCTCAGTTCTGCTTCCTGGAGAAGGGGAGACCACCCAGTAACACCTTTAATTTGCCCAGAAAACATTATTGATGAATTAGACCTTGGGCTGGCTCAGGATGTGTATTTGTGGTTTCATCTGATCACCATGGCGTGTTATACAAAGATGCTTCACGGTGCTTAAAAATGGGTAGAGTGCTGTACCATTCTTTCAGCAAGTACCCCCGGCTGCTTGCCATGTTCTGGCCACTGTCCTACCCCCTAGAGACAGATGAGGAGGGAGCGAATACAATCCCTGCCTTCAGGACACTGACACGTCACGTGCTTGCCAAAAGCCGATGAAGAAAACCAGCCCTCGGGCCCACGCGATAGGCTGGATGTGGGGGAAGCTACCGAGAGCAAAAGACGGAGTTCCGGCAGTGATGCCCGTGCCACCTGGTGTGGCTCTGAGGACAAGACCTGCACTGGTGAGGGACTACTGTCTCAACTTGTCATCCTTCCTGTGTGAATTCATTTCCTTTAACTGACCAATGGACATTTCTGAATCACCTTGCTGGGCTGCAAACTCTGGAGGGAAGAGACTAGAATATCCATTATAGAAAGTGAAGGTTCAAGGGGGTTGAAGTTAGGAACTGTGTTTCTGGTGCTCACCAATGTGACGATAGCAACCCTTTACTTCCCTCTAGATCCCTCCCTATGCTCAGTCCCCCGTGTTCAACCTCAGCCCCCACAGTTCAGGAAGAGGGAAGGTTTCTTGGTTTGGTTTGGTTAGGTGTTTCGGACTAAAAATCATTCAAGCATTATCCATGGATGGCCAGTCGCTGCAGGCCCCAGGGGGAAGAAGGTGAAAGACGTGGCCAGGAAAGGCTTTTGCCCTAATCTTCCTTGCAAGGTGATGGGGGGCACTCTGTGGGGTGGGGCCTCACGTTCTTGACACATTCCTGCTAATTCCAGCTCGTGTGTAAGTTTCATCTGTCTCTGCTTTGAACTTCCTGTTCAGCTCGGTGTGGACGGCCGCCTCTGACCTTGAGACCTCTGCTACGGACATGCCATGTAAAATTCAAAGTCCTGAAGCAGTCTGTCCAGTGTCCCGCCTTCAAGAACCACCAGGCCAAGTCAGAGCCGGGGCCCTCAGGTCCCCAGGGTAAGTCGGGCCGGGGTCACACAAGGCGGCCCTACCTTCTGCAGGAACTTCCAGAGGACGGGCATGGTGTCTTTGCCGTTCTTCTGCTCCACGAGGTGCCGGAGGTACTCCACGGTGACCCTCCTCCTGCAGCTCCACATCTTGGAGCTGTGCACCACACTATCGCGAGGCAGGTGGGGCAGGAAGGCTGCTGGGTCGCCAAAGACGATTCTGGCCACGGGGTTGGAGCTGACACGCTCGTCGCGGCTGATGAGAGCGTTCACCTCGATGAGGGTTTTGTCCAGGTGCTGTGTGGAGAGAACAGTGCCGGGTTCCGAATGTGAGGTGCACCGCCAGCACATGGGGACCCTCAGTGACCCTACCGTGGGGCCAACGAGGGAGTCTGGCTAACTCATTTTAGCGCGTAATCAAATACATTGGCTAACTGATTGGGATTTACATTTTCCTTGTTCATAGCTTTATGTTCCTGGAGAGAATGAGACTCAGAGACCTATGTTTTAGTCCCATCCTTTTACTCGGTGACATTTATTTCCTGATGGGCTTAGTTACTCTCGGGAACATTCTTGCCGGACAGAGAATGAGTCTAATGAGCAGTGTGACTGTGGTGTCTGTGTCGTCGTTTCTCTGCCTCTCGCTCCTCAGCCTGCTGTGGCAGGAGTGGCGAGACAGAGCACCGCCTGCGTCTCCTGGACTCCCAGCAGTCCCTCGGCCTGGCTGGACTGGCCTCGGGATGGGACAGAGGACGGGGTGGGTGGGGTGACCCGGGTGGTGAACACCTGGATCTGGGCTTGGCCTTAGGCTTCCGCAGGCCTTCCAGCAGTGACACTGGCCAGCACGTCACTGGACACTCAGGACACACCCCCGCACTCCCCTAGCTGAACGGGGCTGGTGGCTGCCGCCGCTCCCCACGTACCGCGAGTTCTGGTAAAATAATCATCTCCATGCATTTTTCCCAGTGGTTTCTCATTTCTTTGGTTGACAAGTTCGCATCAAAATTTAAAAGTGCTATGAAGAGAAACGAAGAGAAACATGTGGGTTACCCAAGGAACAAAGACCAGGCAGTCTGCAGACAGCAGACACTGAGTAGCTGTTAGACTCAAACAGTGTTCCTCTGGGGGGGTGGGTCTCTTTCTAAAGGACCCTGAGCACATGGAAAGGGCTCCTGCTGCTGCCCCCAGGCTTGTTCTTTGTGGGCTGACAACCTGAATGTCGCAGGTCTCAACCCAGCAAGGGGACACGGGAAGGGCAGAACAGGTCGCTTCTGTCTGCTGTGGCAAGTTCTCATGTGTGTTGCCATCCTTGTGGATGTGCGCCGCGCCCGGTCCCTTACCTTGGCCAGGGAGGTGGTGCTGCTCCCTGAGGATGCCACGCAGGACGAGGTGGACCACGTGGGTGGTCTCGTCGGTGCCCTTGCCCAGCGTCTGTGTCAGCTGCTCCAAGTCCCTCTGGATGTGCTGCTGCAGAAACTTCCTCGGGTCCCCACTGGAGGCTTGATGATGTGGACCAGAGCCTGGGGCAGGGGGACAGCGTGGCTGGTTTATAGGGGAGCCGGGGAGTTCCGTGGAGGCCAGGAGTACCACCCCAGCATCGAGTGGGGATGACGCACGGCAGATGGAGGAGGGCAGGGCTGGGGGTGACCGCCTCTGATACCCTCAGAAGGGAGTAAAGACTTTCCAAAGCCGGAGCCTTCTGCTGCCCTGGTCACTCGCCGTGGAGGAGGCGCACTGAGCTCCAGCCGCGGCGCAGGGAGGCCTAGCCATGGTGGGCTCTGCTCTCCCAGGCGTGAAAGGAAGGGCGGTTCATTTCACATGGGGCACACGAAAGCGGATGAGCATGTCCCCTGTGCTGCCACACGCCACAGGAGGCCTAAGTTTTCTACTCCTTTGTGGATTAGGTAACAGTGACACGTCAACATCCACTGGAGGGGCTAGGACTTTTTAGATAAAAGGACACTGCAAACGCTCCAGGTCACTACTGTTGGATGGAAGTGTGGCCTGCCAGTGCTCCCTGGTACCTGGGGACTCTGGGCAGCTCCCAGCAGCAGAGCCAGATGCGTGAGTAACCGGATGAGGAGGAAGACCGCGGGCGACAGCTCCCGGTCAGACACCACCACGGCGCCTCTGGGAGGCGGGCTTCCCAGCACGTGGCCCGTCTGAGTTCTGTCTGAGAGAGTCCTGCAAAGAGCAGAGGAGCCACTTAGGGCAGCAGGGGGCACACCCAGTCCCGTAGGACCCAGAGACCCGCTTCACGGTTTCGAAGAACACAACGGTCAAAGTACTTATGCTAAGCCAGACCACCTTCCTAAGCCTTTCCCCTACGGAGCCGCCTCTCTGGCCGACCCAACGCGCACGGCCTTCCTGGCACTGAATCGGGGCTGTCGGTGCTGTCCCCGGGTCATATGTCAGGACAGTTGTCTGGGCCTGCTGCTTCCACTGTAATCGCCATGGGGCGAGAAGGCAGGCTGAGGACAGCTGACATCAGCATGGGGACATGGCCCATGGGCCTCCTTTTCCCAAACCAAAAGCTGGGATCCAAGGTCTGGCAAAGGGTGCCCGCTGACACCCAGATGGACGCGTAGCACAACAGGTGTGTTGTGAAAATGCCGGATGCCAGATGTTCTGATGGTTTTGGAGGTAACGAGTTAGAATTTTTAAGCTGTGACTGCACTGGCATGGCCAGAAAGTACGGTGACCACGGAGGTCCCGCCGCCTCCTTTAAGGGAGCATCAGTAACCCTACTTGTCCTGGGCATAAATCGGGACTACGAGATGAGGCGTCTGTTGGGATTCTGAAGTATTTGATGAGAGAAGGTCTCCTTCACTTCTCTCAGAAAGAGAGGAAGCTAAGAGAGCTTACGAATAAGATGGCATGTGCTCAGATAGCTTAAGGCCCAGTTTTGGGTTTTGCAGACCTAAATATCCCTCTGAATTAGGTCACCTGTTTCTGTCAAACATATTTCAACAGGGAGCATGTCCCAGGCCCAAGTTGAAGACATCTGAATTAAGTATCCATATCAATGAGTATTGAGATGTCATCTGCTTTGCATTTAAAAGCCTAATTAGCCAATGATAATCAAACACGTCACTGAGGCCTGACTCTGGGACCTTGGCCTTGAGTTCCAGCATGTCACAGGTTCCAATGTACAGTATTTATACTATGTCATCAATGTATCTATCAGAAATCGAATAGAAATAGCCCGAAACCCGTGGTTTGACGAGTTAGAAGGAAGCACAGGTGTACGTACTGGATGACGGTAAACCCGCGCTCCGGTTTGTGATTCGTCCCTCCGACCAAAGCGCCGCAGTCCACGCAGGAGCCCCGCTCCATGGGCATGCCACACTAGGACAGACAGGTGTGGCCTGGCTCAGGTTCGGGGCCGGTGTTGTCGGACGCACGAATGCCCTCACGCACATGAGTGCACACGCGCCACAGCGCCCTCACGCACATGAGTGCACACGCGCCACAGCAGCGCAGCAGGCAGCTGCCGCCAGGGCTGCTGATTCTACCAAATGCACATTTGAGGGGGGCCAGGGCACGTGTTCTGTGCAAATTACGCTGTATGTGGGCAAATTTGGACCTTTTTTTTTTTAAACAGAAGAGGCAATTTAAGTGTTATCCCCAAACAGACACGTTACAGACGGATGTGTAAAACCGTCTTCGTTCTCAGCTTTGTCTGTTTTCCGCCCTCCGTCTGTTACGGTCCTCGGCGCTTCGCAGTCTGCCACCGGGAATACAGCAGCAGCTTCCACACTGCTGTTCTGAACTCCCTCAGGACTTATTTAAACAGGACAACCATAGGATCCACTGCTTCCTTCTGGGTGGGACCACGGCTGTGACAGGCCGGATGCCTCTCGCCTCCTGGACCACAGCCCCTCGGGAAGAACCTATTTCAGTCTCGTCATGGACGAGGAAGTCAGTAAACTCAGAACGAAGTGTATATATCCATTTTTTCCCTCCATATCTCTCATTTACTTTATTCAATAATACTTGTCAGTTCGATAGCCTGTCACTGAGCAGACTGCCCTATGAAGGGCCCTGGCTTGATGCCTCGGGACTCAGGCGACTAATCCACAGGTCTCCTCCCCCCACCCCCACAGCTGACAAGCTAGGAGTCTCTTTATCCTACCTCCGTGTATCTAGCCCACATCGCTTCTCTAGGTTAGTATTCCGGCTTCTGATCTAGCCAACACTGGGCTGTCACAGAAAGGCATGTCACTGAATCTGTGCTGCAGTGGCCAAGAAGGGTAGCTAGAGTGGTCTCTAACCAGCAGCAGTTTTGTCTCCCGGGGGACCTCTGGCAATGTCCACGGTACTGTGGCCAAGAGACTGGCTGGACACCCTGACTGCGTTTATACGCTTAGTTGAAACTCTTTGCTCGGTCCTCAAAAGAGTCCATTCTAGAAGGTCAGGACCTTCGTTATCCTCCTCTTCCATGCCCCCCAGACCTGGGGAAACACACTTTGGAGCCCCCCAAACCCTACCCCAAATACCAAGACTCACCTCTCCTACAGAGCACAGGTGGCCGTTGGGACAGTCTGTTAAAAGAACAACAGGGCGCGTGTTGGCTGCTGGGGTTTCACCGCATGACCCACAGTTAAAAGGGAAAGCTAACTGTCCTCTGGCCGAAACAGACATGGAGCAGATGTCTGGGCACATTTGGGAAAAGTGTCTTGAGTTTACTTCTACATTCCAGGCTTGGCCAGGTGACCCGTGGAGGTGGCCGATGGCACTGACACCCTCTCTTCTCATTTATTTGCCAAGAGAATGTTCTATAACAACCTTTAAAACTAGTTTAAAAGGGTGATTCCCTCAGGCATCAGCAAACTTTACACAGAGCCATTGGCTATATTGCTCTGTCTCCCAGTTTTATTTTTCTAAAAGAACTATCTCTGGGTCAAAAACTTGGTTAGGTTGTAGCTGGCCTTGCCTGAGCCTCCAGTGTGGTCCCCAATCCCCACTTCTCAAATGGCATAATCCAGGGAACAGGAGTACATCCTGACGGGGCTCTTCCCCACGCCTGAGGAAGGCCTCGGTTGGTCTGCAGGCGGCACACTGCCTGTTCACGCATTCTCGCCCTGCTGAGGCACCAGCGGCAGGAGGAGGCGGGCACCAACCACACGGCTCCCAATGCTAAACCAACAGCTCATGTGGCATCAGGATACTCGCCAAAGCTCAGGACGGCAATTCTGTCTCAGACACCAACACTTACAGTACCAGTGGACTCCTTCCAGACCCTTCCAGTTCCTAGCTTGAGCCAGCAAGTCTTCAGGCATTGTTGGAAGAAAAGCTTTCTGGAAAACCAAGAAAGCAGAGCTGGATTTAGACAAGTAAACAGACTGGTCGGCTGCTGCTTGCAAACTTTTGATTTTCTCTCTCGATGTCATGAGCTGAGTGGAAAATTAGGGTGAGGCAAGATGTCCACCATCGTCGTGGACTAAAGGATCAAGTGAGACAGAGGCAGAGAACCAAGAAGACAAACAGGTTCAGCAGTTTTCCTGGCACAGGCTCCGTCTCAACAGCGACAGGCCATTACCGTTTCTACCGTGAGAGCGAATGGGGTCGTCGTCATCTTACCGCCATGCTGTCTGGGGAGAAGGCCAGATTCTTCAGGGGTTCCAAGATTTTGTTTTTTCCACAGAGAAGGATGGTTGCAGCATGAATAGCCATTTCTGTCACTGTGCCTTCAAGGCTGCTGTCCGTGGGACCCGTCCTCAGCAGTGGCAGGGTGTTAGTCACAAGGGATGTTGCAAAATGTCTCATTTCAGGTGAAAAGATCTTGCTTTCTTCAATGACTTTGTTCATAGTCTCACATTGCTGACAGGAAAACACATTTTAATGTTAAAATGTTATAGAGGAAGAATATGCAAATCCGAAGGTTTGCTCTAAGTCCATCAGACTTCGCTACCAAATGCATGTCAAGAATCACGGTAAACATGGCTGAACCATCACTGTCTTGGGGGAAACTACCCAGAGGCAAGAACACTCCTTTACCAAATGCAGCTCCACATTCCCGAGAAGTCACTCAGCTGCTCTGTTTTGGTCAGCAGTACCTACATTCTTGCCTCAAGTTTTAACTGTAATTCGGAGCGCTTTGGATGAAACAGCAAGTGGTCCCTTGGCACGCAAAGGTGAAAGCCCTCATGCTAGGTAAAAAATTACGGGCATAATTTGTGTTTGTGACTTCTCCCTCCATTCAAAAAAGTCACCCCAAACACCGAGACCGTGACCACAGTCCTGGAGGTTGATACTCGCCTCTGGCTTAGGGTGCAGGTTTGCATTGCGGGATCTGTACAGAGTGGTGACCTCTCTGAACAGCGCTAACAGGAAGTGGACCGCCTGTTGTGTTCCCAAGTTCCTGCAGGCCTGAGGAAGCAAGGACATGTAGCGAGACTCTGCAAAGTTACACAGGTCCAGCCAGGGGCCAGAGCTGTGCCAGTCGCGTGTACACACGGGACATGGGTCCACCCTAAAGCAGGAGATGGAGGGGGAGCATCTTCCAAGATCCCAAGCTCTGGACCCGGCAGCACAAGGCCTACCCGGAAGACGGAACAAACGGCTCTAAAGTATCTCCCTGTTAAGCTCAAGCACGATTATCAGCAAGCTTGCAACGGAAGTAACAGCAACCACCATCTAGTCTCTCTGACGACCCTGCTGGACCTGGAAACTTCCTGAGCGGAGTAGGGTATTCTATTTACTCTTTTCCAGGAAGCAAGCCCAGAACACTTTAAAGATGAGATTCTAAAATCCTTCCATCTTTCCTAAAATAAACACACGTGGGATTGCACGCACACGACGATTGGCACACACAGGATTGTGAGTGCGCACAGGGGTGCATGTTGCTGGTTGTGCCCGCACACCTCGTATGGAGTAATCCTGGTGGAAGTGATTTCCACAGGGTCTCGAAGTAACGGACATAAACGCGTCAAAAAGGACCTGCCAATGCCGACGGCCGTGGCAGGTCAGCAAGGCCCAGCAAATCTGCCGACCCACTCAGTTGCTGCTGCTCTGCGGCTCGGCTGGGTGTGCCTGTGGAGGCCACGGCATGTGACTTCTGATGCAGGGTGTCACCCCTGGGACCCCTCTATCTGCGTCACTTGACAGAACGGAGGAAAGATGCACATTCTGAGGGGCACCACTTTGCCCAGAGGGAAGGCTGGAGCCTGGCCTACCTCCAGAGCATTCGCCGCAGCCTGGGGAGAGCACTCCAGGAAGGCTGTGCCCACGGCGTCACGGAGAGCCTTGTATTCGTCTCCATGCACCAGGAACCGGTCCATCTGGCTCGGATGGTCCTCCTGCAACCCCAGGAGCACGGGTGAGTTGGTGGGGACAGTTGGGGTTGGTTTAGCAAAGAACCGTGGGATAGGTAAAGGAGCCATTAGGAGGCAAGGGTGCCGGCCTGGGGTGCAGTGGGGGGACACGTCCCCTTGCCGTGCGAAGAGGGCAAGGGGGCTGAGCGCTGGGAGGGGCGGCAGTGCTACCCTCGAGGCTGTCTGCTCTCCCACTCAGCGGGGTGCCGAGGCTGGCCGTGTCACCCACGTCCACGCTAACCTCCACCTGGCAGTAGGAGAGCCAGATGTGGTTGGGTCATTTTCGGAGCCCCAGAGCAGTAAGAATGCGTCCATTTCCGAGCACCAGGAAAGGACCACGGAGTGGCCCTGAAGCCAGAGTCACTGCTCCTTTCATCCTTGGCTCTGCCTGACATGGGGAGAAGCGGCCACTCCTCGAGCCGAGTTACTTCTGATTTACTGAGAGCAAAAGCCACAGAGTCATTCTGCTTTCCCCGTCAAACCCGACCAGAAGTGAGGAGGCCTAAGTAAGTTCTGCAGGTAGGTGACAGCCAGCAGCATGCACGCGGCTCTTGCAGGTGGCAGGACGTTTACAGAGCATCACGCGCTGGAGTGGATGAACTGAAGCAGAGAGGACTGGCGCCGACGCACGCCTTCCCCCCAGCAGACCGAGAGGGGGCCGGGGAGGGGGCCGGGCCCAGGGCCCCCGCTCACCTGCTGCTCCAGGACGTCCTTGGGGAACACCCACCGGGCCCAGTGGCCCGGTCTGGAGAGACTCTGCACAAACTCCATCCCGTGCTGGTTCGTGAGCTTCCTCACCAGGTACACGCGGTACCAGTCGTTCCTGGCCCGCGTGCAGAAGTCCTCCACCTGCCACAGGTACTGCTGCCGCTCCTTCACCATCTCTGCAGAGTTCGAGGTGGGGGTGAGTGCGGGGGGCTGGGACTGCGTGACCCCGTTGGCCAAACAGCCCGGAGCCCGCTCTTATGAACTCAGAGGAAGAAGCGAACCGAGAAGAAGGGGCCGTGGAACGCCCCAGTTTGCTCAGAGCCGGGTTCCTATACTTTCCGAATTTCGAGATAACAGGGCCGCTAAGGCCAAGGCCAAGAAACGTGCCGCAGCAGACTTGCCTGAGCTGTCCCAATCCTCGCACAGGACATCGGAGGCCCGGTCCAGACAGAGGCGGATGCGGGCCATCTCCTGCAGGTACTCCACTGAAGCCTCGCTGCCGGTGTCTTGGCCGACTCTGGCCCGCAGGTAAGTCTTCAGGAGCTGGCCATCCTCCCGCAGGGACTGCAGCGCGCCGGTTGTGGGGGACGCACTGTTCTTCTCGTGCATGGAATCCTAGGGCACAAAGAACCGGGGGGAAGAGCTGGTTTTTCTCCTCGATGTGCAAGCCCCCGACCCCCCGGAATTCCCACCGTGTAACTGTGGGGAACTGGGAAAGACAAATGTATAAGTCTGAGTGTCAGTTTTTTGAATCATGGAAAACTAATATACCTTCTTATTTCAGGGGCAACAAAGGGAGAAAAATATGTGCATTGCAAAATTTTTGGAAGTAACGAAAATATGAAGAGATTAAAAGTGAAACGTATTCAGAGTCTCTTCACTTGAGATGACACGGTCAAGTTCAGTGGCATATTCTTCTGGGCTGTTTTTTCCTCTCCCGCACAGGTACGCAGATGACATATAGACCACAGAGGGGTAAATAATGTGTTTGAAACCTTTTTTTTTCCCTCGTGGAATATAGCATCTATTAATTTTACCGACTAAAATTATATTCTGTAAATTTTCAGAAGCAGTATTCCATTGTGTGAACCACGTGTTTCATATAGCTTCCAAAAGACACACAGGAGAGTGACAGACAGCAAGCTCACCTCCAGACAGCTGATAACCAGCATGTACAGCTCCGTTTTATCTTCAGGTAGGAATGCTTTCTTTTCTAACTGGGACAAGTAATCCTGAATATAATCTTTTACTTCATGGAAGCTGCAGAAAGAAAAATAGTATACCTGGTTACTTCAGGTCTGTAAACTCATTTTGCCAAAAAAAAAAGGTAGTTACTCCCCATGTACACATATACACGTATATATACATACACAGATATGCACATGTAGTTTGTAATGTAACTTCATTAAAAGTTTTTTAGCACAAGATTAGAGGAACAGAAAATGCTGTATTTTAGACCAGCTGTTCTCAAACTTTTTGGTTTCAGGCCTTCTTTACAGTCTTCAAAATTATTAAGAACCGTGAGCTATATTTATCAATATTTACGGTATTAGAAATAATCAACTCACTGAAAATAACAAGCCCATTACACATGAAAATAAAGAACATTAAAAAATCTTTTTCAAAACTAAAATGCATTGATGAATGGCTTTGTGTTTCATGCTGCAAATCTCTTTAAGGCCTCAGGTCATGGAAGTCAGCTGGACTCAGATCTGCTGCTGCTGCCAACTGTGCTGATGCCGAATTTTCTGAGGGAAATTGGTGTAACGTTACGCGGTTGGAAAAAGGAGAATGTTTTAAAAGTCTTTCTGATAATTGTGGATAGTCTTCTTTGACACTACACCAAACTTGATAAATGGGTCATTTTAAAGGTTAGTGGCAATGTGCACTCTCAAACCATATCAGTGGGCTTTTCATAGTCAGTTACATTAAGTCAAATGGTTGCCTTATACTTTGTTTTTTTTTTGTTTTTTTTCCTGATAAACACGATTTTGTGACTTCGAGCACTGGTCGGTCCTTCGGAAAATATTGGCTCACTGAGCTATGTGGATCTTGAAATGTTGACACATTTTTATTCCATAGTGTATCTTTTAAAAACCTCACATTCATTACTATCACCACCCATGCCATCAAAAGTCTTTAGCTATTAGAAAGCTGACGGGCTCATGGTAGCGATTACACGTTTGACAAAAATTTCATTTTATCATCATGAACAATAAACACCGTCAACTGCTTTCCTTCACTTGTTTTCAAGAAAATGCCGAGGTCTGAAAGTGTGGACTGTCAGTCATTCTTCCAAGTACAGGTGTCTCCCAGGAACAAAGCGGCTAGTTCAGCGCTTAACTCAGATCTCGCGGGAGTGGTCCTCCTTGCCATAACCACCATTCCCCTGAGTACTTCTCACTTCAGACGGACACTTTTTAAAGCAGCGCACGCGTGGCAGTAAAGAAGGGAATGGCCGCTGTGGTGGTTCACTTCACACCATGGTGCCAGCGGTGTGACCGATCGTCGCTTTAGTGACATCGCCAAAACCAACAAGAACAAGAAGGCAAGTCACATCCTAGCAATACTTAAAAAGGTGTTGTGACCTCGGGGACGCCCCATGGGTCCAGAGACCCACAGTCTGAGAGCTGCACCACCAGATCAATACAAGCCCCACAGGTGACGCTATCTTGGGTGTCACTGACAGCTTATCTCACAAGGAAATACACCGACGGAGTCCACACTCAGGGGCCCGAGGGATGACCAAAAAGTGGGACTGGTCCCCCTTCAAGTGTCCAGGACGCAAGCAGCGAGGAGTGTGGACCCAAGGCGGGCGAGGGGGAGCAGTGTTCAGCAACTGGGTTCATCAACTTTGTCACATGGCTCTGCCCAGAGAGCTGAGGTCTGCACTTCCACAAAGTAACTCCAAGTCCAATCAAGTTAGTTCTTAATACACACAAAAATACGCAGACCACAAAAGCAATGACAGAAGCCAGTATTTCTCAATCTGCAGAATGACAATGAAGATTATAAAATTTGTCTTACATCCAAATAGGTAGTTACAAAATAGTCACGAGGATGAAAAAATACAGCATAAGGAATATAGTCAGTAATGTTGTAATAACTATGCATGGTGTCAGGTGCGTACTAGATTTTTTGGTGTAATGACTTCGTAAGTTACATAAACATCTAATTACTATGTTGTACACCTGAAACTAATAATATTGTGGGCCAACTATGATTGAAAAAATATTTTAAATTATTTAAAAATAAATTAAAGAATAACAACATTTGTCTTATGTCTCAAGATTTTTAAAATCAGTTCTGTAATGTTTAGTCTAAATATCTCAGAACAAAGCATTTGTGCTGTGATTGTGCTGTTCTCCTGTCACTCTGCGCTGTGTCAGCACCTTATGTCAACAACTCCATTCCCATTTCTCTAAGCAAAGACATTCAAATGAATACAGATTTCTCACATTTATTAAGGTTAATAAAAATTGTCTAACATCAAAAGAGGTTCTTTTCATATCTCAAGCCAACTCTTTGTGTGTATACCTTAAGGCCATTTTAAAGTATAGTAAGATGCTAGCTCTGTAATAAAATATATTTTAAGAGCATTTAATTGAAAATCTTTCAGGATCCCTGTTTAACACAAATGATGGGGAGAAAAGCAAAAAGACCCGTCCATGGACAAGTGTGCAGTGGGTCCACGCGTTAAATATGACCTAACCTTCACTCTCCATCTGCTTTTGGACATTTAAGTCAGAATCGTCATTTCTGGTAGAACTTATCTTGCAGCATCTAGATTTTGCCAACACCTCAAAGTACGCTGTTGACTCAGAATCAGGCCGTGTACACCGAGAGTCTTCCAACTACTGGTCACTTTCTAAGAATTTTAAAATAGCGGAGTTTTGACACCATATGGGCTTCCCTATCCATTTACAGAATCGAAGACACTTAGGACCTGAGACGAAGGACGTCTAGGACAGTGAGGGGACATCACAGGTCACCATCCTCGGCGTTCCGAACCTGCGGAGCTGTGGAGCGAGGGCCAGACGGACGCGGGCGCCTGGCGCAGGCGACCCCCCGGTTCGCTTCCCCCAGCTCCTAACCCCACGACCTGCTTCCTTCTCCCTAACAGCGTGCTTGTGGCTTTGCTGATCTCATTTGCCTCTATGTGAAAATGGCCAACACAACCAATATGGCGGTCTCCTCAGAGACACCCCCCACCCGCCAAATCATGAAGTAGCTACTAGTCCTGCGAAGGGTATTTGGCAGAAAAAGCCCCGACATGGAGCAGCCTGAAGCAAGCCCGTGTTGGCGTGCTGACCTGTACTTCAAAAGCAGCTTCAGGATCACGGAGCGGATGACAGGGGTCTTATCCACAACATCGTCAAATGGAGAGAGAGATTTTGTGTGTTCACGGTGCCCTTAAACCAGAAAGAGAAGAGTAAGCTCATCGTTTACACCGGACAAACAGAAGCGAGAGAAGCGAGTTTCTATGTCGAAAGAAAAGAAGCGACTTACTTTCGGGAGCATCTCTTAAGAGCTTCTTTTGTACAAAGAGTAAAGACAGCAGAACCTGGACCACATCCTTCTGTGGTGGACAGTTATCCTTGAAGCACATGGTGGACACCAGGTCCACAAAGAAACTTGTGCACATCTGCCGGAAGCGGGCGTGTTTCTCAATGGCATCCCTTGGGAAGGGTCGGAAACAGTCAAAAGGCTTGGAAGGGTGAGCTCAGACTCTCTCCTTACAGAGTGCTTTGGGGTGTGGACGGCATTTTGGTTTTTCACATAAAAAGGTGCAAGTATCTCCTTACATTAGTTAGAGCTGGGCCTGAACCCTGCACCAGGCAATGTGGACACATCACTTTCTGGCAACACTTTGAGCATCTGGACCAGCCAGCAACACTGCTACCCTATGAGTCTGCTGAGGACCCTGTCCATGGGGCTGCCTCATGCTCCAGTCTCGGGAGGCCTCGGACGGGAGGAAGGCGAAGGAAAACCCACCACCCCTGGGGCAGGCTAAGCCCACAGTGCTCCTGCTCACTCCGGCTACCTGCCTGAGAAGCACTTAGGCAGCCCAGAGCTGGCTCTGTCTTGGGGTCATGGAACACGAGTGGCATTCACACATCAAGAGGGTAAAGCAGATGCTTGCAAATTCCCCGGGTCTCTCGGGATGGCTTTATTTACGACTTTCCGATTTATTTCCTCGAATTTCACTGCCTCCCAAATCTATACACATGCGCACCTTAGGAAGACAGGAGCTCTGAGACACTGAGGTGTTTGGAAGGTGTGAAAGTGTCGTTTGTCTTAGGGCAGTTCCCTGCAGGCAGGTTTTCTAAGGTCACTGGTTATATTTCTGAATGCTGCATTTGCAAAAAGGGAAGGAAAGCTCTCCTGAGAGAAAGGGCATCTCACCTGTTCTCTTGGGAGACCCTCGGAGAGAAATTGTCTGGCAGTTCGGTCAGACAGTACGGGCAGTGCATCTGCCCCAGGGTGACACAGGTTCGGATGCAGCCCAGGCAGAACACATGGTCGCAGGGCAGGCAGACAGGGTCCTGCGCATCTCCCAGGCAGACGGAGCATGGCTGAACCCCGAACCTAGAATCCAAGGATGGTCAGTGCTGAAACAGAGAAGCTGGCTGCAAGACACTGAACACACTCAAGCTTCAGAAGTCTGTCCCCATGGCTCCCAACCCGCACGTCTGTCTCACCGGGTGAGGGTCTTGCTGGCCTGCTCCTTGCACTCACAGAGGATGGTCATCACCGTGATGAAAGCCTTGTGGGTCTTGATGTCAGAGTTCACTTCCAGACACTGCAAGAGAGAGAGAGTGACCAGGAGGCAGATGAGTGGCAAGGAAGGACAGAGGGCATCAGGCGGGCGAGTCTAACTCCCAGGGTGACAAATAGACACAACTTCCACTCTGCCAGCTGCTGTGCAGTCGGCACCTCCATGACTCAGCACGGCCGGGCCTCGTGTTTGCTTTCTTCAGCTCTGATCGTTCTTTGTGATCACGCGGCTTTTGGAGAAGGATGACGTTCTCGACTTCTGATTTTCCCCCTCCACCTCTGTTTCTAAGGTCTACTTCCCTCTTCCCATTTTAACTAATTTCAAACTTTAAATGATAATATAATGACCACCTGGGGAATATTTGCTTAGATCATTTTTTAAAGAGACAAAGTGTTATAGATACAGTTTTACTACAAAAATAATGGTGCAGTGGTTGGACAGTGGACGGCAAGGACAGGGACATTAGAGACTGGAAAGCCGGTGCCCTTATGATCTATAGAAAAATATCTGGTAAGACCGTCATCTGTGGTACCTTGGAAGGTAAGTCACAGACCAAGAGAATCTGTCTATCGTCTGTCTGTCTATCTATCATCTACAGTCTACCAATCATCTATCGTCTACTGTAATCAACCTGTAATCTACGTATCTATCATGTACCTAGTCTTCCTATCAGAACTGAGAAAACTCAGACCATGCATTAGCATGGTGGCTGATTTCTGCAGCTTCTACCCAAGTCCTGGGCGGGGCTTTGATGACTCCCGACTCCTGGGTCGGGCTCCCCACAGGAGGTGGCTCTGGTCAGGGGGTCTCAGCAGGAGAGAACTTGAGGCCCTGTGGAAGACTCCCTAGCCAGACACTGGGGCCTGCCTCACAGGCGGTGCCTCCCCTTCAAGTGTCTAGTTTCAAACGGCGAAAGGTGGCTGCCCATAATTGGGAGGGGAGGCAGACACAAAGCACTGTCCTGCCTGTGGCTAGGCTTACAAAGGGTGTTGGGGGTGGCAGCACGGGCTCTGCTGCCTTGGCCCTGCGGACAGAGCACTTTGTCTCCAAGTCCACAGCCCCAGCAGCATCCCCTTGCACCCCCAACCTCCCCACGGGGCCCTGGGGGCCGCCTCCCCAGAAGCCGTGCTGTTGGGCTGGCCCGGGGCCACCCAGAGGCCTGGGTGGAGGGCCTTCCCTCAGCCCCCCCAAACTTCTCCAGCACATTCTCTGCATGAGTCATTTCTACAAAAGCGACTTGGCAAACAGTGAATGTGACACACCAGAACAGCAGCGGCCTCTACTGAAGTCCCTTTCCTTCCACTTCTAGGTCAAACTGCCAGCATGACCGGGAGCCGCCTGCCTGCAGGGAACCGCCGGCTGGGCTTCTGCCGCTCAGCCTCGCGAGGGGCCCGTGCGCTCACCTTGTCCAGCAAGGTGACGTACTCGGTCACGAGCCAGCTCAGCTCGGGCACCCGGCTCTGCGTCTCCAGGAGCACGTGCTCCACGAAGAGTGCGGCGGAGAAGACGCGGGCCCAGTGGGTCCTGCCACGAGAGGGCGCGAGAGGGCGCCGTGCCCGGCCTGAGCTGAGGGCCTGGGCGGACAGGGGGGGGGGGGGGGCGGGGCGGACGAGGGGGGCGGGGGGCGGGCCCAGGGCGCCGTGCCGGCCTGAGCTGAGGGCCTGGGCGGACGGGGGGGGGCGGGCCCAGGGCGCCGTGCCCGGCCTGAGCTGAGGGCCTGGGCGGACGGGGGGGGGGGGGGGGGGGGGGGGGGGGGGGGGGGGGCGAGGGGGGGGGGGGGGGGGGGGGGCAGGCCCAGGGCGCCGTGCCGGCCTGAGCTGAGGGCCTGGGCGGACGGGGGGGGGGGGGGGCGGGCCCAGGGCGCCGTGCCCCGCCTGAGCTGAGGGCCTGGGCGGACGGGGGGGGGGGGGGGGGCGGGGGCGGACGAGGGGGGCGGGGGCAGGCCCAGGCGGGGGACGCGCGTCCTGTCTCCCACTCTCCCCGCCGCCTCCCCTCAGACTCAGCAGCTCATCCCATGGGGTCGCGGCAATATGCCAGCCCTCGCATCCCCTCGTCTCTCTGTGCCCTCCCGGTCTCTCTGTGCCCTCCCCGGTCTCTCTGTGCCCTCCCCGGACGCAGTTTCTTCTCTGAGTCTCCAGCGGCAATGTGAGGAAGGGCCCCACCCTGGAGCGGGAATGTCCGCATCTGTCCATCTCTCTGATGTGCCCAGGACCCGGGGGTGACCGGCGAGCGTGCCTGGAAGGGACCGGGGTGTGCCAGCCGCAGGCCTCACCTGACTTCCCTGATGATAGCGTCGGCGGCGCCCCTGCCACCCTGCAGGTACCCATCGGAGCACAGCAGCCCCAGGGGCACGGAGAGATTCTTCACCAACCGCAGCCACTCCTGAGGACTGGGCTTCAGGAGGTCCCTGGTCAGCAGCTCAGCACAGGCCAGCGCTGCGGACACGTCCAGGGTCTGGGGGACAGAGAGCAGGCTGTGACTCGGCGGCTCCCTGGTCCCCGCCCCCTGCCCCCAGGCTACCCTAAGGCCCGAGTCAGCCCCGCGTGCCCTCACAGCCCAGACCAGGAGCCTCATCTTCACCATCCTGGGACACAGGAAGACCTCGTTATACGTGCTCAGAGCACCTGAGTCCTGCTCACGCACGTGCCCTGTCCAGACGCCTCCCATTCAGAGCACGGCCTCTAAGTCCTCCCCCACTCGCTCGAGGAAGGACGAGCCCTGGCTGTCAGCAGTCGGTGCCTCCAAGGGGGACCATACCATCTCGTGTCCCTCTAGGTCACGGTTCTGCGTGGCTCTGGCTAGGCTGTCGAGAACCCGGGGGTGGATGGTCAGGATTCTGGAGAAGTTCTGCAGCCGGATCCGGAAGTGCTGATAGGCGAGGTGCACCCAGGGCAGCGGGGCGTCGTCTTCCGGGCTTCCTGCTCTCAGCTCACGGACGCAGGACGACAGGGCCATCTGCAGAAACTGCAGCGAGAAACACGCTTGCAGCACATTGGTAAATCGCACACACACTCACACAAGCAGGCTTCTCCCCGTGGAAAATCAAAAACGTTTAAAACAACATCCAAAAAAAACCCCACGCGCACTATTGCTATGCCACATTGACCTTTTGGTGGCCTCCCTTCTAGGCATTTTTACATCCATACGTCTGTTCCCTGTTGTCCCCAACACAGTGTATCAGGACCACAGCATATTCCTGATTCTTTTCCACTTAACATCACGAACTGTCCACTATTATTAAGTGCATTGGAAGAACACCATGTTTAACGGTTTCACAGTAACCCATTAAGTGGCCGTAGTTTCATTTGCTTTTGGACACTTGTTGTTTCTGACACTTAAGTTGTTTCTGATTTTTCTTTTTTAGAAAAACAAAGCTAAAAAATAATATTCCCGTGGCTAAAATGCTTGTCAACGTCTCCAATAACATTTTCAGGACATAGCGGCTCGGAATCTGTGAGTTTGCAGCTCGCCCCACGTTTCCCAGAAGCTTCGTGCCCATTCACAGGGCTGCAGGCAGCAGAGGGGCTTCTGGCCTTTTTCAATAAACTAGTTTTGCCACAGGACAGGTAAAGATAGTGTCTAAAAATTGTTCGTGTTTTGTCGATTTGCTAGTGATGCTGAGCAATTTTACAAATGTTTTCTGGATGTCTGTATAATTATTCTGTTAATAGTCAGTTACAAACTTACTCATATTTTTAAATCAAGGGGATTTTCTTACTGGGTCCAGAAGTACTTTATTAACTCTTAATCATACTAGTTGTGTGTTCTTCTCAAATTTGTCACTCTCCTTTTAGATGTACTGGAGTTTGAAGCCCCTAGGTGGTCAGAAGTGTCATTCTTCCCATGGGAATTTCCGTTATTATTATTGCCCTGTAAAGGTCAGCTAAACATCTCCCCAATTTTCAAGAGAAACTAAACACTCAAAAGAAAGTTATGGAAAACCGGAGGTCTCTGTTGGGTTAACTTGAAGCTCTATGTTTTAGGGACCCTGGTGGTGGGCTGGGTCGGCTCCGGAGGGTGGCAGCAGTGTCACGCCCCGGGCCCTCTCAGCCCCCGGCCCTCGGCCAGCAACACGTGCGCTCTGCAGCAGCAGCCTCGCAGAGGAGAAGCCCCCGTGCTCGGCCCGGGCCACACCGCCGGCTCCCCACCACCCCAAGCCGGCATACCTTCAGCCCTTGCCAAGTGGACACCTTCATGCTCAGGAGGAGGAAGTCCCTCAGGTAGCACTGAAATAGCTCCTGCCGCTCGCTGGCGGTGTGCTGGGCCAGGAACGCACCCAGGGCAGTCTGCCGGAAGATCTCCACCAGCTTCTGTGACAGCCCTGCAGAGGAGCCGGGCCGAGGGGCTGGGTGGGTGCTCCGACCTGGTCTGCCCGCCACCCCACCCCATCCCCTGCAGACAGAGTGGCGGGTCAGCGTCTGTGGGGTGAGCGGAGGGTGCCAGCAGCCTGATTTCACAATCGTTTCCAGACACTTCAGATAGCTTTCCGGGGCACCACAGCCACAAAGGCAGAAAGGAGGTTACATCTCGGTCACTAACAGCCTCGCTAGCCCCAAAGGGAGAAGCAACCGAGACAGACTCGCTTTTCTGTCCTGACAGGCTTCGGGAACCCATGGTCAGAGCAGTGGGCTGCTTTCTAGGGGTGGGTCATACACTCCATCCAGAAAGATCTGCCTTCCTGGGGTCCCCTTGGGGCGGACCTCTGGGGCATGCTACCCTACCACAGAGAAGCAGGGTGGCTCAGGATGGCCCTGGCACAGAGAGGCTTGGACAGAGGCTGCTCCACTGGGCTTCAGGAAGGGGCAGGAAGCTGACTTAGGTGAGGAAGCTGAGCGCCGGGGGGCCTCGACCTGTGCTTTCTAAAGGCGAGACCGTAAGTAAATTTCAGTGAGACCGTTTCTTGTGTGAAAACGGCTTTTCCAAAAGCACCGCGTTAACACCGGTTTTCCTGGACTGCCAATGCCAAAGTGCTTGGCGTGTGCCAGCAGAGCATGGTGCCATGTGGTCAGGAGGGACACAGCTGGTCAGCTTGACAAAGTTATTCTGCTTTCATCATCGTTGAGAAAGGCCCAGCTGAGGACATCTCCTGAGTCCTTGGGACCCCAGCTATCTAGAAGCCTTAGAAGGGGAGTGACCGACCCAGGACGGGGCTCTTGGCTCTCACCGGCTGGAACACGCCCCCCTCCTGAGCTCACCTCCAGCCTCCGTGATGTACTGAGCCTGGGCCCACAGCTCATCCAGGTAGTCCTTGACTCTCCAGCTGAACGGGAAGACGCAGCAGACATTCTCAGAGAGGTCCATGTGACTCTGCACCAGGATGTAGGACATCTCACTTTTGGATCTGCAGTGGCACAAATGAGGACAGAGCACAGTCAGTAAGATGTTGCCCAAGACACAGATAGGGGCGTCTCAAAGGCGCCTCAGAGACACCTCAGAATGGGGTGACTCAAGGGCACAAAGTCAGTCCCCAGGGCTGCCTCACAGCTCATGTCTGTCATAAAGGACGTCAGGATGACCTTGGTGATCTCTGTTTTGTAGGCAAAACAAACATAGACCGCGGCTTGGAGGGGTCGATACGCTGCCCAAAGTCTCTGGCTGGCCAGGTCCTGGGGAGCCTGAATCCAGCCCGCCCTCTGCACATTCAACATGACTTGTTGAGCGAGTCACCCTCATTATCGACAGTGTCTTGTCTTCTAAATAAGTGTCTCCACCGGTGACTCAGAAATCCACTTCCTCGAGCATTCTTTATTAACCACACACCCCAGAACCAAAGCCCCTCGAAATCCAAGTAGGAAGCTTTTGGGAGGCCAGCTGAGCCTGAGTGGGTCCCACCACGGCAAGAGGGACCAGCTCTCCTCACGCTTCTCCGGTGAAGCCCCAGCCCTGACGATTTCACCTGTCACATGCCCCAAGAGCGTGAAGGTGAGGGCGGCAGGGAACGGAACAAAGGTTCTCGGAACCCTGGTAAACGGCCACTTGTTACTGCAGCGCCACAACCCTTCAGGCTGCAAAAGGCTAACTTCAGTGTGACTCTAAAATGGACACCTACGTTTCACCAGATACTTGGAAGACCCCGTGAAGACCGCTGCTACGTCAGGGTTTTTTCTCTTCCCAGAAAAAGAAAGCTTTTTATTCACCTTGTATCATCATTCGTTACAAGAGGGATGTTCAGAAGCTTCATGTCATTGAAATAAACATCCAAAGATCTCTCGCCCAGGACGGAGTCCTTGGGCTGGTCAGTAGCTCCAGGTTGCCATCTCTGTCGATGACGGACACCATGCTCGCCAGGAGAGGGGTCACCACGCCCTGGACGCGCCTCCAGAGGGTGTGCCTGCAGCGTGGGGGAGGGGCAGCCCGGTTCCAGGTCAGACCACAGTGGGAAAGCACGAGGTTAGGTCAAAGTTAGATTGTGTTGCTTATATTAACTATGTGACGCTTTGTTGCTATACGTAGTAATACACTCTACAATTCACTTCAAAATTCTTGTGGTGAAGCCTACGAAATGTACTGCGTAAGGTAATTAAGATTGGGGAGGACAATGCAGGCTCTGTTTCAAAAAGAAAAAATATATATACTTTAGTTTTTAAAATACATAGTACATAGGAACCTGGAGGGAACTCAGCCATCTACTGAGGAAACAGCCTGGCGATGGTCAAAGTGACCCTTGATTCAAGGAGGAAAAATGCGAAACTAGAAAAAGTGTGGAAGGGGAGAGCCGGCCGCAGGGGCAGACGGGGAAGGCGCGCCGGACGGGCGTGCAGACGCCGGGCAGTGGGGAATGCGAGTGTGAAGGCTGCCACGATTCGGACTTTAGTCTGAATCACATGGAGGGAGAACAGTGTGTCCCCGAGGCTTGCGGTCGTGGACCAGCTGGCTCCAGAGCTCCGCCTGATGCCTGACGCCCGACACAGGTGAGTCCAGTGGGGCTGCTCAGGCCTCGTCCGTGACCACGGGTGAGAACAGCCGAGTGGTGAACGGTGGGGCACCCACACCCCTCTCCAGACACCTGCCAAACGGGGAAGTTGAGTCATGGATGCAGTGGTGTGAAGAGAAGGCGGAAAGTACAGATTTTGAAGAAGTATTTAGGTAAAGTTAAGTATTTGTGAAGTCTGAAAGTGACCAAGGGAAATGAAAACCTTTCAAGTCCATATCTGATTTTATAGAATCTCTTACCCAGAAGTATAATTAGGAAAGAAATGGAGGATATTTAGAAAAAGAGAAGCAGAAAAACCCCTACAGTAACAAAGCCAGCATTAATGAGCGCCCACCTGCCACTCTCTCTGGCTGTTTCCCGCCCCCTCCTGCAGATGGCACAAGGCTGGACGCCAAGGGCACAAAGCTGGATGCCGAGGCCGAGTCTGCCAGCTGAGGAGGCGGGGCCGGGAAGGGGCCCGTGAGTGACTTAGACCTTCTTCCAGAGATGAGGAGGCTGAGGGTCAGAGCGGTGAAGAAGGTCTGGGGTCCAGAGCTGTCCCCCACCCCCTGCCACACGGGTCGCCATGGGTTATTCCCAAGAAAAGGGTCAAGGTTTTATAGAAAAAAGACCACCAGCAACAGACTCTCCAGGGTCTTATTGTTGTAGTCAAACGACTGAAGCAGCAGGCCGGGGAAACAATTTCTCTTCTTCCCTGCGTTTCACCTTCTTAACCTGAAACAGCGTGTGTGTGTGTGCGGCGTGCAACACGCTACTTGCGACCCCCCACGGCACGGTCCATCTGGGTGCCTCAGGCCGCACGCGGTACCTGAACGTGCCCGCCTCCTGGAGGGCGTCGGGATTGGCAGCTTCCCTGGCCACCCACTGCTTCATGTGGGAGACGTGGGTCTCCTCCTGCTTCTTCAAGAGGTCGTGCAGGCGCGTCTTGGCCACCCGTGAGAAACTGGCTGCGACACAGTGGAGGGGACACGCGTTCGCCGCCTGCCGGAGCCCTGCTGTGCCCTGCCCCCCGGGGGGCGGCCCGGAGGGCTCGAGGGGCTGGAGGGGCGGCCACAGGGCCCTCACCTGCTTCGTCCTGGAGGAGGTCGAGCAGGACTTGCACCCGCCTCATGCCGCGCTGCCGGCCTGCGTGCTGGTCCCTCAGCATGCCCACAGCGCCCTGCACGCAGCTCCGCAGCAGGCTGCCGGTGTCCAGGACCTGCGTCTGTCCGAAGGCGACAGAGCTCGCGTTAGCCACCGCTGCATGGGTGACGCCCGCCGGGCAGACGGGCCCTGAGGGGGCGTGTGGGACGCACAGGGCAAAGCTCCCGCCAGAGCCTGGCTGCTGTCTGCCTGCCCCGGGCCTCTGAGAACCACTGTGTGGTGGCCACATGTGCTCGGGGACTCAGCCAGGGGTCAAGGAAAAGAGCAACACCGACCAAGGGACAGCAGGAAATGCCCATATCGACCTCTGTCCTGGTAACTGGGTCCACCGCAGTGGGGCGGGAAGAGGGCTGGGGTCCGTCTGCCACTGTGTCTGCCCCGCAGGCTCCTGAGGGCGAGCGTGAAGCTTGGGGAGGTGACCCAAGGGACGAGAAGGAGCCAGGACTCACATGGGCTCCCCCCCGCTCAGCAGGCTCGCATTCGAGGGCCTCGGAAGCTTCTGTCTCCATGTCCACCTCAGCCTGGTCCTCTGGACAGCCACTCTCAGTTTCCATCGGCTCCTCGTGGCCGCCTTCGTCCCTGGGTCCCACCTCAGCTGCAACAGAAGCGACACCATCAAGTTATTGCTCAGGCTGCCAACCAGCAGGTGTTCCCAGTACCTGGCCGGTGGGGTCCCCACGGAGAGGCCAAGGACATGCAGACCAGCCTTCGGTTCGCCTGCTTAGGGGATCTGCTAGGGTAACCCCTTCCTTTGGTCCTGGATTCCGACGGCTGAGGCAGGACCGATGGAGGCTGACATGCCACGGGCACTCACCTCTGAGCCTCAGGCGCCCACAGACCCACTTTTCAGGGGCCCTGGAAAGCAGTAGGGGGTGCCATGGGAGCTGTCATTTGTCAGCTCAGCAAACGTGTCCTGAGCTACTACTGAGAGGATGGAAAGGTGACAAAAGCACAGTGGCCCTGTCCTGCGGCTCTCCTGACGCTGCCTGGCTGTCACGCGCACCACCCCACGTCGCCAAAGATTTTTCCTCGAGACTTACACTCGGGCCTGTCATCGGGACTGAAGAGCTGGCTGATGGTCAGATCCTGCAGCTTCGTCACATCCGAAACCATGGCTGTGGCTCTGCGGAGGTCGTCGATGTGCACGGACTGCCACAGGCCTGTGGAGGTCAAAGCCCCCGAATGTCCTCGTGTCTCTCCTGGTCGGCTTGTCAGGCACGAGCGGGGACGCGCTGCGCGTCCTGGTGCCAAAGACAGCACTGCTGAGCACATGATCAACACCCTGGACTCTAAAGCCCTGAATGCGCCCAGAAGCCACCTGGCCCGCATTGCACCTGGCCGCACCTCGAACCGAAAAAGTCCGTCCTGGGACCAGAAATAACCGGCCTGCCAAGGCGACCTGGAGGTCTGCGGTTCTATGCTCCATTCGCTGTTCACCTGCTGCATCACAACTAGTAACGGGCCGTGGGGCACTGGCAAGGTCGACCTCCGTTATTTATACAATTGTTAAGGTAAACATCGATTGTCTGTTTCCTGAATACCCGTTTCTTACATAGTAAGTATCTGGTGAGCCATTTCTCTGAAGGGAGGGCAGGGGGAGCAAGAGTAATTTATGATCGCGCCCCCTCCCCCCCACCCCCCAGACAGGCATAGAGGGCGAGAGTCGGGAATCTCTCTCTTCTCTGCATTGTCCGCATAATAAAAGGCAAGGAAGCCAAGGACTAGTCAAGTGTCTGCTGCAAGAGAACCGAGGAGATGGCGCACGCAGGAACAGGAAGCCCAGACATGAGTGTCTGCGGCGGTACGAATGGCCAACGGCCTCTGACATGAACAGCGTTGAGACGAACATCAACGCTCTCATTTCAGACGCGTACGCCCTAGGACCAAATGAGGAATTCACAAATGCCACTCGAACAGCCACAGGCACTCACGGTTTGCTCCTACCTCCGTGGAACCCCACATAGGACGTCCCATTCTCCATGCGGGACAGTTTTCGTGATGAAATAGACGAAGATGCGACCCTCATTTCCTAGCATCTTGTTGATTTCATTTATAGCAGAATACCTTTTTTTAAAACAAACAAGCAAAACTGAAACAAGTCGAAGCCAATACCAAGCAAATAAACAAGACCAAAGTTGTGACGTGCCAATGGTTGTCCCTGGCATTGTCACTTTCAACACTTTTAAATAAATCCCACTGCCTTTGCCTCTGAACTGGCATTTCCTGGACACCGGGATCCTGGAAGGGCTGGCCTAATCCTCCTGAGGGTAAGGCCGGGGGACTTTCCATTTCAAGAGCCAGGGCTCTGTGAGCAGGCAGCCAGGGCAAAGCCGGTGAAATGTGGCTCCTGACGCTTTAAAAGGCCCAGGAATCTCTCCCACTTTAAGTAACAGGGGACACAGTTCTGCAAGTATCGCATTTCCCCTGCAAACACCAGAGAAACGTCCGACAAAGGACAAACGGAACCCACTGCTGCTGCCCTGAACTACGTGGAGCTTGAAACTAAATGAGCAAAACCTGTCTGCAAACACACGTTCCAAAGACATTCTTTCCCCTCCTACCACTGCCCTGCCGTTTGCGCTTCTTGCACTTTGCTGTTTTTGTGATAGTGGCCTTTTCCCTCTTTGCCTCTTTCTTCAGTTTGTTTCTCTAGTCCACTTTTGGAGGGATGAAAAGGGAGAATCGCTTATATATTTCATTTCTATATTCATCATGATGCCATAGTGTTTTGGGGGAAGAAATCCCATAAGAGCCCTCAATGGGCTTCCTGTGTGATTTCTGAGACAATAAGAGACACGTACTTCGCTGAGGCCACGAGCTGGGCGCTGCCAACTCCGTCTTCAAACCCTGTCTGAATGATGAGGATCTTGCAGGCTGCTGAGTTAGCCAGGCAGTTCCTTAAAGAAAAGATTATGGAAATGAGTTCCCTGTCCCAAAAGATGGGCGTTAAAGTACTCCCCGTCCCTCCCCCCCAGGCGAAAGGGACTGTAAGAGCCACGTAGAAAACACATTTTGGGGGAGATTCTCCACGAGACGAGCAGGATCCAGTGGGGAAGCAACGAACCCCAACAAATGCTTCCTAACAAGGTACGAGGACCGGGCTTCAGAGAAGGATGTTTGTGCAGAAGGTAACTTCAGTGGGAGGGACCCCCTGGAGAATTGAACAACTGTCCTTTTCAGAGTCGCATGTCCTCAACGATAACCGGTGCTGGTGACCACATCAGAGGTCACTGCAGCCATAGAAACGAAACCCAGGTGTGGTCAGGGCCGAGGATGAAGGGGAGACGGAGGGAAGGCAGGGGGCCCCACCTCACTTCTTTGAGGAACGATAACTCAGTGTCGAACTGTTGCAGCGACAGGAGCGTGGGTCTCGAAGCCTTGCCCTTGACTTCCGCTTCTAAAAGCTCACAGTCGTGACTGGTCAGCAGCCTGGAGAACGTGGAGATCTGCAAAGCCGGGAGATGCAGGTCAGGTGATAGACTTCGGGAAAGGTCGCACGTCCGCTGGGGTCAGTCCCAGAAACTCGAAGGCATTTGGCAAACCCCTTCTGTGGGCGAACCCGTGTGGAGGGCGCGCCGACAGGAACCTAGTGCTGGAGGTTTTAAGGACGAGGCTCTGCGGAGGGAAATGGGACCGACAAGCACAAGGCACTGGAGAGAAGACGCGCCCTGTCCCTAAGGCGACTTCGAGTCTCCTTCCCAGACTCCATGTGTCCCCTCCTGCTTTGGACCCCACTAGAAATCCTGAGGACCCCTCGGTCTCAGCACAAATGCCGCTTCCTCCCTCGCAGTCCGCTTCATGCTTTCAGATGGAGCTAGCTGACAGCGCCCCTGCCCTCCTACCTAAGGCTGGTAGCAGTGCGACCAGGACACTCCCTACAGGCATGTGGCTGTCATAGCTGCCGACACCCCATCTCCAGGTCGGCCCAGCCACTGAGCTTCCAATTCCTACGTCCACTGCGCGACGACATGTCCGCCTGGGCCGCAGAGCCTTCCCCACGCGGACTTCGGCCCCACCTCCCAAACCTGCTGCTCGTTCCTTTCGGGATTCTCCACTGTGACTAAGCGAACCTGCCGCCACCAGAGGCAGGACCCAGGGAACCCTGGAGCCCTCCGTCTCCCACACCCTTAGACCGAACCCGTCATTCGCTCGGCCAGCTCGCTCTGTGACCTCATCGGTTCCTCCCATCCGTCCTCTGTCTCAAACGCTGCCAGCAGCCCCCCACTGCTGTGCCGCTTCTGCGGCCATCTCTCTCAGACTTCTCCCCCCTGCCCCAGGCAGTGGACGTGTCCCAACACACGTCCCTCCATCACTCCGCTTCGTATAGCAAAGACCAAACTCCTCCGCGTGGCCAACGAGTCCACCATGCGGCCTCTCCGCCCCCTCAGCACCTGTGACTTTGGACATGAAGCGGCATCAGGGACCGGCGCCTGGTCTCCTGCACAGACTGTGACGCCTTCGCTCAAGCAAGGCCCTCCGCCTACGACGCTCCCCACGCTTCACGATCTGCTCGTGAGGACCACACATCCTGACCCACGCAGCCCCCCTCACTGCGCCTGGGGACAGCATGGCCGGAGGACACCAACGGCCCGGGCCGAGCCTGCCCTTCACCTTCCGCTGTGCACTGACCAAGGACAAGAACTGTGCCAACTCATTTTTACGTCCCCAGTGCTCCGGGCGCAGTACGGGGACATGGCACTTCGTCCGTCGAAGTCAGCATTGCACAGAGTCCCTATCCGCACAGAGCCCCGCACCCAACAGGCCCCTGCGACCCGCGAAGCCAAGCTCCCGTCAATGCGCGGGTCCCCTCAAGGCTAACACTGAACACGGAGTCTCAACACACCCGCCGGCAACCCCTGTGCCCCGCCTTGAAAAGCACCTTGAATTTTTGACTCCAGAGGTCAAGGATGCCGAGGTGAGGAAAATCAGGGCAAAGCCGCAGGCGGGAACTCACCTCTGTGAAGATGGCCCTGCGTTCAGGATGCGCCGTGCGCAGGTGAGCGCGAACGAAGTCCGCGAAGGAGCCGCGTGGCTGCCTGCCGTAGTACTCCCGCGACAGGGCCTGGGCGGCGGACAGGCCCAGCGACGAGGCGCTCAGCCGCACCACGGCGTCGGGCGTGGCGCAGTCCAGCAGCAGCAGCTTGGCCTCCTCCAGCACCTCGCGGGACCGCCCGTCGGCCGGGGTGCTGCGGCCCAGGCCCTCTGTCGCCCGGAGCACCACGGAGGCGCACGCGTCTGAGTGGTAGCCGACGAAGGCCTCGGGGGCGCTGTACCGGTGCGACTGCGCGTTCGCGCCCCTGGCCAGGAAACACTCCGCCCTCACGTCCACGAACTTCTCCACCCAGACCTTCAGCTCCTCCACGATGTCCTTCTGCCATCTCTCCAGGACGGTGTTGATGTCCAGGTAGTGCTTCTCCAGCCGGTTGACCAGGGGGATGGGGAAGTGCTCGTAGACGACGTCCTTCTCCTCGATGACGATCAGGCGGAAGTCAGGGTGGACGCGACACTTGACGCGATGCGTCCCCAGGCCCAGGTCCACGTACCGCTGCCCCCCGAGGTAGACGTAGTACTGGTTGAGGGCGTCGTAGAGGCTCTCGTACAGGCTCTGCAGGTTGAGCAGCACCACCGTCCTGCCCGTCTCCATGCAGATCTTCACCCGGTTGATGTTTCTGCACACCTGCGTGTACTCCTGGTCCCGGGGGAAACTGGAGCCGAAGATGATCTCCGGCTGCCGGTCCTCGCGGAAGAGCGTCTGCTGCAAGACCTGCAGAGCCACGTAGTTCCTGGTCAGCACGAGCAAGTACCGGGCCTCGGGGTCGTCCGCCTCCCCGGCCGCCGCCTGCCGGGGGCCGCCGCACACGTTCTGCCTGATGAGCTGCATGGTGCTGACCTCCTGCGAGAGCCGCACCTCGGGTAAGCTGGCCATGAAAACATCCAGGGCCTGGACGCCGTCCCTGCCACTGAAGTTGCGGAGAACGGCCTGCGCGACGTCCTGCGCGGAGGGCCTCTCGCGAGAGGCCTTCGCTGCGGCAAAGAGCATTTTGATGAGGCCGTAGTAGTCGCGCAGCCCGAAGAACTCCTTGCCTTCGCCGCCGCACACCGTCTGGTAGGCCGCGGCGAAGGGTGCGAAGTACTCTTGGATTCTGTCCTGCACGAGAGGCTCCGAGGCGCAGATGCCCTGGGCGCTCGCGATGAGCTCCTTCTGGCTGGGGCTGCCGCGGGACACGAAGATGCCGCGGTTCATCTTGGCGGGGTCCAGCGCCCAGTTGGAAATGCCCACGAAGCCCACTTTCTTGTGGGGGCAGGGTCGTCCTCGATGCACCCGTCTTCCAGCAGGGGGTGCAGAGCCTTCAGGGGCATTCTGGGCGAGTCTTCCGCCAGGCCCACCTCGTCCAGCACCACCACGGCCACGTACTGCTGCAGGTCCTTCCCCTGCTGGAAGCGGGCACACTGCCTGAAGGTGCCTATGACGCCCTGCGGGGTGGAGTGTGGGCTGCACTGGAAGGACACCAGATGCACCTGCTTCAGGCCCCGGAACAGGTCCGAGTGGGCGGCCTGGCCTTGCATGGCGTCCGCCACGATGGTCTTGGCGAGAGACTTAGAGCTGCCCGGCTTCCCCACCAGGAAGAGAGGGATGCGCAGCTCGATGCAGACGACCATCATGAAGACGTTCTCCTTCAGAGCCAGGTTCCTGGCGATGGTCTTCCTCAGAGGGACGCCGCTCAGGAAGAGGTCCTGCGTTCGTGTCAGCTCGCCCAGCACCACCTTGCTGTCGTTGTAGGGTTCCGGGAGGAACCTGCAGATGGCTCTCCAATACCGTGCCTGCTTTTCTAGAGAGGCGTGGTAGCACACGCCGACGGCCAGCACCAGCGACCAGAGGACGGGGTCTCTCTCAAAGCTGCCGTCGCCGGCACCAGCCTCGCGGGAAAAGGAGTCCAGCTTTGACAAGAGCATCTCGCTGCGGTCATAAAACCACTGGAAGACCCTGACGCAGCGCTCCACGTCCCTGAGGCTGACGAAGCCACACTCGTTCTGTCTTGTCCTCATGAAGCACTGAGAGGCGGAGAGCACCTCTGTCATCACATGTCTCTCCTCCTGACCCATCGCGGTGGCCTCCGCCAGTCTCTGGACCATCTGCTGGATGTAGAGCTTTTCCGCAATGTCATTCAGTTGCCCAAAGTCCCACACCAGCGGGATCAGGCTCGGCGGCAGTGCATGAACTCGGTACACCAGCTGCCTCAGGGGGATGGAGCCCAGCTTGTCCGCCGTGTCCCGCGCGCGCACTCTGTAGCCCAGACCGGCCGCCTCCAGCCGGGCAATCATCTGCGGCGTGTGCATCCGGTACGGGTTGCAGGCTGCTATGATGTGCAAGCCGGAGTCTTGCACCAGAGGCTGGCCGCCCACCGTCCGGTCACACAGCACTTCCTTGATGCAGCTTATGGCTTCTGTCGTGTTGGCTTCGTCGAAGAACAGGATGGTGTCCAGCCCATGTGCACTCTTGTTCTGGAGGGCGAGCTCCTCCGCCTCCGTGACTTGGGAGTGGATGGCGTCCGCGGTCGTCCCTCCGTGGACCTTGACCAGCCTCAGGGTCTCGGCACCGGCGCCTGCACGCCGGAGGTCGCTGAGGAACTTGACGAGCCTGGTCTTCCCACAGCCGGTCTCCCCCATGACGACGACGGGGATGCCGCACCGGAAGCGCATCTCGATGGCCAGGATCTTGAGCATGTTGTCCGTCGTGAGCTCGTAGGTCTCGTCGGGGTCAGTGGCCCACTGGATCCCCAAGGCCAGGCAGAGGCGTTCCAGCTTCTCGTGTCGGGGCAGCTCGTCGAAGTTGACGTTGAAGGGCACCCTCTGCAGCAACAGTTCCTGGTACAGGTCTTGCGTCATGACGTCCTTCTTGATCACCTCCTTGCTCAGGCGGTCGACGGCGTCGACGCAGCCGCTCTGGTTGGGCTGCATGTGGAAGCCTATGAAGGTCATGGATATGTGGTCGCCATTGAAGAACACGTACGGGTGGGGCTCTGACTCCCACCTCCTCCGCAGGGAGAAAGGGGCCAGATCTTCCTCCCTGACCCCGTCCAGCGTGACCTCGTGCTTCCCTGGGCTCTGGTCGGACATGCGGAGCGTGGGTGTGGCAAAATCTCTTGCCATCAAGATCATGAAGGTGACCACGAAGTTCTTGAAGCCCCTCAATGTGTCCCCGACGATGTTTGGGTTGCAGAAGACAGAAGCCTCACAGTCCCGGAGCTGGTAGTTGAGGAACCGAGTGAAGTTCCAGAGCTCCGACCAGGACGGGTCAACCACCCCGCAGTAAAAGAGGAGGTGCTGGAGGCATTCGCCGGGGCTGCCCTCCACCAGGTCCTTCTGGTACTGGAACCTGTCCAGGTTCTTATTCTGGTGGAACCGTCTTAGGTACTGGAATGGCCTTTGGAAGGTTTCGCTGAGGAACTCTTTATGGTCCATCCCCGGGTCCCCACGGTCCTGCTGGGGGTCGAGCTCCATGTTGATCACGTCCTTGGGAGGCCGGCAGGTGACTTTCGGGAAGATGTCGAGAAAACTGAACTGGGAGTCACATGTCCTCTAGAAAGGAGAGGGACGAATAAAACGGTTACGACTAAATTTCCTAAAAAAAGGCTTTTGCGTATTAACGCTCCATGTGTTGGACAGACCCACGTGAAAATTCAAAATTCACTTTCCGTAAGGCGATTTCTATAGACTCCCTCCTGCGTAGGCGCGATCATTTGCACACTCAGGCACAGTGGGAGCGGCATTCTCAATCAGCAAGTGCTTTTCTACCTGACTTCCCGAGACAAAATCTCTCCATCACACGTGAGCGTGTGTGTGTGCTCGTGTGTGTAAAACTCCCCTTTCTTTTCACTTTTTTTTTTTTAACGCCTACAGCACCTGGTCTTCCTAGGTGGTCTCCCATCCAAGTACTGACCAGGCCTGACCCTGCTTAGTTTCCGAGGTCAGATGGGATCAGGCACGTCCAGGGTGGCGTGGCCATAGACAAAACTCCTTAAAGGAAATTTATATGACGAAAGCTTCCTTCCCATCCCAGCTGGCACTGAGAAGGCGGAGCTTCCCTCAGCGGGTGCACCTGCTGCATTTGGAGGCACTGCTGGCATTTAACCGGGGCACACGGCATCAAGGGAACCAAATAAAACAAATTCAAGATAATTAACAGAAAAGTATTTTTACCCCAGACATTAAAAAAAGTAAGTTTAAACACTGATTTTTCTTTACTAACCGTGCACTCAGCTGCTTCACTAAGGCAAAAGTTGGGGACCCCCAAAAGGTAACAAAAGCCCCCCAAAGTAATGGAATGGTGGCCTGTGACACGTACCCTTTTTGATGACGTCTTAGGCAGTGGTGAGTGCCCTTCCAGGATTTCAACAACATACAAATGGCACGGGTTCCGAAGCCACATCTTCCCATTTATGTCCATCAAGTACTGCAGAACGAGGAGCTTAAAAAGCAGCACCCAGATTCCAGTCTTCACCTAAAGGCAGAATCACAGGGGTTTGCGATGCTTACACAAAAGCCGACCCGTCCTCCCAGCCCTGAGGACCTTCCTGTTCTGTTCCCTGAAACACCAAGATGACACGTCGACACCCTGAAGGGACCGCTTCTGCCGGGGAGAGGAGTCACATCTGTGCCCACGTGGCCGGCCACCCAGCTGGAATCCCAGGACACCTACCGACGAGGTCACATCCAGGTGGAACAGCATGGGTCCTGCCTGGTACTGCGCGCCCAGGAAAGGCAGGAGGGAGCCCAGGACGTCGCTCTCGTCCACCTGAGGGTCGATGAGCCGGACGGTTCCCAGAGGCACTTTCCTACGGAACTTCCCCTGCAGGGCTTCGTGCAGCCTCCTCACGTAGAGAGACTTCCCTGGGACGTGGAAATACAAGAGTCAGGTGTCCGGGCAGAGAACCGAGAGTAAGAGAATCCAGAAAGACTCGGTACGAGTCGCTTTGCTGTGTGCAACGTAGCATGGGATTGAAGAGCCTTCGATGGTCCTCGCTGTGACCGCCCCACGGGCGCGGCTGTTTGCCAGTGACACAGCCTAAGGGTGAGGAAGGTGGCGTGGGGAAGGGCGCGGCGGGCGGCGCCTGCCAGACGCAGGATGGCAACCAGGAGGAAGTACACAGGGCAGAAAGTCGGGTTGGGACTGCGGGGAGGGTCTGTCTCCCCCCCACAGGGCGATCGCACTGCCCCCTGCTCTCCCGCCCACATCAGCCCCAAAAGCAATGAGTTTAGAAAAAAAAAAACAGGAGAGAAGCTTGTTCAGAGGAGGTAGTTGGTTTGGCTCCCAGGAGTCGCGTGAGCTGGAACAGGTGGCAGTGCCTGCTCGGCGTGGGCATGATTTGCAACCGTGGATGAGCCGCGTCCTGAGACACAGCTTCTCCACCAGCAGAAGGGGTCATCTGAGACACCCTGAACACGTTCGGGGACAGGGAAGGGCTCCCGGGGGGTCCGTGGGACACATAAGACCCGCCCCCCCAGCAGCCAGCATTACCGACACCCGCTCTCCTGGACGCCACGATCGCCACGCACGTCCGGTCTCTGAACACGGCAGCGGCTGACGGCGTCCGTTCTGGGGCCCGGTAGTGACGTGCCAGGTAGGCTCGGATGTCCTCGAGGGGGCTCTGGAGGGTGATGAGGACCTTGTGCTGGCTGAAGGCCGCGGGCAGGTAGCAGTGCTCCCGCTCGCTGTCACAGACCATGACGAGCTGGTAGTCCTCGCGGTGGCGCTGTGTGCGCAGGCCCAGGAAGAGCGCCTCGGCCCGGCAGGCCACCTCGTAGCTCAGCTGGTCCGCGAACAGCAGGCTGTAGACGCCGCGGCCCGGGGCGTCCGGGCACAGGCAGCGGCGCAGGAGCAGCTCCACCTCCTCCAACGTGGTCCCCGGCGTGCACAGCAGCACCTCGTCGTAGCTGGGCAGGGGCTGCTCCGGGCAGTGCATGTAGATGGCCAGTGCATGTAGCAGCACCTCCGAGTGGCCACACACGACGAGGTTGGGCTGGCCGACCTGCAGGCCTTTGGGGAGCTGCCGCGTCACGGGAGGCCCGGCCATCCTCGCCAGCTGCGCCAGACAGCAGCCGAGGGCCTCCAGGTCCAGGCAGTGAGGCAGGAAGGCGCTCATGCAGGCCAGGGACTGCTCCATGATGACCCGCAGCTTGTCCACCAGGCTGGACTCACAGGAGACCATCAGCGGCAGCTCTTCCGTCACTGTCCGCTCCTGGACCCTGGCAGCCCTGCCATCAAGACCCCGGCAGGCCTCCCAGACATTCTGAGGGGTGCAGTTGCGCTTGATGAAGGACAGCATGGTGAGGGCGGCGTCGCTGGGCAGCCGGCTCCCGAGCTGCGTGCTCAGGTAAACCAGCTGCTCAGCGGTGTAGTAGTTGAGGTGAAAGTGCTCGGCACGCTTCCCCGCCACGAATCCCTGCCACTGGTCCAGGAAGCGCTCCATCTGCCTGCACAGGGCCTCCAGCAGCTGCACCACCGGCCCGGCCCCCGAAAGCTGGTTCAGCAGCTCCACACCGAAGTCCATGCGGACGGAGACGTCCATGCGCGGTGAGCAGTAGACCTCGGCCGTCCAGGCCTGGAACAGCATGTTCCCAGCAGCGTGCAGGCTGATGAAGGCCTGCACAAGCCTCTGAACGTTGCAGAACACCTGGTACAAACGGAAGCCGGAGGCGGGCATCACACCTGACCACAGGGAGGGGAACCGCACACAGACCCAGAACCCTGGCGGCCGGGGTTCACGCGTCACCGCAGCACAGGAGACTGAGCCCGGAGGCCTTGCTTCCCTGTCTGCATAAGCTCTTCCTTAGGAAGGCCAGAACTTGTCAAGGTAAGGCCACCAAGTAGAAGGTTAAAGACAAAACCCGTGACAAAATGGAGACTGTGACATAAACTTATGTGCTTTGCCGGCATGGCGGCCTTAGAGTCTGATGAAGGACACCCATCTGCATCCCCAGGGAGGTTTGCTGGCTTACAGAGGACGTGGGCGACTTACTTCTCTAAGACTCCCCGCCTAAGGCTGCAGGTCCTAAGAAGGAGGCACAAACCGAAGGCCCTGTCCCACCGCGGACGGCAAGTCCTGCAGACACGGGCTCCGTGCCCTCACGGAGGCCAGAGCAATGTGCTTCCAGACTCGAATGCTTGTCACGTCCCCCAGGCAGCTCCACGGGGCGCCCTGGCCCCCAGATGGGGGCTGTGCCTGAGAGCCCTCACCTCGGAGAACACCTCGACCTCAGTGCTGTTGTGGTCTTTCTTGCCAGACATCAGCATCAGCTTGTTCAGAAGCTCCCTCAGCTCCTCCAGGGAGTAGCTGCGCACCTCCTCCTGGTCCCTGTGCCTCTCGGGGAGGAGCAGTCGGAGAACTGTGTCTGGGGAAATCTGTGGGGCAGTGCGCGTTCAGTGGTCATTTTTCTGGAGGGAGATGTCCCCCGCCCCCGTCGACAGTAGCCTGTAAGCGCCACGGCCAGCCGTGCCTAGGACGGGAGCGGCTCACCGGGCCCTCTCCGGGCGCGTGGATCACGTAGATGCCTCTGCGGTTGATGGCTGTGGCCAGCGACAGTGACGAGAGCTCCACCGACCCGTGACTCTCCTTCACCGTCCTCAGCCACTCCAGGTTCCTGGCGGCGTCACGCTGTGGGGCAGAATGAGATTCTCTCTCTCCCCCCTCGCACCTCCTCCCTGCCCCGGGCCAGCCGCGGTCACCCGTCCACTGCCCGCCACCCCTGCACGCTTCGGCTGTCTCTTTCAGGACGCTGTGGCGCGGCGCGGCTGTTTCCCCGCGTCCCCACCTGTGCCTGGTGCCCTGGCAGCACACGGACGTGCACTCACGGGCACAGGGACAGGGTGGACAGGCACAGAACAGCTCTCTGGGGAGGGCAGCGCGGACTGTGACGGGGCCGTGAGGCCTTCTGTTCTGTCCTTTGGGGTCCCCAAGTGCAACCCCAAGTGCAACCAGAAGTGTTAGGAGGAAAGCACAGCAGAGGCCTTTGGATGTGAGCGCCCAGCAGAGAGCGCGAAACACCGCACCGGCTCCCTCCATGCTCACTGAGCGACTTGCTGAACAGGGGCCCCTTGGGCCCGGGCGAGCATGGTCCACTTACACTGAGATGCTTATTTTTTTTGATAAAAAAAAAAAATTGACCCTGAAGGTGGCAAATATGGAAAACCCCAAAAAGTAGACAGAATTAAGTCACAATTACCACCATTCAAGGAAACCGCTGGTAACATTTCAGCGTGTTTCCTTTCATTGTGGTTTTCATGCCTTTTGCAGAGAAGAAATCACTCTTATTTACATGCAGTTTTGTATCCTACTCTCTAACATGTGAGATAGAGAAGGCGTCTCCACGTATGAAGAAAACTGTTCTTAAACATCGATTCCATGTAGGCAGGAGGACCTGCCGCACACAGCGGGCGTGAGAGTCTGCCTAGGCGTGCCCCTGGCTTTGCTAAGCGACGCTTCGCGACACTTTCTCTGCTGCGGAGGCAGAGGTCAGACTTGCCAGTTTGCTGGGCAGGTGCGGGTCGCTCTCCAGAGCCTTCCACAGTTCCCGCACATGGCACATGAATGCATGGAAGTCCGCATTCCTGTCCAGTTTGTGCAGCAGGGCCGTGTAGCCCTGCACGGCGTCGTGGAAGCAGGCCACCCTGTCCACGTCGATGTCATTCTCCCCGGCAGAGATAGAAGCCAGGTCCACAAACACCTTCAGCTCGTTGATGCCTGTGGGCGTGGAAAGACAGGACAGCGACCCTTTCTGAAGCCGCAAATGGATATTCAGTGGATTTTTAGAGATTCTGTCCACTTTTGGCTTTTAATGAGATTTCGGGCATCTTTTCTTTTGCTGGTGATTTGAACACCACTGACCAATACCCAACCTGAGCGAATGGCAGCCATGTCCTGGCACCGCGCATGGCTTTTGTGGGCCTGAGTCCATCTAAGCCACACAAAAGTCACCATCTTACACAGAAAGAAACAGGCTCAGCTGGTAAATACTCTAACTGCAGAACCAGCTCAAACAGGTCCTAACCTGTTTCTAAGGAGACCTGAAACCAAAGTTTACCCCTTACGAGAAACACGTGGCCATTAGGCATGAGGGACACTTGTGAACCCTTAACTGCTTCCCCCGTGGAATCACAGGACACGCATGACCCAACTGGAAACTGAGACCCTTTCGGGAGTGACGGACGGCCGCTGTCCAGGAAGACCCGGTGCTGAAACCCCTTGATGCCCCGCCCCAAAGTTGGATGGGCAAAAGGACTTGAGCCCTGCATCACGTCTCCTTCCCGATGGGCCTTACAGTGAGAGCTTTCTTTCCCAAAAAGCCGATATCAGGGTGCCGGCTCCCATGCCTGCCCGGCAGCAAGCCCTCACTCAGTGACAGACTATGTTGACATTTATTATAAAAACAGACATCATCCTCTGGGCTATGTACTCATCAAAGGATTTGTGTCCACGTGGCCCAGAGCCCGTGGTTAAAGGCTCGGAGAGAGGGGGGCGCAGTGCAGGCCCCCACCCACTTCCTCTTCTCTCTGTCTCCCCGCCACGTGTTAACTTGGCCACGGGCACCTGCGCCACAGCCCAAAAAGGCTGCCGAGCCCCTGATTGGAAAAGAAATACATTTCTATTGTCATAAAATTTCTCCATGGGCACATCAACTGGAGAGGAAAAATAAAGTGGGGCCAGGTTTTTAGGAAAATGATGCCTAACTGTTCCCAGCAGGCATTGGGAGTAGAGGGGGACATGGTTTTTATGCTAAAGCACAAGACAGTGTTTTGATATGAATTCCACCGACTACTGAAGCGCACACTGCGCACAGACCTAGGGCCACCAGACGACACCTCCCCCTCCTTCCCACGGCATGTGGTCAAGGGGAGGGACATCCCAGAGGCTTCGGAAGACCCCCCCGAACACCATCTGCACACAGCCTAGGCCCCCGCAGCCCGGCCGATGGACCATACCTCCGAGAGCCTCCCGGACCCAGCAGATGAAGTCCTTCCTCAGGGACAGCTCCCACAGACACTGGTACCGGGCCCCGTCCACGTCCTGCAGCTGCCTCTTGGCGTGGATCAGCGGCAAACTGATCTGGTCCAGTCTTTCATGACGGAAGTTCTCCAAGTTTCTATTCTGTAAGACAAGGCTCTACTGTGAGCTGGACCTGGTCACTGGGGACCCCAGAGTCTGGCCGGCATCACTGAGCAACCCTGCAGCCCCACCCACAAACCTGCTGGATCTACAGCTGATGCCACGTGAGGCTCTACTCCCAGATCTGGACGCGATGGCCCTGCCACTGTCCCCTACTCAGGAACTCACCGCAGAGGTGATGACCAAGCCCTTGGCACATTCAGGCATCGAGTGGAACACAAACGCGAGGTTCCAGGGGAGGCGGCGGAGGCCGCCCATTGGCCCCCAAAAGCCACAACCCCAGGCTCCCAGGAGCCTGAGCATCCCGGCCCGTCCCAGGCGTCCCTCTCAAATAACTTACAAATCTCAGCAAACTGTGGAGAACACCGAAGTCACCGGTCAGGCCCAAATTCTCTTTGACCTTCAAGATGACCTCAGCCGATCTGAAAGCCTGATGCAGGTGATGGTATTCCATGATCTGTTCAACTCGCTTCTTGATCCAATCCTTTTGGTCCTTGGAATCCAGGGCGCACATGACCTGGAGGTCAGCGGTGAGGGCGCTGTAATTGTCCTTGAAGACCTTGAAGACGACATCGACTTCCGCAAAGGTGACCCCTCCTGACTTCAGGTTGTCGTACAGGTTAACGAACTTGAAGAAAGAAGGAGAGTACAGGTCATCGTACACGTCTTCCAGCTGAAGAACGCACCTCTCCCCTTGCTCCTCCGGCTCGCTCAGTGACTTGGCGGCTTCTTTCCAGAAGCCCTGGAAGATGTGGCTGTCCTTCAGCAAGTCTAGCTGTTCGGCCATCTCCTGGACTTGGGCGCTCAGCTTGTAATGTGTTGTCCACTCGCAGTTCGAGGAGGCAGGCGACACACTCAGCATCACGGCGTCGTTTAATCTCTTACTGCTCAGGTCTTCCGCGTGTCTTTTGGCAACCTCGCCCAGGTCCACTTGTGAAATCAGAAGAGAAGGGAGCAGTCAGAGCGCCAGCCGCAACCTTTCATTTTACTTTCCCGGCCCCCACTGTGCTCGCTCGCGGGAAATCGGGCCAGCGGCCTTCCTGGCCGATTTTCCCTCAGTAAGGATCCTGATATATCCCACCCCCACCCCACGCATTCACCAAATTTCGCAACAAAGAAAAAACACTGTCACTTCCGGGTGAAGGTGACAGTTTGAAGACACGCACCTGCTTTCACGCCATCCCCACATCCTGCACCAGTGCCAGAAGAGGGGTGGTTTTTAAAAAGTCATCGACTGACAGGACAGGCAAGAGCAGAAAAGGAGACCAGAGTGGCAAAATTTTGGAAGTTAAAGCGGATGGGCCAGTGGCCAGTGGGGTCTTGAGCCTGAGCACGTGGAACCCTGGCCGCCGTGGGGGAAGGTGGGGTCCGGCAGGCCTCCGGCACAGGATCCCCAGAGCACGACGCTGGCGCGTGGGGAGCTGGACTTTGTGTGTGTGTGTGGGGAGGGGCGTGGTGGAATAAGGAATATTGGGTTGAAAGCTGGTTCAAGATGTGGCCAAAGAGGCTGAGTTTCACCTCTACCCCCCATTCTACACAACAAGCGGTCTCCCCACTTCTGCCCAGGGGACAGCAGCAGGCGGTGACATTCCAGAGGGAAATGACACAGAGGGTCCGAGCATCGAAGGTCGGAGGCACGTGCAGAAAAAGGCATTCCCAGACACGAGCTCTATGAGGCTGAAGCATCAGGGAGAGGGAGACGCAGGGTGCAAGGAGCGGGAGGGGGCGGGAGGCACGGGAAAGCAGAGCCACCCGGGCACGCGCAGCCTGGATGCCGAGAAGGCTCCAGCCTGCTTTTCTCTCTCGACTCCCAGAAACCTGGCCTCTGCAGGCGAGGGCTGGAGAGCCGAGCCGGGCCTGAGAGGACACCTCAGGACACCAGGCCACGGCCCCTCCGAGTCCTCGGTGAGCCCGCTGCTCTCCTCTCTTAGTGCACAAAGGAAAACAAGAATTCCCAGATCCCCGGGGAAGGTCTTTCATGAGAAGAGTAGATATCAAAATGCTGACAGAGGAACAGCTCAGAGGAAACGGGACACAACATGAGAAAGAGAAAGACCTCTAATCCAAAAATGTCCGCAACCCCAGGAAGGCAGGACGGCTGGTCACAGATAAGAACAGGACAGGAAGAGGGTCACCCGGAGGCAACCGCTCCTGTACCTTACAGGTATGTGAGGACCGGAGGGGAAAGCAGTGAAGGAGGGCGGAGGGCGAGGGCGGAGCAAAGCGGAGGTGTGACTGGCGCTTAGGCACTTAGGCGTGTGTCTGGCGTGTCTGTGGGGCGGAGGTTGGGAAAATGACGACATCGCCCCCCATCCCCCACCGTGGCCGAAGCCGAAATCTGGAAAAGCGCTTTCCTTCTAGGGTGGGAGTAAACAACACAGAGGGCAAGGTGACGCCTCGCTTTGTTGAAAAGAAACGCAAGTTCAAAAGCCTCCCCCCACCCCAGGTAAATGCTGCTAGGCACTGGCGCTCTCCCCGGGGGCCCCTCAGCTTCGAGGATTATAACCCTTAAGAAGGTCACCTTTTATGAGGTGCTTCACCGCTTCACACAGTCTCAGGAGGCTGTCCACGCGTCTTTTCTCTTTCTTTAGAAAATCTCAAGCTCAATTTCTCCTGCATTCAGCACTCTCTTACACTGCGTTTTTTCTCCTGGGATGAAAGATTTTTTCTCTCTGCTGGGAGGGGGGAAGGGGGTTGGGTAGTGACCCAATAGGACAAACGAGCAGCACATCCTTTCCCACGGCGACCGGTTTCTTCCATTCTGCCTCCGCACGCACAGCACGGAGGGGCCGGCTGTCGAGGGCCGGGTGGGGTGACGAGGGGCCGTGCGCACGGCCGCGCTGGCGAGACGTCCGTTTGCCGAGCAGCACGGGACGGACACGGAGCACGTGCTCCAGCTCTGCCCTGACCTCACCACCTTCCTGTGACTTCCCCAGGGCGTGGGACCGTCCCTGTCAACGTGCTAGCAAGAGGAGCGACCCCCATGAAGACGGCAAACTCCCTGTCTAGAGATCCTGCAGGCGGACACAGGCCCCCGTCCCTGTCCGGGAGCCTGAAGCCTGCAGCTCCACGGGACACTCACTCAGTTCCCAGATGTCGAGAAACTGGCCGACGTGGCTCCTGATCAGCTCCAGCTGTCCGACTAGAATCGTCCCATTTAGGAGGTCGCCGGTCACTTTCGTGAACACAGAGTCGGCAGTAGCCATCAGCTCCTTGCCATCCTCTGTCAAGTTTGCTAGTATTTGCTCATCGGTTCCTGATCAGGGTAAGAACAGAATTAAGACCGGTGGGCGCCTCACTCCCGCCCCTCCTCCCTCCGTTAAGCGTGAGGACTCTCGACAACCGCCTGGCCGCTGCGCCCCAAGCCACGGGCAGGACAAGCAGTCGCCCTGTTTCCAGGTGCGCTTCCCCTTCACTGGCTCCACTTTCTGTCCCCAGGACGTCTAGGTCTCACGCAAATTCATTTTCCGATGACTCCCTTGGCTACGAGGACGATTTCCTGCACGGCCACCAGCCGCCGGGGAAATGCATTTCTCGGGGTTTGAAAAACTGTGCCCTTCCGCGTTCTAAAACCACGCGTAATCTCCCGTACGGGCCCCCCGTCTCGAGAACCCGGCGGCAGAATAAGTTGTGCCAAGGCCGCGTCCACCGCCAGCCGGGATCCGGGTGGGTTCACGGGGACACTGCCACCGCACGCGCCCGCGGAGACGCGCAGTGCAGAGCGGCTTTACTCTGCGCGTCCTGGGATCTTGAAAAATTCTCAATGTGAATTTTGGGGTCAATTTAGAGGAGAGAACTTAAAAAAATGCTCAGTTTAACTACCAGAAGATTTCTCTCTGAGTAACACAATGGGAAGACCAAAATTATCTGTGCCATGAAAAAAACATCGCCGCTTTATTCATAATTGCAAACTCCCGGAAGCGTCCAAGTAGGTGAATGGACTCACTGTGGTCCATCTAGATAATGGAATATTATTCAGCAATTAAAAAACAAAAAAAAAAGAAAAAAAACGTGAGCTATCAAAAGGAAACTTAAATAGATATTGCTGAATGAGAGAAGCCAGTCTCAAAAGGCTACATATTGTATTGGATCCAAATATGTATTCTAGAAAAAGCAACGCCAGGGGGGAGGGCAGAGGGGAGGGGCACATGGGGGAGCGTGAGGCGTGATCAGGGCGGTGAAACTGCTGTGTGGTGTTGCCATGGCGATGCACACCTTCATGTATTTATCCAAAGCAGGGGATGTGTAACACCGAGCGTGAACCCGCACATACTTGATACTGGTCCTTCTGTTATAATAAATGGACCCCACGAAAGCGAGACAGTGATAGACGTTTTTTGCGGGTGGGCAGGGGAGTGTGTAAATATGGAAACTGTAATTTCTGTTCAATTTTTCCATAAACCTAAAACTTCTCTAAAAAATAAGGTTTATGACTTAAAAAAAAAAAGCACAAATATAATCCTCTCAGTGAGTGGTTTTTTAACAATGTACATAAAAGCCCTACATCAGCGACCCTATCTCATGCCTACGAGAATCCTGAATATAAGCGCCTTAGCTTTTTTTTTTTAATTTTTTTATTTTTGGCTGTTCTAGTAATTCGATGAAACCGAGGCTCAGAAGCAACTAACTTGGGACTTTTAGGTCCAAAACTAGTGCTTTTCCACGAAATCCAAATCTGATGATTCGGAAACAGAAACATGAAAATAACATTTTGGGGGCAACACGCATCTCCCCTCTCGGGTCGCAAAGCCCCTGGGGCAGGGTCAGGTGGGGGACGCAGACAGTCGTCCGTGCTTTGCGCGGGTCACCAATACTGGACCGGCCATTTACCCCGGTCTCAGAGTGACGCAGTGGGTGGAGCTGGCCTCCTTGGATGTGGATGTCACCCAAGGGCAAGTCACACCCCGTCCTCCACTTCCATTTCATCGTCCGAAAAACGGGGACCTTCGGGACAACTCCAAGAATACCGCTTCGGTGTGACGGCTGTCGCACAGCAGGTGTGCCAAGGACAGTGGCCTTCAATGCTAGCTATTCACCTTTGAGACACCCTACGCCTTGCCAGGTCCCTGCCTGCAATCCGCTCCCTTAGTCAGTCATCGGCCCCCCCTGAGTGTCAGGTCAAATATTCTGCCCCCTGTGACGGTCAGGAGGACCCCATGTGGACACCCCCTGTGAACACACCATACAATCTGAAGAGATACTTGATGTCTGGGCACGTGAGCAGGTGCTTCAAAACCACGAGCAAGTCGCGCACAGCCTCCCCATGGCGCCTGGGCCAGGACTTGGTGACCACAGCGGACACGAGCGTGCAGAACTTCTTCAAGTCTGTGTAAGAGAGGCCCTCGAGGACACTGGTCTGAGACTAAGAGAAAATGAGGAAAGGGAGGGACATTTAGGAGGTTTTCTGTCGGCTTGCTTTCAAATAACAGAAGTAAATCACAATAGCGTTGCAGAAACCTTCGTGACTTTTACAAAGCTCCAATACAAGCAGAAGAGTAGTTTAACTTCTCTCTCCGTGGGGCGTTTGGTTTGCCTGTGAACCGACTCTCTGGGCGATGAGGGCCACACGCTGCCACTGCCACAGCCCACAAGTCGCCGCCCCTCCTCCTGGTCCGACTGCTGGTTTCTGCATCTTTCCTGGGCTTCCATTCCACAACAAAACACCAGGCACAGTGCAAGTCAACCACTCACACACTACGCGCTTTGTATTTCTAAACTAGTTCTTTCCGAGGCTGGCTGCAAACAGCGCACACGTTCTAATGCTCTTCCTGCTTCTCCAAGAAACAAAATGTTTTCCTTCTTTAGGGTCAAAGTTTGTACAAAACATTTCCGTAATTAGTAAAAAAAAAAAAAGAAGAAGAAAAGACGACGAAGAAGAAGTAGGGCGAATTTACAATGCTTTCTGATATTTAAAAGGATAAAAGAAAGCCTTAGCCAGCAACACGTAAAAAGGATTATACACCACGACCAAGTGGGATTTATGCCAGGGATGAAACATTGGTTTAACATAAGAAACTAGTTAATATAATACATCATATCAATAAGAAAAAAAATCATACGATAGTAACAGTGGATGCAGAAAAGCTGTCAACGAAATCTAACGCCCTTTTGTGATAAAAAAAAAAATACTCAAACTAAAAATAGAAAGAATCTTCCTCAAACTGACACAGGGCATCTCGGAAAAGCCCACAGCTCACATCATCCTCAGTGGTGAAGGACCGAATGTTCTTCCCTAAGATCAGAACGAGACAAGGATGTCCCCTCTCTCCACTTCTGGTCAATGTGTACTGGAGGGCCTACTCGGGACAGCTGGGCACGAAAAGAAAGGAAAGGCACCCGGACTGGAAAGGAAGAAGCAAGACTCTCTCTATTCACAGAAGACGTGACCTCATGTACAGAAAACCCTAAAGTACACACAGGCGTGCACACGTACACAGCACATGCACACACGCACACGCATGCACAAGAAGGCCGTTCCTCAGAGGCAGTGTGGAACACAATGTCTTTCCACTTAGCAGGAAAAAACCCTAAGTGAACTGATGGAATCTTTTCAACTTCGGACGTTTTTCCTCCATAAATGTCTTGTCAGCCTTTGGTGTCTTGCATTGCACACCTGCTAAGCAGTGCTGGCAGAAAATAAAGCAAACCGGTAGCAGTGATGATGAGGGGGACATTTGGGAGCAGCCTGTGAGACTGCCTGGTCAAGGTCACACATGAGTGGCTGTGATTTACACCAAGTAGCAGCCACACAGCACAGCAGCAGGAAGCTAAGTGGCGTTTCAGGGACTTGGTGGAGGGAGTGAAATCCAGAACCATCCCTCAGGCCAGAGGCGCCCGGCGGCCCGTTCTATGAGTCAGAGCCCATCAGAAAGCAGCTGTGAGCCCACGAGCACTTCCCAGGTGGGAGGGCGGCTCACCTGGCAGGCGGAGCTGATGGCTTCGATGACGCAGTTCTCAAAGCCTCTGGCCACACTGTCTTCTGCGCCTGCGGCTTCCCAGGCGATGTTGCAGAAGGCGGAGATCTGGGCGCGGGGACTCTCCTGCAAGACCGCAGGATGGGGGTTTGAGAGCTTTGGGGAGCTGCACACTCAGGTTCTATGTAGTAAAGCACCCTCGTTATTTTGACTTCCCCACTATTTCATGAACCTCCATGATTTCAACCTTCTCCCCCCCACACTAGCATGCCCTCACTGTCCCCAAACTTCAGGCCAACCAGACGACAATTCAAGGAGCCTCTAGGCCCACTTTGCAGAGAAAGCACCTGGCACGGCAGTTTGCAAAAACAGGTAAGGATGGAAAAAGAAGTGATTTTTCCTCGCATCTGTTTTCTTAAAAGCATCCATTTGGTAATTATATATCAATTTCTCATTAAAAAAAAAATAAGCCCTAATTGTCCTGGGGTTACGGGCCTTAATGAGAATGAAGAGTACTTTTTTGTGTTCCCCACTCGTCACTCGGTTTAGTAAGGTTCCTGTCACTGATGCGCCACTTGGAGCCACTGTACACTGGGGGGCACTGCCCTGCACGTGCCTCAAGCTCCCCAGGCGGGAGAACCCCGTTTCCTGACTCTTCTCTGGACTGTCACCTGGGGTTGCACATCAGAAGCAGAAGTGGAAAGTCATCTTTACCCCACGCCCTGCGCAGAGTAGGGCGTCCATCCAAACGAACCCCAAGGGTTGACACTAACACACTAGTTGAGTGATAACTTGCTCTGTCCCCAAGAACAGACCCGGCTTCTGATACCTGTTTCAGCCGCCCCTCCATGTCCCCCAGCAAGGTCTCCTTCCAGCCATGCTCCCTGGGGAAGTTTATTTCCACCAGCCGCCTCCAGACCTGCAAAAGCCACATGTGAGCGACAGCCACCGTGACAACCAAATGCTGCCGTGTGAGTGTATAAAAAAGGCCCACTACGGTCACGTGAAGGGTGCCGGGCTCCAAGGACACCTGGGCTCTGAGCCCGCCTTTGTCACCGGCGCCCTGTGTCCCTGGTGAGCCCGGGCGACCCACCTGAGCCTCAGAAGATGGATGGCCCCGTGTGGGCCAGGGAGCCGCTGTGGCGCTCCTGCTGTGGTACTGGTTTTACCCTGCAAGAATCTCTCTCCAACGTTTTGTTTTGACAATGCCGCCCTCGCGAGAATGGCCGGACAGCCACGGACTTTCAACACAGCGGCTCCGTCCGCCCTCTGCTGTCCCTCGATAAGCGCTCCCGTTCCCGAGGCGCTGGCAGGTACGTTGCAGACCCACGCCACGTGGGCCCGAAACTCGGGCAGGTGTCTCCTGACGCATGGCACCCCCAGGACAGCCGGCGTGGGCGTGACACCGCTCTCTGGAAGGGGCCCCTGTCCTTACTCTTCCCGTTTCTCACTGCCGTCCTGCCTCTCCGGGTCCACGATCCACCCTGGGGACACAGGGCACTCAGCCGTCATGTGGCCTTTCCAGAAGCATTCTCCAGCCATCGTCTTCCTTTCTTTCCCGGACAACCGTGGGAAAACCGTTTGCAAAGTGCAGGCCACAGTCCTGCAGTGTCTCTTAACTGCTTTGTCTGGAGACGCGTGGGCGATTGGCCTGGCACGTGGGTGTGCTGAGCCACTTGAAAACGCACTTTCTGCAGGGTCAGGCGGGGGAGGGTGTGGGGCCTCCTGGTGGGGAGGCTGCTGCCCCTGCCCCCTGAAGCCAGGAGCCCCATGAGGTCCTGCCCAGCGGGCTGAGGCCCGGGCTGCCCTCGGCTAAGACGTCCTCCGCCGGATTCCCACTTCTCCCATGTGAAGCCCCCTTTTCTGCTCGGTATTGAGACGTACTTGGTGGCGGGGCCTCTGGACACCCTGTTTCCTAACACGTGTCTCACTGCCGGTTTCAGCATCTGTCTGTGGGTGCGGCCGGAGCCCGGTTATCACCGTCACGGAGCAGAGGTTTTCCACTGCAAGTGTTTTGTCCACGTTTAGTAGTCAGCATTCTTCTGCAAAATTTTTACAGAGCTTTCCTTTCTCCCCCTCGTTTGCAGACACACACCTGAAGTATCGCTGAATTCTGCCTGACTCCTGTCGGTGCTCATTTGTCCTAGACCCGGCTAGTGGGAGCCCCTGCAGGCTGGCTTGTTTCCTTCTTTTAAAGAAGACGAGGAAAATATTTAACTTATGGACATGCCGCGAAGGTTGTAGTGGGGGTACCGTGTCAACCCCGCTTCCCCGCACGCCAGCGGGGACTGGTGCACACGGAGCGCGCTCGACTCGGACCCCGCCGCTGCTTCCCACGAACGCCCTCCCGCTGTCCATCCGGGATGCGACCCAGGACGGCACCCCGCCGCTGCTTCCCACGAACGCCCTCCCGCTGTCCATCCGGGATGCGACCCAGGACGGCACGCTGCCGCCCGCCGCCTCCTGGGACCGTGGCCGCTTCTCTTCCAGCACTTTCTTTCTGGCCCCCCGAGGCGCTCCAGCCGGCCTCGCACTTCTCCCGCCCCACCCAGGGCCCGGCCGTCCGGCTCGGAAGCACGGGCTTCTTTTAGCCAAACAGAATCGGAAGCCGCGACGGGCTCTCCTTGTGCCCGGGCCTGGGCGTCATGACTCTGGGCCTCGGGCGGCGGAGGCGGAGCTAGGAGCTGTCACTGCTGCTTTGGGAACCGTGTCACGCGGCTTCGGCAGGCAGCTCCTTCCAGCGCGCGCCCTTGCTCTCCCCAGCCCAGCGAGGAGGCCCCGGCCTCCCACGGCGTCAGCCCCCGCGCCCCTTCACTCCGTCTCACGTGCTCACCTGTGAGCCGCACAAGCGCCACACCCGTGCTGCCACCGACCACGAACGCGCACCGCGCTCAAGGCTCACGTGCGTCTGCTTCGTCCGCGGGGGAGTGCGCGCCCTCCATACTTGGTGCACCGCCTGTTCCCCACTGGGCAGGCGGTGAGCGAGGGCCATTTGTCCCTGCGCACGCAATCTCTGCTGCGTGATTCTCTGCCCATCCAGCTGACGGGGCCTCGGAAGGCAACGGCCCATTGAAATCGAGCTACATGCGGCCGGCGGGCCCCGGGTCGATGGCTCGACTCACTTTCTAGAACTGTGCTCTGGCACCGGGGGCTTGAGTAACTCCGCAGGTCTGTCTCCTGTGCCTCTGAGGCTGCACGGGACATGGGCGGACAGCCTCGTCCGCCTGAGCGGGGGCCCCGTCCCCCATTCTCTCTTCATCTCCCAAACCTCGGTTACTTCCTTTGTAGAAAGAGGTGCCGGTGGCACCTGCCTCAGGGCGGGCGTTTACTGACATTTTAATTATTATTATATTACCGTTATCACCGCATTTAACTTAAAAACCTTTCTCTCACATTGATGGCCCAATAGCTGTCCCTAACTCCAGCTTCATGGTTGGGGGTTGACACCATTTGGAATCTTGAAATAACATTTAATAATTCAATTTGGTTTGGGTGGAATTTCATTGATCTGAAACCTCACACAGCGATCGGAGTAAGGTTTTCCGATCCTTTAATTAAAAGTCGTACATTGAAGTTTGCAACTGTCTTTCTTTTGGGGGGGCATATGTTCTAGTTAATCCCAATGAGGATCTGTATTTGCAGGAACTTTCTCTCCGGATGGAAAGCAAGCACTGACATGCACGCCCAGGTCCCATTTAGGGGCCAGGAAAAATCTGAATGTTGCTTGTGAGGTGCAGATCTAGGTTACGCGGCCCCAGGAGACTCAGGAAGAAAAATCCGCAGGGTCGTCTGCGGCATGAGCAAGATTGGCACCAGCTCCTGCAGGAGCCACCAGCCTCACAGCCACTGCTCACGGGGGCAGCTTGGCCTCTGAAGACTGTGCCTTCGTCCGCCAACCTTCTCCCACTGGGCGCGTGCCTCGGAGTTCGCTCCCTTCTGGTTTCCAACAGGACAAGGGAAGCAGACTCGCTTTGCAGAAACGGGATGTGGAGGTGCCTCTTCGGGACCGAGCCCCATCCACAAGCCAGAGGCGTCACGCCCCACGTGGATGAGGCCTGCAGAGACCTCACGTCAAGGCGGTAGGGCATTGTAAGTGGGTTCCGTGGTCTCCCCGATGCCTGGGAAGCCAACAGGTGTAACCTTCCCAATATCCAGGCCACAGGAAGAAAAAAGAAAGGTGCCAAAAACAAAACAGGAGCCCACAGCACCCCCTTCATCGGTTCCCCATTCAGCCGCAGCCAGCGACCCTCAGCCACGTCTTAGGCCCATTGGCTGGGAGCCCAGGACGAAATCCAGGCACTGCCCCTGCCCCTCCCTGCCCCTCTCCCCAGCACCCTGTTCCATCTGGAGACCCGCCCCCCACCTGCTCCTCTGAAGCTGATTTCTCTGCTCCTCTCATTGGGGCGCCATTCTGTGCAGCTTCCCTTGCAAGTGGCTCTTTTTCTCACCTCTTTCGTCCATTTCTGAACTCATGAACCCAATTCATAACCTCAGCACCAACTCGGACCCCAAATGCCACCCTGCAAGCCACCGCCAGAGCACCTTCCCGTGCCAGCCAGGGAATGGCAGGGTCTGATTCCACTCACAGGCGGGAACCGAGGCCAGCCCAGGCCAACGGTGCCCGTGACAAGGACAGTCCCAGGGGTCACGGCCTGGCTCACCTGGAGCTCCTGTCGGTAGGTGAACGTGACGGGGGACGCTCGTGCAGCCTGAAACATTCTCTTCGTAAAGACGCTGCAAAGCCATTTTCTCGTAATGGTCAGAGCTGTCTGGACGACGGTCCCCACCGAGGTCTTCCCCTTGTCCTTTCCTTGTCCTTCTGCAGAAGCCTGTCGTCGGGGTGTGGCATTAATGGCCTATGCTGAGCAGCCCCATACGAGGACAGCTGGGGGCTCTGCAGTGCTCCTGAGCCCAAGAAGCCTTCCGCTTTCTCCCGGCTGGGGGGATGCACCCCAATGGCAGAGCTCCCAGCAGCTCAGAGCACCCCAGCTAGTGCGAGCAAAGCCCAAGGCCTTATGGATACCAACAGCCCACCTGCTGGCCAAGAGGTGAGCCCACGTCCCCCGCATCGGTGAGGCTTCTCCCTTCCCCTCCCTCCCCCACCCCCCTTTCCTTCGGAGCAGCTCTGGCCCAGCCCCACCTACACGGGGTCAGTCCCAAGGCCCTGGGAGGGGCCCTCATGGTTCCGCTTCCGGTTCTGTACGGGTATGCGTGATTCTTCTTCAATGGACACCCCCGAACTGCCTAAGTGTCGGGACCCCCAAACCTCGATCTGCTGGTGCCTCCCTCCAGAGCTGCTCCCAGAACCACCAGGGCCTTCTGCCTGAAGCCTCGGGATGGGAGGTGACAAAGCAGAGGCCATTCTTGCCCTAGGAGCTGAGTACTGAGTGGACAAACCAACAGCCCCCAGACAGACAAACAGACACGCCACCGCCTACAGCAAGTGCCCAGACGGGAGTGCAGAGGCTGTCCCCAGGTGCGTGAAGGGGACCCTCCCCGCCCGGGTGGGCGCACTCCGCCCTGGCGAGGGGTGCTGGGCGGGGACGCACGCAGGTGCTGACCGGAGCACAGTGCATAGGACGTGGCTGCGGGGCCAGCAACCGGCTCCAGCCAGACACACTGGTCCCCAAAAGTCCCTGAGTGGCACGGCACCTTCTAGAACAAACCAGAAGCTTCAGCCGGGTGGCACGCCCTCCATGATGAGGCCTTGCCCAGGCCGGGGCTCACCTCCGGCCACCCCCACTTGTCTATGCTCCCGGTCGCCCACCGCCCCACAACTACGCGCCCACAGGACGGCCCTCTGTGGTCCTCGCTGCCGGGCCCTGCCCTGCCCCACTCGGCTCCCGGCACCGGCCACAGGGCCAGGCACACGAGGGTGAGAAAGAGAGCCCGAGCCTAAGAACCTGCTCCCGAAACTCACCTTTGCTCGTTTTCCCTACCCGGCATCCTGTCAACCCTATTAACCCTGTGCATCAGCAGCCAACCCGAAGCTTTTGAAAAACTCAGCACGTACTCCTGTCTGGCTCGTTTTTGTTTTGCAAAGCTTTTTGCTTTTGTGGCATAGGGACAGTATTTTGACCGTACTGTGGGGTACACTAATCCGAGATCCAAACCAACATTTCAGATAGTTATTTCTGCAGGGAAATAAACCCCAAGTAACTGGCAAATTTCATTTAGAAGTTGGCAGTGTCTGTGATAGCTTAAATAGTACCCGCTTCCGGCAAAAGCAATCATCGTGTCAATAATATTATTTTAAAATGCGCTGTGGTATATTAAAGAACCAAACTAAAAGGAATAAAGTTAAAACATGTTAGTGTCACAGTTCTGACTCGTAACATGAGTAACACGTGAAGAGTCTAAACATAAACTCGTGTTTATAGCTACATCTCGCGGCTTATGAACTCGAGCGGGTGAAGACCACACGGCAATGAGAAAGCATGGAGGGGCGACACGTGCAACACCGTGGATGAATCTCGGAGACATGATGTAAGCGCAGGAAGTCAGAGGCAAGAGACAGGAAGTGCAGACACGGCAGACTCAGCTGTGGTGGCAGAGATCGCAGGCGCGGTCGCCCTCGGGGGATCGGGCGGGAGGCTGCACGGGGCGCTGAGGTGTGCACGCGGGACCTGCAGCCTTTGCTGCTGTGTTTAAGATAAAATGTACAGGAAAAGCACGAGTGGGCAAGACCACCTGGACGTGCATGGGGACGAGGGGCTTCTGCCGTCCCGGCCGCTGGCTGCTCTGTCATTTCCCTGTCATCTACCCGGAAGCACAAGGGCGCCTACGGGCCTCCAAAATATCCTCCACGCACGGAACAGAACCAGCGTCAGCCGGGCACCCAACAATGTTTGATGAGGGAACCGCTGGCCACCCTGGGTCATTCCTACAATCCTAGCATTAGCCGACCTCCTTTCGAATTGAGGCTGCTTGGAAGTCCATATGTGTCCTGAGCGTGAATGACATATGTGTGCCCCACTTACCGCCAGAATGTTAAGTATTACTCTGCAAACAATCTCGGCAGATAAGGCAGGCATCTCATAAAAGGCCGGGTCTTTTGTGAGTCTGCAGATAGCTTCATGAATTTTCTGGCACACAGTCAAGTAACACTGTACCAAGGGCTCCTCAAGAATCCTACCCCGCAAAGAGTTAAGAGAAATCATTGAAGTGACTTGGGAGAAGTGGGGAAACAGTACTGTTATCTACGATGACTTCCGTCCCTTTAAAGCGCCGACAGGTAAGGCATTGATTTGACCCCGTCAGGTTAAGTTGACAGCTGGAAAATTTCAATCCATCTTGAACTCATGACCAAGGCAAAAAGAAAGCAGAATCCTTTTGGTTGCCTACGGTCTGAACCGTTTCAACAAAAAGTGAAACGATTCCAAGGGTCGTCACTGATTTGAAAAAATGCTAAGGATGTATATGACTAAAGACTAAAATACTCCGTAAATTTGAAAAACATTAGAAAAGGTTCAGGGAGGGAAGGAGAAAGGAAGAAAGGCTGGAAGAATGTGTCCTGTGCACAGAACCGCGTCCAGCCCATGCGGGCCGGAGGTGACAGTGAGGTGACCAGAGCACAAGAAAGGGTTCGCTGGGGCGATGCCGTCACACCCAGGGTCGTGGAGGTCCCTGAAGTCACAGGTGCTTGACGCCCCAGCCTCCGCCTCCCTGAACACCCTAAGAACTCAGGCAAGGCGGAGGAACCCGCCCCTCCCCCACCGCGTCTGTGTTCTGTGTGCTGTCCCTCTCTCCAGGTGTCAGAAGTCACAAAAACCCACAAAAAAATAAATAAATAAATAACAACCGTGAGAAAACTAAATAATGCAATGCAGGGCGTGAGGGTGAATGTGCCGCGTGGCGGTGATCATCAGAAGTAAAAGGAAAAAACGTGCAGGGAAAAAGCCCAGATGGAAATAAGCCGAAAATCTCAGCAGTTTATATCTATCATTGTCCCTTAAAAAATAGGATTACGTTAATAATCTGAAGAAAGAAGCGGGATTATATATGGATTTATGACCTCCCGATTATGGCAGCAAATACGGGACACTGCCACTCAGCAACAGATAGCTACGCACATTTGGCTTTTCTACTTACTTGTCCTGATACATATCCAGGAGGTGAGACAGCATTTGAAGAACACTTTTAATATCCTAGGTGGCAAAGAAAAGAAAACCAGGAAAGACGATTTAATGATGACGCCACTGGCTTCGCTCAATCAGACCCGAAAAAAATTCCACACAAAAGAGGGCCTACCAGTAATTCTTCTCTTCCTACAAACGAGTTTTGAGGTGCTCGGCTACTAAACTTCTATCTCGCTCACAAATAAAATGTGGGATTTAAAATGATACCATTTTCTCCACTCCAAAAGAGGGAGACGAAAGAGAGTAGGCATGACGGGTGCCAGCACCCGGGGTAACTCCCCATCCTGCCTCGCGCAAGGCTTCAGCCCTAGGAGACAGGGACGCCTTCCAGTTCCCTGGTTTCTAAGTGTTTCGCCCTGTCAGTTCTCTGGAGAAGAAGGATCCCGGGCTCTGCACGTTCGCTCCTTGATGGGCTTTTGCTAAGGAAGAGCTCGAGAGCCTAGTCCAGACAACGAACCTCCAGATTCACTTTGGAGAGTTCCTTCAGTCCTCGAAGCCGGTACCAAGTCCCCAGGAGACAGTCCAGGACACGCGAGGGGAAGCGACTCAAGTAGTCGGAGAAGTTGCCCATGTAGGAATCCAGGTGGCTCAGAGGCAGCAGACTGAACCAGGATCGAAACAGGTATTCGTCCACCCTCAGCAAGTGCTTCTTCTCCTCCATAAGCCTGAGCAGCTGTTCCCTGTGCGATGGTGAGGAGGAACAGAAGGCGCAGTGAGCCCCGCGACACAGACCGAGATGAGGAAGAGTAGGTCCGCAGGGATGGAAAAGGCTCGGGTTTTTAAAATTTTAAATGCTAAGTAGTGAACTGAATGAAATGTAAACAGTAACATACTAAGAATTCACCAAAATTGATGAACCTGGAGGACGCGAGGCCAAGCGAAATGAGCCAGTCACAGAAGGACAAATCCTGCACGGGCCCCCTGGTAGGAAGGACCTAGAATAGGTACCGTTTCTTTTGTGTGGTGAGAACATTTAAAATCTGCTTTCTTAGCAACTTCCGAGCATGTAATCAGCTCCGCTAACTAGTCACCTCGCTATGCTTTAGTTGCCCAGAACCTATAGCTGGAAGTTTGTAACTTCCGACTAACATTAACTTTTTGAGGAGTCGCCATGGTATTTTCCAAAGTGGGTGCAATACTTCGGAAAAAATGGACACATTTGGATGAGTAAGTGAGCGCCATGGGTCAAACAGTGCAAGTGAGCCCCAGCGAAGGTCTTTAAACTATGCTCGTTCCGTAAAATTATATTGGAGACCCCAGAAGATGACCACTGGAAAATAAAGCAGGGTGCCACAGCAGCGACGGGGTGATGAAAAACATATGGCCAAAGGTTCAGGACATACTAAAGGCCACTTCTGCCCCAAAGACTCACTCTTTAGGGCCAAGGCTAGTGACTGTCATTAATGGCTAAATTTCTTCTAGATCATCTGTATACCACGGGAGAGCCTTTAAAAATATATAATTATATAAATAATCTTAATCTGGCTTTAATTTCAAGACGTTCCTGTAACAGTGAAGATGCGATAACTTAATTTAGCTCATAGTTTTAACCCCTAAAAACCTACAGGCTAGTAGCGCCCTTCGGATCGGGGGAGGGGTGGCAGGCCCGGAATGGTTTCCTGACAAAAGACAAAGCACATGGGGGAGGCTGAGCTTAGACGTGAGCAGCACTATCCGTCTTCTCGCACGTAATTCCCGTTCATGGCTTCTTTGATTTTGATTTGTGTTTTGTGCTTAAAATCGATGGACCATTTTTCTTCTGTGGATCGTGCTTTCTGGGTCTTCCCTAAGAAAGATTAGTTTGCCATAAGGCTGGGGCTTCGCCGCCTCGAGATGCGCACGTCCGACGTGCAAAGCCTTTGACCTGGCAGCTCTGCTCTCGGGAATTTACCATGAGGAGATAAGCAGACGGGGACATTGCACGGATGCTCATCAGAGCGGTGTACGAAGCAACAGCGAGGCGACAGTCCCCGCTCCAAACCGGCTCAGTCAAAATGAATGCGGACTGAGCAGCTGCTATGGCGGCAATGCAGGTGTCTACTTACTGACCAAGTACTGAGGAGTGGGAAGAAAAACAAAAGAGATTGGAAGACAGAAAAAGTGACCTCTGGGTCGTGGCTTCCAGCGCGGAAGCAGCCGCCTATCCACATTTGGACAAAACCTTGGAAATGTGCCCGTTCGTGCCAACCACCCGAGTGTCTCTGGCATTGCGACAGGCTGTCTTTGTAAGTTTCTTTATATGTCTGGTAGTTAAAAAAAAGAAAACTTTAAAGAAGTAATTTGACAAGAAGTGGCACGACACTCGTGTGCCTGGAACAGGCAGGACAGCGCCGCTGAAGCCCAGTGGAGAGTCAGGGGACAGTGGCCACTCTGAGACTCCACGCAGAGGTGCCCACTTACTGGTCTGCTCTTCGTTCCCGAAACTCCGAGAAAGGGACTCCTTCTGAGGGCTGCCCAGGTGTCCTCAGGCTGGATCCTGGTCCCTCCCCGGAGGGGACCGCTCCATACAGTGGTGCAGCACGGGCAGGGTGCCCACCCAGAGGTCCCTCTGTGTGTCCATGCTCCTTCGGCACAGGTCCACCAACCACGTGCGCCAGCTAGACGGGGAGCAGAACCCCACAGTGAGCGAGGGCGGCCAGTGTCAGACGCTCCCATGGGTCTAATGTCCTACCAGGAAATGCAACCCTCGCTCGGGGCTGGTCTGAGTGACTAGAACAGGGAGAAAGGGTTTGCATGGGAGATAGGGTACCCCAGCAGTCCCCCCAAAGCATCGGGCACTCAGCAGGCCCTCAGGCAAGCCCCCCAGAAAACTCCTGATGCGGTGGCCACACCATACTGTCTCAAAAGCAGCATACGCAACGGGTCATTAAATGAACATACATGCTAGGGAAAGAGCTGGAGGGTTGGAAAGTGGGTGGTGAAATGATGGGCAGTTTTTATCGCTTGTGTTTTCACCCGCTCTGTGACAAGCACTGATTTTTATCAGATGAAAATCATTACAGATCGCTATAAAATCTTTTCTCTCTCTCTCTTTCTCTCTCACACACACACACACACACACACTACCTCTGCGATGTCTCAAAGATATGGCTTAGGTCTCTGTGAAAGTCATCTGGTGAGCTGGCACTGGAGCAGAGGAGGGTGCATAGCAAGGCCAGGTCATCTGGTGACAACGGAAAGTCAAAACTTTCTACCAAGTTAAGGACAATTAGGCCCATTCTCAATTTACTCTTCACTGGTTGGTCTTCAGGCAGAGGGTCTCCACTTCCTTCCTGAAACAGTGCCATTTGCTTCACCAAATGATCCCACAGGTCTCTCTTCACCTGGCCCGGGAGAAAAAGGAGACACAAGATCACGGAGCTGAACCCCTCAGAACTGCCCCACCTGAGGCCCTAGTTCTGTGTCAGCTCGGCAGAGGCCAATGCCCCTGAGGGGCCTGTGGGGGGTCGTCCCACTGCCCGGCCTCCCTACGAAACCACAAGCACCCGCCTCTCCGGGCCTAGCCACCCTGGGCCTTGGGGGCTGCACCAACGCTGCTGTCCAGAGACCCCACAGCGTTGGCAGGCCTCAGGCTGGGGTTCGGGATGCTCGCAAGGGTTCAGCTGCCATTCAGAAGTGACCCTGGGTCTGTCTCAAAGCTGCCCAGGCCACACCACGGTGACCATGGATTAAGGAGGGTTCCACCCTTCTTTGTATTCTGCCTGGAGGCCAGGCCAGGAGGTGGGTCCAGAGGAGGTGGGTCCAGAGGGGGCGGGTCAGGCCAGGAGGTGGGTCTAGTGGGGACAGGGCCAGGCGAGCAGGTAGGTCTAGTGGAGGTGCGGGGCAAAGTGAGAAAGGGGCTTCATAGGGGGATGCAGGTGGGGAGGTGGATCCAGCTGTAAGAGGATGAAGAAAATGGGGAGCACAGAGAATTCCCAAGGGGCAGTGCTAGGGGAGAGGGGACGGAAGGTGTACCTGCCCCCCTCTGTACCCGTCCCCGAGTCTAGGGGGTCCTCTGGCACTGGCGGCAGCAGGGGACGGCAACCCTGATACCTCCTTCTCCCCGTACTGCAGCTCCGACCAGGGCTGGGCGTTCCCTTCGTAGATGGTGGGCGTGTGGACGACAGAAAAAACTGCTTAAACTGGGTGAAAAAGTTCTTCAGATTGATGGCGTTCCAGGTCTGGAGGACGCTGAAGACGCGGTCCAGCATGACGCAGGCAGCGAGCTGCTTCCCTTCACAAGGTCCCTCTTCGTCATGTCCCAGACGGTGTTCAATAACTTCTGCATCATCCCAGGGCACTTCATGCAGATGATGTCATCGTACTGATGCCAGTCTGCATCTGAGGGAGAAGGAACAGTGTCACGCTCCTGGCCGCACGTGCCCCCTGGGCTTCAGGGTGGCGAGGAGGCGGGACCAGCTGGCCCCTGTGGCGGGCGAAGCACCGAACCCCAGCAGGGAGCAGCGTGAGACGGACGGAGGCCACACGATCAGGTTGGCCTGAAGACACCGGGAATGGGGCGCGTGGCTGGCACACACCGCCCTTCGGCAAGCTCAGCACGGAGCCAGCTCCCTGGGGCACAGCTGCTCGGAGGGCAAGCGCGCTCCACCTAAGGACCGTTGGGCAGGAACTCGGGGGGCCAGAGCCGCTGTCCCCCGACGAGGAGCCGCGACACCCACCCCACGAAGGACAGCACCGGCGACATGCAGACGAGCCCCCCAGCCGGGGCACAGGGCAGGGGCTGCATCTCACGCCCTGCAGAGGATGCCAGTGGGGGCCGCGGATCCAGTAAAATCAAGGGTCACACAATAAGACAAAGAGGCCGAGGAGAGCGCCAGAGGCAGCGTGAGCCGGTGAAACCGAGCGAGCGCAGCCGCCCGGACGGGCCCTGCTGCTGCGGCACCGACTCCGCCACCCGCCCTGCCCGCGATGACCTGACGTTATTGCTCGGGTCTCAGCTGAGGCACCAGCTCCCGCGGGAGCTCTCCCTCCTCTCTCTGCCCTGCTACAGGGCCCATGGGGCCCATGTGGGGACACCGCGGCCTCTCTCCGTTTTACAAAAACGCTCTGGCCCTGTCAGACAAAAGGCGAGGTGAGGGCTGCTGGCTGGGACCCGTGGACGTGGTGGGGCAGAGGTCGCCCTGGCTGGGCTCTGGGCAGGCGCACCTCTGGCCCCAGGAGGGCCAGGCAGGCAGGGACATCGACGGCCTTGGTCTCGCAGAACTTACTGGAAGAACAGAAATGAAACCTCGAGGTCCCAAGGCACTAGAGCAAAGAGAAGTGAAAGAAATTCCAAAAGTCAGAGAAAGGGCAGCAACGAACGAGGGAACAGGCGGATAGAAAAGACGCGACCGGGCGGCAGAGCCACAGCCCAGGCTGACGGGCCGAACTCATCATCCGAGCGGATCGGATGGAATGAAAGAACACAATGAACCAAGCACACGGACGTCCAGCACGGCAGACGTGTGGCCGCAAGGGCCGGGCCGCAGAGCAGGCGGCGGTCACCACGGCCGCAGAGGGGTGGGGAGGGGCGGCCGGCGGGGCAAAGCGGGCGCAGCAGCACGGGGGCCGGGCCGACCTTGCAAGGGCCGAGTGCCGCTCCCGCCGTCCTGCGGCCGGCACGCGCGCCTGCCATCCGGGCCCCCGGGCCGCGGGGCTGAAGGCCCGGCACCCGCCTCCGCTGGCCTCGCCTCATGGCTCCTTCCGCTGAGAGGTGCCGACAGGCTTAGAAAGCGCGCGCACGGCGGGCCGTCCCTCTGTCCCTGTCCCTGTCCCTCCGCTTTGGGAAGAACACCTGTTTATTCAGCATCGACAAACCACTGCAGCACTAAATGGAGCAGAGCACAAAACTTCTCTCAAGTGACAAAATTCCAGCACGTCCCGGACAGTCCATCAAACACCTGGACTCAAGCAGTGACCTCCTGACACCTGGGGAGCCAGCGGGGACCTTCCCATCATCAGCCGTCCATCCTCGGCTCCTTGCTGCCCATGACACCTGACCCGACCCGCCTGACTGGGGCGCCAGCGCCCAGGATGTTCTGAAAGCAAAGCCCAGGTGAGACGTCGGGAGCCGGAGCCCAGGCGCGCTGACAGACGGGGCCCAGCTGTCAGGGGCCGACAGGCCGGTCTTCGGAAATGCTTCCGACATTGACGAGGCTTCATCTACTAGACACGTGCCATCCGGTCCTCCGAGCACACACGGGACGCTGGTGACAGACGAGGCATCAGGCCACACAGAAGAGTCAAGCAGGGTCCCGAAGTAGAATGCATGTAGACGGTCCATGTGCAGAACACACATGCGTGTGCACACACACACCCACCAGCTGTGCACACATTAGACACCCCCACACCACCTGTAACACACACCCGCCAGTAACACACACACCACCTGTAACACAACCACCTGTAACACAACCCGCCAGTAACACACACCACCTGTAACACACACCGCCAGAAACACACACCACCTGTAACACACACCGCCAGTAACCACACACCACCAGTCACACACACCCGCCAGTAACACACACACCACCAGTAACACACACCTGTAACACAACCCGCCAGTAACACACACACCACCAGTAACACACACCACCTGTAACACACACCGCCAGTAACACACACCACCAGTAACACACACCACCTGTAACACACACACCACCAGTAACACACACCACCTGTAACACACACCCGCCAGTAACACACACACCACCTGTACAACACCCGCCAGTAACACACACACCACCAGTCACACACACCGCCAGTAACACACACACCACCTGTAACACACACCAGGAACACACACACCACCAGTCACACACGCCAGTACACACACACACCTGTAACACACACCAGGAACACACACACCACCAGTCACACACCACCAGTCACACACCATCAGTAACACACACACACACACCCATACACACACGCTACATAAAATGAGTAGAAAACAGAGCAAAGAACAAACAAAAAGATAAGAAACAATATAAATAAGAGAAAGAAAAAGAGAAAAGGAGAATAAAGTGAAGATAGAAACCCAGGAGAGTGGCAGGGGCGACACGGCGGGTGGGGCGCCGAGGGGGCCCCTGTCTCCGCCGGCCGCGGGGACCGGGCCCTGGCGCGCGAGGCCCCGGGGCGCGCGGCCTACCTGGGCCCAGCAGCTCCGCCTTCACCCACAGACAGCGGTTGACGTGCTCGTGCTTCTGCTTCTGCGGCTTGTAGATGAACTCGTACTCGTCGGACCCTTGGCGCGGAGAACACGTACTTGTACGGGATGGGCTTGTCCAGGTGCTGCCTGGAGATGATGCCACAGCCTTCCACGAGAGTCCCGTGTTGGCCCAAGTCCCTGCGCACAGAAGGAACACCGGCCGGTCACCGGAACGGCCTCGCGGAGATTCTCGTGCCTCTCAAACACAGCACGGCCCCTGACAGAGCCCAGAGAGCGGAACCGGACAGGGACGCCCGTCACAGGGAACGCTGGCTGGAGCATTCGTTTTCCAAAAGTCTAAGGACGTCATCGACTCGATCAAAATTATGGCTACAATCTATTTCAGGGACGTCCAGTACGTTCTCGGGGCACCCGTGAGCCCTGGACATACTCACTTGCTGAACTGCATCTCGCAAAATTTGTGATTCCACCTGGGCTTTCCAAGCTCTTCTCCCCCCCTGATGAATATTTGGTGCTGGTTGCGGTCGAATTTGAAATCTTTCGACATGATTGCATGAAAGAACACCGTGACTCCTTCTCCGGGGCTCAGGGGGCTGCAGGAAAGCCACAGAGGAAACGCCGGTCACCTCCAGATCTGTCCCTCCACCTGCTTCCACGCACACACGCACGTGCGCACACGCGCACAGGAGCTTCGTTTCCTGGCTGTGCATTAACACGCGCCCAGCAAAGACGCAAGCGCACCCACACTGTGACACGCTGCCCGCCATGGGTGTCCTCCCGCCCCTCCTGCAGTGGTGGGGGAGGGGGCACAGGGCTGGGGACAGTCTCTGTCCCTCTCAAAGGGCTGGGGGCAATGCAGGAGGGGCCGGCCAGCCCTCTGAAACGTGACAGCTTCTGTCCTGAGTCTGTGAGGCCCTGTTGCCTCTGGGCCCTCAGGGACTGTGACTCAGCACTTAAGCCAAGCAAGACACCGGGACAGTGTACCCTCCCACACCTCGGAGTCGATTCTCTTCCCCAAAAACATGCACGCCGGGGCAGCCTGGGGTCTCCGCTATGGGGTGGGGTGCAGTGGGGACGGCTCCCGGGCCCCTGGGGCAGGCTGTCCCTGTCCCCCGCGAGCACACCGGGGTGCCCACCTGTCCTTAGCTTGCTGTGCACCCGCTTTCCGGTTCCTCTGCTCCTTCTCATGCTTCGCAGCATCCACGTGGCTTCTGGCGCTTCCTTCCGGCCTCTCCAGCTTGCCTTTCTCTCCAGTAGTGGCCGTCTGGTCCTTGGTTTTAGCTTCCTGGGAAAGATGACCAAACCCCAACTTCTAGGACCAGTCTCCAAGTTTGCCTCCGAGAGGCGAGGCTTCCGACAGCGGCCAGAGTGCTCAGAACCTGCCAGCGCCTTCTGGCGTGCGCACTACAGCTCCGACGGTCCCCCCGCCCCCCGTTCACGGCTCTCCGGGTGCCAGCTTCCTGCTTCCCCGTAAGCGGCCACCACCCTCGACCTCCGGGCCTCCGCACGTGCCATTCCCTTCGCAGGGGACGCCACCCAGCTCTCCGCCTTGTTTGCCTGTTGCTCTTCCAGGTGTCCTCGGAGAGGCTTGCCCGGCCACGTCCCTCGGCGGCGCCTCTGGCACCCCCACCCCGCTCTCTGGGGCACCCCTCCCAGCCTGACTGCTTCCTGTCTCTCCCTCTGTGTGAGAATGTGGGTGTGTGAAGGCAGGAGCTGGGGCTCGCTCACGGCCACATCCGGCGGGTAACTAAACGAAAAGTGACCTGCTAAGGAAACGGGACCGAAAGGCACCAGCGTGGGACAGACGGCCGGGCCGTGGGGGCCATCCCGGACACGTCACCTGGCGGTGTCCGCTGGAAGCAGCGGCGCTTGCTGGAGGCTGTTCCGATTTCTGAGTCTTCTTTGTAACTTCTTCCGTAGTCCCTTTCTCTGGGTTCACCGGCTGAGCGACAGCATCTACTGCCTGGAAGAAACAAAGACCCCGAACCCTCAGAGCCGAGATAACAGAACGGACAGGCTGCCAGCCCGGCAATGGGGACCAGTACTCAGGGCGGGGGGCAGTCCCTTCCCCAGTCCCTCCCCAGACAGTGAGGCATCACGGGCTCCGCGGGCGCCCCCATGCCATCACTCTGCTCACCACTCACCCGGAGGTGGCGGCCTTGGCTGGCTGCCCGGCAGCCTGTGGGTCTTTCCTGGGCTCAGCGTGGTCCCCCTCAGACTCAGGCAGAGGGAGGTCCTGGGCTCTGTCTTCCTTCCCGGGGCCACCTCCACAGGCAGAGGCGGTGGGCCGCACCCTCCTGGGGGCGTCGGGGGGCTCTTGGCTCCCTGCTTCCGGGGGGGCACCTCTGAGCTCCTGATCCTCAGATGCGGGGCAGCTCGGAGACGGACCTCCAGGGGCTGCTTTCGGTGCTGTCGTAGGCTGGCCCTGCAGAGACCCCTCCACTGGCATTGCGCCTGTGCCTGGAGCCGGGCTCGGCTGGCCGGGCGGACCCACCCTGCTGAGCCGGGTGCTGGGGCCGGGCTGCGTCCTGGAAGCCAGGGTTCGTGAGCGAATTCGGGCCCGAGGGGCTGGTGGGCCGCGCAGGCAGGGAGTAGGGCCCGGCGGAGGCGGAGGACCCCCGCTTCCTTCTTCTCCTTCTCTTCTTTTTGCTCTAGGTGGAAAAGGAGACACAGATCTTACTTCTTAGGTTTATTCTACTGTTGCCCTTACTTTCCTTCGAGTTCCTTTCAACTGCGTGAGAAGGTCAAGCCCGTACACCTGCAACTAATACAATGTCGTACGTCAACTCTAACTGAAAAAAATAAAAATGAAAAAACACACAAGCAAGCAAACGAACGAAGAGTGTCACGCCCAGCTCGCCCGCACCGCCTCGCACCCGGCACGCCTGCCAGTGCTTTGTCTCGCACCAAGGTGCACAGGAACGGGGTAGTGGACGGAGCCTGGGGGCCACCGGCCACCCAGCGCTGGCCGGGGCAGAGCTGGCTCCCGCTGGGGGCGGCCCGTGACGGTGGCTTCCACATGCCACACTGGCAGGGTGTGTCATGTTCACAGACGCTGAAACAGGGATGCACTCGGGCACCCCGTCCCGCCTCGGTCGGGAGACCCTTGCTCAAAACTGAGACCCTGACTTCGGAATCGGAAATGGAGCTTGTCTGAAGCAGGCGTGGAGGGGCCTCCCAAGGATCCCACGGGGACTCGGTGCCCTGCCTCGTGTGGGGATGGTGCTCGGGAGCGGCTTCGTCTGCACACGGGGCGGTGTGGCCTCATTCTGGGTCAGCGCCCGGATTCCCAGCAAGAATCCTGAGCAAACGTCCCGCACATCTGTCCATGGTGACAAGTATGACATGGGGCGGCCGCGGGCCACCCCGAGGGTGGTTTCTGACCCTTAGAACTGACACCCGCTAACATCACGACAGGAGACAGAGGCTAAAGAAAGGTCGTTTAAGGTGGCAACACCCCCTCTGCTGTGAGTGACAAGTCTGGGCACATGCTGGGACCCCGGGGGTCTGTATCTCCAGGGGCAGCCTCCAGCCCGGGACCTGCTGTGAGCAGCAGGTCGCCCCTGGAAGCCCGGCCACCTTCGCCCCAACTCTGATCTGACAGGTCTGGGGAGGCCCAGGCACCAGCGCCTCCGTTCACCTTCCTGGTGGATGACCAGCAGTCAGGCCAGCGGGAGGCCGTGCGCACGGACCGCCTGGCCCGCGGCCCACAGCAGAATCTCCGCCAGTTGCATTGGCGCGACACGGGTCACTGGCATCCGTGCGAGGAGCAAGGAGCAGGGGAGCAAGGCAAGTTCCTCCCCCACGAAGCTGCGAGCTGAGTCGGGGAGACAGACTGAAAGCAGACGGTCTCGGTGCACGGGACGCGCCGATGGGGAAGGCGGTGCGGCCCCTGGGCAGCCGGAGGTGGCCCTGGCCTGGAAGGCTCCCCGGCTGAGCTGGCACAGGCTGAGTCTGGAAGACTCTGAAGCCAGAAGATCCAGCAGCGACGCCTCGCGCCCGGCGGCCGATGGCATGGCGGCCGCCGCGCTCGCCCAGCACAGAGCTCAGCGCGCGCCGCCCTCGGACGCCCCGGCCCGGCTCCCGCCCTCCTCCGGCCCTGGCCTCAGGTGTTAATCCTGCACTTTATTTTCTGTATTTAGGGTGCTCTGTCATTTTAGGGGCCTTGGAGGGATGCCCCCCCACCCCAGGGCTGGCTAGTTCCTAGAGATAGCAGACAAATCACCAGGGAGCCCAATTTTCATATGCAAACCAGCCGACCCAGAGGCCCTGCCTACCCCACCCCTTCCTGACCTCTCACCCTCCAGCCCTGATCACCTGGGGCCAGGTGCCTGCCAGCCTGGGGCCACGGCCATCATGCACCTGCTGGACTGGCCACTCTGCCCCACCACGCGGCCTCCCGGCCACCGCTGCTCGGCCCGTGCGTGCAGTGCCGCCTCCTGGGCACTGTGCGCCCAGCACTGCCCTCTCGTCCCGGTCCCGTCGGCTCCACAAACTAAACCCTGGGGGCAATCAGGGCACCTCCTCGCTGCCCCTCCCTGCCCCTCCCAGACACAGCCACGGTCCTGACACCCCCTGCAGCAGAGCAGACGCCCCCAGCCGGCCCCCGGCTTGATGTCGCACCCCCCACCCCCCACGCTAAACACACATGTGCTTGCTTCCTCGTCCCCGCGGGGGAGTCTGTCCCGTTCGCCTCTGCGTCCAGCGCCCAGGACGAGGCCGCCGCGGGACGGGCGTGCTGGCCGCGCCCTCGGCCCCGCACCGCACCGCCGCCTTCCTCGTCACCCCGCTCTCTCTCCTTCTGTCCTGCCCCACGTGCTCTCTGCACGCTGCCTCGGGAGTCGGACTTTGCACGGGCAGCAGCGGGCGATGTGCGCACACCTGGGGGACGTGCGCGTGCCGAGCACCCTCCGCACATCTAGTCTGGCCTGGCACGCCCGGCACACGGGGCTCAGGGCGGAAACCCACACGTCTTCCTTGACGAGGACCACGATTTTACACGGTTTACAAACGTGAGTTGTACACACATACATTCCGATTCTACAGCAATCACACACACACTCGTTTAATAATTAACCTGGTCTTTAACTCGGCCCGTTCTGAACATGACTATTTCCCAAAAAAGCAAAACTAAATGACCACAGGAAGCCCTACTCCTGCCTAAATGAAGAGAACTAACTAGAAAAAAAAATAAGAGCTTGCTAACTCTTGGGGGTTTTCCATCACAAGGCATTTCTGATTTTACAATGAGTGCTGGTTTATTTTTCCACACAACGAAGCGAAGCCGGTCCCCCACCTCACACGGAGGCCCCAGTCTGGGGGAAGCAGGCGGCCCCGTCCCCTCACTTGAGTGCCGAGTCAGGAGTACATGGGAAGGCTGGGGACCCCGGACAGGTGCCTACGGCAGGGAGTGGGGGTGCTGGTGCAGACGCCGAGATGTGGAGGGCTAGCCTGCAGGAGGGCCACCAGGCTGCCTGGCAAGGGCGCGGGGCTGACAAATGGGCCCTCTGGCTCTGCCCAAACCACCTGGCGTCTGCTGGCACAGCCTGTGCTGACAGGAAGTGCTGTGCTGATTTGGGGAGGGTGAGCGGGAGAAGACGGTGTCACCTTTCTGCCTGGCATCTGACCAAACACGTCCTCCCAGCAAACCACACTGCCCGGACAAAGCCTTGTCTGCGTCTCCCCGGCCACCTCAGCGGGGCCAGGTCCTGAGTGACGGTAACCTTTCTGAGCTTCCGTCCTTACACCTCTACAAACACATGGCACGACTTTGAAGAAGCAAGAAGAAAAAAGTCTGCAACAGGAACCAGAAAGATCAGCTGACCTGCAGACTCAGTGCACGCCAGCTGGCCCGGTGACCACGCACAGGCCAAGAGCGAGATGCCACCGCACAGGGAAGTGCCCTCCGTGCTGCGGGGGGCCTTGGTCCTTCCCACGCACAGCAGAGGCTGTGCAGAGTGCAGTGATTGGTTCAGGGACAGAAGCGTGAGCCAATCAGAGCCAAGGAGATTTGAGCCAAGCTGCCCCTGGGGAGACAGATGCTTCCTCTGTCTCCTGGAAGAGCCGCCAAGGGAGGTGCTCTCCTGCTCCGAACGAAGTATTGGGAAGCGGCTGCCTGCGGAGGCCAAGAAGCGACCAAGGCGGAAGAGTCCGAATGCCGAAGACGGCTGTCCAGAGGCATCGGGAAGGCAGAGCAAAGGCACGGACAGATGGACAGATGCCAGACTTGGGGCCCAGACCTCGCGGCTGGATCGAGCTCTGCCTGCAGCCACCTGCCCGGCGGGTTCCCCGTTACATGCGTGACACATGCCCTGTGTCACATTACCGGATCTGAGCTGGGTTTTCGATTATTTGCAACCCAAAGATTTCTAATGGTTAAAATAATTGCACCTCGAATTAGTTTGCTTCCAACCTGGATAAGTCAAAGTAATCACGACATTGATAGCTTTCATCGAATAAGACACCAGGCCACAGACCCTCAGGCCGAGGCCGCCCAGTCGGGACGCAGTGCAGAAGGACCCTGTGTGGAAGGTGCCCCACCCTCCGGGCATCTCAGAAGGTGGCGGGAGGCAAGTGACCTCGTAGCAGGTGCCAGCTGCCATCCCGGGACACTGGGGTCGTGCCTGCCTTCCAGAAGGAAGGGGCACGGGCGGCAGGGAAGCAGCAGCACAGCGGGGGCCTGGGACGGGTGGCCGTGTGGCCGTGTGAAGACCACAGTAAACATAGGAGGGACCCTCAGGGGGACAGCGACGCAGTTCCCGGAGACGCTCACCGAGGGAAAGGGTGACTGCCAGGACAATGGTCCACACGGGGACCCCAGACCACAGCCACCTGCCAACAGCAGGGGTGACTTTCAGCACACCTGGGGCAGCCGCCGCCAGCCCAAACCCTCTCTTTAATAAAAACAAAAGCCCACCCATCTGACGGGCTTTTCCTCATAAGCAAAAACGCTTTCATTACAGATATTAGTTAGTTTTCTTTTTTATATTATTAGTAAGCGCCGCAACACTCCTAATGCAGGATTCGAACTTCCAGAAACCTGAGACCAAGTTCAGCGGCATCCACCACACACACCACTGGCGTCCGGGCCCCAGGTGACGCGGCGGTGACATGCGCCCGGGGGGCTCCGGCCGTCTGCCCCGAAGAGAGCATCTGTGTGGCACGTGCGTCTCCCCGCATCTCAAAGGAGACAGTGTCACAAGAAACACAACGATGGAGAGAAAGTTGGGGGACGGTGAGGAACTGGGGGCGGGGCACACATGGGAAAAGCTGAAGTTTAAAGTCAGCAGGGCGTCCTCAGCCACAGGAGCCAAATCCCGAGGGCGAGGCTCCGCCCCAGGCGGGAGGAGCGGGGAGGTGCCTGCCTGTCGGGGGCTGGGTCCATGCAGCTGCAGAGCGCGTGGGAGGCACCGCGCCCCACACGCGCGCGAACTACCTGCTCGGGGTCTGCCGAGAGCACGTAGGCCTCCTCAACCCCGGTTGTGTCCTCTTTCCTCCTTTTGCCGGGAGGGAGATTAGCGGCCTCCAGCTTGTCAGACGTGCAAGCGGCTGTGTCTACAAGATGCTCTGGCGCCCCTTCCTGTTGAAACACGACCCCCGCAGTTCAGACAAGGCAGGGGGGCCAGAGGCCCCGCTCTGGCAGAAGCCTCGCGGACCCCTCGCTCAGGCCCAGAAACCTCTCCAGGCCCCGGCAGTCCAAGCAGAGGGTCCTGGGTGCAGGAAGCCCAAGGAGGGGCTTCTGTGGGTGGGCAGGTGGGCAGAGCAAACCCAGGTAAGAGACGTGCCCCATAGCAGGGCTGCTGCTTGTACGAGTCGGCCCACCCGAAGCCCGTGCCAGCGAGCCCAGTGCCTGGGCTGGTGCTCCCCCCTCAGATGCAGCTGTGGACGTGTTCCCAGGAGGACCGGGCACCCCAGGCTAGGCCCCCGGGGACTCTTAGGAGCTGGGGCAGTGCAGGGCAGAGCCCCCCGCTGTGGACGGTGCACCTCGGCTGGCACAGGGCTGGCCGGCCCTGGCACGGGGGGCTCATCTCCTCCTCCCACCACCTCCTCCTTCTCTAAGGAAGACAGTGCAGCCCAGAGGGGCTTGCCAGTGTGCCACCCGGACTGGGCAGGGCAGGGCGAGTCCTGGCAAACGGCCCAGAACCAAGGCCCAGCCCTACACTGCAGCTGCTCTGGGCACAAAGAGAGCCACCTGTGTGGCCTCCGGTCTGGCCTCGGGCTCACTGGAGGGGCCCAGGGCATGGGGGACATCTGGGTCCACGAACTACTGTCAAGGAGAAGGACAGCAGAAACGACAGCCTCTGGACCAAGTCCTGAATCAGACAACGGGTATTTCTGCGAGGGGCACTGGGACAGGCCCCAGTGGGTAACAGCAGAACACGGGCCAGAGCCCCCTCCCCACAGAGCCAGGAATCCGGGCCGACTGGTTCCTGTCACCTAGTGGCAGGAGGCTGAAGAAAGGAAGAACCACAGGGCCAGACGGAGCCTTCGCAGCCTTCGACCCCACTTGCCCATAGAGGGGAATTACCCCGGGAGAACAAATCCACCAGCTGCCGGGGAGGAAGCAAGAACCAGCAAAGGCCGCCAGCTAGTCGGCGTCCCAGGGCCACCAAAGGGGCCAGCCCAGGCGACAGGCAGGACCGGAGCTCAGTGCCGAACACACCCAGCACACGACCCCACGACTGCTGGACGCAGGACCCCTCGCTCGGTGGCTGGGTACGAGGCCGGCCTCGTGGCCCGGTCCTCGCTCTGGGCCGTTGTCCCTGGTCCCCTGACATGTCATCGCACCACGGTTAGAACGTCGTGGCCATGCCTACCGGCCCGTTCTCAACAACGCATGCTCCACCTCCTGACCCTAAGGGTTTTGCGGGGTCACTGTAGGGCATGGGGGACGGTCACGAGCTGAGCAGCAGAGCAGCCCCGCGGCGGTCCTGTGCGCCCCTCCTTCGCTCCCTTTCCTGGGTGGGTATCTGCGCATTTAGGCATTTTTTTAGTTCCCTTCTGTGGAAAATCACGTGACCTAAAATTAACCCTTTTAAGGCACACACCTCGGTGGCACCTTGTGCCCTCACGGCACTGTGCAACCAGCTCCCCCACCTGGCCCAAACCCCCTCCGGCCCCCAGAAGGGCAGGCCGGCCGGCCTCGCCGCAGCGGACGCTGGCGTTACATCGAGGCTTTGATCCGAAGGTCTAATGTAACACCATGCGGCTCCCTCAGTGCTCAGTGTTGGACTCCAGAGGTGGAACTTAATGTCTGCTGTCACTCACACCTTCTCTCTCGGGGACGGCCATCTGCCATTGGCCCATTTTGCTATTGGGCCGTTACCGGTTTCTACCTGATTCTAAGAGCTTTTGACACATTGAGGAACCCACTCTTTACTAAAATGTCTGTATGTAAAGCCAAATATTCTCTATATATCTTTCCTAAATTGTGCTTATCATAGTCTGTGAGGTTTTCAGTTCTTTTAAGACTTTTTTGGAAGTCAAATATACTATCTTTTGTTTGCATTTTTTCCCCTTGCTTTAATTACCAGAAAATCTTTCCTCCTCCAGAGATGAGATGAATATTTACGTATATTTTCCTCAACGCTTTTTACACACATCAGACTCCATTTGGGTGGTCTATTCTGGTTCACTGACCGCCCCCAGGAGTCACGGTCTTAATGACTGTGGCCTTGTAACAGTTCTGTTTACTCTAGTACAGCCAAGTCCCACTCCGGACTTTTCTCTTTCACAATTTTCTTGTTTATTCTTGCCCATTTCTTTTTCGAAAGAGCCTTCACCTTACTCTGTCAAAGAAAAACCAAAAACCAAAAACTAATCTTGCTGGTCTCGGCGCAATTTTCAGTCATATTGCTTCTCGATGATGTGTTTGCCGACTCTCACTTCTAGTTTGCCCAGACCTCAGTGACGCCCGTGGCCCAGGCTCCAAGCTGGCCATCAGCTGGGGATGGGTCAGGGGAAAGACACACACTCACACTCCCCACACATATATACTCACACACACACACCCCAGTACACACACACCCAGTACACACTCACTCACACACCCCAATACGCATACTCCAATACATATACATCCTACAATACATATATACCCCTATACGTACACTCACACAAACCCCAGTACACATCTCCCCAGAATATACCCCCACGCATACCCCCATACACATACCCCAATACAACACACCCCAATACAAAGACACTCCGATACACATTCACACACCCCAATACCAGTACCCACACACCCTATACACACAATACATATACACCCCACATTCACATACCCACCCCCCCAAAATTCTCACACACATACACACAAACACACATCCCCAAATACACACGCCCTCCACACTCATACACACATACTCACACAGACACAAATCCACCACATTCACACGCACAGCACATTCGAACACCTCCCCACTGCACACACACACCACACGTGGACACATATATACCCACACATAGACCGCACACGCGCACGCACATCCATGCAACACATCGCAACGCGGCCGGCTGTGGCACTGCCCAGCCCAGTTCGGCCCCTGCTGGGGACAGCGGGAGGCCAGCCCGGAGAGCGTTCCTCGCAGACACAGCCACAGCGTCCCTCAGCGTCCCTCGTCCCTCCGCTCCTGGCATCCTGCAGGTAGCCTGAGCTGACCCACCGGGGGTCTGGACGGGTGGGCCTCCATGCAGCGGCTCCTCCCCCATCATTCTCCCCCAGAGGCCTGGCCTGGGGCTCCAGCCTGGTGGCCCCTTAAACCAGGAGACACCTGGGGTTTGACACTGGATGGGAGATAAATGATGGCCTGTCCCCAGAGGCCGGAGGCGCCTCAGGGCCAACACCCTCAATGCTAAGAGGCCCAGAGGGGGCGGACGCCCACAGGGCAGAAGCAGGCGCCCTGCACAGCTGTGGGGAGACAGGGCGTGTGGGGCCTAGTGGGCGGGGGGAAGGCGGGGAGGCCTCAGGCGGGACGGCAACCCAGGCACCCAACAAGAAGGGGCGGCTCTGCTGCTGGCCAGAGTGCAGGGGTCAGAGGGCAGCAGCGCTGTGCCCATGTCCTAGAGAGGACGTCATGGGGACCCGGGAAGCGCTGTCCAGCCGCTGAGGAAACCATGGCAGGAAGCTGAGAGTGAGAGCAGGCAGGAGCTGGGCAGAGCCTGGCCCACGCCACCGGGGTCTGGCCTCACCTGGCAGTGTTCCAGGAGGCGGTCGAACAGGGCTCGTCCAGGCTTCGCAGCTCACTTGTGCCCGGAGATGAGAAAGGGCCGCCTTCCTCCTTCAGCTCCAGCCCAAACTCCATTTCTCCCTCGGAGGCCGACGCCACCTTGGAGTTTCTCAGAATCTACAAAGGCAGTGAAGAGAGCAGCATTCGTCACCGCAAAACACGTCTTTTGGCATGAGGATTGGTTTAGCTGGTTACTTTTTCAGAAAGCGCAACAAGGGCGAGGCTCTGAAAAACTGAGGAGAAGTGACCCACTCGTAAGAGACGTCGGCACTTGCACGGGAGCCTCCACGGGGGGGGGGTCTCCCCAGCTGGCCCCGAAGGGGTGGCCTCATCTCTAGAAACTCTTGTCGATGCAGAAGCAAGGAGGCCACCTGCAAAGTGACCGTGCCCCTCGGCTGCCCTTTTCCAGGTCACCCCGACCCTGGCCGCCCACAACATCTCCTTTCGTCTTCAGCTGAAGACGGTATTTAAGGAGGTGGCTCCTGCCATTCCAGAGAGTCACTCAGTCCTCTGGGGTCTCTCCCAGGTACACGGGAGGCAGCACGTTATTACACTGTTGTTTTCATTCTCTTAATCTGTCTTATGTCAATTTACTTATCAGACCAGCCAAAGAACCGAGAGGGTAGAAGGAAAACTGTCTTTTCCTACAGCAGATGCACATGGGTCAAATCTCAGGAGAAAGCGGGGGACCGTCCCAAGGAAACCCGGGAACTGTGCCACAGGCTCTGGGGGACCAGCTGTCTCCTCCCCCAGAGGCCCCCGGCCCCTTCCCAGACCGCTACCAGGTCTCAGGCTCATCTTACTTTTTCTCATTATAAAAAAAATCTTCACGAAACCTTGAAAAATTAAAAAATTAAATACATTGCCCAGAACTTTACCCCTCCCCCCAAACAACTGTCTAGCGCTCAAGGTCCCACCTGGAAGTCCCGCCTGGGTCCCTGGGGCACCAACTGGAGCAGTGGGACTTGGGGTTGGAGGGGCTCCTGACCCCTGACCCCCTGCCCTACCAGTATTGAAGCCCTCCACATGGACCAGGCCAACGGAAGCCCTGGCAAAGCCGACCGCCCTCCACCCAGGCCTGGGTGGCCTGGGACTCTCCACATATCCCCCCCACGCTTTTCCATGTGGCCTCCCAACCCCCGGACGCAGCATCCTGGAGCCTCCCGCCCCCCCAGACACGGCATCCTGGAGCTTCTGGACAGCTGCACTGGCTTCCCCAGGCCCCCCAGCAGCTCCAGACATGTACCCAGCATCTGGGTTTCACTTTCAATTCCTGTAAGAGAGCTCCAGCCAGAGTGTGAGGAAGCAGAAAGCCGGGGCAGGAAGTGATGTCCCCGGGCCCACACACACTAAACCCCTGGCCCTGAGGCTGGAGCGCAGTGGTCGGGGCCAGCCAAAACCAGGCAGGCTCGCGCCTTGCAACACACAGTTTTCAGCCTGTTGTGTGATGACCAGGGCCAGCACCGGCCCCCGCCCAGCAGCCTAGGATGGACTACCACAATGAGCCGGCCCAAAGCACAATGGCCCTGAACCCCTGTCTCACAGGACAAGAGGGCAGCCCAGAAGCCAGTGGCCTCTGCCCCTGCTGGGAAGTGAACGTTTCCCCGTGTGATCACACCCTACTAGATTGCAGCATGGCCCCTGAGCTGGCCTGAGCAACCTACTGTAGTGGGATTGCCACCCCAAATATGTCTCTGAGGGAGATTATTTTAGCCGACTACTTTTAAAGACAAAAGACTCAGACAGGCTTTTTTAAACTCCCCCTTAATGCCTGAAGAATTTAGATCAAGGCCTGTCCAGGCCGAGACCATCACCAAGATGCTTACAGAGCTTAGGAGTGGGAACTGGCCAGCGCCCGTTCAGGCCAAATCCTGCCGTCCCACCGTCTGCAGGCCTAGCAAACACCTGTTTACCTACATTTTCCATCTTCCTGCAAATCTTCATCCTCCCCTTTGAAACCCCTGACCCCCTTCTCCTTCACTCAGGATGGCCAGAAAGCCTCAAGGGCCTGACCCTCTCTGGCTTCCCATTCTTATGGGGCCCCCGTTGTACGAATTAAATGTGTGTTTTTGTCCTCTTGACCTTTATCAGACCGCCGGAAACCTAGAATGGCTGCCCCGCCCCCTCCCCACTGCTCAGGGTCAGCTGCGAGCACACGGAGACAGATGGCACCCGTGCGACGCCGCACACCACGTCTCAGACAGAGCCTCCTGCACCCCGGCTCAGGTGGCAAACGCGTCGCTTTGCCTCGCAGCCCTGCGAGAGCCCTCGCACAACCCCAACGAAGGAGCAGAGGAGTGGCTTCCCGGAGCCCCTCCAAGAGACCCCCTCCCAAGAGCTTCTCCAGGACCCAACTCAGATGAAGCCCCCGCATTCCTCTGTCTGCCAGCCCCTCTCGGCTCCAGCCAGGACCACCCAGTTTATCTGTACAGTAACAATTGGAACCCTTGAGCCCACACTCAACACCTTTCTGACCCCGCCTCCCAACGGAGGCCAGTATCGTCAGCGCTGGACCGATCAACCCACCTGCCCATGCAGCATCCAGATGTGTAGAGCACACCAGAACACAGCCTACACGGATAAGGGCCAGCGAGACCCCAACAACTGGCCTCCTCCAGAGGCATCAGCTCCAGAACCCACCAGCCTGGTTCAAGCATAAGTCACTGTGGCGAATCACTTACATTTCTGTGCTTGTTCTCGCATCTGAAGCGGGGTTTATGATAGCTCCTCCCACGATGCCAGCACAATGCAGGCATGTCGGAGCTTAGCTGTTGGTTTGGTTATTTCTGGAGCCCCAAAGAAATGCTTCCTTCCCAGTTGTCCTCACCCAGGTAGACGTCCAGTGACCAGTGGTGGAGCTCTGCAGTGGAAGTCCCAGGGGACACCAGGAGCTTGGCCACACCATGATTCAATCTGGGCAGCGAAGACCATGATGCAGCAGGCACTCAGCTCACACCGAGCGACAGTGCTGTGACCTCTCAGGCCCCATTCCAGAAGGAAAGACGGACCCTCAGGTCATGACTCTCAACCCAAAGCAAAGAAAAATTAAGGACACAAATCAGCGATGAAGAGCGCCCACCTCTCCACGCATTCCGGAGCCCACGTCACGTCGCCGAGTCTGCGCGAACACAGAAAGGGACGAGCAGGACCGACCCTTCTCGCCCGCCCAGCGCCCCGTGAGCAAGAGCCCGGCCCGGCTCTTACGACCCGCACGCACATGCACACGCACACGCAGCAGCTCGGGGTCCACACTTCCTCGATTCATTTGCGTTGTTACCGGCACCTCCCCTGTGCAAGACCTGGAGTAAAGCCGTTGAACAAGGGAGCAAAGTCTGTCCCAAAACCACCAAGACAGACAGATGCAGGAGGTTGCAGTTCAGTGGGTGTCAGCCGAGCACAGAAGAGGGAGGTCCAGCGGCCCCCTGGGCAGATGTGGTCCCCTGGCAGGGGAACAGGAGTGCAAAGACCTGGGCAGGCTGCCCTTTGTTTCTAGAAGGACAATAAGGCCAGTGGCTGGGGAGGGGTGCAGAGAGCTCAGGCCTTGGAGGGCGCTGTGTAGGCCTGGAGCTTTTACTAGAGTAGAATGGGGCAGCACAGCTCCCTGGTGCTCTGACTTGTGGCCAGCAGGGTCATTGATGTGACATAGATCAAGACTGGAATATGTGCTGGTTTGGGCCCGGGCACTAGAGACGAGGTGCCCTGCCTGGGAACGTGAGCCTGAGGGCAGGTTTGGGAAGACAGGAGCTGGCTTCAGAAATGAAACTGAGGCCTTGCAGACACCCAGCGGCGGCCACAGCTGCTGGTGCACAGATGTATTTAAAACCACAGAACCAGTGAGGTCACCATGAGAGATGGAGGGACAGCCAGAGGAGGAGAAGCCCTGGCCTCAGGTCTGACGCCCAGGGGATCAAGGACGGCCAAGACAGCAGGCGAGGCCCGCCGCACGTGAGCTCCGCTCAGGCACCGACTCACCACGGAGAGTTCCGTGCCACCTCTGGGGGCCCTCGCCCACCTCCATGCCTGGGGGCCACTTCCACGAGCCACCCTCTGCAGCCTTCCGGCAGCTCTGCACGCAGCCCACACCTCCCATTCCCAAGGGGCAGGCAACCCAGAATTCTCTCCAAGAAATGAAATCAAAATTTTTATAAAGTGACAGGTGCCTCCAGCAAAGGACCAGACAAAACTATTTTAAGAAAAAATGCTTCTAGGAAGAGCCCTTTGCCTTCAGGAGACCGCTCTGCCTGCCTGGGCTGCCTGCTGGAGCAGCTTCCACTTTGGGAGAGAAGCAAGGAAGCGGACCGGGCTGACCGGCCGCCTCCCACCCCCACGCAGCCCCCGGCCCCATGGGCCCCTTGCGCCTCACCTGGTAGGGGCCGCGGAGGGCAGCCTCTTTCCACACTGGCTGCAGAACTTGGAGTGGCTTCTTTGGAGACATGTGGCAACAAGGACACTTCATAGCTCGGGGGCGGGGGCGGGGGCTCCGGGCCCCTGCCGATCCAGGAGCAGGAGTCCCTTCAGTCCCACGGAGCAGCTAGCTATATACCAGCCCCTGTCACGTGACCACAGCCCTGCATCAGTTTCATTTTCTGGGAAAGTGAACTCACAGTGGCCAGTAGGTCCCTCTGCTCGATCGAAACCAGCCCGGGCCCCTCCCCCGCGGCTCACAGCCCAGCCTCATCCCACGTCCTCCCCTTCCGGGTTGCTCCTGGACTGCGGAGCCCTGAGGCTCCAGCACCCGCTTTCTTTCTGCTGGCCCTCCCCCACCCGCACCCCTGCACACTCCCCCGACCTTCACTGTCCCCCCTTGGGAGCCCGGGAGAGTGAGAACTGGGGCCGGGGTGGGGAGACAGTGTCCCCATCTGAGGCAGAGATACAGCATGTGCCAAGCCCTGTGATAAGCCAGAGGCTGAGGCGCCTGCCCCCTGCACGCCCTAGACAAGGAGCCCAGAGTCAAGCCCCTGGCTCACAGCTGACATGACCATTAGGCGAAGCACACAGACCAGCGCTCTAACCTCACCGGGCCCCACCACAGCCCCCCCTGCGGCAGCCAGGACCCCGTCCCACCGCTCAGGCTTCCCTGTCCCTAAGCTGTCTTCCTTCTTTCCAAAGCTCCCCTCACCACAGAGCAGAGAACTCACAGAGGGCGCAGGATCCTCACTGACTCCTTAGTTAGTTCATTGTCCCACCTGCGCTGGGGGTGGGGGTGGATAATCTCTACTCATCATTCCATTCGGGACTTTCCTCGCTTTTCCCATCCACTGAACCCTGAACCCGCTGGCACTCAGAGTCCAGCTCCAACCACCACCCAGGAAAACCAGGCACCGGAGTCGGTTCGGGCTGGCGGCCCCTCAGGACTTTAGCATTCCCTCATTCTGCGCCCCTCCTGGCTCTCAAGGCTGCCTGGAAAGTCGGGGAACCCTGCGCTCTGGGGGTGCGGTGGTGTGGCAGCGATGCCTGTTTCCTAGACGTCACTGTGAAGGAAAGACATGCGCGTCTTTTCGCAGCCCTTTCCCGGTTTTGCAGTTAGTGAGAGCGAGGGATTCGGGCTGGAGCCGCTGTCCCCAGGTCTGGCCGTCCCTCTCCCCATCGGCCAGGCCAAGGCCATTACCGGGGACTAAGCCCGCGCCCGGCGCTTCCCGGCTCAGGGGCGCGCGCACGGCCGCCGGGTGTTGCCCGGGCGCCCCGCCAGGATGCGCGCTGCCCGCGGGCGGGCCGGCGGAGAAACCGAAACCGGCGCCTCGAGAAGCGGCGGCCCTGGGGGACGCAGGTGCCACACCCCGGCGCGCCCCGCCGGGCCGCCGCGACCCTGACCCAGACCCCGCTGCGGGCCCCGGACTCTGCACCCCAGGACTTCGACCTGTGAGCCATCCCTGCACCATGTGACCCGCGCCTCTGTACCCACGGGGCCGCTGAACCCCGCACTCAGGACCCGCGCTCAGCCGGCGCGCTCGCACCTGCAGCGCCCCCCGCGCGCGCATCGTGCCGCCTGCGCGGTTTCGTTTCCTGCGCCGGGTCCCGGGCCTCCTCCCGCCCCTCCGTGCGCGCGTGCGCCCCGGGTCTGCGCGCCTGTGGCCGGAATCCCGCTGCCGGTTGGCGCCCCCCAGTGGACCTCGGGCGGGCCTCGGGGAAGTGCCGAGTCGGGCCTGGCGCGGGCGCGTGATGTGCGCAGCTCCGGGAGCCCAGAGCCCAGCGCCTTGCTTGCTGTCCACAACCTGGCAGAGCCAGCAGCCAGCCAGGGAGTGGCCCGGGGGACCCGAGACGGATCATTTGGCAGAGCTTCGGGCCACTCTGGTGGCGGACACCGGCCCCATGGCATCGGGACCTGGCGCCGAGTAAATGGCCACAGCGGCGATGGCAGCGGAGCTGCTGCCCACACCGGGCTCCTTGGCCGCCGATAACCAAGAGGCCGCGCCACTCCCTGCCTCGGTTGCTTCGTCTGCGAGCTGCCCGCCCTGCGTCCCAGGGCTGCTGGAGAAACTTAACCGCGACGACGGCGACGACAAGGACGACGACGACGAGAACAACCCAGTGGACGGCGGTGCTACCGGCCCTGAGCACGGCGCGTGGGGTGTTCGCTTATCCACTCCTCCCCGCCGTCTCGCAGCCAGCGCCGCCGAGCGCTCGTGGGGAGCCGGGCACTGGCCCACGCGCCGCTCCAAAATACTGGGTGACCTCGTTATCATCGATGCAAGGGCCGGCGTCTGCCCCGCCCGCCTCTCTGGGCCTCTCCACCTGGCGCACAGGTCGGTCACACTGTCCTTCCTCCGGCTGCGAACGGCAAGTTCGGCCCTTGTCGGGGTCCCCCTCCCGTGCGCCCGCCCTTTGCAGGGCTGTCTTCTCGCCACCCGACCCCAGCACCAGTGCCGGAGCCCGGGCAGCGCTCAGCGGGCATTTAGCGCAGGTCGCCAAGCGCGATCTTCTCGCCACCAGCGGCCTGCGCAGGCGCAAACCCCGATGCGCTACCGGCCACGCCCACTGTCACGTTCACCTGGGGTCTTGGCCAGGATCCAGGCCACGTCCACCTCGTGGTGACTTAGTGGGGGCCCCATGAGAGAGACTTTCCTGAAAGAAGCGGGAACCAGCCGGGGCGGGTCCCAAAGCCTATTGTTGGGGGGCACGGACTGCACTGGCGGAAGAAGGTTCTACCGCAACCAGCACCCCGCTGACTGCAGATGCCTCCGTGGGCAAAGCAAGTGACGGAGAGGCCAGGCCTGCCCCATGCTGCCGCTGCGGCCTCCTAGGTCTGGGGGATGCCAGCAGAGCGCTGCCGTGTCCAGCAGAACGCAGGCCGAAGCCCGGACCCTTCCAGGCCGGGCAGCACCTCCCACGTGTTTCCTGAGGGACAGTGGCGGACTGTGGACCCTGCCTGTGTAACCGCAGAACCAGCTCGAACCGGTCCTATCCTGTTTCTAATGAGACCTGAAACCAATGTTTACCCCTTACGAGAAACACTTGTCACTGCCATGCACGAGGGACACTTGTGAACCCTTAACTGCACCCCCCCCCCCCCCCCCCCGCCCCCGTGGAACCACAGAACACGACCCAACTGCTCGCTGGGCCCTTTCAAGAGCAACTGGCCGCTGTCCAGGAAGACCCGGTGCTGACACCCCTTGACGCCCGGAAACCTGGATGGGCCGGTTTTGAGCCCTGCTTCGCGTCTCCTTGCCTGTCGGCTTCACAGTAAGAACTTTCTTCCCCCAAAAGCCGACACCATGGCGCCAGCTCCCATGCAAGCTGTCGCTTAGGGACACCATGCGCACGTCAGAACCCTGGGCCTTCCCCAAAGCAACGCCGGTCACCCAGGGGCCAGCAGAGTGGGTACACGTCAGACCGTCGCAGCGTGGCGGGTTTGCATGCACGTCCTAGACAATTCACGTGGCTGGCGAAAGCCGTGACCTGCCTGGCGCGGCATCTTTGACTGTAAAACCCAACACGACCTTTGGGGAATCAGAATTCTTTTTTAAACCCCCCCCATTACAGTCGTCATTCAATATCATATGAGCTTCATGTGTGCATCATAATGGTTAGACATTTACATAACTTACCAAGTGACCCCCGGGTAAGAATTCTTCTAATGAGAGACCAGGGCGCCAAGAGAGGTTCCTTTTAGATTTTAAGGCCATTTTAATGTCCTCAGGGCATCACCCCTCCACCCCCTTCCCTATGTCCTTGTCCACACCTTAGAGGAATAAGGAAAACAGTAACGAGATTTTTAAAATCTGGCCTGAGAGAGAATGGGGTTACTGTCCTGCCTTCAATATCTGTACTCCCAACGTGATTTGTGCTTCTACACACCTGAAACCCTAGCTGGAGTATCAGGTCGCCTCCTCTGACAAGTCTTCATGCAGCTGTTGGGGTCCAGCCCAGCCCTGTGAGCCTGGGGCTGTGGCTGTAACACACATACCCAGCTGTGGACCTGGAGGGGGCGCCAGAGACGCCGGAGCGGAAGCCTGCTCAGCGAAGGCAGCCGTGCCGCCCTTCCTCAGGCAGTAAATGGCGTGGCCGGTGTGTACATCCTGTCTTGGAAGGGGCAGACACGAGCGGCCAAGCGATCCAAAGGTAGCTGAGGTCGTGGACACTGCCCACCTGCAGGTACCGAGAACCTGGTGGTAAGTGGACCCGTCGACGGGGTGGCTAGGTCCTAACGACGGTCGGCGACCCAGAGAACCAAGTCAAAACCCACAAGGACACCAAATAAGGACAAAGAAAAGACCCTTCTTCCCCTGGCCCGTATCAGTGCAGGAAATGTATACATTGAAATAAATATGCACACAGTATTTAAAATAATAAAAAAAATAGTGTAGCATATAAATAAAACTTAAATGTAACATATGATCTGATGTAGTGGGACAATAACAATACGAAGCCTGTAGGCGGTTCCCTTCTTGGGGCTGAGCCAGGTGGGGTCACGGGGTGAAGGACAGGGAACCAGGAAGCCAGACAGCTTGGTGAAAGGTCCCAGGCGCACCACCTGCAGCTTCGTTCTAGAAAGACAGTGTCACTGACGCCACAGGCCTGAGCCTGGACACCTCCTCCTGGTCGGGTGTTTGCAAAGGGCCGAGATCCTGGGGGGAGACTGCAGGGCAAAAGCCTGCTGGGCCATGATTCCCGGTCAGTGAGTGACGTCAGCAGAGGAGCACCCCACCTGCCCCCAGCGTAGCCACACCACCTACCCGGCCGAACCCGGCCTCCGAAAGCTCCCTGGTCCCAAGGACGTTGGCTCCTTTGAAATTTCCCCGCTTTTATCCTCGCAACCATCGATGTTGGCGGAAGGGATTCTGCCGGCCCCAAACACCCCGTTGGCCAGCCAGGATCCTCCTCTACGTATCTGGGAAATCCTGGGGTGACCTGCCTGCGGGAGGGGTGCTCTCCGGCCACAGCGAGGGCCCGGCAGGGAGGGTGAGCACCGTGGGAGACCGAGTCCAGAGAACCAGGGGCCATGGGAGGGAAGCGCAGGGCCACTGCCGGGAGGCCCAGCTCCGTGGCCCTGGCGGGATCCGAACGTCCCGCTGGCCAGGCAGGCGGCACAGACGCTCCCATTTCTCCGGGGCTCGCAGTCCCCTGCTGCAGCTGCGTCTACTCAGACCCGATCCCAGCTCTGGCCCCCGCGGAAGGGCGGCGAGCCCCCCTGAGTGAGTGGCACCTGGCAGTTAAGTCGCCCGCTCGGCGGGTTTTGAGTACAGCGGGGTGAGGCTGGGTTTGGCTGCGGGAGCCCCACTTCTGGGCCTGGGTGTTCCTGACTGCGGGTCCTGGCCCCATGGAGTAAACACCGTTCCGGAGTCGGATGCTCCCGAGTTGAAACAGTGCAGAACAGGGCACGCCTGGGCTGCAGGCCCATGCAGACGGATGGCCCTGAGGAAGAACCGGGCAGGACGGCCCAAGGAGAGGGGAATCGCGACTGACCTTGTGGCTCGAGGGCCGAGATGGCAGTTTCTCGTGTGTGTCTCTGCCGTCTCTCCTTACAAGGACACCAGCCCTCAGATTTAGGGCGCAGCCTCAGCCAGCATGACGGCATCTGAAACCAATCACACCTGCAAAGACCCTAATCCCACAGAGGGTCGTGTTCACAGGTGCCTATGGTCAAGAATTCAACCTATCTTTTCGTGGGACACAATTCAGCTCCCTACAGGCGGCAGTTCCATGGGCTTCTGCAGATGTCCCCCGTCCCCCGGACAGACCCCGCCCTCGGGCACGGCACAAAGAATCATAGGATTCGGAAGACCTTAGATCCTTTCAGAGGATTTAAATTATTTTCCAAAGGGGAGGGGACAGGCTCCAAATTTACAAAGTCGGGAGCTGAATTTACGAAGGGCAGCGAGATCCACACAAACCATTTTATGAAAACAATCCTGCTTCTTTCAGGAAGGGTTTGCTGTCCCTGTCACGGTGAGCCCGGCTCCAGGCTGACTCGCCCTTCAAGAAGGGTGGAGACCGGCTCTGGCAATGGATGGAGCCACCCGCCTTCGGCCTTTGCCCCTGCGTGACAGCGCACTCACTCACTCACCACCCCCCTTTGGGAGTAAACAGATCCCTGGGCGGGGGAGGTGCCCTGGGCTGGCATCGCAGCTTTGTCCTTAATCGTCCACTCCACTTCTCGTCCACTTCGTCCTCAAACCTCCCCGCCCCCCTTCTCCTTCAGGGTTCTGCACCAAGCAGCAACTTCCCCAAAGACTCGCTGCTGCTGCTTTTTAATTTTTATTTTTCAATCAGCGCTGACACTCGGTGTCATCTCAGTTTCAGGTGTACAGCCAGCGGTCAGACATCTGTGCACTCTAGTGAAGCCGGACCTTGCGGCTGAGCTGCCTGACCAGCATCGGGTAGGGGTGGGTGAGAAGCGGGGACAGAGCACTGTGAGTGACAGCGGTGACTGCACGTTAAGTGCCCGCACCGCACCGGGCCTTTCCCCGCCTCCTCCCTTCGACGCGTGCCCGGGGCGATGAAGGGTCAGGAGGCGGCGGGCCCAATGGCGCCTCGAGGAGTCGGAGCAGCTGGGCTCAGGTGTGTCCTCTCCGAGCGAGCCCGTCGCCCGCACCGTCACCTCCACACGCAGCTCTGAGCTCCTCCCGACCCCCCGCAGCGTGCGGGGGGCGGGGGGGACAGACACGTGCCTAGGCTTGGAAGAGCGTTTGACTCCTCTGCCGTGTGACATGTGGACACTCTAGACCTGCGTGGTCCAAACCGCAGCCATGTGACACGTGTGGCCTTGAGCTGTGGTCCGAATTGGGATGTGCTGTGAGGGGCAGTTCGCACCGCGTTCCGAAGCTTTGGTACGAAAAGAAAGTAACTGGACTCCTTCGCTGCTCAGTTCCATGTAGATTCGTATGTTGAAAAGGTGGTATTTGGGGTGAATGAGCTGGATAGACATGTAAGTTAGTTTCTCCGGGTTCCCCTCACTTTTTCAATGCGGTTACCAGACGTTCAAACGACCCACGGGCTCCCGCCTGCGGCCCACATGGTACAGCTGTCGGGCGGTGCGTCCCCGTCCGGGGCTCGCCTCTGGCCCGTGACAGAGCTGGCCGCTGGAGAGGGGCCAGGGTCCCTGTTAGGTCGCAGGGGAAGGGAAGGGCCTGCCTGGAGGCTTCCTCGCTTGACATCGGAATTGGACAAGGGCCCACCCTAAAGCCCTGGCGCCGCCACCACCCTAAACCCTATGCTCAACTGACATTCCCCATTCTACACCCTACCCCAACAATCCTATAAAAACTACGCCCTCCCATCCCAGGGCGGCTCTCTGGCCCCTCCCCTCTGGACCAGCGAACACCGCCCGGGAACCCTCCTCCAATAAAGGCTTTTAAAACCGCTCTTCTGCCGCGCGTGGCCGTACAGTCTCCCTCCCCTGCAGCCAACCCAGCCAACCCACACTGCCGTTCTCAGCATGTGGCTTCCAGGCCAGGGCGGGGGGAACCGTTTGGCGCAGTGAGCGCGGAAGGTTCTCCTCCAAGGCGGGGCTGAGACGTGGCACGGACCCTCCGCCACCTGTCGTGTGTCGGCCACTGAGACACACACAGGGGTCCTCTGAAGATCGGGGTGACATCCGAGGCATGCTGAAGGGCCACAGTCCACGCGTGGCGGCCCACCAGGTAGATGACGACACTTAGAACAAAATGCCAGGTGGCCATGAGAGATGTCTCTCGATTTATAATCGCAATAAAAACTTCACAGTGACAACCGCATGGGAATGTGAGCTAGAGGGGCACAGACACCCACCACGCAAGGCTGAACGCACACCCGCGTGCAGACACGCCCGCGGACGCACACCCAAGTGCTGGCGTACAGACATGCGCGGGGCCTGGGGGTGCGTCTGGGGCCACCGCCAATGCCACACGGACTGGGGTGGTTTTCTGTAGTTTCAACAATCAGCATTCATGATTTTTACAAAAAACACCAAAGCTATGACTTTTTAAATTTAAAAAACACAAACAACAAAATTTTTTCTAGCACACTTTAAGTCATTTGGCACATCTTGGTTTTCTCCCCAAAACCACACAGATGCCGCCATCGAGATTGGAACCCACCTCTGAGATCCGCCCCCCCCCGCCCCTACAATCCAGGAAAGTGCTGAGGTCCCAGGACGCGCCTCCTAGACAGGCTGAGGTCCCTGCTCCTCCCTTTCTCTTGGGTCTGTCATTCTAGAACGTTCTCTCCAACTGTTCTTCAAAAACAGATGGCCTTTGCTGGGGAACACAGGGAGGCGACTTTCCAATCGCCCAAAAGGAAGCCGGCATGGCCCACCTGTGGGTCCCGACACCTGGCCCCCCTTGGTCCCCGGGTCGCCTGCCCCGGCCTTCTCAGACCCGCAGCCGGCGATTACAGGGCGGTGTCCGGCCTCACGGTGACAAAACCTCCCACGTGACTCTCTGAACGCCGGACGCCCCGCGGGTTCCACTCAGACCTTCAACAGGGCGACCTTGTGTTCGGGGACGGAATCGTCACTGACATTATAAGGCTGGGTCCCCGGTTCTTGATTCAGGTGTTTCTCTGCAGAAAAGACAAGGTTTTCAGGCACTAGGAAGCGGACGTGGGGGAGGGTCAGCTCACGGACGGGGTCTGAGCCGGCATCTCAGGGCCCAGTGCAGAGGAAGCTGGCGGTCCCTGGCTGCATCCTCCGCTCCGGGCCGGGTTTCACCCCATCCCTGCCCGCACCGCACCCCTTTCCGAGCCATCGTGGCCCTGTCTGACTGCCGGGTGGGCCACAGCGGCTCATCCAGCCCCCGCCAACCGGGGTCCCAGCGGCTCCAGCAGCAGCGTGGGGTGTCGCCGCGTGGGGCTGAGGCCAGACGCGAAGACGGGTCTTACGACCCCACCTGGAAGAGGCAGAGCTAACTGCAGCGGAAGAAACAGAACAGGGCTCCTTCTCGTGGGGTCCCTGGGGAAGGAAGAGGGAACTTTCTGGAAGGATGGCAACGTCCTACATCCTGGCTGGTAGACGCCCGGCCAGATCCACCGTCAGACCCAAACTGACTGTTCGGATCCGTGCACGGCACCATGTGAACCGAACCCCAGATGAAGACACACACAACCCTGAGAAACCAGACCCCCGCACCAGGGGCCCGGGCAACGTGCACACACTCCCCGCATCGTCCCCGCGTGCGGGTCTGAGCCTGCAGGGTGTGGGCCCGCTGGGCTGTCCCGGCCCGTCCCCCGTGACTCTGCCTGCACCCACCTGCTTCTTCCAGGGTGGGGAAGTGCTGGAGGTGGCTCAGGTCGGACAGCAACACACGCAGCACGGGGACCTGCGGGACGGATGAGCGTGCGTTGCAGGCGGGGCACCCCCGCTGTGGCACACGGGGTGGGCGGCCAGGGCCTGCCCCCAGCCCCGCCGCCCACCGGCCTCGGCACAGCCTCCATCGGCTTCCGGGTGGGCGCCCCTCCCGGCTGCCCCGCCCCTCCACGCGGGGGACAGGAGAGGACCGGGCCTCCGGGGAATGCCCGGAGAGGAGCGTTGCTGAAATAAACTCTCCACGGGACGAGGACGAGGAAGGACGGGCGCCGGCGAATGCGACGTGCAGAGCGTGATGGTCGCGAACCCCGGGACCCCGGGGCTGAGGCTGGGCCCCGCCCTTGCTGCGTGACCCTGAGCGGGCCGCTCGGCTTCTCTGGGCCTCGGTGCCCGTGTCCCGCACGCGGATGCTGACACCACCACCCTCGTGGGCTGGTGCGGAAGTGGCCGGCGCCAGCTGCCACGGGACGCCCACCTGCAGCCGACGAAGGCCAGGGTGACGCCGCGCCTGCGGAAGTCCTCCAGGAGCCCCGCCAGCGCCAGGACCACGGTGGAGTCGGCGCTGCTCACGTGGGTGCAGTCCAGCACGGCGCAGCGCGGGCCGGGCGCTGTGGGCGCAGGCGCGTGCCGCTCACACCGGCGCGAGGCGCGAGCAGAGCGGGGCCGTCGGGGGCTGCTCCGGCGGGGAGGGGTCGGGGCCCGAGGCGGCCGCGGCCTCCTTCAGTGGGAGGGCTGGCCCTTGCCCTCCGGGAGGAGGAAGGGGTCCTCAGGGGCGAGTGTAGGGGAGCAGCCGCCCTCGCCTCACGAGGACAGGGGGCGCTCACTGGAAGGAGGGGGCAGACCTGGCCACGGGAGACGCCCCCGAGACACCCCAACTTCCCAGACCCGAGGGGCGAGCTCTGCCCTGACAGTGGAGGGCAGGGCCTTGGGGTGCTGCAGGAGCAGACCGGGTGCAGAGGGGGCTGCGTGACCCCTGCCCCGGCCCACGTACCTTCCAGAGCCCGGCTCACTATCGCCTCACGGAGGGCCTCAACCGCGGGGAAGTGCAGGCCACTGGCCGGCCGCATGACCAGCACTGGCCCCTCTGACACCTGGGCACCGTGGTGGAAGCAAACCAGTGAGTCCTGGAGGCGAGCCGAATGGGGCGGCTCTGCCAGGCTTGCGGGGAACAGGGGTGCAGAGCTGCCACGAGCCCTCACCCTGCCCAGGGCCCCCGTGCAGCAGGCTTGAAAGGGTTGTTCCCGCCTGCTAGCTGAACAGTCGCTTGGCAGTGCCACAGGCCACAAGTGCACCACAAGCTCGAACTCAGGGCCAAGGGGTCCCGCCTGCCTCAGCCCTCTGGGCCCCTGCGGTCAGCGGACCTCTCGGGGAGCCTGGGACTGGTACCTCCATCTGGGGCTGGCCACGGAGTGCAGAAGGATCAGCCCGGACACCAGGGTCCCGGCCAGGATGCCGTACTGGACCTCCCAGAAGCACAGCAGGAACGTCACGCACAGGGGCAGCAAGTCCAGCCCTGGCAGAGAGAACGGGCTGAGGGGGGCCCCTCCCCAGGGAGCTCCCGGCCCCCGCCAACCAGCAAATGACCCATGGCTTTTCGCATAATAGGTAGAACTATAAAGGACCCCCAGCACTCCCCAGGGACCTGTCTGGGGACTCATGATGGCCACGCTGGCTCAGGGATGTGTCAGACACAGATATCCACGGCCACGACCTGGACCAAGGAGCCGCTGAGACCTCCGTGGGGGGGCCCAGGTGCCACACCCCGAGAGGAGGCCGACGGGAACCGAGGAGGAAGGGACATGGGGACAGGGCCAGGCCTGGGAAGTGGGAGGCCAGGAGACCAGGTGACTCCACCATCCCAGGCCACGTGGCACCCCTTGGCTGAAACCTGCGACTCCCCTGAGCTGCAGGAGGGGGCGTCCTGGGGCAAAGTGGGCGGGCCGGGGTCGGTCTCGGACGTGACCCCCCATGTCACTCGGGCCCCCTCCCTCCCCGGGCCTCAGTTCACAGAGGCGCGGCAGCAGCGTGGGGCTGTTCGGAGACGGGCCGTGTGACACAGGAAAAGCCCCAGCACGTAACGGACACGGGACGAAGTCGCTGCCCCGCTGGCCACTCGCAGCGCGGCCGACCAGGAGGCAAGCAGGCACGCCGCACGCGACCCGTAACTGCGACCCCGAACAGGGGGGAACACCGGCTCGTGCGCTCAGGGGCCGCTGGCCCCGGGGACCCTGAGCCACTGTGACTGCTGCTCTGGCCCCTGCTGGTCATCCCCGATGTCCCTCATCCCCCGCAGGGGCTGCAAGGTGGAGAGGGGTGGGGGTAGGGGCGAGACCCGCCCAGCGGCCCCGACGCCGGCTCAGCGAGGTGCGGGAGGCCCGTCCTCATGGCAGCCCTGACCCGGGACCCGGCCACAGCTCCCAGAGCCCCTCGGCCCGTCTGCGGCTCGGGGGAGGCGGCGGGGACAGCCGTGCCCTCGCGCTGACGGGTGAGCGGGCACGTACTCTTCACACGCCAGAGCGTCCTGACGATCTTGGTGTCGCACAGCGGGGCCACGGCCACGATGATGACGGCCGCCAGGGCGGCCTTGGGGACGTAGGGGAAGAGCGAGGTCAGGCAGCCCAGCGACAGCAGCACCAGGACCCCTGTGGGGACGGGGGCACCGGTGACCACAGTGCCCCGAGGCGCCGGCCCCCATGGGGCGACGTGGCACGAGGGGGAGCGGTGTGGGGGGTGCTCACCCGTCACCAGGCCCCCTGCTGGGGTGCACACCCCCGTCTGGGCATTCACGCTGTCCTGGAAATCAACGCAGGGACCGGTGATGGCGGCTGGAGCAGGGGAGGCCCCAGGACGGGCCCGAGAGGGGACACTGGGCCCCGCCAACGTCAGCACGAGGCTTAGGGGCACAACACAGCTTTGGGGTCCTCTCACTAAAGGGGGACATCCCAGACCTCCTAAACAACCCCGAAACAAACCCTCAGCACACCCGAGAGAGGCCTGGTCATGAACCCAAATATCCAGCAGAGGGGTTTACGTCCACTTCTCTGTCGTGGGCGGAGCCATGTCCCCCAAACCCTCGTGTGGAAGCCCTGAGCCCCACCCAGCTCCGAGGCTGCGGCTGGGTCTCCGAAGAGGTGCCTGAGTTAAGGCCTTAGAGCGGGCCCTCGACCGGTCCGACAGGTGTCACAAGCAGCGGAGGTTGGGAGGCAGAGACCCCGGGAGGCGCAGGCAGCGAGCGGCCCCCACGGGGACACTACTCCCCCTGCGCGGAGCTGCTCCTTAGGAATTGGCGCCGGGACCGGTGCTCAGGGACCTATCAGCACCAACCTGCAGCGCCTCGTGTGGGTGTGAAGAAACCCGGACGGGATCCCGAAGGAACGCAGGGCGAGCGCCCGCGGACGCCGCAGCGCTGGCCAGGGCTGCCGGACGGGCGGACTCGTGACCCCGGCGTCGGGACGCGGGGCAGGGCCTGGCCGGGGAAGGGCTCTCTGGCCTGGGCTGGGACCGCTCAGAGGCACAGAGAAGGAAGTGGTCACTCACCGTCCAAAGCTGCCCGTGACCGGGTACGAGGAGACGAAGGAGCCGAGCACGTTGGTCAGGCCTGGGGAGGAAGCGGAACAGACCGGCTGACTACAGGGGGAGGAGGTGGGAGGCGGCGGGACGAGGGGGATGGAGCCTGGAGACGGGGAGACTCAGGTGGGGGGACCGGGGAGGCCCAGACCTGGCGCCATCTCTCAGGGAAGGGCAAAACCAACCACGGTCTTTGCCCAGTTCGCTGAGGTTGATTCTCGCTCTCGAGCTATAAAATAGCTCTGACCTGGCCTCGTCTGTGACTGAACTCGCCTGCTTCCCCACACGATGGCGACAGGAGCCCCAGCTCCCCAGGAGGCTATAAGGCGATGGCCGAGGACGGCGTGGACGGGCCCACAGTGCCCAGAAGGTCCACTGCCGTCCACGGCACCCACCGAGTCGACAGGCGGAGGTCACAGCCAGCGAGATGTCTTCTCCACGTGACACGGATTAACCCGCGCTGGGTGGAGCCCCGCCCAGGCCTGGCTGGGAGCTGAGAGCCGGGCTATTAGCCACGTCCAGCACCGCTGGCCAGCCGGCATCCATCCCATCCGGGACCTTCGCGCAGACCACGGTCTCCCCATTCCACAAAACCCACAGGGGACCCCAGGTGAGACAGCTCAGGGTGGGACCCACTCAGAACCAGGCCCCCCGGGCCCCACAGCCCAGCTCACGCCGAGAGGGAGTCCTGGGGGACGCCTCCCAGCACCACTGATCGGTGGGGCACGTGTCGGCCCCCTGCTCTGCGCTGGCGGGAAGCTGCCTGGCCTGACACCACGGGGTCAGCAGCCTGCGAGGTCAACAGGTCCACCTCAGAAGCCTGTCCGGGTCGTGCCCCGGACCCGCCGCGTCGTCGGGGGGGCTGCATGTGCCATGTGCAGAGCGGACATGACAAGCTCTGGAACGCAAATCTGGGACACTGACTGACACTGACTGAGGGACACGTGGAAAGCCAGAGACGCGCTCTGGGGCGAGCGATTCCGGGGCCGCCGACCCCACCGACCAGCGGGGCAACGCCCGCCCGCCGTGAGCCCAGGGCAGCACCGGCTACGTGCCCGCGACGCACCCTGGGGCCCCACGCCCTTCGCTGCCGAGACACCCGGCGCCGGGGTCCCAGCTCCGGGAAGTCGTCTGGGTGGAAGGGACCAGCAGTGCCACCCGCGGAGCCTGCGCCCGCCTCACGAGGGGCAGGGAGGCCTGGCATCCCCGAAGTGAAACACAGTGGCCACCACCCAATTTAGGATTCACGCCGCAGCCTCGCATTGAACCACCAGCGGGGCCCGGTTCCTGACGACAAAAGGAAGTGAAGTGTGGCACTGGGCACAGGCCCCTGCCACGGCGAGACAGCCTGGGCCTTCCGCGGGCCTTGCGAATCCGCCCACCCCGCCCGGAGGGAGGCGAGGGCGGGCAAAGGCGCTCAGGACGCCGCACGACCGACCGCGGCCTCGCCGGAGGCTCCGCCTGGCCACACTCGGCAGCTCTCTGAACCACAGGAGGCGCGTTCTAGGCACTCCCCGGCTAGAGCAGGCCGCGGACCTTGCGGTCAGGTATGCAGCAGGCGCCCGGCGTCAATCAGAACGGACACCAGACGTCCACCCCCTCCTCCCGCTCCGAGTCCGTGGTTAACCTGGCCCAGCTCGGGGCCACCTCTGCCCCTTGCACCCCACCACGACAGTCACCGTAACCGGCACAACTCCGGAGGCGCCCAGACCTCGTGACAGCGACACCCCGGTCTTACCGATGGCCAGCAGCTCCTGGTTGGCATCGATGCGGTAATTATTTTGGGACGCTAGAGAGAAGGAACAAGAAAACCATTGTCACTAGATACCTGGTATCAGCAGGAAAATGTTCACGAAATGAATAAGACAGGTTACGAGTTTCTCCCTACGGCACGGTCTAAAGTTTTGTAAACGTAAGTGTAGAAACGCAAACAGCACACACACCACACGCACATGTAGACAGGTACGTGTCTGTGCTTCAGAAAAAAACGCAGAAACAGGCAGTAGAATGTCAACAGCGGTCGGGGGCCGAGGGCGATGACAGGTGATTTCCTTCTTCTTCATACGTTGCCGAACTTTCGATATTTTCTACGACAAATACGTGTCACTTGTATAATCAGGGGGAAAGTGTCAAGCTCAAAACCTCTCTGATTACAAGGCGAGATGACCAGAAAGCCACAGAGGAGGCCGCTGCAGAGAGATGAGCAGCGATCTGGGGACAACATGCAGACCGCAGGGGGCAAAGGTTTCTGTGGAGGGGCAGGCGTCAGAGGCCACGCTGCGTGCCACGGAGCGTGAAGCGAGCGAGCGCACACGCAGTGAGCAAGGCCGGTTCCCACGACGCCTTCTGTGAACTGGAGCACGAATTTCATATACTTTTCGTGTGTCACACATTACTAACCGCCTTTAGAAACCTTTTTCCAGCATTTAAAAACACAAAAGCCCTTCCTCGGACGAGGGCAGCAGGCTGTGGTTTACTGAACCCCGAAAATGAGGAGCGTCACAAATCAGGGCAGGAGAGCAGCAAGCTAAGAAAAGGGCAAGTTTCCTGATAAGTCACAGAGGAGGGAGAGCTGCAGGGTGCCGGCTCCAAGCTGGGCCGCCAAACAACAGCACTCGGGAAAGCAAAACAATGGAGAGAGGTGTGAGCAAACAAAACAATGGAGAGAGGTGTGAGCCGGTCACGCCGCCAACCGAACGGCCAGCGCGACCCTGAGCGGCGGCCGGTGTCTGGAAAGGAGAGCCCCGGACGGACGAGGGACACGACAGGGTCTCCTGGGGACGGTGTGAGCGTCGAGGTGCTGGCACTCTGGAGAGGGAAATGTGACGCGGGCGCAGCCTGGCCGGTTAACACGGGCTGCGCAGTCGTGACGACGGAAGGCTGTTCAGTAGGTTTTGACCCCAGAATCGACCTCTGTCCAAGCACAGGAAGACCGCCCAGGTGATGGCCTGCAGGGAAAATGGCACCCACGCGGAGGGCACAACGCTGGCAGGCCGGCGGGCCTGGGAGGGAAGGGCGGGGCCCCGCGAGGGGCTGAGCGGCCGCCACTCACGCAGAGGGACCAGCATCCGGGGCCAGCGCGTGGAGGTCGATGGCTGTCCCATGGGTGGCGGGCTGCCAAACACTTCCCAGCCACCCCTGGAACACATTTTTTTACTGTAAATTCAATTTTACTCTAGATTTCTTTTAAAAACACGAGTGATCACTGTATTAATTGAATAAAAACTCAAACTTTTACAAATCAGAGCAGATGAAAGCAAGTAAGACAGCAGGCAAGGCAAGTGGGGCCCCAGGATGGGACAGTTGGCGGGGGGGACAGTGGTGGCACCTTACCAAAGGATTTGGCCACCGCAATGCTCTCCAGCAGACCCATCAGGGGCACCACGGCCAGCCCGGCCCCCATGTCCTGCAAGAGGGGAGAGGGACGGTGAACGGCCCCCTGGGGGAGGGGGAGGGTCTGAGCAGGCGGTGACCGGCCAAGGCAGACACCGGCTCGTCCATGTCCAGCAGAGCGCACACACGCTGTCCAGCTGCAAGGCCATGAGCTTTTGCATGCTGACCGGACGAGGGGGCAGGACAGCAAATTCCTGCCACACCAGCGTCCACAACGGCAGGGACGCCCCTGGGCTTGAGGCAGAGAAATCAACGCAGGGCTCCCTCAGGCTGTTCCCGGTCCGGGACCCTGTCCTGCCTGCCCCTGCACCCAGACACCCCGTCCTGAGGACTCGGTGGCCTAGCTGAGCTCAGAACTCCCTGTCACCAAGCAAATGCATTAGGGGTACAGAACCAGGCCCAGGGGCCACTGTGGCCTCAGCTCCCCGTTTCTACCCACCTGTGCCATCTCGGTGAAGGAGACTGTCCTGTTAGCAGTGGTCACTGAGAAGGGAGGGACCTGGACTGGAGGGAGCCCCTCGACGATCTTCCCGGTTAGAATGAAAGGCTGGTGTCCGGTCACCTCGAAGGAGTATGCGACCAGGGCAGCGAAGGAGACCACCAGGGCATTGCGAGCTAGGACGGGAGAGGACTCGTCGGTGAGACCCGGCTGCTCCGGGTACAGAAGCAGAAGACCCCGCCCAGCCACGGCGTCTTACACTCCGGCCTTGGACACAGCTCAGATACAAGCCACCGTGTCCAGTGTGAACCCACGACTCCACGCAAAATGCACGAAGGTGGGACAGAGGACGAGCAATACACAGGGCCAGTGTGCACGTCACCTACTCATCACCAGTGACCGCACAGCCAACAGCAGAGCTGGAAATGCACTTCGAGGCCAGCTGTCCCGGGACGATGCCGCTTCGAAGTGAGATGGAGTGACAGGGGCATGCCCTGCGCCCTGAAACTAAAACCTGGACAGATGGTGTGTGTGCGTATGCATGCAGCTCCCAGGTTAACCTTCTGGGAATAAAAGCCATAATGTTTGCAATGAAAAACATGCTGGATGGCATGAAAAATAGATTAGATATTGCAGGGGAAAAGGCTAGTGAACTTGAAGACGTGGCAAGAGAAGCTATCCAAAATGAAACATAAAGAAAATAAAGGCAGAAAAATCGTACAAGCATTGGTCACCGTGGCACAAGTTCAAGTAGCCCGTTCTACACGCACCAGAGAGTCCGCGGACAAAGCCCGCGGAGAGGTGTAGGGGGCAGAACAGTGATCTGAAGAAACGACGGCTGAAGAGTTTTCTGGATTCAATGAAAAGTGCAAATTCACACATCCGAGCAGCTCAATGAATCCCACGCTCAAGAAACAGGAAGAACAAAACAAAAACGACAAGGCACATCGTAATCAAATTGCCTGAAACCAGTGATGAAAACAATATCTTAAAAGCAGCCACAGAACAGGTGACAGAGCAAGGGACAAAGGTGACAGCAGCCGTACACAAGGCAGGCCGGAGACAGAACGGCAGCTGCAGAGCTGGAAGGGGAACCCCGTGTAGAAGTCGGTATCCAGCAACGCTACTTTTCAAAAACGAAAGCAAAATAGACTTTTCCAGACACACACAAGCTGAAAGACTCGTCGCCCACAGAGGGAAACTGACGGGCGTGTGGACCCCAGTCTACACGAAGGAATGAACAGCATCGGGAGTGACCATGTGACGATGTGGGTAAACGCAAGACTCCTCTTCTTAAAAACAAGGACGTGTTTGAAGTGAGAGGTGAGGCTGCCGTGGGCTTTACGGTACATGCTGAAGAACACTCTATGATGGTGCCACTGAGGCTGGGAAGGGAGACGTGGAAGACCCTGTCTTGGTTCTTACGTTAACATGAAATGAAGGCATGCTTCAGTAAGATAAAGACTCATACTATAAACCCAAAGCAACCACGAATAAACAAATAAACAACCACGTAGGACTTAAGTCGATAAGCCAATGAATAAAGGGAATCCTAAAAAATACTCCATTCTAAAGACTGTAGAAAGAAAGGAAAAAGAAAACAAAGAATACATGAGACAAATAGGAAGCAAGTGGCAATACGGTAGATCTGAAGCCAAACATATCCATAATCACATTAAATATAAGCGGAATCACCCCCAGTTAGAAGGCAGAGATGGTCAGATTGAATTAAAAAATAGAACCCACCTATATACTTCCCACAGAAACATACTTTAAACGTAAAGACACAAGTTAAGTTAAATAAGTTAAAAGGATGGAAAAACATGTGCCAATACTAATCAAAAGAAGCTAGAATGGTAAATCAAAGTAGGTTTGACGTCAATAGCAAAGTAGGTTTATTAACATCAAAATAGATTTCAGAGCAAAGACTAGCACCATGGACGAAGAGAGTCATTTCAAGAGAAAATTCTAATGTTACATGTGTATGTACATACAAAGAATATTCTCTGACCACAATGGAATTAAATTAGAAATCAATGGCAAAATACTAACTAGAGAATTTCCAAATCTTTGGAACTAAATAACTCCTAAATAGCTCCTGGTTCAAAAGAGAAAATAAATAATCCATGAGTCAAAGAAGAAGTCAAAAATGTGAGATGCAGCTAAAGCAGTGCTGAGAGAAAAATTCATAGTACTAACCATCTATATTAGAAAAAAAGAAAGGTCTCAAGTCGAAGTTTTATGCTTCCACCTTAAGACTTTGAAAAAGAAAGGTAAAGTAAGCCCAAAATGAGCAGAAGAAAGGAAATAATAAAGATCAGATCATAAATCAATGAATTAGAAGACAAAAGCAATACAGAGATCAATGAAATAAAAAGTTGGTTCCATGAGATCAATAAAACCAATACACTCATAGATCCCCTGATCAGGAAAAAAGGCAGATGACCTGGGGTAAGTCCTCGCTGTGTGACTTGAGAGGCCTTGTTTGGTTTGTCTGTTTTACCTTTCGAAGCCCAAATGGGAAAAGCGATATCCCACCCCAGAGACTGTTATGGGAGTCAAAAGCACCGTGTCTGCGAAGTGTGTCACGAGCCGCAAATCACTGCACATCAGATTACAACTCATCGGCTTCTGCACCTGCCTTCCCATCTGGGGTCACAGACCGGCAGCGCAGCCAGCGGGGGCAGCGGCGGCCGCACTGGGCCTCTTCGCTTTGCGGCCTTTACTGCAGCCTTTCTTTGTTGAACCTATTGATTCCACACCGGAAGCAAATGTGCGCCTCTAGCAGGGACACGAGGGACACAGAGCCCGGCTCTCAGTGGAACGTCCTCCCCCGCCCCCCCTCCGGGAGCTGGCCACACCCCAGGGCTCCCCACCCAGCACGCGGGCATTTGGGGCCAGCGCGGGCTTTGCTGGGGGAGGATGCGCGTTGCAGGTGCTTAGCTGCATCCTGGCCTCTCTACCGCTCGAGGCCAGGAGCGGCCTTGTCCGGCAGTGTCAACCAGAAATGTCCGGACACCGCCAAATGCCCCCTGGGGGAAAATCACCCCTCGCTGGGAACTCCCGCTGCAAGACACTGCTCTCAGCCCCAGGTGCCAATCAGAACCACCCGGCGAGTTTTAAATACCCCAGTTCCCAAGTCACGCCCAGCCGGGCGACGCGGGCCTCTCTGGGGGTGGGCCTGGGAGCTCCCGGGGTGACCAGGACTGCGCCCCAGGCTGCGCAGCGCCGCCGTGGCCGCGGTCCCTCAGCCGGCGGGCGTCTCACCTGTCGTGGCAGTCCAAACGAGCCCGTGGCTGAGCCGCACGCCGGGGGGCATCTCGGGGTGCGTGGGAGCCATGTGGTCACGCATCAGCTTCAGCAGCAGCAGCAGGAGCATGCAGACCAGCCCCAGCCCCGCATCGCCCACCCTGCAGACAGACGCAGGTCAGGCCCCGCCTGCGCGGCGGCTGCGCCCGCCGGAGCGCGGTCTCGCGTTTGCGTTCTGCGTTTCCCTAAGCCATCTGCATCCTGTTCTTTTTCAAAACTGTTTTCAGAACTCAGTAAGGGCACGGGCCCGTGCGGGGCTGGGCGACGAGGCCCCAGTCACAGTGACAGCCCGGCTGCTAGCTCACATTCTGGGTCACGGAGCCCTCTGGGCTCCTTTGTGCCTCATCTGTTTCAGAAGGTTCACTTCTGACGGCCTATGACGTTCTCCATCCGGTGGGTCTCCATTTCCACCGCCCCCAGGAGGCTGCCCCCCACTCTCTGCAGCTCCCTGTAGGTTCAGCTCTGGGAAGCCTCAGCAGATCAGGGGGAGGAGGGGACAGTCACTGGGTCTCCCCGCCCTCTCCAGGCCTCAGTGCGGCTCCCACTGGCAGCCCCTCTACGGCCTGCCCTAGGTGATTCATTTCCTCCTCCAGCCAGAGAGCTGTCCTGGCTCTTGCCAAACTCATCCCAGTGCATTTCCTGTTTGTCCCTGTAACCGGCCGGCCCGCTGGCGGGGACCCCCTCTACGCAGGAACCCCACGACCAGCTCTGATCCCCGCCGTCCATCGCTCGGGCACCTGCACGACCTGGTGGCCTCTGCCCTCCCCACGCCCTGTGTCCTCTCCTCACTCGGCTACGCGCCTTGGAGAGGATGCTGTCTGTCTTTCTCTGTCACGTGGTCACTTTGCACTGCCGCCAGCAGCTGCGCACGGGTCACACCGCTGACTCTCAGGTCGCCCAGAGCAGGCTTCCCACCCTTCCACGCGCACAGGGGCCCCCGACCCGGTACCCGTGACTGCCTCGGCCGTCCCGGCTGCCCAGTGAAGCTGAGATCCTAACCCGCTCCCAGTGGTGCTGCTCCCGGGGCCCCTGGGAGCGGGAGGGAAGGGGCAGGCTGAAGAAAGAAGGGCTTGCTTCCAGGGCGCGGAAACAAAGCCAGCAGGTACCTGGTGTCCCCGACACTGCGGAGGATATGATACACTTGCAGGAAGAACTGCCTGGGGATGTCACGCAGTCCCAGCAGGTTCTGTACAGACAAATCAGGATTAGACAGCCTTGCCCGACCGTCGCCCGCGGCGCCTCCTCCGGCCCTTCCTGCGGGCCCATGTCATGGGTCTCCCGGACCACGGGCTCATTCCCAAAGACCCAGAGCCCCCGAGGACAGGAGGTCAAAGTTACGGAGGAGGGGAGGGAGGAGCATGGGGGGCGCATTTCTCATCATTTGGGGTCCATGGCATGCCCTTGCGAATGATTTTTCTTTCAGCCCGAGCGATCCCCTGGGACCCTGCACTGACGGGGGGGGGGGGGGCGGGGGGGTCCCCACCAGCCCCGCCCCTGCCGCGGCCCGTTCCCATTGGCTCCACGCCCCGTTTGCCAACGAGGCCCGCCCGCTGGCCTTGACCCCTCCGAGAGGTAGAATCTCAGGGAGCAGCGGGCAGAACTGCTGGGGTCCCCCCCGCAGGACATTCACAGACGCTGCTTGCGGACACCCCAAGCCTGGCCTCCCTCCCAGATCGCAGCCCTCAGGGGTGCTGGGGAGAGGAAAAGGACTCCACTCTGCACTTCGGCCTTTCCTCCGGCTTGAGACAGGGCAGGGAGTGTCTGAGAGAGAAGTCGGGGCCCAGCCTGCAGGGGGTCCGCTCTGAGGACCCCCAAACCGGCAGGGCACAGAGCCCCGCACGGGAAGGGCACTGGGGTGGGTGGATACCCACAGGGGGCTTCTATCCCGAGCAGGGCAGGGACCCACCCGGACCGCAGCCTGGGGCTCTCAGGTGGCCGTCACGACCTCGACTTGGGCGCCGAGGGTCTGTAAGCACGGACGCAGAGGGGGGCTCCCCTACACACGCCCCATCAGAGGAGAGAACATTCCGACACTAAACACAGGCACACTTCCCAGAACCAACAGATGCCCCGCCAGGCAGCGGGGCCCTGACGCAGGCGCGTTACACGCAGGGTGCTCGCCCCTCCCTTCGAAGCCGTCTCCTCCCTGAACGGAGCGATGACCCTACGCACCCCCCACCCAGGGCACAGGGCAAGAGCGGAACCCCGCCTCGCACAGCCCGTGTCACTGCCTTTGCTCCCACACACATCGCATGGGCGAGGCTCACCAGCGGGGAGCAGAGCCCCGCCCTGGGAGCCACACCCTGGAGAGGCTGGGGTGGTGACACCGAGTCACGAGACAGGGAGATGGCCCTGAGCCGGCCACCAGGGGCCCCTCGGCCTTATGTGCACAGTTCAGCTCAGCGGCTTCTGCACAGGCGGCCGAGCGCTTAGCCACTGAGCACCCAGCACGGCAAAGGGGTCCCACCCTCCAGGAGCTCAAGCCCAGAGCAAGGGGCCCTGGGGACAGCGCGCCTCGGCTCGCCAGCCACCGCCCATCCAGCACTTCCTAGCGGTGCTCACATAGAAACACGAAGCAGCGTGGCATGTGAGGAACATTCCACAGAAATTGGGGAAAACGTGAACACGAGAGCACCGAGCTAAGTCGGCGTGGGGAAGAGCCGGCCGACATCTGGCAGTGTGCCGGTGACCTGCCAGGGCCTGCTGGTCGAGCGAGCAGTGCACACAGCAGGAGAGAGCACTCTGTGAGGGGAGCCAAGCACGCCGGCCAGAAAACCCCGACGAGAGCAGGGGCGATCACTACAGACCCCCGACTTACCTGCTGGACAATCTGACCATCACACAACATCTTCCCCGAGGGGTCGGTTTATTAATGGAGACCCACGTGAGCACTGTGTGCTCTGACCTCGGGAACAGCAGGGTGTCAACCAGCCCAGACAACTCAGGACAGGCTTTGGTCCTGCTACCTGGCAGGTACCCCAGCACCAACCTGCGTGCTCACCTTGACCTGCCCGAAGCCGATGGTGATGGCAGCAGCGGAGGTGAAACCTTTGATGACAGGGCAGGAGATGAAATCCAGCAGGAACCCTGGCCGGCCAAGAGGGAGTACTGAGCTGGTCCCGAAGACATGGGGGCCATGGGCTGGGAGAGGTGGCATGCATGGAGCTGGGGCTAAGGACTGGTGGGCCACACGCCCTGCTTGGGTTGGTCTGGAGAGCAGGAGATGAGGCTAGGTTCCCCCTCCCACCTCCACAGGGACAGCCCTTGGAATGCAAAGGAGGAAATGCTGAGGGCGAGGCAACCCAGGACACAGGTGCCTCGGTTCCCCAGGAAGGGCAGACCCACAGCCCCCCGCCCCCCGGCAGGAAGGCCCGAGAGTCTCACCCAAGCACAGGAAGCCCATGGCTAACTGGATGCAGCCCGACAGGAAGGCCAGCAGAACAGCATAGGCAGGCTCATGGAAGGAGACCAGGAGGGACATGATGGCTGTGGGGCCCAGAGTCACATCCCGGGAGGTGCCCAGGATGAAATACACAAAGCACCCCATGAAGGCAGAGTACAGGCCATACTGTAGAGGAGAGAGAGCGATGAGCACCCAGGAGGCACGCCCACAGGGTCCCTGGTGAAGATGTCTGAGCGCAGGAAGCTGTGTCCCCTGTGGCCTCAGGGTCCACCAGCGCCCACGGGCAGGAAAACCTTGCTCTCCGATCCACAGCGGGCCTGCCACTGTTAGGGGACCTTTTTCCTGCTGGCCTGCGAGAGGGAGGAGGGGCCTGTGTGCTTACGTCTGAGAAAGCTCTTACGGCCACACGAGCCATCCCGCTGGCCCCATCACACTATCAAGAACTAGCTCGGTGCCTGTGCGTGGCAGTGTGACAAGAGCAGTGACAAGGCGTTATAAGGCGTGTGTCCGCTCACAGGTAGTCACACGCTCCAGGTGGTACACCAAGGCTTCTCTGGCCCCACGGGGCTGAGCCCTGGATGCCCCTTTGTCTGGAGGATTTCTGCTCTGCTTTTGGGTCCAGCGTGGGGTCAGGTGGGATGGAGGGGATGTGAGGGGCAGCGGGGCAGACACCTCACCTGGGGTGGGAGCCCAGCCACCTCAGCATAGGCCAGCGCCTGGGGAATGACCGTGAGCCCAACCGAGAGGCCAGCGATGAGGTCCATCTTCAGCCACTGCAGGGAGTAGCTGGGCAGCCAGGCCAGGACGGGCAGTCTCTTCCGCACAGCCGCGGGGGAGCAGCAGCAGGACATTGGGGCCATGCCAGCACCCAAGGGCCTGGCCTGACCCCGTGCCTTCACAGACGACGACACGCCTGTGCTGGGCATGGGGGACAGAGACCAGCAGTCAGGGCCTGGGCTTCAAGGGGGAGGACAGGGACATCAGGCAAGATCCATCTCCCCCACCCCGGTGGGGTGGCGTCTGAGCCAGATGGGTTAAGTCTCCCCACCTTGCTGGTCTAAGAGAGGAATCCAACAACCTGTGCAGAAGGTGGTGTCCCCTTCCCGTCCCCTTCCGGGCCCCTTCCGGGCCCCGCTTGCTGCTCTCCCAGAATCCCACCTGCCCAAACCCCAGGAGTCTTCTCCCTGCATCAGAGCTTGCCCAGAAGAACATAGAAACCAATTCTCAGTGCGAAGCCTGAACAGTAATTGCCCCCAAGATAGTCCTCCTGGGAGAATTTGTTTCCTTTTTTTCACTCCCCAGGGAGGAGTGCAGAGAGAGGCTGGGCGCACCCCGGCACCCGTATCTGGCTGGCGGCTCGTGGGTGGCAGACTGGAGGTCCTGAGGGCCCCAGGCTTGCCAGCTGCGCACTAGGGTGGGCTCCGCCCCCTCCGGCACTGGTGGGGGGTGTTTCCCATCCTGAGGCTGTGTCCCACTCCAACCTCCACCTGTGGCATTCGCATCCCTAGAGGGTCCCCACGGGTTCTCGTTGGTTCTGGGAGAACGTCCGAGGTCCCCCCACTAATTTCGAGGGCGCAGCATCCTCTAGCCCCCTGGCGGACCCGCCGTGCAGAGCCGGTCCCCGACCACCCCACCGCCCCCTCGGCCTGGCGGGGCCGCTCTGGATAGAACGCGGCCCCACCCCCGAAGCCCTTGTCCGGGACCGTGGCGTCTAAGGGTGGGGACCCCACACTAGGTGACGGTCCGCGGTGGGTAGGGGCGGGGTTCCCCATGGGAGGCGCCCGCATCGTCGGTCTCCGCGCCGCCCCCCTGTCGGCTGCCCCCGGCGACTCCGGCCCGTCCCCGGCAACTCGCCCACCGCCCTGGCCCCGCCGCCCGCCGCCCGCAGCAGATTCACCCGGGACGGCGGTCGCCGCAGCGGCGTTCGCAGGAACCGCAGAGGAAGGGGAGCGAGGGGCGGACGGGGGCGGGGCCCGGCGCGCACGTGACGCGGGGCGGGGCGGCCTGGCGCGCACGTGACCGCGGGGCGGGGCGGGGCCCGCCGACGCCATGCTCTCCCGGGGCTGCTCCGCTGGGCGCTGCTGCTTGCCCTGGGGCTCTGCCGCGCGCACCGGGCGCGCTCCCGAAACTGCTGCTGATTGGGTGAGTCCGCTCCCGCCGACGCGCTGCTGCGCGGGCGCTGCCCTTCACGGCCACCTGTTGTCGCCCGCAAAGGCGGCTACTCGCCTCTCCCCAGCACCGATCAATGTTGACCCCAGGGTTCCCGGAAGCTCCACTGCCCCCTCCCCGTCTCCCCTCTTTGCTGTCCCAGAATCCTCGTGGGCGGCTCCTTGGAGAGGAAGGCAGGGTGGCCCAAAGATTCAGCACCCCGCCCCTGCCGCCGGCTCTGACCCTGCATCCCCTTCCGTGCCCAGAGCCCCAGATAACCATGTGGGCCCCCAGCTCGGGAGGCTGGACACTTTCCAGAGCTCAGGGTCCACAGATCCCAGAGGGGATGCCAGAAGAGAGGCAGGCTGGCGCCCAAGTCCCCAGAAGCCAGCCAGAGTGCCCTGGGGCTCTCATCTCCTCTCTAGCAGTCTTACAGACTCCCCAGAGCTCTGTGGGTCAGCCCTTCTCCCCCCAACCCCTCCTGTCCCAGAAACCCCAAGTTCCTCTAGTGCTCTGCTGTCACAGGACTTCTCATTCCGGTGACCAGCCAGGCTGTCACAAGGCAACCTGGTTCTTTCCTCTTTTGAGGTCTGGCCCTCTGCCAGGGTCACTCTCTCCAATTAACTCTGTGGTCTCTGGCCAGCCCTTCACTTATAAACAGGTCTCCACTGAGGGGCTCCTGTCAACTCCCCCTTTCCCAGGGACACGAGTGGAGAATCTTCTGCACATGGACCCACATCCTTGTGCACTGTCCGCCCAGTCACACCTGCCCGCTAACATGCCCACCTGAGTGTGATGGCTGTCCGAGTACCCTGCCCACCTGAGTTTCACGCCTGCCTGCTGAATGCTCACCGGTTTCATGCATGCCTGGTTGCTTTCCACCTTCCCACTCACTCATGCCTGCCGAACACTGTGCCCACTCGCGGAATGCGCACCCGGTGTCACACCCTCCTGGGTGTCGTACCTTCCCGGTATGATGCCCCCCAGGTGGCACCCCTGCCCAGCATCACTGGCCCAGGCCACGGCAGCAGTACCCTGGTCTCCCTCCCACACGTGGCTCCCCCGAGCCGAGCCCCCTATGCCCACTGTGTCCCCCACCTTCCTCAGCCGATGACGGAGGCTTGAGAGTGGCGCCTACAACAACAGCGCCATCGCCACCCCCCACCTGGACGCGCTGGCCCGCCGCAGCCTGGTCTTCCGCAATGCCTTCACCTCCGTCAGCAGCTGCTCTCCCAGCCGCGCCAGCCTCCTCACCGGCCCCCATGAGGGCCGCACGGGCAGGTGCACGGCAGAGGGGAAGTCCCCTCCCTGGTCTCCCCTAGGGTGCACCCGTCCTGTCTCCCCCACTCCCAGCCAAGTCCAAGTGCAGGCTGGGGCTCCGACTTCCCACACGTGAGCCCTGCCGCTCTGCTGTGCGACCGTGCAGATCACTTACCTTCATGCCCCCTGTCACCCCACCTGTCAAATGGGGTCGTAGTAATCCCTCGCTCACGGGGTCATTATGGGATTGGCCAGTTCACACTTCACACGTACAGCATGTAACGAGGTGTTAACTCCTGTTGCGATGTTTGTCCTGGCCGCTCGGCTGGCAGTGGAGCTGCCGTCTAAGGCATTTGCTGTCTTCATTGTGCTGAGAGGCATTTGCTCTGTCTTCATTGTGCTGAGAGCACACACACACACACGTCTCCAGCGGCGGCATCAGGCACATTCACGTTGCTGTGCAGCCGTCACCGCTTTCCCATCTCCAGGACTCACTCACCCTCCCACACTGACACTCTGTCCCCATTAAACCCCCCCCCCCCAGTCCCTGGCAACCTCACCCTACTTTCTGTCTCCGTGGGTTTGGCTCCTCTTGGCACTTACACGAGCAGAAGTGTACAGCATCTTCCCTTTTGTGACTGTTGATTTCACTGGCATGACATCCCCAAGTTCACCCCTGCTGTGGCGTGTGTCAGTACTTCATTCCTTTTCAAGGCTGAGTGATATTCCATCGTCTAGACATAGCACATTTTGTTTGCCCATCATCTGTCCAGGGACACTTGGGTGGCTTCCACCCTTGGCCGTTGTGCCTGATGCCACTGTGAGCCCGGGTGAGCATAGGTACTTACTCTCGATCGAGTACAAATCAGCAAAAGGAAGAAAATAGAAGCCCCCCGATCTCGGCGCACTCCGTCCCGGGCTGTTGTGTTTCCTGCTCACGTCCTACGGGAGGGACCATGGGCCTGTCAGGCGGGGAGTGAGAAGGGAGAGAATCTCCCTGGGTGCGGCCACCTGGGGTCCCAGCTGGGGACCCCAGAGGGCGGGGAGATGACAGGGGAGCAGGAGCCCCACCCCGCCTCACCCGTGGCTGCCGCAGCACCAGAACGGGATGTACGGCCTGCACCAAGACGTCCACCACTTCAACTCTTTCGACGGGGTGCAGAGCCTGCCACTGCTGCTCCGCCAAGCAGGTGTCCGCACAGGTGAGGGGCCTGGTGCCACGTGGGACAGGACGGCAGCTTCCTCCCTGCCCCAGAGGGGTGGGGCCTCATCCTGAGCCACGCTCCGCTGGAGTTGCCCGCTCAGAGCACTTGTCCCCAGGGACCTGGGCCTCCTGCTACTGAGAACAAGGGCCCCGGGCTGCCTTTGCTGGGGGAGGAGGGTAGGCACAGAAGGAGCAGAGCGCCAGGGGCTCTGGGCGGGTCTCTCGCCAACAGGCATCATCGGGAAGAAGCACGTGGGGCCGGAGACGGTGTACCCGTTCGACTTTGCCTACACGGAGGAGAATGGCTCTGTCCTCCAGGTGGGGCGGAACATCACTAGAATCAAGCTGCTGGTCCGGGAATTCCTGCAGACTCGTGACGACAGGTGTGACAGTGGCACCCGCCCCTCTGCCTCCCTTCCTCGGCCAGATGTCAGTTATCACGGGACGCACATCCCAGAGTCTCCGTTTGGGATGACTGAACGGGTGGGGAAGAAGCTTCCCAAGACTCAAGTTACTCTGGCCAGAGGAAGAGGGAACATGGGGGAATTGAGGCACTGCGGATCACAGGAGACTTCAGGGGTAGGGGAGGAGGCAAAGCCACGAGGGGTGTCCCCTCCTGAAGAATGGGGCTTCCCAGGGCAAGGCCAGGCGGTGCGTCACCACGGCGACCTCAGCATTCACCCCCCCCACACACAGGCCCTTCTTCCTCTACGTTGCCTTCCACGACCCCCACCGCTGCGGGCACTCCCAGCCCCAGTACGGGACCTTCTGCGAGAAGTTCGGCAACGGAGAGAGTGGCATGGGGCGGATCCCAGACTGGACGCCCCAGGCCTATGGCCCGCAGGATGTGCTGGTAGGGGGCCCGCCCACCCTTCCTCCTCTGCCTTGTGAATGTGTGGATCTGTGCCCCTCCCGCGGGCTGGAAGCCCTGGTCGCAGGTGTGTGGCTTGGAACAGACCGGCTGACTCATGGCGTCCAGGTCCTCGTCCGTGGGCCTGCAGAGAGGGGAGTGAAGAGGTGTCATGACGTATCTAGAATTGTGGATTTCGAGACTAACCCCCTCACAGGAAGGAAGATGGCTTCAGGCCCTGGGAGGGGGCCAGCATGCCATCCTCCATCCCAGTGTAAGGGGCGGCCGCCCGTTTCCCCAGCCTACCTGTTCTAGCTTTGACTCCCACCCACCTGTCCCCCAGGTGCCTTACTTCATTCCCGACACTCCAGCCGCCCGAGCTGACCTGGCTGCTCAGTACACCACCATCGGCCGGATGGACCAAGGTGGGTTCAGGGAGCCTGGGCCGAGGGGTGTGCCACAGCTGGGCCCCCACCCTGGGCCGGAAGTCTGAATCACGGTAGTGGCAGGGCCGTGTTCCGGGGGCGTTGAGGGCAGAGGCCTTCCTCGCCTCATCCAGCCTCTGGTGGCCCCGCGTCCCGGGCCCACGGCTGCGCCCTGCGTCTCTGCCTCTCTAGACGTGTGGCCTTCTCCGTGTGTCACCTTTTGTCTCTCCTATTATGAGGACACTCGTTGGCTGTAGGGCCCTCCTGGGCGTTTCAGGGTGATCTCATCTCGGGATCAGCAGTAATCACATCTGCAAAGACCCTCTTTCCCACTGGTTCTGGGTAGACGTGTCTTTTGGGGTGACCCCGTTCTTCCCACTGCGGGGGGCTGGTGCTTTTGTCATTTCTCAGCTAGTCCTGCTGGTTGGCAGTGACGGGCAGGGAGGGGCAGGTGTAGAGGGAACCCCATCCCTGACCCCTGTCGAGACTGTCCCTTTAGTTTCGTGGGCAGAGGTGAAGTTCTGGAAAACAAAGGCCAGTGTAATGGCAGCCAGCAGCTGCGTGGGGTGACAAGGCAGTGCCATGGGGTGGCCGGTGCTCCTGGAGGGGAGGGCTCAGGCGGAGGGCATGCGAGGCCAGCTCCAGGACAGGGTGCTGGGCGGGGCCTGGGCGAGAGGCCTGGGCTGGTGGGAAGGATGGGCAGGGCGATTTCAAGAGAGGAGGGTGCAGGGGTCCGCGGCTGAGCCCCTCCCCCTGCCCACCGCAGGCATCGGACTCGTGCTGCAGGAGCTGCAGGCGGCAGGCGTCCTGAACGACACGCTGGTGATCTTCACGTCTGACAACGGGGTCCCCTTCCCAGCGGCAGGACCAACCTGTACTGGCCGGGCACTGCCGAGCCCTGCTGCTGTCGTCCCCAGAGCACCCAGGGCGCTGGGGCCAGGTCAGCGAGGCCTACGTGAGCCTCCTAGGTATGGCCCTGCAGCTCACAGGGAAGGGGGGTGGAGGCGGCAAGTCGGGGGGACCACCGCTCACACGCCTGGGTGGGGGAGGGGCGCCACCCCTTCTCCAAGCGCAAGCACGAACGTTGCCAAGGCCACAGGGCCTGTGCAGCGAGAGATGAGCCCAGTGAGGCGTGTGGGGCGTGGGGGCGCCGCGCAGCCCGAAGGGTCTTGGACCTGAATGCCACCAGACTGGGGCCTCTGGTCACACCGTTGGAGGGATAGTGGCCTGGAGCAGTGAGGCAGCGGGGCTGGGCGCGCCACCCCATTGGTGACCCCACCCCGGCCGTCCAGGGGGCGGGCCTCGAACCTGGGGTGCCCGCGCTGACCCCGCCTCCCCTGCAGATCTCACGCCCACCGTCTTGGACTGGTTCTCCGTGCCCTACCCCCACTACGCCATCTTCGGCTCCAAGCCCGTCCGGCTCACTGGCCGGTCCCTCCTGCCGGCACTGGAGGTGGAGCCGCCGTGGGCCACCGTCTTCGGCAGCCAGAGCCTCCACGAGGTCACCATGTTCTACCCCATGCGCTCCGTGCAGCACCAGGGCTTCCACCTCGTGCACAACCTCCACTTCAAGATGCCCTTCCCCGTCGACCAGGACTCCTACGTGTCGCCCACCTTCCAGGACCTGCTGGACCGCACCACGGCCGGCCGGCCCACGCGCTGGTACAAGGACCTGCACCGCTACTACTACCGGGAGCGCTGGGAGCTCTACGACCGGGGCCGGGACCCCGCGAGACGCGGAACCTGGCCGCCGACCCACGCTACGCCGCGGTCCTGGAGCTGCTGCGGGCCCAGCTGGCCAAGTGGCAGTGGGACACGCACGACCCTGGGTGTGCGCCCCCGACGGGGTGCTGGAGGAGAAGCTGTCCCCCCAGTGCCGGCCACTGCACAACGAGCTGTGATGGCCCCTGGGGCCAGTGACCCCAGCCCTTCCTCTGAGTCCCCTCCGCGGAGGGCCGCCCCCTGCCCCATGCTGCCTGGAGGGGGTGCAGGGTGTGTGCCCCAGCTGCTCCCCCCATGGTAAAGGGCTCTGCTGTCCCTGGCCCATGACAGCTGAGGGTGGTCTGGACAAGGGGTCTTATTCTCTGGGGCTGGGTTGGCAGCCTCTGGGAGGAGGGGCTGGACCTGGGCCTCGAGACCCTCTTCATTCCTCAGAACCACAAACGTCCCGTGCCCTTCCCGAGAGGAGATGGCCTCCATGTGCCACGTGAGTCCAAACCGCACCGCACGTGGCAGGCAGTACTGGCGCAAATAGCCTGGTCCACGCGGAGCCCTGGGAACGGCCCACGGTCCGGTTCCAGACCCACGGGGCTGGGTCCCCACCAGGCCACCGCTTGGTGGCTGGCTCCCAGCTAACGAGTTGGATCCTGTGGTCTGTGGCAAAGCTGGTCCTTCTCTTTGAACGCCCGAGGGTGCAGACCCCGTCCTTGGGCAGGGCTCGCTCTGTTGGGACACCAGGGTCTGTGGCCCAGACGCTCCTGGAATGATCCAGGCCCACCTCGCCCGCACGGGAGCAGAAGCTCCGCCTGCGAAAACCCAGAAAGGGGGGCTTCCTCCCCGAGTGGGTGGCTCCTGTCACCCCTCTCTCCCCACCCACTCCATCTGAGGGGTGCGGAGAGAGAGCCACAGGCCAGAGCACTGTAAAAGCTTTTTATTTTAGCAAAATACACCGGAGTCCGTTTCTGAACTTGCTTACAGCAATGCCACCCGCGTCCTGGGGCGCCCTCATCGGGCACTGCCATCAGGATGACGTTCAGGCTGGCAGTGGGGGGCAAAGCCATGGGGGAGCGCCTAGGGGAGTAAAGGCGGCTGGGCAGGGGGGCCCGTTCTCTGGGAGCCTGGCTGGCACCAGGCAGAGGTGTCTGCCTGAGGCCTCTCCAGGACGCCCAGCACGTGCAAACCCACTGGAAACAGCTGCTGCCATCGCGCGGCACTGGTGTTTGCCGGTGAACAGTCTGTGGATGCGTTACTGAGGCTTCTCGGCCACCAGAAGCCAGGAAAAGCTCCCCGGGGCTCTGGCCTAGGTGGCTTTGTGCGCGTGCTCTGTGCAGGGCCGGCCCTGCCACTCAGTGGGTTTGTGCCGAGCCCTCTGATACGCTGAAATGAAGAAGGAAAGTGCAGTGGTTGGGTCGCTGGGTGGTTGTGTGGACGCATCTGGGCGACCGGCCTGGAGGGAGGGCAGAAGACACCCCCATCGTGGAAACATCTCGAGGCGTCCGGTTCAGACACGGCGAGCCCTGCTGAGGTGAGGCAGTTCACACGGAGCAGCGAGCAGGTGGTTCGAATGCCTGTGTGTGGCCTACACGTGGTGCAGGTTCAAGGTCAGACCCCCAGGGAGAGGGGAGCCCCCTGAGGACTGGCTCGATGGCGAGCACCCCAGAGCTGTGCCTGCGAGGCCCTGAGCTCCAAGCACGGGCTGCAGCAGCGGGGCGCAGAGGTGCCCACAGCCCGAGAGAGGACTCGGGCATCAGCAGGGGCTCTGCTCCGTCCACACGACCTTCTTCTGCTCGTCTGCGATGGCGAAGCGGACACAGCTGAGCAGGGTGTCCAGGTCGCCCCAGCGCTCGGGGGCCAGGCTGCTGCACAGACAGGGGCACTCTCCAGCTCGCCCTCTCCTGCCTGCCGGCATCCAGGAGCTGCTTCCTCCGAGGCGCCGAGCCGCTGCAGGGGCTTCCTATGGGTGGACGCGGGGCAGGGCGGGCTGAGGTGGGGTGGGGGGCGCTCCACTGTGCAGAGCCCAGGGAGGTGGCCAGACACCCCTGGACACAGGTGGCTGGTTTCGAGGGGTCCTTGTGAAGAAGACATAACTTGGGGCCCCTGATGACTTTGCTATTGGGAGACAGGTTTTGTCTGGCTTACGACTTCAACTGTCAAATCGTAAAGGGGGCCACAGGACATCGGGGCTTGTCCCTGGCCATCCGCCTGGGTGTGGCTTTTAGCATCGGTCCTTGCCTGCCACAGATGGCTGTTCTTGTGTGCCCCTGGCAAACAGGTGGCCTTAGTGAGGTAGGGCCGGTCCAGGTTCTCGCCTCGCTCTCCTTGGACTGTGTCTCGGGGGAGGCCAGCGGGAGCTTTGTTCCTGAGTTGTGGATGAACTGCCCTGTGACACTTCCAGGGGCTGGCACGGGGTGAGTTGGTTCCTGGACACGTGTCGTGAGTGCTGGGGGCACGTGGGCCTCACGGGAGCCACAGCCCCAGCCCAAACCCACGCCAGCCCCAGGGGCCACCTACCTGAGTCTCTTTGCTGCCTTCTCGTTCATGGAGACGTGGATGATGATGGGGAAGATCTCCATGGCGTGCAGCGCACGGACGCTGTCTAGCCGGACGTCCAGGAGGGCGTGGGTGTTCTGGGAGGGTGGGGGGAGGAACGGGTGAGGCAAGACCAGCGGCCGCGGAGGAAGCAACAGCCACGCCGGCAGCGGTGGCGACGCTAGAGGGACGCGGGGGCAGCTCTGCAGCGCCCGAGGGCGCGGTGCCGCCTGCAGCCCGGTCCCCGGCCGCCCTGCGGGGTCAGGCTGCGGGAAAGGGGTCTGAGGGAGAAGGACAAAAGCCATGGTTTCGCTCCCATGTGGAACATTTAAAAAGTGAACAAACAAAACAAAGAGACAATAGATACAGGGGACAGAACGGCGGGTGCCACAGAGGGAGCGGGCGGAGCACACGTGCGGCAAGTGGCTCTGGTGCACACGGACATGAGTTACACTGCACCTCAGAAACTCACGGTGCTAGGACCTGACGTTACCGCGGGTGAAAAAGAACTACAGTAACAAGCGTTTCTGTCTACTTGGTTTTTCACCAGGGAAGGCTACAGACCGCAAGCTGGGCTGAGGGAGCCTCTCGAGGGCTGACCCCCAGGGGCCAGACGGCTGCTGCCCCTCCGCTGGCTGCGGGGTGGGGGAGGACGGGGCGCCCGGCCTACTCGGCTGGGCCCGGCCGCTTCGCATCGGTAGGAAACCTGCCAGTCACAGCGAGCTGCCTTTCATATATAGGTTTAAGCCTTAAAACATGGAGTAATGTCTGCATTTTGTTTATTCAATGAACAAATATCATCAAACGCCTCCTGCATTGAGGGCACAGGCTCAAGGAGACCCACCAGGGTCGCAGGGGCCCTAAATGGAGACAGACCTTGGTCCTTCCGTGCTGTTCTGAACACCACACCAGAACAAGCCAAGGGCCAACCCGGGCTGTGGGGGTGGGGCCGCAGGTCCCAGCGTCCCTCAGATGTCATGGGCTGCCCTTCCTGCCTACCCCAGCACCCTCCTCTGGAGATGGGAGTCCCCCGGCCCCGGCCCTTACCTTTTCCATGAGGAACTCCACGGCGGGCCGCGTCACCCAGCAGTGGCCTCCAGACGCCTCCTGCTCCTGCACGATGTCTCCTCTCTGGCTGGAGGCATCGTACTCCTCCTGGCTCAAATACTCTGCAGGTGACAGCAGACAGGCAGGTCACACACCCAGCCCCGTGCTGTACACCCCCGCCCCGCGGACACCCGCCCGCTGGGGGGGAAGCGCGTCCTCTTCACAGCCCTGGCCTTCCCATCCAGAGGAGGCTGTGCCCGCCACGTTCACCCTAAACCATGGGCCCGGCAGATGCTCCATTCGTGCCTGGGCGTGGGGCATGGTGGGAGGGAGGGAGGGGAGAGAGATGGAAGAAAGGATGGATAGCTGGACAGACAGGTGTAGATAAACCAAACCCCTCCTCTGTCACTCCCCAAGCTCCAAACGTTCATGTCCAACTTCTGACACCTAGAAATCCCTTCGATGCTTTAAATCACTGATCCTCAGCCGGGGCAGTGTGGCCTCCAAGGGGCACTTGGCAATGTCTTGAGACATTTTGGCTGTCACAGCTGGGGGACAGGGGGTATGCTACTGGCATCTAGTGGGTTGAGGCTGGGGATGTCACTGAACCTCCTATAATGCACAGGACAGTCCCACCCAAATATCAGTGCCAAGGCTGAGACCTGCCCTAAATAAATCTGCTTAAACATACCCCAACTCTGCCTTTCTCCCCAGCTTCTCTTGGTTCTGAACCCCCAGGACCCCTGACAGAACTGCACATACCCCCCGCCTGGCCTCCCCCATCCATAGTGGCCCCAGCTTGCGGGGGCCCCAGTGCAGACAGCTCGTAGGTGCCCGAACACCATCAACCAGTGCCGGCCGTGTGAAAGGAAGTGCCGACAGATGCCTCACTGCTGCTCTCTGGCCAGGGGGCCACCCTTCCCGCAGCAGGAAGATGCTCAGACTGGGGCCGGTGTGTCTCCGGAACTCCACCAAGCAGCCTGCGGTGGGCGGACGGCACCCTTCGGCAGGACCACCCAGCTACGTACAAGCGGTAACTGCACCGGAGTGAACAGTGTGCCCAGGAGCCTCGGAGCGCGACCGTGTCTTTGCAGGCGTGAGCGGTCAGGTAGCATACCTGCTACATGTGGGGGCCCAATGTAAAGACCGGTTCCCTGCCAGGAAGGTCGAGTGAGGACAGAGACGCACAAGGGAGAAGGCCAAGTGACGAGGAAGAGAGATGTGGCCACAGCCAAGGAAAGCCAAGGATGCTGGAGGCCAGCAGAGCCGGAGGGCCTGCAGGGGTGCGGGCTGCGGGCGCCTGGCTTCCAGACTGCCAGCCCCAGAACCAGGAGAGTGAGTCTGTCGTTGCGGGCAGCCCAGTTCATGGCCGCCTGTGACCGCTCACACAGAAAGCGTCACTGCTCTGCAGAAAGCAGATATGGCTTCTGCCAAGACCGAGCCCCACCTCCTGACGACAGCTGGGGCTCCCAGGTGGCAGCAAACCTGCTTGGCATTTCTTAAACCCTTGGAGGAGGCACAGCTTCTCACTCAGGATCTTCCCGAGCAGCCTGGGCACGAAGAGCACGGGCCGGGGCCGGCTGGGCCTGCGGGGGTGCATTAGCGTGTAGGGCACCAGGGTGACGCAGCTCTCGGCCCAGAAGCAGCCGGCAGAGGGGCCTGCGGAGGACAGTGACAGTGGCCAGTGTCAGGCGGCCGGCCCCCCCGTCAGCTCTCCTGGGCTGCTCCCCAGGACGGACTGTGTCGTGCCCGTCCACAGCCCTGGCACCTACAGGAATACGGGTCACACTGGGCCCAGCACGGGGACCCAGGGTCCACACCGCCCTGGTTGGTCCCTTCAATAGCGGAGCCCAGGAGTCCTCTGGGTCCAGCTTCGCAGGTGTGGTTTGACTGCTGCTTGCTCAGCCCACAGGGCGCAGGGCGGACAGAAGCAGCCGGCTCTCCTGCTGAGCGGCCCTCCGCCCTCCCTGTGGCCGGCCTCCCGCGCAGCCCCGCGCCTCCCTCCGTCCCGCGTCCGCGTCCTCGTCCTCCTCATTTAGGCTGTGCTGCGTTTTCAACAGTCCTCTTACTTTATGCACCAAAAAAAAGCTTCCAAGAAGAGGAAATGAACGCCAATCGATTTAGCTTCCTCTGCGTCCTCTTCCACTCACACTTCCCCCTGCTCGGGGCGCGTGCTGTGCTGACCTCCGGTCCCAGCCTCGCGCCCCCACCAACCGCCCCAGCACGGCCCCAGGGCTCCACTGGTCTGTGCGGCGCTGGGCTGGGTAGTGTCCCACTGTTGCCATCCTGAGGGCCCTGCTGTCCCGACTGTGCCGGTGGCTCTGGACTCCCACCAGGCAGGTCACAGGAGGGAGAACAGCACAGTCATGTGGTACAAAGACATCAGTTCTACTTCTTACAAGACTGGCCCTGGCCCCACCTGCCTCACCTTCCGGCCTGCTGGGGTCCGACGGGGCCCCGTCGGAGGACGCACACAGGAGGCTGGCCTTGGTTCTGTCCACGCTGACGATGCGGACCAGCCTCTGTGGTCCCCCAGGGGGCTGCTGGAGCAGGAGAAGGGGTGAGGCGCTGTCAGAGCCCACGCAGGGCCAGGGGCCTGGTGTCCGCCCCGCGGGGAAACCAACGTACTCCCTGGACCTGCGGGCTGCGCCCACTGAACCGGCAAGAGGCCTGGGCCATTTCAGGGGGGAGGTGAGGGGAGCAGGAGAGGGTCCTTGGACAGAGCCCCCACCAGGGTGTCCGCAGTGGCTGCATCAGGCAGGAAGGAACAGTGGTGGCCCCCACAGCCCCCCCGCTGAGAGCCCGGGGCCACCCTAGCGCCTTGCCCATGGCCTGTTTGCTCAGGCTAGGAGAGCTCACAGGCTGGGTGCGGTGTGTGGCCCTGGTGAAGCCTACAGGGGACCATGGGGGGACGCGAGGTCACCTCCACGTGTCAGTAGCCTGCTGCTCCATGCGGGACCCTGGCCAGCCCCCACCCCTCTTCCAGCCCACCGAGATGAGGCTGGGACCCTCCAGCAAAGGAGAGCTGGACTGGGCGCCCCCTCCTGCAGGAACGTGAGCCGGGGGAGGGGAGGCAGGGAGCGAGGCGGGGCCCGCGTGGGGCCCACAGCCAGGATCCGGGTTGCTGGCCCGCCACCTCACCTTGCGGGCCGCGGTGCGTGGCTGGGCCATGTCCTGGATGAGGGCGACGAGCAGCTGCTGAGCCCTGCGCAGAGGACAGCCCGCCCTGCTGCAAGCGCTGGGGGGGGTGGCCCCCCGCGCCCCACACGCCTGCCCCGCCCCCCGCGCCCCGCACGCCTGCCCCGCCCCCGCGCCCCGCACGCCCGCCCCGCCCCCCGCGCCCCGCACGCCCGCCCCGCCCCCCGCGCCCCACACGCCTGCCCCGCCCCCCGCCCCACACGCCTGCCCCGCCCCCCGCCCCCACACGCCTGCCCTGCCCCCCGCGCCCCACGCCTGCCCTGCCCCCCGCGCCCGCACGCCTGCCTGCCCCCGCGCCCCATACGCCTGCCCTGCCCATGGCAGCTCCCACCCTGCACCACTGCAGTCCCCAGGGCGTTTAAACACCCACACAGCCTCAGCCCCCTGCAGTCACCTGCTGGACTCTGAGGTGACAAGGTGTGGGCCTGGGCGGAGGCCGGGAACATGTGGGGGATGTGGGGGTGCGTGAGGGGCACAGTCTCGGGCCTCCTGCTCCTGCTGAGCTGAGCTCCAGGGCACGTGGACTTGGCAAAACCCAAGAGGCGCCCGGCAAGGCGCCACAGCTGATCCAGGCTGCGGTTCTCAGCGGGGGCGGGAACGCTGTCCCTGTCCCAGGGCTGAGGGCTCCCCAAGCTGGCACCAAGCTCTGGTGACTGGTCACCCTGCCTCCAGGGATGCTGCCCTGCCTGAAGACGCTCTAGGCTGTCATAGCTGGGGCAGGAGGACAGGGGTGCTGCCCCACTGTGCCTAGGACAGCTCGCGACAGAAGGGGACCAGCCCCAAATGCCAACAGTGCTGAGGTCGGGGAGCTCTGGTCTCGAATGCTCCAGAACGATCTGGAACTGAGGTCCCCGTCTTCTCACAAACAAACGCCTGAGCAGGGAAACTGGTGGGTGGCGCATGGGGGATTCCATGTGTTGGGGCCCCGGGAGAGCACCCTCCTTCCTGGGCAGGAGGGGTCCTCCGTGCCAAGCAGGGCCAGGGGATGTCACCCCAGCAGCTCCCGCCTGCTCGGGAGGCTCGGCGACCCAGGACAGCGCTCACCGTGCGTAGCTGGGGATGGTGCCACGCTCCATGTCCTTCATGCTGTACGGGCCAACGCGGTGGGCGTGCCAGCAGCCTCGGCCCTGGCACAGGGTGTCGGTGACGTGCAGGATGTCATTGCAGTGGACCTGCAGCTCCCCCTCTGCCTGCCCCTCCATGGCCAGGTTGACCCGGATATAGAAGGAGTCCCCCGAGGTAGCCACTTTGGCCTCCAGGTCCTGGACCAGCTTCTTATAACCTGATCAAGGACAAGAAGGCAGATAAGCCCGGGCAGCGATCCCACAGGAGGAAGGAGCTGGAATGTGAAAGGAGAGAAAGAAGGAGACCCACCACCCCTGCCACATGGTCTCTGGGCCACTGGCGCGGGCTCAGTGGGTGGGAGGTCCCCCGCTGCCTCGCGGGCCTCCGCAGAGTCGGGCGCAGCCTGGCTCTGGGGTAGGCCACGGAGCTCACGTTGGCATGGACAGGGGCCCACAGAGATGGGACTAGGTGGCTGGGCAAGACTCGAGAGGCGCCCCCGCTGCGGGGTGTGTACCCTCCACGTTGACCTTCACAGACAGGCAGCAGAAGCCATTCACCCTCCCGAGAAGTCCCATGGCCTGTTCCAGGGTCGCGCCCTCCAGCGCAGCCTTGAAGGAGGCCCCTGTCGCCTCGTAATCCACCTGGGGCAGATGAGAAGGGTCAGCCTCTGTCCACCAGGATTCCGCGGCCAAAGGCCGGGTGCAGCGTGCACCCACAGTAGAACCCACACGCCCATCAGGGCCTTTGTCACACGCCCCGTGTGAGGACACCTTAATGCAGGTCCTCCAAGCTACACACACTCCCACTCCACGAGTCAGCCACCAACCATTCCCTAGCACCCCACATACCAAGATCACCGCCGAGGACCGAGTTCCTGCTCTGCAAAGTGGGCCTCCGTTCTAGAGCATCTGGAGTAGGATTCCCCAGCCTGGGGCCTCCTCATGTTTAGGGCCGTCCTGGGCATCCTGGCCTCCACCCAGCAGGCGCCATGCAGCCCCGCCCCACCCTGTCCCCAGCGGTGAGTGCTCACAGGCTCTCGCCTGCCACTCTGTGCCCTGTGTTGCTTTAAGCATGTATTTTTACACCAAGAAGAAAATGAAGATGTACTTTAGTAGTTACATTTAAATTGGCCCCATTTGGGGTCAGGACCACCTCCCCAAAAGTCTTTAAGGGGCTGTAACGTCACATAAGCGATCACTGAGAATCTTGACAGGACTGCTGGCTGTTTGAAACGCGACGGAGGGCTTCCGTGCCGTGTGGAGTGGAGCACAGAGGATGACGCTTTCATCGGGAGCTTGATTTGAGATCGCTCGAACAGGGACATGGCGTGGCACATGGACAGCCATTCAGAGAAGCCCACTGGGTCACAGGGCTGCAGACCAAGGGGCCTGGCCTCACCTCACGCCCCACGCCCACCTCACCCCCCAGGGAAACGGGGCGAGTCTCAGGAAGGGGGTGACGCCTGTTTTGTAAACTTTTTACTATTTTTAAAAAGATTGAAGTTCAACAATTCTGCTTTTAAGCTACATCGAAGTCACCTTCCTGCCTCTGCATTCACTTAATAATAACTAGTTAAGTTGGAGATTTATGTTTTCTGCAGTTTAATGAATATTTCACGACAAAAATTTTAAAAGATGTCCTCCATGGTCAACATAGTAAATGTTGTCATATTTTCTCATATACACGCATGCACACACATGCACACACACACACAGTGCCAAAAGGAGCACCCCCGTTACAAAACAAAACAGATCAAACAAGCCCCCGCATCTCACCCTCACGATCTGGGTGCCCGGGCGTAAGGCCATCTCGTCTGCCGCCGAGCCAGGCGTGACCCGGTGGATGAAGATGCCTGTGAGGTTTCCGCCAATGACGCTGATCTGCTCCAGCAGCGCTTCCCCCTGGAAGGCCAGCACCGTGACCTGGCTCAGGATCTTTCGGGCCGGCCTCCGCCGCACTGGGGCACTGCTGCAGGAAGGGAGGTGATGGAGTGTGCGTGTGTGGCCCAGAGGAGGCTCTGGTCAGGCCATCGCCCCCCTGGGCCCCGCTGGCTTCAGCATTCTGGAATTCTTCATCCCCCACCCCCGCCACAACCCCGCCTCCCAGCAGGGACAGAACACAGTCCTCCCTCTGCAGCTGATGGGCCTGGCCCCGCCCTCTGCTCACCTGGCTGAGAGGCAGAGGCCACTGGAGACTGGCCGCGGGCTGTTCGAGGACTCACCAAGCTCTAGAAGGAAGTGGAGGCTCAGGCACAGAGCAGACAAGCCTGTGAGGTCGACAACTCCTGACAGAGCTTCGGGACACCCTCAATGCCCCAGGCCCCCAGCCTCGGGCACCCCAGCCTACTGAGGCCAAGCCTTCTCCTCCTCCCTTCCCCCCAGCTTAGACTTCAATCCCCCCAGACAGGCGTTGCGGGTGGGGGGCCCATCTGAGGGTGACCTATGCTCTGTCCTTCATGACCCCCGAACGCTACCAACGCTTTATGGGATTGGAATCCAACCTGGCGTGCCTCTGGGCCGGCATCCCTACCCTGACCTACATTTCCGCATGACGGCGGAGGCCGCGGGACATGGCTGCCTCCTGCTCAGCCCAGGCCACACTGCCTCACCGGACAAGGAGCCTCTGAGTTCACGGTCCTATCACTGGATGTCCCCAGGGTCTCTACCTCAGTGCTTTAGGGCACAGCCTGTAAGGCGGACAGGCCCCGCCTGGCGGCAGCCTTCCCACAGCACAGTCCCACCTGGTGGACCACCGAAGAACCAGCAGAGGCAGGGCCAGCTGCCGGCCCCGGGAGGCCATGCCCAGCTCACAGGGAAAACCCACGCACGATTATGGTCAGAGCCAAGGGTAGTTGGATCCCCCTGACGTGTTTGAGGTCAGTTCTGCTAAAAGTGCATGCAAACCGCCAGCCCACGGAATCGCAGCAGAAGGGAGGAGCAGTAAGCCTCCCATCCGTGCTCTCTCATCAGGGACGTGCCAGTCGGGTGCCCCCGGCCATCACTTATAAACCAGCCTCCAGTGGCCGTGGAGCAGGTAAGAGTTCCAGTCACGTGATCCACCACCCTGCCATAAGGATGTGTCTGTGCAGAACAGCGTGGGGCACAGGCACCCCGGGCGGCACAATGTGAATTCCAGATGGGGTGCTAAGCACCTACGGTGTGTGAGGCCCGCAGCTAGGGCAGACGTGCAGGGTGGGAGGAAAGGGGGCTGTCCGTGAGGGCCCCCTGGCTGGAGAAGGGGAGAGGACCAGTCACGTCGCAAACGAGAGGGATAAGCCACAGGAGAAACAGGAAGCTGTCAGGTGAACAATGGCCCAGAGGAGATGCTCCCACAGGTGAAGCCTCAGCCAGCAGTGGGGGCCGACGCCCGTTGCCCCCGTCACTGGGAGGCCCAGGGTCCACGGGTCCGGGCAGGGAGGGAGAGCAAGTGCACGCGTGTGTGAGCATCGATGCTGAGCTGGCCATGGAGATGGACCCACGACAACAGAAAGCCGCCCAGTGAACAGCCCGGGCGCTAGCTGACACCGCCAGAGGCCCATTCAGGGTGAGGTCACGGCACCACCGCTCTCTGCCCAGCCCCTGGGGAGACATTGGGCCTTCCTGAAGATCCCGACCTTGCCCCTCCTGCCCAGCCCAGGGGAGGGCTGCTGCAGAGGCTGCGGGAGGCGCACTCACCTGCCCTGTCCACGATCTCGTAATCCAGGTCTGTGTCACCGGCCTTGGCTCCCGGGGAGGCGCCCCCATCCACCTCCAGGATTTCCGGGAAGCCACTGCGAAGCGTCAGGAGACAGCTCAGGCCACACGCCGGCCTCACCGCACCCCCCACCCCATCTCAGGCCCTCGGCTGGTGTCCGACCCTGGCACCTGCCCTCTACCTGAAAGAGAAGGGGTCTTCCCAGAGGTCCTCTGCGGCCCGCTTGTGCAGGGACTGCTGGCTGGGAGGCACGGGCTGCTGGAGCGGAAGCTGTCCGCCAGCTCGCGGCTGGACGTGGTGCTCAGGCTGGACCAGAGCTGAGACGGGGGGGGGGGGGGGGGAGGGGGGGCACCGGCAGAGTCAGCGCGGGGCTCACGCCGGCCCCCACGCCCCATCCCCTGCTGTGGAAAGCCACGCCCCAGCTATCAGGGCAGAGGGGACGAGGAGGGGAGGACGGGTGCACGGCCGGCATGTTAGCTGCGCACCTACTGTGCGCCGCCCCTCCCCATTAGCAGCTGCTTCTCACGCTGCTTGGTTCTCACGTAAATCCACGACGTGGGCAGCACTTGCCCACCCTACGCATAAAGCCACTGAGGCCTGGAGAGGTCACGTGCTGACAGGCAACACCTGCTGCGTAAGGCTGCCCTCCGTGCCCTGGCCGGCCCGGGCAGTGGCGGCACCGGCCGTACCTCGGAGGAGCTGAGGCAGCTGCAGTCACCGTCGTCCCGCGGGCAGATGGCGAACATGCGCACGAGCCGCTGCTTCCCCCTCCGACAGGGGCCCCTGGCCTCTGCTTCCTGCTTGGGCTGCAGAGACGGCTGGTTAGGTCAGGAGCGGTCCCCTGCATGCTCTTGGGGTGTCTGCCCATCACCACCCATGTGTTCACCCTCCCGGGCAGGTTCCTCTCCTTGGCTCCCAGGCGAAACATTCACAGCCCCACTCTGAGCCTGGGATCCCCGGCTGATCGCAGGGTCACTTGGTGGAGCTGACCGCCGAGGGACTGCGAAGCCACCGCCTCGGCGAGTGGCATTTCTCTTTTAGAGACTGTGTGTGGTCCTTCGCCGGTTGTGCTGTGTGTGATACCTACGCATACGGCACATAGGACACTGGGGGGTGGGCAGGCCTATTAGAGAGAGAACAACGCCCATCCTCCCCCCTCACGAAGGGCAGCTGGCGGTCTGTCCCGCCTTCGATGCGCACACGCGTGGTGGGGGGAGGGGCTCGGGGGAAAGGGCTGGGGCCTGCAGGAAGGGGGGTCTGGCCCTGCGCCCCCGGGTCCCCCAGAAGTCTTGCCCGCAGCAGCAGGTGCCGGGGCTGTGGGGAGGCCACGCTGGAGGGTGTCATGCTTTCAGCTCTTTGGGAACATGGCCCCTTCACACAGGTAGGCCGCCACTGTCACTCCGGGACACCTGACTCAACCCTCTCTGGAACACGTCGTCCACAAAAGCAAGTGGCCACCAGCAGTTTTATCTGCTGCTTCCTTTCATCATTGAACACCACATTTTACAGGTTCCAGAAACTTCTGCCAAGCTCCCCATTCTGACTCGGCCTGCCCAGTCAGCATCTTCGAGGTCTGACACCACGGCTCACTCGCGGGACCCGGTGCATGGTGGTGAGTTAGATCCAGACGCCCCCAGCCCCAGCAGGGGCCATGAGTGGCTATGGCCGGCTCAGCCCCGCCCATGCCTGCCTCCTGGGGGCCTCCGGCCCTGTCCCCTGCATCCGACGCTGACGCCACGTGCGGGTGGAGTGCTCACCCCTTGCGGTGACTCGGCCTGCAGCGTGCGGAGCTGTTGGCGCAGGTCACAGACTTGGTCCGTCAGCTCAAACACTTTCCTGCGGAGGGCGTCCTTGTCCGTCAGGCTCTGGGAAATCTCTGCCTGGACCGCGTCTCTCGCAGAGTACGCCTGCAGGCCAAGATGCAAGGATGCCCCAGCGTGAAGAGGCCGGCACACGCGGGGCCCAGCTGGAGACAGACACCTGCTTCTCCTCTGCCTCAATGCCGGACTCGCCAGCATGCACCACAGGCAGAGCTCACCCAACAGGCACACGCTACTGGTTACAGTCCGTGCGATGTGCGGGGTTTGAATGACACCCGGTATGTGGCTGTGCACAAACTTCACGTGCCAGGAACGAAAGGAGGCACTAGACATGACCTCCAGTGCTGGGCAGCAAGCGGGTCAGCAGGCAACAGTGGTCTGCGTTAAGAAACCGTGTGGACGGAGGAGGGAGACCCCCATCTGGAAGCGGCTGCCATCGAGGGCGGGGCCAGCTGTGGGAAGTGGCCAGCCAGCCCTGGGCCGTGACTCCGCCTACCCCTGCCCCACCCCGCCCAGCCCCAGGCCTCTGAGGTACCTGGTCCCGCTCCCTCTGCAGCTCGGCCACTTGGCTCTGCAGGGCGTTCATCTTCTCCCTGTAGATCTCACAGTCCACCTTAGTTTTCTGGAACTGGAGCCGTGTCTGCTCCTTCTCTTCCCAGTACTGGACACAAGGGGACAAAAAGCGCATGAAGGAAGGTCAGCAGCCCTGAGTCCCGGGCCGAGGATGCCGAGGTCGGTGGGGGAGCCTCAGGGACGCAGGGGCAGTGGTTCCAGAGGTGAAAAGGGGTGAATTCATGCTGTTTCTTAAGTGCTCGGCTTCAGGAGCATCCACAGAGTTGCAGGGCTGATTATCCTTGAACTTGGTCATTACAGTACGCGTGGCCGATGCACGTGTAATTGTTTCTTTGTCCCGTGCCACCAAGTGCATAAGGAATTTCCTCCCCCACCATCTTTCCCCTTGTTCTCCCCCTGCCCTCTGCAGCAGCTCAGTGAGCCCGGTTCCCACGCAGGGCCCCACGCACTCGAGGGACCTCCCGGTGGTGCTCAGAACAGCTTTGAGGAAGGAGGAGATGAGCGCGCATCGCGCGAGTTAGGTGCACTTGGTTCTAAGCTCGGTGTGGACTCAGCATCTCTGTCGCCAGGGAGGTCACCTGCTTTTGCTGCCGCTCGGCGGCCACAGCCCGCGCCCTCAGCGAGTGGATGCGGTCCACCAGCTCCTGCTTGCTGTCCAGGGCCTCGTCCAGGCTCTGCTCCAGGATGTCCTTCTCTGTCTGCGGCAAAGAGAGGTCAGCCCAGGGCCCCAGCCTCCCCACAGGCCTGCCCTGCAGGGTGAGGGTCCTCCCTCGGATCGTCCTGAGAACAGGTGGCTTCTGCACAGCTCGTGGGAGAGGCAGAAAGTGCTGGAAGCTGGAGCCTCTCAGGATAGAACCTCCCCCCAGCCCGTTCAGCCACCCCTTCGATGAAGCCACAGTGGACAGACTTTCCGAGGGGGGGACCATCAGCCCCAGGTCGAGGCCTCCCTTGGCCTCAATCCCTAGGCGGGGTGTCGTGACGGCCCTCTGCCCAGGCTGTGTGACCATGCCAAGCACCCAGCAGGTGTCCCTAAAGACGTGCTTGGCCGACAGGTCTTATCCGCGAGAGAGGGATCCCATCCAGGGGAGACGCGAAGGGCTTGCACGCCTCAGGGCGCTGGCATCCCCAGTTCCCTGCATGCCGTGACCCTCGCTCTCCAACGCAGGGCCCTTGCAGGCACGAAGGTTTCCTTTCCTGTCCCCCAGCTTTAGAACAAACCCTATCCTAACAATCAGCCCAGTCCACTCCCAAGACGGCGGCCAAAGTGGAGGGGGCTGAGTGGGATGCTGTGACTCGCGTCTGAGTGCCGTGAACCCTGCCAGCACGTGGGGGCTGGGGAGGTGAGGAAGGAGGGACTGAGCCATCAGCCAAGTTGACAGGTTTCAGGTCACCTGGCCCTTTGCCACACCTTAATGTGACGCCTGTCAGAAGTCCCACAGCCCGGGGGAACCACAGGGAAGGAAGGTGACCCCACTGGGACGCCAGGACCTACCACGCTGAAAGTCAGTGACCGGAGTTTCTCATTCTCCTCCTTGAGGCGGCTCAGCTCCTCGGCTCCCGGCTCCAGGCCACTGGCCATCTGCAGGGAGCGCTCTCGGAACTCCTGCTCACAGGACGCAGACAGCCTCTCCCGCTGCAGCTCCTGCTGCACCAGATACAGCTGCGGGAGGAGAGGATGGAGAAGGGCTGGCCCCGCCTTCACCAGACCCGGGCCAGAGTTCCCTGCCCGCCTCAGTGAGGGGCGGCCACACCCAGAGCCTTCCCCTGCCGCCAAAGGGTCTGCCCCAAGCGGGGAGAAAGGCACTTTAGCTGTGGACATAGCAGGTAAGGGAATGTGCTGGGTCCCCTGAACAGGACAAGGAGCCCTGGCAACCGGCTCTTAAGTCCTGAGTGGCCAGCGAGGGTGACTCCTCCAACACGCTCCCCCCACCTCCCCCCCGCCCATGCTCAGTGTTTGCAGCCACCGGAGTAAGGCATCCAGGCAGGAATCTCCTCTGGGGAGAATACAGGGGGGCTGTCGACAAGGGCAGGGTGCTGCCCGCCCTTGGAGCCCCTCCCCTGACCGCTTACTAGCTGCTGGGGGAAGAGGAAACAGCATCAGCAGCGGGGACCGGACAGCGGGGACCGGCAGTACCCGGACCAGGTGGGGGCCTTCCTGTCAGCAGCAAGGGGCACTGGACCTCGCACTCCCCATGGGGCACCCCGAAACATGCCCAGCATCCCCTGTACAGGTCACCTCAAATGAATGACCCTGACTATTCACGAGGAAACACAAGGCAAACCCCCAAATGAGAAGTGGTCTGTTATTTTTAAAAAGACAGGGGACGTGCGGTTTATTCTCCAAGAATGTCCACACTATGGTGACAAAGACAGGCTGTGGGAATGGTCCAGATTAAAGGGGGCTGAAGAGACCGGACACAAAATGCAGCACCTGACACTGGACTGGGCCTTGGGCTGGAGGGAAAATGCAGTAAACGACATTGTTTAGGTCAAACGCTACTAGGAGAGCACATGCAGAGAGGACTTAACCGATGGAGATTCATGAAGCTACAGCCACACCACGGTTATGGAGGACACCCTGTTTTAGGAACCATACGTTCAAATGTTCACGGTGAAAGGGCCATGGTCCATGTAACGCATGTAGTTCCGGTAAAAAGTGTGTGTGTACGTATGTGTGCATGCATGTGTGTGCACATGTGTGTATGTATATGTGTGTTGTTGAGAGAGACACAGAGCCTGAACGATAGAATAAGGGTATGTGGGTATCCTTTGTACCACTTGTATGTGTATGTTTTTAAAAATAAATTTAAAATTACTTCTAAACAAAATTAAAATGAAAAGAACAAAAGAAATAACGCCATAGTTAAAGACAAAAGCCAACGTCAATATGACAAGGCACAAACATCCTTGATATTCACAGAACTACAAAAGCAGAAGATGACAACGCCCCACAGAGAGATGAGTAACAGACGTTGCTGGGGTTTGAGGGGCCTCGCCAGCAGCACCCCAGCCCGGTGCCTGAGTCCGGGACCAGCCAAGGAGGACAGGAGTGGGGTCTCCTGTCCCCATGGTACCGACAGCTGGGGGGCAGTGGGACTTGGTGGGTCCACTGCTACAGAGCCCAGAGTGGCCAGACCCGCCTCGGACGGGGCAGGTGGGGCCCCCACGCAGCACGTCCCGACCGGCCCTCCCGCCCACGGGCGCCCGCGGGCAGGGCAGGCCCAGGCGGAAGGCCCGCGGGTGGGCTCCGGGGCCGCGGGCGCCGCACGCCCTCCTGCAGGCCGGCAGGCGCAGCTGGTCCAGCTCCTCTCCCCAGCGCGCTGCTGTAGTGCAGCGACAGGCTGAGCATCTCGTCCTTCAGCTTCAGCACCTCGTGGAAGTGGGCGCTGACCTCACGCTGCATGCGGCCATGGTCGGCCTCCAGCTGGCACAGGCCCTCGGCGCGGGCCTCGGCCTGGCGCAGGCGCTCCTGCAGCTGCCGGCACTGCTGCACGAGGGCCTCCTTCTGCCCCTGCTCCTGGCGCAGCTCCTCCTGCAGGCTGCCGATGGCCCCGGCCAGGCACTGCGTCAGCGTGGACGTCTCCATGAGCCCTGAGGGGGAGGCGCAGGGACAGACATCACCACGCCCCTCGCTCTTGATCCTCCACACCTGTGCTCCCTGCACCAGGACTTTCAAGAGAAGCCCTTGCCCCCCGCCACTGCCAATCGGTTGGTCTTAAAGCTTCCGGGCTGAGCTGGACTCAAAGACTTTGGTAAACGAACTACATGACTTGAGGTTTCCGTGCAAGGTCACCCACTCGCGGCGCCTTCCCGTGGGACCCCACTGTTCAGACCCAACCCCTGCACCAGCCCAGACGTGCTCAGTGCTAACACGATTTAACGTCGTCCTGGGAGCACAGGTCCGCACAGTACAGACTCTGACATGAGCGCAGACCGTGGCCAGGCAGGAAGGAACGTTTTCTCAGCCAGTTTACAGGGATGTCTGTCCTGCTCCTCTGGACGCCCAAAGCTCTCAAGGGTCTCCTCCAGGGAGGCCTGCAATCGCCCAGGGAAGACGGTTGTATCTCCCCACCACCGGGGTGAACCTTCACGTAGCCAGTGAGCACATGCCGGGGCGCAGGCTCCGCCCCTCGCCCTGTTGGCAGGGCTCTGTCCTCGGTGGGCCGTCCTGAGAGCCAGGTGGGGCCCAGGTCTGGGCTGCCCACTGCATCAAGCACAGGCCCCGGCAGGCATTGAAAAGCTTTTCTAGAGAAAGGGGACCCCCCTTTGCCTGCACCTCTCAAATGCTGATTCTGCACTGTGAGGGGCTCCTCCAGGTGCTGGGCGAGTAGGGCCAGACCTTCCTGTTGGAGACTGAGACCCCCACGGTTAATGGGGGGTTTCCTTACCCCCAGAGTGCTGGGCACAGGAGGCCTCCAGCACAGCACGCTGCCGAGGGGGGCCTCCGAGGCCACTAGGAGCCAGAGGCTCCGAGGAGCCCCCGGCCAGCCCCGCCAGATGGCGAGCACTCACCGCTGAAGGTGCTGAAGTCCACGTCGGGCTGCAGCCCGGTGACCAGGGTGTAGATGTCGGGATTGTGGAACTTCAAGCTCTCCAGGAAGGCGATGGCCCCATTCTTCCCTCGCGTCCTCAGCAAGTCCAGCAAGTGCCCTTGGGAGCGAGAAGTCTTGGCTGACGGGTGCTGGGCGGGCTTCGCCAGAGGGGCTGGGGAGGAGGAGGGACCTGGAGCATGGGGGGGTCAGGACCGCAGGGCTGGGGTGAGCCCCCGTGGCTCTCACAGGATCCTTCAGTCACAGGGCAGCACTCGTCCCGAAGAGGGCAAGGCTGATGTTTACTGAGCAAGTACTGTGACTCAAGATAAAAGAAAAGACTAAGGAGGATGATCACTGGTCTCAAGACCTGCCAGGCATGTTGGTGGCCAAGTGCAGATGTGCATGTGTGTATGTCTGTGTGTGCACATGAGCAAAGCTCATGGAGGAAAGAAGCAAACAGTAATACCCTAGGGCCTGGGCCCACCCAGACCAGCGCCCTCAGCTTGGGCTCATTGCTCCTGCATCTGAGGTTCGCTGGGCAACACAGCGTCACGTCAGTGGCTACTGCCTGCTGCCAGCTGCCGGTGGCCCAGGCTCTGAGACAAGCATCTCAGAAGCAGAAACTCACCCGACTCTCCTAACAACCCAACATGGCCAAACGATCAGCTTAATCACTTTCAAATGGATTGGCACAGCCAGTCGTAATGTGGGAACGCTCCAAAGATGTCTGGCACAGGCTGAGTTGCAGCCCCAAGATATGGCTGCTGGGGTCTACCAAAGGGCCTTATGTGGAAAAGGACCTTCACAGATGTGATTAAGTTATGAGTCTCGAGATGAGCTCAGTCTGAGGATGATCTGGGTGAGCCTGAAATCCGATGACAGGTGTCCTCATGACAGAAAAGGAGCAATGCGCAGAGGAGGCCACGTGAAACAGAGGCAGAGGTCGAGTGATGCAGCCACATGCGGAACGACACCTGGGGCCACCAGGAGCTAGAGGGGCAGGGGGGACCCTCCCCGAGACCTTCAGAGGGAGCGCGACCCCACCCCCCCCTGGATTTCAGATGCCTCCGCATGGAAGCGAATCCCTCTCTGCCGGGCGAGGCCACCCCCTCTGGTCACCCGCTACGGCGACCCTGGGAGACGACGACAGCGTCCCCACTGGAGCCCGGTCCAGCCGCGTGGGCTCGGCAGAGAGGGCCCACGGGGCGGGGGCCGGCGCGGGCTGGGCCTCACCCACACGCATGGCGGTGTTGGTGAGCCGCGGGCTGTGCAGCACCTCCTCCTCGTCCAGCTGGCCCAGCACCCTTGCCTGGCGCAGGTAGGGCGTGAGGCGGCTGGGGTGGACGCTGCGCACGATGCGGTGGCGGTGGCTCTCCATCATCTCCCACAGCGTCTCCTCGTCCAGGCCGCGCAGCGTGGAGTCCGTGCGCGCAGCTCCCCCATGGCCGCGGGCGCCTGCGAAGCCTGCGGGGAGGAGCACAGAGCGGGGGTCGGCCCTGCTTCTGGGCGCGGCAGGGGCATCTGGAAAGCATGACGAGCCAGCCCTGGCCCCCGTGTCCCGTGACCGTGGGAAGAGACATCGAGGCAACCCTCTGCCCAGGGCAGACGGGGACTCAGTTCTCTGGGTGTCAGGAGGCAGGACACTGCCTTGGCCTGAAGCTTTGACCGAGGTGTTGGTCCAGACTCGCAGTCTCAACAGGGGCAGGAGCCCCACTAGGGCAAAACCAGAATCTTGAGCAAAAATCTCAATTTCCATGCTTCAGCACAGGTGTGCGCACACGGATTCCGCGGCATGCCTGAGCAGGGAGGTGATTAGGGAAATGCCAAAGGGGTGACGGGGAAAGAGGGCCTGAGAACGCTCCAGAGTAAACATCCAGCACCCACGGCCCACGCCGGAGGCGGTGGGCGGTCTGGCGGGCGCGGGCTGGGGGAGGGCGCTCGCACAGGAGCATGCTGCTTCGCTAACGCCTGTTCGTTCTCCACAGCACCGGGACACGTACTGAGACGCAGGGAACGTGTTACGGGAAGACACTTTGTAGAGCGAGTCATGCAGACTGATAGAAACGCAAGTGAACCACCCGAAGGGCAGGTGGCAGAGGCCACGCTCCTCGGCTGGTGGCTGTGCGGGTCTCTGAGGGCCCGAGCGGCCAGCCGGGCCAGGCTCCCGGTCCTGTGTGGATGACGCGCCTGAAGCAGCTCCAGCAAAGCCACAGAACGTCACCACCCGGGGCATCCCAGCCCTCCACTGGAGGAGTCAGAGGGTCTGTCCCAACCACCCACCCGCGGCACAGTCCGGCCCGGCTTTGTGACAGCGACTCCACAAGTGTGTTCCTGTCACAAGTAGTCACCTGTCTTCCCCCTGGCCCTGGCACAGGCCAATCACTAAATAATTCTAAATGCTTTTAAAAACTGTATGGTCTGTTTCAAGCATATTTTTAAAAAGGGTCCTGCAGGTCACATATAACGATACCCACGCACGCGCGCGCAGAGGCCTTCGCCGGACTGTCTGACTTCAGGTTCCTCTCTGAGAAACGCATACTGCGGGCAGCTCGGCCCCCGCCACCGCTCCGCCCAGGCGCCGCGGCTCCCAACAGCCCGCGCTGCCTGCAGACGGTGCCTTCACAGACAGTAGCGCGCGGCTCACTGGGCTCGTCCTCACCGCACAGGGTCACACGTGGTCTGGGCGAGCGCGGGGATACTGTGCTGCACCAACCTTCAGCTGCGTGCTGGATTCGATCACCGTGAAAAAGCAGCTGACTTACTGACACTCCTGTGGTCGTCTGAGCTTTTCCCCCCGTCACACTCTTCGTGTCCTGTGCATCTCCTCAGGACGGATGGGACACAGGTGGGGCACAGGTGGTAGCGTTTCTCTTGGACCAAACATTCCTGTGATTTGGTTCTTTTCATTTGGGATATGAGCTAACTGCTGGAGTTGAACGCCTTGAAAGAGGTTGTACACTAACCGCGCTAAAAAACTAGTGCAAATCAACGCTTGTAATAAGAGAAATGGGAAAATGGTCGCTGGAGGGTCCTTACCCATGAACATCCCTGTGACCCACCCGGGGCCGGCCACAGCACGCACTCACCCAGAGACGCTCACCTCACCTAGGTCGCAGGGAGCTCCCGCGGCGGGTGGGCCTGGCACAAGCTCCGTTCTCTGGCAGGCCGCGAGCGGACCAGGGCAGGGCTGGGCAGGCGGAGCCTGCCAAACCAGTGCCCCAGTGGCTGACGGCCGCTTCAAGCCATGCGACTCTCCAAAGCCAGAGTTTCAGGCAGCCAAGACTAGTGCAAGGGGAAAAAAAGGCAAACTCTGATCCAGGAAACAGCACGGGTCTTTGACCCCTGAGGTTTGCTCAGTAAACGCAGAGCTTACTTAGCACTAGGAACAGGTTTTAGAAGGACACTGGGCTTTGAACCCTAGAAAGATAAGGCCAGTTGGCAGGTGCAAGAGTTACCAAGGTGTCGAGGCCCCCTGGGCCCTTCACCACAGGGCCAGACCCACTGAGGAGGCGGGGCCAGAGGCGCAGATGAGGGAGGGGGAACCAGGGCTCTTGAGCTCAACTGTCTCACTGTCCCTTGGCGGTTCATTCCTGGTCTCTTCGGGGGACAGTTGAGAGATGCTGTGAACCAGGGTTTTGGAGGAATGGTGTCCCCCAAAAGATATGCTGACGTCCTAACCCACCCATGGCCGTGAGTGTGACCTTGTTCACAGAGAGGGCCATTGCAGACGTAACCAAGTCTAGGTAAGGCCATCGGGGTGAGCCTTCAGTCCTGCATGACAGGCATCCTTATAACAAGAGGAAAGGGACCTCAAGACACACACACACACACACACACACACACACAGAATGCCATGTGCCAACCGAGGCAGAGAGCCAACGCACGCCAACGCCAGGACGCCCTGAGGAGGGCCCGAGATGGGGGCATGAGCCTGCCCTGCTGACACCTTGAGTCTGGAGTTCCGGCCCTGGGCAGAGGGGGTGGGCTGGGGCTGAGAGCTAAGGCTACGGTAAGGGGTACGGGTGGTTTCTTCTGGTGATGACAATGTTAAAATTGGCCGTGTTGACGGATGCACAGCTCTGCAAATGCCTAACAGCCACAAATTGTGCACCTTAAATGGGTGAATGATGCAGCCCGAGAATTATATCCCAATAGAGTTGTTTTCAAAGAACGAAAAGATCCCAGAGCTGCCGTGCCATGCCCACTCCCCCACCCCGCTCGCCCGCCCCAATCCTGCCAGGATGCAGGGGGGGGTGGTGAAGACGGACCTTCAGTGTCCTGGGCTGCCCCTGCCTCCCTGAGGCCAGCACCCCCACCCCCACACGTGGGACACCAGCCACCCCCCTTCTTTCTCCTTCCTTTTAGCCCAGCTGGGCCTGCAGCAGCCTGACCTTCCGGGCCCCAGCCAAGTGCCTGTCACCTGCGGCCCCTCCCTCCCCTCCAGGAAGCTTCCTCATTCCAGCATCTGCGCTCCCTCAGCTGCCCCCGTGACCCAGGAATGCCTCTCCCGTGTACAGCACCATCCGGCAACCGGGTTCCCGTCACACCTTCGATGACAAGCTCGATGACAACCCTGTGAGTGCGGCCGCCTCCCACTGTGTCTGGCTTGAAGGTTCCGGGTCAAATGCAACATGTAAAACTCCATGCAAATACAAACTCACTGAGTGAATGCACACAGGATCTCGCCCCAGTGCCTTGCAAAAGGAGCCCCAATTTTTTTTTAAAGCAGCAGCCACAAATGAGGAAAAGTGCAAAGGTAACAACTTCTGCCAAAACTTGGAAAATGGCAGATGAGCCCTGAAACAGACGGGGGGCGCAGGGCCCGGCAAAGCACACAGGCAGTAAGGGGTTCTCCCCGCACCTGGTATCAGAAGAGAAAGTAACTCTGGGGGAGCCTGGAGGGTCAAAGACAGCACCCCGGACCTCCCCCTGACGTCCACGAGGGAAAAGTTCCCCACTAAGCCGGGGCAAGGGGTGGCGACCCTGGCCTGGGGGTCGAGAAAGCAAGCCCGGACCCACCGAGCACTGCTGGCCGCGTGTGAGCTGGGCCCGTTTAACTACAGACCCACGACTGAACTGCCGGGGAATGAGGTCCAGACCGCCGAACGGGAAGATCGTCTGCCGGGACCACGAGGGCCAGCGAGCAGCGCCGGGAGCTGGGCGGGGAGGAGGAGGCAGCTCGCACCTCCTGCCGGGGGCAGGTGCCACCAGATGAGCCTGGGGTTTTAGGCATCGCTCAACTTGCTGTGGGTTTCATAATCTTTATCTTAACCTTAGTGGAGATTTTAAAGAAGTAATAGTTTCGTAGCTGAGAAACACTTGGGCTGCATCCAGCAGTTCCATGATTATTTTAAAACAGTTTTAAATATAAGTAAAATTAAAATTTTACTTAAATCATGGAAAATGTGATCTCATTTTTGTAAAATAACATGCGTGTACCTCTCTGGCAGTCCCCAGTCTACATACTTATCCACCCACCTGTCCGATCTGTTCATCTGTCCGTCAGTCAGTGTGTGACCGAGACTTCATGGATAGACAGACACAGAGATTCAGAGAGATGTAAGAATAGAGATAGAGACAGAGATTTACATAACAGAGCGTGAGGGTGAACGCACTTCAGTAATGTTAATACTTGTTCCCTGAGTTGGTAGAATTTTAGGAAATCTGCTGCCTTCTACTTCTGGTATCGAGTGCTACACTTTGTAGAATAAGCAAACATGGGTTCGGTAAAACCATAAAGTCACTATCTTAGAAGACAAGACAATGATTCAATGATCAAACGGAGAAGAAAATGGGTCCCGTCCAGAGATGCAGGTCACAGAGTAACCACGCGTCCATTGGTCCCAGACCACCTGGGACACTTCCTGTCCCGGTGTGATTAATCACGGTGCCCCCGCTTGCCCTCATAGATGATGCTGTTTGGGGAACCATCACGGAGAAGGAGGCACAGGTGCACAGAGGCCCACCCTTCACGCTGCAGCGGACACCCACGGGGCCAGGCCCCCTCGTCCTTCCCAGTCCCCTGAGGGGAGCCAGCCCTGCAGTCTGCAGGACAGGACAGGTGCCTCCGGGGTGGAGCTCTCTGCAACAGCCAGGGAAGGGGGAGGGCTCGGCTGGCCCCGTCCTGCGTCCCATCCCCCCTCCCGTGACCTGTCTGTGGCGGCAGTAACTACTCTTCACTCCCGGGATGGGATCTCTCACCTTCCACTTCATGAAGCAGAAATGGAGCGCTTCTATAAAACCCTTACACTCCCCAAGTTTCTCACAAACACCCTCTTTAATATGCATCGAGCCTGAGCCTAGAGATTCAAAGCAGGTGGGAAATATACTGACTCTGAACTGTGACCCCAAAGGCCTTCCCTTGACTGGGATCAGTGGCCCTGGACCAGGTTGAATTCGAGGAGTCAGTGATCCCATAATTTGGGGTCACAAAATATTGACGTTTGTTTTTAGCAAATTATACCCTGGCGTGGTGGCCAAGAGGCCACATGGCCAGCCTGCAGCAAAAACTCCAGGACACGTGGCTGTCCGAGGATGCCCTGTGACCAGGACCAGCTGGGAGGTGAGTCATGCAGAGCTGCGGGGGCTTCGGGTGCCTTCCCAGGGATGGGTCCAGCAGGGACAGCCTGCTCTGCGAGGGTCCTCCCGTCCAACTTGCCTCCACGAAGGTCTGCCAGCACTTGGCTTTTTCAGACCCCTCCAATCAAAGTGCACTCAGGAAGTCAGGGCCGGCTCAGGACACAGGTCTCTCCAGGGCACTCTAAGCCCTAACCAACTGTCCCCAGCTCCTGGGATCCCAAAGTCATACCGGAGTTTGGGTACAAGTGGGTGGAGCCAGGTAGCAGCCACTCTTGTCCATTCTTTGTGCAGCGATGCAGCTTGAAATGGATCCCGAACGAAAAAAAAAAATGCGGGCATTTCTTTGCAACCCAGCCCCAGTTTAAACAGAGGTCAGTCCTAACAGGAAAGAACATGTGCCCGGAGACCCCAAGAGAATTGTCTTCGCGCCCTGCAGCAGTTCCGGGCAGAGCCTAGGACGGTAAGAATCTTGGGCATCTGAGATGAGACCTCCTGCCTGGCCCCTCCCCACGTCAGCACCCTCCTCATAGCCCAAAGCTCGGTGCCTCCTCTCCCCTGGGAAGTGGGGAGAAGCAAGCAGACACACGTGCGGACACACACATGTGGACACACACGTGCAGGACCCCAGAGTAGGAAGGAAGGCATGAGAGGGGCTCGGGGACCCAGAGACACGACTGAAGGGTGAGGCAGACGGGCGCCGGGCACCCCGCACCACAGAGCCACTCTCCATCTGGCTGTGTGCGAACCTCCACGGGCAGCGGCTGGGCTCGCTCACCTCGAACCTGAACTTGGAAACCTGCCTCCCCCTTTCCTTCCCCCGGGCAACAACGCAGCGTCTGAGTCCAGAGCGGAGCACTCCTCCTCCCGTCCCAGCCCACACCGTCTTAGTGAAGGTGGGACTCAGCAGCCAGGGACGTTCACACGCTCTAACCAAGCCAAACAGGACAGGCCATTCATTTTCTCCTCTGCCATCCACAAACCAGGCACCACCCGCTTAGAGGGAAGAAGCCGCCCTCTCATTCCACTCCCCACCACGACAGCTTCCGGACCCCAGTCCTGCCGTCCACCTCCCCTCGCGTGCTCACCTGCTCTCCTCGGCAGGGGCTGGTGCTGGCCTTCCTCGCCCTCTAGCAGCCGGGACTGGTGGGGCCACGGCTCCGTGGAAAGGCAGCGGACCAGCAGGTTTGGCAGGCGCGTCCGTCAGGCCCGGCCCGGCCCGGCCCTGCCCGCGGAAGCGATGCCTTATGCAGCACCCACACGTCACGGGAGCTCCAGTGCCTTCCCGCAGCAGGGCCGCCACGGGCCGTTTCCTTTGCCTCGTGAGAGTCAGGGGAATCTTCTGGAAGCTGCCCGTGCATCTAGTCGGCCCACAGATGGCGGTGACCGAAAGGTGACAGAAAACCTCAGATCTTCCCTCTTTTGTGCCCAGTCAGCCTGGCCCATCACAAATCCTCCAGGAAAAGTCCAGGGACGATGAAGACAAAATCCGGAGCCCTTCCTTGGTTCTCACGGCCGATTACGAGAAGCATCTAAACAATTCCGATGGATCACCGCAATCGATGTTCGATGATTACTATTCACATTTAGATGACATTCTTGGTTCTTCCACGTGAATATATCTCCAGAATCAGATTACCACTCGACACCTGTGTGGCTGTGCCCCAATCATCACCCACCTGGACACCTGCAATGATCTGGCTGCTTCCTCCGATGCCCCCCAAAGCGTTTTCAACACAGTAGCCAGAGTGGGGCTGTTCAAGGAGTCCGGTCATGTCGTTCCCTTTGGTTTGGAGGCCCCAAAGCCCTCACCATGTCCTAGGCACCAGCTCCTGCTCATCTCATGCTCACTGGCCCTGTTTCCATTCACCTGCTCCGCGAACGCTCCATGGCGCTCCTGCCCGAGCACCTCTGCACTTGCTGTTCCTGCTGCCCGGGCTGTTTTTTCCCTCGCCTCCTTCAGGACTTCACTCGAGGACCACCCTTCCAGAGAGCCCTCTCAGGGCCATTCTATTAAAGTCACCGGCTTCCCACCCTGAGCCTCCTGCCTCTTTTCCCTGGTTTTTCTATATCGGACCTGTTGCCCCCTGACATAGTATGGACCCTAATTCCCTGTCGTTTCTTCCTGGCTCCCCAGTGGGAGCCTGCAATCCAGAGAACAAGAACTAGCAGAGCCAGATCGTCTTCCTAAGCTGTTTATCAGAATGTTGTCCTCTGCCCCAGAAAGGGACCACCCTGAAGTGGCTGCTGCGGCACCCGTGATGCATTCAAATGCCGTTTTGTCATCCATCTGACAGACCCTTCCTGATCTGTGCCTGGTCACCTCTCCTCCCCCGCATGTGCAACGCCACAACCGTCCTGGCCTTCTGTCCGCCACTGTGCCACTCCCCTGCCCATCGGGGGGGGTCTTCGCGCTCCCTGTCCCTTCTTGCTAGAACACTCCTCCCGGGATACCATCATGGCCATCTCCTCCAGACACGCGTAGTCAGCAAGCCCATCCCCTTTTCCACTCTGCCTCATGTCGTTTGCAGCATGGTAGCTATGAAAGCCGCAATTACCTTACTGTTTTGCATGTTTGGCTGGGCTGACCCATTTGAGGAACACAAGCTCCCTGAGGGCAGCACTCTCAGTCCTGCTAGCCACCCGGTCCGGCACATCAGAGATGCTCCGGGCACACCTGCTGCCCAGGTGCCAGACACCGGCAGTGCGGGGTCCGAGGTCCAGCCAAGTGGGTTCAGGTGGGGCTGCATCAGGTGCCCGCCTGGCCAGTGAGCTGGAGAGAGCCGAGCCTAGAAAGAAACAGAGTTTACCACTTAGTGCCAGGTAATGGGCGGGGTTTCTGGCAAGAAGTTGTTCTTTGGGGACAGCCCCTTGGATCCAGGACATAGACTCCTGTGGTAGTGACTCATGGAAGCCTGGCCCGGCCCAGCCCAGCAGCACTACACCCAAACCTCCTCCCACCCTCGGACTAGGTGAGCTGCCTGACCATCTGCAGCCAAGTCCAGGAAGGGCACAGAGAGAGAGGTGGCTCGGAGGCGCAGCCCGCAGAGCCGTTCCATCTTGCCCACCCCTGCAGCGTGAACTCTAGGAGCTTCCGAACTGCTGGGATCCCATCCTTCATCCCTCCTTCCCTCTTGCCCAGGACATTCAGGCACACCTACTGTGTGCTAGAACAGGGATGAGGAACGAAACAGACACGGGGCCTCCTTGAGATTAGCCTCATCATGTGAGATAACGCCTCTCCCCAAATATAAAGAGAATGGGAGGTGAGACACAGGACATAGAATCCATATTTAGGGGGAGGGGTCATCGCCGGTTAGACTGACCTCCAGGACAAAGACGAGTCTGTCTTGTTCCCCACTGTTCTCTGAGAGCGTTGTTCACCAAGAGACTGACCCGACACCCAGCGTGCCCCATAGGTCCTGTCATTTTCATGGACTCTGGTCCAAAGTCTAAAAGGTTATTGGCCCTAAAGGAAGGAAGGGGCCCCTAATGTGTATTCAGACATAGCCAAAGAGATGTTGCCAGGAAGATGGCATAAAATATGAAGGTGTGAAGGCAAAAGTTGAGTGTAGGTGGATCACGAACACAAGTAAAAATTGGAATAAATGCAGAAGAGGCCGTTAATCTCTTGGCATTAGAAGAGTGTAATCGCTCCTCTCCCTCTTCGCTGATACCAGAATTTGTGAAGCCAGTACATCTTCAATTTACTCTTTTCCCATGCTCCTGGCATGGTCTTTTTACATGCAGTTAAGTACTTATAACAGAACTTAAGTCCAATGGACTATGTCAAAATGTTTCCAGTAGCTAAATTTGAATCGTAAAAACAAACAGGTGAAAATAAGTAACATTTTAACTTAGTATATCTAAAATATTGTCATTTCAGCACAAAATCATATAAAAATTGAGATTTTACGTTTCCTTATACTGCCTTTGAAATCTGTATTTTACAGCACGGCCTAGAGCACAGCTTGCGAAAGTGTGTGTCACCTCAAATAAGGCACTGGGTAATCCTTTGTGGAGTGAGAAGACCTAAGGACTTATATTTGTATTTTATTTAAAGTCTAAGAAAAATTCAGCTCCATAAATATTTAATATTTGACTAATACCAGCATCCCTGTTAGCCATGTTTATCAGGTCAATTATCTTGTAAGGTTTGTACATGTTGTGGCTTCTTGCGTGTGAGCTTCCCCAAAAGCTAGCCCTCAATTTACTTGTGTCAACGTACTGTAACCCACTGCACTCGACGTGTGTCTGGTTCAGCGGCTAAAACGATCATCCAATTTTGAGGAAATTAACCTTCCCAACAGGAAGAAGGTCCTGGATTGACAAACCCAGTGATGGGAGCCAAGAAAACATTGACCAAGGACGGAGCTGGCACTGTGGGAGAGTAACTTTCACCAAGATGAAACACGATGCTACAAGGGAAAATGAACACAGGCCAGGTGGTGAGGCCGGTTCAGCAGTGGGGTACCTCCAGGCGCTTACGGAAGTGAGGATTAGAGGCATAACCGGTTAACGTCCTACAAAGCGACGAGAAGCCATGGCCTCCGGGGTCTTCTTTTCTGCAGGGCAGGATTTATTCTGCCCTGAACGGACAGTGAGTTGCAGAGACACGCGAAGGCGCAGCCAGTCCTGGGGTCGTGGCGCGGAGGAATGTAGGAGGACGCGCATCGTCCCCACCCCCAGGGCGTGGGCCCCCTTTCTGCACAGGACCTCGGGTCCCGGGCTTTCCCATAAAAACCGCTAACCAGAGCGGCCAAAGAGACGGTCGACCACTCGACTCCCCAGAAGTAGACACGTGGAGTGAGGATGTCCACGCGCAGTCATAACGAGCAGCAAAACGCGCGTGCTCGTTGCTTCGGCACTCTCCAAACCTGGCCGGAGATAACGTCGGTATAAGCGTATAAACGGGGAATGTGCGCCCTTGGGGCCCGCGCCCGCGTTGCCACTTGAGGCAGGGCCGCCTAAGACCCCCAACCGGCGGGGGCTCCCCCACTCGGCCCCAGTGGAGAACCCAGGACCGGAACGCCTGCCGCCTGCTCACGGAGTCTACGAACAGCGCCTGAGGGAGCAACCCTCGCGAGATCCCGCGAGAGTGAACATCGCGCGAGAGCATCAGCAGCACCGCCCCTTTAGCTGCGGCAAGTTCCCCTTCCCTCTCACGTGCGAGGAGCTCCCGCCCCTCCCGAGGCGCGGCCCCGACGCACGCTCGCACATACGCACGCACGCGCACGCGGTGGCGTCAGTTCCCGTCGCCGGCGGCGGCGGCGGCGCTGGATTCCGCTTCCGCCTTCCGCTGAGGCGCGCGCTTCGCTCTCAGCCTGCTCGGGATCATGGCGGCCGCGGCCACGATGGCGACCTCTGGCTCGGCGCGGAAGCGGCTGCTCAAAGAAGAAGACATGACCAAAGTGGAATTCGAGACCAGCGAGGAGGTGGACGTGACCCCCACGTTCGACACCATGGGCCTGCGGGAGGACCTGCTGCGCGGCATCTACGCCTACGGTCGGCGAGCGCGGGCGCGAGCCGGGAGGGGCGGGCAGGGTCGGGCCCCGAGGCCGAGGCCCGGGCCAGCACCGGACGCCGGGGGTCGAGATGACCAGGGCCTCCGGGGCGACCCCCGCCCCCAGCACGCCTTCGCACACCGCGTCCCTGTGTTGTCCTCGGCGCAGGGCACTGTGCTGGTCCCTCGAGGGCTGCACAGACTTCTTTCTGGGCGCTTCGGAGTCAGTCATTCAGCTGTTGATTGTCCTGCACTGCCGGGAGTTAGGGGCATGCGCGGCTCTAGGCGCCGGGGGTTTAGCGGTGGACCGGACAGGCTCGTGCCCTCGGAGACGGAGCTTAGGTCACGTTTGGGAGATGGATAATGTACAGCCACGGTTGCTTCAGGCAACGGTGATGCCTACGAAGAAAGTAAGGCAGGATCCGTGAATGCAGTGCGGCTGGGGGAAGGAGAGAGAGAAAATGGAGCAAATAGATAACGGGGGTCCCAGGGACGGTTGACGTTTTGTAAGGATGGAAAATTTTCCAGTAAGCCAGCATTAAGGATTTACTGCAGTTTCTCTAAGTATGATATGAAGTCCCACCCTTTGACACCTGGGGCCTAACAGAATGTAGATCCTTGGGAGCTACCTAAATCTTCCGAATCACAATGTCTAAGACGGGATCCAGAAACCTGCAGTTTAAACAGATGTCTTTGTGCAAAGATATGCTAACGGCCAAATTCTGCTTCTAATCTGCTTGCTTGATTGATGTTAACCAGGTTGTGGTTCTAGGCTTTATAAGCTGCCTCTTTTGGGAGCTCGGGGCTGATCTCCTCTAACCCTGTCTCAGAGTCAGTTGCTGGCTGGCTAATAAAGGGTCACAATTCATCTCAATTGGCTCCGTGGGTCTTAGATTTGATCACGCCACAAGAGTTTGAGGTGAGATCTGGATTAAGTGTCCCATTGTGAGACTGTGGTGAGACTGGACAGAGGAAGCAGCTGATGCCAGGGGTCTGCATCTCTGAGCGGGGTTCATTCTAGGAACCAAAAGCAGCCGCCTTCCCTGGGAGCCCTGAGGACGAGTCCGGAAGGGTGGCAGGGATCAGATCTTGCACAGCAACACGTGAGGTGATAAAGCATGTGGATTTTACTTCTGAGTGCAGTGGGAAGCCTTTGGAGGGTTTTAAGCTGGGCAGTGATCCTGCGTTATCCAGGGTGTCTGTGGGTTTGAGGGGAGAGGAGGCAGGAGAGGGTACAGGGTGATTGATGAGTTAGGTGTTTGCTCTGGTCCAGGGGAGAGACGATGGTGTGTGGATGGAGGTGGAGTGCCACCAGGGTTTGCTGATGTATTGAGTGTGACCACCAGAGCAAAGGGGGCCCGTGGGATTACTGGTGATGCTGCCCTTCATTGGGTGGGGAGCACTCGAGGGAGGCAGATATGAATGAGGCTCTAAGACATGGTGAACTTGAGATGTTGGGTAGGCAGCCATCTAAGCAGGGAGCCTGGGCAGAGTGGTGTTGGAGATGCTGATGGGAGTGGTCTGTATTTGTGCTTAATGCCTGGGATCGGGGCGCCTTTCATTCAGCATCCATGATGTCACCACAATTTAGATGGCAGAGAAGTTGCTGAGGGGGCAGGAGGAGAAGTCACAGCTGGGCCTCACAGCCCTACCTGCCCCTTGGCACCGGGGCACCCTGCCCTGAGACAGGTTTCAGTTTCCTTCATGCACCTGGTTATCACAAGGGGTTTAAGTCACCTGTCATGTTTGCTTTTGTGTTAGATGGGAAATGGTATACAATTTAAAAGACTACCAAAAAATAATTAAAATACAGTTTCCGTACATAAGTTTTGTTCACTCGGAAAATGCTGTTACTCCTTCGGAGTAGCTTCATCCCTTGGTAGTTTACACTGTGGTGTGAGAGGGACAGTGGTGCGGTTTTTGTAGCTGCACCGAGACAGGAAGGAGTGTGGCGGACACCCCACTGAGCCACCCAGGCAGGAGACGACATGCAGGTGACATGAACAACCTGCAGACATGGTTGGAAAGAGTGGTGATCACGGCACCAATGGACTGATTCTCCTTTTTGTAATTTAAAAAGGAACGCACAGAAAAGAGAAGTAACGCAGGTTATCGAAATGTAGTCAAACCATAAAGTAATAAGTACATAGCTGAAAAGTGAGCCTCCGCCACCCGGTCTCCAGGAGTCCACTGTGAACGTTTTGTTTGTTTTAAACCTGACCAGGGTCCTTGTATCCTGCAGGATGTCCCATTTACAGAGACTGAGTACAAATAAGGTCCCACGTCAGGCGGTATAAAAGCCCATTTCTGCCCCGTTTGTTCAGCAGCTGTTTCTTGAGAGCTTAGTCCAGTGGACATCGGGGGAGGCAGGGTGGGGCTGGAAGGTAAAACAGATCCGCCTCTGTCCCCAGGAGCTCACAGCGTGTGCTCGTAACGTGATCGCCTGGCGGTTGGAGCTCAGTTTTTCTGTTTTTCTTCACAGGATTTGAAAAACCGTCGGCAATCCAACAGCGAGCCATCAAGCAGATAATTAAAGGGAGAGATGTCATCGCACAGTAAGTCCACCCGCAGCGGGGTCCCATGCCAGCCGTAAGCAAGTGCCGGGGTCCCTGGGGCAGCGTGGGTGGACCTGCGTGGGCACGAAGATGCCCACTTCTCTCAGTGAATACGGCGAATGTGTTTTCAGATTGTCTGTTCTCCAGTTTATTGTAGGACCATAGTATGTGATATAACACATAAAACATGTTGGTTGATAATTCTTCATGTTGCGAGTAAGGCTTTTGGTCAGTAGTAGTTAAGTTTTGGGGGATTCACAAGTTGTCTGTGGGCTTTTGACTTCGAGAGAGATAGGTACCCCTAACCCTGTGCTGTTTGAGAGTCACCTGTATAATTAAATGCTTCGAGGTAACCAGTTTTCTCAGCTTTTACATGTTTGTTATCAACTCTTGCCTTGACTTTGGACACAGGTGTTTTGTTTGTTTTTATTTTTCTGTCCTATGTGCTAGAAAGCTTTCATTTTCTTTAGCCAGCCTTATTTATTACCTATCCATTGGCATGTGGCATTGTAGTAATACCCTTTTAATAGCCTTATTCTTGATTTGCCTAATTTTTAAAGATACGTTTACAAAAAGAAGGGGGGCGCACAGGATGGTTTCAGGCCAGAATTATTTCACATGAAGGGGAAGCTCTTTCTCTGTCGCCTGGAGCACCTGCTGGAGGGACAGGTTTTGCAGCTCCATCACTCCTGCTGCAAATCTGCAGCTCCCTGTCCCCATCACCTGTGATTTAAAAGTTGTGGCGTGGTGCCTGAGTCCCGCCCACTTGCAGTTGAGATGTTGTTGGTCTGTTTGGGCGCAGGGGCATCTGCTCGGAAGAAGTGTACGGTGCTCCCGCCCATCGGAGCATCGCCGTGGCGGGCCATGGGAGCTTGAACGGTGGCATGTGGCACACGGTTCTAAGTCCCCCTCATCTGTGTTCTCTCTAACAGGTCTCAGTCTGGCACAGGCAAAACTGCCACCTTCAGTATTTCCGTCCTCCAGTGTTTGGATATTCAGGTGATTTGCAGCTCTGTTTAATCCTAGGAAAACATTATTTTTCTCTAACTGCAGTGTTCAAAAAGTATAATTTTTATGTCTGTAGTCATACTGACTGAACAGATCTTTTAAGAGAATGTTAATTGCACACTAACACCTGAGCTAACTGACGCCCTGTCGTAAGTTCCTTTTCATTTAAACTGGTGGGAGTTCTTGTCTGCGAACTGCTGCCGGCAGCGGGCCCTGTTGCTGCCGGGTTTGTGGTGGGTGTCAGGGACGTCTCATGGACCTCGTGGTCGGCGCAAGACAACACGCCAAACAGACGTGCATCTGAGGTAGCATGGGCCACCTCGGAGACACTGAGGGGTCTCTGTTTTCTGGCACATTCTTTCACCAGGTTCGTGAGACCCAGGCTTTGATACTGGCCCCAACGAGAGAGCTGGCCGTGCAGATCCAGAAGGTGAGGCGGGGCCCAGCAGCGGTGTCGGGTTGGCAGGCGCAGCTGCAGAAGCCAGTTAGTTGCAAAAGGCCAGCTGATGGACTTATCTGAATCCCAGTTTTCTGTTGTCTGAAGTTTTTTTTCCTGATTCCAAACATTTGCCGTAAATCATTATGTAGCGTTACGTGAATAGCCAGTTTGTAGCAACTCATTTTTAGTGTCCCCTTTGTGATTCCAGAAGTTTTTGCAGTCTTGGAATTATGATTTTTTTCAACAAAAAATGGGTTTAATAAAAGTAATTGTAACTATTTTATACTCATCGTACACACTTTGGAAGGATGTACACTGAGATGTTAACATCAGTGGATAGGATTATGAATTTCGCATCTTTCCTGATTCTCCTATGATTAATATGTATTGCTTTTGTGATAACCATTAAAACTACCCCCATTTCGCTGCAGAAAGAGCAGGAGGGGGAGAAGTGGCTCCCCTCATTTGGTGCATGCGTGACCTTTGCTGGAATCCCAGTGGGGACAGGAATGAGCTCCCTTTCCAGGAAACACAGATGTGTCTGACTTTGTCGTGGTCTCGAGCGGGGCTCTGGACGTGACACTGCTTTTCCATCCAGGGCCTGCTCGCTCTGGGTGACTACATGAACGTCCAGTGCCACGCCTGCATCGGGGGCACCAACGTTGGGGAGGACATCAGGAAGCTGGACTATGGACAGCATGTGGTCGCCGGCACGCCGGGCCGTGTCTTTGGTAAGCGCTGTGTGTGAACGTGGTGCTGAGGTGGCGTCCAAGGACCGCACGGGCGGGAGGGCCTCCGTCGGACACCCCGCTTGGCGGGTTTCTGCGTTTGAGTCGCTTGTAGGAAGTGGAGGGGAGGTCTCTGACATGCCGTGAAAACCAGTTGAAATGTCTGGCTCTCTTGTAGCCTGAGGTCTGATTATTCCAAACGAATTTTATAGATATGATTCGTCGTAGAAGCCTAAGGACACGTGCTATCAAGATGTTGGTTTTGGATGAGGCTGATGAAATGCTCAATAAAGGTACGGTAACAAGAATTTTCTACTAACACATGAGTCTGAAATTTTCGGTTTGAGTTGAAGCACAGAGCCATTGAAAGTGTTCTGAGAGTAAGTTAGTGTGTTCTGTGAGGGAAACAGCCGTGCCTCAGGGACACTGGGGACTTAAAACGTACTTCGGTCTTTGTAAGGCCGATCACAACCCACGTGGCAGCATTTCAACCCAGACAGATGCAGCGTTGCTGTGTGTGTGCTGGTGGCACAGGTGACAGACGTGTGGAGCCGAGAGGAGGCACGTAGCAATGCCTGGGCTGGTCGGGGCGGGTATAAATGGTATGTCGGCGAATCACGAGGCCCTTCTGCGGTACCAGTGGGCCATGGTTTACTTAATCCATCATTTTATTGGTTGTTGAGGCTGTTTTATTCAGCTCGTACCATGTTATATAATGTGAACAAATTGCCTCTTTTATCGGGAGATTTTTGTATTGAGGTATAATGACGTATGACATGTTGGTGTTAGGTGTATAACATGATGATTTGATGTTGGTGGGAGATTTTTTTAATTGGGAGTTTTTTGGTAAAAATCCAGATCTCTGGATTCTCTCAAAGCATGGCACATCTGGCCACAGTGGACGCCCGTCCGCACAGGGCGGCAGCAGCTGGAACCGGGTCGAGACCATGCGCTGTCGTCCAAGGTGGGGGGTGACTCAGGGCTGGGTACCTCACTGACTGCTGGCACCAGGACTCTGGCGGTGGGGTGGGGCGGGGAGAGGCGAGGCAGCGCGTGGCTTTGGCGCCGTGGGAAGACGAGTCCCTGTGAAGTGTGCCGTGCGGTCGCGACTCCGCGTCTCGCCGAATGTCCGTGCCGAGCGGCAGCTGCTCTCCGAAGCGCGCGCCTGCCTGCACCTCAGGCCCCGTGTGTCTTCTTCCGCGCCCAGGTTTCAAAGAGCAGATTTACGACGTGTACAGGTACCTGCCCCCGGCCACGCAGGTGGTGCTCATCAGCGCCACGCTGCCCCACGAGATCCTGGAGATGACCAACAAGTTCATGACTGACCCCATCCGCATCCTGGTGAAACGGTGAGAGCGCCCCCCTCCTCCAGTGCTGCCGGCACCTGCGACGCAGGCTGCGTTTGCGTGTGGCCACAAAGCTCCTCAGTGTCCCTTTTGGAGAGCCAGCCTCTGGCCCGGCCATTCCTAATTTAAAACTTCGCGGCCAGTGTTCGTGTGTCAGTGTGGGGACCAGCGGAGTGCTTCGTTCAGAAGCACATATGCTGGTTGCTGCATCGAAGGTGCAGACGGCACCAGGGCTGGGCTGTGCTGCGGGAGTGGGGACTGCTAGGTGGGCGGGGCTGGCGGTTCTCAGCCAGCCGACCTGCAGGTGGGGGGCGGGGTCTGCCTGGCCCGCATCCGCCCTCCATTTTCCGTTAGAATGAGTAACAGGGTCTGTCTTTGTCCTCCAGTGACGAGTTGACTTTGGAAGGCATCAAGCAGTTTTTCGTGGCGGTGGAAAGGGAAGAGTGGAAGTTTGACACGTTGTGCGATCTGTACGACACACTCACCATCACTCAGGCCGTCATCTTCTGCAACACCAAAAGGAAGGTGCGTGGCCGTCTGGCTCTCTCCTGTCCTCGTGCTGAGGCCTGAAGACGGGTCCCTTAGAACTTGGGTCACACTATCTGAAGGGCCCGAGGCCCGTGCTTCAGGCTTTGTGGGCACACGGTCTCTGTGGTAGCCACTCGCACTGCCTTCGCCTCGAAAAACCGGAGACGATACGTGAACGTGGACATGTCCAGTGAACCCGTACGAGAGGGCTGATGCTGGTCCCACAGCTGAAGCCGCGGGTGGCATTGGTTGTAGGTGGCCAGGTGGTGCTCGCTTGCAGGTGACACTGAGGTGCAGGCAGAGCTGAAGGCCCCCCTTTGAACAAAGATTCAGATTTTAATTTCAAACGAGAATAGTGAGATGTGTTTTCTTTTTCCTAAAGAAATTTACAGGGAACAGATGCATTAATTTACAGGGAGTAAAGTCATGGACCTCGGCCCCACTGGTTGCCAGGCACTGCTGAATGTTCTACACGCCCAGTGACCACGGGGCTGCGTTCAGGGCACGCACGGGCTCACCGAGTGCCGCGGCCCCCGCCTGGTGTCTGGGCTGACAGTCACGTGTGCCAATTCAATCTGTAGGTCGACTGGCTGACGGAGAATGAGAGAAGCCAACTTCACCGTGTCATCGATGCACGGGGACATGCCACAGAAGGAGCGGGAGTCCATCATGAAGGAGTTCCGGTCCGGCGCCAGGTAGGGCCACTGCGGGGGGCTCAGTTGACGGGTGACAGGCCTTGGCGAGCTGGGCTGGCTGCCTCCCGTAGAAGGGCACGCCTTCGTTTCCGGATAAAGGGGATTTTCCATTTGCTGTTTTGCCGTTGGTTTTTGGCTGACTTCCACCGGCCAGAGGACGCGTGACTGCGTTTCTGGCGGGTGTCCCGACGCGCCCGCCGTAGTCGTAGATGTTTGTGTGCGCGAGGACAGGTGCTATGCGGGGGTCGGCACGCAGCGTCCTGTGTCCTGGGTCGCCGCTGCTCACCGTGGTTTTCGGATCACCTGTGCCCCTGCTTTTCCCCTGCACTTTTCGGTGCCGAGAGCGTCGCGGGTGGGGTCGGCCCTGCGAGGCCCCGGCGGCCTCGTGTGTGTCCCGGGGCCGCACGAACACGGTCAGAACTGTTTCCGGAGGGTTTACAGAGCTCCGCTCGGTCACCCTTCCGTCCGCTACGTCCCACGTGGAACCTTCAGCTTTTGACAGCTTTCGTGCGAGCGGGATCTAGCAGGCGTTGTTTTTATTTTAATCCAATGATAGCCACGGTCTTCTAAATGGAGGATTTAGTCCAGTTTTGTTTGATACGAATACATACGTATTGGGGTTTAAGTTAATCATCTTTTGAGTGCATCTTATTTAGTCTCTTCTCTGTTTTTCTTTTTTAGGGTATGATGAGTATTGCTTTTGTTTTAAATAGTTAATTGTGTTTGTGTAATTTAATTTTTAATAATGGCTGTTTAACAGCCGGTTCCAAAATTTCGGGGACTTTAAGTCAGCGGCCTTGAGCCAGCTCCAGCACGCTGCTGCCATCACACCACTGTTCAGAAAGGGAAACTGAGGCTCGAGAAGAGGACGCAGCGGGCAGGGCGTGGACCCATCCACGGGCTGCGTGATTCTGTGGTGCCCCTTTCCTCCACCCCATCCTGTTCGAGAGGGGTGGTCCCCGCAGCACCATGTGACCGGAATGAGGCTCTTGTCCTCGCTGGTCTCAGTTCGTCCATTGGGTGACACCTGCTTCAGCCATGCCGCGATGGCAGTGTGGGACCCCTCCCCTCACTCTAGACAGGAAACTGAGGCCAGGACAGACAGCTGCCCTGAGGGCCAGCTGGCCAGTCCTCGGCCCGTGGTGGGTGGTGCTGTCTGCCTGGTCCTCGCCTCTCCGGGCTTCTCCGCCTCTTCACGGGTCTTTGTGTCTCTGTGTCCATCTCTGTCTCTCCGTGCGGATGTCAGTCTGTCACTGTCCTTTGTGTCTCTCACTCTTTGTGTCTCGTGCCCTGTGTTTCTCCCTCTTTTTATCTTTCTCTGACTTATTGTCTCTGTCCCTTTTGGTGTCCCTCTGCTTCTCAGTGTCCTCCGCATCTCTGGCCTTGGTGTTTCTGTCCCCTTCTCTTCCGATGAGTCCCTCCTTCTGCCAGAACGTGCTACCACCAAACGAACTCAGTCCTGCCTCCGGCCTCAGAGCCCTCCTCTCTCTTTCTTCATATTGGGTTTTTAGGAATTACTCCTTTTCCCATGTTTTACTTCACAAAATGCTCGTTTCCCTGTATTTGGCAGTTGGCGTAGAGAGCACAGCGCCCATCACCAGCATCTGCCATTAGCTGGCACAGCAGAGACCTGGGAACACTGGCTCCGAGGACCCGTGAACTTCCGTGGTGTGTCCCTGCCACGTGTGTTAATCCATAGAAACCTCAGATCCCACGAGACCTTGACATGCTACGTCACGGTTCACGTACATTTAGGGTTGAGAAGCAGGGCGCCTCTCCTCTTTCCCATTGGCCCCGGGGTGTTTCCTTCTGCCTGAAGAATGTCATCTTCGTGGTTACTGGGGTCTGCCGGTGGCATCGTGTCTGTTTGTTTGTCTGAAGGCATTTGCTCATCTTGAAGTGCCTCCCCCGCCGTCTCGAGGGACGGCATTTGCTGAGACAGATTTCAGGGCCGCCCGGGCGCCGCCCTTTCTCGGTATCACTTTCCTGATGTAGTTAGTTGCCCCTGGGCTTCTGATGGCAGCGCAGCCCCGGCCTGATCGCTGCTCCTGGAGAAACCAGGCGGGCCGCGCTCAGGGCCGTGCTGCTTTTGTCTTCGGCGGCCTGTGCCCTGATGTGTCCAGGTGCCATGTCGTCATCGTCCTCCTTGGCACTGGTGTGACGCGACTCCTCGGGTGGTGCTTGGCCCCGTTCTTTCCTCTCCCGAGGGCTCCTGTCATTCGTGGTTACGTGGCAGTGACACCTCCTGGTTTTTTTAATCTTCTACCTCCCTTTCTGCTGTCTCTTAATACTTTGAACGCTTCTAGACCAGCGACGTCCAGTAAAAACGTAATTCACACCACCACCTCCAGTAACCTCTCCTTTCCGCAGCCGCGTGCTCATTTCCACAGACGTCTGGGCCCGGGGGCTGGACGTCCCTCAGGTGTCACTCATCATTAATTACGACCTGCCCAACAACAGAGAGCTGTACATACACAGGTACGGGCACGCGCCTCTCCCCGGGTCCCCGCGGGGCGGGTGTGCCGTGACCTTCACTGCGCTGACGCGTGGCTGTGCTTTGCTCCCCAAGGATCGGCAGGTCGGGGAGGTACGGCCGGAAGGGCGTGGCCATCAACTTCGTCAAGAACGACGACATCCGCATCCTGCGCGACATCGAGCAGTACTACTCCACGCAGATCGACGAGATGCCGATGAACGGTGCGTGGCCGCGCGCCCCGCTCCCCCCGGGGCGTCCCTCTCGGCCTTCCTCACGTCTGCGCGTTCGCCTTTCGTTTGCGTTGTTCCTTGACACCTGTCTCCCTTCGCTTTCAGTTGCCGACCTGATCTGAGGAGCCCGCTGCCCCGGCCGCGGGCGGAGACGTCCGTCGGGGTCCTGCAGCCACAGGGGCCGCTCCGGGCCGTCCCTCGTGACTGGAGTCGGGTGGACGCTCCTCGCAGTCCCCCACGGTTGAGGTTCTGCCGCCTTTTCTTACCCACGTGTAAATAGTAGTGCTTTGCCGTCTTTTTCATTAAACGTTTGAAACTCTTCTCTTGAACTGCCTAACATGGTTCTTAATGTGTTCCCAGCTTCTCTGGTGACCTGCTGTATAACCTGAGGGGCCATTCCTCTGATCGTTAAAATGGTGACGTGGAAATGGGAGAACAGCCTGGCCTCTGCTCCCCAAATTGGTTGGGATGATAATCGAAATTTCCAGGGTTGTGGGGGCTTGGAAATAAGTTAAGTTCATTATGTGATTCTCATTTAAAGCACCTGAAATTATATAGTTCACGGAAGGAATTTTCTCTGAATTCCCAACAAAGAGCGATGACATGGGACTCAGACGTAGTGTGCTTAGGGCAGTGCCTCAGCCGTGGCACAGGGGGTGATGCCGCAGCCAGTCAGCTCCGTCTGCATCCAGGAAGGCGGCGGGCATGAGGGCAGAGCCTGCCTGGACGATCACACGCTGGTCGGGTGGGAAGGAGGGAAGTAGGACTGGGAGGAGCAGGCCATGAACACTTAGCTCTGGGTGGCCTTGTGTGTGGGCCCAGGGACCAGGCCAGGAGCACCGGGTGAATCACTGGAAAGAAGGATTCGTTGCCAGCAGGACTTAATCTGAGTCCGTGAGCATACCACGTCTTAGAGGAGGAAGGGCTGCACAGGGGACGTCGTCAGTGACTCGGGGAAGAAATGGCAGGAAGCAAAGATCACAGTTAAAAAAAATACAGATAGTCACGCAAATGTTCAGCCTTACTGGTGATTCAGAAGTGGTGTGTGCGCTTATCACGTATCGAGGTGTGAGAGACATTTCTGCCGGTGGCTGACGTGACAGCTGCAGACTCTGGAAAGCAGCCTGGTTCTTGGGCAGTATCTGTCCTCGCCGTCACACCTGTCACAGGATTGGGATTAGAAGCGGATCTGCTTTCAACTATTCCCAATTTAAAGACATTTTTCCTTGACTATAAATCTATGTCTTCATTATAGGAAAATTTGTAACAGAAAAATGAGAGTGTGAAAATCACCTGTACTGTGGGAGAACAGCTCCGCCATGGCGCCCATGTCACCTGGCCTACCTTCTCATGGGTCACGCAGGCGAAGGCTCGAGCTGCAGCTGCCCCCGTGGAACCTGTGGTCCATGCGTGCACGAGGCCTCAGACTGTAAAGGCCGCTTAAACCAAGAGTAACGACACAGAGTGAAGTGTGACAAACCTACACAGTGTGAGAAAAGGCAGTGGATTTACGAGGCCCAGGTGCTCATGCCACGTGTGAAGTGTTAAGTGTTACTTGAAGGTAGAGCGTGATAACTTGATAACATAAACCTTAATTTTTAGGTATAAAAATACCTTAAAAAAACAAAAAGTGAAACAACAGAGCCAACACAGGAAATGAAGTGGAGTCCGACAGTGCTCAGAAAAGGGACAAAGAACTGGTGAGGACAAAAAATAGAAAATGGATTCAGGACAAGCACCCCGGTAATCCCCGCAAACATGAATCGTCTGTTACCTTCAGAAACTAGGAGAAGAGCAGGCAGGACCCACAGCAAGCAGAAGGGAATGATGGGAAGAATCAGACAAAGTGAAATCACGTTTGTATGAAATGTCCCAGATGGGTGAATTGATAGGGACAGAAAGTGGGTTAGTGGTTTCGAGGGGCCGGGAATGGGGAGTGACCGCTAAAGGGGGCAGAGTGTTCTTAGGAGGTGAAAATGTTCCAGATGACAGAATAGCGTGCTGGCTGCCCAATTCCGCGCTGTACTAAAAACCACTGAGCTGCACTTCAAAGTGAACCGTATGGTGCGTGGACTACGCCCATTACCAGTCAGGTGGGGAAACTAGCGTCGTCTAAAATTATACTGAAGAACACGAGTAAGGAGGGGAAGGAAACTGTCAGTCAAAATTAAAACACGGTCGTTAGACTGGATTACGAAACAAGACGAACTCTGTTTACAAGAAGCAAAGGCACAAGTAGAAGTGAAACATGGAGAGACGCTATGGTAACACCGATCGACACGAACCTGCAGTGGCTGCCTGATGCTACTCTGGATGTCACAGCGGGGGACGCTGGCGGGGCAAGGGAGGCCTCGCAAGGGTGTGACAGTCCTGAACATCTGCACCTGTCAGCTTCGAAAAGCAGAGGCCCAGGAGCCCAACCTGAGAACCACCAGAGGAACAGGCAGGTCCGCAGTTGGAACGGGAGCTTTTGGTCACCCTCCGGGACACGACTCCGTCTCGTCACTTCCAGCCACATCACTGCATTCTGATCCAGCCTGTGCCACAAGGCCAGGAAAGGAGCGAAGGCATCCTGAGGGGAAGGAACGACCTCTCACTCCCGGGGACGGACTCTGCGTGGAGGTCCCGAGGGATCCGCAGCAGAGGCAGCCGCACGCAAGGGCAGCACTCAGAGTCACCTGTCACCTGTCCTCCCACGTGGGCGCAGTGGGCACTGGAAAGGGGCGTTTTAAAAAACACATTTACAGTAGCATCAAATGTGTGAAATATGTGGAGCTACGTGTGACAAAATCGTAAGCTCTGTGCATCGAAAACCACAAAACATGGCTGAGAGAAATAAAAGATGGAAACAAAACGCGTCTTCACAGACCGGAAGAGTCGGCCTCGCGAAGATGCTTCTCCCCACGTTCACTTACAGATCCAGCACGGTCCTAGTCAGACACCAGGAGCCACTTTTCTGGTTAATAACGACAGGCTGTTTCTAAAATTTACATGGCAATACAAAGGATCTAGCGTACCCCAAACACCTTGGGGCACAGGCACTGCAGGACAGAGAGCACCACGGACAGGGAGTCTGGAAACAGACTGCCGACCGCCGGTTCGTGGGGGATGCACCTTCAGCAAAGGTCACCTGAGGCCGTTTTGGGGGCAAGCATAATAATTCCACCAGATGGTGCATGCGCAACAAAGAAAACAGCCTTGACCATGACTTCAGGTACGTAAACGGACGTGAAACGGAAGACCTAAAGTGACAAAACTTCTAAAACAGGAGCAACGTCAGCCACTTTGAATTTGGCAGAGATTCCTTTAAGAGTGTAAAAAAGTCATTATAAATTGGACTCATGAAAAGTAAAATTTAAAACTTTTACTCTTCAGAAGACATCGTTAGGAAAGTAAAAAGGCAGCCACCCCTGACAGAGGAATCGCACTAAAACGTGTCACGAACTTTCTGCGGTAGGTGGAATAGCGGCCCCCGAAGGTGCCCACGTGCTGATCCCTGGGACCTGTGAGGTCACACTGAACGGCACCAGGGACTTTGCAGGTGGAATTAAAGATCTGAGATGAGAGGATGCTGATTATCCGAGTGGGCCCGTCTAATCACGAGCCCGTAGGAGGTCAAGAATCTTCCTGGCTGCAGTCGTGTGGTCTGCGGGACTTCCGTGTGCTCCACGGCCGGCGGTATGGTGGAGAAAGGGCAGGAGAGGTGCTCCAGTGTGAGGCGGGCGCAGCCCCCATTGCGGGGTTTGGAGGTGACGATCTGGAGCCGCTGCTATAAGCCGAGAGGACGTCTGGCTGGAGCCACCAAGGCAGTGACTTCCGCCAACTACCTGCGTGAGCGAGAAACATTCTCCCGAGGCACCCGGGGGGGGGGAGCAGCCATGCCGATGCCTGGCTTTAGCCCAGTGAGACCCACGTCGACCTTCTGGCCACAGGACTATGACCAAATAAATGGGCTGACACATATCCCACCTGCCCCGAGGACGCTGGCCCTGATGCTCACTGGCCGCCGTCCTAACCTCACCCCCAAGCTTGCCACGGAATATCGCTTTTCTTATTCTCATCGCTCTAGTATAGTGATCAGAAACAACTGACGTTTGTAGCATCCCGTTTTTAGCAGTGGTATCTCCATTTACAAAATTCAGTAATTCTCGAGCGCCGAAAATGTCAAATCCTAGGGAGCATAGCAGTCCTGGGCAAGATGTTAAATGAACACTGGCAGCTCTTTTTTTTCTAAATGGGAAAGGGTCAGTGAAAAGCCACCGAGCTGCGCGATTCATGGCGTCCGTAGAAAACCCAGTGTGTTTTATAACTCAGTAATAAGCAGTCCAAGTGAAAACGGGGAAAGGGTTTGAACAGACATCTCACCAACGGTTCATGGGTGACAGACAGGTCTCTGCAAAGATGCTCCACATCATTAGTCACAGGGGACATGCAAAGCAGGACCACAGTGAGAACCACACTCGCTGGAGTGGCGGAGGCTGGAGAAGACACGCTGCCGGCGGGCGTGCAGACGGTGCGGCTGCTCGGTGCAGCCTGCCAGCCTCTTAAAGCCTGAACCACCCCCACCCCACCCCCGCCTCCATCTCGCCTGACCACGTCACCCCCGCAGTTTGCTCAAGAGAAATGAACACACGTCCACCCAGAGACGTGGCCAGGACTGTGCTCCACAGCTTTATTCACAGTAGCTACAAGCCCGAAACAACCGTGACATCCATTTAAAGTTGACAAAGTGTGGCCCATCCCTACGACGGAAAACTATTTAGCAATGGAAAGGGATGAGGTGTTGACACATACAACGTGACGCGTCTCAGCATCATGCTGGGTGACATTAGAGACAAAAAGAATCCATGCCGTGTGGTTCCATTTAGAGAAGGTTCCAGACAATGCAAACTCATCGAGACGGACCGAGCAGCAGCAGTTGCCCGGGGACTGGGGTGTGGGGGACACTGGCCCGGCTGGACGTTCCCTGGGACCCTCAGAGGTGGGGATACTGGGATGTGAGGCGATGTGGGGACAGGAGGGCACAGGTCACACACGCCCTGCCTGGCATGCGCAGGGGCCATTGAGATGGAGGGCCGCTGTGCCACGGCCCTGGGGCACGCCCTCCACACCCCGAAAGCCACAAGGATGAGCAGAAGCTTGACTGCAAACGACCCTTTTATTAAAAATAATTGCACTTAGGATTAAAGGCCTGCCCCAGCCCTAAGAGCCCCGAGTCCCGGGCCCACTCTTGGACTGACGGACAGTGCCACCTGCTGGTGGGGCGGTTGCCCAGAAAGCACCCAGCATGGCCTGTCATCGGTCAGAGCAGCAGCAGAGCCACCTGGGGCAGGGTCTACATCCCCATCGCATGGGCAGGCGGCTGGTGGCAGCTGACGCTGACACCCATCCCAGTGACGAGCCACAGAGAGAAGGCCACCCGTGACATTCCAAACCCTCAGGAGCCCGACCCGACCTGAGATCTGGGCAGAGTGACTGCTGTGGCCCAGTGCCCTGGTGCCAGAGATTCGGGGGCGAGGCCAGGCGCTCATGGGCAGGCAGTGTGACTCCAAGGCCCACGCGCTGGCCAGGTGCACGGGCGCGGGGGCTGCTGGGAACTGGCGCTCCATGAGAGCCACAGCCCACGGCCCCCGTTAAGACCAGCTGATGAGGAACTTCTCTCCCAGCACCAGCGAGACAGGAATGGCCAGGGTCTGGAAGCAAGGAGAAAAATCTGCCTCTAAACCACGGCCAGCATAGGTGAGACCCCGAGCACGCAGCAGACAGGGGTCGCCGGGACGTGGGATCACCAGGACCCCGGGCCCTGCCCCCCCCTCGGCCATCCTGGGGGACCAGCCCTCGAGCCCCGTCTGTGGCATCTCTTGCCTGGCTGTCGGGGCTGTAGGTGAAGTTGGAGACAGGAACGCCATTGGACACAACCTGCTGGGGGGCCGTGGCCACCCCCAGGACAGTCACCTTCCTCAGCTGCAGGCCGGCCCCCTCACGGTCACGTGCACCAGCTCGTTGACGATGGTGTTCTGGCCGGAGCAGGGAGACCCGGGACTGTCAGCCACCTGGATGGCGCTTCTGGACAGCCGAGGGCAAAGGGCAGGCCAGCACCACGCCACTGCCTGAGCCGTGGGATGCTGGCAGGGTGCACAGGACTCTGGCCGGTGCCCTTGGCCCTCAGGCCCTTCTACCCCATGGAGCAGAGATGGCCTTCACTTGGGTTGACCCTCCAGGGACAAGTGACCATCCCGAGACCCGAGGCCTGGCTGCCCTCACCAGATCAGGGCAGTCACCTCTGGGACGGCCCCCGGCCCCCGCCCCAGGACTCACGTTCCTGGCCAGGAAGACGAGCTGCGTGTAGGCCCCGCGCTCCAGCGTCCCCAGGCTCTCCCCGTCATCCCAGAAGAGCTCCCCTCGGGCCTCCCCGCTCCCGGTCAGGGCCACAGCCAGGGCCATGGGCTGCTTGCGGGACTCCGTGGTGGAGAGACCAGGGCCCTACGAAGTGGGTGGCACGCGTCACTGCTGCCAGCCTGGCAGCGGCTCCCACAGCAAGGGCGGGAAGAACACCAGGCAGGGCCACCCCACGCCAGGAACGAGGGTCGGCAGGGACCCCACAGCCTGGGTGCCCGTGGGGCCACCCTGGAGGACGGAGACCACAGATGTTTGCAGGCTGCTTCCTGTGAAGCACCAGCGTCGCAGGCTGCCCTCCGCACGGCCCGGCCACGAGTCAGGGCCAGTGCGTCCTGAGTCCCTCTCTGGACCATTCGTCCCCCACCCCCAGACACCATCATCTCTGCCTGGGGCCCTGGGACCCCCAACCGAACAGAGGCCCCGGCAGTGCCACCCAGAGCTAGGCAAAGGGGCTCGGGCATCCGGGCCGGGTACCTGCAGGGGGATGATGTGCCCAGCCCGCAGGTGGAGGTTGATGGTGTCCAGTGGGGCTGGCAGCGTACCCACTGGCCCTTGCTGTGGACGGCAGACTTGAGGGGTGCGGAGGTGGAGGCGGGAGGCTGCCAGGGGCCTCTGCTGCCACCTGGAGGGAAGGGCGCATCATGGCACTGGGAGCCAGGGGCCCCACGTGGAGGCCCAGGAAGCCGGCCGAGGGCAGCCGGGCATGGCCTCGGGCACAACGCAGCCCAGCCACCTTGTGGGAACAGAGAGGCCCCACCCCAGATCCGAGGACACTGGGGGGCAGGACTGGAGCCCGGCGCAGCCTGTGGCAGTGGGGCCGGGACCCTGGTGGGTTACCCGCTTGGGACTCAGAGTCCCCATCTGGACGCGGTTTCCGCGCGGGCTGCGTGTCCTCCCCACCACCTTGTCCACCCCGACGGGACAGGCGGGAGGGGCCCCTCCGCCCCCAGCCCTGCCGGGGGTCGGGGTCCCCGGACGCACCGGCTGCAGGTCGTACCACGTGCCGGGGGGAAGTAGCCGGTCACCTCCACCTTCCCGGCCTCCAGCACCGGGGTGAGGAGCAGAGCCTCTCCCCACAGGAGCTGACGGTCCACGGTCCAGGTGCGGGGGTCCTCGGGGAACCTTCACACACGTGGGGGGACCTGAGGTCAGGGGGCCCACGGGGACGGGGTGCAGGGGCCACACTTTGTCCCGCACTTTGTCCCCGCTGCTCGTCCACTGGCTCCCAGTGCGGGGCTTGCCGACTGCTGCCGGTCTGACAGGCCAGGGAGCGTGATTATTTGCCTTTTTATCCTTAACGTCTTCTCTAATTTCTCCACCTTCACTGTCTGCGTTCAGAGCGGTTTTAGTGTTTCCATGTTCAGAGAAGTGTTACTTTTTTCCTAAGTTAAATCTCCTTCGCTTTGCTCCTTGGTTTTAGGGCTGAGGAACCCCCGCCCCCCAGAGCAGCGCCGCCTTCCCGAGTTCTCCGGCGCTGTCCACAGCTGCATTTGGGGCGTTTAACTAACCTGGCCCACCTGGAACTCAGGTTTGCGTGCTGTGAGAGGGAGATAAACCGACTTTTCAAAGAGGTAACGAATCACGTTACGACGCGAGGACCCTCTTGTCTGCGGGGTGTGGTGGACCTCACGTGTGACTAGGTCCTGTTTCAGGGTGTCTGTCGCATTTCTTTTGAGGTCCTTTTCCGTGAACCAGCCCCAGGCGGACCGAATGGAAAGTTTTACAACCTGCTTTACCACCTGGCACACCTGGTCCATACTCAGCATTCTTCAGCCCAGACTTTTCCAGACTTCGAAAGCCCCAAGCCCCTGAGCTGGAATCTAAGGGGTGGGAACTGGGGTGCAGAGGGTACTCCAGTAGGAAGGGCCCAGGCTTTGGCCTCACCTCCCTGCTCCCTTGCTGGGTCCCAGGGAACAGCCCTTCCCTGGGGCGCCCTGGGCCACGTCCGTCCCCCCCACCCCGACGCGGGCACTCACTCAAGGAAGAGGGGCCGGGCCACGGTCTCGCCCCTGGCGTGGGCGCCGTGGAACAGCGTGTAGAGATGGGGCAGCAGCGCGTAGCGCAGGCCCAAGGCCTTCCGCATGGCCTGCTGCGCCGCCTCGCTGAAGCGGTACGGCTCCTGCGGCTGCGCGGGAGGCAGACGCGTCGCGGTGGGGCCCCTGGGCTCCGGGCCCTGGGCCCTCCCTGGGAGACCCCCGCACTTCCCGGCCCGCCGGCCGCCCTGCCCACCTGGCTGTGCAGGTCGTTGTGATTCCGCATGAAAGGGTAGAAGGCCCCCAGCTGCGTCCAGCGCACGCACAGCTCCTCCGAGGTGTCGCCCAGGAAGCCGCAGACGTCCGCCCCGACGAGGGGCACCCCCAGCAGGTTGAAGAGCAGGATCTCTGCAGGGCGGAGTCAGATGGGGCGAGGCCAGCTCAGGGCCAAGGACACACATGTCTGCTGGGCTGGCCTCTGCAGCGCCCACTGGTGGCCAGACTGCTGCCTAACACCGGGGTGGGCGCAGAACCATAGCCGGTTAGGGTTCAACATGTCCCCCAAAAGGTAACACGCAAGCCCTCTGGGCATCCCTGCAGGTGCCATCAAGTTAAGATGAGGTCACAGGCCCTGATCCAGTCTGACTAGTGACCTTCTAAGATGACAAAGACGCCCAGGGACAGAGGTCAGAGTGATGTAGCCCCAAGCCAAGGGGGGCTGGAAGCCACCAGAAGCTGAAGAGGCAGGAAGTACCACCCCCCAAGGTGTCAGACGGGGCGGGGCGTGGGGGGGCGGTGGGCGTCAGCAGGGGACTCAGACTCCGGCCTCTGGGACCGCAGGAGGCCTTCCTGTTGTTCCGAGCCCCCACCCCGGGTGCATGGAACTTCCTAGAGCAGAGGGTCCATGAGCCGCCGAGCTGCTGGAGAGTCAGGCTCCAGGTCGCCTCTGCCCGGGGCCCTGGGGACTCGCATCTGGTTGCAGCAGACCCTGGGAGCTGCACGACCTCCCTCCGCCTGGGAACCGTCAGCTGCACCAGAACTAGAGCTGGGGGTGGGGGTCACCGGGCCGGCAGCACCCGCCCTGTGGAGCCGGCAGAGACTGCCTCGGGGCACAGCAGAGCCCCTGGCGCCTGTGGGCAGAGCAGCTTCTGGAAGGAGGGAGGGCCTTCTCGGCAGCACTGCCCGGTGGCCGGGGGTCTGCAGCGCACCCCGCACAGCAGCCAGGCTGCGACTCGAGGTGCTTCCAGGCCCAGCCCTTCTCAGCTGCCCCCTGGAGACCTGGCACTCCCTCGCCCCAGCCCTTCCCGGAGGGTCCTGAGCCACCTGTGCACCTAGCACGGGTCAGCGGCATCAGAGCTCTGGGAACGAGACGCAAAGTCCTCTTTGCAGGACGTGCGTGCGGCACCCGTGGGACAGGCTCAGACACGCTTTCCTGCAGCTCGGAATGGGGTGGCCAGAAGGGACACGTGACAGGAGAGGATCTGATGGCTTTGCAGGCGGCAGCCAGGACAAGGCAGGGATGGGGACGCCCAGAAGAGGGGTGTCAGGGGAAGCCGAGCTGCACAGGTGCTATGACCCCGCCACCATGGCCACGGCACCCCCTGCTCCGGGCAGAGCTCCCACCTGGCACGGAAGAGGACAGCTGCTCCCAGCTGCTCTGCACGTCCCCCGTCCAGTGGCCGGCAAAGCGGCCGTGGCCGGCGAAGGTGGAGCGGGAGATCACGAAGGGGCGTGTCCCCCGAGCCTTCACCAGGGCCCTGGGTGGAGCAGAGGGACAGAGAGGGCCGAGTGGAGCGGTGTCACTCCTGGCTCAGTGCCTGGCGGTGCAGCAGAGGGGTTGGGGCGCCACAGCCTGTTCCGCCCCAGCTCCGGACCAGTCACCGCCAGCCTGCCTCTAGGTGCTGGGCACGGAGTGAAGGCAGAGTGCCGGGGCCACCAGCTGGCCCCTGGCGGTGGCCTGGGCTCCGCCCCTTCCTTCTGACACACAGGCCCGCCTGCCCTCACCTGTGGGAGGCCGCGGCTTCCGTCAGGCCGTACAGGTTGTGCAGGTTGTAGTGTGTGGAGAGGAACTGGCGGCTGGAGGCACAGATGGTGGCCGCACGGAGGGTCCCGCCAGCCACGCCTGGGGGAGACGGGGCTGTTTGCGAGGCGCCTCCGCCAGCGGCCAGGTGCTGCCCCCATCCTGGGCACCCTCAGACCTTGTGGATCACCCCACTACAGTCTCCACGTTTCCAAGGACAGGGACAAGGCCGACGCCGGAAGCTGCCCTTTGCAGACCCCAGACTCACGCCCCAGGCGCCTGCCCTCGACCAGTGCTAGGCTTTCCGCGTCCATCTGCCTAAGCCCCAATGGCCCTCCCTCCGAGGGCCCCCCCAACCCGGCTGCATGGTGGGGGGGCCGCTTTTGGGGGCGGTGTCTCCCTGACCTGAGCCTGGGTCCCCCGTTCCCCCTTCCCCTGCTGGCTGCGCCCAGCGGCTCCTCAGAAACGACAGCTTTGAGTCTCCCACCCCGGAGAACCCAACTGGAGCCATCAAGTCCCATGACTGGTGCCGGGGGCCTCAGGCGGGACAGCTCACCCGGCACGTAGGGCGGGTTCTCCAGGTCGGTGGCGGGACAGCCGTCCACGGAGCCCTTCACGAAGTTGGATGGTTCGTTCATGTCCTACGAGACAGGTCCCCGAGGTGGGCGCCCTGCCTGCTGCGGAGGGGGGCCCGGTCCCCAAGGCCGAGGGACACCCAGGGGCCAGGGCCACACTCACAATCCACATGCCATCGAAGGGCACTTGGGCGTGGAACTCGGCCACCATGTCCTGCCACCAGTCAAGGGTCTCGGGGTTGGTGAAGTCGGGGAAGGCAGTGGGTCCTGGCCACACCTGGAAGGGAGCATAGAGGGGAGACCGGCCCCCAGAGCCTTCAAGGAGGCCCTGCACCGAACACACCTACCTGGGCATGGGGGCTGCACAGGTGAGCGGCGTCAGTGAGGGGGACCATGGTGAAATCTCATCTGAGACCCCACTTTCAGATAAGGCCTAAGGCCCCAGCATCTGCCCTCCTGGGAGCCTCCCCAGCCACCCCTCGACAAGGCCCCCCTCTTGGTTCTGGGCATGTCCTGAAATGGGGTGGTGGGACTCTGCTAGGCACCCCTTGGGAAGGCCTGGGAACTGTCAGGAAGTCCCCGGGGCCTCACCCAGGGTCTGCGGAGGTCATGCCTGGGCTGGGCCAGGTCCCCCAAGACGCCAGGGGTCCCTGACAGAGGACTCAAGGGCCATCACTCCAAGCCATGATGCCACCCCACTCTGTCCTGAACAGCTTCCTGCCCCACTGCTGGGACCCCCACTTTCTCAGCCCCTGCCCCCCGACACCCCCACTTCTACCTTCCCAATCAGCGGCTGCCCGGTCTCGTTGGTGATGAAAACCCGCCTCCGCAGACCCTCGTCATAGGGGCGGTAGCTCCCGGGGGCCCGGCACTGCTGATGGCGGGGTCCTGGGGTGAGAGAGACCGGTTGGAGAAGGAAACGCCTGAGCCTCAGCACCGACCGCTGGGAAACAGGAGGAATGCGCCGGACAACGCCACAAGGGACAGGCGGGGTGAGGCCGTGCACGTGTGTGCACACCCACGGGCGTCCACGTGCACACGTGCCTTAGAGGCGAAGCCAGTGGCACCCACCGGCCAGAGGCGGGCGCACCTGGATGCAGGGTCTACCTTAGCTTCGGAGTCCTAGGGTTCCACACACTCTGCAGCGAGCATTTCCTTGCGTCTGCCCTGCTCTGAGTGGCCGCTGAAGCCAGCTGCCCTCAGAGGGGCCGTGATGACAGAAGTGAGCAGCCCCCGTGCCACTGCAGGCCCCTCGGCAGACGGGTGTCCACTGAAAGGACAGCGTAGCGCCGACCCTCCCCCCGCCCTCCGGCCGCAGGGCCCGGCCCAGGGAGGCTGTGTCTCCCGTGCTGGGCCACTCAGAGTCCCGCCCACCTTCACACGTGCCCCGCACTGCTACACCCGGCCCTGCTGGGACTGGGTGGCGTCGGCTGTGCCCCTGCCCCCGCCTTTGCCTTGAGCCAGTTAAGTCGCCCAGAACCGAAAGGGTCTGGAGCAGCAGACAGATGTTCCCTGGACATCACTGCACACTGGGACCAAGTCTGCAGGTCGGATATGCTCTCCAGACCAGGGACACTCAGGGACCGTCCTCTGTGACCACGGCAGGCATGGAGGACGCCACCTGGGGGTGAAGCCGCTGGGCCCTGGGCCCCTCTTCTTTGAAAGGGCCAGCTCCCCGTGTCCCTGGGGGGCAGAGGCACTCACCACGATCATCACGTACCGCCGGCCGCTCTGGTGGAGCTCCTGCACCATGGCCGGGAAGTCCCCAAAGCCGTCCTTGTTAAAAGTGAAGTCCCTCTTGGCGTCCATGTAGTCCAGGTCATTCCACTGGACGTCCTGCAGCCACAACACAGGACCAGCTGCAGGGTCCTGGGAACTGTCCGCCCGCCCCACGCCTCCGCCCGCCCCCACCGGGGCCCAGGCCCGCCCCGGCACTCACCAGGGAGGAAGAGGGCCCTGGTCATGTTCTCCACCACCTGGCGGGTGATGGCGGTGGACGAGTAGCCCCAGCGGCACAGGTGGAAGCCCAGGCCCCAGTAGGGCGGCATGAACGGGTAGCCTGTGAGCCAGCAGGACTCATGTGTAGGCAGAGGGCAAGACGGGCAGGCGGGCGGGCAGGCGGGCGGGCGGGGAGCTGGCCTACCCACGACATCCAGGTACTGCTGCACCACGCTCTTGGGCTCCGGGCCCAGGAAGACGTACATGTCCAGGATCCCGCCTGTTGACCTCCAGCTGAGGGCTGGGCTTGGCTGCAGGACCACATCTGGAGGGAGCAGCCTTGGAGCTCAGGGACAAACACCTGTCTGCCCCCCGGGACCCTTGGCACCTCACAGGTGAACAGGCCAAACCACCTCTGGAGAGGGGCTCCTCCTACAGGGAACCTGGGAGCAGCCTGCTTGGGGACAGGGGACCCTGAGGACTTACTGAGGAAGCTGGTTGGACCCGAGGACACCCCTTTCTAGCCCCTGCCCACCAGAAGAGCAGGGCCACCAAAGGGCAGAGCTGAAGAGGCCACAGCACAATGGACCTATTTCTTGGAAGCGCATGCGAGGCCCAGCGCCTGCCCGCGGCCCTCTCCCGTGCCCCCGGCCTGTCGGGGCCAGTGCAGAGAGCCCAAGCTCCGTCTGTGAGACGGGGGTGCGACCGCGCCCGGGAGCCCCGGCCTGGGTGCACAGAAGCAAGCTGGGTGGGGGTGGAGGGCTCGGGCGCCCGCCAGGGTAACCCCATCGGCTTACCCATGGCGTTGCTGTTCAGGAGGAAGACCCCGTGGGCCAGCCCACCGTCCTCCAGCGCCAGGTAGAAGGGGTGCGACCCGTACAGGTTCACGTCAGGCTGGACGCGGCAGACACACGCTTAGCTCCCTCGGCCACGCGGCCCTCCAGCCCCGGCCCCGCCCCGGCCCGGCCCCCGCTTTACCACGGGGGCCATGTCCCGGTTCCAGAGGGTGATCTTGGTCCAGTTGGTGCTGAGCATCAGGGGGCCCAGGTGCTCAGCGAGGCCAGTGATGTGCTGGGATGGCAGGGACGTGGACAGCTGCAGGAACTGGTCAGCGAAGAAGAGAGGTGCCACCGTGGTGTTCAGCCTGCCGGAGAGAAGCCAGGCGCCTCGCACCCGAGGCGGCAGACGAACCCTGGACGGACCCTCCCAGAGGTATCCCCGGACCCCGGTGCCCCGAGGACTCCTGGCCAGCTGCAGACATGCTGACCTTGGACAGAAGCGGCCACGTCAGGCCCCACAACCCTGGGATCACTGGCATGGTGTGGGGACAGTGTCATAAGCCGTGCTCCCTGGCTGTGCTCACGTTACTGCGGACAGGCTCCGGGGCAGCCTGCCCAGGGCCCTGGACACAGCCAGCGAGGTGAGGGCTGCCCAGTCCTGGGAGTTATGGCCCTGAGCTCATCCCAGGATGGGCCGCCCAACCCAGTGCTGCCCCAGCTCAGCCTCAGAGCCCATGCAGCTGCCCAGCCAGAGCTGCCCAGGGTCCCCTGAGGTAGCACAGGGTCAAGGGCAAGGCAAAAAGCCATGGGTAGGGCCCTCTCCAGGTGGGACACGTCACTGCTGACGTCACAAAAGGCACCCACGGCACACTGCCCGCCGCGGCCCGCACTGCCGACCTGCAAGTGTGTTCGAGACCAGGATCCCACAACGGGCCTTAACAGACTTCTCAGGTCTCGGGGGGCCTGCTCTGGCCCGCCACTTCAGGGCCAGTCCCGCCCCCCGCACCTGCACGGCCGCTGCTGGGGCTTTGCTGGTGCTGCTGCTCCGGACGCGGCTGATGTGGACACGTGCACCACCTCTCCCCACTGAGGCTGCCCTGGGGGCCGGCTGATAATGCCCGCCCCGAAATGACTGGCGGGAAAGAAAGGGCCGCTTTTCCGAAGTTACGTTCTCTTAAGACTGAGGCACGTCCACGTCGCCTCGCCCCCACACGTGTCACTCAGCCCGGTGACAAAGCAGGGCCTGGCGGTTTGGAGCACGTACAGGGTGGGCCCACGTGGATAAAGTGGGCAGGGTATGTCCTGTGACGTGTGCTCGCCCCGTCACACGTCAAGGCAGACAGGGCCCGACCGCTGGGCAAGGTGCACTTCTGGGCCTGTGGGCCTGTCCTGAGGAGGGGACTGTGTGGGACACGCAGAGTCACGGACACAACAGTCATGTCTAAAGCGGGTTCCAGGAGGCTCCGGTGCCTCCAGTGAGGGTAGGGCGGGGGAGGGGAGGGGCAGCTCCCCTCGGAGGCAGCGGTGGTACCAACCAAGGCCTTTTCTCCCCAACGAAGGGGCGCCAGGCACCTGCTGTGGGTCAGAACCTCCCTGGGGGCTGGAGGCTCGGGGTGACAGCAGCAATGATCCAAACAGAAAAAGGCATGGGAGGGTCTGAGCCCCGGAGGGGCTCCAATCAGAGTGGCCAACAGCAGATACACTGGGGCCCCGGCTCTGTCACCTGCCAGCAAGCACCTCGCCTGTGCCTCAGTTTCCTCATCTGTAAAGTGGGGATAATAACAGCACCCACTGCTGAGCTGTTACAAGGACGAGATGAGGGGGTAACTACAGTGCCTGATCCGTCGTAAGGGACACAGAGTATTTGGTAAATAAACAAACAGAGTGGGCAGGTGCCTTCGCAGGCTGGCCAAGGGGCGCTGGGCTGGCACCGCGGACAGTCAGGCTGTGTCACTGTGCTGTGGGGCTATCCTGTGCGTTGCAGGGGGTTGAGCAGCATCCCTGGGCTCTGCCCATTAGATGCCAGCAGCACCTCACCCCTGTCATACAACCAAAATGTCCCCAGCCATTGCCAAATGTCCCTTGGGGGAAAATCTCCCCTGGCTGGGACTCCCTAGGTTAGACGTGGGAGGGCCTCTGAGGGCTCGGGGTGGAGGGAACACCGGGCCCCACGGGGTGGGAGAGATGGACCTGGGCAGGGCCAGGCACTCACAGCACCCTGCCGTCCAGCTTCCGGCGCACGATCAGCCCGAAGGGCTCCTCAGAGAACTCCACGCTGTAGAGGGAGGACGGCGCGCGGCGGCGCATGCGCGGGGTCTCCAAGGGCACCTCGTAGCGCCGGCTGGCGGGGTCTTTGATCTAGAAGAGAGAGGTGGTGTCACGAGGTCGCCTGTGGGCCGGCGGCGGAACTCTGCTCACCTCCCTGCTCCTCCCTTCGCCCTCCAGGGGGTGGTTCCAGTCCCAGCAGGGCAAGTCGCGTGAGCCTGGGCGCCGCTCAACCTCCCTGGGCCTGGGTCTCATCTACCCAGTCAGGAAGTCCCCTGCTGCGGGCTGCCATGCGCCCTGCCCGGTCCATGCACGCACCCACCTGCCCAGCCCACCCACCGTGAAGTGGAGCCGGCTCTCGGTCTCCATCAGCACGTCCAGCCGTAAGGTCAGGATGTCCTTGGGGAAGAAGGTCGGGTGTCTCGGGTCAGGCTGGCTGTGTAGCCCATGTCTGTGGCCGTCAGGTTCCCCAGCTTGTAACTCGGGTAGCTGGGTGGGAAGAAGCACCAGGGCTGCCCCATCTGGGGTCCTCCGGATGTCCACCTCGCTGGCACGTAGCAGCAGCCCCGCGCCTCACACTGCTCCTGGGTGATGGCCTTGTCTGGGGCGCAGTCGAAGCGGCTGTTGGGGGGCACGTCGCACTGTGTGGGCGCTGCTCCAGGGCTGGGCTGGGGCCTTGGGCCGCCAGCCCCCTGCTGGCGAGCTTGGTCCATCTCCTCGGGTACTTGGGAGAAGCTATACAGCTCTCGGGGGACCACAGCAAAATCGTGGAGCAACACGTGCCCTAAGAGGGCGGCGGCAGCCAGGGAGAGGAGGGCGCAGAGCCCCAGCTGGGGGCGGGAGCAGAGCGACCATGGCATGTCTGTGGTCTCGGTGCAGGGCCTGCCGAGAGACGAACGGGCTCAGCGGGGAAGGCAGGAGCTGTGGCCAGGCCCTCTGCGGCTCTCAGAGCAGCTTCCGGACCCGAACTTGTCGGGGCCAGCAGTGCCCAGGGCGGAGGCGAGGTCTGATGAGGTGGGCAGGCGGGATGGACGAGGCTTCAGTCCTGCAGACAAAGGCACGGAGAGAGGAGAAGGGACAGAAAAGGCTCAGATGGGGTTGCGGGACACGGTGGAGCCTTGCAAAATGCTCAGAATGCCATTAAAAATGACTAATGCCACAAAGGCCGACGTGACAGACACGCGGAACAAGCAAGTTACAGCAGTAGACAGAGCCCGCTTCTGTGTAAAGACTGAGGCCGAAGTCATTTAGTTGTGACCAGTGGGGTGGAAATGGAAGTGCCCTTCCAGGGACGTGCCATCTGCCCTGTCCTTCTCCTGCTGCCCAAGGTGTAGATGTGGCCTGCGGAGACGTGCTGGGCACTGCAGCTGAGGACGGCAGAGCCACAGGAGAAAGGCCTGGCCCCCGGGAGCCGGCCAATCAGAGCCCCTCCCGGCCCTGCAGTGAGGGGGGACCACGCTGGTCCCCCCTTGGTGGTCCTGGGTCTGCCTCTGTCACCACAGCTGCACTGGAGTCTGGTTGCTCCAGTGTTAAGAAGACGCTGCCACCTGCCTGTTGCTTATGTGTTTGTTGTGTTTATAAGGAACCTAGTTGGTCCAGCTCCTCCGAGGAGCAGCAAAGGCCAAAATGGGACCTGGCGTGCAAGGGTTCCATCGGGGGTGGCCTCTCCGTCTGTTTGAGAGAAAATGGGAGGCTGTGGGGAGGGCTGGAGAGCGACCACACCAGCCCTGAGTCTGACCCCACGGGGAGGAGAGTGGCTGGGTCCAGAATGCACGCCAGAATGCCATGCAGGGATAAGGGAGGTTGGGCAAGGCCATGAGGTTGGAGGGGTCCTCGAGCCCGAGCTGGCCATCAGCGGGGTCCAGAGCTCCCAGAGCAGCCTGCCTCAGCACAGTGGTGGGTTTCAGGGCACAGCAGCTGAGCTGGGGACTGAGGATTCAATTCAATTCTGCCATGAACTCCCAGGGTGAGCACAGACCCCACGGGTTAAGGTCCCGCAAGACTGCCCCCACGGATGCCAGTCATCAATCCCAGGCTGTCACCACCTTTCTGACCAACTGGCTATAGCTGTGAGGGTCCCCCCCACACACACACAGCCTCAGATTCACCCATTGGCTAGAACAACTCACAGAACTAAGGAAAATGCTTTACTTGGTGCTATGGGTTTGTTACAAGGGACAACTCTGGACCGCCAGGCGGCAAGGTGTGGGAGAAGGGAAGTGGTGCTTCCGCGCCCTCCCCCAGCATGCCACCCTCCCAGCACCAAAATGCATCCGTCGGCTTGCACCCTGAGGTGGGAGGCTACAGAGGTGCCGGGCACAGCGGGGCTAGCACCACAGCCCCTCCTGCGGTCTCCACTTTAGACCCGGAAGGCCCGACGAGTTACTGAACACGGGGAAGAGCTGAAGGTCAGGCGGTCAAGTGGCCCTGCTGACCAGCAGCGCCTGTCACCGCTCTCAGGCAGGGAAGCGGTCCCGAACCGCTGCTCCGCAGGCCAGGCTGGCGGTGTAGACCAGTGGATTCAAAGTCCACCTCCAGCACTGGAGGGGGAAGCAAGGGTAGACCCGCTTTCCTCCCTGTGACACAGGCGCCCGCAGCCTCCCTCGCGGGGCACGGGGCAGTGTTTCCGGGGCCCGGGTCGTTACGACGGCGCCCCGCCGCGCGCGCAGCCCGGGGCGCGATGCGCCCAACTCCAATAGGAAATTACCGACGACCATTCAATCGATCTATCGATCCCCCCCCCGTTCGGGTGTCACGACTGCCCGACCCGCCAAGCCTTTCGTTGGAGGGGCTGCGGCGGACCCACCAGGTCCTGCGCTGAAACACCCTTCGGTCCCCGGTCCGCTGCTGGCCGCAGCCCGCGCGCCTCCGCGCACGCGCGCTCGGCTCCAGCCCGCGCGCCTCCGCGCACGCGCGTCTGGCCAGCAGCGGCGACCGGGATCGGGCGCCGGCGGGTGCGCGTCACGTGACCTGCCGCAGCCTGAGCCGGCGCCCTGGGTGGGCGGGGGCTTCTCCCGCCGTGCGCCCCCTGGTGAGGGGCGGGCTGGGGACCGTCACTTTGGGGAGAAGCAGTCCGAGCTGCGAGCTTGCCTTTTGGAGTGGGGAAGAGGCCGCCACCCACCTGCGATCGCGCCCCCGCAGCTGTCGGGTTTCGGGCAGCTGGCCAGGCCGCCCAGGGGTACACCCCTCCCGCCAGTCCGGCCTGCGAGGCGGGCACAGGTGTTCGGCACCGAAATGGCAAAGACAGCGAACACGTGGAAGCGGCTTTAGTTAACTCACTTATTTACTTACTCATTACGTAAAGGAAAACACAAAGTCATCCCCACTTTATGGTGTTTGTATTTCTGAAATGTTTTAGAATAAATGCCTTTCTTCCATATTCAGAAAAAAAGTTTTATTTTTCCGCTGAAAAGTTTGAAATGAAATTATGGTGTTGAACATTTTCCGCTTACACTGCATAGAAGCCACAAGGTAACAAGTGCTCAGGAATAGTGTGGGGGGTGGGGTGGGAGGACACCGGTGACAGTGAAGGCGGGACAAGTGGGCAGACATGGGACGTGGTCTCAGTATTTACCCAGGCCACATGCACAGTCTCATTTTAGTCCTTAGGTCCCTGTAAACAGCCCCGCACTTCCTCTTGTGAGCTGTGAGTCTGGACTTAGCCCTGGCTGGGAGTGGGGGTGGGGCCAGAGAAAGCTCGGGTGAGAAGGCGGGGTGTCAGCTTTCGGGTGCCCCGGGGCAGAGGCGCTGAGGCCTGAGTGCCATCCTGGAGTACTTCCCTGGGGCCCCTCTCCTCCACTCCCCCACCCGGCTCTCAATTGGCGCCAGCAGGGAGCACGGCCCCCTTCTGAGTACTCACGTGAGTGGGGGCCCCCCACATACCCAGGTCTCACTCCGGGGAGCAAGCACAGCCTTCGCAAACGGGAGCCTGCCTTCAATGCAACTGGAAACACTGGAATTCGACTGGGTTTAACCAGCTGGGTGGCTGAAAAAATTTCTACAGTGCTGACCTGTTTTTCTTAAATGGTGTTATTCTCTGAGGGCAAACGTGGCTTTCAGTGACGCAAAAAGGTCCTACATCTTTTTACGCTATCCCGAGCTCTTCCACGGGGGCCAGCCCGGGAAGTCGCCTGCCAGGCCGCTTTCTAGGACGGCCCGGGTGACTCCAGCTTGCTGGCGATCGTCTGTCTGACCTTGAGCAGGACCTCCTGGAACTGGGGGTACTCGTCCTTGACGTGGTCGAGGATGGTGCCGATGGTGGCCAGCCGGTTGCGCGCATGCGCGTGTGCTCCACCAGCAGCGAGTCCTTGGAGTGGTACAGGAACACGTACCGGCCGTCCTTCACCGCCTGCAGGTGCTTCTGGCGTGTCTGCAGGGCCACGAGCTCGGAAAGGTTCTTGGGCGGGACAAGAGATCCGCGTCAGGCGGTGCAAAATGAAGAGGACCCTCACCGGCCGCCCCACACACATTCGGACTCGGGAAACGACAGGGGACGTGACGGCCGCGGGTACAGCGTCCGCATCTCGGGGACAGTCTGTGCCCTCTGCTGGGTGGTGCGCTCCCTCGCCTCCTTCAAGTCTGGCTGAAGGTTGTTTGCTCTGCGGCCTTCTCCGCCCCACCCCCCGCCACCCCGCCCGCTTCTCTTCTTTTTTCTCCAGGGCGTCTGTCACCATCAACCATGGGCTCGCTTGCTCTTTTGCTTCTACACGTCCTCCGCCGCCCAGGATGTGGCCTCTGGGAGGGCGGGGGACAGGGGACGGGGGCTTTTCTGTTTCACTCCACAGCCCGAGTGCCCAGGGCCATGCCCGGACCACAGAGGTGGACAGAGGGTCACATCACACTCAGGCTTGACCGGGTCCGGGGCAGGCCGCGCCCGTGGGCTGTGACAGCAGCAGGCTCCCTGGCCTGGGTTCCTCGCAGCCCTTGTGGCCTGTGGTCCTGTCTACCTGTCGCTTGAGGGCCACGAGCCGGTCCAGGTCAGCATCGAGCTCCTCGGTCTGGGACTGCGCGGCCGACAGCTGCGCCTGCTTCTCCAGCAGCCGGTCGCTCACGTGCTTTTGCATTTCCTCCAGCTCCAAGATGGTGGTGGTGCATGCCTCGGTGGCCTAGGGGACAGGCACGGTCATCCAGGGACCCTGCCTCCTGCTTCTCTAGTGGGCGGAGCGGCGTCGAGCTGGAAGGCCCTGCCGAGAGCCTCCTGTGCACATGGTCTGGGAGGACTCCCAGGGGGCAAGGACAGTCCCTGCCTCTCAGGCTGTGACTGGGGCGGGGGCAGAGGGGAAGTTCCAGGTGGGACGCCAGGGCCCAGTTAAACCCTCACTGTAGACTGCTCCCCGAAGTCAGGCTCCACTTGAACAAAGATGGGGGCGCTGAGAGTCCTGGAGGCCTCCCTCCTGCAGGGGGTGTGTCTGCATGGGCACTGGGACCCAGGTACAGCTTGGGTCCCATGGAGGCGCCCGCTGCCCTCCAGGACACTCTGGCAGCCACTGTGTCTCCACCCAGAACCAGCGCGTGCAGCGTGGGTCTCAGGCGCAGAGGACGCGCTGGCTTTTGTCCACAGGGCAGGAGGAAGCTGGTTCCAAAGCCAGGCCCCTTCTATTCCCCCTCAGGCCCCACTGTCACTTCTCTGTCTCATAAAACAGCCCCAGAATGCGGGGCGGGGGAAGAGGCACTGGCGATTCGGATGGGGCGAGGGCGGACCCCCTGAGAAGCGGGCTGCAAGGACGGAGTGACATCACAGCCCAGGTGGGGACCGGTACACCGTCCGGAGGACAGCCCTGGCCAGCGACGCCTGCCAGAGAGGCTGGTGACACACGCGGACCTTGTGCAAGGGGGACAGGTGGACGCCAGCCCGCGGACAGGCCACCCTCGGCGCGTCCCCTTCCTCATCACGGGGCTCCCCTACCTTGTGGACGTCTCTGATCTTGCGCCGCAGCTCCGTCTGCCTGTGGTGGAAGTCTGTCCGGGTGAGAAACTGCTTGTCTATCTTGCTGTGGCCCTCGGCCCGGGTTGTGATGGTCTCTCTGCGGGCGACGGCCAGCTCCATGTCTCGGATCATCCTCTCCTGATGCTTCAGCAGCTGCTCGTGCTTGACCTGGGTGCACAGGGCAGAGGGGCCGGGCAGGAGGCTGAGACACAGCTGCCCGGGCGAGCTGCCAGCCTCCCACCCCTACTCCGCCCCATGGAACCAGCAGGGAACCCACGAGGGGGACCCGCCAGGGGACAGAGAATCTGGAGGCATCATCAACCGGCCAGGGTGGGTTCAAGGTCCATGTAGAGAACGAACCGGCGAGCAGAAACACAGAAACGGTCAGAGACCGGAGGAGGTGGGAGGTGCGAGGACGTGTGCCCAGGGCTGGCTCCTGGGACAGGAGAGGGACATCAGCCCCCACACAGCGAAATCTGGTTCGAGTCTGTAGCTCGGTTAGCTGTTTTGTCTCGAGGTTGATTCCGCAGCTGGGACATGCACCCTGGTTTCATGGGATAGTGGGTGACAGGAAGGCATGGAGGGTGTGTCGGACCCGGGCTGGGGACTGGGCTGTGGTGACAGGTTGACTGTAAGGGGCGCATGCTCAAGTGGCTTTTGGAAAAGTGACCAGTCGCACTCCGATATGGCCAAAGACCCTGCGACCCGGTAATCCTAGTGCGGGGATTTTGGCCGTCTCTCTTGGCTGTCAGGTCAACTGCTAGGGGTCGTGGTGCTTGTGTTCAAGTCACCCTCATTTTACTCGGTGGCCCCAAAGTGCAAGGGTCACGATGCTGGCAGTCCGGCCATGCCACGGAGAAGCCGGAAGTGCTTCCTTCACGGGAGCAGGAAATGCACGTGTAAGTTGCTGATTTATAGGTACGGATCCTATTTTTGTTAAAAAAAAAATAAAAAATAAAAACATGTAGGCGGGAGGGAGGTGTCGGCCCCGGGCGGCACGTTTACGAGCTGTGCTGGACGGGTTGGTCCTACGTGCTTTGTGTGGTTCGGAAAGTCAATTAAATGGTCCATTTTTTAAAGCTTCAAAAAGTGTATGCGTCTGATCAAAATTCCTCTGAGCTCGACAGCCGGAGGGGTTATTAAAAACAGCATGGTGAAAGCGATGTCACATTTATTTTTATTACCTGCTCTTGTTTGTAGACTTAAAGCCTTGAACCTTTGGCTCGGGGACAGCTTGTGATTTGATCACCAACCTTTTCAAGACCACAGAACCCAGCTGAAGATGATGGCGGGGAGAGGTCGTGGGGGGAGTCCCCTCGGAACCCTCTCCCTGAGTGGGACCCTCCTGGCTCCTGCAGTGGGGCACACCCACTCGTGGGTTGTGAGGTGCAGGGACCCCAGCCAGCATTTAAGAACTGGGGCGCACAGGTCGCATGTGTTCATCCCAGCTGCTCTAGAGTGGTCTCGGTGCAGGAAGGACAGACGTGGACACCGACGTGAGGCCGGTGGGCAGGGGGACGGTGCTGACCCGTGGCGTGCGGGCCGCTGTGCTGGGGCGGCCCCCTCCCCGGGCCCCCCGACCGCCGCCCTGCCCGCCGCCCTGCCCACCTTCATCCTGTGGATCTCGGCCTTCATGGCTCTGATCTCCGTCTGGCCGGTCTCGGAGTCCACCGAGGCCCGCATCTCTTTTGCCAGCTGGATTTTTTTCTCCCAAAGCATGATCTGGTGTCTGTGAAAAGGGGGAGAGGCTGAGCAAGAGCCGGAGAATTTGAGGAGATTTCTTGCGGAAGCTTCGCTGAGCGCTGAGAGTTGAGAGCCCTTCCACCGTGGGGGGTAGGGGTGGGGCTGGGTTGAGAGCCAGGTCTGAGCGGAAGCGGGCTCAGGCACGGGGCCAGTGTCTGCGGTCCTGTGTGGTCACTGGAAGACACCCCACCGGGGGCAGGTGGTGTATTTCAACGCCCGGCATGAGGGGAGGGTGTGACTGTTAAGTAAGGACAAATTCCTCTGTTCTGGGACCAGAAGGTCAACCTGAACCCCGTGCCTGACATCCTCCCTTGAGTGCCTGCTGGCCCGCCCACCCCGGGGCTGGGGGCCGGGCGGGGGGGGGGCTGCCCCACCCTGGAGGGGCCGGAGGTTGGAGGGTTCCATGCAGGCGGAGGGTGAATTGACTGTTCTGCTGTCCCCTCCCTCCCCTCCTCCTTCCTCTCCTCTCCATGCCCAGAAGTCGTGCTCCCCAAATACAGTGCAGCCTCCAGCGGCCGCCTGGCTCTCCCCTACACCGGTGGGCTCTTCCGTCTACGACGCCCGTGTCGGGGGGCAGGCGGGGCTCACAGGCTGGACCTCATGGGCACCCGCCACATCAGTGCGAGGCCCACTGCCAGCCCCCGGCCAGGCACGGGGTGGGCAGCTGCTTCGCTAGGAACCGAGGGGCCGAGCGTGGCCAGAGGGCTCTGGGGCTGGGCACTGTCACAGGCCAGGCCAGCGGCCAGCGTTGGCCTCTCCTGCGGGAACAGGGCGCCTGCAGCCACGTGCGGCTACGGAGCACTTGACCTTGGGACGTGCCATACGTGTAAAACACGCAGCAGATTTCAAAGACCATGCGTGCAGGAAAAGAGAACGTAAAACCCCAATCCTGGCGTCCATTGATAAAGTTACTGGCACGTGGCCGCCTGGCTCGCTCCGAAGGCTCGAAAAGCCAGAGGCGTTTGCTCTCCTCCTTCTCCGCTCTTTACAGAAAAGGTCTGCCAGGCATCGAAGGAGGCCGACCTGTGGCGGGAAGCGAGAGAGACAGAGGCGGAGACGCGGCGGGACCGGGCAGGTGGAGTCTGTAGCTGCGTCGGGACCCGCCGGCCCGGGAGAGCTTCGGTGCACTTTCCATTCGTTTTTAGTATCATGGTCCACGTCCCTGTGCTTCACCGCCCAGCCCCACGACTACTCTGGAGGACTCAAATGGACGCTGGGACTCTGCCCGTGGACCCCGCAGAGGCGGCCGCCTGGCGGACCCCGGCCCTGACCCTGACCCCGGCCCCGGGCACTCACTCTGCCTCCACCAGGTTGTTGAGGATGGACGCCTTCTCCTCGGTCAGCTGGTCCAGCCGCTCCTGCATCTCGATGGTCTCCTTCTCGGAGGCCTGCGGGGGCAAGAGGCGGGGTCGGCTGTGTGGCAGGCGCCGGCCGGCCGACGCGCGTGCCCAGGCCTGGCCCTGCGGGGACGGAGGGACCGGACCTTGAGCGACCGCACGAACTCGTTCTCGGTCACCAGGTTGTGCTGCTGCAGGCCCTCGGAGTCGCTGCGGCTCCTGCTGCTGAGCACGTGCAGCCTCTTCAGGTCGTTGTCCAGGCCCTTCATGTGCTGCTCGATGTCCTTCTGCTCCTTCTTCTCCTGGTCGATCTTCCCTGCGGCGGGGGCGGGGGCGGGGGCCCGGGGTCAGCGCCGTGGGCCAGGTCCCTTGGTGAGCGGGGTCCCCTCCCGCCCTCGTCCTCCGGGCGCCCCCACCGGATGGCGTCCCTCCCAGGCCAGAGGAGGGGGACGCCTGGTCCCTGGAGGAACAGGAAGGACGGGGCTGCACGGTGACCTGCAGGTGGCGGGCGTGATCACGGAGGGCAAGCGCCCCCACCCCGGCAAACACGGGCCCTGTGCTCAGAGACCGAGTCTGCAGGCAGAGGGGGCCTGCCCCCCCCACAACGCCAAGTCTCCAGCAGGCGGTTTGGGCCCCCCGAGGGCAGGACGGGCAGCAGCAGGACCCCTGGGCAGACACGTGACACGTCACTGCGTCCTGGCGGCTTCGGCTGTGCCTCCCGCCTTGGGCAGGAGGGGACGGACCCTTCCGTGCCCCGCGCTCCGGTAGCGCCCGGTCCGTGAGCGTCACAAACTCAGCACGTTTTCTCAGCGCTTCCATCCCCGGGACCATGAACCGTCCGCGGCCAGGGCCACGGCTCGTAGTCACAAACCGCGCCGTGAGTGCGGCCGCCGGCTCCTGCTACCGCTTCGCGACAACCGGCCCGGGCGGCTGGCGGTCCCCGTGACGCGGGGCGCGGGCACTTACTCTCTATCCGCAGCTTCTTCTGCTCCAGGATCTGCACCTCCTTCTTGAACATGTGCAGGGCGGCCAGCTGCTCCTCGCGCTCCTGTGTGGCCTTGACCATCTCCTGCTGCAGGCGGAGCCAGCTCACCTGGGCCTGCGACACGGCCGTGCTGTGCTCGTCCAGCAGCCTGTTCAGCCGCTTGATCTCAAGCTCCAGAGGTCCCAGCTCTTCCCCCTGGGAGGGGAATTCGCCGAAGAGCAAAATGAGCCTCCTCGTCGTCAAAAGCCGGCTTTCTGGGGGCGCTGCGGGGGCTGGGACCCCTGAGAGCCTGGGTCTGCGTGACAGTGGGGGTGTTCACTTGCAGGGCCGGGGCTCTGTCCGTGGGGACCCTCACCTGAGGGCGCCGGCCCCATGCCCCCAACCCGCTGTGGGAGATACAGGTCTCAGGGGGTCTGCAGCCCCACCATGCCTCGGCTGTATCGGGGGGACAGGTGCAGATCGGCAAGGACTCCCTTACCCAAAAGGGCTTTGCAAGTTGTATTGTAACAGCTGTCACAGGTCAGGGTCTTCCCCGTACCCCTAGAATCCACTCAGGTGTGGCTCGGAGAGGCCCCCAGTGCTCGGGGCCAACCTAAGAGCTCGCTGCCATCTCCTCTGGGACTTGAGGCCTGCGGTGGGGTCCCTAGGTGAGGGACACCCAGACGGCCTCCCTCAAGCCTCAAACCCATGAGACCGCATCTCTTAGAGCATAGTCAGCAGTGGTCAGCGGGTCTGACCCCACCAGCTGCCTGTCTATGTGTGGCCCATGGGCCAGACAAAAAAATCAGAAAGAAGAGATGATTTTGTGCCAGGTGAAAGGCATATGGAATTCAAATTTCAGTGGCCACAAATAAGCTGTTATTGGACACGGCCTCCCCCATCTGACTACTGCTCGCCTGTGGCTCCTCTGTCCCCACAGTGCAGGGGTGAGAGGCTGCCCGGCCGGAAACACCTGAAACATTTACTATCTGGCCCTCGCTTAGAGCATCCCGCACACATGCAATGAGGCCTGAAAAACGGGTAGGGCAGGAGGGACGGTGTTCTATGAGGTTCATTCTAAACGTAGGAAGTTCCCTGGGGCCCTACCCCCAGCTCAGACAGCATCTGCTCCAGCTGCTTGTTGAGGAAGTTGATGAGGCCTTGCTTCCTCTCGATCAGGGTCATGCGCCTGGAGATCTCATTTTCGCTGTTGGTGATGAGTTCGTTGACTTTTTTCACTTCCTTGTCCAGCTCGCCCAGGGTCTTCTGGTGCATGTTCAGCCTGCAGCTGGTGTTTGTGATGTCCAGGGTGGTCTGAGCGATGTCACCGTCAATTTTGGAAAGATGTGTCACCTGCGTTAGCAAAAGGAAATACGTCTGAACATTTTATTTTGGGGGGAGGCGCCTATCGTTTTCTCGATAGCCTGGGTATTCGTCTGGAGAAATTCCACGACGTAATCGGGAAACCAGGAAACTAGTTTTCTCTCCATCTCAAGGACCGACTCGTTGGAATCCTCGTGGTGATTTCCCACAATAAAGAAAGATAACATTGTTTTCTCTTATTAAACAAACAGTAACAAAGGTTGTAGGGAAATGTGAAAATACAGATGAGGAAAGGGAAGAACATTGTAATGGCCCTAATTCTGCCACAGGGTTAGCCCCCCTCCACCTGCAGTCTGTCTTTCCTCCGATCTTTTTATATAAACCCCTACCTCCCCCAAAACAACGGAAACAGGATCACGCTCTACAGGTAGGTTTGCAAGCCACTTCTTAATTCGATCAGTCTTGCTGAATGTTCTCATGTCATGTTTCGATGGCTGTGCCGCTCGCTAGCGTGTTTGTGACATGGTCTAGGAAGCGAGGCACAGCTGCCGTTACGCTTCCCTTTGTCCGTGTGACAACTGTCGGCTCAGCGCCGAGTCTCGGCGGGCGGCACGCTCCGGCGATGCCGGGCCTGGGTCTGCAGTCTGCTGTCGGTGCCCCACTGTACACGCCGCTGTGGCACACGCTGAACGGCTTCTCGCTTGTGTTTGGTGAACAAATCAATGTCCTTATACTTAGGTGAAAAGCTGGACACGGTCCCACAAAGGAAAGGTCCTGCGATGGGTGTCCGCCACCCCGCGGACCCTGGGCGCACGTGATGCTGGGGCTCTCGCCGAGCTTCGGTTGGGAGGGCAGGGGCTTCAGGGCGTAGTGGGCGGCTGAGGGCATCGCAGGCCGCTGTCCTAAGGGCCCCACTGGCCCTCCCCCCCCTGCTCTGGTGCTCAGAGGGCCGACGCACACGGATCCCTGTGCATCGGGCTTATCACAGGGTCTTCGTGACAGGCAGGCGGGAGGCGGCGGCAGTGACGGCCACTCAGGCTCACTTGGGAACTTCAGCCAGGGCCGTGGGTCCATCCTGACCCCACCCACCAGCCCCTCCTTCTTCACCCTCTCACGGTCATGGCCACCACCCACCCCAGCCCCCAGGCCCCCTCCAGCTGGCTCTGTCCCACATGCACTCTCTGACCAGCCACCGTGGGTGACCTTCCAGGACGCCTGGCATCTCGAGGTTATAAAGCCAGACCTCGCCCGCACGGAGTGGACGTTCCCAGCGTCTTGAGTCACCAGCGTCTGCGGCGACACTCTTGGGCCCTCTGGCCCCCGAGCTGCCAAGACCGTCTGAGACCACCAGGCACTCTGGGGCCTTCCACTCTCCCCCGCGGGGGCTTCAGCCCCTAAGTCCCCTTCAGCTACCAGCCAGAACCCTCCTTCCCCCCCGCAGGACTGTCTGTTCCCCTTGTTGAGGTCACCCTGGCCTCCTCCTGGACGTCAGCGCCAGTCCTGAATTAACCGTCTAGACCCCACCACTGACTCGTGCCCACCTTCCCTCTGGACCCCAGTTCCGATGACTCCGCGCCCCACGCCTCCTGCCACCCGCAGAGGGGGGAGTGTCCCCTTCCAAAAGCTGGACTTGGGCAAGTGCAACGGTGGCACGCGACCGGGACTCCTTACTGCCCTCCGCTGGACATTGGCAGTAGTGCATGCACAGCCTGCATGGGCCCCTGGGCCCGGGTCCCAGGTTGCCTGGGGACCCACCTCAGCGGCAGACAGCTTACTTCACACCCACCGCACTCCTTAGCTTCTCCAGTGCACCCCGCATTCCCTGCTTCTGCCCCTGGCTGGTCTTGCTCCTACTTCCCAGAGAAGGGGCCGCCGGGCGCCCCAGTGTCGGCCAGGACGTGCCAAGGAGAGACCCAGTCCTGTGCGCGTCCCCCACGTCCTTGGCACGAGCCAGGAGCAATCCACCCCGTCCCAGGTGCCTGGGAGGGGTGAGGTGTGTACAGGCGGCCACCAGGGAGACAGCGGCTCCGCGCCCCCAGGAGGACAGGTGAGCCCACCAGCTGGGTCACCTTCGTTCAGTTGGGCCTCCGCTTGACCGGCGCCCACCAGGACAGCAGCTGCAATGAGGACATCTAAGGAGCACGGCCTCTGGCCCTCCCCCGACATTTTGCTCAATAACCATCAGCGCTAACCCTCCAACGCCTGTGAGCTGTGTGGTGTCACGTGCCAGGTACCAGGTACCAGGTGAGAGCGCGCAGGCAGAGGTGCGGGGATCTTCCCCCCCAGAGCCCCCCTCGCCTCCCGCCAGAAGGGCCTGGGCTGGAGTCACGTGGGGGAACCTTCTGGTGGGGGGGCTGAAAGCCAGGAGAAGCACACATGCGGCCCCTTCGTGAACCCAGGGGTTGGATGGGACCTCCCCCTCCTCCTGAGGGCAAAGTGGGGCTCCGCTGGGGTGCTCCCCGCCTGCCGTGGGCTGCGGTGGCCCACGTGGGGCTTCCGGGGCCTGCCGCGGCAGTGGACTACAGCGAGGGGTGGGGGTGGGAATGGGGTGTCACACCCTCGGGGGAAGAGGCAAAGGAGAAACGATTCAAGTTAGAGAATTGCACGGACTGCAGCTCCGAGTGAGGAGAGGCCCCCGGGGAGCAGGAGAGCTCGCGGGGGCCCCAGGCCGGGAAGGGAAGGCCACGGCCGCCCCGGGGCCTCCAGGCCCGGCCCCGGCGGGGCAGGGGCTCTGGGGACTGGCACCCTTTGACCCAGGTTTCTGCCGCGGCGGCCCCTCCTCGGGCTGTGGACGAGGACTAAGGAGCGAGCATGTGCGACGCAGAGTTACTGCTGACATGTAAGAGCCGGAAACAACCGGAAGCGTCTACCGAGAGAATCGTTCACATTCATGCGATGAAACGTGATGCAGAGACAGATGGTCAACGAACAAGGAAAACGTTCATTTGAATGTGATCAATAAAGTAAAAGGAAACACCAGCTACACAGAGACAGACTTGACCCCACTATCATGTGTGTACTTTTCACGTCGCATTTCAGTAAAATTAATGCAACATGTATTAGCACGGACTGAAGACCTGCAGGCTGGCTCTGCAGGACACTCTGGAAGGAGTTCCAGGCCGTGTGAGGTGTGTGTGCATGTGTGCTCACGTGTTTGTGAGCTTGCACGAGTGTGTGTGCTTGTGTGTACACGGGATGTGTATATGCATGCGCTTCCGTGTGTCTTTGCGTGTGCGTGTTCATTTGGTTGCATGTGTCAGCACGAACACGTGTGTTTAGAAACATCTCCAGGAAGGAGCACGCCAAGATTTTAGAAGAGGCTATCTCCTAAAGGTATTTTCCTCTTTACGCCTTTCTGCGTTTCCAGGTTTTCAACAAAAAAAGTGTTGCTTTTACAACCAGAACAAATGACCGTGAGCAGACATGCTGCCCCCAACACTAATTCTGCTGCGTGTGGTCGGCCCGGCGCCTCAGCCGCCTCCCCGCCCCCGCTGTCCCCAGGGGCTCCTTCCCTGCGGTGGCGGCGGGAGGGGGCGGCCTACCAGGTTGGTCTTCTTCTTCTGCAGCCTCAGGATGAGCTGGCGGAAGTGCTTGCTCATCTTGTTGGAGGTCATGTGCTCCTGCAGCTTCTCCAGGATGGAGGTGTCCAGCTTCCTCCTCATGTCCATCTCTTGCCGGATGTCCTGGTGGGTGGTCTGCAAATCTCCCAGGGTCGTCTTGTACTCCTGGAAAGGGAGTCACACAGTGGGCGTGGTTATGGGGGGCCGTGGAGGCACGGTGCTGGGGCACATGGCCGTCCCACGTGGGCCTGCGTGGGGGGAGGGGGCCCGGCCGTACCGCGTGGGCCTTGCCCAGCGCGTCCTCCGTGTCCTGCAGGGCAAGCCGGTAGGTGTTGAACTCGCTCTGCAGCACCTCCTGCTTGGCCAGGCTCTGCGTGGTCAGTCTCTGCAGCAGGCCGGCCTCCATCTCCACGCGGTTCAGGATGCTCACCAGCTTCTCATTCTTTTCTTCCTCCTTCATGATGGATTTCTTATAGGCTTCAATCTCGCCGTCGATGGACTTGAGCTGGTGCTGGCACTCACTGCCGAAGTCGAGAGAGAAAAGCCAGGGCATCGGGACCCTGGGAAGCTGCTTGGCCAGTGGAGAGACACCAGCTAGGAACCAGCTAGAAAGTCAACTCTTACTAACCTCGGCTGCTATTTTCTGAGATAGCGATAGAACCATCTTGGCAAGTCAAAGACTCTTTTGCAATTATAATTAAGGAAGGGGGACGGGGGAGGAAGGAAGTTGCTCATCCCACCTCCCCAGAAAGAGGTTATTCTTCCAGTATGAACAGTGTAAATGCAGCACTGAAGCGACAGCATTGGAGAAGCTGGCCCCACGGGGCCACAGTAAGTGGTGTGGCCGGGGGGACCCTCGGTGGCTGTCACTTCATACCCCATCGGTTTCCCCTCAGCGTACTGGCCACAGAAATACCTGTAATTAACATCAAGTTAAAAAGCAGAGAGACTCACTAATGAGATTTGGTTTGTGTATGAGATTTTCCTTGTCATTCTGAGCTGTCCTGCTGCACTTTAAATAAGCCTTTCTCCACCTACAATATCTTATCCAAAAAGCCCCTTCTTCTTGAACTAGAAAAAGATTTTCCATATTTTCCTCACCTCTATTCCCAGGCCTCCAATTCTCCTCCCCAAGCAACTTATTATCTCTTAAATGCCTCTCCAGATATACTCCGTGCATATATAAACGTTATGTCTTTCTCTCCGTTTAAAAAATTACAACCGGTAGCTTGGTATATCCTATTCTGGACCTTACTTTTTCTGGTGCTGTGTCTTAGAGATAGTATCAGTGTACCTAGAAATCTCAATTCTTTTCAATGGCCAGATGGCATTCTAAATGATGAACATGCCATCATCTAATCACCCTCATTAATACACAGTGAGGCTCTTTCCAGTTTTCCATCTTTTTCTAGCTTCACCAGTGTAGCAAGAAACATTTATACACATAAAAAAAAATAGTGGAGAGACACGATGACTTTGCGGGAGAAGACTCAATATTGGCAAGATGTCAGCTCTTTCCAAAATGATCTATAGACCCCTGCAATTCCAATCTCAATTCCAGGAGGCAATTTTTTTTTTCCTCCAGGAATTGACAAGCTTTTGCCAAAATTTATATGGAAAGCTAAAGGACCCAGAACCGTTAAAATAATTTCATATGAGAAGAATAAAGACACCCACTCTCTGATTTCAAAGCTGTAGTTTTCAAGACAACAAGGTGCTGGTGGAAGAATAGACAAATAGATCGATGGGACAGGATAGTCAGTGTGCACACACGTGCACGTGCACGCACACACGCACGCACACACGATTGATTTGTGGCAAAGGTGCCACAGTATTTCAGTGAAGAAAAGACAGTTTAGTCACCACTGGTGCTAAGATAACTAGAGAAAGACCAAAAATATATATATCTGAACCTTGCACCACAATGAAAATTACCTGAAATAGACTGTACACTTAAACGAAGGAGCTAAAATTAGAAAATGTTAGCGGAAAACACAGGAGAAAATCTTTCTGACCCTGGGTCAAAGATTTCTTGAAGAGGACGCGAAGAGCATGAACTATGACATGAAAACATTAATAAGTTGGACTTCATCAAAATTCAAAACTTCCGCTCTTCGAGAGACACTGTCAAGAGAACGAAAAGACAAGCCAGGTTGGGAGGAAAATATTTTCAAAATACGCCAGTGATAAAGGACCTGTGTCCAGAATTTATGAGAACCCTCATGACCCAACAGTAAGAGAAATCGCTCGATTTAAAAATGAGCAAAGGGCTTTAACGAGGAAGATATATGGATGGCAAACCAGCTCAGGAAAAAAAATTCTCAGCATCATCGGTCATTAGGGAAATGCAAATTCAAACCTCAGAGCGACACTGTGCCTCCTCATGGCTAAAATTAAGATGACGGCCAGGAGTGACCGGGAATCATGTAACTGTTGGCAGGGTGCAGAATGCAACAAGCCACTCTGGAAAACACGGGGACAGTTCGTTACACGCAAAACACGCGCTTCCCAGCAAACCCGCGCCTGGGGATTTACCTGGGACCAATGGAGACCCGTGTTCCCACACAAAGACCTGCATGGACTGTCCTAGCAGCTTCATTCATGCCCCCAAACTGGAACCAGGCGAGATGTCCAACACTCAATGAGGAGAGAGATAAGGTTCATTGTATCCCTGTGACGGATACCATGTAGCGAAAAGAAGAAACAAACGAAGTTTCTTTTCTAGGGATGAACCTCAAAAAGCACGATGTTGAGCGGAAGAAGCCGACAGGAAAGCTGTGTGACCCCGTTTCTATGACACTCTGAAAATGACAAACTATAGCGACAGAAAGCCCGGCGGTGTTGTGGGGGCAGGGTGGGGTGGGAGAGGAACTTGGGGGGGAAGGAATGGCTGGTACCTCAGTGCACGGTGGTTATTTGCCTGCGGCCACGTGCTGCAACTCACCAAACTGTGCCCTAAAAACGGGCGACTTATGTGCATAATAAATTTGTACATAAATTATCTTCAAGAAACCCGGCTTAAAGTTTTTACAAAGTTACTCACTTTTTAAAAAAGTAACAGCCTTATTTATGAATGTCTAAAATTTAACAATAAAAATAAGACATCTGATTTACAAGGATACAGTGACCAACCGTAGAGAGAGCTGAACCCCCTATAAATGGACGTGGAGGAAAGATGCTAGTGAGTGGCCCAAACGCTAATAAATTGTCAAAGACAGTGGCATTTTAAAATCCTTTTCTCGGTGTCTCAAATGTCCTGTCATGAGATCACTTATCCTTGAAAAACAATTTTTTTTCGCAATGCATTAAAAAAAATTCCGCGATTAGCAGACGCTGATGGAAAAGAAATGAAACGGAAAGGACTGGGGGTCGCGGGGCCGTGGCCCCAGCGTCAGGCCCATGCGAGGACACGGGGGACCGGCTGCAGGGCCCCGTGGCCATGCAGCTCCCAGACCAACGGCAGGGCACGGGGCGGCGGGGGGGGGGGGGGGGGGGGAGGGAGCCTGCAGGGCCCGTCCGCAAGGGAGCGCGAGGCCCGGTCGGGGCACCCCTGGTTCATCACGTGAAAATGACCTGTTCCCTTTGTGTGACTTTCCGTGTTGACTGCGGTCTCTACCGTGATTATTTCCCCGGGGCTGGGACCCACTTTGGATGCGACTTTGTCACGGACGTGGTGACAAGTCCATGGCTAGCTGGGTCCAGATCGACGGGATGTGCTTGTCAGCCCCGGGGGCCCGGCGGAGGGACGGTGATTTGGCCTCCCAAGTGGGGGGCCAGGACACAGTGTGTTGTCGGAGCGTCCCAAGGGCCTCGCTCAAGGCCCTTTGTCTTGGGACACTTTTCTAACGGGCGCTCACGTAGGAATAGCCATGGGGACAAGGTAAGAAGATGGCTGTGGGGCGGAAAGTCCAGGAGCACGGGAGCGTTGGGCAGCGGGGAGGGGCGTGGAGGTGGCACCTGAACCCCGGGGAGGAGGGGGGGCCTGCCGGGGATTGAAGGCCATGGGAGCTCGGCCAGCAGCCCAGGAGGGGGGGCGGGGAGGAGCGCCAGCCCTAGCCCAGCGGCTCCTCGGCTCCTCGCCTGCTTGTGAAAGGGGAAGCAGATCTCTCACCAGACTCTGCAGGGACAACCCCGCCGCTGGCCCCTGACTCTGTACTGCCCGCGGGAAGTGCTGGCAGAGAGAGTCTTCAATCCAGCATCATCCCTGTCACAATGTCTAGTTTTAAAAACAATCACATGTGCATGCCTAGGGACATGAGTGTGTATGTATGAGTGTGTGTGGGAGTGCGAGAGTGTGTGTGAGTGCATGAGTGTGTGTATGTATGTGCACATGTGAGAGTATGGTGTGCATGTGAGAGATGTAAGACTGTATGAGTGTGTGCACACATGTGTGTGTATGTGTGGGTGAGTGTGTGAGCGTGAGTATGTGAGTATGTGTATGAGTGTGAGTGAGTGCATGGGTGTGTGAGTGTGTGCATGTATGTGTGTGTATGTGTGTGAGTGTGGGTGAGTGCACGTGTGAGTGTTACATGTGTGAGTGTGTGTGCGTGTGTGTGAGAGCACGAGTGAGTGTGAGTATGTGTGTATCAGTGTGTGAGTATGAGCGTGTGTGAGTGTGTGCACGTGTGTAACCTCGGGACCGGGAGGGAAAGGAGTCTCCTGGTTGTCTGACCAGCAGGGGCTGCTGGCGCGACCCATCCGCGTCAGCCAGTCCTGCCCGCACCTGCTCCCTGCCCCGCTCCGCGCTGGCGCCAGCCGCGGACCAAGGCCCAGCTAAGCGGCCCCCGGCGCGCTCTCAGGTATCACATCCGGGGCCCCCACGCCCCGGGCATTTGGGGAGTGGAGGCAGAGCCGTGCCATCTCTAACACCCGGCCCAAGCCACACATCTGCCCTTTAGAAGTGACAGAGGGACAGGAGGAGGGGGCCTCCCCGCCTCCCTCTGGGTGGATCGAACAGGATTTCAGTCGGAACTTGGCCGGCGGCAGAACAATTGCGAGGGGGTGGCGCTTCCGCACACAGGTGGTGAGACTGCCAATCAAAGGGACACCTTATCTGCCAAAGACAGGCACCCCTGTCTTTCTCACGCTCCGATTCTCCCCAGTCCTCCCAGGAAATCTGATCACGGAAGCTGGCGGCCCCTGTGCCACGGACGTTTGAAAGGACTCAGGGAACTGAGATCCCGGCGAACAACAAGGGAGCTTTCGGGACGGACGCTGGGCGGCAGGTGCCGCCTTGGTCCCAGGAGGCTTCGCGCCTGGACCGAGGTGGGGTGCAGGGGCCGGCACGCCCCCCCCCTCCCCCCCGCCTCCGAGGTCCCACTCAGCTCCGTGGGCTCCCGCCCCTCACCCAGGCCTCGCGCCCCCGGGGCGGCCCATACCTGAGCGCCTCCTGGATGACCCTGTGCGCCTCGTCGCGACGCTTCATGCCCACCAGGCTGGAGCGCCACTGCTGCAGGATGTGGGTCTTCTCCACGCTGATGCTGTCTATCTCCGTGCAGGCCTGCAGCGGGGGGACAAGCAGCTCGCCCCACTTCGCTCTGCTCAAAGACCCCGGGGCGGCCGCGGGCACACGCTATCCTGCGCGGGCTCCCTTCCCCGCGTCTCCCGGGCCTTGCGCCACCGTGCCCCAGCAAAGGGACGCGCACGAAACTACACGCAGCGCTAAAGACTCCCCGAACCTCTGCTCGGGCCTTTACTCTGGGTCCCATGGGCTCGGTGCCGGGGAGCAAGGCGTCGGGCCAGCATTGATGGACACCTGCCCCACGCCGGACCCCAGACCCAGGGTGGGTCATGATGACGCCCATCTATAGACTGGGGTCTCAGGCCACACGGATAGGCGCAGCCTCGGGGCTAACACCCCTTACTGTAAAGAGCTCACGCTGGACGGGGTGGGGGTGGGGGTATCTCCAGAATGATGAGCGGCGGGATGTGAGTGCCCGCGGTGGGGGTGACCCGGGCGGTGCGCGTCCGGGGAGGGGCGCATCCGGGGAGGGGTGCATCCGGCATGGGGCGCAGAGCCTCCCTAGGCTGGGGAGGAGGAAGCAGAGCCGGACGGGCCGCGGCCACATGGACATGGTGTTCCGGAGGTGGGGTGGCAGAAGCTGAGCTTGGCTGGGGAGTCCCTTTCCCAATGAGGATCACAACATTGTCCTTGAATGGGGCTCCTGACGAGGACAGATGCGCCCCTCACACAGCGTGGGAGCCTGTTCCCCTCTGCGGGCCGTCCACTCGGCCGAGCCGTGGGAAAACCGCCTGCCTCGCCTTTCTCCACCACCGGTCCACATTCGTTCATTCGTGGATGTCCACCGTGCGCCTGTCGTAGGCATGGGATGCAACGTGAACGACAGGCGGCGGGGGGTGGGGGTCCTGCCCTGGCAGCGACCCGCCCAGCAAGGACGCGAGCCAGGCACCGAAAGACAGAGGCGTGTGCGTGCCGCGACCCCCACGCGGCAGGACCCGGCACGGAGCGCGTCTACAGGCTTTCGGCATCTCTTCCCGACACGGAACTTGTCGAAGCCGAAAGTCCTCTTTCCCGGGTGTGTTCCCGTCACCATAGTCACCGTCCTTCGTCTTTCTGCTCCGTGGGCGGCATCCATCAGTAATCCACAGAAGCTCCGCCCACCGTCCTCGTCTCTTCCCTTGAAGTGTCTGAGTTCTACCTCACGCTTAGAAAGACCTCTTCAACCCGGGATTTTATTCATATCTTCTTTTATTTTTCTTCTGCTACATTTTCCCCTGCTAAATCCTTGCTCCCGTCTGGAATTTATTTAAGCATCTGGTATGAGAAAAAGATTTAATTTCCCCCTCCCCCAAATGTTAACCAAATGCCCCAACGCCACTGGGCGCATAATTCGCTTGTTCTCCACAATTTATAATCTCTTTCTATGTAAATGTTCGCATGCTTCCTGGGATCGCCCACAGGCTCCCCTGCCTCCCTGGGGCTCCCTGACGCCAGTAACGTTGCTTTTGCCTCTTGGGCTTTCCGGTACTTAACAATCGGTAGGGCGATGCTAGGCGGACCCGGTGGCCCCGGACTCCATGGTTTTAGACATTGAGGAGTCTCGTGTCTCAGTTTGAGCCAAACTGGGGCCGCTGGTCGCCCTTCCCAAACCTTCTCTTCCAAAATGAGTCTTGGCTAGTCCTCTGAATTCATTTTTCAAATAAACTTAAAGAATCACTTTCAGTTCACTAAAAAGCTGATGCTTTTCTCCTGAGATGCTGATTGGCACACGCTGGAATCAGGTGTGTTTCTAGGTCGAAGAGTACGGGCGGCTTTCTACGAGGACCCAGGTGCCAGTCCTCCCTTCGAGCCCTTTTTTGCTTCCTTCAGGGACAGGTTATTCCTTCCATAATTACTTCCGTCACCCCTGCACACGTGTATGCAGAAGGTGACTCACAGATTAAAAAAAAAAAAAAAACATAGCAAGTTGGGTTTCCAGTGCTGGCCACCAAATCTGGTGCTGAGCTGAGTCTGTCCCCTGCCTTATTCCACATGGAGTGGGCATGTGGGCACCGGCGGGTGCCCCAGCTGCCTGGTCTGGGGACCATTGGCGACCTCAGTGCCTCTCTCCCCACACCTGCGGTTGCTAAGGAACCAGCCAGGCAGCACCGAGCAGAACTGCCCGGATCCTGGCTACGGAAGGGCAAGTGCACCGGCCACAGGTCTGCGGTCCCTACTGCATCCCCCCCCCACCTCCCACGTGGGCCGCCTAGATGCTTGCGAGGACCCGCAGCTGTGGGAGGGCTCGCCGGCTGAGGGGGCTCAGGCATTCCTCCAACAGGCTCGCAGGCCCCGCCCAGACGCGCGTGCTGGGCGCTCAGTGGGTGGCCTGCGGCAGAGGGTCGCGATGTCGCTCTCACCTCGCTCAGCGCCTGCTTGAGGGCACGCGTGTCTTGGGCCTGGGCCTCGGCCTGGGCCTCGAACAGGGCGACCTGCTCCTCCAGCTGGTTGGTTTGCGTGGTGAGCTGGTCCACGTGCAGGTCCTGGGAAACGGGACGGCGTGTCAGCATGTCAAGGACAAGGGCCAACCCCCGACCCACGCCGGCGACCCCGAGGCCGGCCGCGGCCTCTGCGGGCAGCGGCGTTCACGCGAGGGGCAGCGCCAGGCGCCTTCTGGAAGGTCAAAGGCGGGGAGAGGTGCGCGCGAGGCCTCCGCGCAGTACCTGCTGCTTCTTCTCCGCCTCGGCCCGCATCCGCTCGGCCTCCGACTTCTTCACCACCTGCTTCATGATGCGGATGTCGCTCCTCACGTCCTGGTCTGCGTTCTGCATGTAGTAGAGATGCAGGGCCAGCTTCTCCATCTCGACTTGCAGAGCCGCCACTGCCGGAGAAGCGGGGCGGGGCGTTCCGGCATCGCGCACGCGCGGGGGCGGCGGGCCCCCGCCCCCGACCCCACAGGGTGACACCCGGGAACTGCTTCAAACTCCCGAGCCCCAGGTTTTGCCATGAAAGACCTTAGAACCCGACCGGAGGGACAAACATGTACGGCGTCTGCGCCCGCGCGTCGCAGCCCGCCGCCCGGCCGCGGGCCCCGGGTCGCGCCGTCTGTCCTCGCAGGGTCAGGCTGCAAGGCCTCGTGGGCGTTTCACGGGTTTCTCACCGCTGAGAGGTTGGCACGCTTGGGTCCAGTCCTTTGCCCCTGGCGTTACTCCCGTGATTCTGTGCCACTCGATGGCAGAAGGGGGATCGCCTGGTGCCCGCCCCCCCGCCCCCAGCAGGTGAGCCCTTTACAAACAGTTTTCTCAGGCCGCGGGCGAAAGCGGAGGAGAGAAAGACGCGCAGGGTGAAGGCGGCGTGGCGCGGGCCCGGTGCCCCTCGGCCGGCCTGAAGATGGAGCGGACCAGAGCGCAGGGCGGCGGCCTCAGGCAGCTGAGCGACGCGCAGGCCCTCGCCCCCGCCACCGCCCCGCAGCAGCGAGGAGCCGAATCCCGCGGGGTCACCAAGGCGTCTGCACCTGCGGGAACCCCGTCAGCCAGCGCTGGGCGCAGCCCTGTGGCGCGCCGAGCACAGAACCTGCTTGGCCCCAGGACTATGGGCGAATATATAAACGGGGTCGCTTGAAGCCCCTCAGTCGGTGGCGACTTGTCACGTGGCAGGTGAAAACCCAAACACAAGATGTGGACGTTGTTCACAGACGTGTCAATTTTTTTTTTTTTTTTGCCTCCAATTTGTGTTTGTCTTTTAACTCTACATGCTTCCTCACAGGCAAGTTTCATGTTTATATGTCATCACGCTTGTCAAACTCTTCCTGTCTGGCCTCGGTACTTTGCATCATGCTGACAAAGACCTTCATCGCCTCAAGATGGCAGAAAGTATCGCCTCACGTTCTTCTGCCGCCTCTGTCTTTACTGTACCTGGAACTGGTTTTTCGTAAAGTGTGCGATAGGGGTCTAATTATTGACTTTCAGGTGGACAGGTGATCAAAAAAATATTGAGGGATTTAGCAGTGCAACCTAGTTTCGTTTATGTAATTTACAAGAGCTAAATTCCCCGGGGTGACTCTCCCGGGAATCTCTGCCCTGTCCCGCTGACCTCTCTGTTTTAATTCTAGTACCATTCGGATTGTATCGCTACAAGCTGATACCGTGTTTTGATTCCTGACAGGGCAATTGTCCCTCATTAGCCTCCTTTTTCATAAATGTTCTTGGAAATGCTGGGGCATTTAGTCTTCCAAGGGAACTTGACAGCCCAGTTGTCAAGAACGGAGCATGTTTTCAGCGTGGATACGGAGTAACCTCCAGCCCACATAGATAAGCAAAAACAAAGCAAGAAACAGCTACTTGTGTAAAAATATATATATATATATATATATATACACAAATATATATATATATCTATATACACATCCTTGTAACTTTTTTTTATGTGCAAAAATATCTTTAAAAGAATACACAAGAATGAATAATACCAGGTGCTTCTGTGGAGGGGGCTGGGGGCGGGGGGAGGGCAGGCGTCTCTACCACAGAGTGCTTCAATTTTGAATCATTACCTCTTGAAAATAAGTAAATAAATATGTTAAATACATTTAAGTTCACCTAAAACATCTCGTTATGGATTTCAACTGGGGCTGCACTGAACTATTTATCAAGCTGGAGAGAAATGACATTGTTTATGATGTGCATCTTCGCTCCAGTCGTGAGGTCGTTCCAAACACCATTTCATGTTTGTTAATAAATTGTACCACTTTTCTTCAGATAGGCTCACTCGCTTCTTGTTAGATTTATACCTAAGTATTTTAGGGTTGTTATAACTATTATGGGTGAGGTTTTTACAAAATTATAACTTCCAACTGGATCTTACTGGTGTGGAAGAAAACTGTAGGCCTGGCATTCGGCTATGCCATCAATTTCTGGCTGCGTCCATTAGCTTTGTTTATTCATGGGTAACCTTGAACCTTACAGGTGAACAAACAGTTGCGTCATTGGTAGAGAATGAGAAATTCATCATGTCATTCCCCAAATCGGTCCTGCACGTATTTTTCTCATTTCTTGCATCCTGGAACCTTCAAACCGTGCCCGCAGTGGAGCCAGGGGGCATCCTCGCCTCTCCTGGTTTTAACTCTGGTGCTTTCCACGGAGTGAAGCTTCCTTGTTAGCTCCTGATAAATGCTTAGGTAGCACTTCCCTTCTAGCCCAGTTTAGGAGGGACAATGAGTTTTATCAAACACCACTGGGCATCCACCAGAAAATATTTTTTTCCCTTCTCCTTCAACGGACGAATCATAAAATGCTTCCTAATTTCAAATTATTCCGGCAGTAAGCCCTTGATGCAGGGGTATTTTTCTTTTAATATGTTGCGGAGCTTAAGCTCTCGTTGCTGAGCAAACACCCAGCGTTTGCTAGTATTTTATTCAGGATGTTCGCACGTCCTAAGCGGACCACTTCACGGTGCTCTGTGTCGCAGTAAGGATCACACAGCACGGAGAGCCCGGCGCGGGGCGGTGGGGGGGTCCCAAATAACATAGGAGTGTCTGGTTTCATGCCGCCTGTAAGCCTGCAGCATTTTTCCATTTCCGTTCAGAAGTGAAAAATGTCACCAGCTCTGTCCAGGCATGTCTGCTTTTTCCTCTCACCTGTGTGCCTCCACGAAGCTTGTGTCCCCTGCACTCATGCGCACGGTTTCCTCTGATGTCACTAGTTAATGCCCCTGACCCCCCGGACTCTATCTTAGGGGTATGACCCCTTCCGAAGCTGCTGACCGTGTCATCTGTCTCCTCCGCTTGGGGGTTCTGCCCTGAATTCTGGGGAGAATTTCTCAAATGATGATTACTTTTTTTTTTCCGATGATTACTTTTTTTTAAAAAAAAAAATTTTTGATGATTACTTTTCAATCCAAGTATCCTTTTCCCCAACATTTTGCTCTCATTTGACTGATGAGCTGTCCGCTGAGATATGCAGAGCGCTCCGTGTTCCGAGCCCGGTCTGTCCGCGGAGGCGTCTGGCCGCCAGGCCAGCCTCGCCTCCCCTGGCGACTGGGGACAGCTGCCGATGACTCATATTTTGACCTGCAGGTTCAGCGGTCGGTAGGGCCTTCCCCTCCGTCCCTGCCCACGAGGCGCTCGGACCTTCCCGGAAGCCCCGCAGGGGGGCGCTGGTGGCACTCGCTGCGGGCATGGGGGGGGGGCTGTGCCCGCTTGCAGGTTGGTCTGAAATCCATCACGCGCGCGGGATGCGGCTCTTTTTTATCGTGAATGTCCCGTCCTTCTCTTTTTGGCGTTTCTGTTGCTTTGGCGCTGACCGGGAAGGAGCGCTTGATGGGCGAGCACCTGCTCAGACCCTCCGGTCCAGAACCTTCTGCAGTTCTCAGGATCCAACCCGTTTCCTTCCTTCCGGCCACGCCTGGGACTTCCGTGGGATTCCGTTTTCTTCCGCATCTTTTTAGGGTATTTTCCGCATCGCAGTATTAATACAGAGGTGATAAAGAACGTTGGAGACATTTTTTAAAAGCACAAACACTAAAATAAACCCCAGAGGCTTAAGGAAGGAAGCCGTTGTCCACTGTGACCCACGACCCCTGCCTCGCCCCATGTGCGGGGGGTCGCTTCAGTAGTCACAGTGCGCGTAATGAGTCACAGCCCTGCTGTCTCCTCTGGTCCAAAGCCACCGGTTTCCCCTAAATCGGCGCCGACGCCCAGCTGCGGGCCCCCAGCTATTCAAGCCCTTGCGCCCTGGGTTGGCTTCGCCCGGGTGATGGCGGGGGTTCCCGCCTCGCCCGCTCCCGCTCCTCCGCCACCTGGGGACACGTCCGCCGTGGACCCCGCCGCCCGCCGCCTCCTCTGCTTTAGACTCCCCCGCGGCTGGACCGTGCGCCCCTCGGCGATTTTTGCAGACCCTCACGCCCTCCCTCCCGAGAAGGCTGGGGACCCCCGCAGGCCGCAGCCGGATCGCACGTCTACGGGGCTCCCGCCGCCCTGCGAGGGCGCCCGGGGACGCGCGCCCGGGGACGCGCGCTCGGGGACGCGCGCTCGGGGACGCGCCGCGGCTCGCAGCGCCGCTCACGCTTCCTGCGCTCGTCGCCGGCGGCCTCGCAGGTCTTGGCGTAGCGGCAGCGCACGCCGTGCAGCGCCTGCTCCTCGCGGCGCGCGCGCACGCGGCGATCGAGTGGCGGTCGTGGCTCCTCTCCAGCTGCATCTGCAGGCGGGCCAGGTGCTGCTGGACCCCGTAGAGGTCCACCCCCAGCTCCTGCCGCTGGACCCGGCTCTGCTTGGCGGCCACGTCCTGCCGCGGAGAGAGAAACGCAGTCAGCGGGACGAGGGCGGCGGGCGGGGTGGGGGGTGGCGCGGCGGGGCGCGGGGCGGGCGCCACGCACCAGCTCCTGCAGCTCCAGGGTCAGCTTCTGTATCTGGCGGTTCAGGTAGCTCTTCAGAGCAGCCTGGAATCTTAACATCAGGGGCTGCAACGACGCGAAGCACACCTGTTACCCCCCTGTCCCCGCCCGCACTTAGCCTGTCACCGCCGCTTGGGGAGGGGGCTGATGGACGGGAATGGCTTTCGCTCCGGGTGCTCCCCGCTTCTGGGGCGCCACGAAATAAGGACACCAGAGGCCTCGTCCTGAGTGCGTGTGTTGCAAGCCGGGGCGGTGGTCCTGGCTTTACTCTAGGGGCTGGCCAGAGGGGGTCTTAGCGCAAAATGAGCACCCGGCCCCCTTCCCAGCGCGCCCCCATCTTCCCGCGGGTCAGGGAGCACAGGGCTTTCCAAATGGGTCCACCCGTCAAGACCTGCCTCCTCTGCCGGCCTGAAGTCTCTGAGGAAGGGACACACAACCTGGCTGGGACCCTCAAGGCACTGGCTCCCGGACAGGGCTGTTTCGACCCGACCCAGCAGTGTTTGGAGACATTCTGACTGTCACAACTAAGGGGGGGGGGTGCTACTGGCATCTAGCAGGTGGAGGCCAGGGCTGCCGCCCATCCTATAACGCCCAAGATGCTCCCAGCACAGAGAATGACATGGTCCCTGAAGCCAGCGGTGCCGGGGCTGAGACACACTGACTCGGAGCACGTGGTTTTAAAGGAGACTAAGCTTTACCACGCAGCCGGCCGAGCCCCAGCGGGTTGGATGAGAGTGTGGCATGGGGTGGGGTGGAGAGCAGGGCCTGGAGGTGGAGGGCAGAGCCGGCCCGGGGACGGTCTCCTTACGTGGTCCGGGTCCAGGACCACCAGCTGGGACCCGTCGTCCTCCGTCTCGTCGCTGCCCTCAGACGCTACCCTCTCCAAGGCGCCTTCCTCCGTCCCGCTTGGCAGCCGAATGCTGTCCAGGAAGGAGGGCTGGCGTCCTTCCCCGGGGCGGGCGTCCGGCTCCTCCAGGGGGTCTCCTGGGGGGCAGTGAACACCGCTGGGAGTCGGCAGCGTCGTCACACGAGGCTGACTCCCAGCCTCGCGTCGTGAGTGGAAAGGAGGGGGAAAGGGCTGGCGAGCGGCCAGGGTCAGAGACGCGGTGCGTGGCGCCTTCTGCCCACAGGGCACCCAGGCTGCGTGTCCCACGGGGCGGGTCCCGTTTCAAAGGCAGGAAGAAAGGCGCTGTATTCTGTAGACGCTTTTTGTTGGATACATGAATAGTGAACAGAGAGGTGGTTTGTACGGAGGGACGAGATTGATTTAGGGGGAACGGAAGGAAACAGCTGATAAGGTTGAAAGGAAATGAAGTTGTCTGTCTGCCTGGGCTGGGGCGGCCTGGCCCCGCGTCTCACTCGCTCACATGTGCGCCGTCTTTTGTGCTGCTCATGAGGGAAGAGAGGCACCTGCCATTTGTGTCACATGCAGTGAGAAGTACCCTGTTTTCCCATTTACACAACAGCGGGACACAGGAGCCAAGCAAAAGAGACAGGGGCGTGCCGGACAGGAGGGCCTTTGAAACCCAGCAAACAGACCCGTGTCCTGGGGCGCTGTCACCAGGCTCATCTCTGAGACCAGGAGGCCACGAGACAGGTGGTCGGGGCTGTGGGCTGGGGCGCCATCGAATCTCAGCCAAGGCCTGATTCTGCCACCCCCTGGGACAAGTTACTTAATGACTCTTAGGATCTTTTGCACAAGGGGGAACAGATCCCACCTCATCGGTTAGCGTGGAGATGGAATGTTCACCGTGTCTGCTAATAATAGTTTTATGCTTCGGCTCTTAGCCGAGCAGGAAAGAGGTAATGTGTGCAGTAGCCCTGACACAGAGGGGCTGTGAGGGGCCCACCCGCGGGTGGGTGCCGTGGTACCTCGCCTCCATGCGAAGGGCTCCTCCCAGCTCAGTAACAGCTCTTCAAAGGACTTGTCACTGCTCCCCTGGCTCAGCCTGAGGTTGCGCCATCCCCCGGAGGTCGGGGCCATCTGCAGGGGCTCCTCATGAGACATTTTCTAGAGCAAGAACAACCAAGCCTGCATCACTGAGGGCTTCGTCAGGACCGAGAGGTCATTCAGTGCAACTCGTTACAGTGCTCGAAATTGGACATGATTGTTAAAGGAATAGAAAACCATCTGGAGATAAACATTACTTGGCTTTCGCGGATGGTCAAAATGGAAATCATCCCGCCCACACCCCAACAAGTAATCCCAGAGTGGCCTCTGCCTGTTTAGATTTGAAGCAAACGGTGGACATGAGGGACAAGTAACCGTTAGCATGGCTTTCTTTCCTGCAAACGCTGATCTCCCCGGGAATGGTAAGCAACCCCTTTGAGCATCCTCTTCATGAACGCATACGGGAAAGCCTCAGCCCTGGGCAACGGTCCCCCCAAAGGGCCCGTTTCGTCTCCTCCTTTCAGACCATTCTGCTTTAGGGACATTTCGATAAGGAACTATTTCCCCTCGATAACAACACCTGGCCCCATTTTAGTTTTAAAAGAGACCCTTGTAATTAGTATTGTCACCGGTAATTATTGCTGATGATGAACCGGAGAAGGTTCCCAGCCACAATGACCCTGCACGACCCTGGCAGGGGGATACGCGTGGCTTCTCTTACCTGTGGGGGAGGTGGCCTCACAGAATCAAAGACCTCGTCTGAGGTTTGAACAGCAGCCAAAGGTGCGTTCAAAGCCGGCTGCCTCGACCCCCAGCTAACGCTCTTTCTCACTCTACTTCCCCAAGGGACATTGGCTCTAGAAATGATGCCTGCCACATCCAGAGCCTTAGTGACATCGGTGGGGACCCCGAGTCAAATGCCCACCTCTAGGGTGTCCAGACAGGGCTTTTCCTAATGAGAAGTCAGCAAGGACACCCACACACCGCTGGACTCAGCAGTCCCCACTCTACATCCTGTCTCTTCTAGAGAGGAAGGAATTAGGGCTCCGTCTTAGGGTCTGTCGCTGCCCTTCTGGTTGGTCAAATTTGGAAACTGCTTCCCAGCGAATTTTCCAGAAACTAGGCCCAAGGATGGGAATTGGGTTTACAGCTCCACAGGTGACCCGCACTTCAAATCCAGTGGTCCCCTTAGGAGGTCAACACACTGTTCGTTTTGTCGTTGTTAATTCTTAAAAGCAGTCTGGGCCGCGTATGTCATTTGTAAACATGGAGCGTAAGTAGAGCGCAGAGAACCTTGATCACGTGAGGTTTCGCAGGGCGGGGCAACACTGTGTCGTGGTCCAGGATGGTGGCATCCATGAAAGAGCGACCCTCTGCCATCCCAGCTGCATGCCCCGGGGCAAGGACACCCCTTTGCCTCTGCTTCCTCGTTTGTGTGATGGGGATGACACGAGTCCCCACCTCACGGGGCTGCTGTCGGGGTTCACCGCGACAAGAGTATGCATCCCAGAGTCCACGACTGAGGAATGCAATGCTTCCCACCCCGCCCTGCCCTCCGGAACAATCCAGACCTAAAGCTCACAGGTGAGGCTGGCTAATGTGGGGCGAGGGGCCGGGACCTGCACTGGCCTTGCATGGAGCGTCTGTGTTTGGGGACGCTGCAGGCGGGTGCGACCCTCGGCATTCTAAGGCCAGAGTTCACTCAGGAATTTCTAACAGAGATTTGCAACTTGCGCTTACGGTGTACTCCGAGTTCCTCGCACAGGGTGACAAAGCACATGGGCAGTGAAACACCTGCATTAAATGGACCTCAGGGACGCTCACCGATTAGCCAACCCCGCGTCCAGAGGCACCCCGACCCCTTTGCTCAGATGAGCCTGATACCTGCTGGGGTGGCTCTGTGGAGGTGACCTCCTCATCCCTGGATTCCGACAGCCCAAGGGACTCTCTGTCCTCAAAGTCATCCTCTGTCCTCGCTTGTTCATCCGGGTCCAAGGGGCCAGCATCGTCTCCCGGCGCATCCTCAGGACCGATGTCTGAGGAGCTCAGGTCTATAAAGCTGCCTTTGCCTTCGGGGGACATGGTTTCCAGGTCGGACTCCGACTCCCTTCCAAACTGCGATGCCGTTTCCATGTCCACTTTCTCCTCGCTGCCAGCCTCCTCGTCCTCACTTTTAACTTCCCCATCACCTCCGGCCTCGTCATCGTTCCCGGCATCATCATCATCTCTGGCCTCCTCATCATTTCCAGCTTCCCCACTGCTCGTGACTTCCTCGCTGGCTGTCGCCTCCCCTTCAGAATGCTCTGTAGTATCAACGGCTTCTTCATTTTCCTGGTCACTGGTCTCCTCCGTCGTTGACTCCTATGGCCGTGTGGTGGGGAGGTGGGGGGACCAGGAAACAAAGTATAAAGGATCTCGTGAGGTTTCATTCTCGATAGTGTCATTATTGAAGCTTGTGAAGTGGCCTTCGCAAGCTTTTGAGCGCCGCTAAGAGATTACATGACATGCTCTAACTTATCTGCACTCTCTCTCGTTTTTTTGTTTGTCATAATTTTGTATCCTTCGTTTCAGGAAGTGAATTCTGAACAACTCGGGCCATCTAAGGGTGGGATGGCCCTGGTGCTCCTGACTGGCCACCAACACGTGGCGTGGAGTGGAGGGAAACTGAGGTTCTCTGTGCCTGCACTGCGTCTGTCCTCGAGCAAGTCCCAGCTCTTTAACTCCCAGTGCACACGAGCCCAGCACGACTCACCCCACGGGGAACCTTACCCTGCCACCTTCCTTATCCTGGTCCTCCTCGCCTTCAGAAGTCCAGTGTCCTTCCTGGGGAGACCTGGAGGCCCAGAGACAGCGTGATCGTGTCACGTAACAGCCGTTCTTTCCCTGGGCGGATGTCTGCATCTCCATTGACTTGTTAATTGTCTGCCTCCCCTCTAGGCTGTTGGCCGTGACTTCGTCATGTTTGTCCCTAACCCCAGAACTGAATCATGCCTGTCACGTGGTGGGAGTGCCACCAAAGAGTTGCTGCATGCATGCATGCATGCATGAATGAATGAATGAATGAATGAATAAGACGAGTATCAAAACATCAAGGGAACAGCACCGATAGATTACACCAGAAAAGTCACCCTCAATATACTCATGTCTGTGACAAAACTGGGGAGAGGAAAGACCGAGTAAGAGGACACGGCACAAAAAGGGCCAGTGCTCCGGAAACTCTTGGTCGGGCAGTAAAAGAATGTCCTGAATTACGTTCTTAAAGTTATTCGGGTTGGTTTCTGGTCCAGAAATACAAGTGCATTATGTTTTAAACAAAAAGTCAAACTAAAACACAAATGTGTGGCGCAGACAACAAAAATCCTGTGACTTTTCCTCTCCTTCTCAAGTGGTAATAGTAAGATTTAAGGTATGTTCCTGCAAATATTTTTCTATGCATTCACACACTCACACCACACACACTCTCACACACTCTCTCACACACACACCACACACTCACACACACACCACACACTCACACACACTCTCACACACACACACTCACACCACACACACTCTCACACACACACACACCACACACTCACACACATACACCACACACTCACACACTCTCTCACACACACACTCTCGCACACTCACACCACACACACTCTCACACACACCACACACTCACACACACTCACACATACTCACACACACTCTAGGGCAGGGCTCACTCTCTGCATACCATTTGGCATTCAGCCTTTTCACTCAATGTAACCTGACTTCTTTCCCTGAGGTACAGAGACCTACCTTAAAAACAAAACAAAACAAAAAACTGAAAAATACGGAGGTGTCTAAGGTAAAGGGCAAATTCTTTAAAATACTTTCTATGCTTTTGAAGGAAGCGGAGAGCAGAGCAGGGCCTGGTGGCAGGCTCTTTGCCGGACTGCCCTGTCCGTGTGGTCAAGACACTGGCGGAGGGGCTGCCTGACCTCAGGGACCCCCAAGGCGGGTCGGGGTGGGGATCCTCCCTTTCAGGAGGTGTCGGGGGCTGAGCGGGTCTCCCGCTCCCGCGCCACCGCAGGGGCAGCGCCCGGTGTCCCCTTCCCTGCAGCGACACTTGCACTCTGGCTCCGCAGCAGACGCTGCCAAGCATCGTGGTTGCCATGGTTACCGAGGGGTTGACAGGGTCCCAGGTTTTAGAGGGTGGTGCTCTTAGAGCGAGGAAAGAGGGAGGAGGGTACCGCAGTGGACAAAGGGACGGGCGGCGAGAGGGTGAAGAAGCCGCGGCGGGCGCGGGAAAGGCCCGGAGAGTGGGCACCGAAGGGGCGGAGGCGGGAGGAAAGGGGCGCCCAGGGGCTGCGGAGGGGTGAGGTGCGGGGGCCGCTCTGAGCCCCGCGGTGCTACGGCCCCGCTTACCCGCCGGCCTCGCCACCCGGCTCCGCCATCTCCCGTTGCTAGGTGACGCTGTCAACATCCGGCGGGCGGAGACCCGGCGCGCGCCGCGGGCCGCGGGCAGGGCGGCCATTGCGCCATTTCTGTGCACTAGAAACAGACTCTCAATATGCAAATATATTAAAGCATAAATATGGATCCTCCATCTCTACGTCTCAGCCCGAGCCGTGCCCCACCTGGCTCAGTTTCTGTAAAGCGACACCGTGTCAAAGTGCGTCCAGCCGGGCACCTCCGATGCCTCCGGCCCCAGGGACCCCGCGGGGCACCTGGGGACCTGGGACATCTAAGCGTGGGGGGAGCAAAGGGCCCGGAGCCAGCTGCACCTTCGGGGGCAAAAGACCCCAGCGTGGTGCCCACCGATTCCTCTCTAGAGCTGGAGGCTCGGCGCCCCCTTCGCGGGGTTCCTGCGAGAATCCTCGGAGGGTCGCCCAGTGGCCTTCTGCCTGGTGCCCTCCCTTTCTCCCTCCAAATTAGAAAAAACATAAGTGCAGAGGCCGGTGGAGAGGGCGAGCGCGCATGTGGAGGGGCCCAGGGGCCCCGCCTTCGCCCTGGGGGGCGCGGGGCTCGCGTCGGGGGCAGAGTCTGTGGCCGGGGATCCCGGCGCCGCAAGGCCAGGAATTCGGGCGGCCAGGGGCCGGGGACCTGGGACCACAAGGCGGAAGGCGACCGAGGCAGGGCCGGGTCGGGGCCAGGGCGAGCGGGGTGCGGGCTGGTGCCCGAGTTGGGCCGAGCTGGGCCGGGGGCGGGGACCGCGTTGGGGCGGGGGGCGGGCCGGGGGCCGGGCCTCGCCACTCGTCCCCGCCCCGCCGCGCCTCACTGGCGGCGACAGCGGTGGCGGCGGCGGCGGCTCCCGGAGCCGGCGCGAATCCGGCCCCCGCTGTGGGACCCGGGTGGGTATTGGGGCCCGGACGGGGGCCGCGGGGGCGGGGTCCGAGGAACCTGCGGGGGACCGGGCAGCTCCTCCCCACCGCAAACGCGGCGGGCACGCGGGGCCGGGGGCCTGAGGCTGCGGGGCCCGGCATGCGCCAGCTGCTGGCCGCAGCCCGGGGAGGTGCGGGGCCCGAGCAGGGACCGGGGCGGGGGTGGGGGCGCGCAAGCACCCTGGGTCACGCGGGAAGCATCCTGGGGACCCTCTCCGCGGCGGTGCGGGCGCCCCGGGCTGGGAGTGGGCCTAATTCGTGGAGACTCGGTCCCCGCCTGCCTGGAACCGTGGACCGGGGAACTTGGGGTCTTTGTCTGGCTGGATGGTCGGAGCACGCGAATGAGAAGTCGTGGGGGCTGCTGTTTGCCGACAGGTCCCCCCAAACTGTGCCGTCCACCTCACAGCGCGCGCGCTCTTAGCCTTCCCAGGCCTTCGGGGCGGGTGGTCCCGTTAAGAACCGCGTGTCAGGAAACTCACTTCCCTTAGGCCCAGGCTCTTCTCCCTTGTTCTTTAGTTTAAAAGAAAGAGGAATGGGAAAAAGGAGAAAGAGAAAAATAGGCAATTTAAGATCGCTAAATATAACCTAAAGAACCCTGCTAGAAGCCGGTGAATCTTGAATCCTGTTATTCCCACGCTGGGAAGTCAGTGTCATATGTTGGCCACAATCTAGTTCAGATTCTTTTCAGAAATAGAAAAGGACAGGATCCCGTCTCTTTCCTGGGGAGAAGTTTGTTGCTCTGCCTCTGGTTGTCGTGGAGGCTGGGACAATTGTCCAGCCCCTGTGACTAGCCCTCGCTCTTTCTCTTCCATGGGGAGAGGGAAGGGGTTCTCAAAAAAAGGCCAAGTGATGCACCCATCATCAGAGGGCCCAACCCACCCCAAGGCCCAGATCCCAGAATTCCCCTCTGTCACGGAGTGAGGAGAGAACTTTCAAAACTCTTGTTTGTTTTAAAACTTCCTCATTAGAAACATTAACATTTAATTGAGTATCAAACACTTTTAAGGAACCTTTTAAGAAGCTTTTGCTTCTTAAAAGCAAAAGGATTATTAAGGTGAGGAATGCCTTTTAGTCGTAATTACCAAGTTCATTATCAGGCCTGTGCGTTCTGCATCACTTGTTGGCTTGTGGGTGTTTATGGAGACCAGAGCCTCAGAATATGCCAAGGAAAGATCTTATCAGTGGACACTTTTAATCCCCTCTGTGATGATGGTTGTTATATAAATAGCTTCTGATTATCATGCATGAATTCACTTAACCCACAAAACCCATAAAGTCAGGACTGAAATTATCCCCATTTTATAGATGGGGATACTGAGGCTGAGAGAAGTAACTTCCCCAAGTTCATGCAGCTAAGAGTGACAGAACTAGGGGCCCAGGATGCTCCAGCCCCAAGAAACGACTGAGCCACACTACCTCCCCTGTTGTGACTGGCCTCTGACATTCACAGGCATACACTCCCCCTGTCTCTCTTTGTGCAGTCAAGACAACGGGGTTGGCTCTGCCAAGTGATTCATAAAAATGCAAGGGAGTGGGACTGATTTTGTGTCACCACTAGTGGCTAATATTGTCTACAGAGGGCTTCCCAGGCCTCCTCTGATCGTGCTGACCTCTCTGCCCTGCGTTTTGGGTAGCTCACTGCAGGGGTTAAAAACATGGCTCTGAAGTAGGTTTAAACACCAACCCCGGTACACAGTGGTGACTTAATTCCTCTGTGCCTTAGTTTCTCCATCTGGAAAATGGAGATAATACAGCCAACTCAAAGGCCTGTTGCAACAATGATCTAAAGGGTCTAGTACCTGGCTCCGCTAAGGGCTTGTTAAGGTGCATTACTGTGATTAATGACCGCTATTTGGATTTTCACATGTAACTAGATGGGCAAAAACATTTTTGTTTTGTTTTTTTTTTTGATTCTTTGTATATGTGGTTCATCAGGTGGAAAGTTAATCATTAGCAATAGTGTAATTCTCCATTTAGGTGTATTTACACATTCTCGTCTTTGTAACCTCGCGGGGCTTGCGGGGGGCCTGGGTCCCTGCCGGCTATTCTAGGGATGGAGTGAGTGGGTTGCCTGGCAACACAAATCTTGAGTAGATAGATATTTTGCCATGTCTCCCTCCAGCCGTGGGTCCCTACTTTTTCACAGGCTTTAATCCTCTCTTGTAAGGTCAGCTACTTAGTTTGATACAATGTGTGTGTGGCGGGGGCGGAGGGGGAGCGGCTTGCAGGTGCAGCCGCGATAGCAGCAGAGGCGGATTTATTGGTGTACATTGTGTTTACATTGTTCTAGTGTTCCCAGATCCTCCATAAAGTGGCAGGGCCCAGAATAACATTGTTTCATTCAACTGTTTCATTGTAACCCTGATGAGACACCTGGGAACCTAACTGTTTACATCAATTAGCCTATGGCAAAATGAGTTTCATTGTAGGTCATTCGCTTAAGTCACAGAACCTACCTATGATGTTTCATGAGAACTTGCTGTATTTGTGTTCTGTCAATCGTTGATGAGTCCAGTGCCCAGAAAAGAAAGCACAAGTCTGTACCTTCCCCTATCCTACAAGAAAAAAAAAAAAAAAAAAAAAAAAAACCTAAAAAATTGAGGGGAAATGGTGTAGGAAGTTTTTTCTCCTTCAGTTCAATGGTGTGTTTTTGACACTATTGGCCACTTGCGCATCCTTCGGGCACCTGGTCTTACATCTCTAACAGATCTACTTCGAAGAGCTTTCTGATACCTGGTTTGTGATCTGAAGCTTACCCTCCGCCTCCTGAACTTAAATGGCTACCCTCAGAGGAAGAGAAAAGCTGGGCCGAGAAGCTCGGGCGTACGGCCAGCACAAGGAAGGGAACGGCAGGAGCCGCAGCCCGTCGTCCCGCCGGAGCGGCTGCCCTTCTCTGGAGAGCTGGGGACAGCGCGTGTGTCCGGGTGTCCCATGCTACACGCGATGAGCGACCCGCACGGACCCGCCGAAGGCAGGTGTGGCGATGTGGCACGTCTTCTCCGTGCTCTTGCTGGACTGGCCACTGTCGAAACCGCCGTGATGACTCGGGCGCACCCGGAGCCTGGGGCCACGCCGGCCTCCACGCTCTGAGTTCGGGGCAGCTTTTCACGCTGCGTGACCCTGAATTCAATAGTCTGATAAATTGGTCATTACTCTCTGCCAGATCTGGAATTGGGGCAAAGGGCACACTTGACAGGTGTCATTGGACACCCTTTCGCTTTTCAGTTTCTGTAACTAAATGCCTTCCTTAGACAAGATCGACCGCGTTCCTTTTCAGGGGCGCGGTCAATGCGTTTTCCCCTGATTGCATTTCTGTTTGGTGGTGCGAGGCTCCGGCTTTGCCACAGCGGTGAGAACCTCGGCGTCTTAAAGTTTACAGGAGCGACCTAGACGTCAACGCACCTGGTCCGCTTGGGGGCGGTTGTCAGTTTCCTGGCCGGATTTGCACCCTTCCCTGCCTTTTCGGAGGAGTCCTTCCTTGGTCCCCAGGCCTGGCTCAGTTTTAAAGTCGGTCTCGTCTCCCAGGACCTACTTCCTTGGCTCTTTCGGGGGAAATGGTATGTCAGCCGAAGTGACAGCGAAGTCAGGCCACCGAGTCTGCCCTCGCCCTCGTTCCTTACTGTCTTGTCCGGTTACCGCCTCTCAAAGGTCCTTTCCTTGTGGCAGTTGGTCCAAGGCTCCCGCATTAGCGTTTCTGCCCTAAACTTTGCTCCTTTATTTTAAACGCGAGTTGTCTTGCCCTCACTTCTCCGCAGAGGCCCTGCGCCCGGCAGCCCCGTCTTCGCCGTGTGAATCCTGCACGCCATGTGCGTGTGCACCAATCACTTATCTCTTCTGCAATAATCCCATAACTTGAAATTAAGTACAACCGGGAGGAGGGGTCATCTCAGCCCCCAGGTGTGAAGGAGACCCAGCTTTCCCAAACCATGTCCCCCAGGGAATAGGACCCCTGATCTGGGCCACCTGCAGGATTTTCGTCACCCTTTGAACGTGGAGCTGGGGGTTCTCGAAAGGCCGTGGTGCCTCTGCCTGGTTCGCCTGGTCCTGGGAGGGAGAGGGGGCTGGGGGTCCCCCAGCCGTGTTAGCAGCAGGTGTTTTGCAGAGGGAAAAGGTCTCGTTTGCATCCCTGGCTTGTGTTTAACATGGCATCGTCTTATCCCCACTTTTTGTTGGGCTTTGAGGGCAAAGCAGATGAACTGGTTTCTGTGGGCCACATGACTAGAGCTCAGGGCCTTTGGCTCCCAAGCAGCCCAATAGTGACAAGGCCAGGGGAATCATTGCCTGTGGGCTTCGTCACATGTCACACCCTCCTAAGTGTCCAGTGGCCTCCCCACTCCCTGCCCGCCTCCCCCCTGCAGCCAGCAGCTGTCACGATGGGTATGGACTGTGTCCTTCGGGTGTGTGGGAACTGCTGGCCCCATGGGATGCCGGGACCGCATCCCCACCTGGGTAGGGCTGACCACGTGACCCAGCACGTGACCCAGGGTGGCTCCAAGGCAGGTGCTTGGCTCGGAGCGGTGAGCAGGAGAAGTCGGGGTGCTGCCTCTTTCCCAGTGGCTCCAGGCTGTCATTTCTTTGGTTTTCCTAGGAAGGTTCCAGAAGACACATTTGCACCTTGGCCCCTATCTGTTTCCCTGTTTGGGACTTAACGAGCCCATTATTCCAGGACAAGAAGTTGGGTTTGGGGCTGAGGAAGCCACCCGGGGCAGTGCCAGGCTGTGAGCGGGCACTCTTCCTTTGTCCCGTCCAGCTGCTCCCCCGGGTCATGGGCCCACGAGCTCCTGTCCTGGTTCTGGGCCTGGGTCCTCATCATGTTGCTGAGAGGACTGTGGCTCCACCTGGGGTGTGACGGTCAGTGGGCGTAGACGCCCCCCCCCATTAGAAACCAGCTCTATTCCGGGTCCTTGGTGTTGTGCCATCCCCAGAAAAATGGTCCCCAAAGTTGTCTACTCCTGATCCTGGGAACCCGTGACTGTGTCTGGTCACATGGCAGAGCGGGATTAAAGTCACAGATGGAATTAAGGTTATTAATCCAATGACTTGGGGATGAGAGAGTGCCCTGGGTTCTCCTGTGGGCCTTTGTCACCACGGGGTCCTTGAGAGAGAAGGGGGTGCAGAGCGTTGGCGTCAGAGTGATGTGATGTAGGAGACGCCATCGCTGGCTCTGAGGGAGGAGGAATTCGGGTGATTCTGGAAGCCAGGAAGGGCAGAAGAACAGATTCTCCAGAAGGAAGCTGCGGAAGGAACCAGCCCAGCCGACACCTCGATTTTAGTCCGGGGAGGCCGGGTGGGACCGACCTCCGCACCGTGAGATGCTGTGTTTGTGGTGCTGGAAGCCGCTCGGTGTCCAGCGATCTGTTGCCGCAGCCACAGGGAACCACGGCACGTGGACGGTGCGTGCCTTCGGTAGCCGGGGAGCCCGAGACGCGCGTCTTTGCTGAAGGGCGTCGTTTCACAGTCCGTGTTTTGTTCATGTCTGGCTTTTCAGTGACTCTGCCTCTCTCTCTGCCCAGAAGGACTCTCTCTCTCTCTTTCTTCAGGTATAAATCAGCAAACCTTGGCGACCACCTTTTGGGTCTGGAGTCTACCCCGTGGGTGTTAGCTAGTGGAGAGCCCCGCCCCCCCACTGCCGCTGGTCAGACGCCTCTAGGCCAAGAGTCAGTGGCCATGTGGCTGGTAGAGGGCGAGGGGAGTGTGCGTGGTCGACAGCAGGCCTGCCGCTGTCCCCTGGCTCCAGCCCAGCATCAGGGCCCGTTCCAAACAGGACTTTAAAAAACGAGAAATCCGCTGCTCCTTCCCCGCCCCTCCCCCCTCACCCCACCCCCACGCCTTCCTCCTCTGTGGGCTTCTGGGGTCCCTGACATCGTTCCTCTCCAGGCACCACCCTCCCCCATACTCCAGCCACCTCCAAACCCCTCTCCTGGAAGCAAACTCCAGCTACCTTCACCACCAGTTCACCTCACCCGCACGTGGCCAAGAGTCCGCTTCTCCGAGGCGTTTTAATCCTTAAACAGCTGCGGGTGAGTGGGGACGGGTGACACCCAGTCAGGGGTTTCCGCAGCGAGTTTCTTGTTTCATGAGCAGGTGTGTTTTTCTGAGGGGAGGCCAAGTCGCTCCTTCCTTTCGGATTACACAATAGCCTATTTTGCAAAAATCTGGCCCGACTTCGTGGCCTCCGACGGCTCAGAGCAGCACAAAACTCATCTTGTTATCCCACTGCAGTCAGACACTTAAAAACCGGCCCTGGCATGTTTACTCTCTACCTTTTCAAACCGTGACCTGCTTGTGCATGTGTGTGTGCGCGCGCGCGCCTCCGAGCTGATGCGCATGCTAGACCCCGGCCTGGCTCCCTGCCTTTCTTCCTCACGCCAACTGCCAGGCTGGCATTGCCATGCTTTCTGTCAACAAAAACGAGGCATTTGGAACTTGATTGAAGACTGCCTTCTGGTGGCACAGGGTAAAAGGACCTTTCAGAGACGTCCTGGACGCCGGAGCTTATCTAAAGTCGACGCGGACATAACCATTTTGAAATAAAAACACGAAGTAAACTGTTGGAGGAGATGCGTTTTTCGTCACTGGCGGGGGCGACCTCGAGCCGTTCCTCTCTCCGCCTTCATCCCACGGGATCTGAGGAGCTTGCTGGTACTGGTGCGAAGTGCTTTGAGCATCTCAGGCTGCTATTTTGATTTCAATTAACTCCGAATCCTTACTAGAGATGAGGAAAGTCGGGGGCTCCTCCTGGCTGCAGGCTTCTCTCGGCTCCCTCTGGAGCGCAAGCTAATTTTGTGTGTCTTAGTATCTCTGCCGATGGCATTGACAGATTGTACGAAGCCTGCCCCGCCCCCAGCGCCGCTCGCTGGAGTCAGTCACCCGGGGTCTGAGGTCTTTCAGACCCGTGGGAGGGGCCTGGACCTTCCGCTTGCTCTGAGTTCTGGACCTGGGAGCACGGCTTTCTGGTCGACCCAGAAGGTGCGTTTTCTCTGCTCCCGCTGACTCCGTAGAACCCCAGGTCCCCAAAGTCGTAAACTGCTCTGTACTTGGTGAACGAGAATCCCTCAAAGTCGCGCGTCTGTGGCTTCGAGGACAGCCGGAAGCTCTCCCGTCGGGCCGCACCGTCTCTGCCAGGCCCCGGCATGGCAGCCTGCCCTCGCTGGGGACCCGGTCTCTCTCGTCACCCTGCCTCCAGCTCCCTGCCTGCTTCTCCCACCCACCGCACCGTGCCACCCTCGGCGCCGCCTCTCTGGGTGCAAATTTCCTGGTCTCAGCACTCTGGTATGTTTAAGTGGTGCCCTTTTGTGGAGCAGTTAGAGTCCCCGGAACACGGGCGGTGGCCCCGCGTGCAGGCGCCGTCCTGTCCTTGGCCACATCGCCGTCCGCTGCGGAAAGTCCACGCGACGTCTCAGCCTCCCTGACGTGGCACTTCCGTGGCACGCGTGCGCTCACACCCCGCGCACCCCGGACCCTCTCCTCCGCCTCACCCGGGCTTCTCCCGGGGCTCCGAGTCTCCCCGTGTGCCCGTCGCTGGCTGCGGCCCCCCCACCCCCCAGCTTCTGTCAGCCGGGCCCTGGGGCGGGGGGCAGGGCCTTGGTTGGCTCTGCTGCCCCCCGACAGGCCCCCCTCCGTCTTCTTTGTCCTCACCCCCCACCGGAGGCGTCAGCACCCGGTCCCTGACACCTGTTAGGGTGGCCTGCACGCTCTCCCGCAGAGCCCGCCCTGTAAGCTCCTGGGAAGCTTCCGGCTCCCGTTCCCGGTGTGAGGATGGGGACCCACCGTGGACCCCCTGACCGCACTGTAGGTGCCCCTGTGACCCCAGGCACCCCTGCGTCGCTGCCTGCCCCGCCTGCTGACAGCCGTGGGGTCCCGTGGAAGTCCCAGGTCTGCCTTAGCCTCTGTGTGTGTCCTCTGCGTCGGGGTCTAGAGATGAGGGCCTGTGAGCAGAGGATGCCCCCAATGCTGGGGTCAGGGCCGGACGCCTGAGATCAGGGGCCAGCACCCTTCTCTTAGGCGAACCATCTAAGCAGCAAGCTGACGGAGGGGCTGGGACCTGCGTGCTGCCCTGTGGTCCGAGGCCGCCCGGCAGGGAAGTGAGGGTGTCAGGGAGGGGGGTACAGGTGCCGGGAGCGTTCCCCACTGCCTCCCCCTCCCCGGACTCCGGGCCTTCCTCCTCTCCCCCGAGCTGCTTCCAGGCAGGGCCGGCCTCTGCTCCGGCTGCAGCACCCCCGCCCACCGGGCAGCGGTTAGCACGCAGGGAGCGGTTCCGGAAGCCAGCGGCCAGAGCCAGGACAGCTGGGACCTTGGACATCTAGGAGGGAGGCCTACACGATGGCACCGAGGGGACCGCCACTTCCTGAGGTCGGCTCCGGTCAGCTGGATTCAGGGCCTTCAGGGGAGAAGGACATTGTCCTCGCCGTCCGTTTCCTTAGCCAGGAGGACGGAGCCGCCTGACACTGACGGTGAAGCTTCCCATGGCCCCTGGTTCCTGGGACACCGAGGGGCAGGAGGGGACACGGAAAGCTGCCCGTGCCGGCCCATGGTGACGCAGCCAGCACCTGACCAGGGGGCCCTGAAGCCTGGGCTTCTCTGCCGGGCACTTCCCGCTGCTCGGGCGACAGGTGGGCCCGAGCTTCCCTCATGTTCCGGCGACAGATGAGCCCTGGGCTGCTGGCGGGACTGAGCCTCGTGCAGTCCTGGACCCACCCACAGCTGCCCCTCGATCCTGGTTAACACCCAGCTGGCGACCGAGCGGAGGCGGGGGGGGGGGTGGGTCCCCCACACGGCCACTGACGCGTCCTTGGTGCCGGCCCGGCCTGAGAGCCGGAGGGCGGTCTGCCTCCGGTCAGAGCCCCCGCGCTGTCCTGCCTTCCTCTGGGGCAGGGGGAGCAGTAAGCATCTCAGCTCGGGGTGCAGACACCGGGCCGCCTCCTCCCAGACCCGCTGGGTCAGAAGCCCAGGGCTTTGCCCTCTGAGCGTGTCCAGCCCCTGGTTTGAGAAGCGCTGTGTCCGGCGACCCGTGGCTAAAGGCAGCACGCTAGGGCTGGTGGGGCCAGGCCTCTGGGGGCCTCTCAAAGCCGCCTGCCCCCGTGGGCACCCTGAGCTGTGTGAGCGCGGCCTCTGTGCTCGCTCGCCGGGGGGTGGCCTGGCGACAGCTGAGCAGTTTGGGGACCTATTTCTCCTCTTCCCCTCCCACCCCATGACAGGGCAGGGGGCTCACTCAGATTTGGAGTCACCAGCTGGAGGACGAAACTGCCAAGTTAGAGCACCGCCAACTCAACGTGGGAGCTGAGTGGAAATGCACCCCGGTGACGAGCCCGGTGTTGGGCCGACTCCCGTGTCCCCCAGGCCCTCCCGTGGCAGTGGGCAATCACAGGACGCAGAGCTGCGCTGGGGGGCTGGGGACCATGGGAGGGGCACTCACAGGGGAGTGAGTGGCCACCAGGGGAGCAGGGCCTGCAGCCTGAGCCGGAGCTTGGCACCTCTCCCACTCCCCCCAGTTAAGTGGGCACGAGGCAGCGGTCACTCCCGGCCTGGACGGAGGTGAGAGAGCCTGTTGGGACCCGTGGGCGTGAGCGCCCTGCGTGATGGGCCTTGCAGTCTAAATAGCAGTGAGCCCTCTCTTTAAACAGAAGCAAAGGAAGGCAGGACGGGGAGCCAGGGGGAACAGCTGTGGGTGGGGACGCGGGGTGGGGGACGCAGGCAGGAAGGATGTGTTTGGACAGCTTGCTCAGGGGTCGTTCCTTAGGTCCCAGTGAGGAACCTACGACTGGAGGGTCCCCCCGACCTGCAGCTCCTAACGAGGACGGCGACCTGCCAGGCAAGGGCACCGTGTCCTCCGCCAACGAGCAGAGCCTGGTTCGCGGCGTACGGGGGGCACGAGCCGGCATGGTCAGGGCGGGCCGTGAGCTTCTGCGTTCATGGGCGCTTTCGGTGGGGCGGGGGCGCCTGGGGAGGGGGTTAAAATGCCTCGCCTGCTGCTTGTGGCTGAAACACACCTGCGACAATTGTTCTCGTTGGAGCACGTCCACACTGCGAGACCACAGGTCGACACGTGTGTGTCCATCACATGTGCAGTGTGGGAGAAGTGAGCGGGTGTGGCCAGAGCTCGGCCCAGGCCACGTAGGTCTCCGGGGCGCGACTCGGGCCCCCGCCCCCTTCTGAAAGTTCCGGACAGTTTTCTGTAACAAGCCTCGGCTTCATCAAGTGACGATCGATGGCCTCGTCTCTGTCGGACAAATAACCGGGCACAAGGGAAGTAACGTCGGCCGCGCAGTGAGCTGGCCACACCTGAGCGCCCGTGGGTGGCCTCGCCAGGTACATCTGCGCTTCGGATTAGGGGTTTTGAAATATCAAAAGTAGTCACCGAACGTTGAAATTATAAGAGAATATAAGCTGACGATGGGCGGGTCTTCGGCTCGGGAAGGACGATACACAGTATAAAAGTGATAAAAAGAAGAAATCACTAGGTAAAAGTTACCATCAGTTTGCATAGAAGTTGAAGACTTCTGCATTTCAAATAGGTAATACAATGAAAAGGCAAACAATGGATTAAGAAAAACACGTACAGCAACGATAGCGAAGAATTAAGATCTTTGCTATATAAAGAGTTCTTACGTATCAATAAGGATACCGATACCCCACAGAAAACTTGGAAATGCCCGCGAACAGACCATTCACGAGATGCACCCGCATGCCTAATAAACACAGGACGACCTCTGCCAGTAAACGGGTCATCAGAAAACCACGTTCCCATGACCACATTGGCAAAGATGTGCCCTCTAATGGTGCTGGTACCTTCGGAAGTCCACTGGGTGCTGCGTGTCAGGGGGTCCAGGTCACCCTCCCAGGAAGGTAGCCGAGAAGCCCCACAATTATCCTAGGGCAATCGTGCGGGTGCAGACGGTGGTCTGTGGATGCAGATTTACAGTTTATTATTCCAATAGCCACTCAAGGGGAACCAGACGTCAGGCACTGATGGCTGGTTGAAGAATGGTTCATCCATGTGACGCACACATACGGCCATGAACAGGGAAGGCTGACGTTTTGGGTTTCTCGGTTTTTATTAAGAACATGGTGTGTTGGTTTTCTGTGGCCGCCATAAAAAGCACTGTGGACCGGGCAGCTCGAACTGCGGAGAAGCCTGCCTCAGAGTTCCGGCCACACGTCCTGGGGTTGGCGCCTTCTGCGGCCATGACAGAGGCTCTGTTCCAGGCCCTCTCCTTGGCTTGCCGGTGGCCCTCTTCGTGTCCTCATGTATAGGTGTCCGGCCCCAGATTTCCTCTTTGCGAAGGCCACGGCCTGACTGGACGAGGGCCCACCCTCGTGACCTAATTCTAACTCGATGACCTCTGTAAAGACGTGTCTCCAAGCAAGGTCGCATTCTGAGGTCCAGGGGGTCAGAACCTGCACGTGTGAATTGGGGGTGGGATACTTCAATCCATGACACGTGGGAAATATAAGGCGACTGAAAACGGATACGATGTAATCCAGTGAGTGGTGTTTCCCGTTGTTTGTTTTCTAAGAAAAGCACAGAAGATGGAAAATACACAAATGTTTTTGGATTGTGTGATTTCAGAGATGTGGTCTTTTTTATATTTCTGGGCATGTTTCATAATTTTTTTTTTAAAGCCAAAAAAAAAAATAATAGATCAGAAATTCTCTGCTTCCAGTATGATAGAGACCCGAGGTTGGGAACCAGGTTTAATGTGGATGAAACGGGTTCACAAGTGAACAAACAAATACACGTGAGCAATGAGAGAGTACGCACCCATAGCTCTGGTCTGGCGGCCGTCCCCTGCCTTGCCCAAGGCTCTGTCCCGGAGCCATCTGGGTGGAATTGTCGTAGGTTCCAGGGGGCCGGGCCAGGCAGGACCCGAACTCTGCCCAGAGGACAAAGGTCTGTTGTGGGCTCTGGGCTCTCGGAGCGATTTCAGGTGCGCTGAACCACGGCGAGGTTCCGGCTGACATGTGTGAAGAGCACCGGCCTCGGCACGTGACTCGAGAGTCCCCCTCAAACCTTTCTGGCGCATTCTTTCAGTTATGCTCAGTGGTGACAGACCGCCGTCACGTACAGCTGCTGTGGTCTGGGGAACCAGCCGAGAGCTGTCTGCGGCCCAGGCTGGCGGGCAGTCTCGGTGGATGAACTGAGTCACCCCGTCTGAGATTCCGAAGGGGGTGGGGGCCCCCGCCACCGGCCAAGGCCTCACCCCACCCCCACCCCCAAGGTCACAGGCCACGGGAGGCCGCCGAGCACCTGAATGCAGCTGCTCCGCACTCAGGCGTGCCCAAGTGCAAACTACAGACCACGCTCGGCGACTTAGAGAACGTGAGAAGGCTCACTGCGAGTTCTTCATACCCATCACTCAGCGAAACGGCACTCCCTGGGGGACACTGGGGCGAGTGAACGCACAGTGACGTTCCCCACGTCTTCTCACTTTGTGAACACGCGGCTAGGATGTCTGGAACGTCCTGCGTGGCGTCACGTGGCGTCCGGGCAGCGCCGATCTGGGTAAAGGGGGCGTGCGCTGCTGTGTGGCTCGCTACCCGGCCTGTCGTTCGTGAGGAATTCCGGAATTTTAAAAATATCCTGGACCGGGGAGTCATCGCCAGAAAAGACACAGCCTTCGCAAGACGAAGAATCGGAAAGACGACACGTCGCCGATGTGTGAGTTTTCGAAAGTTTCATAACTTGATCGTCACGTGGCTCGAAGTGGTCAGACAGTCAGAGCTCTGGTCAGGAGCACGGTGGTGACAGGTAGTTACCGGCTCAGCGTGGCGATCCCGTCGTGGGCTCTGCAAGGTGTTTGATCACTGCGTTGTACGCCTGAAACTAATATACTCTTGTATGCCGACTGCACCTTAATAAAAAATTTAAAAAAAACAAAAACAGATGAGGGAAAGACACCCCTCGACCTGGAGTTCCGGGTAAGGCTTCCGGGAGAGCGAGGAGAGCCCCGCCCCAAGTGTCCAGACGGCGGTCAAGCTGGGGGTTCACCATTGACGGCCCGTGGACCAAACAAGGCTTCCTCCTGTTTCGTATCGTATGTGAGCTAAGGACGTTTGGTTTTTAAATGGTTGGAAAGAATCGAAAGGAGACATTTTTGTGACACGTGAAAATTGCATGACGTTCAGGCATGGAGTCTGTAACGAAGCCTCGCAGTGCAGACGCACCTGCCCGCTCCCCGTCTGGCTCGCCACAGACCAGCCTGCGACCCCTGGCCAAGGGGCCCGCTCGGTTCCACAGCCCCCACTGGAAGCATTGGGATGGGGGAGCCCGAGGAGGAGCGGGTTCGGCACAGCCAAATGGACCTGGGCCCTGGACGTGGCCGGGAATGCAGGGACGTCTGTGGCAGAGGGGTGGCGGGGACAGGACCTGGCCTCTGGCCCCCCAGGACTAGAGATCTCCAAGGCGAGGCTGAGGGTGGGAAACCCAGGGATGGGGGGGGGAGGAGAGTGATGGATCTTTCTGGGCGAAGACGCTGGGACCTGTCAGATCGCTGTGTTTAGGTGACTTAGTAGCCGTGGAGGTGACTGGAAAATGCACATGGCGGCGGGGGAGACCAGAGGACAGAGCTGGGGGCTCGGGAGGGACACCGCAGAGCCAGGAAGGGCTGAGAATCCAGCGTTGAGCCGCCTGGTCCCAGGATGGCAAAGAACAGCACAGCCACCACCCCTCCCCCGCCAGGGTCAGTGCTCCCGTCCGCGTCCCCCGAGCCAGCTGGAACCCCCCACTCCCACTCCATGGCCCCAAGAGCCGCCCAAGCACTGGAGACAGAAAGAGCTCAATTTAGGGAGCACTGAAACCAGCTCTGGATTTCGGGAGATGTGCACAGAATGCAGGAAGTGCAAAGGACAGTACACTGTTCCTGAGCCCCTCTGCCAAGTGACGACGCTTTTAATTTACTTCTTCTTGTGACATGAGACTTGCCACTTCCGCCATGTTTCCGTGTGCAGTTCTGGGGCGTCAGGCACGGGCGCGGGGTCGTGCGGCCGTCACAGCCGGCCTCTCTGGGGCTTCGTGGTCCCAGACGGACACTCGGTCCCCATCGGATGCTCACGCCGCATGCCTCTGCTTCCCCCCCTCCCTGGCCCCGGCGCCACCCCCTGTGGATCTGGCCGCTCTGGGGCCGCGTGAGTGAGTGGAATCGCGGTATTTGTCCTCCCGGGCCTGGCTCATCCCTCTCAGCGCTGTCCCCCGGGTTAGAGCCCGTCGCAGCCTTCGAACTCCTCCGTCGTTAAGGCTGACTCGGCTCCGTCGTCTGGGCAGCCCGCGCTGGGCTCATCCGTTCCTGGCGGGTGATTTTCTCATACCGGCTCCATGCTCTGTTTTCTTCCAAGGAGATGAGTCGAAGGCCATTGGTGGGTGGCCCCGGCCCAGCCCACGCCCCGGAGGCCGGCCCGTGCTCTGCCCTGGGCTCCGAGTCCTGGGCACCCACCTCTGGTTTCCTCTCCTGTGATGCCCGTTTGCCCCGTGGGGACACCACGCCTGTCCAGGGTGAGCCTGGAGGAGCTCTGTATATACTCTGGGTTCTGATCCTTTTGTCTCTAGAGTCGTGTGTAAACTCAGGACACCCCTCCCCGCCGAGCCGGCTCCATAGTGTGTGGGGACATCAGGCTGCACATGGGAATGACGAGGACACAGGATGGGCGGGGTGGGTGGGGGATGGGAAGGAGGAAGGAGACCCTGAGAAGCACAGAGGGGCAGGAAGTTCAGGAAGGAAGGAGATTTGGGGTGAAAATAGCAAAGAGAAAGTCTGCAAGTCGCGATGGGGGTGGGGCTCCTGCGGACTCGGCGGTGCTCCGTGGGTACTCTCTGGGGGCAGTTTTGCGCCCAGGGGACACTCGCTATGTCTGGTGACATCTTCAGTTGTCCCACTGTAGGGTGGGGAATGCTAGTGGCAGCTAGTGGGTGGATGAAGAGTGAACGGGCCCCAAATGCCCACGGTGCCTCGGGCCTCGGCTGAGAACCCAGCCTGCCCGCCGTGCGGCCTCGTGCTAGCAGGACCCGTCGGCAGGTGACCAGCGTCCACTGCAAGCTGACAGGTGTGAGGCAGGACGCCCGGCCAAGTGCACGGCCTTGGCCCCATGCACCCTCTCTCGCTCCCTCCCCCAGGCAGGTGTGGACGAGCCCCCCGCCTGGGCAGAAGCTCAAAGCTCGGAGGATGGGAACACTCCCCCCGCGATGTCTCTGGGCCGCCTGCTTCGCCGGGCCTCCTCCAAAGCCTCGGACCTCTTGACCCTCAGCCCGGGCGGCGGAGGCGGGCCCCCTCCGTCCTGGACGGGGAGATCGTCTACTCCAAGAACAATGTCTGCGTGCACCCTCCCGAGGGGCTGCAGGGGCTGGGGCAGCACCACCCAGGTGAGTGGGGGGAGCCGGGGTCCCGGGCCTGAGGTGAGCTCGCCAGGTGCCGTGATTACCGAGCTCCAGCTTCAGAAGGCTCCTGCCTCATTGGGCCCGCCCTGGCCGGAGGCTGGCTGCAGGCAGGCAGGAAGGCTCTAGGACCACCAGACAGTGGACAGGTGGGCTCCCTGTGCTTGAAAACGCACAGCCCGGCCACCGCTGGGGGCCCAGGGCGCCGGGATCTGCAGAGCCCGTGTGCTGACAAGCCCACAGCGTCCCCTGCCCCACGCCCCACCCAGTCCAGGCGCATTCGCCTGGCAGGGGCCATGTGGAGCCCACAGGTCACTCCCCAGGGTGAGGCTACCAAGGAAAACCAGACTGCAGCCTTGCCTTACACCCCACCGCTGTCCCCCTCCCCCACCCGCCCCCATAGGCTACCTGTGCTTGTACATGGAGAAGGATGAGCTGCTGGGGGCCACCCTCATTCTCGCGTGGGTCCCCAACTCTCGGATCCAGAGGCAAGACGAGGAGGCCCTGCGCTACATCACCCCGCCTGAGAGCTCCCCTGTGCGCAAGGCCCCCCGCCCGCGGGGTCGGCCCACCCTGATTCCCAGGGACGAGGACATCCTGGCGGTGGCCCAGAGCCTCCGGGACGCTGTGCACGTCAGCCCTTCGCGCGAGGACGGGGAGAAGCTGGCCGGGGGCCTGGGGACGGTCGGCCCTCCCGGCCCCCCACGCACAGCCGGCCCGCAGCGACTCCGGAAGCAGCGTGTCCGCGGTCAGTGCGCAGGACGTGGCCGAGGACGCGCGGGAGGCGCGGCCCGAGGCGGGCGAGGAGGAGGGCTCCCTGGCGCTGTCTGCTGAGGGCGTGAGCGGCGACAGCTCCTTCGACTCGGACTCCGACGCCTTCTCCTCCCCCTTCTGCCTGTCGCCCATCAGCGCTGCGCTGGCCGAGGGCAGCTCGGAGTTCCTGGAGAGCGAAAGCGGGTGAGTCTCCGATCCCCGTCCGGGCGCGCGGGCAGCCGTCGCGGCGCGTCACTGGGTGCGCGGGGAGCCGTCGCACGCGTCCCCGGGCGTGCGTGGTGCGTGTCACCAGCTCTGCTCACGGAGCACTGAGGACGACCTGCCACCCACTGCTGCCGCGGGCGCCCCCCCCAGGACCGTGCCACCCATGTCCCATCCTCTTCACGCCGCCGAGGGGGCTGCGCTGCTGTGGGCCTGGTGGCGGACGTTGTCACAGCAGCACGCAGCACCCTGAGGGGGCCCCAGGGCCCCAGGGAGGAGGTCGGGCACAGGGCTCGTGCACAGCGGGCTCCTGCTGGCCTCCCTGTGCTCTGGCCGAGGTCCTAGCTCTCGTCAGGCATCTGGGTGGACCACGGTGACAGTGGAGGTGGTGGCAGTGAGCACTGAGGTTAGTCAGCCAGCCTGGCCTGAGCGGCTTCAGGGCGTCCGAGGGCGCCAGGCGTGTGCCATGGTCACTTACTTTTATGGTCACAAGTGCCCCGGGCCCCGTGAGGGCGTTCTGCTATTGCTCCGGTGTGTAGAGGGGAAAGCCAGGCTCACAGGGGTTCAGGGACTTGCCAGAGGCCACCAGCCTCCACACGAGCCCAGCTGGGTCTCCGCCCGACCTGGAGCGTGCGGGTCCCTCGGCACCCGTGGGGGCTCGGGAGCAGAGGAGCAGGGCGCAGGGGTGCGGAGCGCTTTGCCGGCCTCAGCCGAAAGGGATTTGAGATGAATCTTCCGCTTCGTCCCCTCCCCGAGACGGGGCGCATTCAAGCCCTAGGTGGGCGGACAACCTTGGGTTCGAGTCCTGGAGTTCACACAGAGGAGCAGCCAGTGCTGAGCCAGGACCCCAGGTGCCGGATGGGGTTCCTGAACTCGTGGGGTTTCCGACCAGGGAGCCAGGCTGGGAATGAACCCGGCTCCAAGACCCCCCACACATACTCCCCCAGCACCCCCACCCCCAGATCCTGCGGGCACCGCTTAGAGCTCCCCCTGGTGGTGCCACACGGCCAGTGCAGTGATGCCTGTGGGTGTCTAGCATGCCCAGAGGCCAGGCGGAGGGACAGGTGTCCAAGCCCTGTCTTCACTCTGCCCTGGAGAGGTGACAGGCCCGGCCTCCAGCCCGAGGCTGCTCTCTTAGTGGCAGAGCCAAAGTCAGGGCCCGGCCTGCACTGCTCCAATCAGCGGCCTGACCGCTTAAGGAGCTGGGATTCGGGGCTGGGGGGCCTGGTTGACCTGGGCCCCCACCCCCACCTCCTTGGAGGCTGTTTCTTCATTCGTAAGATGTGTGATGGTAATGCTCGTTTCATGGGGTCACCCTGAAAATGTGCTGCCAGCCCCTCCTTCCTGTCTTCCTTGGTGGTTCTGCACCCCGGCTGCCTGTGCGAACCCCCAGTTCATGCAGTCCAGATGCCCAGGAAAGCCCTGTGCGTCGAGAGCAGTGGGTCTCACCTGAGCCGATTCTGCCCCCAGGGGATGCGTGGCAGCATCAGGAGACATTTTCGTCACAACTGGGGTGGTACTGGCTCGAGCAGGTAGAGGCCGGGGGTGCTGCTCAGCGCCCCGCAAAGCACAGGACAGCCGTACTGGGGCCGAGGCCCTTACTAGAGGTTCTGACCGCCTCAGACAGACGTGGGGCCCTAGAGTAGGGAAATTGTTTTGTTTTTTTAAATGAGGTAAGACACACGTGACAGAAATGTGCTGATGGAACCATTTTAAATCATTCAATTCCGTGGCAGTTAGTGGACTCCGTGTTGTGCAGCCAGCACCTCGATCCAGTTCTGTAACTTTTTCATCACCCCGGAAGGAAGCCCCGTGCATTGCCGGCCACTCCCCGTCCCCTCTCTCCAGTCCCCCATCCCCCGCATTGCCGGTCACTCCTCACCGCCCCCCCCCCGCCGCAGCCCCTGACAACCACCGGTCGGCTTTCTGTCTATAGATTTGCCCGTTCTGGACATTTCATGATGAGTGGGACCGTACGCGTGTGGCCTTTCGTGTCTGCCTTCTTTCACTCGGGATAATGTCCTCGAGGTCCACCCGTCACCTAGTGTGTGTTGGGACTTCCCGCCTTCCTGTGGCGGGCTGGTCTTCCAGGCGACTGTCCCACTGCTGACCTGCAGAGCTGCGGTCCGACGCGCGTGCGGACTCCTGGGCCGACGCTGGGTGGCGTCTGTCAGGCGCGGGCCTTGGTGGCCCCGTGTGAGCGAGGCCCCCCTGTGCCCAAGCTTCGGGACCTGTGCCTGTGGCTTCCGCGTCCCTGCCCCCCTGGTCTAGTTTCGGGGTCATCCGTCCGCTCAGAGCTACAATTCCCGGGTGGTCCGTCCTTGGCCGCAGGCCCCAGCACCCCGTGTGGCTGCTCCTCTGGCCAGTGTGTGGCACCGGATCCCCACCCCACTGTTCGTGGCAGGCTACTGGGGCGCCAAGGAAGCTCAGATTTGGATTCTGAAAGGGGCGGGCGTGGGGCCAGGCACTGGCGTCCTTTAGAGGGTGACTGCCTGAGCCAGGTTTGGGCACTGGGCCCATTCCCTCGCTCCCTCTTGCCGAGTGTGGGGTTCCTGTGTCCCCCACTACTTTGGGGACCCTGGAAACAAAGCTGGAAGCCCTCTGCTCCCTCCTGCCTGCACAGTGCCTGCCAGGCGAGGGACCGGGCCCCCCAGACTGTGTGGACGACTCCGGGCAGCAGCAGAGCAGGCTTCCCCGTGGTCGCGAGAATGCCCGGGGTGGGTTTAAAAAGTCCCGATGCCTCCGGGCCTTGGTCAATGCCTCCAGGACTGCTGCAGGTGGGGCCGGGCCGTGGGCAGTGTTTGAGTCCCCCAGGGGTTCCCAGTGTGCATGCGGTGGACGACCCCTGCCGTGAGGGCACCGGTGGGAGAGAGGAATGGTCCTCGCTCCTTGGGCAGAGAGGGGTCTGGGCTGGTGTCCCGGAGCACAGGATCCGGCTGGACAGGACACCCCTCAGGGGGCTAGGCTTGGGGGACGTGCACGTGCCCTTACCTGCTGCTGGAGCAAAGGCTCCTGTTTAATTGGGAATTGGGTCCCCAGGAGGGGACAAGGCAGGTTGGCTCACGGGTTCCCTCTGGTGGCAGAACCGAAGAACTACACATGAAGGCTGAGCGTGTGGCTGGGGATGGGGGAGGAGAAACAGCCGCCACCCCCCCCCATTCCGAGAGACCCCAAACTATTTTGTTACGTGGCAGGGAGTTCACAGAACGGGTGAGTGGTTAAAAATGCCAGGGCCATTTGTGTGCCTCCTGTGGGCATAACCGGGCAGGGCCTGGTCCCTCGGCGGTGAGGCCACCTGCCATAACCTCCCCAGCCCCAGCACAACGATGGCAGAAATCCTTAAACAAATGAGCGTTCGCAGCCCGGTGGGCACTGACCCTCTCCCCGCTGAGGTCTGAGTTCTCTGAGCAGGGCGAGCTATGGCTCCCGGTTCCCCACCGTCTGTGGTCGGGGATCAAGGCTTCGGACTGGGGCAAAGGTCAGCGTGACCACCAGGCAGAGCAGCGGCCGGCCCGCCACTCGCTTCTGTCCTGAAAGGCACCTGCCTGGTCCAGTCTCAAGGCCCAGGTGGGCGAGAGCGACCTGTGACAGGCCCCCACCCTGCGTGCACCGCCGTGCGGCCTGTCAGCCGGCCCCGCCCGCCCATGGGAAGTGCCCATGACATACAAAGAACTGATACGCAGCTCCTACCCCCTAAATCAAAGTGTCCCTTCCGGAAGGCGTCCTAAGAAATGACCTCAGCGACAGAAACCAAACACGTCTGCAGGAAGATGTTCATCACGGTGTGTTTTATAATGGAAGGAAAAGAGGAAAAATCCTAAACGTCCAACCGCAGGAGCGAGTCATTGATTACATTTTGTCTGCGAGGTCAAGGTTGTGGCCGGGGCCCGTGAGTCTCATGCCGCTTTTTGCATGCGTGCTCATAGGTGTGCAGCGTTCTGAGGAGGGGGCACCATCCGGCTTCCCAAGGGGTCTGTGCCCTCCCCAAGGTTCAGAGCCTCGGGGCTGTGTGTGGGAGAGTGCGCAGTGCTCAGCACGACGGGCGGCTCCGTGGGCGTTCCCGGCGTGGCAGTCGCAGAGCCGTCGCCAATTCGCGCACGTTGATTAAACTCCACGCGAGGGCCTGACGGTGGACCAGGCGCTCAGGCCGGTGCTGCCCGGCTCGGCTCTCTGCCAAGACAGGGGTGACCCCGGCGTGCCTTCCCGCCCAGGCCCACTGGCTGCGTGGGGCTCGGGAGCACTTGAGATGTGGCTCCTGAGACGGAGACACCGAATGTTTAATTTTACACAATATCGTTTCATACCAGGGAAGGTAGCTCTGGGCAGCTTGGGTTGAGGGGACAATGTACCGGTTTGTTCGGACATTATGATTTGACTAATTTTTTTTTCTTTTCTCAATTTTCAAAAATGCTATACTGTGATCGTATTAACCTGATGATGAAAACGAGGGGGAGCAGAGGGCAGGCCCCGACCCTCCCCTAACGACCCTCCCCTGAGGCCCTCTCCCCTGACTCGTGCATGCTTGTTAATGAAAAAGCCCCCTGGGGCTATGGGGGCCTTCCACAGAGTCTGCTGCTAATGACCTGCCACCCTCAGTCGGGAGCTCCTCGCTGGTGCTCTCCCCCCACCCCCGCCACCCCCCCCCCCGTAAGTGAGCTCTACGCCCTCACTTTCATAGGACCCTCTGGTCATTTTTGGCGTGCTGTCTCGGGGCAGCCGTCCCCTGTGAAGGCTTCCACATGGCGTTCCCGAGGAGGCGAGGTGGCCGGCGTCACCGGTGTGGTGGTCCGGCCAGACCAGACACGGGGCCTGGATGCCCCCCCGCCTCCCCGTCTTCCCTCGCACTCTGCTCCCGGCCACACTGTTCCCCAGCCTCTGCCCCCCACGCTGGAACGCTCTCCCCTCTCCTGCCCAGGCCCCAGCCCGCCTGCAGGGGCCACACCGTGACCCCCACTTGTACCCGAGTTTCCCTCTGCAGGCTCCCATGGCTCCCTGTGTGTCTCAGCCGTGATTAGAACACGCTGCCCGGTGCCGTTGCTCACTCGTGACTCTCACCAGTCCCCCTGGGACAGGCCCGGCCAGAATTCCGCGGCGGCGGGTCCCGTGCACTGTGGTAGCCTAGACACACATGGCCATCGAGCCCCGGAAATGTGCCTGTCGCCACCGAACAGCGGGGTTTTTCGTTTTACCCATCTTCGATGAATTTGAATGTTAATAGCCACGTGGGGGCGGGGCTTCCTTGGACAGTGAAGGAAAGCGAAGGTCGGCTGGAGCGGCCTGGCAGGGATGGCAGGTGCGGTCACCCTCCCCAAAAGAGAGGAACTACGACAAGAACAAGGGACAGGTGCCCCTCCCCCGCCCGGACAGCTGGCTTCACAGGAGGCGGCAGGCGGGTCCGGCCGCTGTGGAGCCACAGGCAAAAGCCTGTGGGGAGGGACTTGCAGCCGTGGGGCCCCTCCCGGCTCCCGGCGCCCCAGCCGCAGGGCACGTGAGGCTGATATAAATGGCATCTTAAGTGCTTTTTGCTGTAGAGGAAAAGGCTCTATGACACCAGGCTATCAGCCATAAAGGCTGAATTATTAATACTTTGTCATCCTCCCTGGTGACACAGCCTTCTCTCTCCTCCCCGCAGGGGGACAGCAACGAGGCGTTCTGGGGAGAATCCCAGCTCCACGGGCCAGGTCCGAGCATCCGAGGGTGTCATCGCCGGGGAGCTGCCACGAGGGACCCTGGGGGTGTCGGCAGGGTCAGCCACAGCCTGCGGGGCGGTGGCAGTGTGATCACGCCAGATTCTTGGTGGTTTCCGGCGGTTTTCGTGAACGGCCTTGCTGTTCCTTTTCTGTCCACCCGCGTGGGCAGTGGGGCTGGGAAATGAAAGAAACTCTCCCCGAAGCAGGAGAAGGGCTGAAACCCGAACAGTGGGACTGGGGATGACCCCACCCATCCTCGGTCGCCCAGGAGAGGAGGGTGACCATGGCGAGACCAGTCGTGAGCGGGAGCAGACCCGTGGGGCCTGTTGAGACAGCAGGTGGAGTGGCCAGGAGCTGGCGAGGGATGGGTGGCGGGGAGCTCGGAGGGGTGTGCTCCCCCCAGATTTCGGGACGATGGCCCAGGCTCGGGCTCCAAGCTTGGTGGGGGGCCGGCCTCAGCGTCACTGCCCTTGCCCCCCGGGTCCCCCGAGGCGTCCTGGCAGCCGGGAAGCCCGCAGCTTCTGCAGATCTGTTGTTTGGGTTTGTTTGTGCTTCCGCAGCCGGAGCTGACACTCGTTCCTGTGAAACATCGCGTCCCCGACGCACTGCAATCTGCTCTGTCGTGTGCGTCTGGAGCGCGCGGCGGGCTCCGTGCCACGTCTCCCCCTCCCTCCACGTCCCCCCCCCAAGTCAAGGTGGCTCTCACCAGCTGCTCCCCGCACCCCGTGCCCGGGCGGCAGCCGAGACCAGGGTCTGAAGGCAGCCGCTCTAGGGGCTGTGGCAGGTCCAAGCCCAGCCGGGCAGGCTGGTGACAGCCTGGGAGCCTCACGCCCTGCTGGGGAGCCAGGCGGCGCCCGGGCCGAGGCCGGCCTTCGCTGTCAGGGCTGCGTGCTCACTAGCGGCCGGCGGCCGCCACTGGCTCCAGGAGCTTAGAGGGGCTGCCGGGCTGAGTCTCGACAGTGCCCGGTCCCGGTCCTCTGGCGGCTGCGGGGTTCACACGTGCACGGTCTGGGGAGGGGCAGGCAGGCCCCGTGGGTCCTGCAGGGCTGGGAGCCTGGCGAGCAGCCCGACGGGAACCTGAGCCCCACCCGTGGCCCCCCGGGCATGACCCAGGCAAGGTGTTTAACCTCCCTGTGCCTCGGTTTCCTCATCTGTGACATGGGGCCGTTGTGCGGATTCAGTGCATAGACTCCCTCTGAGACTGGAATGGTGGCCACAGGCCATGTCACGTTTGACCAAACCCACGGACCAGCACGGCGGGACCCGGAATGTGGCTATGGACCTCGGCTGCTGGTGGTAACGGGCGCCACTGGCTCGTGGTCCCAACGGACGCTGTGATGGAGCGAGGCGTTAACTACAAGGAGCTGCGCGTGGCGGGCCTAGCTAGGAGCTGCTCCCTCTGCTCAGCCTTTCGGTAACCCTAAAACTTCTCTAAGAACCAAAGTCCGGGAAAAAACCGCGTTCTCCACAGTCAGACGTAAGCAGCCCGGACTGTGCTGGCTCCGGTTCTAAACCAGCTCCATCCCACAGAAGTGTCGTGTGAACCGTGTCCGCGATTCTAAGTTTTCTAGTCGTCACGTCTTTGAAAACTTCATCTCGAAATAACAGTAGAGTCACAGGAAGTTGCCAGAAACACTCCGGGAGGTCCCGGGTGCCCTTCACCCAGCACGCCCCCCCCTACGCTGGCAACATCCCGTGTGAAACCCCAAGACAGAGTCCAGCCAGCACCCCGGGTCTCACCGGCGGCATGGGCTTCCATCGGCACGTGCCGTCGGCCCTCGAGGGAACCGAGAGTGGACCACCAACATGTGAAAAAATGAAAATGATTACGTTGTTGCTGACAGGTGTGTAGGTAGGTCGCGGACGGTGGCACCACTCTTTCCTTTGCCATTGTCCCCTGAGCGATACAGTGTAGCACCGGGTTTCACAGCGCGTACGTTGTTGCAGGATTGAAAAGGAACCTGGAGGTGATTCGCCGTACACCGGCGCACGCGCAGGTCACGTGCAAATACTACACCGTTGTGTAGAAGGGACCTGACCAGCATGCATGGTGGTCTCTGCACGGGTCCTGGCGCCAGTCCCCTGCAGGGACCGAGGGACGACTGTGCGCGTCATAGAGTCCGATACAGCTGGGTCACACGCGCAGCTTTGTGTAACCGTCACCATGTCGAGAGAAAGACAGATCCATCGCCACATGGCCCCGCACGTCCCCGCTCACAGTCACATCTGACTCCCGGCCCCCATCACTAAGCCCTGGTGCCCCTGGCTCTAATCTCCATCTGTGAGAACGGTACATAAACGGCATCACACGCCGTGCGACCTTTGAGCTTGGCTCTTTTCATCCGGCGTAATGCCCTTGACCTGCGTCCAGCGGTTGTGCGCGGCTCTGGCTCATTCCTTTTTGTCCCCGTGTGGTGTCCCACGCTGTGCATCTACTGGCATGTTTAACTGTCTACCCATCCGAGGACATTTAACAGGGGCATTTACGAATAAAGCTGCTAGGGACGTTCCTGTCCCGGTTCTGGTCTGAACGTAGTTTTCATTTTTCCGGGATCAATTCCCAGGAGTGAGACGGCTGGGTCACGTGCATGGTGTTTGCACGTCGAGTTTTAGAAGAAATTGCCAAACCATCTTCCAGGGTAGCTGCGCCATCTTCCGAGGCCACCAGCCATGCGTGAGTGAGCCACTCTGCATCTTCACCGGCGTTCGGTGTGGTCGCTCTGTATTTATGTTGGCCATTCTCACATATATGAAGTGACATGTCATTATGGTTTCAAGTTGCATTTCCTTAATTTCTGGAGTAGCATTAAGCATCTTTTTCATGGGTTTATTTACCACCCGTGTACCCTCTTTGGTGAAATGTCTCTTCACGGTTTTTTGTTTGTTTCTTTCTTTCTTTCTCTCTTTTGACCTATATTCTAATTGGGTTTTCCTTTTCAACTGTTGCATTTTTGTATGTTCTGGATACTCATCTTCTGGATACATAATTTGCAAGTATTTCTCCCAGTCTGTAGTTATCTTTTCATCCTCCAAACAGGATCTTTCACAAAGCAAAAGATCTTAATTTCGATGATGTCCAATTTATCAATTTTGCCTCTTACAGATCTTGCTTATGGTGTGAAGTCTAAGAACTCCTAGCTTCGTCCTGAATCCCAAAGATGATCTCCTATGTGATTTTCCTAAAAGTTTTCTAGCTTTACATTTTATATGTAAGTCCATCATGGGTTAATTTTGGCGTAAGGAGTGAGATCAAGGTCAAGGTTCATCTTTTCGCCTGTGGCTATCCAGTTGCCCCAGCGTCCTCTGTTGAGAAATCTGTCCCTCCGTCAAATTACTTTTGCACCTTTGCCAAAAATCAGTCAAGCCTATGTGTGTGAGACTAATAGCCACATTTTTAAAATCGAAAAGAGAGATGTATAAAGTTAATTTTAATACTAACCCGTGCACCTAAGGGTATTACCATTTCAACACGCAGTCGGTCTAAGAAGTTGTTGGTGGGAGATGTCTTGCATTCTATCTTTGAACTAAGTCTTGGGGACCCTGTGTGTGTTTGAGCCCTGGAACCCGCCACATGGCAAGTGCTTACTGCCTCATGTGACCCGAGGCCCCAGCTCAGGTGTGCCCGTGCAGGTTGGCATCTGTTATGTTTTGTGTGTGTGTGTTTTGTGTGTTTAACATTCTCTGGTTAGGCTTTCTCTTGTTCTCTACTCTTCCTTTTCCCTTGACATTCAGGCACTTCTAGGAGATCGGGAGAGTGTCCTGTTTCCTTAACCTCTTCCGGGCTCTGAGCAGGGACTCCTGAAGTCACCGGCCAAGGGTGACAAGGAAGCCAGCTTCCAAAGAGAGACCTGGTGGCTTTTGAAATCATGCTGCTGGAGACTGCCCTCCAAAGGCCCTGCAAAGCCGCCTTTGTCTGGTGCTGGGGGCGCAGGTCGGCAGCCGCCCTCCTGAGCCAGAAGGAAGGCGGTCCGGCCTCCAGCAGAAGCTGTGCTCCCTGGGGATTGGTGTTCCTGCCGCAGGAGGGGGTCGGATATTCCTGCCAGGGAAACAAAACTCGCCGGTTTTTCCCACTCAGCTCACCAACCACGACAGTCCCCTGGGGGTGCTTGATGCAACCCTCGGTGACTCTTGCATGGGCCGTGGGGGTGCTCTGGGGTGCTGTGCTTCTCCAGCAGCCAGAGCCGTGGGGAGCAGAAAGCTGGAGCCCCACGGGGCCCCGCTCTTGCATCAACGGCCCCGGCAGAGGCTCTGTGGGGCTGGAGGCCACGTGATCTTCTGGGAGCACTGGGCATGAGGTCACGGGGGCGGTGACGTGGTGGCACCTGCCAGATAAGGTGGGAGCTCGCACTCTGCCTTCGGGGACCCGTGCCTGGCTGTTGCAACCTAACCCAATACCTGACGCAATCTGCCCTGAACGTGAGGGGGAGGGGGCGGCACATGGCCTTTGTCCTCGGTGCCCACTTCTGTGTGTCCGGACCGCAGTTCCCAGCAGCGTGAGCAGAGCGGGCATTTCCACCCACTTCTTCATTCAGTTCAACCCGTATTCTTTAAACACCTGTCGGGGACAAAGGGCTCCTGGCAGCCCCTCCGCCTACATTCAGCATGGCTTCCTCACTTCAGGGAATCTGTTCTGGGGACCTGAAAATGTGTGGTCCCTGGCGACCCGCGCAGCTGGAGGCCCCGCCACACGGGCCGTTCCCGGGCTCCGGTGCCCACGAGAGGCCCAGCGCAAGCCCCGGCCCCCTCTGAGCTGCGGGCGGTGGCTCTGACGTCCCTGAGTGTGGTGACCTTGTTGCCGAGGCCCCGGCCACGTGGCCCTGCACGCCCAGGCAAGTCAGCACCCTCATCGCCCCGTCTCTCCTCTGTGCGACGCCACGGGCACCACGTGTGCCCAGAGGCCGTCATGGAGATGGCCCTGAGCACGCCCGAGGGCCTGAGAACCGCGCCGGGCGCCAGCCCCTCCCGTCTCGCCCTCGGGTCCCCAGGAAGAGGGGATACTGAGGCCGGCTCGAGGCCTTCGATGGGCAAACCCCACTTTTGTTACATTTGTCTGATGGCTTCCAAAGCGGGGTACACACTCTGTAGAGAAGGGGGAGCTTTCCCCGGAGCTCTGGGGACAGAACGGTGCCCGCTGCGGCCGGGGTGGCGTGAGGTGTTCTGGAATGAGGGTCTTGGATGTCTGATGGTTCTTGAGGGGAAGGGACCCACCCACTGGGGCAAGGGGAGGGGACCCGGGACAGGGCTGGGCAGGCGGTGGGCGTGGCCTCTCGCAGGGCCACGGGGGCTGGTGGTCAGGGCTGGGCCCTGTGCTGGCAAAGGCATCAGAACCTGTCGGCTTCTGTAAATATTTAAACACTGGGAGGATTATTTTTGGTGGCTACGGCCTCTCCTCTGGGCCTGGCGGGCTGCCGGGCAGGGTGTCGAGTGACAGCAGCCTCACCACACACCCCACTGCGCCCGCGGGTGCCGGGTTCCAAGCTGCGACGGCCACCCACTGCTTCATCGGTTCAGGGTTCCCCCTTTGGGGACAGCATGGGCACACAGAGGCTCCGCGGCTGTCACCTCCAGGGCAAGGCCACCGTGACACACATGGGCCTTGGGTCTCAGCGGTCCCCCTGACGGCGGCTAAGAGTGACGGCTCCTCGAGCTTCCAAACCGCAGGCAGGGACGGGCAGGGCAGAGCTGGCCGGCTCCCCAGGGAGGTCTCCACGCCCCGGCGGCCCCACCTGAGGTGAAAGGATGCATTATGCGCCCGCAGCTCGGGGGGGCCCTCCCAGCGTCGCCCGCCTGCGCCCGCCAGCGTCCCGGGCAGGCGTGGCCCCGGCCGACAGGGCATGGACGTGGGGCGCCGCGTGCTCCAGGGCCCTGCGCTTCGCAGAGTGACAGCCCATCATCTCCGGCCCCAGAGCCGGGTGTGCTGGGCCTCATGGCCCTGCCACTTCCCCGGTGAAGGCCGGGGCTGCTGTCACCACCCTTCCGTCTCCGTTTTCCCGGAGGTGGCACTTCCTGTGGAGGGACCTCCGTGTGCCCAGCAGATGGCAGGCTTCCCCCAGATCCGCCAGGGGTGTCCACTGCCCGCAGCACCCGCCCACAGTGCCTCCCGCCATCCCTGAGTGTCCCCACCCCCGCGAGCTGGCCAGCCCCGAAAGCGGCCGGCTATGCAGCCTGGCCAGCCGGGTGCTGTTGGGGACGCACGCCGAGACCCCAGCCAGGCTCCCTGGGTCGCTCCTTCCCTATGTCCTGTCCCTGTGTTCAGGTGTCTGGCAGGGAAGGAGTTGCGGGCACGATGACCCCACCCCCACCCTTGTGCCCAGCACGGCCTCCCCAGAGACCAGACGGGTCCCAGACAGGCTCGGCCTCGGCCCAGAGAGGACGGGGACAGGGAGCCGCCAGACGCAGCTGGATGCAGGACGCAGCCTGGCTCCTGTCCGCCTCACGCCCCTGTGTGGACACACCGAGCCCCAGGACAGCCCGGCCGAGGCTCTGGGGCGGCCTTGTCCAGAATGTACTTTGCTGCACCCCTGGCTTTTAAACAGTTGTTTGTTATTAAGTGGATGATACGTGGTCGATATGGAAGCGGTGGAGGCGGAGAGGAGGCACCCAGGAGAGCTGAGAGCAGGCGTCGCCTCGCTCCCTGCCGCCAGACGGCGGGGGCGGCCCGCATGTCCGGATGAACGACGGACAACAAAACGGAATCTTACGCAGCCGTGAAAAGGCCGCGCGTCCTGACGCACCGTGCGTGGACCTTGGGGACGTCGCCCTCAGTGAATTTAGCCGGTCGCAGAGGACGCGGACAGGCGGTTCTGTTCTGCGGGGCGTCAGAGCCGTATGCAGGGGGACGGCAGGAGCGGCGGCTGCGGGGGGGGGGGGGGGGGGCGGGGGGGGAGTCGGGGTCACCGTTGAGTGAGGGGAGTTGTGGTTTCACCAGGTGGGAAGTGCAGGAGGCCGGTCGCGACGAGGCGAGTGTGCGCTTCGCCCCCGCCCTGCGCCTTCGCAAAGGGCTAAAATGGTGACGTGTGTGTGTGCCGTGCATTTTGTCACAATAGAGAAAGGGGCGAGGGGGGACGTGAGGTCGAGGTCGCCAGGGTCGCTGGGAATATGAGAAACGGCCTTGGGTGGACGTCCCGGCCTCTGAGAGCCGGCTTCCTCGGCGTGTCGGGAAGCCTGCGTGCGGTGTCCCCGCTCCGACAGTCGGTCTTGACCTTCGGGCACTGGGGAGGCACAGTGAGGCGGTCAGTTCCTGCTGGCTGTGGGCCCTGGCCTCCGCCCGGGCTGGGAGGGAAGGCTCACACGGCCGGCTCTGGCGCTGCGGCTGGCGGCTGACCGTGGCCTGGCCTCTCACCTCTCGGTGTCCTCTCGCTGGCCAGGGGCCCGAGACCGGTGGCCTCACGCCTCCCTGTAAGATGGCCACCGGCTCTCACGTGCAAATCGGAAGCAGCTGAAGGAGACTCTGGTGCTCGCCCCGAAAGCTTGTTCTTTCTTCTGAGGGACGCTGATGGGCAGGAGAGCCCGGGGGGCTCAGGGCCTTGTCAGATTAGATCCAGGGATCCTGCCGGCCAGCGGTTTCCAGAACTGAAAAGAATACCCTCCTGTTGTCTCCCGGGACCTGGGAAATGGGCGTGCACCCTTCTGGCTATGGATGCTTGACCTGTCGCCAAGGCAGGGCACCCATGGGCCTGGGTCCGGCCCTCTAAGCATGACTCCCAAGCCCCCAGCTACCGCAACAGGGTGATGATCAGCCAATGCGCCTTTGTCCACTGTGGGTGGCCGACGCTGGGATCTGAGAGGCAGGCTTTGGGGTTCGCTGGCGGGGTGCACCAGCCTTGGGGGCACAGTGGGGCCTGTCCCACCCCAGGAACCTTTTTCAATGGCATTGCGTGATGAGATTGGCCGGGCCAGTGTCTTACGCCCTTAGCACCGGTTTTTCTGTTCTAATGAAGGTTCCGGAGCCTTCCAGAGTGCAGCAGGGCAAGAAGAGGGGCCTGGGCAGCTGCCCACCCGCCTCCCCTGAGGGCGCTGGATGTCACCACCGAGCCACCTCGCGTGGCCGCGGTCACGGGCACAAGCCGCTCCCCCTGCCTTGGAGCAAGGACGCAGGGCCGGAGGGCACATTTGGAGGTGCAGTCATTGAGCCAAAGCCACACTGCCTTGGGGGGCGTCACAGGGACCTGGACGCAAAGTCCGGGGTCCAGACGCAGCGAACACGCAGGGTCTGCCAGAAGCCGCCTCAAAGGCCAGCGTCTCTGATGGTCAAGGCCCGCCAGTGAGGCCCTCAGGCCACCCCGGGGCCCAAGCCTAGGGTCATGGTTCAGGGGCTGGCCCAGCGGGGGGCCCCTCCCCAGCCCTGATGACTCAGCACCCGTCATTTCTGTGGCGACAGCACCAGCCTGGTGCCTGTGGGGACTTGCCCGGCTGCCAGGGACGCATGCATGAGGAAAAGGCTCGGGAACGGTCCTGGACTCCACGAAGGCCCGTGGCCCTTCGGGTGTGGGGGAAAGGCAGGCAGCTAGCTCATCGGGGTTCTCGCCAAGCCCACAGGCAGCCGGGTGCAGGACAGCGTGGGACTCGGCGGTGAAGGGTCCGTGCCGCTTACCAAACGGGCAAAATCCACCCCCAGGCCCGAAGTGGCTGTTCCTGGGAGAGCAGCATTGCTGGGGGCGGTCTGGGTGGCCCCCCGTGTTCGGGGTGACCCTGAGGCCACTGGGAACCCCCTGCTGCTCCCTGGCCGTTCATACTGGGCCTTGACCCGGCGTTCGAGCTGGCCTAGTGGGCAGTGGGAAAAGGTCCCCACTCTCCTCCTCCTCCGCTATTTTATCCCATTTGCGAAACCTCCTTTGGGGAAAGTTTCTCTCGTTCATCGAAAGCCTTTTCCTCTGTGGGACAGAGGGCACAAGGTTCCCAGAAAGGGCCTGGGGCTAGAGGTCGGGTGTGAGCTGGGATGGGGGTGACACCCTCCGGGCCGGCCAGATCCTGGGAGACACGGCCATGCCAAGGACAGGTCAGGACAGATTTCACTGTACTTGTCAGAATTCGGCTTTGATTTTGCAAAGCTTCAAATGTCAAAACAAGCAGGGGCCGCTGAGTTTTGCTCGGGGCCGATTACCAATTAAAGGACCAACATCCAACACACAGAACCTTCCAGAAGAACTCCCTACGCCCTCGGAATTAACGATTTGGAGTTTGTTCCCCTTTGTGTTGTCACTGATTGGTTGAGCTGCTGGTGTGTGTTGACAGAATTCTCTGGAACGTGGGGGTAGAAGTGCCCCCGGAGAAGCCTGTTGGCTGCGCAGGGTGCGGTCAGGGCCGACGTCCCCCTGGGCAGGCCTGTGGCCAGGAGCCCCCCCCTGGGGGACGTGCCCGGAGCGGCTGACTCAGCACAGGGCTCTCTGCAGCTGATAAAGAATGTGGACAAACGTTGGAGCCAGCTCTGAACCGGGGGAGAGGCCCCTCGGCCAGTGTGACTTCTCGGGGTGAGGCTCTTGTTCCGCGACTTTGGGAAGAACAGAAAGAGCTGGGCAGATGCCACTGGGAGACACAGGCTGGCGGCCAGGCCAGCACCAGGGTCAGCGGAACACTCAAGGAAAACTCCCGCAGTCTCGGGCTGAGCCCCAGATCTTTCCCCTTATCCCAGCGCCTGGGGCTGGGGCTCCAGGGGCCACGCTCGTCCGCGCGTCACCGAGGGTCGGCCTGGGCCTGGGCGGGACGAAGGGCCCTGGTTTAAAACACACAGACCACGCTCACGCACGTCACACAACACACCCATACACGCACGGCACACATACGTGCACACTCAAGCACACACATCACAGCACACAAACACATCGCACATGCACACATGTCCATGCACTCACGCATACACACATCACACAACACAATACACACGGCACCACATGCATGCGCACTCGCACATACACGGCACACAACACACAACCACAATACACACAGCACACACGCATGTGCACAGTGCAGGTGAGGCACACACATGCACACACAATATGCATACACATGGCACACGCATGCATGCAATGCACACATGTGCACACGCACTCATGCGCACACACGTGCACACACACAGAGAAGAACTGAAAAGCATCTTGTCTGAGCCAGAGGAGAAAGCTCACCCCCCCCCGCTCTCCCGACGTGTTTAGTTTTCCCTTTGTGTTTTTTTCCTTTTTTGGTTTGTTTTGTTTTAAATCATTCTCAGAACTGTTGGCCTACCTAGTTTTTTCAAGCTTATGATAGTTCCTTCGGGATCACACACAGACGTACCGCCCGAGACCCGCAGAGGGTCCCGGACCTGTGGCCCCCTCACTGCCGCGGGCACACGCATCTGCCCCAGCCATGGCCCCGGGGGGAGAGGCCATGCCGCCCACAGCCGGCAGCTGCTGACGTAGCCGCTGAGGCCTCTTGATGAGATCGTGCCCTCGCGATCGCCCTGTCCCTGGGCACCAGCAGGGGCAGCACTCGGGGCTCTCCCGGTGGAATGAGGCCAGCCACAAAGCCGGAAGCAACGTATTTCCCGGGGCCCCCACCGCCACCCAGCCTCGCTCTCCAAAGAGCGATGGGTCCTGGTCGCCAGGCACATTCTGCACCTGTTTATTCTGTTTTAAAAATAACCGTTCTTAAAGAACTGCCTGTCACCACCCCCGCCCAGACGGAGCGTTTAGGGACACTTCCCATCGGCTAGGGGTTGGGGCCACGCCCACAGAGGTGCTCCTGTGTGTGTGCTGCCGGCCGGACGCCCGAATCTGCCTCGGGCAGTGACACTCACCGTGGCCCCACGGCCAGGCCCGGTCCTGACACTGTCACCCGCATGGAGGGGCCTGGGCCCCGCCTTTCATTCGGGGGATTCCCATGGAGACAAAATACATCCCAGGGGGCTTTGCTCCGGGCCGCTGCAGGAAAGGAGCTGGGGAGGCACTGCGGTGGGGACGTGCTGTGAGGGGGGACAGTGGTCCCACGTTCAGCTCCTCCGGAGGTCATGACAGGTGCAGCCCAGGCTGCGCCTCCATAGCCCCCGGACCCCCGCACGGGCCCAGCCACCCGACCGCCAGCGAAGGGCCTCAGACACCGGCCGGGCTGCAGGCTTCTCGCTCAGCCACACCTCCCCCTTGGCCAAACGGGGCGACATCGCCCACCGAAGGCCCAGGGCACAGGGTCAGACATGGCGCACGGCGGGGGCCAGTTTGTCGAGCCTTTTGTGGTGAGTGGAGGACCCAGCAGGGACGTTAGTTTGCAAGATTCAAACCATTCGCTCACCGCGGTGGCTTCACCCTTGAATAAGAGGCAAGAAATGGGGCTTCGTGGGTGCCGGGCCAACACGCCCCTCGCCACTCACCCTTCCAAGCCCAGAGTTGCCGCCCTGCACCCTTGTTTGCCAAGGTGGCCCTTGTCCTTTCTCTTTTGTCTTCTCTGAGGAAGGTCTTGGGGAGTAGACTGCTGAAGCTGCCCTGCAGTCAGGGGTTCTTGGAAAATGATCGGGGCCATGTGACCCCCACGGCGATGCCGAGGGCTCCGCTCTAGAGCTGTGACTTGACGTTCCGAGGCTTTGTGTCGATCGAGAAGGCCATCGGCTCAGGTCGGCCTTCCGCCCTGGACGACCAGAGACCTCCCTGCATGATCGAAGGGGGTGCAGACTTTGTGACGTGGAGTAGGGGCCCAGTGTGTCCTAGAAGCACAAGGTCTGAGACCAGTGCACAGATCAGTGATGGCTTTGGCCACGGGGGGCCACCGATCGCACACCTGCGCCCCCTCCCGCCTCCCACACCCGGGGCCGTGCACTGACTCACGTGGGCGCTAGTCAAATGCTTTTATTTTCTTATTGTCTCTCCATTTGATGGATGGCAGATGCCAGTGCAGTCAAAATACAAACAGATTCGGTCAGAACGTTTGGAAGAAGAAACCAGCCGTTCCAGAGAGCGGAGGACGGCGCCCCTTCTGCCGCCTGGCAAACGGTTTCACTGGGGAAAATGATTTCCCATCACTTTTTTGCTTTCTATTGAAAGTAGGCTTCGCCACGGAAGTTTGGCAGTGGGGGGGGGGCTCCTGTGGTCCCCCTTGACCTCTGCAGCCTTGATGGGCAGTTCGTCGTCGGGCTGGAAGGAGTGCCCGCGAGGTAGGAGGGAACAGAACAAATGCCCTCGGACAGCTCTGTGTCCCCAAGGGCCCAGGCGGGGGGGGGGGGGAGTGTGCAATTAGAGAGGTCTTCACACAGAAAGTTAATTAGCTTCTCCTAGCATTGAGCACAGTTTATGTCGGGAAATGCATTCCCCAAAGCAAATGGAGATTGAGGACGAGGGCCACCCCAGCCGGCTGGCCTTTCGCCCCTCGGGCCTGACTCAGAGCTGGGCTTGTGAGGCATGGTGCAAAGGGAAGGACCAAGCATGGCCCATGAGACAGACTGGCCCCCATTTCCAGGAGGTGTCCCCTCTGAAAATGAGGCTGGCCACTCCAGGACTGGAGGGGAGCCATCCCCTGAGCAATCCACCTGGCCCCAGCGTGACCGTCCCACCTCGTCACACTGCCCAGCCTCCCCGTCATAAAAAATTAGTTAGCTATGTCTTCATATGTGTCTGCACTGGGTTGAAGGTGTCCCCCCCAATTCATGTTCCCGCAGAATCTCGGAGAGGGGCCTTATTGGGAAGGGTCTTTGCAGATGTGGTTAAGGACCCGGATAGGATCATACTGGATTAGGGTGGGGCCTCAATCCGGGGAGAGTCCCTGTAAGAGACAAGGAAGGACTCAGGACAGAGGGAGAAGCCACGCGGAGGCAGAGGGAGAAATCAGTGACATGTCTGCAAGCCAAGGGCTGCCCGGGGTCACCAGCCGCCACCAGGCGCTGGGGGAGGCAGGGCGGCCCCTCCCCTGGGCCCTCAGAGGCAGCGTGGTCCAGGGACACCGTGATTTTGCACTTCTGTTCTCGGAACCGTGACCATACGTGTCTGTTTTAAGGTCCCCAGTTTAGTAATTTGTCACAGCAGCCCTGTGTCGTCACCAGCCACAACAGAGACCATACCTGGGTCCCTGGGGATGGGACGCCCAGGGTGGGCGCTCTTGTCTGAAGCCAGAGAGTGGCCGGCGGGGCGGGAGGAGGGGGCGGGGCGAGAGGCTCCCAGAGGCGGGGGAGGCGGGGAGGCGGCGGAGGCGGCAGGGCGGCCTCTGTTTTCTGTTCTAAGTACTGACACAGGTGTGGCCATCTGACCCACTGGTTTTATTTCCCTGTTGAAACTGGTTTGGTTATTTTTTGTTTATAGAGGGTAGGTTTTGGCTTTGTCTTGGTTTCTTTGTTTGTTTTTCCTTTGATGTTCTTAATGATTGGGGGAGGGGTTGTTTTTCTTTTTCAATTATAAGAGTAAAACCTGCTTACCAAAGACATTTTTGAAAATAAGGAAAAGACAGGCAAGAAGGGGTGACGTCCTGCCTACGTGCTGAGCCCCGTGCAGCCATGGCTGCCATCTCATCGTGTTTCCTCTGGCCTAATGTCCATGTTTATGTGCGCTTTGGTCTCTGATGCTTAAGTCACTTCATAGAGCTGTAGACGCGCTATCTGTAAAGTTTGGTTTCTTGCTTTTTTAAAAATTAATTTTAAATTTTGTTCCATTTGATACTTGCAAAAGCACATGTAACGCGTGTAAACCAAGCAGCATAATAATAGCATGAGCCCCAATCTGTGGCTCAACTGCGTGAGCGGGGACCGCCCCGCCCCCCCTCCCCGCCCCCCATCCTGTCTCATGGCCGTAATCCCGCTGCCGGAAGGCATCGCTTTCTGGAACGCCGTGCGCATCATTTCCTCACTCTTAGCAGGTTGTCCACATGTGTGCACATTTCCCAGCGAGACCTCTGTTAGTTTTACCTGGCTGTGGGCTTTATAAAAGTGTCATCGTCCTTCGCCGTCCTCTGCGACCCAGCTGTGCGTGTCTCAGACGCCGCGGCTCACTCGCTCTGACCGCCGAGCTGCGCTGTTCTTGTCGATCGCCATTCGATTGGTTTCAAGGGGTCCTTCTCTATGAGCAGTGCCCCCGAGACCACTCTTTGGTGCAGGGGAGCAAATTTCCCGGGGGGGGGGCAGGGCACACCTGGGTGCACCTGAGCTCAACTTCGCGAGATGCACCATTGTCCCACACAGGCCTTGAGCCAGCTTGCACGCCTACCCACCAGGCCGGTGTGAGTTCTGTCCACTGTTGCTAACTCACGTGCCATCGTAAGTTCTTCCTAGGCTCTTGTCTTCTTAATGGCCGTCATTTTTAACGCCTGCATGCGATCCCGTTGGGTATCCTGATGTTCCCCGTGGACACAGGCCCCTCAGGGACACGTGTCGCTTCAGATGTCCTGCTCGTCCGTGAGAAACACGTCTGTGCTCGGAGCTTGTGCACAGTGGGATTACTCCTCCTCTCGGTTCCCAGAAACAGAATCGAAGGGGGAGCGCTTTAATTTGGGGAGCCATCCCGCCATTACTGCTTTAAAGGCTTGAGCTTCGGTTATGGATAAATTCACAGATGTGCACAAAGGTACAAATATATGTGAGCACGCATGTACACACAGAGGCTCCACGTGGCCGCCACACGTGCAAAGTTGCGATGTATGATCTTGGGCGTGCACGGGGCTTAATGCATACCTACCTGTGTGTGCACACACGCGCACACACCGAAGTTCAGTGCGATGCTATTTTACAGAAAAATTTAAACAGGAAATATCCCAAGTCTCTATCTGTAGGGAATGTTTAAATAAACACACGGAACCGGAACCGGAAGCAGCCTTTACGGAGGCGTGGCTGACCCCGCCTCAGCCAGGACCCAGGGTAACTGAAAACAATCAGCCCTGACGGTCTGGCCAGCAAGATCCTATTTTTGCTTTAACGCATGCGCATGCACGGACACCGCTCCCAGAGAGCCTGGTTGCCCGCTGTCCCCGGGAGTCGCCTGAGGGAGCAGGACGGAGTCTGGGCTGATGCTGGTGAAAAGCGGCAGGCTGTACAGTTTCATAAATTTACGGACTTCCGAGTCTGGACTTGTGACAAGTGGTTCCTCTTCCAGCCGAGGATGAGTGGATGGGAGGGTGGACGCTTGACCGTCCACACTGCCTGGGGCGCGGCGGGGTCCTCCCCCGGTGCTCTCACCCTTTGGGGAATAACCACTGCTGACACGGACGGAAGCCACGTTCCTTTGCATTTCTCCATGACTGACGATTTTGAGAGCATTTCTGTATGTTTATTCACTTTGTTTCTTCTTTTGTGACGTGTGTCTCATTGGCCCATTTACCTCCTGATTCTTTTAGAAAGAGGGAAAGGTGTCAGCCCCTCCAAGGGTCCCCCAAGGCCCCTCTGGTACCACCCTGTCGCAGTCATGGTTATGGAGACTGGGAGGCGGGGGGTACACCATCTATCTCCCTGGCATCCGCCCCCACGCGCCCAGGCGTCTCCGTCTCTAATACCAGCTCCAGGACAGCCTGGTCCCCTGGGAAGCAACCCGGGAGCACAACCTCCCTAAGCCCATCCTCCCGCATTGATGAACAGCCACCGCGCTCCACGAACATCCTGTCAACAGAGTCCCCATCCTGGCTTGCCTTGAGTGCCCTGAGCCACACCGAACGGTGACTCAGCACCGGAGGATGCTGTGTGTCAAGCTGGAACCAAGCCCAGGGGACAGGGGGCTCATAGGCAGAGAGGGAAGGAATGAAACAGGTTCTGCTTCTGACATCGCGCACGGGACGAGGCAGGTGTCAGCCCCCGGAACAAATGGAGATCAAAGAATGCAGTGATTTCATTATTCCTTATCTTTACTATTCGCAGTATTTGGTGGGGGGTCGTAGGGAGCGACCAGGCCAGTCGCTGACCCTCCCATCAACAGCACAAGCAGCAGCTTTCCGGGTCAGTTCTGGGTGGGGGTCCCGTGTCGCGACAGTCTCTGCTTCCAGGCCGAGGGGGACGAGCATAGGTTTCAGAGGGTCACACGAAGTCATTCTGAGCGTCTGGACGGTGTATTTGGGAGAGCTGGCCAGGCCGGCTGTCTCTGCTACAGGGGCCCCCAAAGCCCTTCGCAGGAGCTGATGGACTGGCTGAAACGGGAAGGAGCCAGAGCTGAGATTCCAGAAGGTTCTGGCTTCCACTGCCTTCCTCCCAGCACCCTTTCTCGGCTGGCCCTGCCACTCCCTGTGCTTCAGTGTCCCCGCTGGGAAAACCAGCGAATGGCCCTTCCATCTGGAGGGTGATTCTATGACCACAGGCTGCTCCTCCAGACAGGCCTCAGTCACTCAGTCCGCATTGCCGTCACTGCAGACGCCCTGTCCCTGTCCGCCCCCGAAAGCCTCTTCCCGGTGCCTCATCACTCTGGGAGGGGAGGTCTTAGCCGGCCAGGGGAGTTCACAGACCTACATGGCAGCCAAGAAGTCCTTGCTGTGACGCCGAGAGAGGAGGCAAATTTGGGCTGAAAAAGAGTTCATGAAATTTAATCAGGTGCCTAAGGGAACACCTAAATTTAGTCACATTATTATTAGTATTCATTCCGTTTTTAAATTGCCTAGGGGAACGTCACCGGAGAAGCTGGGAAACCACCAGACGGGGTGGTGTGAATCTGTTTCCGCAGAGCCTGGGGCCGGGCGGGCACTGCAGGTCCCCAGAACTGCACTCTGCCCCCACGCCGGGGCGAGGGTCCAGGGAGGATCCAGGGAGGGTCCAGGGAGGGTGGTGCCTGCAGCGGGGTCCAGCGAACTTGAAGCTCTCCTGGACTTGGCCCAACTGAACCCACAGGGGCCCTCACGGCGACCTGGGCCTCGTCAGCCCGGGCTCAGGCACCGGAGCCCACCGCCCACAGCAGGGGTCCCGGCCGGCCGCAAACCCCCGAGTCTGCCCCGAGCGACCTGCTTCTGAGTGGCTGAGCTACCCGCACTTCACCCGGTTGCCTCTGCCGGTCCTGTCGTCTGAGGGGCTTCTCGGTGGGCGTGAGAAGTTCCTGAACACGCATGAGGAACACAAGGTCCCTCCCCTCCTGGTAACCGGGGTGATTCGGGGCCTAACGGATAGTAGGGTGACGGTTCAGGGCTGGTCGCCTGCTCTGAGCCTTTGTGCCAACCTGACCTGCAAGACAGCCGAACTTCCTTCTGTCCCCAACAGTACCTAGGTGACAATGGGATGTCTGGTCCCCAGAAACGACCTGGGGATGCCTCCTCACCCAGGCGCACCCTCTCCTGCCTGTCCTCCCTCCCCCACCATGCTGGGGTCGGTTTGGGGTTGGGGTCGGAGCCACAGCTTTGCAAGGGTCGCCTGAGAGGCTGGCATGCTGGGCCTGGGCCCCACCCTGGGGACAGCCGAGTTCTTAGTCTCGGTGGGCGTTGGGAGCATGTGGCCTCTGGTATTCTCTGCCAGCTCAGGGGAGCTGCCCGGGGGCTCATGGGGCACTCGCCTCTGTCGGGGACCCGAGGACGACATAACTTGGGTCCCTCCTCATTATCAGTCGGTTATGGGCAACTTCCCAGTGTCACCAGGAATGGGAGCACTTCCGTTTAGAAATATCCCATTTCACCCACGTGGAACTCCTGTGACCCCTGGGGGCAGGGGGCAGGGAACCAGTGACTCAGCTTTTCGTGCTTTTGGAGGTCAGAAAGCTCTCCTTGCTGTCGTCCCTCAGCGAGGGGGGGGGGGGGGCAGAGCGTCCCTGTGTCAGAGGCCGGTCCCGGAGTAGCTCGGCCTGGTCTCCAGGCTGCACGCGCTGTGAATTATTTTGCCTTATTTATTAGATGTGCCCAGCCTCCCTTAGCCTCCGGAAAAAGCAGAACACACGATTCCTGCCATCCGGATCTCAGCCCCTAACGCAGGGCGCCGCGTGATCGCCGTGGGGGAGCCCGTGGCCCCGGTACCTGCCGGGCAACCGCGAAGGCGTCTGGCGCTCGGAAGCTCGGGGACTCCTGAAAGCATCTGGATGTTTAAATAAAATTGCTGTTCATTTTGCTTAGAAATCTGACCATGTTGTTCTGTTCGACTCAGAAAAAAAAAATGGAAATAAAAGCAGCCGGCGGGGAATGTGCGCTCCCCGCGGGGCGGGGCGGCCGGTCACCTTTGCCTAGGTGGCCTTGGTGACAACCCGAGCGCTGTGCCTGGCCTCTGCGCCCCCGAGGTCTGCACCTCTGGTCGTTAGCCCTGCGTGCTCCGGCGGGGTCGCGCGCGCGGCGACGCGCTGGCCCCCGGCTGGGCGGCTCTGGGCGCCCCAGCGGCTGGGGGTGTGGGCACACCCCACGCACGCTGGCTGTGATCACGCCCTGCTCAGCCTGTCTGTCCCCGCCCGCGGCCGAGGGAGCTCTGGATGGCAAAGCCAGGGGGACCTCAGGTGTGAGCCAGTGACACTCTCCAGCTCGGCCACCGCGTGTTTTAGGGGCCGGAATACTGGGCTCTGCCCGGATCGCCGCCTCCGAGGTCCCCGAGAGCTGTGAAAGCCCCACGGCGGCCCCAGAAGTGGCCGCCACCACCGCCCAGGTCCGCCGCTCTGCCGACCACTTGGGAGGCGACATTGATTGACCGTGCGCCGGGTGCTGCCCCCAGCGCGCGCGCCCGGCCTCTGTGGTCAGCGGGGACCCGGCGGGGTCCAGCGCCGCGGGGGGACTGAGCCGATGCGCCACGCGCGCCTGCGTGGTATCCGTCACCGCAGCCTCTTGGCCCCGTCCGCTTCGTGCGCAGTTTAGAAACTGCCGGAATTCCAGAGCCTGAGGACTCTCAGAGATCGGAGTGCAGCCACTGTCACCTCCACTTCATGGGCGGCGAAATTAAGCTGCAGAGAGTGACTTCTTTTGTCATCGTCCCTCGTGGGGCGAGGGTACAAAGCCGGCTCAGACTCCGTCGGGGGGGGGGGGGGGGCGACAGCACGTGTCCCAGGGCTGGCGGGGATGCTGGAAAGGCCCCAGCGAGGGCGCTGACGGTCTGGGAAGGTGGGGTCTCTGTCGGTGGAGGCAGAGACGCAGACGTGGAGGACAGTGGCTCCGCCAGACCCTCCCCGCCAGTCCCCTCCTCCCTGGTGTAGCCCCCTCAACCCAGGCCCCACGGGGCCAGGGTGCAGGGAGCATGGGACCCGACAGTCTCTCCCTAAAGTCCCACACCCTCCCCACCCCACTCACCGAGGGCTCAGCCAGAGTGGGGCAGGGGAGGTGAGGCAGGTGCCAAGACCCAGGGCTGGGGTGCGTTGGAAGGCCGAGGACGCCCCGCCAGGGGCTGCCTCGCCAGGAGCCAAGGACAGTTGCCAGACCAGCAAGCTGCCCCTGGCAAGAGGGTCTGTCCCCTCAGCCCGGTGCCCATACACATCCCCTGCCATCACCCCGTCTTCCAGACGAAGACGCCGAGGCCCCGCCGCAGACGCAGGTGGGGACCACACAGGCTGGATGAGGGGCCAGCTCTTCCTGGCTTCCCGCCAGCAGAGGGGGGCTTCCTGCCGGGCCTGCCTGCGGCGGGGGGTGTGGGGCACCCCACACATGCCTGAGGCGCCCATTTGCTTCAGGTATTTAAACACTCACACTCACACACACACGCGTGTGCCTCTGTCTCCCGTATCCTTTTCTCTTCCAAACGCTTCTTCCCCTGTCTCCCGTCGGCTGCTTGTCCGTCCGCCGGCGTCTGGAAGCCCTGGGTGAGACAGAGCCTCACGCGTGGAACGTGATGGCAGGTAGAGACGCGTTCCCTGCTGCGAAAAGACGGCTTAGTGTCCCGTCCGTGGTGCAGCGCGGCCTCTGGCCAGGGCTGGGCCTCTCTGGGGCTCAGGCTCCACATCTGAAAAGTGGGTGCGGGCCGCGCAGTGAGGACCCTGCACAGCCTTCAGATCCCCAGCTGCTCTGCGTGCGTTGGTGTGTATTTTATCCCGTCCCTCGGCTTTGTCAGGGCAAGGTGCACTCAGTGAGGTCAAGACCACAGGCTGACCTGCGTGTGGACTAGTCAGTCAGCTTCGCAGGAAGAAACAACTCAGAAAAGCCTGGGAGCTGGCGAAGCTGTGAGGGTGCAGGATGTTGGACCTTGCGACTGAGAGAGCCCCCTCCGAGGCCACTGTCCCCCTGAAACACGGAGGCTTTGCCGGGTCTCTGCCGGGACCCCCATTCCATTCCTGCTGGTGGCGTCTCATGGGTCACTGAGCTGGCCAGCCCGGCAGTCGATCCAGCATGGTGTCATACCCAGAGAAACAGGAACACAGAGGAAACATACTTTGGGCTGGAGAAAACTGCGTGAGCTGCTGCGTATTATTATTATTATTATTATAAAACAGAACGTAAAATCTACCGTCTTAACCATTGTGAGTGGCGTTAAGCACATTCGCATTATCTTGCAAACCACGTGCCGTGAACGCGTTTCTGGACTCTCATTTCTATTCCTCTGATCGATGCCTCTCTCCTGAGGCAGCACCCACAGTTTTGAGTGCTGTCGCCTCGTAATGAGCTTTGAAATTGAAGTCTTGAAATTCAGCTTTGTTCTTTTTTTTTTTTTTCAATATTGTTTTGGCTGTTCTGGGCCCTTTGCATTTTTGTATTTTAGGATCGGCTTGTCAATGCCTGCAACAAATGCAGCTGGGATTTTGATAGGGGTTGTGTTGAATTATGGATCGATTCGGGGACGGGTATTGACACCTTAACAATATTAAGTCTTGCGATCCATGAACACGGGTGACTTTCCATTTATTAAGGTCTCCTCTAATTTGTTTCAATAATGTTTTCATAGTTTCTTGTGTGGTGTGTGTGTGTTAAATGGAATTGTTTTCTTAATTTTGTTTTTGGATTGTTATTGCTAGTGCATAGAAAAGCAATTCATTTTTGTATATTAACTTTATATGCTACAACTTTTCTGAATTCATATATTAGTTCTAATACGTTTCTTATGTGTGGCTATGAGTTCGGAGGATATTCTATATGTGAGATTATGTCACCTGCAAATAGAGATGGTTTTACTTCCTTTCCAGCCGGGTGCCTTTCCTTTCTTCTGGTGCCCAGCTGCCCTGAGTAGGTCCTCCAATACCACTGACAGAAGTGGAGAGAGTGACATCTTGTTTTGTTCCTGATCTTAGGGAGGAACATTTCGGTCCTTTGCCACTGAGTGTGACATCAGCTGTGGGCTTTTCCAAGATGCCCGGTGTCAGTTTGAGGAAGTTCCCTTCTATTTTTAGTTTGGTGTTTGCATCGTGAAAAGGTGTTGGATTTTTGTCAACATTTTTTTCTGCTGCTGTTTAGATGATTATGTGGTTTTGTCTTTTATTCCATGAATCTGCTGTGTTATATTGATTGATCTTGATATGTTGAACCACCCTTGCATTCCTGGCATAAACCCCATTTGGTCATGACTCACAATCCTTTTTATATGTTGTTAGGTTTGGCTTGCTAGTCTTTTGCTGAGAATCTTGTGTCTGCATTCACAGGGATATTCATAAAGGCCTAGAATTTTAGGTTCTTGTGATGTTTTCGATTTGGGCAACAGCAAGTGACTTTGAACAAAGTCAAAAGCAAAACACACAAAGGAGGATGATGTTGCTGAGGAATTTCCAAGAAATAAAGAAAAATCATCACACATCGGCTACCTGCTACATGGCAGACACTCTGCTTAGGCCCCTGTCAAAGGATCGAGGGAACACAACGCAGAGAGAGGGGTGTTGCAGCAGGGCCTTGGAGGGGGAAAGAATGGGCAGGGAGAGGCGGAGCGGGCAGCCCAGAGGGCGGGACCCAGGGAACAAGTGCCGGAGAGGGGGCCTCCTGGGCGGGAAGGAAATGAGCTATTCCGTCTGCCGAGGAGATGGTGGGGACGTGGAGAAGGTGTACTAGGTTCAAAAACGTCCCCGGAATTTGTGCCCACCTGGGACTGCAGTGTGTGACCTTACGTGGAAATGAGGTCTTTGCAGATGTGATTGGTTAAGACACAGGCACGCTGGCTGTGGGTGGGCCCTGACCCGATGACCGGCGTCCTTGTAAGAAGGGACAGAGACGCAAACACCCACACACGGAGGGAGGACGGAGGGAGGCAGAGATTGGAGCGACGCGTCCACGAGCCGAGGATGGCCAGTGACCCCCAGAAGCGGGGACGCGGCCGGCAGGACCCTCCTGGACCTTCAGAGCGAGCCCCGCCCTGCCTACACCTGGATTTCAGGGCTCTGGTCTCCGGACCTGTGAGAGAATGAGTGTCTCCCGTTTTAAGCCATGCGGTGCGGTAACCTGTTACAGCAGCAACAGGAAGCTCATACAGGCAGAACGAGCAATGATGAGCTGATGCAATTCGAGGAGCCAAGTACATGCCACGCTGAAGATTGGGGCCAGGAGACAAAGCCTGACCACGGACACTGTCTGAGCCAGGAGCCTGGGGCGGAAGGGAAGGGCAGGCAGTTTTCAGGGCCATCCTTTCAGAGAGGCTTTTTTTAAAATTTGAGTTTTGTTTTCTTCCGCATCTTCCTTTTCGGTCTTTTACGTTATTGTCATTGTCTCTGGAAGTCACATACCGTGGGAGCCGGGAGCCTGAGCTGTGGACCAGCCTCGTCTGACAGTCCAGCCCGCTCTGCATTTACTGTCTGTGAAACGGGAACAATGTTCCTGACCTCAGTCTCCTCACTGCAAAATGGGATTGACAGTGTCTCCCTCACAGGGCTGGTATGTGAAAGTTTTTAAAGCAATTAGCAGAGTTCCTGGCATAGAAGAAGCCTCCGCTAAGTGGCAAACATGAGGATTACTGGTTATTTTTACCTTACCTTTTCCTTTTTTTAATTATCCTTATTGGTTTTGCAACATAAAAATGAATATAGACTTGTTTAAAAAAAAAGATATGTGTCTAGAAAATGAACTTATTGTTTCTGGATGATCAAGATGATACGTTATTCCTTTTAGAAAATTTGTAAAATAAAGCACAAGATAAAAAAACTATAATCATGCCATCTAAAGATCATTATTGTGTTTTGGGCATAGTTTTCTACTTATGCGACATATTTAGTATAAAATATCTATAATACTACATCCTATGTAAAACCATATCGACATCACGTTTCGTACAGTTTTACTTCCTACTTTCTCCAATTCAGCATCGTGGTGTGAGCTCTTTCTTTGGTACATTTATACTTTTGTAAAATGTTTTATGATAGCTTAATGGCATGGTAACATATAGGTTGTCACAATGCTAAAATATTGCCTCATTGTTAGCAATTTAACAATAATAGTGAGTTGAATATTGGTATTTTTTACAACTTCCCTGAAGTATATTTGAGGTACAATGAACCGTATGTAGACCCCAGTGAAACCATCGAGGTAATTAGCGAAGCCATCGCCCCGAACGGTCCCCCGTGTCCCTTTGTAATCCATCCCTCCCCACCCCTCCCCTCAAAATGACCTCTCTGCTTCCGGTCACTGCAGATTAGTTCGCCCTTCCTAGACTTTCATACAAACAGAATCGCGCGGTATAAAGTCGTTATTTTTGCCTGGCCTCTCCACACGCGTGACGATTTGGTGGGGTGTCCACATCCTCGCGTGTAGCAATTGTTCATTCGTTTTTATTCCATTGGGTGTATGGCCCACAATTTAGCTATCCATTCGTCTGCCAGTGACCACCGGGTCATTTTCAGCCCTTAGCTATTACAAATAAAGCCGCTGCAAACATTTGTGTAAAAATCTTGCGTGTGGACATAGGCTTTTATTTCTCTTGGTAAATACCCAAGAGTAGGATGGCGGGATCATAGAGCAGGTGTGTGTTTACCTTTTAAAAAACTGCCACACTGTTTTCCAAAGTGGTTTGATCATTTACATTCCCACTGGCAGCGTGGGAGTTCCGGTCCCCCTCGCCCCCCCCTCCCGCCACCGTCTGCACCTGCACTTGGTGTGATCAGTCTTTTTAATTTTAGCCATTCTAACAGGGGCACAGCCTCAGCTCACTGTGCTTTAAATCTGCATTCCCCGGCTCACAAATCATCCTGAGTATCCTTAACCGTGCAGCTTTTTGCGTCTGGCTTCTTTCGCCTAAGCTAAGTAAGGCATTCGAGATCCACGCGTTCTGTTGCGTGTATCCGCGGCTTTCTGCTCTGCGCCGCCGAGTCGTATCCCGTCGTGGGAACGGACCTGTTTCTTTATCCATTCCCCAGCTGGACGATGTAGGTCATTCTTGTTTCTGCAATTGTGAACGCGCCTGCAATAGCCGTGCACCTACGGCTTTTCATGTGAACGCTTCTCATTTCTCTTGGATGAGTGACTGGCAGTGGGACGGCTGACTCATTCGGCACTGCCAAACCACCTCCCTAAGCGGCTTTCGGTTACGGTCCCGCGGCCACGCCCGGGACTGGTCGGTCCGCGTCCCGCCCACGCTCTGCGCTGCCCTGTTTCCGCCGGTTTGTTCCACAGCCTTCCAGCAGGTTGTGTAGCGTGCCGCCCTGTGTCCTTTACGTCCCGCGGTGGTTTCTGTTTACGTTTTTCTCATGATCAGTGGTACCACATGCTTATTGCCACCTTGTTTGGCGAGGCGTCTTCTCAACTCTTTTGCCGATTTTTAGTTGTGTTGTTTGTTTCCTGGTAATTGAGTTATTGAGTTCTTTATACATTCTGGATACAATTCCTTTCTCAAATACGTATTTTGCAAAAATACCTTTTTCCAGTCTGTGGCTCGTCTTCTTATGTTCTTAACTGTGTCTTTCAAAGAGCAGAAGTTTTGCGTTTTAATGAAGTGGAATTCATCAGTTTTTTTCCTCTATGGTCTGGCTTTTGGTGTCATGTCTAGGAACACTTTGTCTAGCAAGACTCCTGAGGTTTAAGAGTTCCTCAGACACATTCCGGATACAGCCTTTTATTGAATGTAGGTGCTGTGAATATTTTCTCCTCTGGCTTCCATTTCTGTTTTCCTTAATGGTGTATTTTGAAGAAAAGGGCCTTTAATGTTCCACTTAATTCATTATTTCTCTTACGGTTTGTGCTTTTTGTGTTCTAAGAAACCATCGGCTAATTCTACGTTCACAAAAGTTTTTCTGTTATGGATTCCTCTAGAAGTGTTATAGTTTTAGGTATCACATCTAAATCTGTGATCCATTTTGGGTTAATTTTTTGCATATAACATGAGGAGAAGGGGTCGATGTTAATTTATTTTTTCATACAGACATCGAGTCAATATAACATCATTTGTGAAAAACGATCTTTTCTCCGATGCATCTTCGTCAATAGCCGATTGCTCATATTTGCCTTTTTCCGGAGTCTTCCATTCTGCTCCATTGACTTAAGCGCACCTTTTCACCAATACCTGACTGCTCCGACTACCACAGCTTCATAAGTCTCAAACTCAGATCGGTCCTCCAACTTTCTTCTCTCTCTTTCTCTCTTTTTTGTAATTGCTTTGTTCATTCTACGTCTTTTCCATATGAACTTTAGAGTCAGCATGTCAATTTTTACCCCGCAAAACATCCTGCTGGGATTTTAACTGAGATCGTGATAAATATCTGGATAAATATCTCAACCGTGGCTTCAGTCCACAGATGTGGCCTCTCCCTCCGTTTAGGCTTCATTTTGTTTCTCTCGGCTAGGTGTTGTGTTTTTCAGGGTAAAAATCTTGAATGTCATTTGTTAAACTTATTTCTAAATATTTTATATAGGGTATTTCTTTTTGCTGCTTTAAGTGAAATTTTCTATTTGTTACCTTTTCCAGTTACCTGTCGCCCGTCCTTAAGAATACAATTAATTTTTCCACATTAACCTGGCATCCTACAATCTTGCTCAATTCACCTATTAGTTCTACTAATTGTTTTGTAAAATCCATGGGATTTTTCACGTAAACGATCACATCATCTGCACAGAGGAAGAGCTTTCCTTCTTTTTACCTCAATCCCAACGTGTTTGGGTTCCTTTTCCTGCTGTAGCCAGAGGCCAGAGCCTTACGCAGCCGTGGTGGGAGCAGGCGCACTCACGCATCCTGACTTAGGGGGAAGAGGGTCGGTGTCTCGCCCTGACTGATGTCAACTGTAGAATGTTCGGGGTGCCCGTTATCAGTTCAAGGGGCTTCCTTCTAGTCCTCGTTCACTGACAGCTTTCACTGTGAACAAGTGCTAGATTTTCATCAGTGCATTTTCTGCATCGATTCATGTAAATACTTTTTTCATGGGCATCTCTGGTTATTTTCTCAGGATCAATATCTAGAAATAAAAGTAAAGGGTCAAGATGTATAAACGTTTCTAAGCCTTTTGCATCCTATTTCCAAGTTCTCGTTCAGAGAAATGTGACCAGTATGAGTCCCTTTGGCTGTGTGAGCATGTCTGTGTCCCCACTTACCTATATTAGATTTTGTGATTTTTAAAATGACTGCCAACCTCAGTGGCTAGGTGGAGAAAGAACTCGCTCGCCGGGTTTTGCTGAGGCAATGCTGGCTCCTTGTCATTTCTGTCTCTGCATCTTGAAGATCCTCAGAAAAGGACAAAAAGCAAGAAATGCCACATTTCTTAAGTTTAGCATCCTCTAGCTTTACCTACAAAACATTTTTGTAGGTAAATATTGGGAGTTATTACCTAAACAAACCATCCTTCAGCTTGAGTGTGCTGCACCTAGTGATTTTATGAATAAACCAAATTATACGCAGCACAGATGAATAGCCTTAAAACCAAATTGCTCTACATGTGTAAAAAGATAAAAAGTTAAAGCTGTAGGTATTTCAATTTTGCTGAGCTCGTGCTTCCTTACAATTATTTTTCAATGATTCTAAGATTCCCAGACGCTTCACGTTTTCACCCCAGGCATCAGTATTAAATGCCTTTGTGTTCCGTGCCAGGTTTGTGCTGGGACCTGGGGACACATTAGCTACCAAGACTTGTGGCACCTGTCTTGAGGGGGAAACAGATGTCACTAGGTGACCTAGGTGACCGTACAGCCGTCCACTACGACAGGCCCTAAGTAACAAAGGACTGAGGCTTCCATCAACTTTGCTCCACTTCCAACCCATGGAACCCCAGCTGTAGGTCCCAAGCACAGTGTCGTGAATTAATTCATCAATCAATTAATTAATGTAAATAATTCCCCCTGATGAGTTAGAAAGGGCTTGAGCAGACTTCTGCCCGGAGGCGGGCAGCGTGCTGCGGGACGGTGCGTGGCGGACCCTGTCTCTCTCTGGGGCTGGTCCTCCCAGCGACAGCACAGAGCAGGGGCCTCCGCCCGGGACTTTCAGGGCGTGTCCACCCTGGCTCTCGGTTCTGGAAACCCTGGCCTCCCCCGGGGCGAGCAGATGCAGCGTGTTGGGAAGGGCATGCAGGTTTTGGAGGGTGGTACTGGGTGTGCGTGGAGTGGCGGTGGGACAATGGAGGCTGGAAGTAATGCCAGTCTTAGGGGGCCCCTCTCCAGCTGGGTTGGGAGGTAAGCCGGGGGTTGGCTACCCGGTGGGGGAGACATGCCGAACCCGCACCCTCCTGGAGGCTCCTCCTCACCCGCCGTAAGCAGATTATGAAACACGTGGACAGTGGTGGGGGGCGGGGGCGAGCGTTATCATCTGACCTGCCAGTGGCCCTGTTTTGCAAATGATAATTGCATAATGCAGTTAGGGCCCAGTGAGGGTCTACTCGGGAAGACCGGAGAGCCCTTCGGTTTTTGGGGGCCCAAAACACCACATGGCCAAAGTGGTGCCTCTGACCTGCCTCTCCTCCCCTCTGGCCACCTCCTTTAAGCTGAGTCTGTTTCCGCAGAGAGCACAGGTGCCCCACAGAGATGGGAGATCGGCTCCTGCCACTTCTTTAGGTAGGAAAAAAAGCTGCCACGGCCCGCCGGGCTCGATTATTCCAGAAGCAGCGAAGGTCCTAAAGAAGCCATCTTTGTCTTTGAGGAAGTTCCCAGTCGCAGGACGGTGCTCGAACCATCCAAAAGAGCTTCACGGGGAGCCCTGGGGCCCACAGGGGAAGAGGTGCTGGGGGGCAAGTCACCCCGACACGTGTTCTGGGCTGAAAGAGGAAGTCCGGATCAAGTAATGGTGGTTGCACCTCTGTCAGAGCCTGGGGTCGCAGCCCGGGGCCGATGTGTGCCTTAATCTGAGCACCTTTTAGCGAGCGCTTGCTAGATGTGACTATTAAAATCCCAAGAGACGGCATTTAACCTGTGGTGTGGCAGAGTCCAGATAGCAAAACGTTTGTGACTGGGGTTCCAAACGAATTCATGATTTTTTTTTTTTAAGTAGAGTAAAGTAGAGTAAAATGCTGAACTTCAAATTTAGAGGCAGTGGAATGTGCCGGGTTCGAATCCCAGCTCCGCCACCTGCCAGCTGTGTGACCTCAGGCAAGTCAGGCAACCCCTCCCAGCCTCAGGTCCTCTTCTGTGCGGTGCAGGCGCTAACGCTGCATGAGGTGGAGCCAGCTGCATGAGGTGGAGCCGGGAGAGCAGGCCAGCCCGGGGCCCCGCCCCGCTGCCTGCAGTGACCCAAGTGCCCCCTTCCTGAACCGCAGACGGAACCACTGTTTTACCTGGAACGTAGGGACCCAGTCTGAACGCGCACGGAACGCCCACGCTGTCCAAAATGGTCAGGACAGGTCCCCGAGGGTCTGGGAGCCCGGTGCTGAGCCCCCAAGGCCCTTCATTCTGCACAAAACCTCGTTATTCTCTTCACGAAACGAGGAAGCTCGGGAAGGCTTGGGGACTTGCCCAAGGTCACAGGCTGGTCAGCAATACCTTGTCTGTCGTTATGAAGTGAAATGGAATTCGATTGCGAAAATGTTTCCATATCCACGAGAAAATGTCACTGGTCGTGACTCGTAATGGGTTCATCCGTTCCTCGCTCATTCATTCATTCGTGGGTTTCCGGAGAACCCGCTACGTGCATGCGTGTTCGGCGTGTGCGTGAACGTGTGCCTGAGCCCAGCACGCATTTGTACGTGTCTTCCCCACGCTCTGCCCTGACAGAGACGTGTGGCCAGTACCCTGCCCACTCCCCAGGTCCCCCTCCAGCGTCGACGCCCACCTGCGGTTCCCCGACAGCAGTGGCCTCCTGCAGACGCCGCGCTGGGACGAGCCGCAGCGCGCACGCGCCCTGGAGCAGATCTGCGGCGTGTTCCGCGTGGACCTGGGACACATGCGCTCCCTGCGCCTCTTCTTCAGGTGAGAGCGGCTGTCGCGGCTTCCTGGAGGCTGGCCTGGGGCGGTGTCCGCCCACACCCACCTCCCAGCGCCACCGAGGTCCTTGTCAACGCCCCCCACGACACTGCCCACAGCAAGCAGGCCAGGGGGCTCCCAAGCTCTTCCCTCTGCCTTCAGGGCGGTGGCGGCCACGCCTCCCGGAGGGGCGCCCTTTCTCTTATGGGGGACAGAGCAGCTGCACAGCAGCAACAGTCAGGTGTGTTCTCCTGGACAGCAGGGGGGCCCCTGCCACGGGAGGGCACTGCCCTAGGGCCCGCCTGGAGGAAGGAGGCATGTCTGTCACATATGACAGGAGGGGATGCCAGACTCAGAGCCACTTTCCAGCTTTTTACAGAGTGGCCGCTGAGGCTGAGCACGTGGCCTGATAGACAGGTTGTCACAGCCTGGGATGGCCCTCCCAGAGAGCCACCCACGCCTACTGGAGGAAGGCCCCTGCCGAGGTTCTCTGCGAGCCTCCTCATCAAGATTCAAATTCTGACTCCATGAACGTCCTCCACCCCAGACTCTCCTGGAAAGAGGGGAATGAGGCTTGGCAGGCGGGGGTGGGGACAGAAGGCCACTCAGGCAGGTCTCTGCTGGAGAGAGCAAGGACAGTCCCACTTCCCAGCCTCCCCAGGAGGGGGCTCTTTGCCTTCTTCAGCAAAGAATTCTGCCCCCCTCCCACCCAGCAGCCAAACTCTACAGGGACTTCCTGTTTCCTGCCTCTGAGACCCGTGATGGTGGCCTCTGATTATGCTTGGAAATAACAACCCGTGTGTACATACTCACCCCTTCTCTCTTGCCCCTGCGATGGCCGCTCAGCGACGAGGCCTGCACTAGCGGCCAGCTGGTGGTGGCCAGCCGGGAGAGCCAGTACAAGGTGTTCCATTTCCACCACGGCGGCCTGGACAAGCTGGCCGATGTGTTTCAGCAGTGGAAGTACTGCGCCGAGACGCACCTCAGGGACCAGGTAGTTGGGGGAGGGGGCACCTGGGGTCGGGGTGGGGGGAGGCACCCCGGGAGACACCTGGCTGCTGACCCCCTCCCCTGCTGCTCCTCCGTCAGGGGTCCAGGACTCCCAGGCACACCTCTCTCCTCCTGCGCCCAGGGCCCCGTGGGGTGACACCGTGGTGGCTCCTGGCTGATAGGACAGGAACTTTGGGTTTGAAACATGTGCCCGGGGCTTCTTGTAAAGTCAGTGCTCTGCACTTGAAAAATCATGTTTTGACAAGGCTTCCTGCCATATTTTGCTCAATCTACATACAAATGTAATAAGAGCTCTTTAATTATCTGTTTAAGATACTGTATGTGCTTATTAGAAGCGGGCTGACTTTAAAATTCCCTTCCTCCCCACCGAGCCTCCTGCTGGCTCCCTTATTACTGTAGATGGCGTTTTTTCCCCCCTACGTTGAACAACCTTTGATTTTTGAATTAAATGTCAGCTGCAGTTTGGCCCTGGATCTGTGGCTGCCTGTGGAGGCGACCTGACAGGCGGGCTCCCTGCTCGCTGAACAGCGATCCCTTTGTACGCGGCCAATCACATGTAATTTATTGCAGGCCCCGCCGGCAGAGGCAGGGGGAAGTTGGGCCGAACTAGGCATTAATTCTGTTTTGCGCCAGGGGTCGGGAGAGGAGGGTGGGGGTGGCGGCGGCCGGCGGCCGTGGGAGTGGGCCGGGGAGCCCCGTGCATGCGGGGGGGGGGGAGGGGGGAACCTCCGTGAAGACGAAGGCATTTTCATTTTAATCGCGCCTAATTGCAGTGGCCATTTAGGGGTTTGTGTGCGGGGAGAGGCGCCCCTCCTGTCACAAGGCAGAGGGAGGGGCTCTCGCATGCGTCCCGCCGAGAGCGGAGCGCCGCGGGCTTCCAAGGCTGCGCGTGGGGCACCTGACCCGCCGCCTTCCCCGGCCAGAGCGTGGCGGACGAGAAGACCTGCATGCAGTTCTCCATCCGCCGCCCCAAGCTGCCGTCCTCGGAGACGCACCCCGAGGAGAGCGCGCACCGGCGGCTGGACGTGCCCGCCTGGCTCGGCCACCTGAACGAGCTGGGCCAGGTGGAGGAGGAGCACAAGCTGCGCAAGGTGAGGCTGGCGCGCGCGCGGCCCGTGTGCGGAGCGGTGCCCGCTGCACGCGCGCCCGGGCGGGCGAGCGATCGAAGCCGCGGGCCGGTTTGGGGTCCCGCGACCGACTGCGACCACAGCCCACAGCGCTTCCAACTCCAGGGATTAGGCCCGGACAGGAGAGCGACACCCCGGGGGGGCATTGACATTGAAATGAGCCTGGCCGCGCCTGTGTGGGAATCGGGGCCGCTCTCACCCCTCGCAAACAAGTGCAAATTGCAGCCCCTGAACCAAGGCGTCATTTGTCAGGGGACCTGGGGGCGACCTGGGGGCGCTTTGAGCGGCCCGTGGGGGCCCCTCCCCAACTTCTGCCACCTCCTCCAGGCCATTTTCTTCGGCGGCATTGATGTGTCAATCCGGGGGGAGGTCTGGCCCTTCCTGCTGCGTTATTACAGCCACGAGTCCACGTCGGAGGAGCGGGAGGCCCTGCGGGTGCAGAAACGGAAGGAATACGCGGAGATCCAGCAGAAAAGGTAGCCGCCCGGGCCCCGCGGGGCGGCGCGGGGGCCACCCAGCACCGAGGACACGCTGCGGACCCGCCAGCCCCAATGAGATCGGGTCTCCGCAGACCTGAGGGAGGGGCTGGATGAGTTCGGCCACGTCCCGCACCCTGCGGCTCGCTGTCACGCATCGCATTCGGAACCCTTCCACCAGATTGAACTGGCCTTGGGGGTGGCGCAGGGCCCCCAGGGGCCTAGCGCGAGCTGAGGGCCCTCTGGGCCTGGCTGATCCCGGGGCAGTGAGTTCGCATGCAGGGGCACCTCGGGATGCTCACCCCCCAAGTCACTGCGGCAACACCCAGTTCCCGACCGGGTCGGGTGGGGTAGGGGAGCGCATGCGCCGCTGGCTGACCCCCGGTGGGCGCCGCGCTCTGGGCCAGGCTCTCCATGACCCCAGAGGAGCACCGGGCGTTCTGGCGCAACGTGCAGTTCGTGGTGGACAAGGACGTGGTCAGGACAGACCGGAGCAACCAGTTCTTCCGCGGCGAAGGCAACCCCAACGTGGAGAGCATGAGGTGCCCGCCTCGCCCTGGCCCTCGGAGGCCTCCGGGAAGTGGCAGGGGCCTTCCGGTTCACACAATCACCCTGGAAGCAGGTCATCAGCTGTCCGAGCCAACGTGGATCAGTCCCTGTGGCCATAGAGTCCCAGGGAAGCCCATAGGTCTCTCTCAAGGGTGCCACAAAGCCCTCATCCCCTGGCACCCACCAAGCCTGTCCTTGCGTGGCTCACGTGAACCATGGCTGAGCCTCCTCCAGTGTCTCCCAGTGGGTGGCCCTCCAAGTGATAAAGCCACACAGTGCTGGGGGCTGGCACCTTTGACGTATGATGCTGCTGCCTGGCAAATAATTGCACAAAATTAGCAGCCCATAAAAATGTCCCTGCCAGCCCACCCTTTGTCACAGGCAGTCAGCCATTAAGAAAATCAGACCACGTTGCCCCTTCCTCCTGCACTGGAGGCCCAGGCCCAGGCCTGGTGGGCAGCTAATTTTAGGCCATTACCTTTCCCAGGGCCCTGGAGACTGTCCCCAGGGCGATGTCCCCCTTCCCCCAAGGTCGAGGTGAAGGATGGGGGTCCATGCAGCTCTGGGTCTCCAGCCTGGGGTTCTGCTGGCCCAGGGAGCTGCCACGCCGAGGACAGCAAGGGTGGACGATGGCGTGGCCACTGACCTCCCCGCCCTCTGCACTGCGTCGCCAGGAGAATCCTGCTGAACTACGCGGTGTACGACCCGGCCACCGGCTACTCGCAGGGCATGTCGGACCTGGTCGCGCCCATCCTGGCTGAGGTGCTGGACGAATCGGACACCTTCTGGTGCTTCGTGGGTTTGATGCAGAACACGATCTTTGTCAGCTCGCCTCGGGACGAAGACATGGAGAAGCAGCTGGTGAGCTGCGCCACGGGTGTGGGCAGGGCACCGGGAGACACGTCCTGGCGGCCGCGTGTGGCATGGCTGCTCTGGGGCACTGGGTAGCGGAAGAGCCAGGACGCGCATCACCGATGGGGACAGGGGGCTTGTCCCTGGGCCTCAGGGGAAGGGCCAGCTCTCCCGGAGGGCACAGGGCCCTCCCCACCCATACTCCCTGCAGGTCCAGAGGCCAAGCTATGCAGGGCCCTCCCCTGGTGGCTGCCCACCTCCTGTAGTGGCATGCCAACGTCCCCGCCAGGGCAAGGAGGGAGGGCCCCACCACACCTGGCCCTGAGCTTTATAAAATGGGTGGTATCTGGGCTGCTCTCTGCGTGGGTCCAACACAGCTGGGGCTTTTCCATGGGACAGGGACAGGGACGGGAGAGCTCCTGAAGCCGCCCTGAGGCCCACTGGGCGTTTGTCACACCCACAAGGGCAGCAGGCCTCTCCTGCGGTGCCTCGCAGCACCCGCCCCTTCCTGCCCCCACCTGACTGAATGGGGGGTGGGCAGAGCTGGGCAGGAGAGGTGGGAGTGTCTGCTCTTCACTCTGCGTAGCACCTGGGCACCAGGTGCTGGACCAGGTCTCGACTCCCTGGTCTGGAGAGAGCCTCAGCCGAGGAGCCGACGGTGTGTGTGGGGTACTGGGGGCCACGGTGGGGGAGGGCACAGGCAGCAGAGATGGGGAGTCAGGCAGCTGGACCGCCATGCACAGGTTCAGGCCCTGGACGCTGCTGAGACTTGGCCAGCTAGAGCGTTCTGGGCAATGACCCTGCGTGACCCAGATGTGTTCATATATGTCACGGCAATGAGGGCCTCAACCGCCACAGCCAAGGGGCACGGCCTTTAGAGTAACCATTGGGGGCCGTTGAATTCTGTGGATGGGGGAGCAGACACAGCAGAGGATTGGAGGAAAAGAAGCCAGGGGCCCGGAGGTGTGGACTGGAGGTGAGGGACACCTGGGCGGGAGGTGGGGACGTTTGTGAGGGAGGCGACTGGCTGCATGCGTGGACTTGGCCCTGCCGTGGGCCTCGGGGCGAAGAAACTGGCTGGCGGGGAAGGATCCTCTGAGCTGGTTCCTGTGAGGGGCCCGCCTGCCCCATTCCGGCTCAAGCAGGAAAAAAGGCCACTTGTGTGGGAAGGGGCCTGTGAGTCACCAAGCCCCTGCCCCAAGATCCCCAGGCTGTGATCTGGAGAGCGTGTGACCCCAGCCGAGCTGACTCTCTGCACCCGTGTGACGTCAGGTTTCCACAGCACATGGAGAGGCAATTAGGGGGTCCAATGCCACTCGCCCCAACACGCTCAAGCGGCACATGGCCCTGTGACTCGTTAGCTGCTAGAGATTGATTTTCCAATGGCCCTGGCGAAGTCAGCAGCCCGAGCCAGGCACTGCCAGAAATAGCCTCAATCTTCTCCCGTGTCCCTGCGTGGTGACCTTAAGTGCGGGAACCATGCACCCTGGGGTTCAGAACTGTCCCTTCCCTGCTCTGTATCAGCTCCAGAAAATGGTGGCCCTTTGAGATCTGAGCGGGAGGTGGTTGAAGCCAGGGTCCCAGGAAGCAGGGTGTATCAGAAACAGTCCCCATGTGGCCACCGAAGCCCAAGGAGCCTACCCAGCAGGGAGCTGCCTTTAGCCTCCCTGTCCACAGCAGGGGGTACTGCGTTCAGCCGGCCCTGGGCCATACCACGGCCCCCGGAACAGTCTGAAACCCGGGAGACGTGGCACAGAGGTATGGGCCAGATTGCAGTGGCATAGTAGAGGAAGTGGGTACAGACACACGTGGCACAAAGGGACCTCGTGCATGGCGCGTGTGCTTTTCAGGGGTGGAGTGGCCCAAGGAAGGGCCGCAGGGAACGTGGGCTCCCTGGACCCAGGGGGCAGAGCAGCATGGGGCTGGGGGACTGACCGTCCTGCCTCACCCCAGCTGTACCTGCGGGAGCTGCTGCGGCTGACACACCTACGCTTCTACCAGCACCTGGTCTCGCTGGGCGAGGACGGCCTGCAGATGCTCTTCTGCCACCGCTGGCTCCTGCTCTGCTTCAAGCGCGAGTTCCCCGAGGCCGAGGCGCTGCGCATCTGGGAGGCCTGCTGGGCGCACTACCAGGTGAGCAGGGGCGGGCGCCGCGGGCGGGGCGGGGCGGGGCAGCTCGGCCGAGACCACGCCCCGGAGCGCAGTCACGTCAGCAGGGTGCCAAGGGAACCAGGCTCCTCCTCTGGGATCCCCCTCCTCTGGGATCCCCCTCCTCTGAAAGCCCCGGAGCCGCAACCGCCCCCCCCCCAGCGCCATGCCAGCCCCTCCGCCGTGACCACTTCCAGTTCCTCGTGGCTGGCTCCAGACCTGCAACTCGCCTCCCAAGGAACTAAAGCCAGTGCAGATGGCCTGCTGACCGCGCTCGTTACCACGTTCCGGAGCCGAGCTCCCTCCCGTGACAACCGGTCAGCGTGAAAGACATTTCCGGGCCGAGCAGGCCCACTGCCGCCTGAGACCCCGGTGCCCACCCGCCTCCTCCCCTCGGGACGGCTCAGGGGAGGGGCCGGAGAGCCCAGGACCAGTCTGCCGTCCCCTCCCAGCGACGATGATTTCCACCCGGCATCCACCGTGATTAGCGTCCCCTTGGCCAATTCCCCCGAGAGTGCAGTACTGGCTCTGTCACACGGCTTTAACGCCCAAAGTAGCGACAAGCCGGCGATGTCAAAGGATAGGCAAGTCTCTTTGAATCCATCAGCATTTAAAAAAATAGGACTGACGTATCCGGGAGGCGGCCAGGGGGACCCTTTCTGCGCGGCTGGCACAGCTGGGATATCACAGCCCCGCAGGTGGGCGGGAGCACCCACCAGCCCACAGAAATTGGCGCCGGCGTTCCTCATCCTTTCTAATGTCACAGGAGGATGACATCTGATGAAAGCGAGTCTGACTGAGGGAATGTAGCACTGGTGCCATATCTGTCCTCGGCCACCTCCCGCTAGCGCCCTGGGCGGGGTCCAGCTGCGTTGCCCGCCCAGATTGGCCGGCTCCGCGTGAATGTTCAGGGCGGAGCGAATGCACTAAGCAGGGGGAAGCGCTGGCAGGGACGGTCCGGAAGGACGCATCACATTTTTTAAAAAATCACGTCTGCTTTGCCTCATCGCATGTTTTTCCAGCAGCGAAATTGCTGCTCCTGTTGCGTCATCCTTAAGCTGGTGTGACAGGTGAACACTGGGAGTCACCCAACAGCCATTTCTCACGGTGACTTCATTGCCGTGATCTGGTAAAGGCTCCAGGGCGAGGTCCATTTGGACGCCGTCTTGGCCACCATTTTGCTCAAAGTCCACAAATCCAGCTCCCGTCAATACCAGACTTGGACTAAATTTAGCCACATTTGGACCCTCCCCTTGATCAAATGACAGGGGCTTGTTGGAGAGGCGGTAGGATGATGGCAATGGGGCACGCTGATTCATCGGGAGTGAGCCCTGGAGAAGGTGTCATGGCCAGGCGGCGCCTTTAACCTTTAAGGTGACCCCTGAGAAAGGCTCTCTAGTCTATCCACTTATTGCTAGTTTGCCAGCAGGGGCTGGAATGCCCTGGGCGTGTCCCAGGAACTGAAACCAGGGTTGTACCGCTATCCAGCCCTATTTAGGATGTGCGTCACCTTTTCCTCCCCCACTCCTCCCGGAGCTGGACGGCCGCCCTGCTGGAACCCCTCTGCTGTCCTCCACCCCAGCCAGAGCTCAGGTAGCTGCAGAACCCGAACAAGACCCTTCTGGGTGTGTCTGGAGGAAGGGGCTGCAGTCCAGGGACGTTCCCTCCAGGCCATGTGGGGTGTTTGCTCCCACGACCTCTGTCTGCATTGTGGGCTCCGCCCGGCCCAGTTTGGAAATATGGTTCGTCTGGCTGGGTGGTCGGTATCGGGAGACTAAACACGGGCTTCCTGGTGCTCCTTGTCCTTCCTCTGCTCCCAGAAGCACGAGTGAATCAAAGGCCACGTGCCCTCTGAGCCTCCGGACAAGGAGCCGAGCAGGATGCACCGAGGTCAGGACCAAGTGCCGGCTTCCTGCTGCAGGCCAGGCGCTGCTGCCTCGTGCTGGCCAGCAGGGCGCCGCTGTGTGGGCTTTCTTGGGGTCTTCGTCCTGCTTTCTTAGCAACGAGCATAAGAGTCATCTCTGGGCCGGGAGTTGGGACGTTCAGCCTGGAAGCGGGAGGGCACTGACCGGAAGGTTCCTTCCTGCTGGCGTGTTCGTGAGCCCCTGGAGTGGCTGTGACCCAGCCTTCTGCACTCACTGCCTCTCAAGACTTGCACTAATGAGCCTTCAGAATGAGCACAGGCCAGCACTCAGCAGAGGAGCGTGTGCGTTGCTCCCCCCATGACAGAGAGCCCCCTCGGGGCTCCACAGAAGAGCAACAGCAGCCCGAGGGGGACCAGGGGGGCCAGTCCCAGCATCACCCCTTTGGGGGTCACAGCTGCCTGTGGATACTGACTGTTCTAGGTACTGACCCTGGCCCACTGGCAGGTGGGGAGACAGAATAAAAGGTTGCGTGGCCTGCCCAGACGGCTTCACGGCACCTCTACACCCAGCCTCCACGTGGAGGCAGGGCCCGGCCAACTAAAGGGCCTTACCTGACCCCCACTCTCCACACCCTCCAGACGGATTACTTCCACCTCTTCATCTGTGTGGCCATCGTGGCCATCTATGGGGATGATGTCATCGAGCAGCAGCTGGCCACCGACCAGATGCTCCTGCACTTCGGGAACTTGGCCATGCACATGAATGGGGAGCTAGTGCTCAGGAAGGTGAGTGCCCGCCCCCTCAGTCATGGGGCCCCGCCCCCACGCTTACAGAGCCCCGCCCCTCAATGATGAAGCCCCGCCCCTCACTTACGGAGCCTCCCCACTCAGTGGTGGAGCTGCGCCCCTGAGTGATGGAGTCTCCACCTCAGTCACGGAGCCACGCCCTCACTCACGGAGCCACGCCCCTCACTCACGGAGCCACGCCCCCTCAGAGCCTTTCCGCTCAGCGATGGAGCCCCGCCCTCACACTTACCAAGCCGTGCCCCTCACTTACTGGGCCACATCCCCTCGCTTACGGAGCCTCCCCACTCAGTGGTGGAGCTGCGCCCCTGAGTGATGGAGCCTCCACCTCAGTGAGGGAGCCCCGCCTCCACGCAGGCTCTGAGGGGACCTCCCACACACAGCGCTGGCCCAGTGGTTAGTGCCCACGGCCGCTGCTTGGGCGTGGCCGCCCAGCTCCTCAAGGCCCACCGCTCCTCATGCCCTGACACGTGCGCCTCCTTAACTGCGCGGAGTGAGCAAATTATCGGGGTCGACAGACAGGTTCCCCCTCCCTTGGGACACCTCACTCACGGCCAGAGCCAGGAAAACAGAAGGGGGTTTGGGGAGGAAAGTGGCCGCTTCTCATACAAGGGTAGTGGAATAAAGGGGAACTGGGGGCTTTGCCGCTCGCCCACTTCCCAGACTCCTGCTGCTTCAGGCTCGTGGTGGTCTCCTGGACTGAGGAGGGGCGGGGGTCAGTGGTCAGATGGGCGGCAAGAGAGCTTAAAGAGGGCCGGCCCTGCACAGGACAGTGGGGACAGCCCTACCGGGCCGACAGGTGGCGCGCTGGGGCGGAGCGGAGCACGGGGCATCAGAGTGGGGCGGGGGATGGGGGTGGGGGTGGGAAGGGGACGTCAGGGGGAGACAGGGACAGGCTGGGCCCGCCGGCCAGGTGGGGGCCCCTGCAGTTATTGCTCTGTTTGCCTTCATATGGAGACTGTCCCATATGGGGCCTGTGTGTCCTGTCATTGCAGCTGGACCAGGGCCCTGCCATGCTGGCGTTAAACGGGTGCTGCAGGCGGAGCCCTGGGCCCTGAGCTTGCACGAGCTCAGCCCACGGGTGTTGGCTGTTGCCACTGGTGCACGCTGGCCACCTGCTGTCCCCCCGCCTGCCCTCACCACCTGTCCTCTCTCCTTGCAGGCGAGGAGTTTGCTGTACCAGTTCCGCCTCTTACCTCGGATCCCTTGCAGTCTGCATGACCTGTGTAAGCTGTGTGGGACTGGCATGTGGGACAGTGGCTACATACCCGCTGTGGAGTGCACCGGCCACCACCCGGGGTCGGAGAGCTGTCCCTACGGGGGCACGGTGGAGACGCCTTCGCCCAAGCCCCCCAGAGAATGCAAGAGAGGCCCAAAGACGCCTCGGGAAGGCTTCGGCTTCCGCAGATAGGTTGGGTTGGGTTCCCTGTGACGGACGAGGGTCGAGGGGCCTCACTAGAGGCCCCAAGCATGTGGGACGGGGTGGAGGGACAGGGGACACATAAGGAAATGCCTTTGGGCGACACGAAGGGAACCTTTTCATACTAACGGTGAGAGCCGAGTCTGGAAGTGAGAGGGAGTCAGCTCCCGAGACAGTGGGGCCACACGCAGGCCCCCACCTGGAGACACAGGCCGGTCCGGGAACTCCCCTCCTTCATCAGCAGCCACAGGCTTTGCCAGGCCATGGGGGAGGCAGGGACAGGAACGGAAGATCTCGTTCACTCACTAGTGCCGGGGGATGCAGGAGGAAAGGGGGCTCCCGTCCAGGCCGGGAGATATCGCTGCAAGCTAGACACACCTCTCCGTCAGGCCTCGTTGTCTGAGCCAGCCTGACACACTCCCCGACACAGGGGGCGGAAGAGGGGGGACTGGAAGCTTTCTCACCGTCCACTTACACGTTTTACACTCCTGGTATGGGAAGGAGCTGCCTGCCCTTAGCCGGAGCTACAAGCCGTCAGGGAGTGCTGGGCTCCGCTCCATAGCTGGGGAGTTTCTGCACGAGGCTCTTCGGCGTTGTTCAAGGTCAGCCCCACCAAATGCAGCAACCAGCGGGGGGCTGGATGGGCCAAGGGCGCGTGCATGCGTGAGTGTGTGCGTGTGTGTGTGTGGAATCCACAGTGTCAGAGGGGAGCAGAGCGTTAGTTTACTGACCCACCAGCCAAGACAAAGGCACCCGGAAGTAGCTAAAAAGACTCCCGCCTTCCTGCAGGGCCCACAGCCCCTGCCACCACGGCCTTGTCTAAGCTCACCCCCCGGGGGTCCGCCGCCTGCTCTCAGGGCACCTCTGCTTTCCCCCGGAATCAGGTCCTCCCAGCTCCTGCTCCCTCCTCATGCCAGTCGCTCCTTCTGGGATTTAGAGGTGGACAGACAAGGGCGTGGGAGAGCTCCCAGCCAGCCGTCTGCACAGAAAGCCAGTCGGACGGATGGGAACAAGGAGACTTGAATCTTTCGGCACATTTTTGGGGACAAAAATCCTTGAAGTGCTGAGAGTTGTGGAGACACACCCCCAGCCGAGAGCTTCTTTGTAATCAGCTTTTCTCGCTGGATGGAGGCCGAACGCTGCTGGTGCTGGACGTCCCCTGATTTTAAACATTCAAAAAGATGTTTATCAACAGGAAAGAGGAAGTTGGCGGCCCCTCCCTCCTCAGCTGCTCTTCGTTCCGGGAGCCGTAGGTCTCCAGCCCGGCCCCTGAGACTGGCTCTTCCAAGTTCCGGAGCCGGCTGTCCAAAAGCCTTTTGAGGGGACCATCTTGGAGCCCCATCAGTGCCCAGATCGTGGGGCGTAGTCTGGCAGCAGGGGCCTGGCTGGGCGGGGTGGACTGCTCATCCGCTTTGCTTCTGGAGAAAGGGTTGCCTCGTTGTGCTGGCTCCGGATCCAACCGGCTCCAGCTGACCAGGTGCCACGCCGACCGTCCTCGAGAGGCCGCCTTCCCTGGAACAGGTGTGTCGGTTACCTATTGCCGCAGTAATGCCTCAGAACACCCCCGAAGTCCATTGGCCTCAAACTGCACGCACCTGTCTCGCACACGAGTCTGAAGGTCAGCGGTTGAGGCCGGGCAGTTCTGGCCTCCGCTGGACGTGCTCCCATGTCTGGGGCCAACTAGTCATTTAGCTCCCACAGGCTGCTCCCCCATGCAGGGACCAGGCGGGGTGCTGCTCTGAGCCTCCATCCCACTAGAGTTCGGGAGCACGCCCTCTCTGGCCACATGCTCCCCAAGAGGTAGGGGTGCCTGAGGGGTAGAGTGCCCCCTCACCCGCCTAGTGGCTGAAGTCATGCATTGTTCTGTGACTCCTGGTGCCTTTGGGCTGCTGGAGGGGAGTGGGGTCCAGGGGTTCCCTCATTTGGAGGGTCCTGGTGCAGAGCATTTAACTCTGAATCTCTGCCCTCCACAGCCCCTCACCCCCACGGCTCCCCAAGACCCTGTACCAAGTGCCGCCCCCGCCATTAGTGCTCCAGCCACATACCCTGTGGGGCCCTAGTGAGATTCATGCCCCCGGGGCAGCCAGGAGCGCGGCCCCCAGGACAGGCTGCAGGGGAGGGGGTGGAGGAGGCCATTCGAGGAAGCCAGCCAAAGCCCTGAGGCAGCTGCTGCCCCAGAGCTGGTCCCAGCGGCTGAGGCATCGGAGTGATCATTCAGCCGTTAGATTTCCAGCCTTCCCGCCCCGAGATGCACAGAGATGGGGTCCCAGCCCGCGGCTGCTCTCCCGAGGCTGCTCGTTTAATCCATCCTTTAAAATGACAGTGCCGTCAGCCACCGCACGTGTGTGTGCATACTTACGTTTCCCCACCGCTAATGTCGGAGCCAACATGGCACCGTGGGGCCAGGCCTCTGGCAAGACAGGTCCCTTTGACGCACACATGCTGGCCCAGGAGGTGGCATGTCAGGGGCGCACCGTCCACAGAGAGGTCACTCCCAGGGAAGGGGGACGATGGCAGAAGGCAGCTGAGCCCCGGGGAGTGGGGGACGCGAGGGGGCGGGCTGGGGTCTGCTTAGTTCCTGGTGATCTGGGCTGGAGCCGAGAGCCTGGTGTCCTCACCCCCACTGCAGAGGGAAACTGTGCTGTTCTGGAAGGTTCCGACTCAAGTCCCAGCCAGGAAGTCATGGCAGTCTGAGTCCCTGAGCCAGTGGGGGTGGGTAGGTGGGGCCCCACCCACCTTGGGGGCTGGGGTGCAGCTCCGCTGGGGGGCCTTGCTCGGAGCACTGTCAGCAGTGCCACGTTGTCCCACTTGGCCAAGTGGCGGACGGGATGCAGGTGTTAGAATCCAGGACCTTGGCCTCGTGTCCCCTGGGTCCTGCCTGGAACTCTGTGTGGGGCAGGCAGCTGGACAGGAGGAAGGTGCTGGTCCTAAAACGTGGGTTCCCCCTGGCCTAAGTGGCTGGCAGAGGTCATCAGCTCCCACCTTTGACAGGTGGACATAGGAAACGGCACAGATTGTGGCAGGGGTCAGGGGCCTCTGGTTCTCCCCTCCGTTTTTGGGAGGTCCCTCTGGGCTGTCTTGTCAGTTCTTATTTGGCAGAAAAAACTTGGAGGGGGCAGCCCCAGGGCGATGGGGACCTGCTCGTGGCCGGGCCCTGTAGAAGCCTCCATCCCCCATCCCACCTCCCCTCCCCCTGCAAGGAGGCTGGTGTCAGGGACACCTAGGTTCACCGGGCAAAGGGAAAGGAGCCTCTTCCAGTTCATCTGCCCAGCGGAGGCCCTTGGAGACCACTCAGATGCAGGAAGGCGTCCCCCAGGAAAACCTATGCGCGTACAGGGGTGCGGCCTGGGCCAGCTGTGGACCAGGAGTGTCCTTGAGCTCTACCGCACCCCCAGGGAAGGGGCGGCCCACAGGTCTGGTGAGGCTGGGCAAGTCCCCTGGAGAGGCTGAGGAAGCCAGGCAGCCCGAGATCTGATTAGCCCTGAGCTTCTTACCCAGGTGGCAAGGCCATCCCCTGGTGTGAAGCATTGGGTCCTCGCTCAGAGTGGACTGTCCCCAAAACAAACAGCTCTTATCCCCCAGAGCCGTAAAGCTGGGGAGCAGGGCTCCCCTATAGGGAGCGAGCAGTGCTGTGCTTCCGGAAGACACATAGGCGTCAGGAACCTGGTTCTTGTCTTGCCTCTGACCCTTCCGGAGTGGCTTCTGCCTCCCTCAGCCTCAGTTTCCCCACCTGTAGAGTGAGAAGAGTAAGGTCCATCCAGCCTACCTCATAGGACGGCCGGGGACTCTCCATGTGACAATCCGCAGGGACCTCACCTGCCACTCAGGGAGGAGACGACTAACCTTGGCCTTCAGCGACCTTGACCGATAAAGGTGTCGTGCTTGGGACTTGAGAGATGGCCCTCGTTTGGGAGTCAGCAAACCTACCCCCATCCACACATCTCCCTGGCCAGGAGGAGCCTCGCTGTGCCTCTTCTGTGAAACTCACCCTGTGCCGCCTGCTCCCGCCACGAGGAAAAGTCGCCCCTAACCATCACCGGGGAGACGCCGTGAGATGTGTGTCTACACCGGCTGCACGCAGCAACACGGGGCGTGTGCACGAGGTCTCGCCCCTCAACTGTAAAAACCGCCGGAGCTGGGACTCCTGGGCCGGTGTTTGAGGACCGGGAGAGGGGGTCGCTGGACCTCTGGGAGCAGGGCGGGGTGGCGGTGGCGGGGTGTCAACAGCCGGCAGGCATCTGGCCCAGCTGAATATCTGAGTAAGAAGGTAACATTTCAAGTTCAAAGGGAGATCAAGTCACATGGCCGTCTTCTCTCCAGATTCTTCGGCTTCGAGAGGACAGGTTTTCGTTGCTGTTTAAGGGAAAGGCTCGTGAAATTTCCACCATTACCACGCAGTTACTGATGTTCATGGCAAGTGACTCGTTCTCTGTATCTTGTTTTGTTTTTCTAAACACGATTGCCCACTGGTCAGACCCTGCCCCAGGCCCGCGACTGGTCAGCATGGCCCCTGCTGGCCACAGCACTGACAGTGCTTCTGGCTCTCGAAGGTTCCACTGCAAAGTCAATAAAATCGCACTGACAGCAGACGGGGCTCGCTGGGTACAACATGGCAGGTTCGGTGCCGGGCAAGGAGCAAGGAAGCCCTGCTCCGTGATGGGGAGGGGAGCGGCAGGTGGCGGGGGTCCTTGGGGCTGGGGAGCCAGCAGGGCTGGCCAGTGGCAGGCAGGCCCCTCCGAGGAAGCCTTGCCTGCTGGCCCACAGGGCCGACAGGTGCCAAGGGCATGGGCGCTTGGCCTGCAGCAGGGAGGGCAGACGCACCTCTGCCCTGAGGGAAGCCTGGGAGCCCCAGCCTGGAGCACATTGTCTTACAGAGACCTAGGCGCCAAGCCTCCCGTTTCAGGAAAAAGCCAGAGTCCTGCATTTGCGAACTTCTTTAAGGTGGCAAACAGGGCGAATTTGGCCGTGGGGGTGGCGGAGGGTGCTGTTAGAGGAAGAATTCCGGCATCGGCTGCTCTTGAAGCACTGCCCCCAAAATCCCTGGAGCCTGCTGCAAGGACACATGCCCAGGGTGACAGGAAGTGTGGTGGGCGAGGTCCGGGGTCAGTCCTGGTTCTCCCAGAGCCCCGAGGTGGGGTGGCGCACCCCCTTGCCTGCAAGAGGGGGCAGCTCACGTGCAGCTCTCCTGAATGTCCATGCCCTGGGTGGGGGGTCTCCCATCTGCAGGGTCCCTCTCACCCTCCGCCTACCTGGCCTCGTCTGACAGGTCGGAGGGGCAGCCAGCCCAGGTGACACACCAGCTCCCAGGCGTGGCCGGTGGCCCCACTTAGAGAAAGCTTGGTGTGTCCCTCGGTGTGGGAGGCACTCCTTCACCAGCCTGGACTCAGCCCCAGCCCCACCCTGGGATCTGAAGCTCCGGTGATGGGCGGAGACGGAGCCTGGTGCCCGGGGACCGCAGCCCCTCTCCCTGCCACCGTCAGCACCGTCCAGGGCATGGCAGTGTGAACAGTGGGTCAACCAAGAGCCTCCAAAAGTCAGTCGTGCAGGGAGACCCCCACCTCAGGCCTCAGACCAGCTCAGGCGCTGCCGGGAGGGGCCCTTCCAACCTGCTGGGCAGCTGGGTGGGGCCCAGGCAGGACACGCAGCCAGGATGTTTGGCTCTGCTCTGCTCTGCTCTAGTTCCCCCGCAAATAACAAGCCTGCTGTCAGGGCCGGGAGAGGCCACCGGGGAGCCGGGCTTCGCTGGGCGGCCCTCTGCAGCGCCGTGGTCCCCAGGGGCTGGGAACGCCCGTGTCTGGGACTCCACCAGGCGAGTTCTTGGGGCTCGCTCACGCCAAGGAGTGAGCGTCTGCGCACAGCCCTGTTCCACATCATTCATTCATTCATTCATTTGCACATGCAGCAAGCGGGAGGCTGGGCAGCAGTGTGCCAAGGGCCACCGCAGGGCACCAAGGCCAGAGCATGCCATGTCGCCAGGGTTTCCAGGACAGGCACACATGCACCCTGCAAACCCTCCAGCGAGCAAAGCCACCTGTCGGTCCCCAGGAGAGGCCATTGGACATCCACGTCTCTGGGGTGCAAACCTCAAAGAGGTCTCTGGCCTTTGGCACTCCCCGGCTCCACAGGTGTGACTCAGACTCCAGAGGTTCCGTGAGCCACAAACATCATCTTGGTTTCCTTCAGTCCAGTTGAATCCCACTGTTCTGTCTCCATCATTACTGTGTCTCCCCTTCCTCACAGCCCCCCACCCCAAGAGTGTGCAGGGCGCAGGGCTGGGAGGGGCCGTGCAAAACACGCGGTGGGGTGCTCTGCTCCTGGCCCATCGTTGCCACTGAGACACCCTGGTCCAAACCCAAGGGTGGCCGGGAGGTCTGGGTCCTCTCTTCGGCCTGGCACACCTGCGTCTCTGCCCACACTGCCCTGGCGAGGGGAGGCCAGCGCCCCTACACACCCACATGCTCCCCAGAAGGCCTCTTCTCCCCTGGGATCAAATGGCCCCTGCAGGCCTGGAGGAGTCAGGCTTGCAGAACTGACCCAGAGCAGGCCAGCTGCAGGCCCCGCCCACCGCTCAGCGTGAGTCTCCGGGGTGGCCAGGGCACCCTGCTTGACAGGCCTGGGAAAGGCAGGGAGGAAACCTAGTGAGGACAGAGCAGCACGACCTCTACCCGGCATCGCCACTGTTGAAGGGACTGGAGAGGGCCTCCTGTGTCTTCATGCCCTCCACCTTCTCAGGAACACTGGGCAGGGAGGTCCAGACCTGCCTGGCCACTTTCATGCCATCTGCAGACCAGTGGCCTCTTGGACCACACCCAGATTTTGGCATTGGGGACGCTGGAAGTCGTCACTCCTCGTTAATCCTCTCCCTCCCCCACTCTGCGTCTCAGGGAGGCACAGGAGCTGGCTCCCGGGGCGTGTGCCGTGTCATTTAGACGAAGTGGTTTGCAAATATGCCATTCAGTCTCCATGGATGATAACGCATCCGCCTTAACAGGTCACATGCCACCAGCTCTTCCAGCAACGATCTGATCATAAGAGGGCACTTTACAGTCTGAGTCATTAGAGTGAATGACTTAGTTTTCTAAATCGATGTTTGGATGCTGACATGAGTCCAACAGAGGCAGAGGGCCTCAGGCTGGGTGGAGCAGCCCCTCAGGGGACAGAGGCAGAGCCAGGTTCAAAACCCCATCAACCAATGGTAGACGTGTGCAACTCAGCAAGATGGGAAGGCTTCGCCCAGGACCAGACACAAAGTTGCTGATAAAGTTCATTGATCCTGACTGCGAATAAGCACAATAGAAAAAGATGCTGAGGGTCCCAGTGGCTACAAGCTAACAATGAGTGAGCACAGCAGGACCCAGCCCCAGGGGACGAGTAGAAGATTCTGAAAGGGACACCCAAAATGACTAAAAAGACCCAAAAAGGTAAAGAATGGGCTCTGTTCAAAATAGAGACCAAAGGATGATAAATGTTCTCAAGGGTTTATAACAAAGACAGCACCAACTAGCCGTTGTCCATTTTCTGGTGAGGAGAACCGGGCGGCGTGTCCCCGAGGGCTGGCATCAGAGAGCCTCTCGCGAGTCACTGACCGCGAGTCCCGTCCACTCTGCCTTCTCTGACTCTGCATGGACTGGCGGTGTGGACGCTGCCTTCGTGGGGAGAAGCCTGTCTCTTTCTGTCCGCGCACAGACATGGGGCAAGCCAGGCGGGGAGTCTCGCCTTTAGGACTGGCTCGCCTGGAAGCCTGCTTTCTGGTATGGGGTCTCCGTGTCCTTCTGTGAAAGGAACCCGGGTGTACTTGTAAAACAACACACGGAGTCAGACACCACCAGGAGCGGAGATGGTGGGTGGCCCAGTGGCAGATGGGCTTGCCCTGCGATGACAGGCCCCAGGGCTGTTTCCAGGTGTCCAGCCCCACCTACCTATCCCACCCACCTCCTGCCCCTGTAAAAAAACTTCAGAGAAAAAGTACCTGTGGCTCTGAGGCCTCTGGGCAGGCACCCTCGGGGAAATCCCACCCACCTGCCCAAGTGGCAGGTGGGGTTCCACTTCCAGGTATGCGCTGTCTTTCTCCAAAGCCGGGGCACCCTCTCAGCGCTCTGACAAATCCCCAGGTTCTGCCAAATGGTTAATTTACATGGGAGTTTCCCCCAGTCCTTGGTCTCGCTGTTCCACTGGGCCACGTGACCCCTGGGCCACGCGCAGTAACGAGAAGTGACCTTTTTAGGGCTCAGAGTCAGCCAGCCTGAAACAGAGTAGCGAGGAGGGAGGGGGGTTTGGGGAGGCGGAGACTGGCGTCATGGGGAGCGAGGCAAAAACCCAGCTCTTCCACGTCTTGCCCGGAACACACACCTGGCAGCTATTGGCGGGAACGCCATTTTTCGAGGTGGAAGCAGGTGTGGGTGGGGAGAGGCGCTGTCCCATAGGTGGGTTTCTACAGGTGCCCGCAGGTGGGATGGTGCAGCAAGGCTGGGCGTTGGGCCCCTCACTCCTTCCAGCCTGCAGCCCCGCCCCAGCTTCCCCCCCCCCCCCACCGTTGGGCGGCCAAGGATTCTGCAGGTGTTTGAGTCTTACCCATAGGACCATCCTGACCATCTTGCCAGAGACCGGCCCTCACCGGGACCCTTCCTCTCAACCCTCTGGGCCAGAGTGCAGCCTCCAGGGCTGCCCCAGAGTGACCCCACAGTCCCCGAAAGCCGGTGAGGCCCAGAGTCTGAAATGCAGCTGCTGGGTCACCAAACCGGCCTGGCCTTCGGGGTCCCTGCACGGACCCCCACCCACCCTCGTCACCTGCCTGAAGCTGACCCGGAGCTCCGAGGCCTGCTAGTAGAGGGAGCTGCTGGGCCCCGGAGTCTGGTTAATGATGCTTTCGATTAGAAGGGACACCCCACCAGAAAGTGTCCCAGCGATGTTTCCAGACCCCAGTGGCTTCCCACCCCACCCTCCACCCCCTCCACGCAGGGGACTGGACATTGCCGAAGCACAGACAGGACTAGGACCCTGCAGCGTGTCTGATTCTAGAAAGCGAGTTCTAAAGTCCGGTTGGGACCCGCTTGGCACGCCACCCCCTCAGGCCCTAGGACACCAGGCAGCTTGGCCGAGCCCGAGGCAGGAGGCAGGCTGCCCTGGCATCCCCCGCGCCTACTGCCAGCTGTCCAGTTGGGTCCAAGACACAGACTTGTCTGTGGGGTTCAGCATCACAGTCCCCACCCCTCCCCGTGCAGAGCCTGGGGTTCCCGCCCGGGACCCGTCTCCTAGGAGGGGTGGAGGCCACGGACAGGCACATCCCTCCCTGGCCGCAGAGCCCGGAGCCTCAGCCCCGCCATGCTGGTGCTGGGGGAAGGGGGGGTCCGGGAGGGGGGGTGGGGTGGGGCCCACGCGGCTTGGTGGCCCGTGTCAGCAGGGGGAGGGCTGGCCGCGCTCGGACCCCTCCCCTCTTCTGCAGAAGGCGCTTGGCGCCGCTTCCTTCCTGCTCCACCGCCGCTAATGCCTGGGACCCCACCGTGTCTGTGGGGTCCTGCCGAAGTGGGGGGCATGGAGGGGCACTGACAGGAGAGCACGCAGCACCAGAGCACGGCTCGGGGCAGGACGGGCTGGGGGGCGTCTGGAGGGAGGGGGCGCGAGGTGGAACTGGGGGTGCTGGGGTGGGAACGGGGCAGAGGCGAGGGAGAGGAGAGGGAGACGGGGGCGGCTCCTCCAACCCCTCCTCCCCCCTACCCCCCCCCGCCCCGCTGGTCTAAGCACGTCAGGTGTGCTCCCAATCAATATTAATAACCCAGTGACAGAGGGAATTGGGGAGAATCTAATTAAAAGGACACTGCAGGCTGGCGGCTCTGCCAAGGAATCACTCCTGTGAGACCGAGCGGCCAGGAGGGGCGCGCGCAGGAGCCCAGAGCCCCGGAGGGAGGAGAAGCCGGCCCCAGCCCGCAGCCGGCCCCACCCGGCTGGGAGGTCTGCGGCGCTGATGCTCCGCCCTCCCCCCCATCCCCACTCGGGCAGCACTGGGCAGGCCCCGCCCCAGACTCTGGACCCAGGGCCCTGTGAGCACCCTGCCCACCCGGGCCTGGCCCCGCCTCTCTCAAGTGCTACCCCTGGGAGCCAGCCCAAGGCTGGGGCAGCTCGACTACCCCCACCCCAGAGCCATTACCCCCAGATCACTCAGCCTCCCCCTCTGTCTGTCTGTCTGTCCGTGTCCGGCTGTTGCTCCAGTGGCAAAGGAAGGGGACCTCAGGCCTGGGAAGAGTTGCCAGCTGCCCTGGGGGTTCCCAGTCAGAAATGCCAACCCACCGGACGGGCCTAGCGGGCCAGGCCCACCGCCCGAGAACGCCCCGCCGGTCACCGGCCCGGGGCCCAGCCAGCTCCGCCGCGTCCTCCCGCCTGGCAGGCCCCTGTGGTGTGACGTGCAGGCTCACAGGGCTCGTTTTCTCTTGAACTCAAGATTTGTTTGCATCCCTCATGTGGGTCAGTGGAGCTCTTTGGCCTTGGTCAGCGCGGCTCGTCCAGCAGCCGCAGACGGGGACGAGAGGCGCCCTGAGTGCCGCTGGGGCCAGCCAGGCCGCACCATCTGCCCGGCGGCCCAGCCCCCGCCCCGCCCGGCACGGGCCCCAGGCCTGGACGGACAGACGGGCCGTGGGGCGGGATCCTTGGCCCTGGGCCTGAGCAGCAGGAGCGTTGGCATCTTCTTCAGCACGTGGAGTAAACAGAACCCCTGGTCCCCGCTTTCCCCTGGGACTGTTTGCAGGAGATGCTCCTGGGAGGCGGGAGGCTCTGACCGTCCACCCAGCTATGCGGAGGCCTCCTCGGGGAGGCCCGGGAAGGGACGAGGGCTACTTCATCTAGTCGCTCCAGGCTGGGCCCGACCCACCCTGCCACGTCCTGCCATCTGGAATACTCCCATGATGGAGAACTCGCCACCGGCCAGCGGGAGCATGGGGGACCCTGGCAGAGACCAGGAATGCCAGGCACACAGCACTTTGGGGACACTTTGTGTGGGTTCTCTTTAGCCATCACAGTGCTCAATGCTTGCAGCAGCCAGAGGGGGCAATGCTGCTTCTACCCCATTCCCTCCAGGCGGGAACAGAGAGGCCAAATAACTGGCTCAAGGTCGCCCAGCCGGGAAGCACAGAGCCAGGCCTGGTGCCCGGGCCTTTCTGATTCCCATTGCCCTGTGCTTGGACAGTCTCCAGCCAAGGGTGTTGGGCAGGGGAAACAAGGACAGGCCCGCCTGGAGCCTAGCAGGTCTCAGGGGACAGAAATGGGGGACAGGACAGGGCTGCAGAAGTCTGAACTCTCACCGACCGACCGCGGGTCCACCCTGACCTCTCTGTGGGGGTGCGGTGGCAGTGGAGGAAGCACGTGCTGGGGTCTGTCCCAGGCCCCCAGGCTAACTCCTCACCTCTCAAACGGGGCTCCTAGTGCCCCCTCCCTGGGAGAACGGGAACCCCGTGCGCTGAGTGCCTGTGTTGTGACCGACGCCTAGTCCACATGCAGGACGTGTTTTCAGATGAGAAACAGGCTAGCGAAGGTCCCCAAGGAGTGTCACGGGAGGGTCCAGAGCCACGGAGGGGGACAGGCTCTTCCCAGTGCTCTGCCCTCCCCCTCCCCTTCACAGGGTCACCTCCTGGGGCCGCCAGCCCCCCCACCCACTCAGGACGCTGCCTGGGCCGTTGCGTGGGGAAGGAAAACGTGGGCCAGCCTGACAGATGGTTGCCACAAAACTCACACGGAGCCTACGCAGTGAGCTTGACAAGCTCTCTAATGGCGCAAAGACCCCAAGGGAGCAGGCGAGCTTGGAACGGGGGGGGGGGCGGGGGAGGTGTCAGTGATGGAGGATGAAGCTCTGGGGCCTGGAAGATGCCTGCCCCCACCCACGTGGCTCGCCCACTGGGGGCCCTCTCTTCCAGCCATCTGAGAACCAGGGCCGCACACCTGCCTTACAGGGGTCCCACATCCCAGGTTCCAAGGGTTGGAGTCAAGGCCAGAACACGGAATGGGTGGTGGTGCCCACTGGCCCCTGGCTCTGGGGTGGGGGGGGCCTTGCCCTGAGCAGACAGGAGAATCGCCCAGGACTGAGGACTGGGTGCCTGGATCCCCCACATGTGTGAGGAATGCAGGGGGACCCTGTCTGTTTGAAGGTTCCCTGGAGCCTCGCCCTCTAAGGGGGCTGCTCCCAGTGATGCCTGGCACCCCTCCCTGCCCCTCCCTTCCCCCACCCACTGGCCTCTGAGGCTGCAGGGGCACCGGAGGGTTTCCAGCACCCGGGTGTTTGAAGGGACACAGGGTGGTACCCAGCCTCCTCTCTGGGGGGCACCAGGTCCAGGTGTGGGCACGAGAGGGCCCCCCGGCGCTTCGCCTCTGCTTTTGCATTCTGGGAACCTCTGGGAACCATGGAAGGAGAAACCCCCAGCCTGGAACTTGGCAGACACGCTGACTGGCTGGTGTCCCAGGGTGCTGAGCTGGGGCGGCCACGAGGTGTCCCCCACCCCTTGCAAGAGAAGAAACAGCCCCCGGGTCCTGAGCAGTGCCCCCGCCCCCGACGCCTGCGCATGCTCCTAGCCCCGAGTGCTCCCCGAGGCCAGGCGATACGAAGGGGCGTCAGGCTGCACGCACCTCCTCTTGGCTGGAGCCGGTCAGCCTCGAGGCCCAGCTCAGCCATCCCTGCATGCCCCCGGAGCGGTGGCCCCCAAAGCACCCTACAGCATGGGGCCCGGTCCCCATGAAGAGCAGCGGAGACTGGGTCTCTGGGGGCACTGGCTTTGGCTCCATGGCCGCCTCCCCTAGGGTCCTGGGCCCATGACCGCTCCCAGTGCAGGCCCGCCCCCTCCTGGGCAGCACAGGTGCCGCTAATGCAGGTTTGGGCTAAAGGGCTTTCTGTGGCGGGAGGCGGGCAGGGGGTGGCCCGTGTCTGAGCTCTGAATTCCCGTGTCCTCTCTGGGGCTTAGGCACATGACCTCTGGACTCGCGTGCCAGCTAATGAGGACACTGGTTCGCCCCCAGAGCTGACCTCTCTGCCCAAGGCCACCACACCCGGGACCTCCCTCTGGGACCAGCCCATGGGCCTGGCCCGTACCCCCCATGCCCAGTGGGGTGCCTGGCCTGTGGCGGCCCCACCCTGTGTGCCGGGTGATAAACTAATGACCGGGGACCGGCCAGACACTCAGCAAACACAGCCGCATGAAGGAACGTCACTGCTGACACGGACACATGTCAGAGCACACAGACCATAAAAGAGGCTGTGACAAGTGCCGATGGCACCGATAAGATTAGAGCCCGGAGCGCCGGGGTCAGCTGGGCAGGTCAGGAACGGCGTGTGGGGACGCCGGGCTTTTGGCCAGAGCAGAGGTTGAGAACGTTCTTGCCCTCGGGGATCCTCTGTGCACGTGGGCCCTCCAGTTCCTGGCCCGGGCCTCTCTCCTGCTGTGCGACCTCGGGCAGGTGGCTTAGCTTCTCTGAGCCTCTCTTGCTCACCTGTAAAACGCGGATGGCAGCCGTACCCACCTCCAACACTCTGAGGGAATTAGACAAAGAGTGTGACGTGACATAAAGCATGTCACGGTTAGACGCCCGAAAAGGGTAGCCATGTCATTAACTCTGCCTCAGTGGGGCAGCTTTGCCTGCCTCAGCTTGTCCCCAGCTCTGCTGCCCTGCACGAGCCCCCAGTGACACACAGTCCGGTGCCTGGGCCTCACTCACCGAGGCTCAGTGCCGGCCCCACGCGGGTGTGAGAGGCAAAGCCCAGGACACACAGGGGGCGCCGCCTCAGGAGGGGCTCATGGCCCTGGGGCGAGGACAGGGAAGCTGAGCAGAGGCCTCCCTCCTGGGGGAGAGACTCAGAGACACGCCGGTGACCAGGTTGCTGGCCGTGCTGCGGGAAACCAGCTGGGGCCGTAGCCGCGGAGGCCGGAGAGCTGGGGCCGATGCCACCAGCCCGGCCGGCAGTGCCCTCTCTGCCCCTACAGGAACCTACTCACAGTGACTCATTCTCCTCTGGGCCTGGGGACCCCAGCTGCCACCCACTCCCAGGCCAGATTCAGAATAGGGGGAGGCCCTGAATTTCTGGCCCCCAGCGTTCGTCGGTCCTGGGCCGAAAAGAATGTGTCTTGGTCTCCTAAATGTGGCAGGGACCCGGCCAAACACTTGGCTATTCCTATGTGCTATTCTGGTGCCTATGCGCAGTAAGGCCAGTATGAGCCCCACTTCCAGATTAGAAATCTGAGGCACAGAGAGGTTAAGCCGCCTGCCCGAGGTCACACAGCTCCTTAGTGGCTGACCGGGTCAAACCCCCACGCCTGGCCCGGAGCCCGCCCTCGGAGCAGTGCCGGCCTCCGACAAGAGGATGACCGCTCCGGGGCGAGTCACCCGGGAAAGAGTGGCCAAAATCGAGTCCCCGACAGATCGACAACCGGAAGTGACCCAGAAAGCTCAAGGCCAGTGTTCGACCTCCCCATAAACCGGACGCCCAAAGGGACAGTCTTCCAGGATAAACAGGAAGCAGGGGAGCGTGGTGGGAGCGCAGGGACTCACGGCTCGGCTTCCGATCCCAGCACGTCGTCCCCCTCTGCGTGCCTCCGTTTCCCTGCCTGTCCAAGTGGGAGGAGTGAGCACTTCCGGTACAGCGGGGGTGAGACCCTGGAGGTAAACAGCAGGTTGCACAGCGCTGGGCACCCAGCCGGCCCTCAACAGCCCGCAGCTGCTCTGGAGATTTCCGGCAGAAGCCTCCGCTGTCCGGCACCCGGGGAGCGAGGGAAGACGTGGGGGCTACCGAGCCAGGCCCCCCTCCTTGAGCAGGGACAGGCATGCTCGGCAGCCCGGAGGCCCTGGGGGCCGCCGGAGGGGCTGCTCGTGGGTCCCGCTCCGGGCTATCTCTCGGCCTTGAACTTTCTATTTTGCTTTGCAATCAGTTCAGAAAGCGGCTTTGCTAGCCTCCCTCCTTATCACAGGGACAGTGCTACCACAATAGCTGATTGTGCTGCCCTCCTGGGCGCGGCGACATTCCTGGAACCCCCTCCCTCCACACACACACACACACACACACACACACACACACACACACACACACCTTTTTTCTGTAGCTTTGGAACTACACTCACCCCACTGTGAGTGGGGTCCAGGTGACGGTTGTGACCCTTGCGTTTAGAAGCATGAAATGGGGGGATGGGAAGCAGGGTGTAGGGGACAGTGGAGGAGAGAGGGGGGACCAGAGGCAACCAGAGAGACATCGAGGGGCGTCTGAGCAGCTCAAGGGCATTGCTTTGCAAAATCACATGGAGACAGCGTGGCCTGGACTGGCTTGATTTGAAATATCTAGTTATTTATCAAAACACCAATGGTATTTTTTTTTTTGGTTATTAAGAAATAAAGTAGGCTTGTGATTTTCACCCCTCCGCGAGCCCAGTGTAAGACTTGGCTGCAGACAGAGTTGATTCATCTGAACATAAAGCCACAACGGGCCATCAGACGTGTCCCTCGGCGGGCCACATGCAGCCATGGGGAGATAGCTGGAGACCAGGATCGGGAGAGGTCCCACCCCCAACCGGCGCCCCTGGGCACGGGGCCCTCCTGGTCTGTACACAGGGCACGTGGGGACCCCCAAGGGCTGAACGGAGCCCTCGGGCCATGAGTGGGAGCTGGCCGCCAGCAGGAGCCCCTGCCCTGGTTCACCAGCCTGAGCGCCCAGGAGCGGTCCCCTGCCCAGAGCTCTGGGTGCCAGCTGCTACGCTGTCCCCTCAGACTAGGGGACTCCTGCCTCACCGGGCTCCCCGGAAAGCCCCAGAAGGCATCCTCAGAGTGTCCGTGGGTCCCTGCACGTGCGGAAGGGCCTGGCGGCGCCCGCCGCCCAGGGGCAGGGCACAGCGCAGGGAGGTCGGCGAGACCGAGCGGGGCCTGGTATGGACACGGGGACCCGACGCTGCGTGGGGAGCCCGGCCTCCTGCCACCCGGCCCCTCGTGGCCTCTGTCTGCAAAGTGGCTCTTCCTAGCCCGACCTTTTCTCTGCTGCCAGTCCAGGTGAGTGGGGACATGATCGGTTGACATTTGACACCGAGCCTGAGGCAGAACACAGGGCATCGTCATCGTCGAGGAAACGAGTGTGTTCGTTCCCATCGGCTCCTGTCGCCAGCTTTGTCCACTAGGCCTGTCCTACGTGACTGGACAGGAGCCACTCGCCAGCTCCTGGTCAGTTTCTGGTATTTTCCTCGCAAGGGCCGAATCCAGCCTCCTGGCTGACCCCAGGGCCCGGGTACCACAGAGAATCCCAGTCCCAGGACCTATTTCTGCTCTGAGACCCTTCTCACCATGGGACAGAGACTCTCCAAGGCCCATGGGACAAAATGTGAATACCCCAAGAGAGGCCTGATGTTATCGTCCCCAACGCAGGGTGCCCTGCCAAGGCCTGTTGGACATGGCCGTGGAGAGACAGAGAGGGATGGCCAGGCCGGGGCTTTCAGACACCACTGGGGTGGGGGCTGGGAGAGGCCCTCACAGGTGCGCTGCTCTGTCCTGCAGACAGGGGACAAGGCTTGCTCCTCCACATGCCGACAGGGTGGACAATCTAGCATTCACCGGCGATTCACCTGGGTGCCATCCAAGGAAGAACTTCCCAGTAGGCAGCCTTGTGCTGTGCAGGACGAGCCATCATTGTACACTGCAAGGAAGCCTGGAGGGGGCGCTGGTTCGCAGGTTCAGGGCCAACTCGAGGACCACTAAGGCCTTGCAGACAGGCGAGGGTTCTGAGTGCCTGGATCAGACCTCAGGGTGGGGGTGGGGTGCTCTGGCCAAGGGATAGCCAGGGGTGCCTGGGGCCCAGAGAAACTGGAGACCTGGATTTGTTGGTCCTGCCTGGCAGGGGCTCCTTGGCCCGCATGCTATGGACAGAGCCAGGAGCCACTGGCAGAGCCAGGTGAGGCGGAAGCGGTGGCCTGCCTGGGGACAGAGAGCCTGCGGAGGAAGTGATTGCCCGGGGCTCAGGGCCAGGGACAGACGGCACCCCAGGCCCTGGAGAGGCTGTGCTGCTCCGGAGGGGCTGTCAGGACAGTGGGGTCAGCCAGAAAGGCTTCCTGGGGGAGGCGACTCAGGGACCGCTCAGGGTCTCCCCGAGGAAAGCAGCTCAGGCCACCGCTGCTGGGGCATCCGGAGCTGGCACTCATCCAGCCTCCTACCAAGCAGATGACGAAAAGCCGAAGCCGTGCTGTTTGTTTGTTTTAATAATTTATTGACGTTCACATAACATAAAATTGATATCTTAAGTGATACAGTTCAGTGGTATCTGGTGCATTCGCAGTAGCAGGCTGCCACCACCTCCGTCTAGTTCAAGAATACTTCCGTCGCCCCGAAAGAAAGCCCCACGCCCACTAAGCAGCTCTCTCCAGCCCCCACAACCGCCCATCCGCCTTCTGCGTCCAAGGGTTTGCCCACCTGGATATTTCATACGCTGAGCCATCTTTAAAATAGCAAAACGCAGAGAAGGGTGGGGGTCCAGCCCCCGACTGCACGTGTCCGGCTGCGTGGGCTTTGGCGTAATAGTCTAACTCCTCGGGGGCAGTTTCCTCGTCTGCACAGTGGGCAGGTGAATGACTCGTCACAGGGGCAGGGGGGTCATCCGCGCGGAGTGCCGAGCACAGGGTCGGTCCCTGGAAGCCCTCGTGTTTTCACAGCTGTCGTCATGGGCATCAGGTGACAGGATGGTGTGGGACAAGGGCAGCTGAGGGCACGGAAGAGCAACGCCTGGAAGGGCAGACCCGGTTCTCCACTGGGCCAGGCGCGTTCCGGAGCCCCGGCAGGTCACGTGACCGTCTGGAGTCAGCGTCTGCTCCCTTCCTACTTCCCCGACGTTGGGCCTCGGTGGCCCCATCTGGAATGGTGACACAGACCTCGGTGTTGGAGGGCGTGAGGCCCAGCAGCGTGCTGGGGGTGGAGGTGCTCAGGAAGGAGTATTCTGCCCCCAGCAGGGATGAGGGGTGACCAGGGTGGCCTTGATAGGCCGGATGTGGTGACAGTGGGCAGGCAGGTGCCCAAGGCCACAGCAATGGGGATTTTGAGGGCCTGAGAGCCCGCTCTGCCTCCTCTGGCGAGTCCCTTTGTGGCTGAGCTTTTGAACAAGTGGCTGGAAGCTTCCTATCCTGGCTCCCCTTGCAGGCGATCCATCAGCCTGGCTGTTACTGTCCGGAGCCGGCAAGTGGCCATAAATGCGCCCGGGCCTCCCTCTGCCAGTGGCCCAGGTTTTATGTTGCAGGAACACGGTGGGGCGTCTCAAACACACGGCTAATGACAGGCATCATGAAGCAATAAAAGTGATGGGGCTGGGGGAGGGGCTGGGGGAGGGGCTGGGGGAGGGGCTGGCGGGAGGGGGCTGGAGGGGAGGGGGGCGCCGGTCCCGGGTCCCCTGGCAGTGGCGGCAGGAGCTTTTCCAGAATTGATTAGTCTTGGACGTGCTGACCTTTTTGTTCTTGAAAAATTGCTTTTGAGCAGCTGAGGCAATAAAAGTAAATTGATTTGGAGAGAACGAGGATGAAATTTGCGTTAGGAGGGGAGGAGCGGATAAACGTGGCATCAGCACCCTGCCCGCCGCCCACCCCGGCCCAAGCCCCGTGCGGCGGGCGGGAGCGGAGCAGCCAGGGCCGGGCAGGTGCTGCGGGGAACTCCGTGGGCTCCACCCACCGCCGGGCAGAGAGGAAACCGATGTGGGGGCGAGAAAAGATGAAGTGGGAGTGAGGGGAAGAGGGGGGTGGCTCGGGCTGGACCGGAGGACGAGGTCGTGGAGAAAGGGGGCCCGTTGGCACCCGGAGGAGCACCCCAACACCGGCCCTGCCCCACCATCCCGTCGAGTCCCCCAAAGCCTCGCGTTTCTCCCCATTGTACAGGTCGAGGAAACTGAGACTCAGGAGACCAAGTCACCCGCTCAAGGTCACCTGCTGGGAGGTGGACCACCCACTGAGGCCCTGAGGCCTGGCGGGCGGCTCCGCAGGGTGACTCGTCATGGTCACTGTTGGTCCCCCACCCCGCACTGAGGGGTAATAGAGGCCAAACAGGCTCCAGAAACTCAAGGCAGGGGGACTGTCCCCCAGAACCTGGAGGAGGTAAGCACGCAGGCCAAGGCTGTGGGCGGGGTGGCCTGGGGCCTGGCCGCCCCGCAGTCTCGCCAGGCCTGTGCTATGCCCTCACCCCCCCGGGGTGCCTGGGGTGCTCGGGGTGCTCAGGGTGCCCGGGGAACCGTATAAGTCGGGGTCTGTGAAAACGACGTCCTGCTGACGGTGGCGCTGCTGGCCCCGCAGAGGGGTTCAGGCGTTTCGTGGGTTCAGCAGCCTGAACCCCCGTCTCCCCAAGCGGCGACCAGACCGGACCCACTTCAGAGGCTCACTCCTGGATTTGGAGTTCAAGATGTGGAACCCTGTGACTTTTGGGTTAGACCATGTGTCCTTGAGTGGTGAGTAAACACTGAATCAGGAGGTGCAGGAAGAGGCCGATGTCACCTAAAAATGCATGCACCCCAAGGAGATCGCCCCGAACGCTACCAAGCTCTGTGGGTGATCCTGGGGGCCTCAGAGTGCTCACGCGGCTCTCGGCCCCCAGCCGGCCCCAGAGGGACCAGTTCTGAGTTGGCGGTCCCTTGCGATGTGCCACATCCCAACCCCTCCCCCACACACAAGCACTGCACCTTGATTGCTGGCCAGGAGCCTCTGGGTGCCTGGGACGCTGCCCCGCCCCCTGCACACCTGCGGCCCCCTTGCTCCTAGCCCAGCCCTGAGAGGAGGAGGGAGGCCTTGCAGTCTGGTTCCCAGGAAAGGGAGGGCTTTGCCAGGGTCCCAGCGAGACCCGTTTCCGGCCCCCCCTTAGTGCTGGCACACAGCCACCCAGGTGTCCCAGGCCCCGGAGCAGCTCCAGGGCGGGGCCAGCAGGTCTGGAGGAGACCGAGCGATTCTTGATTCCGCTGCCACCTGCAGCCCAGGCATGGCGGGAGGAAGGGACTGCACCTAGCCGCGGGACGCCCCCTCCGCCCTGCCCCCCCATCTCGGCTCCCAGGGGTCTCGGGAGCGGAAGGCCTGGGGCCGCAGAGTTGCCAGGCAACAGTGTGGTTGCCCGTTGAGACGCTCACGCACATGCCCCCTGGGTGAGGAACCCTGGTGGTGGGGCCTGGGTGCCCAGTGGCTGCCACGGGACGAGGGGTCCTCCAGCCCTGCGACCCGGCGGGGCGTCCCTGGCTCCCCCTGCACAGTCGGAGGCTGGAGAACAGCGGGGAGTCCCGCCCGGCAAGACCCCAAGCAGACTGAAGCTGAACCTCCAAGACAAGGCGTCGCTGACTCCCTCTGTCATACCCCCTGGCCAGTGGGGGTCCCGGGAGGACAGAAAGGACAGAAAGGGACGTTCTAATGGGACATGGGTCATTTCCCACAGGGAACTGAGGCCCGCGTGGTTCGGTAACTTAGACGCCTGCCAAGCCGGGATTTGAACAAGCCCAGTTCTGTCGCTGTGCGCATTGACCCCTTCCCTCCTTCGCTGGGTGGGTGGCCCTGGTGGCCCCGTACAAGTGGGCGGCTCCTGGAGCCCAGAGCAGCACCTGGGGTGGGGCCTGGGCCGGGGGGGGGGGGGGGGGGGTGCCTGGCCCCGCCTCTGAGGCGGTTCCTGGCACTGCCCCACCCAGCAAGGCCTGGCCTGGCGCAGCGCCAGGACCAGGTGTGCCGTGGTCAGCCGAGAGGGCTGGGCAGGCAGCATTCTTGGGACTGGTGGCCAGGTGCAGCCCAGGGGTTGCCCTGGGCCCAGGCCGTTCCACTTTTCCTGAGACATGGGAAAGCTGGGCAGGGAGGAATCCAGGGCGCTCTCTGGGATGGTGACCCTTGAAACAGGGATCCCGGCAAGCCACCTGCTGAAGCTGAGAGCAAGGAATGTGCCGAGGTCACATTTGAACCCCTACCTTCCTACTCTGAAGACTGGCCTGGGGAAGCGGGCAGAGGCTGTCATGGAGGTCCCCTCTCCACACCCTTGCGTGGGTGTTTCTGCCAGACTCCAGGGGCGCTGCGCCCACAAACGCGGAAGGATACCGGGCAGCGGGCAGCGGTCCCTCGTTCACCAAAGATGCACTCAACAGCGCCCGGCCAGCTCTGCGCCGTCGGGGTAAAATGCAAATTCCTCTAAAAGTGTCACGGAATTCAGTCAGTCTTGTCATTATTCAAAAGCACCACTGCCATTGTGGGCGAGTTCTATGACTTCAGAAGGGCCCGTTTCCGACGAGAGCCTGTGATCTGGGTGACGCGCCCAGCACCAGCATTCCTCCCTCGCCCCGCACCTCGGGTTGGTGGAAGAGGGGAGCCTTCTCTGTAGGGCCACCCCGACTCGTCCCACGGCGACTCGTGAGTCGTCCCCTCACCACCTGTCCCGGCTGGGCTCTCTGGGCCGAGTGCCAGGCGTAAGCCACGCTGTGGGAGGGAGGGATGCCGCCTGAACTCTTCCGAAAAGTGGAGTCTTTTGATCAGGCTGAAGAGGGTTTCTGAAGTGGGGGCTTCGGCTGGACCCCGTCCTCATGGGAAGGCCTGGCAGGGGCCAGCAGGTCCGGGAAAGGCAGGCGGCCCTCGGCCTGGCCTTGGGCCTCATGAAGAGGGTACTGTCGCCACTGCTTCCCTGTGCCCCGCCCCCATGTCACACAGACACACGCCGGCCACCTCGCCCCTGCCTGGACAGGCAGGCAGATACTTCTCGACCGGCTTGGGCACAGCAGGAATGGGGACACAAAGGCAATCGTGACACACGCGGGAAGGTGACTGGCACCTTCGGAGAGGAGATGAGACACACCTGGGTGGCGGCCGTGTGTGTGCACTGCCTGCCGCGGGCACTCGACATAGTGCTTGAGCACACGCGCACATGCACGCACACACGTGTGCACACACGGCCACGCCTGGGCAAAGGCCTGTCCACAGGGCTGGGTGACACACTAGCACTTTGCAAGCGAAGGGACTTTCCAGGGACCTCGAGCAGTGTCCAGCGGAGCGGTGGGTGCGCCTCGCCCTGCGGCCGGAACTGAACTCCCTGCCCTGGCCTACACGAAGGAAGTCGACGCAGAGCCCCGAAGTCCCCAGAAGCCAGCATTTGGGGACATCCACAGTGGCTTCAGTCATCGGCCATGGCTGAGACCATTTTGAGAGCTTCCTGTAAGACTTGAGCGACGAGACACGTGAAAAGGGCCCCCCTGCTGCCCCGCAGCCTCGTCCTGGCTGGGGCCTTGACCAGACAGGAACTGTCCCTGCACAGCTGGGCGGCCCGCCGTTCCCGCCTGACCAGGATCCTCCCTCCCATGATCGCCGTCGTTCCAGGCATGGGGCCCTCCTGCCACAGAGACCATCCCAGGGCCAGGTTCTGGGAGGGGAGCCCTGATCCACCCCAAAAAAGGGCCACTCGCGGCAGCATGCCCGCCAGAGAGTCCACAGCCTGAGCTGTGTGTTGTCACGCAGACGCTGACAGTGCTGGGGGTGCCTGTGGGAGCCACGGAGGCCGCCCCTGGTCCCTGGAGAAGAGCGAGCAACCCCACTGTTTCTAATCCCACGAGATCTCCCACAGGGCCAAGTGGGTGGTCCTCCCCAAGCAAAGTAATGCTCCAGACCCCGAAATACCCCGCAAGGAAACAGTGTGTCCATAGATCAGAACACTGAGCGCCCACTTATCACGGGGTTCCCAACATGCTAAGGTCCCCAGAGACCTCCACATGGGTCCGTTTGCATGAAACATCCAGAAAAGCCCGCTCCATACAGACCCATGGAGCAGACCTCGTCTGGGGCTGGGGAGGGAGGAGGTGTGGGGGTGACCGTGGACAGGCACAGGGTCCTTCTGGGGCGATGAAATTGTTCTAGCAGCGGCCCACGGCCTCGGTCGCACAGCTCGGTGACGTTTCCAACACCATGGGACGTTACACTTTCAGCGGGAGAATTTATGATATTAATTATATCTCAATAAAGCCGTTCAAGATATTAAGTCTCCCGGGGAGGTGTTTCTGATGGTATTTACCACTGTTTACATCTGATTTCATCTTTTTGCAGAAACATGTGCCCAGGTGCCCACAGCGAGAAGACCAAGAGAGGACACAGCTCCGACGGTGGCTTCGTCCAGGCCAAGGAATCAGATGAGGTTTCATTTCTCATGCACAAACGGCCAGTGGGCAAGATCCTTCTAGAGTAGGGGTGATGGCGAGGCCCCACGGCCCAGCCCCTGGAGCAGCCCATCCCAGACCAAGGTGACTCACCAGCAGAGACGTCATGGGGCAGCCGGGGCGGGCTCCGCCCTGGGGAGGGAATGCTGCAGGGCCAGCGTGGCAGGCACTGAGGTGACGGGTGACGGCGGGTGTGGCGGGTGTGGCAGGCGTGCTGGCAGGCTGGCCCAGACCCCGACGCAGGGCAAACGGGCAGCAGTAATTCCCCCACGCCAGGCTGGCGGGCACCCTCCTTCATTCCCCAGCGGAGAGGTCACCCCTGGCACTCGGGCCGCCCTGGTGGCGGCATCCAGCAGCAGAGCTGGCAGGGCTGCTCGTGACCCTCCGGGGCTGGTCGGGCAGTGGGCCGGCCCAGAAGGGCGTCTGCCTGGGGGCCGGGAGCCAGGCATCACGGCCCTGGTCCAGTGTTCGCTCTCGGCCCCAACGGGCCCCTCTGGCCCGTTCCGAGCAGCCCTGTCACAGTGTGTCACCAAGGATCTGGCCCGTGCAGCGACCGCTTGTCACCTCCGGGCTGCTGGGAGGCGCACTCGGCCTCGTGATGGAAAGTGCCCAGGAAGCAGGGCTGGCCACGTGGGACACTGAGGCTGAGCGAGGAGGCCGCCTGGGTGCCTGGGGCCTTGGCAAGGCCGAGGTGGGGAGTTCAGCCCGGAGTGAAGAGCAGGGGTGTCTGGGGCTCCAGTGGGGGCTTTCGGAAGACGGCTGGGGCAGGCGCGGGGCAGGGGCGTGGTCCCCTGGACACGGTTGGTGCTCGGGGCGGGAGGCCGTCACCTGGCTGCTCTGGCCCTCAGTCCGGAGCCGGTGCTGGAGCAGGGTCGAGTCCTGCCATCGGGGACGCGGAGCGGTGTCTCGGTCTGCTCAGGGCCGGGCGGCTGGTCGGTGAGCTCTCTCCCCGGCCGCAACCGGCTCGGGGAGAAGGAGCGTGACCACGAATGGGAGCCGCGATTAGGCCTCCTTCCTCTCCCGACACGTGGCCTGGCTGGCGCCCAGGGACAAAGGGCAGCCAGTGACCCCTGCTCCCCCCTCAGTCTGGGGAGTCCAGAAGGTCCCAGTGCGGGCCGGCCACGGCGGCCTCACCTCGTCGCAGAATGGCTGTGGAAGCTCGTGACAGATGCCAGGAACCCGGGTTCTAGCTCAGCTGTGCCGCTGTCCAGCTGTGTGACCTCAGGAACGTCAGCTCGTCTCCCTGAGCCTTGGCCTCCTTCACTGTACGACGAGGCTAAGCATCCTGGGCCCCAGAGCCCACACGGGTGCAATAAAAAAATACATATGCGCAAAGAGCTGGGCGTGCGGTCCGTGCTTCGCAGGCGATGGCTGTCGTGATGCTGTTATTAACAGAATCGATATTAATACCACCATTATCACTGCAGCCCAGTCTCGCTGTCTCTGATCCGAAGACGAGCTCTGAGGCGCGGCCTCCTCCCTCCTCCCCCCTTCACACGCTCCACCCGGCGACCCAGCCTGTTCGAGCTGTTTCTCACGGCTCTGAAAGGTTTCGCCCCCAAATCTTTTCCGACTCTGCAGGATCTCCCAGAGCCCCCCCCCCGCCTGTACCCCCACTGGTCCCCTCACTTATGGCGGTGGCACCCCTTTCCTGGCTTTGGTGGCCTCCAGCGTGGCCCCTTCCCCGGGCAGAGGGCCTGGAGCAGGACAGGGGGAGGGCTCTGTCCCTGCCTGGGCTCCTTACCCCCTGGCAAGGGGCTGGGCCGGGCTGGGGGAGCAGGAGGGAGCCCAGGGAGGGGCTGAGGAAAGAGGAGGCTCGGCCCTGGGAGGGCAGCCTGTCTGTTTTTATGTCCCTTCCCAAAGGGGCCAGGACGCAGCCCAGTGGCCTTCAGTCCGGAGAATCCAGTGTCTTAGGGAAATGGGACCCAGACGGGGATGCTCAGAGGCCCTTCGTCCCCAAGGACAGTTTGAACCAAGGTGATCCTGGCCTCTGGCCTAAGCCAAGAATGGGGCGGGGGATCCCCTCTGCAGATCCCCTTCCCCTCTGTGTTGGGTGCTGCCCTTCCTGGCCTGTCGAGGGTAGGGGTCGAGCTGCAGGACAGGGGTCTGGCGGGGAGCAGGCCAGTTGGGACATGGAACTCCTGCAGAGGGCTGGCCCTGGGGAAGGGCGCTCCGCGGCCGCGGGCAGTGGGTCTGGTCCAGGTGTCAGCCGCTGATTCGCTTGGAAACGCAACAGCCTCAAGGCCTGAGCGGTGAGTGTCAGGGAGCCTCCCGCCTTGTGCTGGCTAGCTGTCACCCAGACCCCCTTCGGGAGTAAGGGGCTGATCTCCCCGCCGACAGCTCTCGACTCCAGCCCCCTCAGGGTCCTCTCGGTGAAAGAGAGGGCCTCGGTCAAGGGTGCAGGCCTCCCAGGGCAGCGGGCTCCCATGGCCAGTGACGGCTCAGAAAGCTGTTTCGGCTCCTGACCACGCACGTCCCCCGCTCAGAATCTGCTTCTCGGGGATCCGCCTGCAGGCGGACACTGGGCCTCACAGAGGGGGCTGGCGGGCAGGCCGCAGTCATCAGAGCCCACGCTCGGTCCTACAAGAACAGGTGCAGACATCTGCCTCGGTTTCCCCAACAACGCAGCCCACCTCTGGGACACCTGGACCTGTCGAAGAGTATCCCTCCTCAACTCTCGTCTCTCAGAACCTCAGGCGAGGAGGAGCCGCGTCCCCACGGGCGTGATGAGTTACGAATTTCACGACGAGACCCACCGGGCCTAGGGCAGGCAGCACTGGGCCCTCGGCTGGCGTCCTGGGGTGAGAGGAGCGGCACAGACGCCGGCAGGGAGGGCTGCGTCGAGGCTGAGGCAGGGACGAGCCTGACGCAGCCGAGAACCGCTCTCAACCCCCGAAGGTCGGACTCTCCCTTGGCACCCACACCTTGATCTCAGACCCTCAGCCTCCAGGACCGTGAGAGCATCAACTTCTGTTGCCTGAAGCCGTCCCCTCCCCCCCATCTGAGTGATTTGCTACCGCAGCCTGAGGACAAGACAGCGTGGCCTGGAGATGTGAGGCCCGCTGTCTGTGACGCCACCTCGCCCCCAGACGCTCCCCGCGGGGCAGAACTGCCCTGGAAGGCCGCGGTGGATGGCGGGGGCAAGATGCGGTGGGCCCCGTGTGCACGTCGTGGGGCGGCCTTATCCGGGGCCACTTGGCATCTCCTGCGGGAGAGAAACGACGTGGGATTAAGTTGCAGAAAGACTTCCTCGCAGCTGCCCCCAGCATCTGTCGGAGGGCGCCCAGCTGTGCCGTCGCAGCTGTGCGCGCCCCCGGCTCCACGCGGCCTTGGTGGCACGTCGGGTCGGGTCGGGTCGGGTCAGAGCGCAGCGCAGTGCAGGCTGGGAAGGAGGGCGCAGGCTGGGGGGGGGGCCTGGGGTGACGCGGTGGGTCTGCGGGAGTGAGCACGTGCGGCGGAGGCTGGAGGGCCCTTCTCAGGGAAGGTGGGCTTCGTTTTGGATACGTAGGGACTAGAGTGCTGGCAGGTCACCCTGGGACTGTGGAGCCGCCAGGCCCTGCACCCCTGCTTCGGAACCAGAGGTCAGGAGGCGGGACACCAAGGGGACTTGCTCCAACCACATGGGAAAACGCTCCAGAGCCGGGAGGGTCCTGGGCGAAGCCCGCAGAGGTGGCGAGGACGCCTGGCCCTGGGCAGTGACGCGTCCGGGAAGCCTCACATCAGGCCCACAGGACTCGTCTGCCAATGGACAGGTCAAACGAGAGGTCAACCCCGAAGCCGGGGAGCAGCATGGAAAGGCAGACAAAGGGTGACCTCACCGTGGAGAAACCCGAAAACACGACCTGAGCCAGGTGACCAAGGTCATCTTCGACCGCGATGAGTCACACCGCCCAGTGCACCCTGACAGGTCCTGACGAGCATGGCACTTCGCCTCTGGGCTCTTCCTCCCTGAGACCCACCACTCAGTTCAGACAGATCACGAGAAAAGCATCGGACACATCGCCAGAGAGAGGGTTCCCCTAAATACCTGAGCCGTGCTCCTGCGGATCGCCAGGGTCCCCCAAAACAAGGGCCGTCTGAGAAACTCAAGGCTAAGAGGGGTGACAAATAGTGGAATGTGACTCCGGGAACAGAAAAAGGACATGAAGTAAAAACCAAGGAAGTCTCGATGAAGTGTGGACTTTAGTTAATAATAATGTGTCAACCTGGCTTGTTACTGTGATAAATGTTCCTCCCTGGCTGTGAGGCCCCCGCGGGGGAAACAGCTGGGGGCCACGTGGGCCCTCTCAGGACTGTCTTTGGAACTTTTCTATAAATCTAAAAACAATCTCATGTTAACATTTTTTTTTAAAAAATGGAGCAACATTAAAGGATATCGATAGTCATTTACAAAAGAATAAATAAAATGGGTAAGCAAACATGTGACAAAATCCTCCATCTTAGTGACGATTAAATAAAAGTAAAAACAGAGATAAGGTATTTTTGCTCATCCTACTGGCAAAGATTAAAACGCCGATAAGACCCAACGCCGGTAGAGCCATGCCGAAACCGGGGTGCACCGTGCCTTGCCGGGGGCGAGGGCATTAGTAATTCGTTGCTGTCTCTTAAAACAGTCAATCTTCATACACTGAATCGGCGGCCAGCAACCCCGCGTCGCAGTGCCCGTGAGCTCAGACTTCTGGCAGACCCGCTCCGTGGGGTCCAGCCGGGTTCCCAGGGAGCGCGGGCGGTTCGCGCACGCGCGCTGTGCCTCTCCCCGCCTCTAGAGAAAGCATGTGAGCCCGCGCCCGCTGCAAAAGCCGAACTGTGTCAGTCCGCGACCCAGCGTGCGAGTCAAGTGCTCCCGCGTTCGCCGTTAAATCTGTCATGACACCACACGAAGAGGAATGGTAACATTCAAGCTCATAATTTAAAATTTTAATTTTTCTCCACTTAGAGTGGCATTAAACAGCAAATGAAAACGCCACGACACATAGAGATGAGACTGTGGAAGGAAAGAAGGGAGGGAAGGGGGAGGGAGAAGGAGGGAGGGAGGAAGAAAGAAGGAAGGAAAAAGCTTTATATTTCAGCACCTTTAATGGGACCTTTTTCCTGTTTGGAGAAAGGAGTGGCCAGACAGACCACGGCAGATGGCCGAAGGACCACGGGCTGGGGACACGGCCAGGCTGGAGCAGGCGTTTCGTGGGAGGCCCTGCGGGACATGACGCCTGTGTGCCCGGTGAGGACGAGGCTGGCAGAATTCCTTCCTTTTTGACGGCAGAGTAGTACTCCGTTGTGGCTACGGCGCAGTTTGTCATTTTGTGCGCTGGTGGCAGCTTGGGTGGCCTGCGCCTCTCGGGGCGGTGCGTCGTGCCGCTGTGATGGTAAGCATACACGCGTTCACGGGAGTTACCGTTTTTGATCCTTCGGGGTCTGTCCCCAGGAGTGGAATTGCTGGGTGGTCTGGTGACTGCCTTTACGTTTTTGAGCAGCTACCAAAGCGTTCTCCACTGCAGCTTCCCCGTGTCACAGTCCCACCAGCGGGGGATCCAACTGCCCACACGGTCACTGTCCCAGCAGGTGTGAAGTGGTATCTCACTACGGCTGGATTTGCGTTTCCCTCATGACTAGTGATATTGAGCATCTTTTCATGTGTGTGGTTTTGTTTGTTTGTTTTTCCCTATGTGTATCTTCTGTGAAAAAACATTCAAGCCCTTTGCCCGTTTTTCAAGTGGGCCGTCTATCCTTCTGTTTAAGACTTCCTCGCGTATTCTGGGCGCTAGATCCTTATCCGACATCTGACTTAACGATACTGTCTCTCATTGTGTGGGCTGGCTTCTCGCTTTCTGGATATCCTTTGACGTACAAAAGTCGTTTCTCGATGAAGTCCACATTGTCGATTTTCATTGTTGTTGCTCATGCTGTTGGTGTCAACGCCACTTTTAATAAGAGAAATCCAAATTAAAACTCTCTAGAGAAGTAATGTTTCACTTATTTGTTTGGCAAAGATCAGAGACCGTGATCGCACCCTGCGGTGGCGGATAGATGAGTACCTCTGTCACACGCGTTTCTACGGCCTCTTGGGACGGCATTCTTCAGCACCTGACCAGGTCACGAAGCGCGGCTGGACTCTGCCTCCGGGATTCCAGTCCCAGGGACTTCCGCCTGCCACGCGGGCGCGCTGAGAGCGCGTGCGCGCACGGCCGCGTCGGTGCTGGGCTGCGCTGTGCCCTCGGCAAAGCCAGCGCCGCCTCTGTTTCTGTCCCTCCTTTGCGCCGGGGAAGGAGCCCTCGCGGGCCGCCTTGCCCAGTGCCGCAGAGCGTGTGCTGGAATCACAGGAGCCTCTGTCATCCTGTCCTGTCCGCTCACGGACGGACAGAGAAGCGGAGGCCCAGGGCGGCCGGAGCCCCACTCGAGGTGCTGGAAGGACACTGGGACTCCCAGTCCCAGCCCCCGTCAGCGAGCAGCGCCCTCCGGGAGCCCGAGGGCCCAAGGAGCCCTGAGGGCCTGGCTGAGACCTGGGGGAGCCTCTGCCAAGCCTGGTCGCGAACGTTCATCGCGCCGCCCCAAGGACGAGGTCTCCGGAGCTGCGGTGCCGCGTCAGGCCCCGTCCTCCCGTCGGCGAGTCCCCCTGCGCGGGGCTTTGTGTCTCCGCGGCTGTCTCTCGAGCCACTGCGAGCTCCAGGAACGCAGAGACCAAGCCTGTCCTGAGCGCCCCCGGACTGAAGTCCCGGCCGAAAGCCAACTGCCAATCAACACTGAAGAACCGAGGGGTGACCGGTTGGAGCAGCGCCACAGCTGCAAGGTGGACTCGGTTCTTTGGGCAGCATTTTCAGGATGAAGAAACAGGCCCAAAATGTCCCCAGTGGAAAGGCCTCAGCTGCAAGGGACAGGAAACCTGGTAGTCACAGCTCGCCCGGGGGAGGAGCTTGGCCACCGCACAGGAAGCCTGGGGTAGGCAGCGTTCCGGATGCCCTGGAGCCCAGGCTGCTCGGCCCTGCTCGGCATGTCCTCGCGGCTCCCAAAGGGCTGCTGCGCCTTGGGGCCTCGAGTCCAGGCTTTCAGAAGCAAAAAATAATAAAAATGAAAAAGGCGTGTGTGTGTGGAAGAAACAGCACCATAGAGAAAGCACAACCTTTTCTAGAAACCTCCAGAAGCCTGTGCTCATACGTCAAACAGCTAACCCTAGCTGCAGAAGTGTCTAGCGAGATGGTATTTTCAGCTGCGCACATCGCTCCCCAGAAAAAAACCCGGGGTCGGTTAGAAGGAGAAAGGGAATGCATTGGGCAGGGGCCAGAAATACGTCTTCAAAGTCATGTCATCAGTAAGGAGGACAGGAAGATCACCAACCCAGCCCGCTACCACCACTCCCAGCCACACTCCCTCCACAGCCAGCTCGACCTCCCGGAAGCCCGGCGTCGGGTCCCTCTCGGGCTTGGAAGGGAGACGGGGTGAGATCCACATGCCCACATGCTCCCAGAACCAGGTGCAGGGTGACTGACGATGGGAATGAGGTTTCTTGAGGGGGAGTGAAAGTGTGCCACATGGTAAAGTCAACAGTGCACTTCTCTGTGAAGGTACGAAAAATCTTGGAGTTGTACACTTAAATGGCTGAATTGTATGGTATACGAAGTAGATCTCAATAAAACTACTATAATTGTTTGAAGCTGAAACTTCTACTCTTTGAAAGACACAGGTAAGAGAATGGAAACACACAAACCAGGAGAAAATACCTGTAAATCATACATCCAATGAAAGATTGTGTAAAGAACATAAAAAGAACTCTAGGAACTTAATAATTAGAAAACAAACAACCCCTCTTCCCTGCCCACCCCAAAAATTCCCACATAAGGTTTGAACGAACACTTCATCAAAGAAAATAGAAGGGAGGCAAATAAGCACACGAAAAGGTGTTAAGCATCATGAGCCATTAGAGACATGTAAATTAAAACCACAATCAGACACCGCTCCGCATCTCTTAATTAGAATGGCTAAAATAAAAAGCCTGGTGATATCGAATGTGTGGTGCATGTGGGAAGGACCTGGAATTCCCACACACAGATAGTGAGTCCGCAGAATGGCGCGCCCACTGTGGACAAGTTCGGCGGTTTCTTAAAGAGTTAGACATCCACTATCATATGATCTAGCCATTCCATCCCTGGGTGTTTCAATGAAAACACAAGTCCACACCAAGACTTAAACACACACATTCTTAGCAGCTTTATTTGTAATACCCCCGAACTGGAAACAATCGCCAACAGGTGACTGGATAACCAAATTGTGTTATCTGCATGCAATTGAAGCCTACTTCTGCAATAAAACTAAATGAACTAGTCATACACACAACCGCATGAATAAATCTCGAAATTAGGCTGAGTGGAAGGAACTAGACAAAAAAAAAAAAAAAGAGTACCTTTTGTATGATTTTATTGATGCAAAACTCTACAAAATGCAAACGAATCTGTGGTGATGGGGAGCGGATCAGGGGTGGCCTGGGGAAGGACTGGGGGAGCGGAGGCGGGGGAGGGGGGATGAAATCTGGGGGACGATGATGTGTCTACTATCCTGATCGTGGTGACAGTGTGACGGGCATACACACATGTCAAAACTTATCATGTCCTACTTCTAAATAAGTAAGGTTTCTATGCCAATGATACATCAATCAAGCTGTTTTGGAAAAGCAACACATCCTCATTTTAACAAGAGAAACAATGCGAAGATAAATGAAGAGAGCAAAATCACTCAATTTCCCCAAGGCGCTCAGGAGCCGGTTTGGAGTTTAGCTACAATTCTCTCACACTCACATCATAATCCGCGGATGTGGTGGAGTTACTACAGCTTGCTCGTATTTATTAAGTGGGGGGTTGTGCCATGGACCTTCCATCTGTTGGACTCTTTTCTTCTTTAGCAACCTTTGGTGGACACCTCCTTCCCTCTCAGCGACTTGGATGTAACTCACTCCTTTTCGAGGGCACACCATGAACACGCCGTGAACATGCTGTGAACACGCTATGAACACGCTGTGAACACGATGCATTTATACAGTCATCCCGAAGATGCGCATTCTGGTTGCTGGCAGTTCTTTGTGTTTGTGTTTGTTTTGGTTTTGGTTTTGCCCGTCACAAACAGGGCTGGAAAAGCAACCTTTTATATCTTTCTTCACACGCTACTGTTTTTATTTCTATAGAAGAGGTTCTCACAGTGGAATCGTTGGGACAAAGGGCATGTGGATTACTTCTTCTTGGCAGATATTGCTAGATTACTTTCTCAGAAAGTTGTGGCAATTCGCATTTTCACCGGGCAGGTAGGAAGTCTCTCTCCCTCACGTTTTTACTTCAATGGATCTTCCTGTTTAGATTAAATTTGACCAACCTAAGAGAGAACAATGTATCGTTTCATTGTCTTAATTTGAATTTTCCTATCAGTGGGGTGAAACAGTGTTTCATTTTGTCCACTAGAAACAATGTGGTTATTGTATTCATATCCTTTTTTTCTTCTTTGTATCCTTAGTCATGGGACTTCCATTCAGCTAGTCATCAGATGATTCTCCAGGCTGATTGTTCTAAAATTTAGTTGTAATTTTGATGTGGTCATGGGAGGTAATGAGCACAGTGTTCATTAACTTCGCCATCTTGGTCTGAATTTTATTCGTATCCTTAAATAATGTTATGTTTTATTAGGATTTACATACATATTTAATTGGCTGTTTACATGACCTTTTCTATGAATTATATGTTTATATCCTTTGTCTACTTTTTGTTATCTGTTTATCAATTGTATGAGCTTTTTGCATATTAAAGAAATTAAACATGATACACATACACATATACACACAGACATGTACTATCTCACACACATACACAATGCAAACACCACCAGCATGTGCATCCCACACGCACAAGCCTCATGCACACATACACATGCATACATGTGTATCAGACACCTATGCGTGCTCACACACAGTGCATCATGCACATACACTCAGGTATCATATACGTGCATGTGCACACATGTATCACATGCACACCAGGGGAAGAAGGCATGCTCCAGCAGGGAAATCCAGGGTGTGCACAGGGTGAGGGCCGGAGCCACAGCACGGCAGAGGGCAGACACATAGGGATGGCCAACCCAGACCATAAAAAGCATGTTGTGGGCCACTTGGCCTGCTGTGACAGCCTCCCCTACCTCCTGGCCCCCATATGGTGAGGTGCCCCTGCAGCACACACCCCGGCACCCCTGCCCACCGCACCTCACTGCCACCCTCCCCACCTCCTGCAAACCAAACGGCCAGCTGCGCTGCCAGGGAAGGAAAGGGGCCGAGCCCGGCTGCCTCCCCCACCCCAGCGTCCCTTTCAGGCGGCTTGATGCGGGTTTCTTCTCCGCCCGATGTCTCTGGGGTGTTTTGGGTGAGCAGTTTTTGACATGTTGAACGGGAAATTGCTTTTTCCCCTCCTGCTCATGAGACTCCATCTTAAGACTTTAATTGAGGAAGACTGTGGGGCTGGCGAGTGCTCGTCTCGGGCCAGCAGGTGCAGGTGATGTCCGCTCTCGGGGCCTGGCAGAGTCGAGCAGGGAGGGCTGCGAGGGTCCAAGCTCCTCCCGCAGGTGACAGCTGGGGGCGGGGAGGGGCCCAACGGCTTGGGGACCATTAGGGGCAACATTCACTCTGTCAATTAACTCATGCTGTGTTCTGAGACCCACCAGCCCATCTGAAAAATTGTAAAGAGGCTTAAATTGGAGGGAGGTGTCCACACTCCAGTCCAAGTGGTAAAACGTTGACACTTATGGACAGGTAAGTCACATGCGTGTGTTGTAATTCCCAGAGCAACCACTAGGAAAGCTACACAAACACATAGACACGCCCAAATCACCAATGATAAGCCAGGATGGAGCCCTAAGGTTTAAGTAACCCACAGGCAAGAGAGGAGGAGAAGCAGAGGAAGCACACAGAAAATCAGTAATGAAATAGACTTCGGTCCCCACATGCTGATCATTTACCTGAAGTGTAAATTATTTAAATACACCCATTAAAAGGAAGAGATTGGCAGAATCCATGTTTTCTTTAATGACCCCATGATATGCTGTGTACAAGAAACTCACTTCAAGTTCAACAATGACATTTCACTGAAGAGGATACGCGAATGGCCCACGGCACGTGAAAAGGCCTTCAACGGCTCGAGCCGTCCGGGAAGGCTGAAATGAAAGACAGTGGCAACGCCACGTACGTGGGCGAGGACGCGGAGAGACCGGACCCCGCGCGTGGTGGGTGGGGCCGGGAAACGACCAGCCTCCGGAGCGCTGCCCGGCGGTGTCCTGTGGAACTGACCACGCGGCTGCCGACCACGCGGCCCAGCACACTCAGGCTCACGGCGCTTGTCCCAGAAGGGGAAGCCACGTGCACGCAGAGAGCAGGACGTGCGTGAGCGCGACAGCCTTCCTCCGGGCGACGGCAAACGCTTGGCCGGGGTGTCACGCCCTGGAGCACTGTGCGCAGATGAGCACGGCGCCTGCGAAACGGACCCCGTCAGACCCGCCCATCGCGTCTGCGTCCCATCTCGCTTGCACGTTGTGCTGGGACCACTGGGGGTCACCGGGTCGAGGGCACGCGGGGCCTCTCTGCGCTGCTTCTTACGACTGCGTGTGAATCTGCAAGATCTCAACATAAAAGGTCAATGTGAGAATTAAGTGGACAAAAAAAAATTCATGAAACCAAACGAAACTCCCTCTGAACTTCACTGACCTTCCGTCCCGCTGCCCTCCCCCACCCCTCCCCACCCCATCCAATCAGGATCCTCAGCTCTGTCACTCTGGTCCTCCCAGCTGGCTCCTGCTGGAGACACTCCAGCTCGCAGTGACCTACAGCAGTCATTAAACTCAAGATGACAGCTTATCCCGGATGCTCCCCAAGACAGAAGTCATCCCAGCCGGAGTGAGGAGGGGGCGGAGAGGGGCCGGGGGGGGGCAGTGTCAGCAGGAGGATGCTGACGGGGTGGCCACGGCCGTGGGCAGCCAGCGCCTGGCCCTGGGGCCGTGGGGCACGGAGGGAGAAGCGCGGTCCATGGCGGGCGTCCCGCTGGCCTGGGGTGCCAGAAGGCTGTGCTCGAGGCTGCCTGTGCGTGGTGCTGGCTGGACTCCCGCCCCGGGCAGGAAGAAGAGGAGCCAGCCCTGAAGGCTGGGGAAGACCTCGTGCCAGTCTCCGGCCTCAGAGACCCACCAGCTCCTAATGGCGTCCCTCTGAGCCTCAGCATGTCCCAGGTCCAACTCTCACCCCTGACCTACCCCCCCCAGGCTCCCCATCCCAGGAAAGGGCCTCTGTCCCCTCAGATGCCCTCAGAGGCAGCAGCTCCCTCCCTCCTGCCCTTCTGAGCCTTCGCTAAAGCAGGCTTCTGTCTCCTGGGGCCCTGGCCAGCCTTCCTGATTCTGCTCCTGCCTCTGAGCCATCTTTCCCCCACCAGGCTGGAGAGGTGCTTTCTAACTGGGAGTGCCCCCAGCAGAGTCCCCAGCAGTGGACCTGGCCTTCAGAACAAAATGCACTTCCTCGCCTCAGTCCCCAAGTCCCGGACTGCCTGCTCCCTCCCGTGGAAGCTGGCCAGGTCCCCACCTCCCCCCAGCCTGGGCTCCGCCTTCATGTGTCCTCAGAGGGGTCTTCCTGATGGTGACCAGCCAAAGGGCCGGCCGCACTGTCACGGCACAGGTCACGTGTCTATCTGAGACAGACACTGGTAAATCAGCAGAGACGCAGAGGACGCTGGCTGAGCACCGAGCGTGCGGGAACCCCGCCGCCAGCTTCCCCACGCTCGCTGGCATCTCACCTTCAGTCATGGCCCAGGAAGCATCCTCTCTGCCGTGCGGCCTCAGAAAACCAGGCTTCCTGCAGAAGCGGGGAGCCCTGGCGCAACCTGTTCCGAAGCCCAGGTAAGAAGGGCCAGGGGACGGGTCCAGCCCCCAGGGAGGCGCTTGCCGGACGCTGAGAGAAGCACGCCTTGCCCTCATAGCCCGCCCGTGGGAAGGGCTCGCGGGGCTCGTGGTCCTGCTGGAGCCCCGAGGCCGGCCAGGCTGCGGTTCCCAGGGCCTGAGAGTGCTGTCCGAGCCCCTGGCTCTGCAGTGGGCCCACCATGTGGGGGAGCAAGCCTGAGGCCTGTGGGGTCAGGCAGGGAGTGGGGACAGATGCCTCACGGGCAAGGCCTCCGAGTTCACCAGGTCACAAGCTGAATGTCTCCCATGGCCACAGTCCGGGCATGAGCAGCTGTCAGTCAGGTCAACCTTGCACCTAGGGTCAAGCTCAAAGCCCACAACCTCTCTCCCAGGGCCCATGGGTCTGGTGGGAACCTGGGCTGTAGAATCCCCAAGGGGCAGAAAGAGGTGGGCCCTGGCTGAAGTCCCTGGAGAATCTGTTCTGCCAACGCTGGGGGCCACCAGATAAAACACACGGAGAGAGGAGAGGCCCACGGACCTGGCGAAGACCACGGGGGCCGTCTGGGGGCAGGGCCCGGGGTTCCTGTTTGACCAAGATGCCAGCACCGAGGGGGCCAGACAGATGCCCATGTTTGGGGTCTGCGAGCCGCCGGCTCAGAGCCTGGCGAAGCAGGTGATAACTGGCCTCACAGCACCAGAGAAAGGGCCTCGAGGCTGACGAGGCAGGGACAGGCCGAGGCCAGCAGGGCTCTGCGCCTTCCCTCCCCCGCCCTGCCCCCCAGGCTCTTGATCCCTCTGGGGCGCTGTCTGCCACCTCCACGTGGCCTTTAGGCACAGTGGTGTCAAGGCCACTCATGCCCACCTTCCACTGGGCAGCCTGCCCTGGGGTGACACTCCTGACCTCTGGCCTGCCTCCCCTTCCAGCAGGCGGTCTACCTGGTTGGTTTGGAGAAAAGAGAGGCACACACCTGACTCAGCCTCCCCTCCCCTGCTGTACCCGCCGGCCGGTGGCGCACACGGGAACCTTGCACGGGCATCTCGTGATTGGATTTGCGGGGCCAGTGTAAAATGAAGTGCGGGGCTCTCGTTCAAAGAGTATTAAGAATTTCAAGGCACTAAGCCCGGTGGCGGGGGTGGGGGGCGCTGTCACACGTGCCTGCAAACCCCTGCCCCTGGGGGAGGCCACGAGGCTCCGGCTCAGCCAGTGAGGACGCCGACCCACGGACCAAGCCACGCGCCCCAGCCAGCGGCGCCCCCACCTCAGGACCTTGCGTCTCTTCCCGCTCAGTTTAAGTGGGCAAAGGGGAGGTGTTTATTGACACGCCGGAGACCTCAGCCGTCTGAAGGAGGCGGGGCGGGGAGAAGTCGCGTGCACCGGCTTCCGGAAACGTGGAAACGCGCGGCCTGCCCTGGCACCACCCGAGTGCCCTCCGCTCCGCGGGAGCCGTCCGCTCCGTCCCGCGTCGCCCCTGGAACGCCCGCGCTCTGTCCCGAGCTTGCAGTGGTCTCCGTCCACCCCCACCCCCCGCCGCTCAGAGGCGCCGTCCTCCTCGCTCACCCCCCTCCCCACCACCAGGCAGGAGCCTCTGCCCTGCACTTGTCACGGGTCCAGCCACCGCTGTCCTGGGCCAGACCAGCCCCAAGGAGCTGCCAACCGGCTCCCGCCTGGAGCACTGCCGCACCACCCCCCGCGGCGGCGGGACCCCGTGTCAGGCCCTGGGTGACAAGCTGCTGACTGCTGCAGCTCCTCTGGGGTGTGCAGCCCCAGTGCCGAGGACCAGTCCCCTGGGTCCCCCACCCCGGGCCTGGGTCCCCCACCCCGGGCAGATCGTGAGTCAGAGCCGGGTTACTTGGTACCCGGTGTCACACCCAAGCAAGGTCCCTCCTGCCTTTTCCTTCAGGTGGGGACTCCCAGAAGGCCACAGGCAGGAGCCTGAGGGGTGGCGGGGGAGGACGGGCGAGGGAGGGGCTGCAGAGTTAGGCCCCCTCCACCTGCCTCTTGAATAGCTTCAGGGGGAAGAGGACACCCTCCTCCAGATAAGGCAGGCCAGAGCTCCCTAGGGAGTGCCCCCTTCCAGTCCTCAGGAGGGAGCGGGGAGGAGGAAGGGCAGGGGGAGGTACAGAGGTAACCCCATTCCCTCTCCGCCTCCCATCCAGGGTTGGTCTGCACTCTGGGTCTCCGGGGTGGGCGCTGAGGGAGGAGGGGGGTCCACCGGTTCCACGCAGCACCTGCCTCACTTCAGGGGATCCACAGGTGCACCCACGTTTAAGAACCTGGTGAGGACCAGAGAGACAGGGTGTGAACCGGATGCCAGCCCTGTGGGGGGAAGCAGGGCCATGACTGCAGGGGGCGGGAGACGGGGGAGACGGACCCCAGTTCCAGAGCTTCCCAAAGGCCCCACCACTTCACCCCTCCCTCTGGGGACCTGGGCACCTTAACTCTGTTTAAACACGGCCCGAGGGCTCAGAAGAAACGGTTGCCAGCAATCCAAAAGCCCAGGTCCTGAGGGAAGCCAGTGGCTTTCTGTCCCACTGCCCTGGGTCCCAGGCTGTCACCAGGGGCATCCCCGTAACCCAAGCCAGCCATCAAGGGGAGGGGTCCCCCTGAGAGGACAGCCATGGCACCCTGAGCTCTAGTCCAGGCCTCTGGGGCCCCATTCGCTGGCCTCCTGGCTTAGCTTCCTAATTCTCTTCGGCCCCAGAGAGGGTCCCCAGTGGCCAGACCTGGACCCAAACCCTCTTTCTGAGTAAGAAACCCTGGGCAATTACTTAGGCCGAGCTTTGCTTTCCTTTTCTGCAAAGTGGGCTCCGCAGCTCTTGTGGGAGTTAAAACACCTGGCCTGGTACCTGGAGGGTCATAGGGGCACAAAGCCAAGAAGAACGGCCAGGTGTTGGGAATGGTGTGAGCAGAACCGGTCCCTCCAGGGGCCTGAGGCCCCAGCATCTAAAGCCACTCAGCGTCCGGAGGGTTAGGACGGCCAGACAAAACACAGGACACAGTTACATGTGAAGGCCCGACACACAACACATCATTTTTTTAGTATGAGTACGTCTCACATTTGCATGGGCCGGTCATTGTTTATCTGAGACTCAAATTTAACAGAGTGTTCTGTATTTTTATTGGCAAAATCTGGCGATCTTCACTGACGTCTCTCCCGTAACAAGGGGGGTAGGGTTTTGGTTTTTTAAAGCCCCTGATGGGAGGAGGCAAGATGAGAAAATGAAGCGAAAAGCAGGACACAGACCTAGAAAGACCCTGTCAACGTTACTTGTTTTAAAAACGTAATGGATATTTACGTGGGGACAGCACCCCGGGCATGGACGCCAACCGAGCCGAGACGGAGACCCGGAAATGCGAGGTGGACAGACAGGCCACGGAGGGAGACTGCGGGGCGCTCGGACCGGGGGGGGGGGGACGGTCACCGGGTCTGGACCGTGGGTTTCTACACTATTTTTATTTCCTGCTTTCACTCTTTAGGTTTTTTCCTACATTTGTCAGTGAACATGACCAGACCAATGTTTTGATTAAAACTATATTTTAAAACCATCACTTACGTGGAAAATCTTTTTCAAATGCTATTGCCTGTGTTTTAAAAAGAATTTCACGCCTCAGCATCTCATCCTGCTGCATCTCAAACATCTCACAGGCACCCCGTGTCCTGTCCTGGATGAGGTGGAGCCTGGCACATGGGGACAGTGCCCAGGTGACGATGACCTCAGGGACCTCGGTGGGAGGGGTCACGCCGTGCTCCCAGCCCCAGCCGCCCCTCCGGCCTCCACCCGGCTGAGCTTTTTCGGGCTTTGTACTTGGCTTCGCGTTTTTCCTTTTCAGTTTCCTCCCTTGCTGCCCGTTGTTGCCGCCGCCGCGGACCTGCCCCAAACAGCCATCCTGGGGTCTCTGCTTCCGTCCGTGAACTCCAAGGTCAGGGCGTGACGTTCGTGTCTGCAGGCTCAGAGCAAGAGCACGTCCTTCTCCTCCGAGGAACGTGGGGGAGCGTGGGGGGCACCTCCACCATGACCTTCTGGCTCCCACTGACACCGCCCCCAAGGTCCCCCTCCTCACCCCGAGCCCTCCGCGCTGCTGGCTTGTTGTGCTTTTCCAGAATGTTTGCCAGGTGAGTGGACAGACTGGGAAGGTTTCGCGGTCCCAGCACAGACTGTATATTTTTGCAGGAGTCACCAGATTCCATGATGATGAAAGAACATGACATACCCCCGTGGAGCTGGGGGTCCGGGGACGTGATTGAAGGTCACAGGACACAGGTTTGGAGGTGACCAAAGTTAGAAAGTGTGTCAGTCACAGTTCAGATACCAGGAACAGAAGCCACTCCGGCTACTTTGGGCAGAAAATAAAATCGGATGCTTACGAACCCCTGGGGAGGGCTGGAGAAGCAGGCTATGCATCGGCTTCCAAAACAGTTTCCAGGATACAGCCACGCGGGTCCACCAGGACGGAGCGGGACGGGGGCAGAGGACATGTCCAGAACCGGTAGCTTCAGAACCCCTGGAGCAATCGGGACGCAGCCAGCCGCCATGACTGACCACTCCTGCTAGAACCGCACGGGCCGAAACACGGACGACCCTCACCCTGCCTCTCCGTGCCCGGGGCCGGGACGCCGCCCGGCTCGCCCGGCGTCCAGCATGCCGAGCAAAGGAGCAGGAGCGTGGCCTCCGTCACGCCGCTTCCGCATAGGATGCACCTCAGCGTCCAAACCCGAGTGGCAAGAAGTCTGGGAAGCTGCTTTGAGCCCCCTCCCTGTGACGAAGGAAGGCAGCAGAAGCGCCACAGAGGCCGCACGGCCCGCACGCGGGGTCCAGAGAAGGTGGCACCGGTCAGGGCAGGACTGAGAGGGTCGGCCACGCACCGGGCCAGGAAACGTCCTTGGGAGGCCGGGTGGCCTTGGGCCCGGCGCTGGCTCCAGAATCCCCTTTGCCGTGCGATCCCAGCCACCTCGCTTTGGACCTGCGTCGTACCTTCCTCAGCAAAGCGCAGAGGGGACTTCCCTCACCTGTGGCTACAGAATGAACTAAGTGAGATTTTTCAACTGCTCTTTCAACCCATAAAGGGAGCCCAGGCCCGCCCTGGCGGCCGCTCAGGGCGAGCACCCTCGTCCCCCACTTCAGCAGCAGACACCAAACGGACTTCCATCCACGGCCAAGCCAGGTCCCAGAGGGCCAGGCGAGCCCGCTCGGAGTGAGGCCGGCCGCAGGGTGACGCCGCCCGCGGATGGACCTGTCCTGGGCTGTTGCCCCTCTGGTTGTCACACAGAGGGGAATTTGCCCATTGGTCACTGCGACTGGCCGCGGTGGAAGTACTCACGCCATGGGAACTGGCAGACGATATCAACGGGGATTTTTGTCCCCTCCCCTACAGAGCGGGATTATTAAACACTTGCCAGCATGTCGCTGATTCAGGATGAGGATGGGGAGGTTTCTGGAAGGCGGTGAGCTTGGCGGACCTGCATGCCTACTGTAGGGGAGGGCGCCCTGAGGAGCTCTGATCGAGTCCCAGCACCCAGACCCCACCTCGGCGCCTGGCATCTGGAGCAGGCAGAGGGGAAGGCCGCCAGCTGGGGAGGGGCGCGGGCTGCAGGAGGAGACCCCCAGGGCATGTCCGCTGGGAACAGAACCCCTGGGCTGGGAGGACTGCTGCTCCAGGTGGGAGAGAGAGGTCAAGGGCAAAGTCCCAGGACGCTCAGCGGGAACAGGGCGGCCGAGCCTGTGTGGCCAGGCACACGATCCCCGGGAACACCCACCTCCTCAAGGAGGGGACGTTCTTAGCCGGGAAGAATGGAGGGGATTGTACTCAGGGTGATGCCGACCGTCCCCTCCTCTGAGTTCACTTGCACCCCAGGACTTGGGGGCTCAGAGAAGTATGTCTCGAACAGAACTCGTGCTGACCAGCGCAAGCAGAGAGGGCCGCCTTCCCACGCGGCCCAACCTCGGTGCGGCGGGGAGGCTTCTAACTACTTTATGGGGGGGGGGGACTGTGCATAGTGCTTGTAAACTAAATTTAAAAGCACCAAAGAGGAAAGGAGGAAACTAAAAATCACTAGACACCGCCGTCCGGGGGTGAGGACGCGGGGTGACGGCCACTGACGTTGGCTTCTGCCCGGACCGTGACAGACGCGCACACACGGGCGCGGCTGCCCTGACTCCCAGCGCTCAGCTCCACTCTGTCTGCGGCCGGGACCCAAACAGGCGGCACAGGAGAGCGGGAGCAGGGCCACTTCCAGCCCGTCCAAACGGCGCCCAGGCTCCCGGCCCCTTTGGCGCCGGCCAGCCGGCCCTTGTCCTGCCCGGCCTCATCCGCTGGGTTCTCGGGTCGCCGGCCCTGACCAGGGACCGTGGAGGTTGTGTAGGTTCCGATTCGGCCCAGCCAGGCTGAGTGGCCATTGTCCCCTAATGTCCTGGCAACCCCGTGCCGCCGGGGACCTCGTCTCCCGCTCTGCTGAAAAGACCGGGGCCGGTCGGCGCCGCCCTCGCGCCCCTCCTGTCACCCAGAGCGTCTTGCCTCGTCCTCTCTCCCCCCAAGTCCCTGGACTGGCCACTCTCCCCCCTTCCCGGGTGAACCCCCATCCATCCCCCAGCCCCCTGACCCCCTGCATCTCCACACACGCCCTCGCTCCGCCATGGCACATGCCTGCCACCTCCACCTGGCCTGTCACCTCCGCCTGACCCGCCAGCACCCCCAGCCACGGCTTCCTGCCCACCCTCTCTGCACTGACAGTGCCCGGAGGTGGTGACGGCCGAATATGCCACCCGAACGCATGTGAGTGGCATGTGGCCACTGCTGTCGCTTCGTCAGTCTGCTGCTGCTGCTGCTGCTAACACTGCACCTTCCAGGGCCCCTGCTCCGTCCCCAGGGGCCCTTCCCCTGCCCGGGTCCCCTGGGCCCCTCTTTCCCTATACCTGTCTTCCCCTGTGGCCTGGCACTCTGCTCCTTCCGGCGCTGCTGCTGTCCTGAGTGGCATCGCCCCCGAGCTGGCCGCCCTTCCGCAGACGCACCCGCGGGGCTGCTGGCCACCTCCTCTCGCCCTGCTTTTGGCAGAGGGACCTGGAATCCTAACAATGGCACAGAGCAACAGCAGGACACCTGAAGGCCACCCCCCCCCCAGTTCTCACTGTCCCAGGGCCCTGGGCGGTGGCCGGTCCAGTCTGCTTCACAGACGAGGCGTTGGGGGCCCAGCACCACACCAGAGGTCAGCGCAGAGCTGCCGCTCTGGCCCAGATAGCTCCGAACCGCCCTGCCACACAGCCCTTCCCCACTGGCCACTGCCTGGTGCCCAACCCACCTCCCGAAACTCTGTCGAGTCAAGTATTGATTGCATTGCTTGTGAGTGCGGGGTTGGGCTTGGCTGTGATCAGCGGCTGGCGAGCTCAAAGAAATCCCTTGGAATTCTGGAGACAATTATCCCGGAAAGTGTGTCTGAGCTGGGGCTTCTGCAGACAGAGCTGGACTCCCGGGGCTGTCCGATGCCGCCTGAAGGTACCGCCTGTGTGGGGTCAAGTCGGCTGGGGCTTTGCCTACTGTTCCGGGGTCCAGCCCAGCAACGGGGCCTGGGCGGGTGTCGACAAAGCACCATAACAAAGGACACTCATGGGGTGCTTACACAGCAGAAATTGCTTCTCATGGTTCTGCGAAACCGAGCTCTGAAAACCAGGTTGGGCAGGGCCGCCTACCCTCTGAGGGTCCAGGGGAGGGTCCTCCAGCCTCTTCCAGCTCCCGGTGGCTGCCAGTGATCCTAGCGTCCTTGGCTTCCAGAGGCATCACTCTAAAGTCTTGTGTCTGAGTCCAGATTTCCCTGTCTTCATAAGGACACAGTTGGGGTCGCCCTAACCGCATGACAGTGACTTCATCACACCTGCAAAGACCCTACTTCCAGACAAGGTTCCATCCCGAAGTCCTGGGTGGATATGAATTTGGTGATGGGAGTTGGCGGGGGCGGGCGGGGGGGGGTGTAGACATTATTCAACTCAGTGCCAGGGCCGTCACAGCAACAAAACGGGGCGGGACGACTAGAATCAGGCCTGCCGGAGCAGACTGGGAAAATCCCAGGAAGAAAGGAAGTCGGAGCTGGGGGGAGGGGAGGCAGAGCGAGGAGGATAAGCAGAAGCACACCGGGCCTGGGGACAGGACAAAGCAAGAGGGTCGAGGACAAGGACATCCTGCGGACGAAGTGTGCTGCTGGAGACTAGAGATCAGTGTTGGCAGGACCGCACACCATCCCGCTGGCCCCGATGGGGGAAACGTCTCTGTCCCAAACGCGTTTGGCGTTTCCCCCGCAGGCGTCTGGCTGCAGCCCTACCCGGGGTCCCGCGCTTCACATCTCAGCGAGCAGCTGACCGCGCCGCTCGCTCGCTTGGCCGCCCCAGTCCGGCCACCAGCGCTGGCGGTGACACATGCGCAGACGCGTCCTCAAGGTAATCACTCGCAGGGGCCAGCAAACGGCAGCCACCGACTCACGCATGCGCCGTGAGCAGGAGGCCGGCCCTGCCAGGGCTGCTCCAGGCGGCACCACGGGCGCCTCAGGGGTGCGGCTCGTCTTCCTGCCTGTGACAGAGCCTTGGGGAACAAGAGACTCTGTCCCCAAGGAGAGCCGAGCTCTGGTCACCGCAGCCAGCCAGCCCCACTCCTAGGCTGCTGGAAGGCTACCGTGTCCCCAGTGTACAGAGAACACATTGCCAAGGTGAGCTCCAGGTCCCCGAACCCAGTCTGACAGCCCCACGGGGACCTGCGAAGGCCACTACCCGCCCTGGCCCTGATCTCAGCTTCTAAGTCAACCTGGGGGGCCCTCCTGGAGGAGGCGCTCTCAGGTCTGTGCTATAGCCTAGAGGAAGCGCCCTCCCTGGGCCAGATGCCAGGCCCCACCAGGCACACAAGTGACAGCATGACCTCTGACACTGGATCCGGTCTCTGGTGCTGCCTCAGGCCCTCAGGGCTGCCAGGGACATCAGCCCTGGACGTCAGTCCTGGACGTCAGCCTAGGGCCGGGACATGAAGCTCCAACAGGCTGGATTCCAGCAGATTTGCTCAGCTGGGAACTGGGAGTGAGCTCACCTTGCCCCAGACCCGCCAGCCAGCATGGGGCCGCGAGCCACACGTGGCTGTCCGGCACCAGCGAGAGGTGCCCAGTGCCAGACCCGCCTGGGACATCCAAGGCGAACAGCAAGGATCTCTCGTTAATAGTTTCTGCACTGATCACATGTTAAAATGAAAATATTTTGGATATACTGGGCTAATCAAAGATATTATCAAAAATAATGTGATCTATTTCTTTTTACTTTTTCGTCGTTATTGTTGGAACATTGTTTTTAATCAGGAGGATGTTGCATATTGCGTATGTAGATATAGGAAATATCTTCAGTGTCTGACTCTTTCAGACTGCTCTAACGAATGACCGTTTCTCCCACTCCTAGGGGCTGGGAAAGTCAAGATCAAGGCCTAGCCGACGCCATGTCTGGGGTGGGGTCACTTCTTTGCTCAGGGCCTGCTGTCTTCTCCGTGTCCTTACACGGCAGAAGGGCTCTTTTTATTTGTTTAACGTGGCTACCAGAAAATTTAACATTGCAGATGAGGCTCGCAGCCTCTTTCTGATGGGACGTGCTGCCTAGGCCCTCACTAAACGAGGAACACCCTCTGGAAGGCGGGTGGGGCAGGAGCCTTTGGCCCCACCTGCTGAGTGACACTGAGCAAGTGTTTCGGCCCCTCTGAGCCTCATCTGTGACACAGAGCATCCTCCAACCTTCATCCGCCCCAAGCTGGTTGACCCCCCCCCCCAACACAGGTGTTTGGGGCCAGCCAAAGTTCGGCCTTCCTGGTCCATGTCATTGTTTACTTCACATTCTGTGCATGCCTTTGAAAAGAATTGCCACATGCACGTCCTGCTGGGGACAGGAGGAGACGCTGAAGACATTTATAGTCTAGCAGGCGAGATAAGGCACGCATGCGCGCAGTCATGGAAGCGTTACGTCACCGCTCCACGCCCCGTGATGGAAGCGTCCGCGGGAGAGCTGCAGATGTGACTGACAGCCGAGGGACAGGGGCCGCCCCGGGTGAGCCCAGCCCTGCAACCGCTGCAGACCCAGCGAGGACCCCAGTGTCCCCACGGGAGTAGGGTGGGGTGCGCCTCTCAAAGTGAGGCGCAAGCGGCCTCAACACTGTCCTGACCCAGCACAGGCCCCAGGGGATCCCCAGTCCCCGTGCGACCAGTAGGTGCCTTCCTGGGAGCTGGACAGTGCCATGGTCCACCTCTTCTAGCCCCTGCCTTGCTATCCCAGCCAGGACTTGGGGGGAGGGTGTGTTAGCCCAGCCCCGCCCGGCCCAGCCACCTAGAACAGAAGACCCAAAACAAAGCACGCAGACGCCCCAAATCCTGACTCTGCTTCGAGAGAGGAGTGACTGCCAAGCCCTGCCAGGGCCCCACACTCAGCTCTGCCCAGGGCTGCCAGGGCCAAGACAGGTTCGTGCCCGGCACCAAGGACTTCCTGGGGTCATGCTGACCCAGTGGAGGGGTCAACCTGAGCTGAGGGCAGAGAGCTTCACCCTGCACCCAGAGGTCACGCATGGCGGCCTGCAGGGACTGAGGGGCCGTCTACAGAACAGCAGTGGCAGCACTTAGGCCCCAAGCCCTGAAGGCCCCGAGGTCTCCACAGAGGCCCAAATGTGAAGCTTCTGGAGATCAGAGCCTTCAGCTGGCCCACACATGACACCTGCTTCCTCCAAAAATGGCCAGATGTGCGGCTCAGGCCTCCCGGGCGCAGGGAGGCGCAGTCGGCTTCCACAGCCCCAGGCACCCCAGTCCAGGGCTTCTGGGCTGTGCTTGGTTGTCTGGGTGGTTGTCTTAATAGCCACCATTAAAAAAAAAAAAAATCAGTGGCAGCTAATTTACGTGTGTCATCAGTCCTGCCAGGCACCGCACTGCTCTGCTTGTCGGTCCAGTAACCTTGTGACCGCCAACTATTTCATCATTAGCCTCTTTTTCAGGATGGGGAAACCGAGGCACAGGGTGAGACACACACCCCTGTAGACTGGCTCTGGGGTCCGTTTTCACATCCTGACCCTCTCTTCTCGGCTCTCGAGTCTTCAGACACACGTTGCTCAGAGGGGGGAGACGGTGCCTCTCAGAGGCTTCTGAAAAGCAGCCAGGTGGACACAGGGCCCCCAGAGAGTGCTAACCCTGCAGGCCCCTCCTCAAGTCCTGGAAATGTGCCCTGCGTCCCCAGGGTCTGGGCCCGGCCCCGTTATCCGGCCAGCACATGACAGCCCCCCACATCCCTGCTTAAAACCTCCAAAGGCCTTCACAGTGCTTGGGATAACGTCCTGGTCACAGCCGCTCGGGCAAGCTGCCTTCCAACTCCTGGAGCCTCTCTCCCTGCCCCCCGCCCACGCTATCTCCACCTCCTGCCTTCCTTCTGGTCCTCAAACACCCGGTCGGTGCCGGCTCAGGGCTTTTGCACCCCTGCCCTGTCTCCCTGGCATGACAGCCCCCCATCTGCACGCGGCTGGCTCCCTCTCATCATGCCACTGGCTCAGTGAGGCCGCCTCGGACCACCCGACCTAACACATACTCAATGCAAACACAGTGAAGAACAAAACAGAACAAAAAGATAATTATTTCTCAACAGTAAGAGAAGGTCAGGGCCGGAGTTGGACCAGTGCCTCCTTGGGCTCAGCACATAGAGACCAGAAGAGTGGACACGATCAGGCCTGGGACACAAGGTCCCCCAACAAACTGGGAGGGCGAGAGAGAGCAGCAGCTGCAGGCCCTCGGGTAGCAGGGTCTTTGTCCAGGGGCCTGAGGCCATCTGCCTCAGGGGTCTAGCATCCTGGGGATTTATGCGGCCTGCAGAGGGAGCATCTCACGGGGCAGCAGGGAGAGAAGCCACAGGGGTGCTGTCCCGCAAGGCCTTGGTCCCCCAGCACAGGCTTGCATGCTTCCTCCAGCACGGGCCCACAGGCCCAGGGCCAGCCTGTGCCCCACACCCACGCATGGTCCCCTTATGGCACTCCAGTGCCCGGCTCTTGCCTAGTGTCCCAGGCCTGGGTCCCTCCTTCCATCTCCACCCCTTTAGGGCCACCTATGGAGCTAAATTAGTCCCCGAGGCCCCATTTTATTAAACATATTTCATTTCTTTACAATAATGTAAATGCCTCCCCTGGGCTGGCGCTGGATGAGGTGCCGGTAACTGTTTAGCGTTAGCAAATACTTATCTGGGGAAAATGTGTGTGTATACATATACTTAGATGTACTTATTCGGTATGTATTATAAATTTTATCGATATACAGGACATTATCATACAATCTAGAAATTACAATAAAATACACGATCTTCTTTACCATAGACACCATAGAACTAACTGATTCACAGAACGTTTCCCTTAACTTTTTGCCAAACTCTTAGATCAACGGGCAACCTAGGCCGGCCATCGGTGAACGGGCGCACTTCCGACATGTTAGCTGGTGTTTTCAGCGAAGCCGACCAGTGAAACGGAAGCTGACCAGTGTGTGGACTTCACTTATCAGTAGCGATGCGGGCGACATCCTCAGACAGAGTTTTTTCAGACTGGAAGAGTCCTTCCTGAATTCTCTGCACCGTCCATGGACTGGTGACAGACATGACACATTTTAAGTTCAATCCTCATCATTAACATTTTTTCCATCACATTCTTCAGTCTGGACGATCAACAAAACAATAAATCAAGCCACGCTTGGCAGCATTTGCCAAACTCTGTGGTGTAAATACTCCCACCGTGGCAATTTCAAGCTTCCAGCATGAAGTCACAAAGCACAGAAATGGGACAAGATTTGCAGTAGCCACCGGTGTCCAATATTCCCACCGTAAAGACACAATAGATGTAAATCACCCCAAGAACAAGGTAAGAGCAAAGTACAGTGAACTCACTAGGAAGAAATGAGTTTTGAGCATTTATAACCTTTGTTCTTGATATAACTTGTTAATCGTAAATTTAGATCATTTGATTTTTCATAATGTCTGCGTCTGAAAACGTAGCCATCAGTTCTTGCAAGCCAGAATGGACCAGCTCCAGCACAGCACCACCAGCTCGGCCGGGCCAGGACGCCCAGACACTGGCTGTTTTGAAGCAGACAATGATGGCCAGTCGCAGAGCCTGTTCAATACCCTATTGACAGGTTCACCTTGGCAACCTGGAGCCAGCTCTGCTGTAAGCACCTCTCCTTCACGGCTGCCTCCTCATCTCAAAAGCAGCCTCCCTCCCCTCAGCCGGGGTGCACGACCCCAAGGGAGGGGTCAGAGCCAGGTATTTTGGCTAGGACAGGAGCAGAAGGCAGAGGCTCCTCCCACTCAACCCAACTTCCAAACGCCGGCCTTGCTTTTCCAAAAACCAGAGCTGCCACAGAGCTGGACGGGTCCTCCAGGACACACAGCAGTCCCACCTCGGAGCACAGGGCTCCTTTGTCATCTCTGCCAGGAGAAGGGGCGGCTCCCCCCGGGTCCGGCTGAGAAGCAAGTGGGAAGCGATCAGGGGCCAAGCACCCTTGGTCTATCGCCTAACACCCGCCGCACTGCATCTGTGTCCGTCCATCTGTCTGTCTATGTGTCTGGGCCTGTTTGGAGAAAGAAGGCAGAAGTTGGGCTTCGTGTAAATGGGAAGGGACCTTTGTCAGTGGGTAACTGAGAAGGAGATGAAAAGTCACATCAGCAGAGTGTGTGGGTGCGAGCGATCCCCAGCTAATCTCAGTGTACAGAACAGCTGTAGCTGTTTTGCAGAATTCCCAGAAAAATTGCTCTCCCACGCAGGCGTCTGCAGCAATATTTCTCGGGTCCTGTGCAATATTTCTCGGCTCCCATGGCACGCATTCTTGGTCTCCAAGCCGAGAAAGGAAACTAATAATCACCACTAGATTCGAAGAGAGAAGGACCATTTCTCTGCCTGGATCTTCTTCCATGAGACTCTGCCCTCTCTTTGGAATCAAAGAAAACACCAGTTTCGAGCAGCAGGGTGGAGGGGGCGGGGGCGTGGGTTCATTTCTGAACCTTCCGATCCGAATGAGTCAAAGAATACAAAACCACCCCATTATCATCATTACTGTCAAATCGCAGGCAATCAACTCGCTGACACAGGCCAGATGGACATCCGGGAAAAGCCATCACGCCAGGGCCGGTCTGAGCCCTGCAGGGTGGAAAGCTTCAACTAAAGGGAGGAAAGGAAGGCGGGCCTCGTGCTTCCATTTCCTGGTGCTTCCTTTTCTCTGACGTGGTTTTTGTTTTCTGTTGCATCAGACAGAAATCTGCATTCGAAAGTGAGAAGGAGCCCGGGATGCGTACAGGTGCCAGGGCACACAGGCAGGGCAGGTTCTGGACGCCCAGGGCCACTAGTCCCTGGCCCACAGCTGGTGGTCCGCAGTCTCCGAGTGTCCCCGGAGGTGCCAGTCTTGAAACTTCTCCCAGACGCAGGGCCATGTTCTAACTTTCCTGGGCCCCGGACACTCACTTCTGCCTTCGTAGGCCCCTTTCTTTATTTAAAAAAAAAAAAAAAACCAAAAACGTTAACAATGGTATACAGATGAACACAATGGTATACAGATGAACACATTAATATTATATATTAAAATGCTTTCTTCGACCCAAAGGCATTTACTTCAGATTTGAAAAGAAATTCGGTCGACATATGACGGAGTATTATTCGGCCTTTAAAAAGAACCCTCGGGCATCTGCGACGACGTGGATGAACCCTGAAGACATTACGCTAAGTGGAATCAACCAGACGCAAGAGGACGCGTACGGCATGGTTCCGCTTACGTAAAGACCTTGGAACGGTGGAATCCATGGAGACAGAAAGCAGAAGCGTGCTTGGCAGCGGCCGAAGGCAGAGGGCTGGGGAGCTATCTGCTAATGGGCAGAGTGTCAGTTTGGGAAGACGAGAAGGTGCCGGGGATGGACGGGGGTAACGGCTGTCTGGACGCCTCTGAACTGCGCACTGACAATGGCTGAAATGGTGAATTTTATGTAATGTATACTTCACCAGTGTTTTCATTGGGATGCTTCCGTGGGCCCTGGCACTGAGCCCTCGGGGCCTGCTGGAGAAGAGGCCCTGCCCGGAGCCACGTGGGGGGGGGCTGCGGGGCCTGCGTGTGCCCACCCAGGCCGAGTGTCACCCGTGCGATCACACAGCTACACCCGCCGTATTCCTTCTCCCGTCGGTGTCCGTGTGAGCCCAGAAAACAAGGAAATGCGGAACGTGATCTGGACCTTCACCGATTTATAATCTCAAGACATATTCCAGCTCATCTTCTGCTTTTCTCAACGCGGCTGACTTGGGATATCCTTTGGGATTTTAGTCTTACTCCCAGTCAGCAACCCAGGGAAGCACTGGGGACACTCTGAGAAGTGGCACACATCTGGAGCCCACTCTTCAAGGAACCTCGGTGTGGGGAAGAGCCGCTGCTGGGGCTGCCATCCCAGACACCCACAGGCACTCACTCCTACCGCGGCCTGCGGGGCCTCTGGGGGAATCTGCAGGTAGCAGCTTGCTTCCCGTTGGCTCTGGTAACAGAAGAGGGGCCAGGTGATGCTCTTGATCCGAGATTCCCTTTAAACACCTGGGCTGAAAGGTGCATTATTATACGCTCTTCTTGTCGACTTCTCGACCTCTCGCCAGGAGTGGGGGGCCCCCCCGAGCGCAGGGCCTTTTGGGAAACGATGGCCGCCCCCACCATCGAGCCAATTCAGTCCTGGGGGTGCAGGGTCTCCCAAGGTTCAAAGTCGCTCTGGGGCCCGTTGTTTATGGCTGGAAAAGCCAGCAGCCTCGCCGCCAGAGTGAGGGGCAGGGGAGGGGTGCGCCAGAGCAGGGCGCGCCGGGCTCCTCCGCACACGCCCACCGCAGCGAGAGGCGCCCTTTGCCCCGCGGGCGGGTCGCCTTCCCACTCACGGAGAGGCGCGGGGGGGGGGGGCGGCCCGCCCCGGCCGCCGCCAGCCCGAGGAAAGCCCGCCCCCTAGGGGAGGGCGTAGCGAGTGCAGGCTCCTCGGCGCCCCTGCCCCGGCCCCGCCTGGGCGCCCGCAGCACGCAGGTGAGGCCGCGGCCAGGGCGCCTGCGAACCAAAGGAAATTCCGCGGGGCTTCTCAGGAACCGCCCCAGGAAAGGGCCCCCTGGGAGAAGCTGGGGAGGGGAACTTCTTGGGCAAACCTGGGGGATCTTTCCAGAGGTGGGGCTCAGGGGACACCCACACTTTTCTATCAGGGTTCAAGAGGGCGGAGCAAGGCGGATGGACTGGGTGACCACGTCTGACGACCTCGTCAGTGAGGGTGGGGGTGGGGTTCGGTGGAGACTGGGGCCTGAACAACGAGGGACAAAATTGCACAGCAGCCAGACTCAGCTCCGGAAGTGGCCCAAGCCGTCCTGATGCAGACAATGTGGCATTTCGGGGGGCGTCCTGCCCGTTACCACCCACCCCCGCAGTGCAGGCCGAGCTGTGCTCTGGCTGGGCCCTCCCGGCCGCCATCCTACAGTTACCGGATTCCTGAGCACCCCCTCCATTCGACCCTCGATCCTGCAGGGACCCCCCCCCAGGTGTCTTGCGAGGCTCGCCGCGCTCCCGCCTCCGGGGATCGATCGGCTGGCTGGCGACGCGCGGCCGCAGCGCGCGAGCCTCCGCCCCCTCCCCAGCTCCGGCTACGCAGGACGCGGCCTCCGCGAAGCGTCCTCGCGGTTCCGGGCCGCGGCCGGACTCGGCTCCCGGCCAGCTCGGGAAGCGTAGACGCACTTGGCCCTTCCGATCGCGCTTGCCCCGCCACTCCAGGGTTGGTGGGGGCCAAGAGAGTGAGCCCTGCTTCCCAGGGCCGCGGTGCTCAGCACCCAACCCCACCCCAGCTCCTCCCCCCTCGCCAAATACCCCCTCGGGCGCGCGCTTAACCCTCGGTTTGCCGCGAGGCCGGAAGAGGGGGTGCGCTTTGGGCTGGGGGAAGGTGGGGGTGGCAGCCGCGCTTCGGCTGACGACCACTTCGGGATCCGCCGGGCGATTTTTATTTAATTCTTGGGTTTGGTGCAGCAGCTCTTGGTTGGAAAAAAAGAAAGAAAGAAATCTGCCCTGTGTGTGGGCCCTGCTGGGTTCGGGGGGCGCAACAGGGGCACCCGAGAGCAAAATGCAGGGGCGGTCGTGGAGGGACGAACCTCTCGCGCAGAGGAGGCCCGCGGGGAGACCTTGGGCAAACGAACCCCAAATGAAAAACACAGAGCACACAGAGGCCGTTGTGAGCGCGCCGCGGCGGCGGCGGCGGCGGCGGCGGCGGCGGCGCGGCGGCGGCGGCGGGCAGTGGAAGCGGCTCCAAAGATCATGTTTGAAATGTGGATCCCGAGGGCGCATATCTCCAGGCTGGCGGGAGTCCCGCGGCCGAGCATGGGGCGGAGGCCGGGCGGCCTTCTCCGTGTGGGCCCGGGGAGGCTGCCCTGACGTTGGGAGGGGGTGGGCCAGCCGACGTCGCAGAAAACGACGCGTCCCTCTCCGGCGCCTGCGACCCCCTCGCGCCGCAGTATGGAGGCGCGGCCCTGCCCGGCGCTGGTGTGGCCCCAAGGATTGCACAGGACCTGCCAAGGGGCCACGGCCTCGCGGCGCTCCAGGCCTGGTGCCCCGCCCGCACGCCCTACCCCAACCGCCCACCTGGAGCCCCAGCGCCAGTCTTGAGCGACCCGCCGCGGAGGGACGCGGGGAGTGTCAGGGGCTTCTCCACGCAAATGAAAGCCCACCCCTTCGCGGGAAGCGTAACGGAGAGCAGAAATACGCGGGGGGGGGCACACTGAGGGCGGAGGGGCGCCCCGAGGAACAAAGCCATCCTCCGAGAGGACGTGGGTGGGGCGGAGTGCGGGATTCCCACACAGCCTCCCCGCTCTCGCCCCCATACAAAGACAGTCCCACTAGGTCAGCTCCCCCAAAGCCGTCACTAAAAATGCAACATTACAGACGCCAGGCTGAAGTCAGAGGCAAGTCCCTCTACTGAGAACAAAGGGGAGAAATGAGGTCTTGTCAAGGCTTGGGCAGACGTTGTCGTCGTTGCTAGTGAAATCTCCCTCGGCTATTTGAAATCCACCTCCAGTGGCCTAGAAAGCCACACCAACTCGAGAGCTCTCCGAGTGAGAGACTAGCCCGGGAGGTCACAAGAGGCTTCTTCAGGGCAGAGCCCAGACTTGGGCTCCTTGCAGAAAAAGCCCACTAAGGGAGAGGGTTTCTTTAAGAAACTGTTCATTTCCCCAGGCTGGCGCCTGTCAGACCCCTGCAGACCCCAGTGACCACCCTCTGGTCTACAGTCATTAAAAAGTTTGTGGCTTCTCCAGGGTCCCCTCTTCCCTCTCCCCCTCGGGGCTGGATCCTGCGGCTGGGCGGGATACCATCGCTCTTTTCCTGCGGCCCCTGAGGACCCTGGGGGCCCCAGCCTGAGGTGGCATCGGGAGGCTTCTTCCCCTCTGCGGGACCAAAGGGCACGAGTTGATTCTGGCTGGGAGGTGGCAGCGTCAAACGCGCGGACCCAGGATCCTTCTCCCCGATTCCCCGTGCCGCTGGGGCTAACCCGGGTCAGGGCCAAGGGTCCCAGCGGAGGGTCTGGGAATCTCGAGTGTGGGCTCCGCTCGCTTGCGGCCCCTTGGAGGGGCTGAGGCGGGGGGCGGGATGATATGGGAGGCCCCACGGAGGAGTGGGGGAGCTCTCCGAGCGCATTGGGGAGCTCCCAAGGCGCTCACCGCGCCCCGCCCCCCTAGATTCCGTCTCAGCCTCAGCCCTGCTGCGCATCTGCGCTCCCGCGGACCTGTGCTCCTCCCACACCCGCTGGCAGGTGAAGGGTGGGCTATGGCCTCACCCCCGAGGTGAGGCTAGTGCTCTGGCCTCCTCCACTTGCACCCACCCCCCGACAGGACTAAATAAATCAACCGCCCGAGGGCAGCGGGAAGCGAGTTGCCGCTTTCTGCGGGTGCTTATCTATTTCGGTCATTTTCCCAGTCATGGCTGAAAGGCAAGGAGCAGGGCGGCCAGGGTCTCCAAGGGCTTCTGAGGTTCTTCGGGCCGTCGCCTCCCACAGTTGGGGAGCCCGGAGGCTCCTCGCACCGCCACATAGGCAGCTCCAAAACGGATCCGCTGTGCCGGCCGGCGGGAAGCGCCCTTCCTCCCCAGCTCGGCAGAAGGCCCGGCCCGGCTCCTGCGTAAACTCGCCGTCGGGGCACAGGGTGCCGCCGCGTGGCCCTCGCGGTCGGGACCGTGGGCCCTGGAGGGGCGCAGGCCGAGCGAGCGCGGCCGCGGCCTGCGGAGTGCGACGCCCCTGGCGGCGTGGAGGCTGCAGCGGCCGTTGGCCCTTCCCCGGCGTCGCCTGACCGGTAGACGCGGAAACACCCTTTGGAAACAGATTTTCCAGGGGGGTTTCTGGCGAGAGGGTAGGCAGAGTGCCGGGAATGTCAGCCGCTTCCCAGATGACGGGACTGCCCAGGACAAGGTCGCCACAAACCTCCCGACAAAGCCAATAGCTGGGCGGCCGGCTGGCTCAGAGTGCGAGAGTGACTGGGTGACTGTCGCGCTGCCAGGGCTTCCCGCTCCAGCCTCGGAGACCCTTCTCCTTTTCCAGTCCAGTCGCCCTGGGCTAGAGTGTCAGGAAGAAGCCCCAAACATGACAGGAGGAGGAAAACCTTTTTCCTGTGTCCCTCACCTCAAGAGTCACTTCCCCCAGCTTCGATAAACCCAGGGAGCCAATCACCCCTGAGGACTACAGGCAGGCGTCGTCCCCAGCACGCCCAGCAGCCTCACATGTGCGAATCTTGGGGTTGCACCTCACACTTGTCCGAGAGCAGTCACTGCACATCGACCTTGTGTCTGATGCCGCCAGAAGACGACCGCCACGCCCAAGACCCCTCCAGCAGAGGAGCCAGGCAAGTGGCCTTAGGAGGCGGCCGCCACAGCAGCAGCAGCCGTCACCGCCAGGGCTGCGAGGTGGCGGTGAAATGGTGGAGTCAACGTGTGCGTTCTGAAGCACCAGACTGTCTCCGGGCTTCTCCCGGCTTCCTAGGAGAACACAAGCCCCGCGCCTTCTTTGGGGGTGCGCTTCCGCACCTCAGCCCTCCCCGGCTCCCCGCGCAGTGCCCACCCAGCATTCCGGGCCCGTGTGTCAGGGCGGGAGCCGAGACCTGAATGGCTCTTCGCCCGCCCCCCTCGCTCCTTCCACTCTCGCTCGGCTTCTGCTCTTTTTCCTTCTCCGCAGACGCTCAGCCAAGGGATTGCGCAAGCTTCCTGCTCGGGTCTTTCAAGGGCCCAGAGCCGGGGGGCCCGCACACACCCCAGGCCGGGCGCTCCCCTGTCCCTCCCACTCGGGCCGCCCTGCCCCCTCACTCCCCACGCCGACCCCACGGAGCTCGCGGCCCCGCGGGCGGCGCCCTCGGGAAGCCGCGGGGGGCGCAGCAGCTCCCCCAGCCGGAGGCTGGAGCGACACGCCGGAACGCGCCGTCTCGCCGCCGGAGGTGCTAAACTTCACACTCGGCGGCTTCTCCTGCCGCGTCGGGGACGCGAATTCGTGACGAAAGCTTGCTTGCTCGGCCATTCCATTCCCCTCCCCTTACTGCGGCCCCATCTGCCCCTGCTCAGCCTCAGCCTCTTCTCAACCCTCCCGCCCCCTCTTTCAAGTCTTTCCCTGGGACCCCACGAAGTCCCCTCGGGCCCCCAAGCAGACCTGGACATCCACTGCGCCCCCTCTCTGTCTTCCCCGCCTCTCGTCCGCCTTGGCTGCAGGGGAAGGGCAGGTAACGCTGCTGAAAACTAGACATCCCGCACTCACCTCTCCAAGGAGAGGGTCTAAGGGAAACTGGGAGCCGATCGGGATCGGGGTGCGACCGGACTCAGAGGCCCCTCCCCGTAAGGTTCTTAAGCGCTAGGGCCCCAGGCTGGCTGTTCCTCTGTCCCCTGCCTCATCTTTTCTCTGCTTCCTCCCCAGCCACCCTTTATACTCGGTCCTCTCTCTTGTCCCTGCCCTTACTCTCCCATTCTGCACCTTCCTAAATCCTCAAAGCCTCGCGGGTGGGGCGGCGGGCACGCAGGATGCGGGCGCGAGCGGACCCTGCGGGGATTCCGCCCCCTGCCCGGATTCCGCCCCCTGCCGGCGGTTCCCCGTGCGTCTCCACATGACGCAATTCGGTGCAACTGGAAACGGCGGTGGACGCTTTGGTGGCCCCCAGCAGGGGTCCCCGGGCGGTGCACAGTGAGAAGGAGCAGCGAAGGGGCTGGCCGCGGAGCGGAGCGGAAGGCGAGTGGCCGCTGTTGAGACCCTCCGCGCCCTGTCATGCTCTCTACCCCAATCCGCCCTCGGCTGACACACCTCTCCTGCAAGGTCCAGCTCCCTCCCTCCAGCTTCCCTCGCCCTGGCTCGCGGAACCCTCCCCCTGCACCTCCCCGGCGCCCTCCTCCTCCCGGCCCCCGCCCCGCGTCCTTCCTCCTCCCCCCGGCGCCCAGGACCAGGGCCTCCGGTAGGCCCGGCTGCGCCAATCCCGGCCACGGCCCGCCCCCTGACGCCGAGCTGGGCCCGGCGAGGCCCCGCCCGCTGACGTCCGGATTTGCATGAGTTGTGCTGCCGCGGCCCGGGCTCAGTTGTCTGAGCGAGCGCGAGCCGGGAGCCGGGGCGGGCGCGGGCAGCGGCGGGCGGCCGGGCTGTGCGGGGCGAGCGGCGGCGGCGGCGGCGGCAGCAGCGCGGGCGGCGTGGGTGGCGGGGGCGCCTCGGCCGGGGCGGCAGCCGGGCGCCGGCGGGAGCCAGCAGCATCTGCAGCCGCGCCGGCCGCCTGCGCCCCGGCGCGCTCCGGCTCGGCCATGGAGCTGCCAGCTGTTGGCGAGCACGTCTTCGCGGTGGAGAGCATCGAGAAGAAGCGGATCCGCAAGGTAGGGCGGCGCGGGGGAGGCAGCGAGGGAGCGGCGAGGAGCAGCCCGCGAGGAGGCGGGGAGGGGTGGGGAGGCTGCGGGCCGGAGCCGGGGATCCCGCGGAAGCTGACGGAGTGCTGTCTCTTCCCCCCGCAGGGCAGAGTGGAGTATCTGGTGAAATGGAGAGGCTGGTCCCCCAAGTGAGTAGCGGCGGAGGGGCGGAGGAGCCGGGTGCAGCGGAGCGGGGCTCCGGGGCTCGGGACCCGCCGGGCCGGTGGGGTGGTGGGGGGAGCGGACGGGAGGCGGGGTGGAGGTGGGGTGGAGGGAGGAGGGGGTGGGGAAGTCGGTGGCAGGCACTGGGGAAGCCGAGCCGCCGAGCCCGAGCCCGGCGCCCTGTGTTGTGCTCCGCTCCCCGGGAAATGCCATCACTAATTTATGCACTAAAAGGAGCCGGAGGAGCTGGAGAGACGCGGGGCCGAGCCGGGGAGGCCGGCGGAGGGAGGGAGGGCGCAGGCACTGACTGATGTGCAGCAGAAAATGGCTCCTTTCCCCTTTCCCTCCACCGAACGGCTCCATATTGCAAAACCAAAAAAAAAAATTAAAAAGCGACGAAAATGCAATTGTGTGCCTCTTCCCTCCTAGTGGTGCAGGGAGAGGAAGAAAAAGGGCAGAAAATGTTGGGCACTGTCACTGCAGCGCTTTTGGTGGGGAATTTCTTTTTTTAATTTGAAATGCGAAGGCACCGGATGGAGACAGACGCGCAGGCACGCACACACACACTCACACACACAGGCATATTTTTGTGTTGCTGAGTATTTGGGGGTGCTTGCCCGCGACAGCGGGCTCCCGGGCCGTGAGGGGGTAGGGGGGCGGCTCGGCTGACGGTTATCGGATTAGGGGTCAAATGGAGAACGGCTGAAGCCCTCGCGGAGACTCGGGGCTGGGGAGAGGAGGAGGGGACTGCGACTTTGCATTTCGGCTGCTTTGCACGCAGGGTTCCTGGTGAGCAAAGTGGCTTTGGAACATGTCGCAGTAACATGCTTAAAATTCTTGACAACTGCAAAATAAACTGCTAGTTTCATTTTCCTTACCCCTCCCCTTCCTGCCCTTGTGTGTTTATTTTGACTTGGGGGGGGTGTCTCAGGGACCGTGTCAGGCCTGCAGAAATCCACCCTCCACCCCCACATCCACAGCTAAATAGCTTGTGGTTCATGAAGACAGAGTAGGGCCTTATGTCATTCCCCACCTGGAGGCCGCAGCGCAGGCTCGGTTTTTTACGCGGTGTCCCCCTCCCTTTTCCCTTGCAAGATATAACACGTGGGAACCCGAGGAGAACATCCTGGACCCCCGGCTGCTGATCGCCTTCCAGAACAGGTGAGCGTCCCCCAGCAGCCGCTGGCGGCAGCCGGAACCCTATACAGGAATGGTAGAGTGGGCCACGCAGCAGTGAGAGGGAAAGAGCCGGAGGGGCCGGCGGGAGCCCCTCCCCCTGATGGGTCTGAACTGCACGGCCGCGGCCTCGGCTCCAACCAACGTCCTTGGCGGTTGCTGCAGCCTCGGGGTGGGGGCAGGGTAGGGCCAGAGAAGGCAAGGCTTGTATTTTGGGGGAACTGCAGGAAGGGTGCGTGCGGGTGGCCCTACGCTGCCGCGCCGAGAACTCGGAGCCTGCCTGGTCCCCCGCGCCCCCCACCCCCGTCGCAACTTTGGAGCCCCACCCCCAGAGCCTAGGTGTTGCTTTCCTGCAGCCACCGGCCGCTTGGCCCCGGCACGTCGCGGGGCAGCTCCAAGGGAGCTGGCACTGTGAAACCGCCGGACGTCATGGAACTGAACTTAACCTGTTGGGGGCTGGAGAAAAGTTAACAAGACCTTAAGACCCCACCTCACGCCGAGGGAGCTTGGGATGGGCGGGGGTCAGATTCTGCCTGGCGCTGGGTGCTCTCACAGCCCCCACTGGGCTATCTGCTGGGTGACTTGGCCCAAAGGGTGGTGGGTGGGCGCTGCCTGGTGGCGGAGGGGTGGTATCTGATGAGGGGCTCATCCTCGTGCACACAGATGCTTGTCACGCTGCAGCTGCTGCAGCTGGATTCGCCGCCAGTGGCTGTAGTTCTCTGTTTCGGGAGGACAGAAGGGGGAAGGGCTGGTGAGGAGGGAGGGGCGGCGGGAGCCCGCGGCGCTCGGCCACCCCGCTGCCTTCCATCCCTCCTCCCCCTTTTATTTTGCATTATTTCCTGTGGTGCGTTTGGCGCTAAAACTGTAAACTCTAGACCCTCGGAGCGAATGACCCGCGGGGAAGTTGCTCTCCCGTGACGCAGGGGGGCGCGAGAAGGGGATCCTGCCCCTGCTCCACCTGGGAGCTCACCACCCTGTAACCATGTCAGCAGCTGATGCCATGTTGCGTAATGGGCCCCCAGAGAATTAAAACGCAGGCTGTTGCAATGTCACGCAACTTCAGAATCAGGCCCCGGCCGGGCCCCCGGGCTTGGCAGAACTCCCCTGGGTTAGCCCACCGGCAGGGGGTGCTTTCGGTCGCCCGAGAGTGGGTTTCTGGCCCGGAAATGGGCAGCAACTTCAGCCAAGGCTGAGAGTCGCCCCTTCTTCCATGCAGGGTTGGGCAGTGCTGGGACGATCCACACCCCCAGCCTGGTCACTCACAGCCAAGCCGCAGGCGGAAGCCTGGCAGCGGTATCGACCCAAGCCTCCGCCCGTGGGCTTTATTAACTTGGAAATGCAGAGGCCGGCCCGGCTGGGGGGCGGGGCTTGTGCGCTGCCCCTGCCTCGCCCAGCTCAGCCTCTCCGCCCAGGCCGCCCCGGAGCAGGTTCGCCAGGTGGCTGAGAACCTGGCCAGGCCTGGGTCCCCGCGGCCGGCCTCCGCCCCCAGCCCCTAATTGGCTCATTTGCCGCTGTGTAAACAAGGGCACAGCCCCTCCCCCTGTTTAGTGCCTACCCTTTAGGAAAACGAGTCCTTCCTTCTGCCGGCGGCACTCGTTATCTGAATCATAATGAGGTCATTAGCATCCCGTGCCTTTGACGGGAGCGATATAGTCCTCGCACACGTCCTTTGGGTTTGTTTACATCTCCTGGATCCGTGCGCCCACTCCACTTTGCTCTGGACCCCGGCCTAAGGCTGTGGGCGCCAGTGCCGGCGGAGACCCAGCCCCGAGCGGCCGCCTCTCCTGCCTAGAGGCGGGGTTGCGGGGATGGGGAGCGGGGCTCCAGTTTAGGGGCTGACCTGAGGTGGAGGGAGGTCCCTCGCGGAGGACTCCTTGGGCAGACAGGGGTCGGTGTGAGCCGTAAAGCGGGACTCTGGGACCAGACTGAGGCGCCCAGCCGGCGGCAAAGGCGACCTTCTGCCCTGAGCTCGCAATCCCTCTGGGTCTTGCTGTCAGGCTGCTCACTGAAAGGGGACGTCACTGCAGAGCGGGGCATAGCGGGAGAGGAGGCGACCCCGAGGCTAACAGCGCTGCCCTCTGTTCCCTCCCCCAGGGAGCGGCAGGAGCAGCTGATGGGATATCGGAAGAGAGGGCCAAAGCCCAAGCCGCTTGTGGTGCAGGTGAGGACACTTGCCGGCCTTGCGGCCACCCACCAGTCTTTCTCTTGAAGTTGCCACCTGAGCTGCTTTCAGGCCTAAAGGGTGGTGGGGGGAGGGGTTCCTCCAGAGCACCCCAATTCCACTTTTCTTCTGCCAGATAAGGCAGCTGCCCATCATGTGGGGGCTGGGACACTCCTGATGGGGGAGACATGCCCAGGTCAGACTGTACCCCTCTCTCACCTCCCCCTCCCCGCTTCCCCCAGGTTCCCACCTTTGCGCGGCGCTCCAATGTGCTGAGCGGACTGCAGGACTCCTCGGCTGACAACCGCGCCAAGCTGGATCTGGGTGCCCAGGGCAAGGGCCAGGGGCACCAGTACGAGCTCAACAGTAAGAAGCACCACCAGTACCAGCCACACAGCAAGGAGCGGGCAGGCAAGCCCCCACCACCGGGCAAAAGCGGCAAGTACTACTACCAGCTCAACAGCAAGAAACACCACCCCTACCAGCCTGACCCCAAGATGTATGACTTGCAGTACCAGGGCGGCCACAAGGAGGCACCCAGCCCCACCTGCCCGGACCTGGGCACCAAGAGCCACCCGCCCGACAAGTGGGCCCATGGCACTGGGGCCAAGGGCTACCTAGGAGCTGTGAAGCCCCTGGCCGGTGCAGCTGGGGCTCCAGGCAAGGGCTCTGAGAAGGGCCCCCCCAATGGGATGACGCCAACTCCCAAGGAGGCAGTGACGGGCAACGGGATTGGGGGCAAGATGAAGATCGTCAAGAATAAAAACAAGAACGGCCGCATCGTGATAGTGATGAGCAAGTACATGGAGAATGGCATGCAGGCGGTGAAGATCAAGTCCGGCGAGGCTGCCGAGGGCGAGGCTCGCTCCCCCAGCCACAAGAAGCGGGCGGCGGAGGAGCGCCACCCCGCTGCTGACAGGACTTTCAAAAAGGCCGCGGGGACGGAGGAGAAGAAGGTGGAAGCGCCGGCTAAGAGGAGGGAGGAGGAGGCACCTGGGTCTAGTGACCCGCAGTCACAGGACACCATCTCCCGAAAGCTCTCCCCCACCAAGGAGGCCTTTGGCGAGCAGCCCCTGCAGCTCACCACCAAGCCCGACCTGTTGGCCTGGGACCCGGCCCGGAGCGCGCACCCACCCTCCCACCACCACCATCACCATCACCACCACCACCATCACCACCACGCCGTGGGCCTCAACCTCTCCCACGCGCGCAAGCGCTGCCTCTCGGAGACCAACAGCGAGCGGGAGCCCTGCAAGAAGCGCCTGACGGCGCGCAGCATCAGCACCCCTACCTGCCTGGGGGGCAGCCCGGCAGCCGAGCGCCCCACCGACGTGCCCCTTGCCGCCGCTGCCGCCCTTCCTCAGCCCGAGGTCATCCTGCTGGACTCGGACCTGGACGAGCCCATAGACTTGCGCTGCGTCAAGACGCGCGGCGACGCGGGGGAGCCGCCCAGCGCCCTTCAAGTGAAGCCGGAGGCGCCCGCGATGGCGGCAGCGGTGGCAGCTGCGCCGGCGACAGCGGCGGAGAAGCCTCCAGCCGGGGCCCAGGACGAGCCTGAGGAGCCGCTGAGCGAGTTCAAGCCCTTCTTTGGGAATATAATTATCACCGACGTCACCGCGAACTGCCTCACCGTCACGTTCAAGGAGTACGTGACGGTGTAGCGGGAGGGAGGGCGCTGAAAGGGGAAGCGCCATCCCCGCGGGTCGCTTAGCGCCTGGGGCCTGGCGCCGGGCTCCTCCTCCTGCCCCGCGGAGAATCGGGCCGGCCCCCAGCGCAGGGACTCCCGAAGCCTCCGAAACCGCATCCCTCTGTATCCGGCTGTGGGATCTTGGCTGGGGGGCCGGTCCAGTGACGCCCGGAACTGGCGCCTTCCGCGTGGTGCCTATGGGTCTCGCCCCCCACCTGCCCCCTCCTCTCCCTCGTGGACCTCCGGGACTGACAGGGCAGCCACACGCGACGGTCTCAGAGTTATAGTATTATATTTTAACCGTGCTAACTTGTCAAGTGCAGACTTTACTCCCGTTTGTACGTGGTGTTATTATTGAAATGTATTGTTTGAGCTCAAAAGGCCCGACCACCCCCTTCGGGCTGATATATATATATATTTATTTGTAGGTATTTATATATTGAAATATAAAAACCTAGATTTATGGAGTTTCCTCTAGATCATGTTATATTCTATATCAAACAAACTATTTTCTGTTGCCCCTTCCCATTCATTCAGTATTTCAGTTGATTTCATTTTCTCTCCTTCCAGTACTGGAATACCAGTAACCTTGGTATATATTTTTTGATACCGTACACATGGATGTGTTGTTTCTATGTGCAAAAAAAGAAAAAAAAAAGTTTGTTAAAAAGCTAAACGAGCTCTCTAGAAACTGCTGCTACTAGCAATGTCTAAACTATAAGCTTCCAATTATTACCTGCTTGAATGTAAATATTAAATGGAGATGAAGGTGCATTTTCGCTGTCGGAGATTAGCGCCGGGGGAACGTCGGGGGTTCAGGAGGCGCCTGGACCCCCCCACACACACACCCCACTTCCGCCTTCGGTCTCCAGCAGGAAACCGATCGCGCGTCCTGTGCTGAACAGCGCAGCAAAGTGGCCTGGTTTCACGGGCAGAGGCGCCCGTGCAAGGAGTGACCCGCTCCCCGGAAGTCAAGAGGCACTCCAAAAGAGAGGGGAATTCCTGAGGGGGGGTGGCTGAGGGGCCCCTGCGCCCAGGGCTTTCAGGCCGGCAGTGCCCACGGCATCGGCACACCCGGGCTCTGCGATCAGGGGGAGGGCGCAGTGTGGAGACTGGGTGGAGCCAGCCCCCTCCGCGGGCAGGATCCGCCTGGCACCTGCTGATCTTTGCTCCCACCCGCCCCCCCCACCCCTGAGGCGCAGCACACCCAGGCGCTGGCCCTGGTAGGGCAGAGGTGTTCCCCTTTAATGATTCCTGCCCGGTTGTGCAGGTTCAGCGGGGGAGGGGACCCTCCCACCCTTTTCAGCGTCCTGTGCTGGCATCGCTGGCCCCGCCCCCACCGAGGAAGCTGCTGAGGCTCTTTCTCTGCCAGGCTCTGTCGCCGGAAACCAGGCCAGAGACTGGAGGCACAGCGAGTGCGAGCGGGTGGGGGTAGGGGGACCCCTGCTTTCCGCCCTGGTAGGAACATGGGCTCGGGGAGGAGGAGAAGGCCTGGCTCACCAGGTCTGCCTATCCCCACTTCTTTAATGAAGAGGGCTGTGGGACCCCATCTCACCCATCCAGCTTTGGGTGGCCAGGCTGGGGTCCTTGGTGTCTCAGGGCAAGAAGGGGTTAAGGGCCCAGAGGGGGTGAGGGGAATGGGCCGAAATTTGGGGTGCGGCCACCCCAGCCTGGAAGTCGTACCTCGGGAATGCAGGGGCAGAGGCTGGCTTTCTACAGATACAGCCATCGTCCTCCTGGCTGGGGCGGCTGAGCAGGGACGTTGGGGACAGCCTGGCGGGTGCGTGGCTGCTCCCCGCCGCCAGGGCCCCTTGCCTGCTGGCCTGGGACTGAGGCGCCCAAGCCCCTGCAGAGCGCCAGGGCGGAAGAGGTCAGCAGTGGTTCGGGTTAGGGGGCGGTAGGGGGGAAGGTGAGGGGGTAAGGGTAGGGGGGAGGTAGGGAGAGCGCAGTGCTGGGAAGGCCAGGAAGAGATAGAGGGCCAAGAGGGCGGGGAGGCCTGAATGCGGACAGTGTGGCCAGTGTTGCTGCAGGCCACCAGCGACTGGAGGTGGGGGAAGGGAGCCCAGCAGTGGGGGGAGGGGGAGGGAGGGAAGTTCTAAAAAAAAAAACCGTTGGGAGTTTCTAGCCCTGGCTTTTGTGAATTGTCCCTCCCACCACCCCCTTCACCCCAGCCCCCTTAGAGTGAGTTAAATGCTCTCCCCTTCCCCCTCCGTGTAATGAATGCCCTTTGCCACCCCGGGAGTGCAGGGAGGGGTGATCTTGACTGTTTCTGGCACACTGCCTGCTCAGCGCGAGAATCGGGCCTGTCCTTCACTGGCTGGCACACAAAGGCGCATGCCAGGCGGGGGGTTCGTCTCCCTCTTTTTCTGGTAGGGGAGAACTAAAAAATCAGGAGTGGGAAGGGGAGCCCCTTGTTCAGGTCTGCACAGTGGGTGACTGGGGAGCGAGCCCTGGCCCCTGGGGTGCCCCTCCCACCCAGTGGGTGGCCTCTGCCAGGCTAAGCCTGAGGAAGGGGGGAGGGGAAGGGAGGTAGAGGATGGCACTGCTGCCAGCGAGGAACGAAAAGTGGTCCCCTACCCTTGGAAAATGTGGCCTCCAAGTGGCCTGAGGCCTTGAGTGCCGGACCTGATGGTGGACCTTCCGGGGTCCCTAGGCGTCGCGGGGATGCCCACCGTGGTGCCAGACCCAAGAGGGTCCAAGAGCGCCATTTGCGGAGCTCCGCAGATGTGCCAGGCATCATCCTGTGCCATTCAGACCCCACAGAGATAGGGTACCGTGGGGGGCCAGAATCCGAGGTTCGGATGGCTGAGCAGCTTGTCTAGGGTGCGTGCCCACCGCCTCGTTCTGTGTCAGTTCTAGAACCAAGGCCTCTGCCCCACCATCCGGCGGAGAGTAGTGCACGGGGACTCATCCCCTGGGGCCTCTTGACAGACGTGTCCCACGCTCGGGAACACTCAAAGAGGGTCACGGCCCTGGCACACACGGGGAAGGAGTTCCTCTGGGCGTGGACCGCCTCGGCCTAACTCAGGGCCTAGCTGTCCGTTGGCGCCATGCAAAGGGTCAGAAATCCTCTCTTGGAGCCCAAGTTCAGAAGAGAGAAGGGAAGCAAGAAGCCAGGCTCTTAACCTTGCATACACAGAGACCCAAACTCCTCCTGTTTTCTCCAAAAATGAGCCTTTCTAAAGGAACGGAGCCTTGACCACAGAGGCTCGAGCTGACCCGCACGAAGAGGCGGGTGCTTATGTACCCACCGTCAGAAGCGGCCTCTCCTGCAGCAGCCAGGCCCCAGGCCCTAGCTCTGCTCTCCCTGTAGCCTGCACACTCCTCATCTCGTTTTCGGAAGAGCCAAGTCCAGCTCCTCAGCGTTTGCACCATCCTTGGACCCCACTGGAGCGCTTCGCAGCTAGGCTTGCCAGACCGAGCATACGAAAATCTAGGCTGCTTAGTTAAATTTGCATTTCAGATGGATGATGCCTAATTTTTTAGTGTGAGTATGTCTCGTGAAATATTTGAAATGTACTAATACCAATAAAAAATTTAAAAATCAAATGCATCGTGTATGTGAATTCAGATTGACTGGGCAAATGATTTTACCTGCAAGTCTTTTTAGGGTCCTGAAAAGTCGACACGCCGCTCAGTCCCCGCCCACAGGGCAATTTTCAGTGTCAGAGAGAGGAGGCACAGAGGCAAACCTTACGGCCCTGTAAGAGCGGTCACCATGACATTGAGTTTGCTGGCGTGGCACGGAACGGTGACTGCATGACGGCGGGGCCCTCCCCTATGGTTTCATGTGTGGGCGGGGTGCACAGGTGACGCGACCTAGCCCAGGGAGTCAGGGAAGACCAGAACTGGTGACTCTGTGTCTTGGCCCATCTTGGGCTCCTGAATTGAGGCCCCTCCCCACTCAGGCCCACCTGAACGGCAAACTTCTAGAACACAGGAGGAGTGCAGAACAGGTCTGGTTGCAGGACCCAGGCCCCTCACCCCAATCCCGTCCTTCCCCATGCCTCGCACACCCGTCACGGTCACAGGCGTGCTCTGACGGTGACGGTGGACCAGGTCAGGGGTGAGCCGCGAACGCTTCTGGAAAACTCCGTAAGTACACACACGTGTTGCTCTTTCACCAGGAACATGAAACATCCCATGCCAGCTCTGCATGTCTCCTAATGGGTCCTGGCCCGGAGCCTCAGAGTGGCAGAGGGACAGATACCCAGTGCTTTTACTGTAAACCGGCTGCCTGCCAGCCCGCCTCCTCCTGCCCTCCCCCTCCATGACCCCACGGGCACCGCCGGCCCTCTGCCTTCTGTCCTCAATACCCGTGGTGGGTTACCCATGGACCTGGGGCCCATCCTCAGCCCCTCCAGCTTTATCCTGGGTCACCGAGGATGACATCGGGACAGGGGAGAGATGAGCTGAGCCCGGTGAGCCCAGCCTGCATGTGTACAGAACCAAAGTGGCCCCTCGGTTCTGTGTGGCTGGCTGCCTGCTCATCTGGAGAAGGTGACGGCTCTGAAGAGGAAACAGAACTGAAGGTGACTATTCTCGGACGCAAGTGTCCATTTCCTGTGGCCATAGTTCAGACATCGTCCCCCCCACTCCGCCACCCGGTGCCCTCCTCCTCCTCCTCTCTTCCCTTTGCAGTTACTCCTGATGACAAGTGGCTGAGCGCTCATCACACGTGGGACGCTCGGGGACCATCTCGTGTGATGTCCACACGTCTGCATGAGGTGGGGCCTACCGTGTCCCTTCTTACGGAAGGTGAAATAAAGGCCGAGAGGCGGCAGTAATGTCCAATGTCAAACGCCCAGCAAACAGGGGAACAGAGAGGGGGTCAGAGCAGTCTTGTCTGTCTCCAGGGCCCAGGCACCCGGCCTCCAGCGTTCTTCAGGTTCTTCAGGGGGCAGTTCAAGACCCGTCCCTTCTCTGAGGTTGTTCTAGATTATTCCAGCCTTTACCACCGCTGAAGGTGCCTGAACTCCTGAGGTATTTACTACCTGCCCCACAACTTGTCCACCAATTGCACGCTGCGACACGTGTGTGCGCACGGGCCTCGGCTCCCCAGCGAGACGGAGCCGCGATTGCCTGGCGGGGAGGGGCACGTCGTGGGTGTTTGGTGCAGTCCCGTGACCTCTGCGCCGTCCTCGCATAAAAAAGGCCTTGCAGTCAGGCGCTGCGCACGCGCGCACGCGCACGCGCGCACTCGCACACGTGGACAGCGGCACTGATTCCTGCACCGCGAGCCATTAACAGTGTCTGTGGATCGATCCCCACAGCCTGAGAAGCTGGGGACTCGCGCTGTTTGTTCCCTTTTCTCCGCAGCCTGCGATGGCAGACGCGCGCACTGGCTGCTCTGGGGTCCTGCTGCCCCCTCGCCCCTCGCCTGACCCATTTCCAAGACTTTTAGGAGACTCCAGGGAATGCCGTGGGAATGGAATTTAGGGAAGCAGACCCCCAAGGATAATCCTGGAGTCCGTTGCAGGCAGGCACGCGGTTTAATTTCCGTGTTTAGCTAGTGGTGCATGTCATACAGCTGGGACAGCTCGGCCGCCACCTCGCCCTTTTACATTTCATCGGAAGGTGAGGATCAGGATGGTAGAGATGTGGGCATGTGACTCCAGCACGCGCACGCGCTGTTAGTGACAAGCAGAGGACACGGCGTTCGCCGCTCTTTTATTTTTGTGTGTGGGCGTGAGGCCAGCTGAGGACCGGGCCTGACGCGTGGTGAGGGCTCACCAAGTGTTGCCTGTGGTTATTACTTCACTTAACCGATTATCCGTTAAGTTCCCACATCCAGGTAGGGGCAGAGAGCTGGCCTCACCAAAGGGAGTCCGAGGGGCGCGTGCACTCGAGTGCGTGCGTGTGCACGTGAGCGCGCACGTGCATGTGCGGTCAGGGCTGGAGGCGGTCGCACAACGCGGCCCGTTTGCTACCTGAGAGAAGGAGCCTTTCCAAGCGCCCTGGAGTTTAGTGCTGCCAGCCACCGGCTCTGACCCCTGTCAACCTGCTCCAGGTGGGGTGTGAACCTCCCTGGATGTCCTCCCTTTCCTGTTTCATCTGAGAAACTCTTCACTAATTCCATGGTGTCTGGTTTCTTGTTGTTTCTCTCTGCTTCCGACAGCCCCTTGGGGTGGGCTTTGGGCAGGTGTGCCTCGTGCTCTCACCGGACCTACCGTCACCCTCTGCACCTCTGCACCTCTTCGAGACCCGTGCTGGCTGTCAGGGTGACGTGAGCCGGAACACCCTGGGGAATTGGGCAACTATCCATCACAACATCCGGGTGGTCACTTCTGTAAGACAGAGTGAGGAGGGAGGGCAGTCACACCGTGCTCCCCTGTGACATGGCGCTGGCGTTACACGGACGTAACAGAATAGTGGTGCGTCGTCCATTCTGTGCTGAGGTGGCACTATCTGGGGTCGAGGCACAGGAGGAAGACAGGCCAGGCGGAGGAGGCCCGGGCCGTCCCTCATGCAAGCAGAGCACCATCCATTTTCCTGACTCTCGAGGAGGCGGGTTACAAAATCATGTGAATGTTGGGGGCCGGGCGGGGAGAGCTTGGCCGGCAGAGTCCCTGGGTGAACAGCGGAAGCGAGCATCCTTATGGCCATTTCCTGCTTTGTTTCGCATGCTCCCGACACTCCGACCCTCCCGCTAGTCCTAGTGGGGACAGGAAGCACTGGGCAGACGAGGGGGACTCAGGAGGACTGGCCAGGTTCCCCTCAACCTTCTGTGCATCTTCCCGCCAGCCCCTCTCCTGGCACTGAAAATTATTTATGTTTGCAAATTGCTTTTGACTCACATGAGTTATTCTTCTTGCCTGCCAGCAGGTCTGGGGATGGCAGAGGGTTATCGAGCCGGCGAGCTGAGAAATCGGATGGCGGAAGGGGCGCTGAGGTAGCGGTCACGAGCCTCGGGATTTGGTCCCAACTCTGTCACCACCGTGCCGTTCCCTCCGCTCCCCTCCCCAGGGCCTGGCTTGCTTGTCTGCAGGAGGAGAGGGTTGGGCGGCCTGAGAACTCTGCCATCCCCTGCTCCTGTGACCCCGAAGAGGTCCGCGTGAGCGTGGCACCAGCTCCTTGGCCACTCACGACCTGAGCATGGCAGTCCCACTACCGCTGTTGCCGGAGGGCGACGGTGTCACCCGGCCCAGCCGGGCAGGAAGCCCCAGACATGTGGCAGGCGGCAGAAGTGTTTCCTCTCTTCGTCAGGCTTCACGCTGGTCCTTAGTGATGCCTCGTTCCCTAGACCAGGATGAAAACAAGTGTCTGCAGAGAAACCGGCAGAGCGGAAAGTCCCTGGGGCCGATCCAGGAGAGAAACACACACAAACGCCCCAAATAATCACCCTCACCACGCTCGGGCCGGAGCGGGACAGGCTCCATGGTGGGCGGGTAGGGTCGCCTGCCGTTCGGAGGACTCATGGGCCCGTTGACCGTGGGCTCATGGACTCCTGCATGCCGGGGCAGAGGTGGGCCACGGAGTATCTACTCCGATCTCTCACTCTACCGATGGAGAAGCTGAGCTCCCCAAAGCCCAAAGCCAACATCAAGGCGAATTATCCATCGTCCTCTGCCCACGCGTGGGTATGTGCCTTCCAGCCAGGAGCCGTGCTCACTCGATTCACCGGCTACGTCATTGAATCTATTAATAGAAAAGATGATAACATAATTCAGAGTTCAATGCCATGGCTGGGAGTGACTGGCCGTGTACCGCTGCTGAGTGCCACGCTCCGGCTTCTGTCCTCCGGGTTGTGGTTTGGGGCCCGAAGCAGACGGGAGGCTCTGGGCTTCGTCCAGCGCAGTGACCACCAAGTGGGGTGAAGGCTGTTGTGGGCTCAGCTCTCCGACGCCGCAAGAAACCTGCTAACCTCAGAGCTCTGAGTTGGCTCTGCCTCGGCAGAAGGATGGTATTTATCCATCCCTGGCCAAACCACAGTGAACCTCAGCCCTGGGGCTGGAGGGGCATTTGGGGTCTGTGCACTGTCTCGGGGGAGAGGGCCTATGGGTGGGCAGAAGGTGGGTGGGCAGTGGGGACAGGCACTTCTGTGGAGAACGCCTTTTCCTCTGAAGGCTGCCCCTCGTCCTGGGCCTGGCAGTGAGTTCCCAGGAGCGTGAGGTCTCACCTGGGCCGACCGTGATGTCGCGAAGATGCAGCCTCTCCAAGCAAACTCTCCTTAGTTCCATGTGAGTTCTCCCAGGAATCAGAGCCAGGTTTTCAGCTGTGGGTTAATCTGGGGCCTATTCTGAGAGGCGCCGGCACCCATTTCAGAATTTTGGGGAGAGAAGGAGAAAGGAGCGAGAGTAGACCAAAATCAAGGGAGAAGAGGGAATCGGAGATACAGAGAGAGACAGACACACAGGTGAGGGGATCAAAAGGACCAGGACAAAGAAGTGGAGAATGGTCATAACAGAAACAGAGAGAGAGGGAGGAGCCGCGGAGGAGGCAGATGGAAACAGATCAGGAGAGGCACACAAAAGCCAAAATGAGCTGGGAGAAGCCGAGTGACTCAAATACCAGGTTAGAGGGGATCAACGTTAATGTCGCCAATAATGGGACAAACTGACATGTGCTTCCAGTTACGATGCACCGAGCAGCTCGTCACTGCAGTGGCATTCCTGCCGAAAATGCAAAGGCTGAGTCTAACCGTGCAATAAGACCAGGCAACGTGCTCCAAAAAGCCAAGGTCAAGGGGCCCGGAGAAGGGCGGGGACCCTGCCCCAGCCTGAAGGAGACTCAAAAGACAGGACGCAGAATGCAGTTCAGGATCCTGGTTTGACTCTTGGGTCAGAAGAAAGAAAGAAAGAAAAAAAAAAGAACTAGTTATAGAGAGTCATTGGGAAAATTGACAAAACTTGCCTCTGGGCTGGGGCAGCATGATTGGATGGAGGGTAAACTGTCCTGATTGTGAGCCCTGCACAGTGGTTATGTAAGGGAATGTCCTTGTTCATAGAAAACCACACTACTCTCCAGCATGTAGGCATAACCAGCACAGTCTCCAACTCACTCTCAAATAGTTCAGAAAGAAAATGCAGGTATTAATAGAGAGAGAGGATGATTAAACAAACGTCAGTCCCCGGCGGGTCCGGATAGACAGGTGCTAGTTCCTTTACTATTCCTGCAACTTTTCTGTAAGTCGGCAAAAAAAAAAAAAAAAAAAAGCTGGGTTGAGATTTTAAAAGAGGTCCTTGGGGTCTCTTCATCGGGGCTGGGACAGGTGCTGGCTGGCACTGGAGCCTCATGGCGGGGCTGGGAGGAACCACTGGTCCCTCCCATGCTGGCGAGGCTGAGGACATCGGCTGAGGCCGACCTGACCCGTCCCCACCGCCCACGTGAAGGCCTTTTCCCCGCCCTTCACCCCATGACCTCAACACCAGTGAGTGGAGTCCGGGCGGGCGGGTGAGCCCACAGCCAGCCGAGCCCTGCACTGGGAGGGTCCCGTCACCCCAGCTCAGCCCGGCCCCTCACACAGCACACAGCATAGCCCAACCTGACTCTTTGGCCAAGTGCAAAGCAGGATGTGGCAGAAAGAGGCAGGATTAGGCAGCCGGGCAAAGCTGGCTCCCCTGCCAGCCGCTCTGCCCTCACCAGTTCTGCACCCTGGGGCTCCCCAAGCCTGGCTCCTTCTCAGCAGCTAGGTCCCCTGAATCCCGCCTTCCGAGGGAAGCCGTCCCTGACCTACGACTCCATCTTCTCACCCAGCCTTCTCTGCGGCAGGCACGCTTATCCGAAGTTACCTTTTGTTTACTTGTCTGCCCCCCCACACATAGTATGTCAACAGCATGACAGCAGGTCCCTGCCTGGCGCATCCTCTGTTCTCAGCCCCGAAAACTTGGCAGGTTCTTCAGAGCTATTTGTTGAGGGAGGGATGGAGGCAGGGGTGGAAGCCACGGAACCTCCCTGAGCCTCGGCTTCCTCACCAGTGAGATGGTGGTGACAGCTCCTGCCGCAGGCTGGAAGGCCATTCAGAGAGAGGCAGAGAGTGTCCCGGGGCAGGGTCTGCCCCGAGGAGCGGGGAGGAAGCTGCGGCTGTCCACGTGACCCGCTCAGGGCTGATTGTAGCCTCACCTTCCTGCTCGGAAATTCTGTAATTAATCTGGCTACCTGGTCATTTTTGTTTCGACAGGGGAAGGGTAGATTAGAGGGGGTGAATAATTTTGTTGTGATTTTTTTGGGGGGGGTTGGTTTTTGTGTGTGTGTGGCAGGGGTGGGGTGGAGTTTGGTTTCATACTGTGAGCGGGGCACAGTGCTAGAGCTGAGGTCTCCCAGCCTCTGCCTTCCACAGCTGACACCCCAAACGTCTGCGATCACCGGCAGGCAGGCCGATGCGCCAAGCGTGGGTCCAGCCCCCTGAGACTCCGCGGATCCCAGAAACGCTTCGTCACATCTCTCATGAAGGGGATTCGAAAGGGGAGCATCCAGGGGCCCCCAGACCACCCCCCTCATGCTGATCTGGGTCTTCTCATCCTCATTGCAGAACGTACTAGAAAATAATCACACCTTTCATGGCTCTCACCTGCTGCCCGGTAACAGGCGACGGCAGGCGAGGTCAGCAGAGCACAGGCAGCAAATACTGTCAGGCTGGGCGGCTTGTGAGTGAAAAGCCGAGGGACTAAACGTGTGAAATCCTCTGGCGGTTTAGGTTAGTTTAGCTCTTCATTTGGTTTCTTCCCTGGCACGCATGGCACTCAGGAAACACTGGGCTGGCCCCAACCTGGCCTGACTCTCGTTCTGCAGAAGAGCTGGGATTGCACAGGACTGAGGCATGCTGAGAACCCGGCAGAGGTGACTGTGGGATCCCGAATGGAGCTGGTCCCTTCCCCAGCCCAAGTAGGGCCCAAGGAAACCTTTGGAAACCCAAGCCCAAAGAGACAGGAAGTCGCTGAGGAGGTGCAGGAGACGGGCTTCAGAACCACATCCACCACATCTGTTCATGGCCCCGACTGCCGTGTGGCTTACCTTGTGACATTGTTGCAAGGTCTAAATACACGCCACGCCCTTGCCCGGCACTGCAGGCAGCATACCACACAGCCCACCTGAGCTCACCAAAACTCGACGAGTCAACAAGTGGGGACCTTAGTGACATTAGCATGAGAGGTGATCTGGCCTGCTCTGGCCGCCTCCCCAGGGGGCTGTGCCAGTGAAATGGGCCTCCAACTCCAGATCTGGGTCTCTCACTGGCAGGCCACCACCTTGTGTCACCCATGCCTCGTGTGACGGGGGTGGGAAGTGCCATGTGGAATGGATTGCTGACAAAGGACGAGATCAGCTTGTGACCTGGTGTCCCAAATTCCCATCCTCAAGATAAGGGTGGGCAAACGGTCAGAACTATAAATAATGCTCTCAAGAGGGGCCCATCCCAAAGCACCTCGTGGGCTTGGCAGGCGTAGGAGGCTCACTGCTCACTGTCCCTGGACCTTGGACTTGGAGAGCACTGAGCTGGGAACACAGAACCCGAGGCAGCCGTGAGACAGTTCCCAGCTCTCCATTTGCTCTGCGGCCACACAGCTGGCCAGGAACTAACCTAGCTGGGGGAGAACTTCCCCAAGGTGCTCGATTCCCAGCACCCCACGCCCCGCAGTTAGGGTGAGGGCCCTGCCCCAGGCTGACCGAGGACCCGTCCAGAATCCCAGGCCTGACTGGTTCTCTGTCACGCCCTGCAGACATCCATGTCTCCCCGCTCTTGACTGGTGTCCCTCGCCTGCTGAACTGAACATCCCTGGCAGGTAGGGACTGTGTCTTTGTCACCATCATTCCCCAGCACAGTGTCTGAAAGCTTCGGATAAATATTTACTGAATGAATGAGCTCTGTTTACAAGGTCACACGTCCCTGCTCCTCACTTTGTCCCCACGTCTCCCAACCCAGCCTCAGAAAAGAGTGAAGATCCAGGGAATTCTGCTCACGCCGCACTGCTCCGGGCAGCGGCCTCCTCAGGGACTGTCCTCAGGACCCTCCAGGGGGCTCCCTCTGGCGGGAGGCAGGGAGCCACCCCCTTTCTCCCTGCGGGCCTGAGCACCAGTCTGCGGCTACTGGATCATCTTTGTCCTTCACCTTCTCTCATTTACGAAAGTGGTCGCTTTTGTCATGACTAGTGAGCTGTTTAGTTCTCTTTCTCTGATAATTTTCATCCTGGGTTTGAATTTAGGGGAGAAGCCAAAAGTGACACCAGCCCCTGCATAAACACCAGTGCCTGGCACCCCCATGACCTCATGATGACGACAGTTCACCATTTCGGATCGCTCCCAGAGCCAGGCTCACGGAAGCGTGCTTACCTGCTCTCTCTGTTAGTCCTCGCGATAACCTGATGTGAGGCAAACTGTTATTACCCCCACCCCCAGGGGCATGGATGCTCTGAGAGGTCAGGCACCCAGCCCCGGTCACAGAGCTAGTGAGTGGCCGAGCCGGGGCTTGGATGCAGGCGGCCTGGGCTCCTAACCACGATGCCACACTGCAGGAGTGTAAGCATAGCCACAGCCACCCTCCCATCGGAGGCACCAGCTGTGACCCAGATAACCCCCACCACATGAGCAGCTCCTGGGACCCCAGAATCACCACAAGGATGAAGCTGGAAGGAGGCCTGGAGAGATGCCAGCCACCCCTCATGTCACGGGCAGGTGCACTGATGCTCGGGATCCCGCACTTTAGCTGGCAAAGCATCTGGGACCCCGAGGGAACAGCTCCTTCTGCCCGTGGCCCCCGCTTTGGGCAGACTGGGTGAGAGGAGTCAGCTTGATATGGGATGGGACCTGCTCCAGTTCTGGTTCGGACCCAAACCGCGCCCCCCACCTCCCGGCTTGCTCCAGACCGGGCTCAGGCCTCTGGAAGGCCCCCAGGTTGAACTTGGCTTTGGAGTGGTCTCTAAAACAAGGAGCCGCTGCCTACCTGTGCCACAGACCCGGCAATTAACCCCCCTCTCACGCCCGACTGTCTCTGCAGCCTCTTCCCTCCCTCGATCGTAGCTGGCGGGAGGATTTTTATTGCCCGTCTTCCCTTCATGGCCGCTCCATTTCCGTGGCTATTCCATTCATGGTCAAGCTTTAGTCACAGCCTCATCGGCTCAGCTGCCAGCTCTAAGGACCCTGAACCAGAAGCCTTGAGTGAGTCAGGCGACATGCATCCTGGCCTCTCCCGCAGCCCCAGATAGACCTGTTACATGCTCTCAACAGCACCTAACACTTATCCTTCACAGCACTTATCAAGATTGTGAAGTGTAGGGGTGTGGCCTTTTTGTTACTGTCTCCTCTCCCCAGCTTTAAGTTCCAAGGTCAGAAGCCAGGTCTGTTTTATGTATAAAATACCCCTGACTCTGAGCAGCAGGCTTGCCATCATCAGAGAAGGTGGCCAGGAAATCTTTGCTGGATGAATAGGTAGGAGGATGGATGGATGGATGGATGGATGGATGGATGGATGAGTGGAGAGATGGATGATGAATGGATGGATAGATGGATAACGGATGGATGGATGATGGATGAGTGCATTGATAGATGATGCATGGATGGATGGGTACTGGGAGAATGAGTGAATATTTTTCTAGGATGCCAGATTACCAGAAAGGCATCTGAAGCTGAGCGATGTCCCATCAGCAGGACAGCGAGTCTGAGAGGGCCCAGGGTGGCTGTGCCAATGTTCCCCCTACTTCCTCCCCTACCGGCAGTCTCTTGGCTACCACCCTGTAGGCCTCCTGCTGAAACTACCCCAGAAGCCTGTCCCCTGTACCCAGCAGCCCCTCCGGTAAATGTCAACCTCAAGTACTTGGTGACTTACACGACAGTTAACTTTCGAACAGCCTGGGGGTTAGGGGCACCGACCCTCCACAGAGTCAAACATCTGTGTATGAGGTCTGACTCCCAAAACGTTACATTCTCTCTGGTTAAATGTGGGGGACTGGCTCTGGGACCCTCACAGGTACCCAAACCCGCAGATGCTCCGGTCCCCTGAGTGAGATGGCGCCCATCCATGCACGTGGTCCACCTCTGCACCCACAGCTCCCAGCAGCGAGCAGAAAGTAGCACAGGCATTTATGGACAATAATCCGCAGATAAGTGGACCCGGGCCGTTCAAACCCGTGTCGTTCACGGGCGGCTGCACATTCTCTCTCCTGCTCATTCACCTTTCGCCCCCTTCTGCCTTTGTTGCTGCTCCGAGGAAGGTCCTTGGAATACCCCAGTGGCTGTGGGGAGAGAGGATGAGCAGGCTGGCAGCATGGCCAGGACCTTCCTGAGAGCACGGTCCCACCCAGGGTTGGTGTCTCGTTTTCTCCTGGGAACCCCCAAGAAGGAGGGGAGGTGGATGCTAGAGAGGGGAGACAGTCTATTCCCGGGGACGCTGGCTTCCTGCTGCTGCTGCCTCCACGCTGGGGACACGTGGTGACTCCGCAGACACTCTCTTCACGCCCTCAGTGCAGGATCGCGAGTCCAGGAGCCTCGGAAGGTCCCCCGCAATTGTCACAGCAGAGAGGCCCTTGGACGCTGACATGGAAAGGAAGGGCTCGCCTCCCTCCACTTTCATAATTCCAGCACCTACTAAGTGCCAGGCACTTCCTGTGTCATGGCACAGAGTCCTGCCATGCACGGCCCCACTGTACAGACGAGGAGCATGAGGCCTGTTCAAAGTCAGCCCCAGCCGACTTGTGGTTCACACCCAGTTGTGGGCCATGCTTCTGTTCTGTCTGTCCCCTGGAATCCTGAAGGTCGAGTCCCTAGCTGTCATTCAGGTCACCCTTCACCAACCAGAGCAGGAACTGGCCCCATGATTTCCCAAGGTCGCAGTGAACTTAAAGGCCCCTGGGCCTCCACCCCAGGGCCCAGCTGCATGATGGCTGGTCCCCTGAACCACTTTTAGACCCAGCTTCTGGCAGCTTCTCTCTGCATGTGGGCTCTGTCCCAGGCAGGGCAGGTGTGCTGTGCTCGGAGCCCTGGGAGACACAGTCTTAGCAGGAGGGGTCCCCAGCCAATCCCACCACCCCCACTCTGCCCTGGGCTGTTTAAGGCTCAGCCTCAACACCCCTCCCCCAATACTTTCAGAAGAGAGGCAGCTTCCCCCTGGCACAGGGTGAGAGAGTAGCCAGCACCTCTTCTTTGTACTTACCACCTCACCCCACCCACACCCACCCCCACACCCACCCACTCTCCTTAAACCGTCCAACCTGGCCTGGAAGGAATAAGCGAGGATTGCTTGCTGGGGCGTGGGGAGGGGGAGGCGCTCCAGGGGCAGACAGCTCCGTCCTGCCCCCTCCCCAAGTTAACTGCGGCGGGGGAGGGAACCGGCAGGAAGCAGGGAGAGGTGGTCAGGGAGGACACACACCCGCGACACCAGCACTGCCTGTGGGCGCTACCTGCCCTCGCCTTCTCCCCGCCCGAAGAGCGAGATGGAGACGGGAAGGGGGCGGGGCTGGGGAAGCGCCGCGGCCGCACCCGGGCCCTGCTGACGCGGCAGAGCGGGCTCCGCCGGCCGCGGCCCCGCACCGGGAGGCGCTGGGGCCCCCGACAGAGGTCGGGGTGGCGGCGCCCGCCACCCGGCGCGCCCGCCCGCCCTCCGCGGCCGGCGTTCGGCCTGGCGACGCTGGCGGCCGGCCATTTTCCCTTTTCGCTCCGGCGGCCGTCGCAGCGCTAGCCACCGGCCGAGGCCGAAGCCCCAGGGCCCGGGGGCCGCCGGCGCGCGCCACCGCGCTCACCACGCGGCGGCTGGGTCCGGAGCGTCTATCTGGTCCTGCCCTCTGGGGGTTCTAATCGACCTGGGCCGCGGGCTGGACTTGGGGGCGCAGTCACTGTCTTGGGGCAACCTGGTGACTTGCTCGCACAGCCCTTGACGTACGTGCGCAGGACGGGCTGCGGGACACATGCCCACCCTGCCTCTCCCGCCGGCGGCCCCATCGGGTACACTCTGTGACCCCACGTTGTCTCCCACGCAGTAGCCACTCGACTCTGGGGCTCAGCTCAGTGTCCCAGCTCGACTGGAAGCACCCCCAGGGCAGCCGGCGTCTTGCACGACGCGCACAGGGACGCGCACAGGGCGAGGGCAGGAGTCGGCTCTGTGCCGGGTCGGCGCCGCCAGGGAATGGAGCGTCCAACCACCGGCTTTCACGATGCGGGGAGCCGGGGTGGGGAGCCGCCCGGCGGCCCGCGGCACGCGGGCAGGAGTGTCCCTTTGCCGACTGCCCTCTGGGCAAATCCATTCACCGCAGGGGCAGCCAAGGCCGCGGCTGAGCCGGGCTCACCCCACCCTGGGAGTCGGCTCCCCGCCGCCCGGGGAGGCTTGGGAAATGGGCGAAGTGGTCAGACTGGTTTCCGGAGCCGAGCTCGGAATCCACGCAGACTGGCAGGCGGTGGTGGCGGGGGGAAGCTGGAGAGGCCGCCCCAGGAAGGCTTTGCTTTCCACCCTCCAAGGCGACTCTGTGGAGTGGGGGTTTAGGGGACAGCAGGCGTCCCTCGAGGGAAACCCAGTTTTCAGCTGTGAACCAGCAGACAGGCCGCTCCCCACTCCCCTGGTACCCACCCCCTCCAACGCCGACCGGTTGCTGGACAGTACTTGGAGGAACGACTCCCGTCCCTAGGGAACCTGGGCTTTGTTCTCGGTTTGAATGAAATAAGGGTGTGTGTGTGGGGGGGAGAGTCCACTCTGCCACCAACCATCCGAATGACCTTGCACGAGTCACTCCCCTTCCAGCCTCAGTTTCCTCATCTACCACTATCCCTTCCATTCTGACGCCCCTAGAAGTCCAGGTGGACCGGGACCTGGGGACTCCCTCGGGGTGGGTGGAAGGGGAAAGAGGAGCACCAGAGCCGGGGACCATGTGCTCCCCCGGGGTCAAGCAGTCCTGAAGGAACCCAACCTGCTGTTGGGGACCTTGGGCGCTCCGCTACCCCCTCCCCCCCCCGCCCCCGGGCTGGGGACTTAGGGCTGGAAAGTGGAGGAGTCTTCAGGAAGCAAATTCCCAGAAGTGGGGTGGCGCTGGATGGCATAGGCTGGCAGGCACCAGTCAGGTTCTCTAGGGGGGTCTCTGGGCTGAGGAAGGGGTGCCTCGCCCTCCCCTAGGTCTGAAGCACTGTGAAGGAGCGTCGACGGAAGGGGACGAGCAAGCTGGGGGGCTGGGGTGACAACGCTGCCATTCCAGAAAACGGAGTGCGGAGTTTCCCGTTTTCGGCAGCTGCTGGGCAGCGAGGGGGCTCTTGAGAGCCGCCCACGCCGTGGTCTTGAGGTTCTTCGGTGGAAAAACGGGGGCATGAGGTTGGCGCCATGCGGGTGGTGGGGGCTCCAGGGCTGCTAACTCCCCCCCAACCAACCCAGTCAGAAAAGATAAGGCACTCCGAGCTAAAAAGAGCGCCCAGCTCTCGTCACCGCCGCGCCCACGGGAGACCCCCCCTTCCCGCAACCAGGGTGGGCTACAGCGGGAGGCGCGGGCCCAGCCCAGCAACCGGCGCGGAAGGGGGTCCCGGCCGACCCTCCGGGGCTGGGCGAGTGGCCGTCGCGCACAGAGCCCCCCTTAGGGCTGGGGGGCGCACCCGACCCCGGGAGGGGCGGGGCGAGGGCGCGGGTCCAGGGGCCCCAGGCCGCCCAGGCCAGGGGGTGCTGTAGGGGCCCCCGCAGGCCGGGGGCGGGCTTTGTCTGCGGCAGCGCGGCTTTGGGAAGGCGCCAGCCCGGGTACAAGATGGCGGGGAAAGGGTGGGATCGCAGGCGCTCGCCACGCGGAGCGCCCCGCTCCGCCTGCACTGCGGCGGGGGGAGGGGCGGGCGCGGCGGCGACGCCGCGCGCCCCCCGCCCCGCGCCGGCCGCCGGCTGACCACCCTCTCGCCGGCGACCCCAGGCCTCTCCGTCCCCGCCGCCTCTGTCTGGCGGCTGCAGCCGCCGCCTCACGCCGCAGAGCCCCGGCCGCGGCAGCTGCAGAAAATGGCTGCCAAAGCGGCGCCAGTCGCCACGCTGCCGCGGGCGGGGGCGCGCGCGCGGCGCCCCGCAGCCCGCTCCCTGCCCCCGCGCGGGGACTCTGCGCCGGGCGCCGGGACCCTCGCGGGCTCCGGGGAGCAGAGGCCGCAGCGGGGGCGAGCGCGGAGGGGGAGGGGCGGTTACCTGCGGGTGGAGAGGGGTACGGAGTGGGAGAACCGAGAGGGGGGGGACAGTGCAGTGAGGGCGCTCGCGGTCCGTCCCGCAACCGACATAACCCATCCCCTCGCGAGGTCGCAGCGCCGGGGTGGGAAAACGCTCATGGGCTGTTGACCTCGGTGACCGCGTGCCGCCCCCACCCATGTAGATGTCGCGGTCCTCACCCCACCCCCACCCTGGCATCGGAGCTGTGCTGGCCAGCCCTGACGGTCCCCTGCAGAAAAATAAAAAATAAATTAAAAAGCTATGTGCATGCCAATTACAAAACGACACGAGCTTGGAAGTCGCCAAGAGGGTCCGGGTGGATCCTCCGGCGGCGCCATGAAGCGCAGCGGCAGCGACAGCTCAGCAGGTGCCGCGCGCCCACCCTTCTCTCCGCAGGAAGCCGCTCTCCGACCCCCGCCCAGCCCGGAGGCGCCCGCGACCACCCTGGCAGCCCAGCCCGAGCACCCCTGGGGGAGTGCTAAAGGGCGCCCAGGCTCTGGAGAGGGGCGCCCAGCGCGAGCTGGAGACCCCGCCTGGGGCACGGGCTCAGAACGGGGCCTGCCCCCACCTCACAGCGGGGAGGAAATTGCCCCCGGAGTCCCAAGACAGGGTTGCTGAGGAATCAACGAAAAGTACGAGCAGAAGACCCGTGGTGGGATTGGACTTGGGAGTCGGGACCAGTTGGCTAAATCGAGAGGGTCCGTAGCTCCCTCTTCCCCTGACCCGGAGGAACCCAGGCCCAGAGCGGCCGGCGGCTGGGGAGAGGTGTGTCTGTAACTTTGGGGCTTTATTCCCCCCTCCCCGGTCTGCAAGTTCCTCTCTCACCCCTCCCGCCAACCGCGTTCTCGACTGCCGCGATTTCACCACCACTGGCTGGAAAATTCAAATTTAATAAATAAGAGTGCAGGGACTAGGATCCAGCAGGTCAAAGGAAGGGGTTTCCAGATTTGAGAGCGGCTACCGCTCCTGACGAGGTTTAAGAGGAAAGAAGAGGAGCACTTAAGGAGATGGGCGGGGAGAAGTCGGAGGACATTGGGGCCGGCATCCCCTCTCCCCATACTGGGTGAAGGTATCCATGTACCCAAGCACAGAGAAACTTGAGGATGGGGATTTAATATAAACGGCCTGGTTAAATGAGCGTGGGCAGGCGCGGGGCGGGGATGGGCTATGCGGGGGCACCGAGAGGCTCCACCAGGGCACCCACGGATTTTCCAGGGCTGGGAGAAGTCTCCATGGTAGAGGCCCCGCGCTGGGCGCAGACCCTGGCAAACCCTCTGCCCCGAGGGCATCCCCAGTCCCTGCGCAAGAGAGAAACTGCTTTCTGCTAGGCAGAACACCGCCGCAGCAAATCTCAGCCAAGGTCAGAGGGATACGTGCTGGCACCGGGTTGCTGCGGCCACAGAGCTTCCTTCCGCAGAAACAGCGAGAAGGAGGCGGCCGAAGCTAACTCGATCCGGCAGGCAGCGCCCTTCCCAATGTCGCACCCGCGTTCCCTGGCAGTGCCCGCTTCCGCTACCTTCCCTCGGGAGGGGCCAGATTGGGGAATGTGAGGTTTGGAAGGGAAAATGGGCGAGGGCGGGGTTAGGATGCCCGAGACCGAGGGGAGGTCACGCGGGTCATTGCCCCCTGTTCTCCATCCCCCATCCCAGCCGGCCTCCTGTGCGACCCCCACCTGCGCCGTGTCGAAGGCTCAGGCTTCCCAGTAGGGGGCATAGCTCTGTGCCTCCGCAAGGCGGCGGCCCTAGAGACAAGCTCGGTCACAGGCAAAGTCCCCAGGGCGCTAGGGTAGTCATTGTCTTTGCTATCTCCTTTGGGTCCCCTAGGGACAGGAGCGAGACCCTAAGCGGGTGGCTCTGGCCGCGATGGCGTTGCTAGGAGAACAGGCGCGCTTTGGGGTGGCGACAGCCCGGGAGGGGTCAGCCGGACACCTGTGCGTGCGTGCGCGTGCGCGCGCGCGCGTACCTCTGCGCGTAAGACAAGGGGGGACGTTCCCCCCTAAACGCGGTGCCTTTGCTGCTTGAGTTTGAGGTGAATGGGATCCTCATCCCTGGAGGAAGAGTATCGTCTTCTCCCTCCGCGGTTTCCTGTCCCGCGGGTGGGCCCAGCGCTGGGCACCTGACCTGCATCCCGCAACCACCGCTCTGCATTCTGCATGAAGACCCAAGCATGGTTCTTTCAGTGTATTTTTCTCCCCGCACACAGGGTCCCCACCCCAACAATTGGCAGGGTTTTTTTTTAAGTAACATTTAAATGAGACATCGATTTATCATTATTATGATTGCATTCAGAAATCCAGCCCGAAGGGACACCCTGGGAAATGATAATTTGGTGGTACCTAGGGCTGTTCGTGGTTTAGCACATCCCTAGCCCCGAAAGCACATTTCTTTGGCGGCTAATTGCTCTGATTACCTTTGGGGCGCGAGAGGGTGGGGGCGGGACTAGGATTGTTCCCAGAGCCGGGTGCGTTCACGCCGTGGACCTGAATGACGCTGCGGTGGCTACTGCAGCAGCGACGCGCACCGCCCCCCTCCAGCTCCCCTCCCGCATCCGGGCCTTCCCGCTCCTCCGCCGCCGCCGTTCGCAGGGTTTGGGGAGGGGGTGCGTGGGGTGAAAGTGGGAGCCTGCGCGGAGGGAGCGAAGACAGGCCGAGCGGGAGAAATGACAACGAGGCGGAGAGGGTGGGGAACGACCGCGGGAAGAAAACTTGGGGAGATGGTGCAGGCAGAAACGGGGGTAGCCAAGGAGGGGGTGCCGTGGCGAGAGGCGGGGACGCCAGGGGAGAAAGAAAGGGAGGGGGCGGGAGCGGGCGGGGGAGCCTGGCTGGTTTCCACTCGTGAGAGCCGGTTGCCGAGAGACGCGCGGACCAATGAGCGCGCACCAGCTCAGCCCGGCGCCCGCCGCGTGTCCTTATATGGTGCGGCCGCTCGGCGGGCGCTCGCGCACATCGCCATATAAGGGCAGGAACCTAAATACAGGCTATACCTTGTTCTCCGCTCGCGCGGCCGCGGGCCCGGGCGATCGATGAGCGCGCCGCCGAGCGGGCTGCGGCGCGCGGGCCCCGGGAGCGGGCTGGGAGGGGGCCGCTGCGGTTGCGCGGCCAGGCCAGATGTAGTCGGCGCAATGGCAGCCCGGGCCAGCTGTGGCGCTTGGAAGGTGTCACTCGTGCTGCCTGGCTCCCCCTTTTACCTCCCGCTCCCCCCCTGCTGTTTCCGAAGTGCAAATGCAAATGAACCGAGATTGAAATCTAATTGCTTTTGTTTAAAAAATAATATGAGCGAGTCTGTGTTTAGTCTGAGCAAAAGCCTAGTATCTCGAGAAACCGAACCTAACGCCTGGGGGTGTGGGGGAGGAAAAAGACCTGGGCTGTGATTTGGGGGTTCGGAGGTCCCTCCAGCTGTCTCCCGAGGCCTGGCCCATCGTGCCGTCATCTGGGATCCGGCGCCCATTTCTCCGACCACCTCGGCGCCAGGCCTGGCTGAGGTCCCAGGCCGCGGCTCGTGGGGCGAGAACTGCGTGTGGCCTAGGCGGCGAAGACCCACGGGCTCGGTGCCCGGGCGGGCGTGGGCAGGCTGAAGCCAGCCGGCCGGCAGAGGGAGAGGTGAGAGGCGTCGCTGCCACATCTCTCTCGCCGTCGCTGTACCCGCCTTGAAGGCTGGCCGCATGCTGCCCGCAGTGACAGGCCTGGCGGGTCCGCGGTCCAGCTACAGAACTGGGCCCACGTGGGGGGAGGAGGGGCCCCAGGGGGTCTCTTTAAGAGGGGAGTTGGCGCACGGTGGAGCCCCGGGACATCCTGTCAGCCTCGGCCACCTCGGTTCCTGCCTGTGCCCGCGATCTCAACGTCCCGTACGGGGCGGGCTGCTCTGCTTGCCGGCTCTCTGCCCGCTTCTGGCGGATCCCTTCGCCGACCAGGAGAGGGGGTTTGGCCTCCTGCGGCCGAGTTCTGGACGCGGAGTGGCCCCTGGCCAGGATGTCTGGGGCCCAGAAGGAGCCTTAGGCTGGGACCTGTGGTGTGCTGGTGCAGCTGCCCAGCCGCTGGGGGGGGCACAGCATGGCGTCGCGGGGGCACAGCATAGCCCACCCCGCCCTCCCCACCGCGTATGGGGCCTTTCCCTCCCCCGGTTGCAGGGGCGTGAGAGACTCCCAGAGACCTCCCTCCCAGCTCACTAGCAGGCCAATGGCTCTAGAGAAACCTGTGCACCTGGACCAGCGGCCCCCAGAGTCTGTCAAAACCGTCTTCCAGCGCACTCCAAGGGCACCTCGGGTGCCCCTCTCCGGGCGGTGTGGACGGGGCTGTGCCCCCCTTGCCTTGGCTTCCCCAGCGCCCGCAGATGCCACGGAGAGAGCCTCTCCCCTCGGAGGCGCCTATTTCCAGTAGCACGATGCCACCTATAGAATGTACCTGGAATTAGTCGGAGCGGCTGCTCTGCCTCCAGCCGCAGGGAGCTGGCGAGGCGGCTGCAGGGAAGATAATGCCCTTTGTTGTCCCCACCTGCGGTTGAGACTGGAGAGGTGGTCTGGTCACCCAGCCCTTCCTCCCAGACCCTTCCTCTTGGCTTCCTGGGTCCCCTAACTCGGTGTTTGGCATCGCTGGGGCAACTGAGGCAGCTGCTGGGACAGGACTTCACCGTTCTCTCTGGAAGTCCCCGTGCTTAGGTGAAAAGTGCAGGGCTCCGCGTGCTGGCAGCGGCCAGCCGGCAGTGGTTAACACGTGTTTTCTAAAGGGTTTGGAATCTCAATAAACCTGCCTGAACGAACCCAAATGTATGGAATGTGGTGACGAGACAGGCTGCTCTGAAGCTGCCTGCTCTGAGTTACCATTTTGCAGAGAGAAACTGAGGTCGGGAGAAAGAAAATGACTCGTCCAAGGTACCTCAGCAAGCCGGGGCAGAGCGCCCCCAGGTGTGGACCCAGGTCTTGGCATTTGCGGTCTACTGCTCCACGGATTACACCGGCACACCTGGGCGGCAGGCAGCCCAGGCACAGGCTTGCGTGTCAGCGTGGTTTTGTGGTCCAAAAACCCCGGAGCTGGCGCATGGGGACCTGTGGTGGCTGCCTGACTAGCTGTTCCAGCGCCTGGAACTGACCACTAATTGAAGGCAGCCAGTTGTTCTGCCGGGGCGGCTGGGGAAGAGCGGACAGGAGGCGGGAAAACCATCAGACTCTGACCCAAGGCTGCTGGGCTCCTGGTCTCACCAGAGTCTGGGGAGTCCAAGAGCCACGGACTCTGCAACACCAGGGCTCTCTTCCACCGAACCCGCTGAGAGGACCAGCCTCAGGGCCGACTGTCTCCCTGCTGGACCTAGCTGCACACTAGCCAGAGCCAGCCTGGCACCTCCTCTCAGGCCCCTTAACTCCTGAGGGCCGGAGCTAGGTCCAAAACTGTCCTGCCGCATAACTTAGTCACCGGCAAATTACTTCACCCCTCTGAGCCTGTTTCCCATCTTTAGATATGGGTAATGAAGCCTCCTTCTAAGGGCTGTGACAAATAGACGGGAAGAGAGTTCAGAAGGCATCCGGGACAGAGCTGGGGTGGAGCAGCCCTGCTGGGCCTGCACCCCACTCCAGCACGCCCCCCTGCACCAGGCTGGACACCAGGCTCTGGGGTACAGATGACCATAAAGTATCATGCATACGGGAGCCATTGAAGAAACAGGGACTTCAAGCGCTCCCCTGGCGGTTGGTTTGTGGGTGTCGACTCCAGCCTGCACCCTACCTTTCTGTCCTCTGCCCTACCCTTGCTGTGCTCCAGGACCCAGTGGTCTATCCTGAGGCTGTCCTTCCTGAGCGACCTCAGGAGCTCCAGTGTAGACACCCCGGAATTTCCCCTCCCGGAAGAGAAGTGCTTGAACCCACAGAGAAGAAGCACTGTCTTACTCTAGGAAACTGAGCCTGGGACCCGTTGTCTTGTCTTGGAAAAAAGCAGAGCATTGTGTGTGTGTGGTGTGTGTGTGTGTGTGTGTGAGAGAGAGAGAGAGAGAGAGAGAGAGAGAGAGAGAGAGAGAGAGAGAGAGAGAGAGAGAGAGATGGAGTCGTGCTTTCCTGGGACGCAAGTACCCTCCTGTGAGTCTATTACAGGTGCCTGTCAGCAACAAAATGGGGAAGAACCCACCCATCTGGCATGGGGGCTCACTGATTTTCCAAGGAGGAGCCTAACCTTGCTGAGCAAGTGCTGAAGGCGCCACCTGGGTTCCCGGAGTTGGAACAGGGGCTGGGCAGCATTTAGAGCTACTGCTGGAGGGACTTGGGTCAGCCAACGGGCTGAGTACCGGACTGGGTGGGGTGGGATGGGGGGAAGACGCTCTGTCTGAGGCTCCTGGTCATCTACCCAAGCCATCTCTCCCCATTTCTCTACTGATCCCTGCTCGCCTCCACACTTGTGCCTGGCACACTCCCACCCTCTCCATCCTCAGACTTGCATCCCCCTGGTGGTTGCCAGCTCACCCCTCTGCTGAGTGATTGGGGTGCCTTTAAAGCCCAGCTGGACCCCACAATACCCCCCCCACATACACACACTGTGTTCACCTTCTTCATTTCAAATCGACAGCACCCAGCACACTGAACTGGTGCACAGTGGGCTCAAACTTTTCCTGGGACGGGGACTCTGGGATTTGCTCTCAGAAATTCCCAATTTTGGGAGGACAGTGTAGCATCCCGCCGCCCTGCACTGGGGCCTGCGACAGGTCGCGGAGGTGTAAGCCCAGTGCCCCCAGCCCGCGGTTGCCATTCCAGCCGGCCCACCCGCAGCGCCTCCTTCCGCGTGGGCTGCTCTTTGTTCTCCGCGGGATGGGGGCCCCAGTTGTCTCTGGTTCTGGGCACACGAAGCCATTGCTTGGGCCCCTGCAGGCTGGATGGCGCCTCTATCGGGAAGAGAGGCTGCCCTTGGGCCAGAGGTCCTACCCCTCTCGCAGCGTGGGGTTGGGGGAGTGGGAAGGACAGTTCAGGGACCCACGGTCCCCCGAGGGTGGCTAGAAGATCCGGGGCAGGAGAACGAGGTGGGCTGAAGACCTTCTCGTGCGAACTTAGGTTTGGAAAGCCGTGGAACTAGCAATGCTCGGGGCTTTCTCTACTGTTCCTTCTGTGTCCTCCTTGCTCTCTCAAAGGGAGAAACTGAGGCTGGAACCCAGGTCTGTGACTGGGAGGGCAGGAATCCCAACTGCCCCTGTGCTTTCTAGCTGGGAAAAGACTCCACTCGGGTATTCCAGCGGAGCCCCTTCCCCAGGGAAAAAGCTGTCATATCACGCACACCACCAGGAAAAAGGATAACACCTCTGCGGGGGGGGGGGGCACCCAGGGACGTGTGACGCAGTCAGGAGGATGGGGACCGTGCAAAGGCAGCATGAATGAACCCAGAGAGAAGAGGAAGAAGATGCAGCCAGGGCTCCCTGTCCCAAGCCGGCAGCCTCCCCTTTCCAGAGACACCCCTTCCTGCACCCCACAGTCCCTTGGCACCCTCCTCCCTTCCTTCGAGGATGGGCCTGAGACTCTGCCCATTTCCCCTCCTGCCTGTCCATCTCCTTCTGCTGGTCCCTTTTCCCGCAGCAATTCCTAATCCTGCTTCTTCCCCAAACCCTGATTTTATAAGGAACTTAATTATTTTAAAAGAAGTGACCACAATGGTGGCTTCTTGGTGGCCAGCTGCCCTCACCTCCTCAATTAAACGTAAAGACTTGCATCTTTTCGGAAGAGATAGGGAGTTCTCATCCACAGCAGGCTGTGGGGTCCTGGATGGATTGCCCACCATTTCTCTCACTCTGCACTATTTACTAGAGGACAGGAGACAGTGGCTTTGGAAGAGCCACTTCTACTGCAAGAATCCCCCGGAGCCCAGAACCGTCCTGAAAGTGGCCCTTGATTGCAATTCTGGTCCAAATTTATTTACCATATTTATTTGTGGGTTTATCCCTCCCACTCCTCTTCATATTAAAAAAAAAAGATCAAAAAGGTTTTTTTTTTTAATGTGTAAAAGATGTGTCCTTCACATAATGTCCTCACCACCACCCACGTTCCCTTTTTTCTGCTTTGAATCCGAAGACTTCCGCCGCCCGGGTCTGCGCAGTGGCCATCTAGAGCAAGGAAGGGCTCCCTCCGACCGTCCCGAGGGTGGGGAACCCAGCCCTGGAGAGGCCGGGCCAGACTTTCAGAGTGCGGTCTGGCTGGACGTCTCCCTAACACGCATGGGCCACAGGTGGCCACCCGCCCCGCCCCTGAGCCCCGCGCCACCTTCCAAGTCTGCCTACCACGCCCACAGCCACACTCCGCGCTGGTCCTGTTTCCATGGCCACAGAACCCCCAATGACGGATGGAGCGATAGATGGGGTGTCGGTGGGGGCTCTCGCAGAGGCTCAGCCCTTCACCCGTCTAGCCAAAAAAGTAGCTAAACTCCAAGACTGAAACTAGAAAAGTATGGAAACATTCCGCGTGAACATCCCATTTCCAGTAACTGCTTTAAACTTCATCCCTCCCGGGTGCTGGTCAAGAACCCCACGCTCTGCGCCGAAGCAGTTTTTCTTGCCATAAGCCCCTGTATTCAGCATCTCAAGAACTAGCTGAAGAAAATGAATTTTGCCTCTGATCGCTCTGGTGTTCTGGATAAGCCATTAAAATGCAAATGAGGCAGCGCGGCTTTCCGGATGAATAAGTGCGTTGCCGGACCGCCCCAGATGTTTGCATAATTACTTCTGTCCCAACTTCCAGAGTGCAAATGTCACGGGAGGAAGTTGTGCGGGTAAATACGGTACCACATTCTCTGAATTCGATTTCCTCGAGAAGGGCGGGGAAGCCGATCTGAGGCTTTCATATGCAGCGGGGCAAGGCTTCTCCGCTCTCTGGCGAGAGTGTCCCGGCCCTAGTGGCTGTCCGCGCCCTTCCCTCGGGGGTTGAGCCACCCCGCAACCGACGGGGTCGGCCGGAGAGACCCGGCTCTGGCCCGGCAGCGAGGCGCTTGCGCGGGGACAGAGTCGCCGCTGGGCGCGCGCTTTCCGGCAACCCCGGAACCGGCACCACGGCTTCTGGGCGTGCGCGGAGTCGGCGCGCTCGGGTCGCGGAGCCTCGACGCCCGCCCAACCTCGTCGAACCCACGACAGCGCCCCTTCCTGGGTCAAAGGTCGGGGCGCCGCGCGGGGCACCGCCTCGTGGGCTGTAAGGGAAGGCACTGATTAGAGCCGAGGACACTGAGGCTCCACCGGAGTCCATCGGCCACAAGAATGTCGGACCCTTGCGAGCACCGTCGCGATTTCTCCGTGGAATCCCAAACGTCTGTCTTTAGGGTTTGCATCGCAGCGTTCGCTTTGCCGGCTCCCGCGGAGGGCCAACGCGCGGACGGACGCGTCTGCTCCCCGACCTTCTCCGGAATGCCCAGACTCGCTTTCCCCAACTTGTGTCCCTCGAATGACCTGGCCAGCTCCTGCACCCCAGTGTTTCTGACCTCCATAAGGGGAGACTGTACTTGGCTCTTCTCAGCGTGAACCACATCGCGAAGAAATGGCACTAGCGACGAACCTCCCCAGTTTAGAACTAAGTTGAGGTCTCTGGAGTCCCAGCAAAAAGTCACTTCAATTCCTTCCGCTTGGGGGCGGGATAGGAAGTGAGAAAGAAAGTGAAGCGCCAGACGGAGTCCGAGGCTTCCCAGCCGCTTCCCGGGAGCCGACAGAGCCTGCGGGAAGTGTCTAAGGGGATGGAGAAGACAGGGAGGCGACCAGCGGTCCAGCCATGCTGGCGGCCAAAATGCCAACTCTAGTGGAGCTTGGGTTCGAGGGAGCCCAGGGAGCCATGTGACGTCGCTGACCGCAGGCTCTGGGACTACCGTTCCAAGCCCCGCCTCGCCCCGCATTGCCCAGTGTCTTCCCGTGGAAGGGTGCGTGCTCCCTGCCTGCCCGATGGGGAAGGTTACGGGAGCGGAGAACCGGGGCGCACACAGACCGTGCCGCGGCACCGCGAGGCCCGGCTCTCCCCATGCACGGAATCCGGGGTCAAACTCTCCACCTGGGGCATCTTGAATCACAGGCTGCCGTCAATGGGTCGGGCCGTCGGGGCGTCTCAGATCAGCAGTAGAGCACCTGGCATCAGAGGCCAGGGGACTTCTGATAACGCCAGCGTCTCCAGGGGGACTCCAAGGCCTTGACTCCCTAGGCCGCCCACTTGTCTCTGATCGTTCTGCCTCCACACCCCAGCACTCTCTTTGCCTCTCGCAGTCCCGCCCTGGGTGTGCCTAGGCCGTCCGGTCTGATAACCTCCTCCAGGGGCTACGGGAACGGGAACGGAGCGCCCAGACCCGCCCGCTCTCGGACCCCTTCCACCCAGCGGGACGGGCACTGGCGTGCAGCCCCTTTGTTCTCCCGCCCAACTCGGAGTCATCTCCCCCTGCACCCCACCGGCAGAGGATGCCACCCTGCTCCAGGAACCAAATTTCGCGAGCATCACCAGGCGGTGTTTAGGGAAAGGATTGGGGGGGGGGCCGCACCCTGCGGCGCGCCTGCGTGCCGCCTCCGACGCTGTGCGCGTGCTCCAGACACCCACAGTTCGCCGGGCTTCCATGTGGCAAGGGGCCGCCCCGGGTGCGTGCTGCTTCAGAGGCCGTCTGCAGGACGCGCGTCCTGGGGTAGACGCCGTAAAGGACGAGTCTAGACTGTGGCTGAGGGTCAGTGAGCACCCGGTTCCCTTTCGTGGGTGTCCCTCAGGGGAAGTAGAGACAACTCCGGCTGACACTGGGTTCCCCGGGGAAAGTCACCCAAACCAGACCCTCTGGGTCCCATTAGCCTATCGCAGAATACCAATAATAGCGACAATGGTAACAGTAATAATACTTACGGAGTATCCGCCTGTGCCTGACAATGTAATTGTGCTTACACGACATCTCATTGAGCCCTCCCATCGACCCTGAGGGGTGAACATGTTAATAGTCACTTTTTAATAATTGTGGGAGCCGAAGCACAGAGTGCTTAAGTAACTTGCACAAGGGCACATAGCCATGAAGTGGATTTGAACTTAGGCGGGCTGGCCTTAGATCTCACAATTTCAGCCACTGCTCTAGGATGAAGGGAAATCAGACTTCCAACATCCATCCTCCAGCTGGGTCCTGGAATTCCTCCACTTTTGCTTTTCCAGCCTTCCCTTCTTTGTTAAGGGCCCAGAGCAGTATCTCTGCTTAACAGGACCAGGGTGCTGATTCTGGCAAAGCTCCTCTATGGCCATTCCCGGTTTCTTACCTCGAATTCTTTCCTTAAGCCCTGGAAATGTCCAGAGAACCCAAAGCCCCGCAGCGGAGTATTAGAGAGACTTGGGCTTAGGACTTCCCAGGCAGACTCCTGCTGTGTGCCCTTGGGCAAGTTAGTTGGCCTCACTGAGCTTCAAGTTTGATCCTCTATAAAATGGAGATAATGGAACTGATCTTGTCTGGTGGTCGTGAATATTAAGTGGGATGATGCAGGCGCCAGGCAACAACTGCTCGTTAAATGTCGCTTGCCTCGGAGGTGAAGTGAGGGCCCTGGTTTTGGTTCCTGTGATTTCAGAATTCCGAAATTAAAAGTTATGCGGGCCCCTGAAGAGTTACTGCGACATGGCCAGCCCCTTCTTTGCTGGGAGCTCTAGTGTTGCTCTGACAAGGGCGGTCCGATCCTCTCCTGGGGAGCAGAGGTGGGAACTTCTCACTCGGGGGAACACTTAAGAAGCTGGAGCCGGGACCACAAAACTCGGGCGCCTCACCTGTGGTCACCCGCCAGCCTTCCCAGGACAGGTCTTTGAACCTCCTTGCAGGGTGCTGGGTCACCCCTGCGGCTTCCCCTAGTAGTGGGCGATCGGTGCCTCACCAGAGCCCGGCACTGGCTTAGCGTGGGTAGGAGGGCCCCAGGGGTGAGCCGTGAGCCACGCAGCCGCACATGAGGCCGTGGCCCCCGCGGCCACGCCCCCGAGTCACCCGTGCTCACTTCACAGCCGACCTGCTGGCGGGCGGAGGCGAACTGTCGGGTTCCAAATCTGCCCGCGTCTGCGGCCAAGACCAGGCAGGTCCGACGCCCGCCAAGCTGCGGAATTGAAACGCTCCCAAAGAACGAGCCGAGGCCCAGCCTCGCCCTGGAGCTAGAGGATGCGCTGGGGCTTGCTGGTCTGGCGGGCAACCCAGGAGCCCAGCGCCTCGCCCCAGCCGCCCCTCTCTTTCCTCTCCTCGGACCCTGCCAGCCTCTGGCCTCCCTGTGTAGGGGCTCATACCCCGGCAGCCCGCATAGGGAGGCATAAGAGGGTTCCTGGAACCTGGGAGGCCTCCCGAGCCCGGGCATGGAGCACAGGGTCTGGGCACCTTCCAGGGACTGGGACAGAGGTCTCCGGCTGGCTCCCAGGCGTTGGGAGCAGGTTGAGGCCCTTCGTCGGGAAACTAGGTTGCAGGCGTGTGCCCAAGTCGAGTGCAGAATCAGGCAGGACACCTGGGGTTCCGGAAGCAGGTGTCCTGAGGTGGGTCAGCGCCTGAATTTCCGGTAACAAAGAAACTGGGCAGCTCCTCCAGAGAACTAGGGGTGGAAGGAGGCCGCTAAGAGAATCGCCTACGATTTCCTTCATAAAAATGCGATCTGAGAGCATTTGATTTCCACTTTCACTCCCCCCTCGTCCCCCCGCCCCAACACACGCACTGTCTCCAAAGACACTCAAATTGCAGCCATATGGGGCTAAAGTAATAGGAAGCAGTTACCTTATTTACTGCAGAGGCGGCGCACTCCAACCTGACAGCCGCGCCAAGGACCGCTGAGCGGTGGGATTAAGAGCAGAGGGTTCTCATTCTTAGAAACTTTGTTTTGTTTACTCCCAGGAAGTTCAGGTGGGGAAAGCCGTGACATCACTTTGAAGGAGGAAAGGATCGCGTGGAGGAAAGAAGGGAGGTGTGAAGTATTGAGTGATGGAGAAAGGGAGGTTCAATAAGAAAGCTGGGGAGTGGGGTTCCTCGCTCCCTTGGTTTCGAAGAGAGAGCCACAGACCCGCCAGCTTCAAAGGACCGGCCTGGACTCCGCGGGAGTGACGCCTCTACCACCCCCACGCGAGCGCCCTCTCGCGGCACGTACGGGCATCTTTCGGCACCCACCAGTGAGGCCCCAGCTCTGGGTCTTTCTGGACTACAAATCCATTTCTCAAACTGTCACCTCTCACTTAGCCTCCAAACTGCCAGGGGTTCGAGGTCGCCCAGTGAGCTGTGTTCACACTCTGGAACCCCGCTCTCTTGCGGACAGCTGGCGGCGGGCGCGCCAGGCAAGGGTGAGACACGCCCCCTCCCGCCCCCCGCAGTCCGGGGTTGTTCTCCTGCGCGGGGCTGATTTTGTCTGCTGCCGACAAGACTTGGTCTGACTGCTCTACCTCTCTTCTCTTCTGGATCGAGCCTTGGCTATGGGCTTTGTAGGAATCCCCGACGTCTGCAAACTCAGACACTCCACAAGCGATAACCGTGTTCAGAACAAGCGTTTTCACCAGGCATAAAGACAGGGGGGGAAATGCGGCAGGGAAGCGAAAAAAATTACTGAACACCCCTCCAGAGGAGGGGCCGGGGCGCGGCAGCGCCGGGGTTTCCACTTCCCCACTTCCAGCTTCTGAAGCTTTTAGGCATAGTAGGAAAAGAGAGAAAGAGAGGGAGGAAGGGAGAAAGGAAGGAAGGAAGGAAGGGAGAGGGAAAAAAAAGAAGGAAAGAAGAGAAACACCGGGAGGGAGGAGGAGAGCCAAGTTTTTCAGCGTGAAACTGAAACCATCGGCCCCTGCACGTCTCGTGCCCACTCCGGGGCTGTAAAGGCACCCAACGCAAACACGCTCCCGCGGACTGGGCTCCAGAAACCCTATCCGAAGGGAAACCAGCACTCCGCGGGTGCAGGCGAGCTTGCGAGGGGTGGGGGGAGGGCTGGAGGCGAAGCGGGTCTGGTCCTCGGCCCGATCCGGGCACGCGCCCTCCCTCCGGTCCCCGAGGTGGCCCTGGAGACGCCCGAAGAGCTTGGATGGCCCGTGCGGGGCTGGGCAGCCCGAGAGCCATCGCCCACCGCGGGCGGCGGATTCCAAGAGGGGGCGGGCGGGCTGTGCAGAGCGACCCGGGCCCAGGGCGGAGGGTGGGCTTTCTCTGGGCGGGGAAACCAGACACTTATAGGCGGCTGAGACCGACTTTATTTTTACTGCCCAAACTGTTGGAAAGTATTTAAGCTTAAACAGAAACAGCTGTATCGCTGGCACCGGCCAACGAAACTATTTGTTACCGGGAATGACTTTTTATGATTAAGGACGCGGCCGTCGGCGGCCTCTTGCAGGCGGCCCGCGTGGGTCGCCGGGGCGATCTGGGTGTCGCCAGCTCACTGTTCGTTAAGACAGAATAGCCAGAGAGATGAGACTGTCACCCAGTTTCCACCTTGTAAAGTTTGGGAGTGAGGCCAAACTTGGAACCCGCGGTTCCGGGGGCGGGGGCGGGAGCGGGGGAGAACGTGGGCCCAGAGCCGCCCTTGTCCTGCGGATCCAGGACCGCGCCGCGCCCGCCGGTCGCCAAGCACCTAACTTTGGACACGAAGCCGGTTTTCCGCTCTGGGCTTTGCTGCTCCTTGGAGTCAGATTCCTTGGCTCGCTTTTGAGCCCTCTCTCTCTCTCTCTTCTCTCTCTCTCTCTCTCTCTCTCTCTCTCTCTCTCTCTCTCTCTCTCTCTCTCTCTCCCCTCCCTCCCCTCTCCCCATCCCTTGCCAAGGGAAACGACTTCCAGTCAAGTTTATGATCGATATTTTAACTAAATCATGGGTTCCAAGGAGTGGGTACTGTGATTTGCATTCTGGGCGGTAAGAGAAAGGGGTCTGGCAAAGCTGGGCCCGGACTTGGGCTGCTGTCCCCTCTGCTGCCCCAGCCACCGGTCACCAGAGCTGAACAAGAACTCCATGCGCACGCAAGGCATCCTCGGCTCGGCCTTGGCCCCCTTTCCTGAACCCCGCCATCTTCGCCTGTGAGCCCCTCTTTCTCAACCTGTGCTGACCCCCGCGACACCCCTGCCACTTCCCGCTCTGCGTTTTCTCCCCGAGTGTCTGCCGCGCACGTCGGAAAGAGCCGTGGACAGGAAGTGCGTGGCTCAAAACCCGCAGGTCACCCGGGCTCAGGGGGAGCGGGACGTACTCCCAGCCGTGCGCCCCAACCCCAGGCAAGCTCCAGGTTCTGCCTTGGTTGTGGTCCACGGCCTCCCCGAACACACCCAAGCACGGGCCAAGGGGTCGGCCTGGGCTGGCGTCGCTCAGGTCAGGGCCTGGCGGGGGCAAGCAGCGCGGGCTGGAGGCAGGAGCAGGTGGCTGCGGGCATCGGGGAAAGGTCGGAAAGCAGGAAGGAGAGCGACATTCTGCGCGGGGTCCCGGGGCGCGGGGAAGCTCGGGCAGAAACGGCGGGTCCCCATTGGATCTGCATTCGGCTTCCGAGCTAAGGGAGAGCGCTCGAGCCCAGCCCGGCTCACTGGGCCCGGAGGGTGGCCGAGGGCAGGGCTGCGCGACAGGAGACGGAGACACACAGGCACATTGATTTGTTAGCAGGATGGGGCTGGCGGCGGCGGGGGAGGCCGTTGCTATGGAGACCGAGGGTCGGATGTGCCGCTCCAGGGGAGGGAGCCGGGATGGGGAGCGAGCGAGGGGCGCGTCGCCGGCTCCCGGGGTTCGGGCGCGGCCCGCGGCGCCCCAGCACCTGTGCATTGTGCATTGTGCGGCGCAGGAGGCAGGGGGAGGGGAGGACTTGAGTCTGGGCAGTGGGGGTGGGGCGGGCCGGGGTCTGCCGAGGGGGTGGGGCCTGGCTGACACAGCCGCAGGGGGTCCCAGCGAGAGCTGTGAGGGACGCTGAGCACTGAAGGGACGACTTGGTGGCGCGGGAGGGGGCCAAGGCGAGGACACAGGGCTGACCGCCCCCTCGCCAGCCCAGCAGACTGACAGCGGCCGGGCCGCCCTCTCCACGACGTCACTTCCTGTGGCAGCCCCACCCCCTCGCGCTCTGTCTCTGGAGTCGCCTAAGACTCCGCCCCTGGCGATTGGAACGCGGGTCACGTAGCAACGCGGGGGAGAAAGGGAGAGGGGCGTGGCCAGGGGCTCGCCCAATCAGCGCGCGGGGGAGCAGGCCCTGTCCGCTAGGCTTTAGCAACGTCGTTAGCACACGTGGGGCGGGAGGAAGCGCCGGGCGGGAGCGGAGGAGGGAGCAGAGAGCTGGAGGGGCGGGGAGGGAGCGAGCGCGCGGAGGGGGAGGAGAACTGACGTCAGCGAGAGAGTATTATGGTCTGTCGTGCGCTGGCTGCTGCTTTTCTGCTCCTGGAAGCGGCCAAGGGGGGACGCGGCGAGTCAACATGGAGCTTTCAGCGGTGGGGGAGCGGGTGTTCGCGGCCGAGGCCCTCCTGAAACGGCGCATACGGAAAGTAGGTGCCCCGGGCTTGGGCCGAGGCCGGCCGAGCCCTCCCCTCCCAGCCCGGGTTCCTCCCCTTGCTGCAGCCCAGCTTCCCTTCCCCCAGGTCCCAGAAGCGGCCGCGGCCGTGGCGGCGGCGGCGGCTCTGAGCCCAAGCGCTTTCCTTAGACTTGCAGCGATGCACAGATTGCATGGGTAGGGGGCGGGGTGGGGGATGAATGCCGGTGCATGCACTTTGTGCAGCGTTTCATGCAGGGGGTGATGCAGTGGGCGCATGCCTTTCGCGATGGGATTTCGCGCATTCATTTGGTGCATGCATTTTTTTTGCATGTATTTCTTGTGTTCTCGTCATGCATTTCTCCCCGTGCACACACATTTCCCCCTTTGCATCCGCAGGGACGTATGGAATACCTCGTGAAATGGAAGGGCTGGTCGCAGAAGTAAGTAGGTTATATGCAGTTCTCAACCCGACTGTTATTTGGGAGGTTTCTTTCTTCCTCTTTCCTTTACGTTGAAATACAATACAATGCAACAAGAAAAGTTGCAGGCATACACACACACCCGCCGCTCTTTCCCTGTCCCCGGGACTGACGCCCACTTCTTCCTGATTCCTTCTAGGTACAGCACATGGGAACCCGAAGAAAACATCCTGGATGCTCGCCTGCTTGCAGCCTTTGAGGAAAGGTACAGGCCCTTCCAGGTCTCAGCTTCTCGCTTGGGAACACGGAGGGTGGTTTCTCTCCAGCCTGGACTGGAGTCCCATCATGTTTCTTTACTCACACCCCTTTTTCCCTCTCTCCTTCCTCTAGGGAACGAGAGATGGAGCTCTATGGCCCCAAAAAGCGTGGTCCCAAACCCAAAACCTTCCTCCTTAAGGTAGGATGGCATTGTCCAGTGGGGGGCAGCAACGTTGTTGTGTTGGTTTGTGGGAAGGGGGCCCTGAGAGCGTGTAAACCAATGGGGTGTCCACACATTTTGCCTATTTGTAACTTAGGAGGGAGTTCCCAGACAGGCTGTCACCAGGTCAGTGGCAGTGCCAAGGGATGTCCTGGGGGGAGAACCTTAACCTCTCTAGAATTTCTATGCCCATGGCCATCCCAAATAGACATAATTAAATACAAGAAGTGTGCTTGCTGCAAATGGGTATTCCAGACAAATTCTCTATCCTTCCCCCAGATTGCTACCCTTAAGCCCCACCTCCACCTGTGAAAATTCTGAGGCGTCAGAGGGAGGCCAGGACTGGAGGAGGGGTCCTGGGGGGTGGGGTGGGCAGGGTCCTTCTCCACTCTTGATGCCACCTTCTCTCCTGCAGGCTCAGGCCAAGGCAAAGGCCAAAACTTATGAGTTCCGAAGTGACTCTGCACGTGGCATACGGATCCCCTATCCTGGCCGCTCGCCCCAGGACTTGGCTTCTACTTCCCGGGCCCGCGAGGGCCTTCGGAACATGGGTCTGTCCCCACCCGGGAGCAGCAGCAGCACTAGCAGCACCTGCAGAGTGGAGCCCCCTCGGGACCGTGACAGGGACCGGGAGCGAGAGAGGGACCGGGAGCGAGAACAGGGGTGCCAGCCGCGTGGATGACAAGCCCAGCTCACCAGGCGACAGCTCCAAGAAGCGCGGCCCCAAGCCCGGAAGGAGCTCCTGGACCCCTCACAGAGGCCCTTGGGAGAACCCAGTGATGGCCTGGGAGATTACCTCAAGAACAGGAAGCTGGAGGATGCCTCTTCCGGGGCAGGAAAGTTCCCAGCAGGCCATAGCGTGATCCAGCTGGCCAGAAGGCAGGACTCGGACCTGGCCCAGTGTGGCGTGGCCAGCCCCAGCCCAGCTGAAGCCACAGGCAAGCTGGCCGTGGACACCTTTCCTGCCAGAGTCATAAAGCACAGGGCCGCCTTCCTCGAGGCCAAAGGCCAAGGTGCCCTGGACCCTGGTGGCCCCCGGGTCCGGCATGGCTCAGGTACACCTGGATCTGTGGGGGGCCTGTACCGGGACATGGGGGCTCAAGGGGGAAGGCCCTCCTCATCGCCAGGATCCCAGTGGCCAGAATCCTGGGGGACCCAGAGGAAGAGTCCTGGAGTCCTTCTTTGACCAACCTGGAGAAGGTGGTGGTCACCGACGTGACCTCAAACTTTTTGACCGTCACCATTAAGGAAAGTAACACGGACCAAGGCTTTTTTAAAGAGAAAAGATGAATTGCTGGGTGGGTGATCCCAGGACAAGAGCAGGAGAGAGAGTGTGAGCGCAAACATGGCAAAATGCTTTTTATTTCTGGGTGGGAGGTGGCCTTCTGGCTGGTCCCCTCCCTAACTTCACACAGCCAGCCCCTTCATTCCTCCTTCCTCTCCTCAGTTTTGGTTGGAAGATTATCTCTAGAGTTATATTTTCTATTAGATGTAAATATCTTATTTAAGAAAAAATATCTAAATATATATTTCAACTCTTGAAGTTGTTTTATTTAACAAGGAGAGAGAGACTGTGTTTCAGTTGGGGCAGACAGGCTGAGTTGGGGCAGGAGGGGCCCCTCAGCCAGCCAGGGCACTAGGGAGGCTGGGGACCCGGGTCCCGGGCCTCTGTTAGTGTCTGGAGGGACTCAGCTGGCCCACCTCACCCCTCCTCCCTTTTCCCACAGCTCCAGGCAGACCCCTGGAACTAAAGCAGGACCCGGATTTTTTCTCTCTTCCCATTGGCCGGCCAGGCCAGCAAAAGGTTGGCTCCCCAATCAGGAAAAAAGGGGGTGGGGTCAGTCTTTTTCTTTTTCCCTTTTTTTTTTTTTTTAAGTTTAAGAAGTCTTAGGGGAAAAAAGTATTAATTTGAATCACTTTTTTGTATGTGCTGTTGAAGGTAACAAGTCGCGGGTGGGTGGGGAGCAGCAGACCCCGCCAGGACCACCAGGAAATGCACTTTACGGGAGGTGTGTGTGTGAGACACGCAGATCAGATCGTGTGTGTGTCATGCGGCTAAAATCTCCCGGTTCCCTCGATTCCTTTCCTTACTCCGCCGAAAGAAAAGAAATCCAGCGAATCTGTTTACATTCCCGAGATGCCAGGATAAATTGGGAGGATTGCATGTCGGTGCCCAGAGCCGGAGACAGTTGTTTTACAAGAAAAGTGTTTGGGGATGGACCTTGCCTTTCGCGTCCTCTAGCTTCGCCAGAAGAGACGGTGGCCCCCACCTCCCGGGAAGAGTTGGACTCGCCTCCCTCGGGCGCGGAGGGCGGGCCGCCAGCTCGCGCGCGGATGGACGCACGGCCAGACAGGCCTACCCTGCGGACCCACGGCGGGAGCCGGGGCTTCGCACCCGGGCCCCGGCCGCGGCCTGGCAGCGAGTGCGGTGGAGGGTCTGGGCCCTGGGCTGGGAGCCCGGCAGGGCGAGGGGCAGGCGGAGCGAGGCGAGGTTTCCATCCAAGAATGCGCATCAGAAGTTTTGCTTTTTCCTCCCCCCTTTTTAAAAGCAAAAGCTATAATTTATAGGTCTTTTCGATTCGCCGTGTGTTCTCTATTTGAACTCGACATTCAAACTCCGCCAAAGGGGGAGGGAGGACTGGGAGCCAGAGAGGAGACGGCCGCGCGGGGGGAGGCCGTGCGCCGCGGCGGGTCCCTGGACGCCCCCACCCTGCCCGGCTCGTGACCACGCTGCGCTCCGAGGACGCAGGACCCGCGCCCCTCTTTTGATTCAAAAGCACAAATCTGCAGTCCCCCCTCACTTCGAGGACTGATCCTGCGGCCTCCCCGCCCTCCCCCGTCCTTAAAGGGCCAGCGGAGAGCCAACTTCCCATTACTCGTCCAGGGAGGGATGTGGGGACCCTGCGCTGGAGGAAGCACAGACTCCCGGCCAGCGACGGGGGGCGGGGACCCACGGCCGAGGGGGGAAGTTTCTCTATGGGGGAACAGGGGGAAACCCCAGCCTCGTCCTCCGCGCTCCCATATTCCCATCTCCCATTTCTCAGCCTCTCTCCTCCAGACTTTCTTGCCTTTAAAGAGGGGGTGAAAAAGAGGAAAACGATGTGCTACAGGATTTTGTTTTTGAATATTAAATTGCGCCTATAAAGAGAAGCCCTGGAACGGGGATTTTTATCTGTTCACATTTGTAAAACTGGTATTTTAGACTTTGTATAAAGAAGCGCCGTTGACTGAGTGTATCTATTTAAACGTCGACGCTATTTTCAGATGAAACTTCATTGAAGGGACCTGTTATCGAGTGGACGGTAACTCGGGGACACGTGTCTGCACCTGGCTGCCGCTTGCCTGCCCTCCCTCCCTCGGCCAGCCTGGATCTGCCTCCACTGCCCCTCTGTCCTGCCGTCTGTCTGTGGCCCTATGTCTTCTTTGCTCGCTCTTGCGACGCTGACCTGGGGGGTGGGTGGGCAGGGACGGGGTGCGTGGCTGGGAGTCTGCAATCGCGCTGACGTGCGCGTGTTGGGTTTATTTAATTCTAAGATTTGTACAAATCTTGACTCGATCTCCGCCTCAGCTCAAGAGTGAAGCTTCGGTACCTATCTTCTGCGGTCGTGAATGTCTGTATCCAATACTGCTTTTTATGTGTTTAAATATATACTTTGTAAATAGATACGTGTCTCGGTTTTATTCCTTCTTTTTCTTCCCCTCTGGAGTGAGGGCAAAGGCGCCCTGGAAGGAGAGGACCCTTCCCTCCTCTCTCATTACCCACCCATCTCCCACTCTCGTGCCCATAGCCTGGGACACTCCCGCACCCCAAGCAGAGGGACTCCCACCAGGAGGAGAGAGGTGGTCTTCGGAGGGAGCCGGGTCTGACCCTCCTTACCTCCTGGAGGGAGGTCCTGGCTTCCCTCACCAACCGACTGCACTTCTCTGGGACCGGGCAGAACTCAGGGACCCTGGGAGGATGGGTGCGACTTCTGTGTTCTTTCTTCTGGCGGGTCTCCCCCAGTGCGCCCCATCCCTAGGCCCGACGTCGTTGGTGCCTGAGGCCCAGAGCCTTGCAGCCGGGGCTCACAGGGCGTTCCAGCCTACTCCCCAGTACTGTGGTGGGACCACCCCCCCAGGCCCACCCAAGCTCGCCAGCGCTCCCCGAAATGCAGCGCCTCGCGCCTATTGATTGAGGAATTGAATTCGCGGGCATTGCTAGGCAACTGGCTGCTCGGAGCCGGCGCAGAGCAAGCTGATGTGATTAGTGAACCCAGAGCTGCTGCAGCGCAGCCCCGCCCCCCCCCCCCCGCCAACCCCCACAGCCTCTCCATCCCTGCTCTTCTTGGGGGAAGAACCTCCAACTCTGGGGGAGAGCAGAGTGCAGGGTGGGGATGGGGGTTCTGCGCCCTCCCTGGCTGAAGGCTCTGCAGCAGTGGGGGCGGGGTCGTGAGTGAAGTCAGCACAGGAGAGCCGCCCTCGGAACCCCCAAAGTCGCCATCCCATTGAACCCAGTTCAACCCCCATAGCCCTCGCAGAGGTCGCCCCGCGGAGAAGCCCCGGATGCAGGCGCACTGGCAGAGTCGGAATGGGGGGACACAGGCACGTGTTCTCCCGTGCACCTCCAGCCCTTGGCCAAAGAGTCGCGACGCTGCCCTTGGTGGACCTCTCGCGCCCCAGTTCTGTGACCCGCGTGGGAGGTCCCGGGAGGGGCGGAGCAGCCCCGCGCCAGGGCCCCGGGCTGCGCATCACGGAGCGTAGGGTGCCTTTCGGACGTGAGGGGCTTGAGCTCTCTGCGGGCCAGGTCAGCGCGCGGGGGTAGAGTGGGGTGGCCTGGCGAGGCTGTCAGCCTCCAAGCCACGGCCCTGCAGTGCGCCCGGGCCCCCTCCCGTGTCAGCTCTTGGGTGTTGGGGCGGCGCAGTGGGCTGGTGCTTAGGGAGACGGACGAGAGCCAACTCTGTCCCCTTTCCCCGGTTGGCGGGCCACCACCAACCTTGGCTTTGACCAGGATCCTTCCGCAGGTTTCCGTTCCCCGGGCAGAGTGTCCGGGAAAGCGACCAGGCGTGGAGGCCTTGGTCCGCGGTGCCGCCTCCCGCAGGAGCGGGTCCCCTGCGTCCGAGGGCAGGACGGCTCGTGCGGCGGCCGCCAGTGTGCAGCCTGGCCCAGCACACGCCCTGGTGGAACTGGAACGTCTAAGGCTCTCTGTCGCGTCGGGTCCCTTTTTCTGTTCCTTTGATGCTTACAGCGCACGATCCCAGCGGAGGCCCCGCTCTGCGCGCGGGAGACCCGACGGCGAACGGTCCTGGCCCCGCGCTTTGGGGGCTCGTACTCTGACTTCTTCTCCCCGCAAAGTCCTCCAGGCTCAGAGGAGGCCTTGGAGCCGGCTGCAGTCCTCCGAGACTGGGGCGGGCAGTGCTTGTTGGGGCTCCAACGGCGGCCCTCGAGCCTCGGGCGCCTGGAGATGGAGAAAGACGCTGTGGCCTAGGGCTGCGGCTGCCCTCCAGAGGCTTCGGAAACGGGGCTGCTCGGAGCGGCCCGGGTGCGCGTCGTGCAACCCGGTTCCCGCAGGCAGCTCCGCGGCGGGTGGGGAGCTTCCCCCGGGAGCCCCAAGCGCCAGCGGCCCGCACTTGGCGAGACGCGCGCGCCCTCTAGAGGCGATGGCCTCAGCCCCTCTCCCTGGCTCGCCTGCTCGAGGGTTGCTGGTGCCTTTCGGGTCCCCAAACGAGCAGGGAAATCTCCTCTCTCCCCCTCGAGAGCACACTAGGGTGGGCGCCCCCTCTGCGGCCAGGCCCTCAAGCCGCGAAGGTGGAGGGGAGGAAGGCGACGTCCAAGCGGACCTACGGCTTGGAGCCTGGATGCACAGATCACTCCAGGCACCTTTGGACTGGACCCTGCGGTGCGGAGCTGAACCCTGGCCGGGTCTGGCCCCTTGGCAGCCCAGCCCATTCTTCTGGGAAGGCTGTGGATTAGGCAATCAGATCAGCAGCGCAGAAAACTAACAAAGGCCGGTGTGGAGCTGGGCCCGCACCGTCTGGCGGGGCTCCGGAGAAGTTACGCCCAGGAAAGCCTGGCTGGCCACCGGGGGGCGGCCCGGCTCCAGCTCTGCCGCCTGCTCCCTCCTGGCCGTCCCCAACCCCTTTCTGCAGCTCTCAAAAGCCCCAGGACAGGATGGCTAGGGTCGTCCCTGCCCATCTTTCCAAAAACAAAACAGCTCCAGCTTCTGGAGGCACAAGAGGAAGCATGCCAGCAGCCTTCCTGGCAAGGATCTGATTTCAAATTTGCAGGCCTTTCCTGGGGCTCCGTGGAGCTGGGCTGTGTCTCCAGCGGCGCGGGAACCTCTTCCTGAACTAAAAGCTTCGGGTTTTCACCCCAACTAGCCTTCCAACCACAGTGGCCAACATCTAAGTTCAACTTCTCTCTCCACTTCAAAGGGATCTTGATTCTCCCCGGAGGCTGAAATTTATGTATAAATTCTCATGCTGAGGGGGATGCAAACCCTCAAGGACTGGGGAAGGTTATTTCAGGCAAACCTCTTCATCACGAGAGCCCGGCCTTGGAGTTGCAAAGCCCTGCTGACTCCAGGCGTTTTGTGCTTGGTGGCAACTGCCCCGGAATTTCACAGCTCTATCCGCAGGAGTTACCTGGAGTGGCTTCCAGGGGGGTGAGCAGCTTTCTAACACAGCATCTTTGCATCCTGGGTGTGTGTGTGTGTATTTGTTTTAACCTTAAGTATCAGTTTCAGGGTGAGTTTATGATGCATTGCAGACCTCCATCCACTGGATGCCTGTAGCACCATCTCACCCCTGCCCCTCCCCCAGCCCCATTGTGACAGCCAGAGTTGTCCCCAGACAAAGGCATCTATAATCAAGCCCATCCCTTTGCTTAGAAAAAAAATATTTTTCTGCACCCCAAGAAAGTGGCTAAGGCTTTCCCAAAGCCTTTGATTTTCCCATTTCCTGAGGCAGTCTGATTCTGTCCCTGTCCAAACAAGTGTGGTGGCTTCAAGAAAGTGAAGAGACCTGTTTCCGGGCACCACACACGACACACACCAGGCTGACAAGTTAAAAAAAAAAAAATTTATTGATATACTAAAAGTTAACAAAAGGACAAAGATCTTCTGACACATTTGCTAATGTCTGTCCCCTGCAAAATAAATTATCATCAGTCTAAAGAAATCTGCCGCCTAATGCTAGTGTTAGTTTTCCAAAAGTACTAGAAAATGCACAGAATTTTTAGGTGCACGTGAGCGAAGATCTGGGCATCTAGGCACTACCTCCCCCTCCTCCCGCTCCCTTCCCCAAGCCATGGTGGGCTTCCTGGGAGAAGTACTTCCTTTAACTGGTCAGCCCTGACTGAAGGTGGGGACTGGGCTGCTGTCCTGTTTCCACAAAGATGTGAAGTTTCCCAAGGCATCCACTTTTGTTCTCTCTTTTTAGGAAAGCAAACAAACAGCCATAGTTTAAAGCAATCAGAAGTGGCATATATGAATGATTTGGCTTTTTTTTTTTTTTAATTAAAAGACACAAATCAAGCCAGTGACTGGCACTGGTCCAACACACTGGTCCTGCCCCAAGTTTTCCCTTAATGAAGCCTCTAGGCCCAGAGCCCCCATCAGGTCAGAAATTTGAGTGTCTCAAAAACAAGGAACACTCTTTTTGGTACCAAAAATATATATATAAAAATAAGCCAAACCCTCTCAAGAGGATAGACTGGCCACTTCTTCCTATCCATTACAGAAGCAAACAGAGACAGGACAGGATTAGAACGCCCGCTCAATATGGGGACGCAGCCCACGTAGTCAAGTAAGAAGTGGAACAAAGAAACAAAGAATATCAAGTTGGACGTGTGACAGACACCTACACACACGCACACATAGCAGCAAGAAAAAGCACTACTTATGTATTGGTAAACATGACCAACTCTGAGCACCTGGTCCAGCTCCAGCAGAGGCTGCCACACCCGCACGTGTGCACGTGCACACACACGCCCATTTTAAATACAAACTGCTTGAAGTCACAAACACTAAGAAAAAAAAACAACACAGCAAGGCAAAGTGGCTAGAAGGTGTTTGCAGATTCGAACTTTGGGATTGAAATAGCTGGTAAACAGAAAGGCACCAAGTCGGGGTTTGGAGACCTAGCTGCCGGGGACATCGCATCAGCCCAGGCCCTAGCTGCCCTGCAGGCTTGGAAGGGAGCTGCGAAACCTGGAGGCTGCCAGCTCCTCGAGAGGGAGGCAGCCTGCAGGAAGCCCTTCAGTCATACCCAGGGGCGATCTGGGGGCCCAGGCAGGAGGGGAGGCTGGGGCTAGAGTCTGAAATCTTGCCCTGCTAAGATGGGGGGACAACCCTTCCCTACACTGCCCAGTTTCCAGCTGCAGCCTGGGCATCTGGGACTCCAAATCCTCACCTGTGCCAAGGTGGGCACCATTCCTACCACAGCCAGCATGGCTGCCACAGGCAAGACCCCGACGCTACACCTGGTTGTCTCTCAATGAGCTGTCCCCAAAGGCACACTGTTGAAATCCATTGGCTACACAAAAGCCATGTTGTCCTATTTGGTACGGAAGGTGAGGGGCGGGGGCACTGGAGGTGTAGCAGGCTCACCCCCCAGAACCACAGCCTACTGCAAGTCCAGGTCTCCCCTGCAATCAAAGCTTTGGGGATAAATAGCCCCCCATGTCTGCTGGCTGATTTAACCAACTGCAACACAAAGGGAACCCCCCAAGCCCTCACTTTTCTTTTTTGGCATCACAAAGACCCAGTGACCCCATGTGCTGACCCACTTCTCTGACCCTATCAGGAACCATACGGCACCAGCTGGAGGCCTCTGCCAGGCGGGAACCCCAATTCTGTCCCACTTTCCAAATGGTACAGGGATACAGCTTCCCAGTGGGGAAGAACAAGGAACCCCCAATGGGGGGGATTGTCAGGGAAAGGTGGGGCCACATTCACAGACGGGAACTGTAGCCAGGTCCCTGAACAACAGCAGGCAGCCCGCAACTGGCTGGAGGGCAGAACTGCCAGGGGCCATCTGCCGGCTGAGGTTGGGAGCAAGGCGGTCCTTGCACAGGCCAGCAAGGAGGGCAGCTGGAGTGACAGCCGTCCCCTCCCCAAAACTCAGAGGCTCTTCAGGTGAAGCAGCACTGGGACCTGCCCCTCCAGCCAACTGGACTTCCGGGTCAGTGTTTGGGGGCCACAGTTAATTTGAACCAGGGTCAAGTGACATTAAAACTAACCTCTTTAAGGCTCCCAGCCCTCAACTCCCAATTATCTGTCACTATTCATTAAGGCCATAGCCCTCAGTGGTCAGGGGTAGGGACAGGGAGGTAATGGTCCCCTCACCTTTGACAGCTTGGGCACTGCTGAGAGTGGGAGTTCTGACCAGCAAGAACCCCCTTTTGTGTGCCCTGCCACCCCATCCCATGTTCAAGAAGCTTAGCCAGCCCTCCCTGGAGTCCCCAAGTCCTGCCTCCCGCCTGACCGTCCCCATACACTTTCGCCACCACTGGGCAAGACAGCCAAGCAGGACCAAGAGAAGCTCCTTCCTTGAACACGTGTGCCCCCAAAACTCCGGAGGAAGCTGACCCCCACTGTCACCCGGGCAGGATCAGATGTTTGGCTCGAGCTGCAAGTGGCGACTGACTTCCTGAGGCCAACGGGAGGCGGAGCGAAGGCCCAGAGGTAGGAACAGGGCCAGGCCACACCTTGGCGAGGCATCAAGGCACCGGCCCGGCCGCCATCACAGGCAGGGCTGGGGTCCGGGAGAAGGCCCTCCAAGCAGGTCCCTGGAGGCAGCCACCTGGACCCTGGAGAATATTTGGGGTGGAGGTCACTTATCGGAGCAAAACCAGAGGCCACAGGGCGGCAGGGGAGACCCTGGCAGTGGTGTCAGTAATGCCTCAGGCTGAAGAAGCCCACGCTGGTAGGGGACTCCTTCACCGTGACCGTGATGAGGTTGGCAGTGACGTCGGTGACAAAGACGTGCTCGATGAGGCTGCGCGTGGGCTTCCAGTCCTGGCTGGTCTGCACGGACACCGACAGGTTCTGCTCGGCGCCGGGCTGAGGCCGAGTCGGGGTCCGAGTCGGAGCTGCTGTCCTCGCCGGTGCTGACCTCAGACAGCGCGGCCGCCTTGCGCCCGTCTCCCGGGGCCGTGGGACCCTCCTGTCCCCCAGGGGCCACACTGCCCTTGATATAGTCCCTCTTGCCTGCAGCGGTGGGCGGAGCTGCCGCCCTGGAGGCCAGCTTGTCGCCCTTGCTGGTGTCGGTCAGCACACCTGCCCCACTCCCCCAGCGGGGCCAGCCCCTGAACCTTTCCCAGTGCCTGGCACAGTGGCAGGGCTGGCCTTGGTGGCTGAGGCATGGCGGGCGACATGCCCACCCCGGGAGTGCCATTCTTGACACTCTGTAAGTCTAAGACCTGCAGGCTCAGCTCCTGGGTGGGCGCGGCCTGGGGACCCAGGCAGCCGGGAGGGACTTTACCACTGCTGTGGATGTGGGGGGACCCCCTGCGGTCCCCCCTTTCTGCTCTGCAGCCCACTGCTGGGGGCCTTTGGGACTTTGCTTCCTGGGGGGCTCAACCCCAGCTCCCCTTCTGCGTCCTCACCTTGAGGTCCAGCCCAAGACTGCACTTGCTGGTGGCCGGGCCCTTGAGCGCCAGTCTGCCGGCAGCCTGGGCCTGGCTCTGGCTCACTCGGTTCATGTAATGCACGATGGAGCTCTGCCAGCTAATGCCGCCCCGGCTGGGGCTGCCGGCCATGCCCTTCACCAGGCTGGCCAGGTTCTCTGGGGTGGCCATGGTGCTGGGGCCGCCGCAGGCCTCCTTGGCGTGGGCCTTCAGGGCCGCCAGGCCGGCCACGGGGGCGCTGAGTGGAGGGGGCAGTTTGCTGGCCGGCGCCCCCAGGTCCTTCCGTGCGGTCTTCAGCACCCTGGCCAGGCTCACAGGCCGGCGGGCTGCCTTCTGCTCCGGCGGCAGGGGCTTGCGGCCCCGCTTCTTCCGCGTGGGGTCCTTCAGTTCGGGCTTGGCCACCAGGATCTGGGCCTTCTTCTGGGGCACTGGGTGGGTCTCGCGGCCCGAGGACCTCTCTTGGCGTCCAAGTCGCTGTCATCCTCTTCGTCTGAGGAGGAGGAGGAGGACGTGGAAGACGTGGAGGAGCTGCTGGACTTGCACTTGGAAGGGGTGTCGGGCTCCTGCAAAGACAAAGTGAAGGTGGCACCACTTCTGCAGCCAGGTCCCGGGATCCACAGCACACTTTCCCCCAGGGGCCTCGGACACCTTGGAGCCAGCACCTGCTGCAGCTTCCAGAACAGACGCAGCCAGGAGGGAGCCATTCCCCACCTCGTCCCAGAAAGGACGTACAAGGTCCTAAGGAGGCTCCGTGAAGTGCAGTTAAAAGTGGAAAAGAGTCTACGGCCACGCCACCGGAACAAGTCCGACCCCGGGAGGCCACCTAGGAAGACCAGGCGCGGTAGGCACAGGCATGCATAGATAAGTGAGGGATTGCAAGCTGACCAGGTCCTCGCAATCTGTGAGGTGAACCAAGGGTTGTCTTGTCAAAACAAACAAACCAGCAAACAAATAAAGAAAAATAGTGGAAAAGAAATAAAAACGGGGGGTCCGTGAGATGAAGTCGGAGTGAGGAGGGGACAGGCACGCACCAGGGCAGCCGGAGGCTACTGGCTCTCAAGAGGACACAGCTCTGCTCTGCTCCCAGCCGACAATTCGAAAGGCGGAGCTCAGAGCAGCATGATCCCTGTCTCGTGAGGGCAACCATCAAAAGCAAGGTGCACCCCAACCCTGCCGCCTGAAAGCAAGTGGCTGCCTTGCTTCCACCTCCCCGTGGCCAAGCCCAACTGCTTCAGAACCTTCCAGCACACAGGAGAAAAGAACAATGCCCTCCCGTCTTCTGGGCATCACCCCGAAAGCTACGTATACCCCCCATTTCCCAGGTCCCCAAGCTGCCCGCTGGGTCGGCATTTTAAAAGGTGCACTTAGGGAGACAGAACCATCAGCCAGGCCCTTGCTGCAAAGCTCGCGCCTGCCTTGAATTGGGGGCGACGATCAAACCTGAGGAGTCTCAGGGCCTGCTTGCCTGGCCCCCAACTCACCCCCCCAGCTGATGAGAGCCCAAGCCACAGGGATGGCCAGTGCTGCCGGTCGCCGCCAACACCCCCCGTTCTCCTGCAGTCAGCGGGACCCCTGCAGCACCCTGACCCTGCTCAGAAGACATATCTAAGGCAAAATGAGGCTGCTGTCGGCCGGCCAGCAAGAAGGCAGGCAGGATGCTGTCTCCCGGGAGGGGGTTTATGCAGGGAGTGACCAAACTCTTGGCTTCAGGGTCCTGAGGAAGGAGTCAAGACACATCCAAGACTGAGGAACCCGCACCCCATCTTGCCTCTGAACTTCCTGGGGGAGGTGGGTGGTGCCATGGACCCCAGGTGTGTGTAGCAGTGGGCCGCCCAGGGACTTGGCAAACCTATGAGCACCCACTGTGTGTGCCCTCCTATTCTCCATAAGCCACTGGGATGAGAGAGAATGATGGTCAGTACCAAGTTCGACCCAGCCATCCAGGGGGAGTGCAGAGCGCATCAAAACACAGGACCGCAGCTCAGGAGCGGGCGCTGGGCTTGCTGAGCCCCCACGGGCGGAGGCTTGGGTAGCACGGTGGGGGGGGGGGAGGCAGGCCAGCGCCACGGCCCACCCACTGCACCGCACACTCTGCCAAGGGCTGGAAGGTAAGCGGCCTGACGAGGCCAGCGGCCACCCACCTTGAGCTTGGCGTGCCGGCTGCAGGAAGACATCACCGTGTGCTTCCTCGGCCTCCCCCTGGGCCGCTTGCCTCGCTTCCGGTTCTGCACCTCCTTCTCGTGTTCCCTGAAGACAGTCAGCAGTCAGGGTCACAGACTCTCCCTCCCGCCACGCGAAACCACCGAAGCTTCAAACACCCCGACATTCCGGCCCAGCCCACAGTAGCTTTTCGACAGTTTCACTGCAAAAACATATCCCGTGAATGAACGTATTCAGGGCGGGGTCCAGACCCCCTCCTGTGCAGCGCGGGCGGTGAATCTGTGCACACATCCACGTTGCGTGCACTGCGTGGAACGCTAGCCAGGCCGGAAACGAGCCGTCCCCCAGGCGCCTCCGACTCCACCAGCCCCGCCCCGGAGCCAGCCCAGGCCTCGTTCCCCCGTGGAACGGTGTGGGGCTGTCAGAATGCTACCAGGAGGAGTCTTCATGGTCACATGGCCCAACTCCTCACTTCAAATAGGAGTCCAAGGCGGGGAGGCGAGGCCCACTGCCCCCCCCCAAATCCCACGGGAGGGGGAGTGCGGGGGAACCAAGGGCCCCGTCCCACAGTGCTTTCCGCTCCGCCCGGAACCCACGCCCAGCTGCCTTTCTTGAGGACTCCGTTCCCAACCTCTGCGCCAGGCGGGAGTCCCACAGACACCTTTAAGCAGCCTTGAAACTCGGGGTCCTGCTGTTTCAGGCTACCCGCTAGGGAAGGGGGGCCACCTGGAGAACTTTCCCAGTGATTAAAATGGGTGTCACCTCCTCAGGGACTGGGAGGTGCGTACAACCTGACAGAGCCCACGCTCCAAAGCAGCCCCATCCTGTCTCCTAAAAGGACAGGGGCATCTCACGATTCTCCTGCCCCACATGGTCACCTGTACCCGAGGCCTCTTGACCTGGGTCTTACAGAGGTCACACCCTGACACCCAGCAAATAACTGCAGCTCCCGTTTCCAGTGGGCTCCTTCTGGCTTACTAGAGAAGCAGAGAGCGTTTCCTCTGCCCTAGGAAGCAGTCTAGACCACCCCCTGGTCTGACTCCTCCGCCTCAGATGGTGCCCGCCCCTCGTCCCCTGTGCTATAACCCAAAGTGAAGCTAGGAACAGGCGCCCAACAGTGAGGCCCCGTCCCAGAGCAGGACCAGCTCTCCTGTCCCCGCCCTGCGGGAGCCGAGGTGTGAACTGCGTGGCAGACAATGAGGCTGCGGATACGCTTTTCCGAGGGTGCTGGGGTGAACCTATGCTCACCTCGTTCTCTCACCTGAGCAGAGCCCATTTGTTTTCTCCCTAATGTCACAGCCCCTCTGAGAACACCCAAACTGTCCAGCCAGAATGAAGAGTGGACAGAGCCTGAGATACCAGAGACAAGGGGCCAGAGTGACCCCGGCAGGGGCAGCTTTCGGGTGACTAATTCATTTGTCTTTATCGACAGGGTGAACCCTCACGAAGGGCCCACACCTTCCCCTGCCAAGCGTGCTCTGGACTCTCATGCCCCGATGGTGTGGCCTGTCCATCGTCCGCCTCTCGTCACCCTTTCCAAGAGTTTCTCGAGGAGGCCTCTCTTAACCCAAGTCTCCCAACTAAAAATAGAAACGGCATCTAGGATTACAGAAGCAAATTGGGCCCCCGAGACTGGCCAGGGGGCCCCACGGTGCTCACGCAGCATGTTCTGCAGGCCAGAAAAGTGGTGTCCTGGGTGTAGACGCAGCCTGACTCTGTGCAGGGCGTCCCAGCTCCCTGGGGAACCTTCTGCTCAGTGGTGCCCTCTGGCAGGGCTGGGTCTGCATTTTTATGGCAAACCTGCCACCCTAGTTTTCATTTTTCCTGTCTGCAAAATACTTGACAGAAAAGGCCCAGAAGGGAAACCGGAAATTTTCATGAAGGAACTAGAAGGTTCATTTCAGCGAGCATGGCTTCCAGAAAGATCAAAGCAGCACTTACTCAGTGACTCCTTAAGTCTGGACGCAGCCCTGGCCAACAGAGGGAAGGGAGGAGGCCCAGTGAGAACCTCAAAGCTTGTTCCACCTTTACAGGCAACCATGGAGATGGCACCAGAGGCCCTAGTGACAGCCGCCATGGGACCTCAGACCTCAGCGCGAGCCCAGGACCCCTGGACGGCCAGCACCACCCTGCGTGACCGCTTGACGGGCCACGGCCCTCCAACCTCCTCCCCCTTCCCACGCGTTCTGTAACTTCCTCACTTCTTCTGGAAGGCCAGGAGCAGCCGTGGATCCAGGATATTTTCCTCTGGCTCCCAGCTGTTGTGTCTGGAAAAGCAAAAAGCAGGTCGGACGGGGTAAAACAGCAGGCAGTGACGGGCCACCTCAGAAAGAAGCCAGTCCCTGCTGTTGGCTAAGGCACTGGGTGCTGTGGCAGAGTGGACAAGACCCCACTCACGTAAGGACCAGCCCTGGGGACCTCACCCTGGAAGCCCAAACCGCGACCTCAAACTCCAAGGGAAACCACCACTTTAATCCCTCCAATTAACACTCGGCCTCGGGAGGACTCCAGTCTCCTCCTGGGAGAAAAACAAATCCCAACGAAATGGAAAGTGGCAGAGGGAAGCCCCCAAACCCTGGCCCGGAGCCAGCGAGGGAAGGGAAGGCTGTCCAGGATGCAGGGAGGGGGAGGCCGAGGGCCACAGAAGCGCAGCCCAAACATTAAGAACAATGTGGCTGGCGCCTAGGCGAGCGCGGGCCGAGGCACCCGCAGGGGAAAGCAAAGAAAAAGAGTGGGGTCCGGGAAGAAAAGGGAAACGGGTCTGTGCGAGCGACTGTAAACAGAGCCCCCTCCGGGGGTTGCCAAGTCCCCTCCCTTCCATTAAAAGGAAAAAAAAAAAAAAGCAAGCCCTACATTCATCAATAGAAAGCTCAGGTTACAGTGCGGGAAATATGGACAAGAGGAGGGGAGCTCGCGTCCGCGGGGAGGGGTGAGGCGGGGCGGGGGCGCATGCAACAAATGGGCGCGCGGCGCAGGCGGGGAGCGGCTGGGCGCAGGGAAAGGCGGCCGGGGAGGCAGAGAGCCTGCTGGGACTCGACCCAAGGGGGGCACCGGGGGAGGCCACCCAGCCCCGCACAGCCTCGGGCTTGAAAACAAAGGGCAGCCACGCGCAGCCTGGGCTCCCCCTCCCCGCAGAGCCGGAGGAGCCCACCGAGACCCCGCTAACTTCCCGCGCTATGAGTGAGTGGACGCCTTGCCACCCCGCACGCCGGAGCTGAGGGTCCTCCCGCCCCCCCCTCCCCGGGACCGAGGGGCGCCGGCCGGAAGGCGGGCGCCGCATTGTTGGGGACTCACTTGGAGGACCAGCCGCGCCACTTGACCAGGTACTCCAGCTTGCCCTGCAGGGAGAGAGGAGGCGCGTGAGCCGGGGCAGACGGGCGGGCACGGCGCGAGCCGGGGAGGTCTGGGCCGCACGCACCTTGCGGAGCCGCTTGCTCAGGATGCACTCGGCGGCGAAGACCTGCTCGCCCACGCTGCTCAGCTCCTCCATGCTGCCGCGCGCGCGCCCGCCCGACCGCGGCGCCCGCCGCTCCCCGCACCGCCGCTGTAGCCGCGCGCCCAACGCCGCACACAAAGCACCGCCCCCGCCCGCGCACGGCCCGCCCCGCGCACGCGCACCGCCGCCGCGCCCCCCGCCCGTGCCCAGCGCCGCGGCGCGTTCCCGCCCCCGCGGGCCGCCCAATCCTCCGCTGGCCAATGAGCGCGCGGGGCGGGGCGGGGGGCGGGGCGCGCATTGTTCGCGGCGACCTCGGTCTCGCGCTGCGGGCTGGGGGCCGCACGCGGGGGCTTGGGCGCTGTGGGAGTGCGGTGGCGCGCGGGGCTCCCCGGGCACGAGGGCGTCCCGCGCGGGGATTGCGGCGCCTCGCGGCTTCGAACCTGGGGAGCGTAGCCCGCCGAGTGTCGCTTGGCCCCAGGGCGCGCCTGGCCTCCGAACTTCGCTTTCCCGGCAAAAAGCCATTGTTCTGGCCCAAAGGGGGAAGTTGGGACGAGCGGGGCGACCGCTTCCTGCCCCCGCCTCCGAGGGGCGCTCCTGTGGGGCGCGCAGGGCTCTACCCGCCCTCCGCCTTTTTGAACTTGGTCTCCGGCTCAGGTCCTGTTTTGCGCGGGAGCAACAGTGTCGGGGGGCGGGGAAGGAATGGAAGACAAAGTACAGGAGTGGAGAGCGGGGGCAGCGAAAACGGAACAGCCCCGCTTTTTTACCCCAAAGGCTAGAAGGGGAAATGCATCAGCTGAAAACGCGAACTGGTTTGTGTTCTTACTGTTACGTTTCATAAAGAGTGGAACCCAGTCCCCAAATTTTAGGGCGCACGTAGGGAGAAAAGCAACTGCGCCTTTCCTCACGATTTTGATTAAATGAATGTGGGGGGTGGGAGCGAGATTAGATGCGATTCTAACGCAGGACTGTCATTAATTGGCCCGCCAGCATTTGGAAGTCTGTCTCGGATCAATAGCACGCGGCAGAATGACTGGACCGCGTTCAGAAGTGGGGCGGCAGGCCACCCTTTTATTTTCTGCTGTTAAGATCTGTAGTCCGTTGAACAGTTTCCCCTCTTAAGTCATTTAGATCTTGAATCACTGGGAGTCAAGCGCATGATAAAGGAGATAAGCGTTAGCTTTAACGTTTTTGCATCAATACAATTTAATTCAATGGAAATTCATTTTCTGGTTTTGTGTCTTTCTTGAACGCAGCTGCGAAGTACTCACTGTTGAGCGAATCAAAAAGTCGTTTCGTGTTGCAAGAGGCTGTGTCTCAGTGTAATTTTGATCATTAAAACCATGTTTATAAAGGATTCTGCAGGAGAAATGTATTTTGTTGTTTTAATAGAAGGGCCTACTCTAGGAAATTTGGACCCACAGGAGCCCATCTTTCCCATTTCTGGCTCGTTTTCCAGTTTATTTGGTTAAATAGGTTACATTCATCTGATACCCTGGGGAGAACTTGGGTGGTGACTTTTGCAAAGGGTATTGTTTGCAAAGGAGGTGGGAAGCGGGAGGATTCGCTGAGGGTGGGGGAGAAAGGCTTGCCTTCTGGGGAAGGGCCGCCAGCCCTGAACCCTCCTTTTGGGATGAAACCAGCACTCCTGGGGTGGAGGAACCACTTCCAGTCACTCTCCAGCTCCTTTTGTGACCCTGTCTTGTGGAGCAGGCAGTCGATTGTGGGGCTGAGGCCAAAGGTTTATTTATTGGAATCGGACCAATCGCCGGATCGGCTTCCACTCCAGTTTCCTTGCAGAATTTATCGTGGGTGTGAGGTTTTTGCCCTGGAAGATTCCAGTTTCCACTTGGTGATATGTGGTAGCCTGGATACTTGCTTAATTTTTTTTTTTTGTAAGAAAAGAAAGTTTTTTGAAAAAAAAAATTGTTCCTCTAAGAAATAAGTTTGTCTAGAATTTGGTTTTAACCCAGTGAGGAAAAAAATCAGTATTGTGGAAGGTTTAGCACATACATCGTTACGTCCAACTATGAACACCCAGTTTGGGTAAAATAATGTTTAGATAATTTATTTGGAGAAATAAATGTGACAGACCTGAGTAGAATTGCATAATCAGATAGATAGGGTGAGGTTATGCTCTAACACTGGTAATGTGCGCCATGGAAACCAAACTGGAAGTCGGCGGGAGCAAGGAATAATTCCCGCTAAATAATTCCATCAAAACATGGATTTGGGCTAAAGCGGATCCTGTCCTCTGTTTTGATCATCACATGTGAGAAGTATTGCAAGTTGGAACAACTGTTTTCTTCTTCCCTCAGAGAACGGTCACTCGGCCTTCGCAGCCACCTGGGCTCCCGCTTGGAGAGTCCGCGGCAGGGCTGCCTGGCGGAACTTTCAGAGATGATGAAAATGCCTTTTGTCCCCACTCTTCGATGCGGCAACCACCAGCCATCTGTGGCTAGTGAACCCTTGCAATGTGGCCCGTGTTACCGAGGAATGGCGTTTTTAAGTCAATTTAAATAACCACATGTAGCTAGGAGTCGCGTACTGGACAGTGCAGGTTTCTAGGCGTGCGAAGGATTCATTCTAAACCTCTTTGATGTGCAAGTAATGCAGTTACTTAAATTAATCCTGGAACATGAATAGTTGACCTACACTCTCATTTATGCTTTATTAAGTGTGAGGATGCTTCGAACGTGGACCTAGTAAAGATACTAAAAATGCAGGCATCTGGGGGTACATTCAGACGAATACTTTAATGCCACTTTCTACACAACTGACAAAGTCATTGGCAAGTATTAACCTATCCATGTCTGGAACACCGCGGGGAAAGGACCGTGCATGCTGCTCTGTGGATCCAAAATGAAGGAACCGAGGTAAGGAGTGGCTAAGTGTCACTCGTGATAGTGTCCTCCCAGGCCCGGGAGGAGGGGAGGAGTCGGAGGAGGGGAAGCGGTGCCCCTCAGTCTGTCAACTTTGGCAGTGAAACTGAGAAACATCGGTTGCATCTTACAAAACAGTGTCAGGACAGCTTTTACTTTTTCTACAAAGACTCTGTTATTGCCGTCGAATAATAAAAGAAGTCGTATCCAACGTGACCGAATCAGATGCAGCCCCCAGGTCTGCGTGGGGTAAACTCTGTACATGTAATGCTTGTCCGATCTTTACGGTTTAATGGTATAGTCTGTCCCCACCCAGGTGCCCTCACATTCGAGAGACCGAGCTGTGACTTGCAGGCTCGCCGCGTCATGTGATGCTGATTCTGCATGTGTAATGGGTAAATACTATACCGACACGGCCCAGTGTTTATATATCAGGACTCAAGGAAAAATCAGCACAGTTAGGGTGCCTGCGGGAGTTCTCGAGCTTCCGGTTTGCCTGAGAATCCCCCGGGCACACATTCAGATATCGACCCCTGGACCCTACCCAGAGATCCTGACCCAGGAGACCCAGAGGCTGTCTGCAGGGCACTGTGGGACTTGTCTTACAAAGGGTGACCTGTCCCAGCGCTCCTCTGACTGATGAGGAAAAGGAATCCTGAAGTGAACGCCTGAGGTGCCGGGCTGTGGGGCCTTCCCTGCCGTTCCGCCCGGGGGCCTGGTGGGGGCAGCAGCCGCGTCTGGGAGCAGCGCGGCCCTCCAGGGTTAAACGAGGCAGCTGAAGCCCCGTGGGTTCCTGGGGTCTGCCCCAGGCCTTCTTGCCGACTGCATGGCCCCCAGAGACCTGCACAGACGGGGCTCCCCGCGGACCCTGGGGACAGGCGAGGACAAGGAACACTGTTACAGGGGGCGGAAACTGGCGTTAGCCAAGCCCTTTGTGCTGTTGGGTTGGAGACTCAACCACAGCCTTGGGCGAGACACCCATCGCCTAAGGCTTCGGTTGGAAAGGACGTCATTTATTAATTTTGCAATCACATTTGTCCTGGATCGCAGTTTCTTACACTAAACGGTGCAGTAACTGGTGTCTTTATCTTTGCGTGTGCGCCGGCCGTGCAGCCACATCTGGGGACAGTCTCCGTGTCAAAAGGTCAGGGAATCTACTCTCTCTGTGAGCTGTTGCTAAGCTGTCTCCACCCCCCCCCACCCCCGGGGCTGGAAGGTTGCGGTCACTTACACCTACACGGCAGTGACACGGGGTCGCCTCTGTCCCCATTTGCAGCAACCCCAGGAGTTAAGGTTCCCCTAGGGCATTTCTGCACGTGCGGGATCCGGTGTGTTCCAGCGCGAATGAATCGCGTGTTACACCGTCCCCTCCCCCCCCCGCCCTGCATTTTTTTCCAAGACCTCGTTGCAGAATTGTTAGAGCGTCAAAAATGCTTTGATGAGCGTAGTTTTCCAGGGTGACACATTATTTTCACAAGCTTAAAAATAACATAACACTTAACGAGGTTCTAAACTCTGAAGAAGAAGCTGGCATCTAAGAACCAGGCATTGGTTTGGGGGTTTCAAAGAGGTAAACGAAAATGCGTTCGGGGGTTTGCCGGTGGAGCGCCGAGGACATCTCCAGCAGCGTCTAGGTTTTCCGGGCTCCGTGGTTTTGGGGGTGCTAAGCACAGGACAAGCACAGCTCAAGAGCCTTGACTTAATCGCACATGCACAGGGCTGCTTCTGAATAAGGCCACTTTTACCGGGGCGGGGGCTGGGCCGTATCTTTCAGGGCCAGTGAAAAGAGGGTTTTGATGATCGATTTATGGTTTTGGAAAGCTTTTACCTTGTGCGTGCATGAGTTTTCATGAACTACTAATCTTTGTTACAGTTTAATATATTTTTTAAAACTCACATTTTATAAAAATGTTCTATCATACAAATATTCAGGCCCTGGTGTCCCCTCAATATATTCTGATTTCTTTGTTGCTGAAAAAAAAATGGAAGAAGATTTAGATAAAGAAGACTGTTTATGGACCGGAAGATTTGCTATTTTTAAGAGGTCAGTTCCCCCTAAATTAATCTAAGGATTTAACTCAGTACCAACCAAAATCTCAGCATTCTTTTAGAAAAAGAAAAAAAAAGAAATTGACAAGCTAATTCTAAAACCTGTAGGGAAACGCGAAGGACTTGGGACCATCAAAACACTCTCAAATGGGAGCGGCGTGGAGGTCAGACACTACTGCCTGTTTCCAGACAGACAGGAAGCTACGTAACCAGGACGCTGTGCTTCGTTTTGGCCTATGAGCTCCGAGTAGCCAGGGGGCTGGGTCTGGCTGGCTCACTGCTGTGGCCCCACGCACTCAGGGGGCCGGAGCATGACAGACACCCCAAAATTGTTGAAGGAATGAGGAAGGTACTGCCAGCCACTCAAAGGTGAAGATGGCCGTGGGGACTCAGGTGTGGTGGGCTGTGTGTTTGGCTCCCTCACTCCAGTCCTGGGGAGCGCACCCAGCTCCCTTTGGGGTGCTGCCCCTTGCCCTCTCCACGCGGCTGTGTGTGAGTGTTAGGGTGGGCATAGGCGTGGGTCCCGGTTGCTTAGGTGGCTCCAGGCCTGGGGACAGCTGAGACTCCAGCTGCAGCGGTCACACCCCTCCCCAGGGCTTTCGCCCGAGGACCCTGTAGGAGATCCTTACTCTGAGGTCACTAAATCGGAGGGCTGTCACCAAGCCCCGGCCCTGCACCCTGGGATAGATGAGTCTCCTATGAGACCCCGAGACCAGCCCTGGGAGGCAACATCATTAGGAGAGAACAAAATATAGGGAAAAATAGAGAGAAACCTGGGCCAGACCCAGAGCTGGGGGACCCCCAGGGCGCTTCCCAGTGGGGACGTCCCTTTGGCTGCTCTAGCTAACTTGAGCTGGGTTTCTGCTCTTCCCATCAGCCTGAGACCTAATTTTCCTGCAACTTCCCATCAGCCATTTGTAAGACTTAGTGATGTTCTAGGCCACGCAGAATATCAAATTCCAAAAGGGGGAACAGTGCAGGCCCCTGACCAGCGTGTACGGCAGGAGACGAATGAGAAAACAGCTGGCTGTGTGTCGGGAAAGACTCCAGACGTGTCAGGAAGGCAGGCCCGGGAATGTCGACATGCCCCTCTGAGGATGCTCGCCCTCCGTGCTCATCAGGGGACCACAAATTAAAACTGCGCCTCGCAGACGTCGAGGGGACACGGGACACGCGGCTTTGAAGACTGACGATACCCAGTGCTGGGGAGGATGCGGGGAAGCCAAACCGCACACACTCCCGCTGGGAGTGCACGGAGTGCTCGGTCAGTTTGGGAATTAGTTCGCCGGTTTCGCAAGAGCTACAGACACACTCACCATATGGCCCAGAGCCCCTCAGGTCTCTCTCCAGGGACTGGAAACACATGTCCCAGCAGATCATGAACATGAAGGCTCGTAGCAGCTTCAGGCATGACAGCCAGATGCCCGGCAGTGGCTAAACTCATGAAAGCGACGAGGTGGACAGGCTCCAGGTGTCCTGCTCAGTGGACGCAGCCAGACGCGAAGTCCGCTCACTGCACGCTTCCATTTCTACGACATTCTAGAAAAGGAGAGGCACAGGAAGCCGATCGGTGGTGGCCTGAGCGGGGGAGGGCTGGGGATTGACTGCCAAAGGGCACATGGGGACTTTTTGGCAGGACACTCCCCACACTGGACAGGGCCGAAGTTCAAGAAATTTCCTTCACTGTTTTCAGGATCTCCTTTGTCTCTTTCATGGGACAGCCATACAACCAAATGCTTTATTGCCATGAAAAAAATGTTGTAGATCTTTTTTTTCTTGTCATGGGCACACAGATATGGGATATTTTTTTTTTTTTAACTGATTCTAAAACTATATACCCAGAATCATTCTGGGTATATAGTTTTAACCACATCTATGTCTGGAACTACAAAAGTCTGGAAACACATTTGTGTAATTTTTGCTTGTTCTTAAAAATCGCGTCTGCTCAATGCCTGTGTGTTGCTTACATAAGGAAAAACCATAAAAAGTACTTGTAAAAGCCCAGGGGCCCCCACTCCGGTCTTTCCTCTGTCGTCCTCTGTGCCCCAAAACCTAATTGCAGTGGTGGCTTTGCGACTGTACACATTTAGCAAAACTGGTGTGTCCGGCGTTTAAAACGGGTGTATTTCACTGCATGCAAACTATACCCCAAACAGTCAGAAAACTAATAAAACCGGAGAAATCGGAATCGGCTCGGGGGAGGGCACGCCGCCCGCGTCGTGGCCGTGATCGTGAACTACTGTCATGTAGGAGGTCTTCGGGGGAGGCTGGCAGCCAGCAGGAGCGGGACGAGGCAGTGACATCTTTCTCTAGAAGAAGGAACGCGTGAAGGTGGCCCTGCCCGCCTCGATTTCAGATTCTGGCGTCCAGAACCGTCAGGGGATAAATTTCTGTTGCACCAAGCCATGCAGGTCGTGGTTGACCTAGGACGCGAACGCACCCAAGGTGAGGGACCCTCAGAGCTAACACCGGAAGAATCCTGAGCAAACCGGGAGGTGCGTCAGCTGGCACTCGAAAGAGCTGCCCTGTTTTTTCAACCTCAGCCACAACACGTGCGATAGCCCTGGCTCCGGTAGTGTTTTACGGTTTTCACGCGTCGTGAGGGGTCATTTTTCTGCATGACGGTTTCCCCTTCCGTCTGCCCCTCTGGCGTCCTGCTTTGTGTAGCACGTGGGGTCTTCTGCCTAGGCCGGCCCTGGACGTGAGGAAGTAGGGATGGGCAGGGGAGCCCTTGGTCTTCTCAGCAGCCCTGAGTGTCTCCGGGGCCGTGCAAGCCTGCCACAACCCAGCTTGTCCTCCTTTAAACAGAGATGCAGGCGGCCGGCCCCAGGAGGATTATGCCGACGATCTGGCGTCCAGCTGGACCGTGCAGCCGGATGACAAAGTGCCAAGTGGTCCTCGCCCTCCCAGTGCGTGTTCCCGAGCCGGATACACCGGTGCTTTCACTTAGGAAAGAAGCAGCCGACATCTGGGTGGCAGCAGGAGCCCAGAAGCCCACCCTGGGAAGGGGCCAGGCTGTCCCCGTGGAGAAGATCCGCTCGCTTCCATTTTCCTTCTTCCCCCGTTTCCTGTAGGACCAAACAGCAGACCCGCTGATTCCTAGCGGAGGGGCAGCTGGAAAGAGCACACTGCCCTCCACCGTCCAGACCCCACGGTCGAGGTACTGATGCAGCAGGGGTGGGGCGTGGGGGGGGAGGGGTGCTGGGCAGCGCCCTGAGCACAGCTGTGGGCAGCTCCTTCTCCCCAGGCCCCTGGCGACCAGACAGACCTTGCAGCTGTAAAGTCAACAGGGGCCTTGCCGGGGTTCACCCCGAGTGCTCCTGCCCTTCCCGCTGTGGTCAGTGGCGGGAGGAGACCCAGGAAGCCCAGAGCCCCTCCCTCAGCCCTGAGCCCAGGGTCCAGTGCCTGCAGACATGGCCCCCGGGCAAAGCTTCTAGAAACACAAGCGGGAATTCTTTTCAAGCCTACAATTTCTCAAGTTCAAGTATTTAGAAATGTCTCTTGCCCTAAAGCTGGTGGTCAAGTGGCAGGCTGGGGAGGCGGGACTGAGAGGGGAGGTGGCGGGGAGGGGTGTGGATCCCTCCTGCTCGGGCACAAGTGAGGGGCCCAGTGTGCATGGGGGGGGGGGGGCCCTACCTTTTCAAGCGTCTTGTCTTGTATGTTCCTTACATGTTGTGTTGTTCATACATGTAAAAGTTATCTATGCTCACTGTAAACAAATATTTTGTTTTTAATGTATAGTTAAGGTATTTTTATGTACTTTTATATCTTGTGTTTTCTCTATATGTAAAAGTAATATATGCTCATGATAAAAATATATGTATAGCCTGTCTTTTTTGATTTTTTTTACATATTACGTTTTTCATATGTATAAACTAACCAATGCTCCTAGAAAAAAAATAGCTTGCAGAATTGAGATACGCCTTGATCGCCCACTATCACAATGAGAAGTTGGGCTTTGATTTGGGTTGAGTGCTTCAGAGTAACATCAGCCCGGAACCAGAGGGCGCCGTCACCTGTCCGGCGCGTGTCCCAGGTGGCCCACACCCCCCAGCCCGGCACGCCTGCCCCCCGAGCCTCAGCTGGGCCTCGGGACCCTTCCTCACCGAAGGTCCACGCAGCCGGCGGGGGCTGCAGCCGGCCTGAGATGAAGCCGTCTGGCCCAGGATGGAATGTCGCCTGCTAACGCACAGCGGGGTGCTGTCAGTGGGTGGCACAGTTTTGCCAGCCGGTTTTGCCAGCCGAGGGCTGGGGCCGGAGCTCCGTGGGAGCAGGGGACAGGCCTCGGCTGTGAGGAGGCTCTCCCAGTTAGTGGGCGTTGATGACGAGGTTACGCCTGGAATTTTGAAGGTGGGGAGGGAGCCAGGTTGGGGGGGGTACGTGAGGGAGGGTGGGGTGTGGGATGGTGGGCCAGGAGACCCTGTTTTTGGAGCAAGACATTTGCTGACTGTTCGTTGGTTCCTGTCCATGCTTGTTGGCCTCACAGGTGAGTCGGGGGCCTTCCCGGAACTAAAGAGAAAAAGGCTGGTGGGTGGAAGCCTGGGTGACAAAGGGGACAGCTCTTGTTTCCCTTCTCCGGTCTTTGTCATTGTCCTGGGCTGGCTTGGCCAGGCCCGGGGTGTAAATCACAGACTTTGTCAGCACCTTGTGCTTCAGGCTGAAGGTCCTTGTACAGAATCGACCTGACTGGGTTTTTTGCCTGTTCCTTTTCCTGCACCATGAGATGTCCCACCTGCTTCCAGGTGGCTTTGCAATTTAAACTTGAAAATGCTAGAGCCTTTTCCGGCAGCCGCTTCGGGAGGACTCGGTTGCTTCTCCACATCCTTCTTGAGTCCCCCGCTTTCTCATTCTGCTGTGAAGCGAGACGTTTTCACATAATCCTGGGGAAGAATTTCAGCGTCCAGACCCCCAGAGGGCGCAACCTGGATGTCTGGGCTTCTCAGTGCAGCTGTGTGTGCCGCGTTAGGTGCCCTGGACGCCCTGCCTTACCAGCTCATCTCCGCGTGCACGCGCGTGTGTGTGCACGCGTGTGTGTGTGTGTGTACGGGCTCACAATTCTGTGTACACAATTCCTTTGCATCCCATGTACATAGTACAGACACTTCGTTGAAAAACAAAAACTGCTGTTTGTTAAGCCACAAGAGCTGGGCACCCATTAGGAGACAGGCAGTGGCCGGGCGCTGAGGGAGCACGGGACCAGGACGGAGCCACCGCCCTCAGACTCGCGGCCGGGGGCTTAATTTGGTGGCCAGATGTGATGAGTGGGCCATGCAGGGCCCAAACCAGTTTTACAAAAAATTTAAACTGTGGTAAGATATACATAACATAAGTTTGCCCTTTTAACCGTTTTTAAGTGCCAGCTCGACGGCGTATTGCTGTGTGACCGTCACCGCCACCGTCTCCAGGATGTTCCTGCCTTCCCACACTGAAACTCTGTCCCCATCAAACAACAACTCCACACCTCCCGCCCCCAGGCCCTGGCGGCCTTGATGATTCAAGGGACCGCCTCTGAGTGGATTCAGTTTTTGTCCTTTTGTGACCTGTGACCGGCTGATTTCACGTAGCATAATGTCCTCAAGGTTCATTATGGCAGGCGTCAGAATTTCCTTCCTTTTTTGGGTTGAAAAACATTCTATTGTGTGGATGAACCACGTATCCACTTCTCCATCAACGGACACTCGGTGTCCTGCCCCTTGACATCAGGGGTTGGCGGGCTGTGAACACAGGTGCACAAGCACCCAGCAGGGCTGTTAAATTCACCGAATTAGTTGTCAACATTTAATAATTGGGAGATGTCGCTCCCCCACCCCCACCCCCGAGAATAGCCAGTGTTCATCCTTCTGTGAAAAATAGGGAGGCCTGGCCACGCTGGCTGCCCTCCTTCATGTCAGCGATCACTGGGGTGGGCAGGAGCCTGTCCTTACCCCGGGGAGGAGCGCCACCGGACCCCGAGACCGAAGGCCGGCGACCGCATGTTATTGTGCTCGTGCCCTTGTTTCTCTTGCAGTCGAGGTAAGAAAAAAGCAAAATACATCAATTAACTGCGTCTCTATCAAAAGTGGAACATAAGAAACAGGTGGTGAGGTCCCCACGTTTCGAGGAAAGAATATTTCTGCGTGTTGAACATGCAAACAGGTAGGTCTGTGGGCAAAGATTTGTTTCGTGGTGTGAGATACACCAGCCCTTCCCTCATTTGTCTCCTGCTGGCGTTTCGGTTGACCTCTGGTGGGGGTCTGGGCATTCTGGGTTCCAGGCGGGCTCGTCTCTATCATCTGGATAAGGACATAATTGCCCCCACAGCAAAGCAGCTGCAGCAGGTTGAATGGGAGCCTCCCAAAAGGTATGTTTAAGTCCTAACCCTCGATACCGCTGACTGTGACCTTTTATGGCAAAACGGTGTTTACAGATGTGATTAAGAATCTGGAGATGAGATTGTCCTGGACTAGGGTGGCCCTAAACCCAATGATAAGTGTCCCTACAAGAGATAGAGGAAGAGAGACAGGCAGAAGTGCAGGCCACATGGTGAGCAGCCACCAGCCCCCAAACGGGCAGGAAGGACCCCCGCTTCCAGCGGGAGCACGGCCCACCCACACCTGGCTTTCAGACTTCCGGCCTCCACAGCCATGAGAGGATAAACCTGGGTTGTTTACGGCCACCCAGTTGGGATACTTTGTTCCAAAGCCATAGGACACCCTGCAGTGGGTAACCGGACAGGCCGTGTGGATGACAGGGAGGTGTGGCAGCCATCACTTAAAGATACGGCTTCAGTGGACACAGAATGCAGATAGCCTTTGGCTGCACATTGGCTTTGTGGTCAGAATCATGGGACAGAGAGGTCCTGCCCCATCTGTGTGACGGCGATGGGGTCTGTGCTCCCAAAGGCGCCAAAACTCCACGGTACCCCCCACTTTAACAGAGAGGAAAGCGGGCACAACGGGGGCTCATACACAGTCAGAACCGGACAGAACCACACGTGGAATGAATGAAAAGGAAGAGGAGAACGTGGGCGGTGACGATTCGCGGTCCCCACGCGGGCGGCTGGCAGCCGGACCCTACTTGGCGTGTCTCTTTGCTGTCGGAACTTCAGTCCTTCGGAACGGGACAGGGACATCCTTCGCGCCGTGTGCTCTCCGGTCCTTTGACTTTCTTCCTAGAATCGACTGACGCACGTTCAGTGCGGGGAAGAGCGCCAGACGGGAAACACGAGCCTCTGATCCGCTCCGAGGCGCGGCCGCTCTGAGAAGCGGGGGACCCAAAGCAAGCCCTGCCAGGGCTTTCGGGGGCGGATGCTCCCGCGGGGTGTGGCCTGGGAGGGGTGGCGCCGCTGGGCAGAGCACGGCCTTCCCGTCGTCTGGGCTGCGCGTCCACGGCGCCGCTGCGTGCCCGCTTCTGCCACTCAGGACGGGGTGCGCTCTGCGGCCGGTCCTCTCGGAAAGGCCACTTCCCACGTCTGTCCTCCAGGATGAGTCTCTCCCCGGTGGGGACACAGTCGACCTGAGCTCACACGGCTGCTGGGGTCTGATGAGCGACAGCACCGTTTCTCACACTGGGCCGCCAGCAGTCCATTCACGGGGGTCGGGGTGACCGCCTGAGCTGGGGCCCAGAGAAGCTGGAGAAGTTTCCTGGTGCTCCCTGGAGGGCCCCGTCTACCCTCCGCGGGGGCTTCTCTGCTGGAGCGGCTCCAGCCAGGCTCTGGTGGGAGCAGGGTGGGTCACCTCCGAGTGGGACATGCGCAAGCTGCTCCTCCTGGCTCCCCTCACCAAGCCCGTCCCAATGGGTCCCCGCCAGCAGCCTTCATGAGCCACCCGGAGGGCTGCGGCAGCCCCACAGACTGGGTCCTGCTGTCATCGGCACTTCGTGGCCCGAAACACAGCCACTATGCGGCCTCGCTGCCTTGCACGTGTGTGCGTGCATGTGCGTGTGCATGTGTGTGCGTGCATGTGTGTGTGCATGTGTGTGCGTGCGTGTGCGTGGCGCGGGGGACTAGAATCTGGTTTTTTTAATTGTGCTAAAATACACATAAACATAACACTTACATTTCAACTATCTCAAGTGTACAGTTCAGGGCATTTAGTGCACCCCAATACCAGGCACCCGCCACCTCTACCTAGTTCCAGAGCATTTTCCTCACCCTAAAAGGAAATGTCACCCCTGTTCCCCCTCCCCCAGCCCCTGGCCACCATCGACTGCTGTGTCTCTAAGGATTTGCCCATTCCGGATTTTTATGTACATGGAATTATACGCTATGTGGCCTTTCACGTCTGGCTTCTTTCACTGGGCATCATGTTCTGGGGATTCACGTGTGGTGTGGCCTGTGTCGGCGCCTCATCCCTTGTATGGCTGAAGACTGTTCCGTCGTACGGACATGTCACATTTCGTCATCCACACTCCTGTCGATGGCCACTTGGGCCGGCCCCCCTTTCTGGCTGTTTCACAGCAGAGCATTCGTGTGCCCGTTTTGGTTCGAATACCTGTTTTCGGCACTTTTGGGCCTGTGCCCAGCCGCGGTGTTGCTGGATCCTGAAGTCGCTCCATGTTTAACTTGTTGAGAAACCACTGGACTGTCTTCCACGGCAGCCGCACCCCAGCAGCGGTGAAGGAGGGTTCCAGCTTTTCCGCATCCCGGCCCACTCTCGTTATTCAACTTAGAAAGACTTTCTATTGTAGTCAGCCTATGGGGGAGGCGGCATCTCACCGTGGTTCGGGTCTGCTCTTCCCTGATGACTAAGGAGGCTCAGCGTCCCTCCCCTGGGCCGTCTGCCCAGCCTCCCTCACGGTTTGTCAACACCTTCTGCAACAGTGAGTAAGTCCCTCCGCCTTCTAAGCCTCGGTTTCCTCATCCGTCCAAGAGGGATCTCACCTTGGCCCATGGTCTTCGAGCTGCTTTGTCCACGTGGCCCCTAAAAGCATCATGTCCCTTCGGCACCTTTTCAGGTTGATATCTATGGGTTTTTTTGTTTTGTGTTTATTTGTTTTAATTATTACGTTTACAAGGTTGCGAAGGATGTGATTTCTGGTGTATTGTAAAATCCAACATTTGAAAAACAAAAATGGTTTCTCACTCTGTTATAGAAGCAAAACCTGACATTTTGTCCTGCTTCCGATGTCATCGAACAAGTCACATTCCTCAGTAAAAGACAAACCAAGCCAGCAAACCATTCGGCACCCCAAGATAAACCAAAACCACAGAGCCCCCAATGGTAAAGCCCTACTACTTCCTGTGAACCTCGATTCTAGTCCATAACAAGAATTTTAACCCTGGCCTTTGCTCTTCCTGTTATGTGTCCTGGGCCTGCATAATCACAGAAGTGGCTACTGGTCCTGCCCCTGCACAGACAAGTGTAAACTTGGCGACTTTGGTTCTCTTGTGATTTTTTTCCCTCTTTAAACACCTGATGGCTTTGGTGAGCCAGTCCTGAGGTCTGCCCCCTCTGCCCTCTGCAAGAAAGCTTTCTTTCCCTGAATGCATCCGCCTCCAGCCTTCTTTGGGCATTTCTTTGAAATATCAAATTAAATGTAAATAATGGAGCAATGTGACTCCCCCCAAATTCTTCTGGTTCTTTTCTCGTCCCCCCAACCCCAGTGGTCCTGTTTCACTTCTTCTGCTGAGTTTTATTTTAATAAAAACATTTTATGTTTGAAAGTAATCCAAAAAAATAAAAATTAAAAAAAAAAAAATTTTTTGAAAAGAAAGTAATCCACTAATCGCCCAAGCTTTTGTCAGCGACAAAACATGGATATAATTTAAATTTAAAATGTTTTATTTCCTGTGACTCTAAGACTCTTAGTATTAAAAAAAATCCTGGATTGAAAGTTAATGTTATTAATGAATTGATTAAGCCAACATAGACATCCTTAAAGTCACGTAGGTATTGATTTTATGTGCGCATAACATTTAGGGGGTTGACATAACGGAGCTGTGAGTTTTCAGGCCGTTCGTGAGTCAGCGGATGAATATCATCTGAGCTGTGGTTCTGAGCAAATTCCAACCTTATTTCGCATGATTTTTATTGGCACAGACTATGAGATAACTTGTTTATATAAATTCACACGTGGTAATGGGGTAGTTTCATTAAAGCTGTGCCGCTTGCTCCACTTTTTGAATTTCTTTGGCGATTTAAGCCCAAAGCTCCTCGGTGACTTAGTACCAAAAAAAAGAGGTGGACAGATCAGGTTCTCCGGGGGAGGGAAGGGTCGAGGCCCCGCACTGGGGTATGTGAGTGGCCCGGTCCCGCCCCTGACCCCAGGTCCCCACGTGTCCCCTCCTGCTGCCTCGTGAGTTGGGGGGCGACCTCGGGACACCCGGTATGGGGGGTTGTCCCAATGCCCAGCCCATGAATGCCCTCCCGGGAACGCGCTGGTGGCCCGGACACGCACAGCCTCGGACCCCTGGACCCGGCCAGCTGCATTGGCCAGGCAGGAGCCAGGGGCCCTGGGGTGCGAGTGCCAGCGCTTCCGGCGAATGCGAAGTGGGGGGCTGAGGGGGCCGCACTTACCGTGCCTTTGGGAGGTGCATGGACCCAGGTGCGACCCCGCAGCGGGCTGCGCCGGCCAGTGCAGCAGCCGGGGGTCCGGTTCCCAGTGCATGCTCCGAGTCGGGTCCGGAGTGGGTGCGGGGCGTGTGCGCGCGCGCGTGTGTATCTGTGGACTGTGGAGTGCACGTGTGTGGCGTGTCCGTGTTTGGCGAGTGCACGTGTACGGCATGTGTTTTGTGTGTATCTGTTGCATATGTGGGATGTGCTATGCGCAGTGTACAGTGTGAGCTTGAGGCGCGTGTACCGCACGCGGGGTTTCGTGTCCTGTCCCTCCTTAGACCTCTCCAGGACCGAGTGGCTGCCAGCCTCGGGCATGGGAACTTGGGGCGGTAACCCAGAGCCATCTCGCAGCGGTAACCATGGCAACAGATGCTCCTGCCCCCCTTGCTCAGGTGAGTGTGCTCCGAGGCGGTGTGCGCTGCGCACCTCTGACCGCGGGTATAGGGGAGGGGAGGCGTGAGGAGGGGCTCCCTCGGGGGTCCGGATGCACTGCCCTCCTGGGTCCTTGCTGCTAGCCTGGGGCACCCGTACCCCTGGGGCCTCCGTGGGCGGTTGGGGGCCCAACGATTCCTGCTGTCTCGCCTCCCAGCCAGTGGAGGCTCAAAGCGCGCATTGCTACTGGGCGCCGAGCACCACAAGGCAGCAGGCCCTCAGGGTCCTGCTTGCTCTAGAGGAGGCTGCGAATTCTAAAGACACCTGGAGGGCACCGCCAGCACAGTGGCCTGGTTTTATGACCCGGTTCGACACAGGCTCGTCTGCAGTGGAGAGGAGAGGACAGGGACCAGCAGCTCCCTGGGCTCTGGAAAGAACACTCACTAGCCTTAGCAAGTAGAACTTCTGTGGGGAAGGGCTGGCCAGGCCCCAGGGCACAGAACTTGGACACACCTGTGCTCCCCCCCACTTCCACCCAGAGCCAGCCTGTGCATGACACTGCCTCAATTCTTACCCAGTTAAACATGCGGAGGTCGGCTAGACTAGTTTTCATTCATTCATTCATTCATTCATTCATTCAAACCTTTATCAAGTGCAGTAATCCTCAGGTGTGGGTCCTGAACCAGCAGCATCAGAATTACCTGAGAGCTAGTCAGGAAGGCAATTTCTCACGGCCACCCAAGACTTACCAATTAAAAAAAAAGTATGTGCGCACGCACGTGTGAGTGCCCTGTCGCTGTGCAGCATCGGCTAGGACCGCGGTGTTCCAGGGCACGCTCAGGTCTGGGAAACCACTGATCAGGGTGGCCTTTGTGATAAACATGCAACTACGAGATCCCTCCCCATGGGGTCCTAAAGCACCTGGGCTGGACCGGTCCTGTCCTTTTCCCGGAACCACCCCTGTGCACCTGGGCTCCATCTGACCGAGGAAACGTCCACACTCCTTGAGCAACTTCCCCAAGCCTGGTCTGAGGGGACTGCGGCCGCCGCAGAAGCTGGACGAACGGGAGGGTCTGAATCCCTCTCTGCTTCAGAAGCTGCTTGAGAAAGGCTTCCAGGGGTGTGAGGCCCCCAAGGACACTGTCTCCTGGTGACAGCAGGCAGGGCTGGCTCTAAAGGGGGGAAGGGGACAAAGTCCTGACAAAGGGGACCTTCGCTGTCCTGGTCATACGCGCGGCCACACATGAAGCACCCAGCCCACATGCGGATGTTTGAAAAGCCTGTTGAGAACGACTCTCGGCCCCTCTGTGGGCCCAGTACCCGGAAGGCAGACGTGGAAGGGCGGGCTCTCAGCGCAAGGCTGGGTGTCTTTGGGAGACGTGGGGGTCATGACGGTGACCCTGGCACCTGTGAGCACTCACCACTCCTTGCGTAACTCACCTGGCCCCCTCCAACCATGTAAGGCTGACTGCGGAAGGCCAAGGACGGATTTGGGCCTGTCGGTCAGAAGCCTGGGCAGGGTACCTCGGTTTGGGTGGGGCGCTGCTGGGTGAGGGCCTGGGGGCCACAGAGCCTTTCCGGCAGCAGGTCCCAGCTCAGGGCTACTGCTTAGACAGCTGTGGAGGACAGGCTGGGACAGGCCTACCCTTTCTTGAGCGTTCTCCAGAGGGGTGTTTTATGTCTAGATGCTCAAGACAGACAGACAGACACACACGACCTCTCCCCTCCCCCGACCCACCAGTGGTGGTCTACTATTTGCCATGTTTCCACTGTTTTTGCTTGCCAAACAACGTGGATTCTGGTGCGCCATGGGTTCACAAAGAGCCCCCCCCACACACACACCTTTTTCTCTTTAATGGGAAGCCACCCTGCCTGCGCCTCTCCCCTGCGTCCAGCCAGGGCCCACCCAGCCACCAGAGACGGGTTCCCCTGTGCTTGCTGGCGGCCTCACCCGTTAGGAACTTACTACACACTGGGGCCAACCGGTAAGACCCTGAGAAACCGCAGGCTTTAGAGAAAAAGGGTCGCACCCACGTTGACTACTGTGACTTCCTAAGGACTGGGTTTGTCCTTTATTCCCATTGGGGCGACCACGGCCTGAGAGCAGGAGCGGGCCAGGCCCCCGCCGCCGTCCCCCGCCGTGGTGGAGGTCGGTGTCGGGTCGGAGCTGGCTCTCCCTCTGTGGGCTGCGCCTCCTCGCGCAGAGCCCCGCGCGCCCCCGCGTGGCCACGGACAGCAGCGCCGCCGGTGGGACCGGTTCTGCCGAGGGCGGGGGAGGGGCCAGAAGGAGCGCGGGTCTGAGCGCTGTGGACCTGTTAGCCCGCCTGTGCGTTCGCAGACTTGAACCTGGGCAGGGGCCATACTGCCAGCACCATGATGAGCAAGCATGGGCTGGGGCTGGGGGGAAACTGAGGCATGCGGTGTATGTCCCTCCTGGTCGGCTGGGGACACAAGGCCCATCTGGGTCAGGAGGGCTCTGCTAAGTCGCAGCGGGGGCTGTCACACAGGGACTTCGGGCACTGCCTTTGGAGTGAAGAAACCGGCCCGCGGACAGTGGCCCACGTTCCAAGCCGGCTCCACCAGCCGCGATGCAAAGCCCAGCCGCGGACTTTACCGCCAGGCTCTGTGCCCCGCGGGGTCAGCCGCCTGCACGACGGTGCCTCCCGCAACCTCGCGCTCGGAGCTCGAAACTGGCGTTGGTGGGAGCGTTCGCGGCATGGGCATGGGCAGGGGCTGCACACCGGGGCTGTTTGTCCTTTTCGGTCTGGAGGGTGGGTTGGCTGGCACACCACCGCAGCTGTCCCCCGAGAATGGGTTCACGCGGTCTCCTCTCCTTTACTCTGCGTTTCCCGTGAAGTCTGAACGGTGACGTTCGCTCAGCCCGCCTCTCGGTTTTTGTGAGAACCAGTGGTGATGGACGGGTTTGTTGACTGAGGGTCAGCGACACCTTGTTACACCTTGTGATGGAGCCTCACCTCGAGGGCCTGGCCCCCACCCCCAGAGGGCAGCGAGCTAGTGGTGTGGTCTGAGTCACCGGTGATGAGACACAGCTTTCGGTGGCCCTGGACTAGCTGGCCGCCTGCTCGGCTCCAGCACCTCGTCTGTGTAGGAGGGCTGGGCTGGCCAAAACGATCTTTCTGGTCCTGTCCCGCTCTGCCGTGTCCTGAGTACCTCCTGCCGCCACGTACATCTCTGTCACTCCTTGAGTGCCGTGGTGGCTCAGCTCTTCTCAGTCCATGCGGTGGGTCCCCGCCCTCCTCAGGGCTCAGTAGGCGGCTCCGTCCCCCACAGGGCGGGCGAGGCCCTGAGCCTCAGACCCGCCTTCACTTCTCCCGTTCCTTCACACTTGCCCACTAGCCTGCCACAAACCTTGAAAGCCAGGTCCCCTTGAAGGGCACTTGAATCTGTGCATTTTTCAGCATCTCCACCCTGCCACCAAGGTGTCCTGCTGGAACGCCAAGTGACCTTCCAACCAGCTGCACCTGTTCCTTTCACGAGCTTCTGCCGGCGGTCAGCACGTTCATGTGCTCATCCACGCCAGAGCACCTCGTGTCGCGTCACTCGGTTGGAGGGTCCCCACGGCCCATGGGGCAGCCTCCCGACTCCGTCCCTGCGCCCCGCCTCACACCAGCCTCGAAGGACAACAGCCTTCTTCTCTTCCAGAAACACTGGCAGCCAGTCCCCCCGTGGGCCCCCGGGCGTGGCGTGGCCGGCTCGTCGTCATCATTCAGGTCTCACTGCAAATCCACCTGCTCGGAGGCCCAGTTCTCGGCCAGGCCCCCACCCCCGCCCCCGCCCCTCTCACCCAGTATTACCTTTGTACCCTCTGCTTTCCCGGCCCCAAAATGGCAAACTCCGGGGTGCAGGGCCCAGCTTTCTGGCTCACCATGTACCCAGAGCCCAGACCAGCTCCCGACACCAGGCGGGCTCCCACCCTGTGGTTCTAGAAGGAACGAACGACTCGCCTCTGCTTTGGCCGGAGGGCTGGCGTTGCAGGGCTGAAACAAGGGGGCTGTCTCTGAGCAAGCCGAGTTCTCTGAGCTACCCGTCCCTGTGTTCCAGGAATCCCGCCCCTGAAGCTCTCCCCGCCACCCCACCATATACACCACTGCTTCTGAGCTGTCCCCGGGGCTGCTGCAGGCAGAAGGGGAGGAGCCTGGGTGGGTGGGTCCCGTCTGGGCCGCCTGCTCTGGGTAGCCTGGCTCCACGCCTGGTCAGAGGCACATCCTGAGGACTGTCCTCTGTGGCGGAGTGGGCCCAGGGCGATGGGGGGGTCACCAGGCTGGAGCACAGGCAGTGTGGCCTCACCCTCCCCTCCCCTCCCGGGCCTCTGACCTTGAGTGATGGGCCACCAGCTGTCCCCTCAGCAAGGGCAGCCGGCCTCCGTGCAGGAGGGCAGACCCTGAGGAAAGGTGGGGGATCCAGTGAGTGAGGGAAGTGGGAGCATGTCGCTTACCCCAACTCCCTGGTGCTGGGCGCGGTGCCCCGAACGCCCCCACGAGCCCCCAAATTCCTCTCCTTGTCACACCCCCCCTCCTTGTCCACCAGCCCCACTGGCCTCCCGGAGCTCGTCCAGCACAGCCCCTCACAGCCCCTGCCCAGCGGGCTTGCCGGCCTCCAGCCAGGCTCCCACTGGGGCCCACCGTTTCTCAGCTTGGGAGACGGGTCAGGGTCAGGGTGGAGTGGGGATGGGGGGCCTGGCAGAGGATGACGCTGGGAAGGAGCCGCTCACGTGGCCCTTGGGGTCATGCAGGTTCCATGGGACCAGGAGCCCAGAGAGAGACTTCATGGGAAAAGGCCTGGCCCCTGGGCTGACCACCAGCTTCTCCCGCCCTCAGCCTCCCTGTCTTGAACGTGTTCGCGTCCACCTGCTCATCCTCCCACACTGCCAAGATGTGCACTGCTCGGCGGCAGGTGTCCTGGGAGTGTCAGGAGCGAGCTGTTCCCAGGAGGCAGCCGCGTGGGTGCGGGGCTGGCAGGGCACACCCACCCGCAGCCCCCTGGCGTCAGAATGGGTCTCTTCCCCTCCTGGCCCCTGCTAAGGAGCCTCCGGGGTCCCCGGGGGCAGAGCGCCAACCCGATAGCGCACATTAGTGCCTGCCCTGTGGGTCCTCAGAGGCCTACGGGCGTGGACGGTCTCGTCTGATGGACTTTCGTCACCAAGGTGATCATAACGCGGGGCTCCCTTGTCACCCTGTGCTCGCGGGGACGGGAGAAGGACCCCGAGGTCAGTGTACATTTCCCTCACTCTCACTGTACCCATCTGCCTCTGCCTCTCCCTGCCTATGAAGCCCGTTCTATGCGTCAGGCACTGTTCTCAGTTCTGGGGACACCCAGGGTCCTACATGGATGTTTTTCTGGCTGCTTTCATTCTGGTTGAGGACACACAAAATGAAACGAATAAACAAGTAAACAGTAAAATAGAGTGGTCCAAAAGAAATAAAGCAGGGAGATGAGCGGGGCGTCTGGCGGGGACAGCGGCGGCCCCCACTGGAGGATCTCCTGAGAGATTGACAAGTGAGGGGGTGATTCTGGGTCATGGGCCGGGGTCGGGGTTGGGGTCGGGGGAGGCTGGAGGTGGCAGGTTCCGGCCGCGGTGGGTCCCGCATTCCTGGGCAGTGCGGGGGGACCCTGCGAGGGTTTAATCAACGGAGTGGCTTCAACGCTGGCATTGAGAATGCAGGTTGAGGGCGGTCTGTGGCGGGGAGGAAGGGATGTGGGGTGCTGGGCGGGGAGGTGACTGCTGGTGTCCGGGCAGGAGGAGGTGGTGGCTGTGATGGATGCGGAGGGAGATGCGGGGTTTTGCTGAAGGCACTTGCTGCCAGATTGCTGGACGGGAGACGGAACAATCCGGGATGACCGCCCGTCCCCGCCTGAGCAGCTGGGCGATGGCGCAGCCTGTGATCGGAGGTCACGGGGACCAGGGACTGCAAGCGAGGTGGAGGAGGGGAGGGCTCGGGCTCGAGGCCGGGAGGTGGGCCACGGAGGAGCCTAGACCTCGCGCTGCTTGTCTTCTGACATCCGGGGTTCCCGTCTTCCACAACAAAATGGCTGCCATGAGCGAAGCCTACACTTCCCAGCATTCCCTGCAGCGCGGTGCAACCACGTGACCACACCCAGCCCAATAAGGAGCACGTCACCTGACACGCAAACCTTATCCGCAGCCTGCTCTGCTCTCCTTTTGTGATTCTTGCTGGGTCTGGGGCCGCGGGCTCGGAGACTGCTCCAACCGCGTGATGAGGGGCCCCGGGGAGGGCCCGCGGAAGAGCCCCGGACGGCTGCCCCGCTGCGCCCCGCGGGAATCGCGCAGTCATCTTGGGTTTCGCGTTGCTCTGTCTCGCAGGGCCCGTCCGAGGCGATAATAGACTGGTGGCTCCGGGAGGCATAGCCGCCGTTAAGCAGGCAGTGACGTGACGTGGCGGCGGGGAGCTGAGTGAGGGGCTGACGCAGTGGTCCCGGGGCGAGGCTGGGCGGGGAGCACGAGGGCAGACTGGGGCGTGTGAGGCCACAACCGGTCTTGGTGGCGGGTGGGTGTGGTCGCGGTGAAGGAATGATTCTCTTGTCGCCCTGCACTTTCTCTGCTGGCCGGGGGACGGCAGGAGAGGGCCGCTTTCTGTCCTCGGGACATCTCAGCCCCGTCTTCACCTTTTCTTTTGGCTCTGTACCTCACTGAGTTTTGTCGCAGGGAGCTCCTTAGCTCAGCCGCCATCCGCTCCCATTTTCACCCTCAGGTTATTTCCTCGGGGCACAGTGCCCAGTCGCACGAGGCACAAATAAAGGCTGCTCGGTTCTCAGAATCGCGTGGCTGTCATACTTGTATTTCCTCTGTCCCGCCATCTTCATTGGGTTTTATTTGTTATTCCTTTTTGGTAACTTAGTAGATACGTACTGATGTCTTAAAGTATTAGGTCAGAGAGGCTCGGAGATTGTCACGATTTCTTAGCCCTGCTCCCCAGGTGCAAATGTTCATCTCTGAGTGTTGATCAAGTGGTCAACGTAATCAGTTCTTTATGGATTTTGCGATGTATATTTTTGGAACATATACTCTCGGAATCTATTTCCCATCGACTTTTATTATTTATATTTGTCACCGTTAGCTTTCCCACTCTCTTGCATTCTGGTCATTCTTCAGGTGGAAGGTAGACTCAAAGCTTCCTGAAGGCAGGGCGTGCCATATTCCTTGCTGTTGTCCCCAGAGCTCTCCCCATAGCAAAAACAAACAAACACACAAACAAGATTTATATCCAAATTAGGGGACAATGACAAAGCAAGGCTGAAGAAATAAGACCTAATAGATTCACTGCATAAGGCCTCGGAATGGAGCAGTGAGGGGGTGGCAGCAAGCAGTGGCTGACCACCCTCCGGGGCACAATGCCAGCCGGGAGTAGGTGCTCAAAACATATTTGTTGGTGAATAAATAAATTTATAGACAAAACTTATGCACCTATCGATCTTACTTTCTGGTCAGGCAAAATATTTTTTAAAGATAAACTGTTTTACAACAATTTTAGGTTTGTGGATAAATCCCAGAGATAGTGAGTCTGTGTACCCCACGCCCACAGTTTCCCGTATTTTTAGCTTATGTGGTTTGGTCGCACGATTCACGAGCCAGCGTCGTTAGCATTCACTCAAGTCCGTGTTCCATTCAGATCTCCCCAGTGTCTGGCCTGACGTCCTCCCTCTGTTCTGGGGTCCCCCATTTTGTCGCCTCGTTGCGTCTCCCACCTTCCTCTTGAGTTCGCAGTTTCCCACACTTTCCTTGTCCTTGATGACGTTGACGGTGTTGGGGAGTGCTGGCGTTTTGTGCGCTGTCCCGCTGGGATTACCTGATGTTTTTCGCTTGGTTGGACTGGGTTAGGGTCCTTGGGGACAAGCACGGACACCGTCAGCGTGACTCGCCCCTGCTGGTGCGACCTCCCTCCCCTGGCCAAGGTGGTGGCTGCCAGTGTTTCCCCGTACAGTCACCCATTCCTGCTCCCCTCCTCTCACTCTGCATTTTGGAGGAAGGTCACCATGTGCCTGCCACCCACGGGTGAGGAGCGAGGGTTTGTGTTTCGCCTCCTGGGGCACCGCATTTACATAAATCGTTTGGGGTTCTGCACAGGAGGTTCGTCTGTCCTCCCCATTTATTAATTGGCGCAGACACCTGTATCAGGATGGACTCATGGGTGTTTATTTTATACTTTGGGTGATAATCCAACACTTTCTGTTGTCGCTCACACTGTCCTGGCCTTGGCCACCAGCTCTTTCAGTGGCTCTTGCGTCCCTTTGACACAGCCTCGTCGTTTTGTTCCTGAGATTAGAGAGCGAGAGCTGGGTGCTCGGCGTGCACCATGCCGCCGAGTTGGGAGACGTTTTTAAGGTGGTGATTCAGCGGTTCTTGCAGCTGAGGGCTCCCCACTCAAGGCCTGCAGCTTGGAGACGGCAGACGTGCTCCCTGGGCGCAGTGTCCGCGGGCAGACTGCCATCCTCGGACATCCGAGGACACTGGGGAGCATGCAGCCGCTTATCTGCTGCTTTTCTATTTTGGGATCCTTGGGGCCTTGCGGGAGGTGCCCCGGAGGCCACTGGCACATAGACCCGCGCACTGAGCCGCGTGGGGCTCAGGTTGGGAGGACCCGGCCCACGGAGCCCCGCGCTGGATTTCTGCTGGGGAGGGGCACCCTGCAGGCCAGCCCCCGCTCAGGGCCACCTGCCCTCATTCGTGACCTGGTATGAGTGAGTCACGGTGCACCAGGCTGTGGGTGGCGCATCGCCCCCATCTCCTGTCGCAGGGTCTGCACACAGTGGACATTCGATGACTTCATCATATGTATGATGAAGCACGTGGAGAAATGAGCAGGGTCTGGGCCTTGACCGTGGCCCCTGACCGAGCCCGCTCCTGCTTTGTGAGGTGACATCTGGCCACTGAGCAGCCTGCGCTGGACGCCCTAGTTCAGGGAGCGGGGGACCCAGCAGTGGGCCGCCCCGAGGAGGAGAATTGGCCTCCTGCCTCCTGGAGGGGTTAGCAGCCCCCCCCCCCGCCTGCAGTTAGCACCCTCCAGCGCGTGGGAGCCCCGCCACCTGAGGCTGGCACCTGCCTGCCGATGGCTGCTCCTGATCACCGGGGCCTGACCCGACCCGCGACAGCAGCTTTATTAGCAGGAAGGTCTCCTTTATCAATTGCCATTGCCTTTTATTACTTCTCAGGGGCTTTATCTCAGCCTCCCGGCTAAATGAGGATTAATATTTTAACAGGATTATGTGCCGGGAGCTGTGTTCCCTGGGGGATGATGGTTGCTCCCTCGCAGCCTCTCCCCTCCCTCAGCCTCCCTCTGGGTGCAGGCAGGTGGGGTTCTGGGGCCCTCTTGTTCCAGACCCCAGGGTGGGTGGGTGGGTGGGAGGCTGGGGACATGGACTCTGGGTGGCGAGGGTGGTTTGTTTTGAAGAGCAGGTGTGTCCTAGGGTAGGGACAGCCCTGCACGGGGAGGTCCCTGTAGAGAAGGCAGACTTTCCTGGGGTCAGCGGGCTTGACCATCACTGGGAGGAAAGGAGGAACATGAAGCTGGAGCTGGGGACCCAGGGTGGGGAGATGGGGTGATGGAGAGGGCAGGGTGGGGACTGCTATTTGGATGCCCACTTGGCCCAGCATCCCAGACCCCTGAGTGACACAACCTCTACATTTGCCCGCATCAAACCTTGATCTTTCACCTAGAAAAATATCTGAATTTCCATAAAGGTTCATAAAGGCGAGCCTGCTCCTTCCCTCTCTTCAGCCATCATTTAGGGGATAAAACCCAGGTTCCTGGGGAGATTTCGGGACCTGTGCATGCGGCCCTGCAGATCACCCAGTGCCATCTTGGCTGGTCCCCCCCATCACTGTCTTCCACAAACTGGAGGAAGGGACTCCTGTCCGCTGAGAGGCTGCCCCTTGCGTCCCCGGCCACCTGGGAGAAGTTCCCCATCGCCCAGAGTCAGGGACCTTCAAGGTGCCTTCATTCCTTCTGCGGAAACACTTGTCACCTCTGCATATTGCGTTTGTGGGTCCGCTCCCCGCCCCCACCAGGCTGCAGTCTCATCCAGGCACATGGAGGTCTCAGACGTGTTTATGGAAAAAGGAGTGAATGAATGAATGAATGAACGAATGAATGAATGAATGAATAGGGAGGGAAGGGGAGGAGCAGGCTGGCTCCCTGAGCGAGGGGCCGGGGCTGACCGCTTTGTCCTGTCCTCCCTCCCAGCTGAGCCCAGCGTGGCTCACAGCTTCGGGCCTCAGTGGCCGGAGGCGGTTGAGGAGGGGACCTGCAGGGGGGTGCACTGGGGTGCACTGGCGCGCGCACACCTGGGTTCGTTTCCTGGGCCTGCTGTAAGGAATCACCACACACGGGGCCTCCGGCAACAGGCGCTTACTCTCCAGAGTCTGAAATCCAGGGGACAACCTGCTCAGAGCCAGGGCTCCCAGGAGACAGGGCGGGGGCGGGGTTGGGCCTCTGCTGCTGGGGACAGGAAGTCACACTTACTTCTGAGCAAAAGTCAGAGAGTTGGAGCAAGGGGACCTGGGGTACACCCTTCTTCCCACCTGGATCCCCTGTGACCCCGAGGTCACTCAGCTCCTGACTGTTTGGGGGCACCCAGGACCCTCCCTTTCATGGCTGACTAGCCAGGTCTGGTTGAACCTTTTGTCCTGTTTTCGGCTGACCACCCCCCAGGAGGAGCCCGCTGCTTGCCGCCACCCTCTCCCCCACAAGTCACTGCTCCGTTCAGAGGCCTTGTCCCTGTGCAGTGAATCCATTAGGTCTTTTTTCTTAGCCTTGCTTTGTCATCGTCCCCTCGTTTCGGGGATAAATCTTTTTTGCTATTATCGTCTCGGAACTCCAGCTGGCCTGGGCTTTGCCACCAGCTGCGGGCTCCAGAGGCACTCAGGACTCGGGCCTGGAATTTTCCAAAGGAGTTTTTCCTGCTGTGAATGGTTTTCCTCTCGCCCCAGCAGCTGAGCTCTGGTGGGCGGGGCTTGAGGGGGCCCCTGCTGTCCCCGGGGCCGGGCCACAGGGCAGTGTCTGGGGGCTCTCTGCCCTGTCCCGTGACCACCTTGGCGGGGTGGAGGCAGCAGCTCCAGGAGGTACGAAGGGGGTGGGTCGGGAGGGAACGGCAGGGGCCGACTTTGCCTGAAGGCCAGGGCTGGCCACAGGCGCTTCTGGACACTGGGCGACAGGAAGCTGACAGATGACATCTCTGTTTGTAAGGGCTGTTATCACAGCATCTTCCCCCGTGAGCCTTGCGGAGGACCTGCTGTCTGCAGAGTGGTCTATGTTATAGCTGTTAGGACATGTTTGTGCCCTGACAGTGACATGTCGAGACAGATAAGGGACTCCCTTTGGCCATATTGGGTGGATAATGGACAGCCGGCATGTCACTACCGCCTGCTCCTCCCAATCTCAATCACCCGCATCTGGGGACAGGGATGATGTTCCCTCTCATGCAGTGAAGGTCCTTGGGCAAGTGCCTACCTTTCTGTGGCCCCACGGTTACGCTGGCCTCCCGTCATCACAGAGCAGTTGACCAGCAGGATGCTCGGTGACCACGGGAGGTGCGGGGCTGAGCTGGGGCTGCAGGCGGATGGGAACGTGTACTGAAGGCTGCCGTGCCCCCCCGGGGCTGATGGGAGGTGGGGAGTGTCCGGACCTCATGCCCCAGTCCCGGACCCTCAGGAGGAGATCCGAGAAGTCTCGTTAGAGGCTGGAGTTGTGTCCGCACAACTTGGCAACCTTACCGGACAATAGTGCCACAACCTGTCACCTTGTATCCCGTGACCCTCCTGTCTCAGCCTGGTCACCTCTGTCACCTCTGTGTCACCTCTGGGGGCTGCTCTGTTCAGCCAGCATTGATTTGGCACCTCCTGTGTGAACAGCAGGGGAGGGTCTGAGGGCGGGGAGGGGGCGTGGGATGGGTCTCTGTCGCCTCCACACCCTCCGGAATGAGCCCTGGGCCTCTGGGTCTAGGGGGCAGGGAGAGGGTGCCTGCGGTCCACACTCAGCTAGTTGCATTCTCAAATTCTCAGGCTTGATTTGTCCCTTTTTGGCCAGGGATTCCTGGCTCCCTTCCCCGCAGGTGCCTGGTTGGGGTGCCAGTGCGTCAGTGATAGCAGGAAGGGCCATGACCCCCCTGGACCGTGGAGTCCACTGGAGCCTTGGGGAGGGCTCGTGGAAGAGTGGGGCTGTCTTTGGGGGTTTGTTTTTCTGTAGGGCCTGGGTGGGGCCCGCTGATGAGCAGCCGTTCTAGAGCGGAATCCTGGAGGCGGGATTCCGACGGCGGCCGGCCCTGTGGGGAGAGGGAAGAACCCCGGCGGGGACCCAAGCGAGGCCTGGCTTTGTAGTCTCCAATGTGTCCACCAGGTGGCGCTGCCCGACCGCGGATCTGCCAGCTCCGCGCTCGTGAGCCGGGGGCGGGCTCTCCCACGCGCTGTCCCCAGGTAGTTCTACTGCCCGCTCCTTCTGCCCGCCCTCAGGAAGCCAAGGGATGACAGAGGCTCCTTTGCCCCGGAGGGTGGGGTTTGGCGTGCTGTCTCCGACCCCGACCAGCTCGTGCCAGTGATGGCGATGGCAGAAAGCTGGCTTGGCTCCCTGGGGCCCCTCTCCTCCCACCCTGCGGCCCTGGGACATGGGACACAGGTGTGGGCCCTGTCCCACCTGCCTGCTCCTACAGAGGAAACACGCGAGCTTGGTTACCTGTGCCCTCCCCGACCAGGGTGCTGGGGGGCCCAGCGGGGGGCAAGGGTCAGCGGGTGTCACTGGAGTGAGGTGTCACTGGAGTGAGGTCAACTGGAGTTGGTGGGTGTGCTGGCCAAGGCTCCAGGGCCTAGCTGCCTGCCCTGGGAGGGGATGGGGGGTAGCCAGTGTGGCACATGGCAGGGAGGGGTCCCACGGACTCCAGATCCCTGCAGGAGGAAGCTGTCCCTCTTTCTGGGGTCCCACAGGTTGGGTTGCAGTGAGGTGGGGGTGCAAGGCGCTGATTGACTGCTTGCTGGGAGATGGAGGGGAGGCGGCAGCAGTTGGGGGCGCCTGTCCTCTGGCCCTAGGGCCCTCCCTGCTGGGTCCCGTCCTGAGGGCTGCTCGGGGCAGGCTGGGGAATTGGGGCCTGTGGGGACCTGACAGGGCTGACCCACGGGTAAGAACCAGCCAGACCCAGGGGCTGCTCTCCCGCAGAAAGCAGGGACCCTGCCAGCAGGTTCACAAGGATGAGGGCCCTCTCCCCGCCCCCTCCAAGAAGAGCGAGCTCTCACCACCTGATGTTTCGTCTGTGGTGGGGAAATCATGTTACGTGAGGAGGGCAGGGTGGGGGTTCCCATGAGAAGGTGGGACCGAGGCCGGAGGGGCTGGGGGTCTCATCCCGCCGCCCCGACCTCTCGGTGTGCACTGGCCAGTGCGCCCCAGCCAACGTGCATGGGCTCAGCCTCCGTCTCCCCAGGGACTGAAGGCATCAGATTCCCGAGCAAACGGCTCAGGAATCTGGCACACTAGCAGGGGTTTGGGGTGCTATCACGGGGACCTGGACTTGGCTGCCGGGCTCTGATGTCACTGCTCCCTCACCAGCCTGCCCTGGGCCCTGGATGGAGGTGACCTTTCTCTCTTCTCAGGCCCTGGGGTCCTAGGGAGCGAAGGTGCTTCCAGCCAGGGAGGAGCAAGCAGGGCAGGGAGCAAAGGGGTCACCCCGACAAGGCTGGGCCCCCCCCTCCCTGGGCCGACTCCCTCTGCCTGCCCCCGGCAAGAGGCAGACGTCTTGGAGGTGCCGCTGCCCGGGCCAGACTCCACCTGCCCCCCCCCCCCGGCTGCAGTGGGGCCAGATGGGGCTGGTCCGAGGCAGGCAGGTCGGCCTCGGGCTCCGGCCCCCTCCCCGCCCTGCTGGAGGGCCGAGGAGGGCCGAGCAGGTCGGCAGATGGTGGCTCAGGAGGGGGGCTGCCCGGGCAGACGGGCTGACTGTCAGGACAGATGGTGGGCCGGGCAGGGGTCCGGAGCTCGCCCCATCTGCTCCAAGCCCCTGGTGGGACTTTCCTCATCCACCTGGGGCTAAGTTGGGATGAGGCCGAGAGATGGCTTCAGCCCAGGTCTGCTTGTGTCCTGCTGGGTCCTCCCTGCGCCCAGGGCTCAGGGCTGGGTGTTCCCCGTGGTCTTGGTCTTGATCTGGGGTCTCGCAGCCCCCTCCCATCAGTGAACGCGGCCCGAGCTCGCAGAGCTGGAGGGATTCCCGAGGACCCAGGGCGCCTGGACACGGTGTGTGGCACACTCCAGGACCAGAGCCACCCATATCAGACGAGGTGGCACTGAGCGGCCCCCGGAACAGGCAGATAAGCTGAGCCTGTACCCAGTTGTCATCAACGGTCAGCCTGAAACAGTGGGGGAGAGGGGTGGGGACGAAGGACAGTTTGGAGGGTCGCCCGCAGGGGTCGGGGCTTCTCAGAGGAGGGCTGGCTGAGCCCATGCAGGCTCCAGGAGGCTGAGAAGGGCAGGCGGGCAGGTGGGAGGGCTCCCGGGGTGCGGGGAGAAGCCAGGCCGTCTCCAGTGCGGCCTGAGAACCTGAATTCTAACCGTCTGATGCTCCTGGGGACCGGACCCCACTTTGAGAACTGCATTAACTGAACCCCTGGCCTGTGCTCATGGAAAGTTTGCCTTTTTGTAATGGATCAGGGCTTCATGTTTTGCTTATTTCAGCCTCTCCTAGACACCAAGCCAGTTCTTAAGCGCCATCAGAGCAGGCAGAAGGCAGCGGTGTGGCCTCGGTCCTTGGCGAGGCCTGAGGCGGTGCCCACACAGGCAGGCCGAGGACCCGACGCCGTAGGCTTGCTGCTTGCGGGGACTCCTCGGTATCCTCTGTACATTCGAGGATGCACGCTCCCGTGCTCGAGACACCCCCCACATCATTGTGAGCCATCACACTAAGGGGCATAAAATATTTACTTAACTCAGCTTTTTGCAAATATTCCTTCAGTTGTTTTCCGTCTGTTGGGAGTAGAAGCCGGGCATTGGCATGGGCTGAACCCGTGGACGTTAGTTAAACAGTGTGGTGAGTGGCCTGCACAGGGCAGACCGCTCCATGCTGCTCCGCTGCCCGCTGTTGGCTCTGTCCCCTGGTCTCTCCACCTGCAGAAAAGCCACCTTGGGAGCTGGGTGAATAGGGTGGGGAGTGGGTAGGTGGGGGAGAGGTTATTCAATAGACAATTAAAATTACATTTCCAAAGTCTTCCATTCATTCTTCCGGAAGGAAGCTGCAGGGGCCTTGGGGAAAACAAAGGAGAAATCTTTTAAAAAATGCATCACCGCTTTATATTTTAATACCTTTTTTTAGAGGTTTATTTCTGGCTGCCAGTTTGCCTGATCCCCCATCCTCCGATCCTCGGCTCCAGATCCCTGAGGCTTTGCTTCAAAGCCCTAAAATAGAGAACCTATTCTAACTGGTCTGGGGGCCTCGGGGCTCCTGTGTCATCCATCCACTGCTACCCTCATCCTTTTTGTGATACTGGCGATCTGCAAGTAGGAGGTCCCCCAACTCAGATTTTGGGGGAAACCGACTTGGGAAGGAGGTTTTACCAGGAACTTCGGGCCTGTTTCACTTTGACACGAGAGGGTGGCTTCCTTGTTTCCTGGACGCTCGGCTGGTGGCCAGGAGGAAGTGCTTGAAGCATGTGGGGGCTTCTGGAATCACAGGTGTCACCTGAAGCCAAAGGATTTCTCACTGTTGTTTTATTATCCTTCCAGAGGGTCTGTCCCCAGGGCCCCTGCTGATGGTAGGGGAGGGTTGTGGGGACATAGAGGATGGAGAGACAGAAGCGAGGCTCTGAGAGGCGGGTGATTCATCCGAGGGCTTGGGCATCCCGTGATCTCCGCGGTCTTGACCTCCTGACCATCCCGCCCTCACAGCTCTGGGAGCTCAGGAGCCACAAGGACCCTCTGGTGGACACCTGCGCCTGGAAGTGTGGACGGATGAAGGAGGATGGAGAGGAAGGATGGAGATAGTTGGGGAGACAAAGCCAGGAGGGAGAAGAGGAGAAAGAAGGGGAGGAGAGAGGGAGGCCACGTGGTCGGGAGGGCTGGACTCTGTCACCTCTGAGTGCGTCTTCCTGCCCCGGCTCCCACGGCCCGTCCTCCACTCCTGGGGGGTGGCGGTGGGCGTTCGCGCCTGGCCCTGCGTTGGAGGCCGGCCAGTCAGCATTTCAGGGCGGGACAGCGCCTCGGGAGCGGGTTAGTCTAGCTCTCTTGCTGTCGGATCAGTGCGGCAAGGTCCCTGTGGCCAAGTGACGTGCCTGAGGTCACTTGAGCTATGGAGGTGAGGGGGACTGGCTCCGGGTGCAACTCTCCAACTTCCAGTGGGGCCCCAGGCCCAACTGGCAGGGGGGTAAAGGGACACGAATATATGAATATGAACAGGAAACACGGCCTGGGACACCATTCTGGGGAACAGCTTCGTGAAGCGAGCCGGCAGCCACCTGAAGGAGATGCTGCCCACCGCGCAGAGGGCGGCGTCTGGGGCAAGCCGGACCCGTTGGCGACTGCCCGACGGAAATGACTTATTTTAAGGAAGTACAGCTCTGGGCAACACGGCTCTCCACATCTGTTTGCCTGACTCAGAGGGGGAAGGGGAAAGGCGAGAGGCAGGTGCTGAGAGCGAGAAGCCTCAGGTGTGTCCGACTGGCTCCCTTCCTGCCCGAATTTAACCAGCTGGAAATCTTTTTTTTTTTTTTTTAAGTCATATTCTGTTCAACCTTTTGAGGCAAAAATTTGCCTTTTAATGGGAAATCTGCGTTTCACTGTGAAGAAGGAGCCGGCCCCTCCCGTACCCTGACCTCCTGGTTTTGGCTGCAAACTAGGGGAAGCTTGGGATGGGGGTGCCGTGGGCCCCGATTGAGGCCAGTGTCCCTGGGCTGAGGGGACATTTCCCGATGGTGGGCACACAGGCTTTCTCAGAAGAAAGCAGGAAATTACAAAAGCAACAGCAATGGAAAGATGCCGTGCCAAGAAAATAAGGTGTCCTGCTCTTGCTCACGCGGAGGACACGCCATTGCCCTGGAGAACTGAAGGTGCAGACTGGGTGGGTTCAAGCCCAGCCGGCCCCTCCCAGGTGGCGCTCTCCTCCCTCAAAGCGTCTCTGGGTCTCAGTTCACCCACTGGGAAAAGGGGCAACTACAGCACCTTCCTCCTGGGGCCGCCCCCAGAACTGTGAGGTGCGCAGATAGAGCACGGGCCGTGGCTCACTAATAAATGACCATGAAATGCGTTCCCTCGTGGAGATGACTTGTCGCTGAGTCACGTGCGGAGAAGATGTTCGTGACATTCAATCCGGGGCCGCGGTGTGAGAGGCCAGGATCGGGGAAACAGAGCCCCGGCCTTCACGGACCTCAGGACCTCATGGCCTTGTGGGGTGACCGGGCAGACGCGGGGGTGGGCCCCGAAGTTGGGGGCTAGAGGGGCAGAGCGGGGAGATGTCAGCGTGGACCCTGGTGACCAGCAGCTGCAGGGACCCCGGAGGGACCCCGGAGCGAGCTGCGAGCTGAGCCGGAAGGAGCCGCGCGGGCGGAAAGGGCGGGGCCTAGCGTGGGGCAAGCACAGGTCCCCTGGGACACTGCACTTCTGTGGCGATGGAGCCTGCGCACCCCACGGCAGGTGCCCCTGGTCCAGCCAGGGGTGATGAAGGGCGGGATGAGTGTGGGACCCACCTAGCCAGGCCGAGCCCGCAGCGGAGAACGCGCTTGGCCCCTGCGTCCCAGCGGCTCCTCCCCGCTCCTGGCTCCTCCTCTCCCGCCCTTTCTGTCCACCGGGGCAGGTGGGGAGGGGCACTGCCCCGTTTCGCCAGAGAGGCCTGGACAGCTCGGTGGCGTTCCCTTGGACCTCCGTGGAGAGGCTCCAAGAGAGAAGAAAGCCTCAGGGGGAGGAGGCGTGACCTGCCAGGACCTTGGGGTGGCTGCTCCTGCCCCATGGGCCCGCGGGGAGAGGGGAGCCCCACCCTGGGCTGCGGGTTAGGTGGGAATGAGGGAAGGAAGGAAGGCGCTCAGTAAGGAAGGGCGAGTCCAGATCCCAGCGGCTGGGTGGTCTTTTGCCCATTTTCCTGTTGTCCTGTGTTTTTTTTTAGAAATCGGTTTTTGTGGGCCCTCCAGGCGTGTCCTGGATAGGGACCCTCTGTCACTAACACATGGTGAGAACGTCTCCTGGTTTGGTGCCGGTCTTCCCACTTCCTTACGTCCCTTTCAAATAAAAGTTTAAATGTTGATGTAGTTAAAATGTCTTAATCATGTCGTTTTTGGACTCACGTTCTTACTGACCACGAGACCGCACCCTCTTCTTCTGCAGTTTCTCTGGAAGGAATTCGGAGCTGTGGGACTCACGCTGGGCGTAGGTGTGCGGGTAACAGACGGGTGACCGGCCGCCAAGCTGTTCCTGGGCAGCCCACCTTTCGTGGCCCATCTGCCCATGACCGCTAGTGACCAAGTCAGCAGAGAGAGGGGGCGCGCAAGGCCATCGTGCGCTACCTACAGGAAGTCCCCTGGGACACCGCAGCACCCTGGTGGCCTTGAGACCAAGGTTACGCCCGGCCGTCAGTGTGTTCCCCGAACAGGAAGTGCTCTCCTGTGGGCAGGTGCGTGTTTTCCTCGTTTCCCCCCTTTCCAGTCTTGCCACCTGTCTCTTTCCCTCCCTCACCCCGCTAATCTCAGCCCTCTCGCTGTCTCCCCCCTCTGATCCCTGCTTAAAAGTGAAAGCCCATTTCGCTTTAGGTCCAAGCTCTGCAACCCCTGGGAAGTTCCCACGTCATTCACTCACGGGAGGTCCTTGCGAGCCACAAGCCACCGGGCTTTGGGACCAGGGATGGGCTCCGGCCAGCTGACCTCTCAGAGCGCCTGCTGGGCAGAACCCCAATTTGGAGGTGATCAGAGGGGAACAAGGCCGCCCCTCATCAGGACACATGTTCTTCGCAGCCGGAGGCAGAACTCGAGTGTGCAGGTGAGGGGGCAGGGGCAGAGGGCAGGCTGGAGGGCTTCTAGGAGGCGGTGTGGTGGGGGTTGGGAAGGCATGCTGGAAGCAGGCTGCAAAAGCCAGAGTGGGTTCAGAGGAGACGCCCCACCCAGGGCATTGGCTTCCCCCTCCTATCACGGCCTGTTTATCCGCTTGCTGCTGAATCGACCTGGGAACTAAGTTATTTCCTCTGGGGTGACTACAGGGGCCGACTGCTCCCCATCCAAACGCCTGCGATGTTTCGGTGGTGACCTTGACCCAGACAGGAACCGTGAGCAGGTCCAGGCTCCGAGGTTTCACTTGGTTCTGGTGTCTGGTCCCTCAGCTCCTCTATTGGGGACCCACCCAGCTGGTCCCTTAGGACCCTCCTTTCCAGACTCCCCCATAAAGAGTGGTGAACAGAGAGATTATGCCAGGAGGAAAGACGGTGGTGGGCTGTCCACCACGTAGGGAGAAGAGCAAGGGATGCATTGGGATCCTGGCTCAGCCGGTATTTGGGGTCAGAGGGCTGGCAAGGGGGTGGGGGCAGGAGGCGGGGGCAGGAGGCCCGCCCTGCAGTACTGGTCCTACGGGGGTTGGGGGGGGGAGGGGGGGGGAAGCAGCTCCTTTACAACTCGTTTCCTGAGGCTCCTGGGCCAACCTGGGCATCATTAATCCAACAAAAGCAACCACCCTCGCAGTCAAAAGATGCCAAATAGAAACAGCACAGCCCCAGCGACCTGTTAATTAGGGCTCATTAACTGCGAACCAGCCAGAGCAGCCGCCCAGAGGACGGAGGACAGGGACCTTCTGCCTGCCCCAGGCGACGCGGCCACGCTCCCATCTGCGGGGCTCCGGGTGGGGGGTGGGGGCTGCCCGCCCTTGCCTCGCCTGCACAGAGGCCCTCCTTTCGGCCCCATTGTTTTGGGGGCTCGGTCTCTGTCCATGCGTGCCTGACAGCCGAGGGGCTGCGGCCACAACACACAGACGCACAGAGCTGGCTCGCGCAGGGGCCGGTGACGAATTGGAAGGGTTGCGAGCGGCTCGGGCAGCCACTGCCCGGTCACGGCAGGGCCCACACCCCGAGCCGAGGTCCCCATGAGGGCAAATCTGTTTTGGGGGGGTGGGGTAAAAGGATGCGGTTCCTTTCCACCCTACTCATTTAAGTATTAGCTGTGAGGATGACTTCCCGTAAAGCAAAACAAAACTGGACCGGCCGGTTTTCATCATCATTGTCGTTATCTGCACCATGAAACCCGTAACGATCAAAGGTGCCAGCACCTTCCGAAAGGTTTGGGGCGGCCTGGAAGGACAAGGGATGAGGGCAGTGACAGCGGTTACCGCTGGGATTGACCGCTGTCACTCAGGCGGGCACAAAGGCCAGTTAGGGTCACGCCACGTCCTGTGGGCGCCGGCCCCGTGGGCTGTCTTGCCGCCATTCCTCGCTTGGTTCGTGACAGCTCTGGTCCCCCAAGCATCCAGTGTGACCGACGTTTGGTGTATTTTTACACCTGAGTGCAGTTTCTTTCGTGGTAGTAGAAGATTGGCGTCCACGCGACTTTAATAGGCACTGTTCAGGAAGATGCGTTTAAGTTTGATATGCAGGTGCATATTTTTTTGAGACGAGATGTGCGTAACATCAAATTTACCATTTCAAGGTGAGCAGCTCGCTGGCTCTTTAGTGTATTGATCATGCCGTGCCACCACCGTCTCTATTTCCCAAACATTTTCATCACCCAAAAGGAAACCGTGTCCCTGTTAGCAGCCGGCCCCCAGGCCCTCCTCGGCCCCCAGCACGACTCATTTGCCTTCTGACTCTACACACTGGGCTGGGATGGGCATTGCTTATAAATGGAATCACAGGTCATGTGGCCTTCCGTGTCTGGCTTCCTCCTGCTTTCCAGGTTTGTCCCCGGTGCAGCCTGTGTCAGCGTCTCATTCCTCCTCTGGCCGAATAACGTTCTATCGTGTGGATATGTCACGTTTCGTTGGTTGGTTCTGCCAGTGGACACTGGTCTGGCTCCACGGTCTGGCCTTCTCCTGGGCCACAGGGGAAGTCGGACCCCATGTCGGATTGGGGTCCAGAACCCCTGGACCTGTGTGGCTGGCAGCCTGCATGTGCCCCTCGGGGCGGGTGACACAGGGCCCTGCCTCTCCCCTGCACAGAGGACACTCCGGCCTGTCGGCAGCCACGGAAAGGGCTCTCCGGATGCCCTTGCGACAACAGCAATCTCCAGGCACCTGCTCTGGCCAGCCCAGCTGTCTCTCCGTTTGTGTCTGTTTGACTCCCAAGGGAGCATGGCTCTGAGGCTGGCCAGGAGAAGGCAGCCTGCGAGTGGGGGGCTGGCTTCCGTCCCCCGCTTACCCCCCAGGATGGCCCATCTGCTCTGCTGCAGGCCACCCCCTCTCCCTCCTGGGGGACCAAGGAGGCAGTGGACACCGTGGGCGACTGGGGCCTGCAGAGGCGAGTCAGAGGTGCCCTCCCTCCCTCCCTGCCTGCCAAGAGGGCCTCCGGGGGAGGCGTCCAGGGCTCCGGTCTCTAGACAGTGCCTTTCTGCACAGGGAAGGCCGGGAACCCGCGGGAAAGGGTGGGACCTGGACAGGGGCCTGGCCCCTCCCTGCCCCCATCAGCTTCCGCCGGTGCGGCCAGATGCTGTGGCGTGTGCCGTGTGTCCGTGTGTGTCCTGGAGCTTTGGGAAACTGAAGGTGCCTTCGGGCTGGGGCCTCTGCTGTCTCTGGCAGCTGGGTGGCCGGGCAGTGTGGGCTGGGCCTCTGGCTCTCTTGGTTCTCAGCTCCGGCTTAGTTTTGGTCACCACCGATTCTGTCTCAGGACCCGCCCAGGAATTTTCAATGTGCAGAGCCCGCCCTACGTGTTACAAAGCAGGGGGCTGGCAGCGCTGAGCCCAGCTGTGACCTCCGCCCTGGCAGGCAGCTGCATCATTTCCAGGCTGTGTTGAATCGCAGGTCAGCTGAGAGTCCCCCCCACCCCCTCCCCGAGGTCAAGATCCCTAAAGGCATTCTGGCAAAAGGGACAGCTGCCTCTTTATCCTTCAAACGTGGGGTCAGCAAGGGCAGGCTGTGCCTGGGGCCCTTGGGGTTGGAGGCGGGCGCCTGCCCCATGACCTAACCCTGCCCAGTCCCCCAGTCTGTGCCTGATGAGCTGTGCACAGCCATCGATACACCTGCAGATCTGCCAGGGAACGCGGAGGGCGGCGGAGGGAGACACCAGTGTGGGGCCTGGGACAGAGTGCTCGGGCGGCCTTGCCGGTCACACCCAGAGCTGTCCCCAAACGCGGAATGGTGACACGAGGGGTCGGCCACAGGCGGTCACCGGAACCCAGTGGCTACGGTGGGCCCGATACACAGCTCACACGGGCGGGGAGGCCGCCCCAAGCTGGGGGCCCTGCGCCGTGTTCCTCCCCTGTACAGGACGCCCAGGGCCGGGGCGCGGGGGGGGGGAGAGGGGGGAGGCGGGGCTGAATCCGCCGCTGGGAGCCGCCAGACTACTGCGTAGCTGCTGCTGCCTTCCCCCACAGCCCGCGAGGCCCCCCATCTCCCGCGCGTCCAGGGGTTCCAGTGGCGGCCGCCTGCCGAGCTCTTTGCATCTGGCGTCACTTCCGGTTCCCTTGTGCCTCGGACTCCCACCTCCCGCTGGCTCCGCGGTCACGTTTGCTGAATGACTGAGAGAATTTCCGCTCGGCTGTCCCGTCCCCATCACTGTCGTGGCCCCGTTTGCATCTTGCCTCCATCTGGACATCGTGTCCTCCGACCCGTGGTCCAGGACCTACAGGTGGGGCAGGCGCCAGGTAATTTCCACCCTTTGAAACCCTCCTGTAGGGGCCTCAGAACTCCATTAGAATGTCACCTCCTCCAGGAAGACTTCTGTCACTACCAGCTCCAAGTGGCCCTTCCCTCCCTGAGCTCCCGGAACAGCCTTCCAGGGCTGGGGTCTCCGCCCTCAACCTGAGACCCCTCCCCACAGTGCTGCCGCCTGGCTGCAGACCCGTGGGCCGCAAGCGCTGATCTCAGCCATGCGTTGGGGAAGGCGGCAGCGGGTCAGCTGGGTTCCTGGCAGGGCTGCACGCCTGGGGAGGGCCCAGCCCCTTGGGCCCACTCTAACCTGGCTGCGTGACCCAATCCTGCTCCTGCCCCCCGACAAGTCCCGTCACGAATGAAGACCAGCGTTCCTGGGCCCCTCCAGCTGGGAAGAAGCGTCTGCAGCACACATCCACCTGGACACCTGCCCCGGCCGGGTGCAGGTAGGCCAGGGCGCGGCTGCACCTGCGAGCCTGGAGATGAGCTTCCCAGGCAGGGGACTGGGGTGGTGGGAGGGTGAGTGGGTGTGGGGGGCTGGCGAGTCTTGCCCGTGGGACCCCGCCGTCTTGTGTGGCTGTAGGGAGCACCCCCCACACCCCGAGCCTTTCCCGCCTCTGTCTTCTCCCCAGCTTGGTGCTCGACACAGGACTTTCGTGAATTTTGCATTTTTCTGCATAAACTCAAACTTATGAAAGCGACGTTGGGGACAGTTAACCAATGTCATCATGTCCTTCCTCCTCGTCCTCGGATCCACTGCACGGTGACTTCTAACGTGTTCGGCTTTGAGCCGGGCCCACGTGCAGCCGCTCAGCCTTCCCTTCCGGGAGGCTGCAGGCGAACCTCACTGAGTGCTCGCATCTCCCAAGTCCTTGGCAGGGCGTGACAAAGGGCCTGGGAGGGGCCGGCCTCGCCGGGGTGACTTCACCGCGCAGACAGAAACTCATTCCTCCCTGAGTGGGAAAAGGCTCTTTAGCTGCATTAAGAGGCTGAAACCCGATGAAAAGGCGAATAGATTCAATCTTCCGGCATCAGTCGCCGGAGACTTCATCGCACTCAAACCGATTAGAAAAATTCACGTCGAAAGCATCATTTATAATAGAGCGAATCATAGAAAAAATGTGCCCTGGAGGGAGGGAGAAATATTGTTTCCACCTGCACCATAATCTTTCATTATCCTCCGCCTCCTTTACGGGGGTCTGACAGCCCCGTCTCCTCCCCAAGACGAATCATTAGACTAATTAGTGGCTGATCAATGTTTAATTAAAACCTAGCCATTAATTACAGGAAGTGCCCTGGTGACTTGGGGATAAAACGTGGTGCAGGGGGTTCGGATTTCCTTAAGCATGCTGGGGACGCTTTCCTGGTTACTGTGTCTCCTTTGCACTTTGGCTTGGTGGGGAGGGGTGGGGAAGGGTGGGGGAGGGGTGGGGAAGGGTGGGGGATGGAGGAGGGAGCAGGTCTGGGCGTCTGGAGAGGAGAGAAGGGTGGGAGGGGAGAGCAGGAGGGCCGCTTGGGGCGTCTTGGCTTCTGGCTTTCTCAGTGCTTCTGGCATTGCCCCCCCCCCCACATGCCAGGTACTGCCCAGTTTTCCACTGAAACCCTTTGTTGGGCACTGGCACACTTCCCTTTAGTTTGCTATCCAAACCTGTTGGCATGAACCACAAGGCGCTAGCTCGGTATTTCTCAACCAGGTTCGAATCGCCAGGAGAAGCGGGAAGAATTCCAACAGCAGGACAGACAAAGAGACAACGACCAGAGTGGACAGCCCAGAAACAGACCCGGCCCCTGTGGGCCTGGGACATACGGCGAAGGTGGCACCGTCAAGTTGGCAGAGTGACGGTCTTTGTCACAAGTGGTGCCGGGTGGATCGGGCAGCCGCTGGAGGACACAGGCGGCTCGAGCCCTCCCTCACGCCGCCCACGAACGGCGATTCCGCCTTCCGGGTGGTGCTACAGAGGAACGTCTGGAGTATCCTCATGAGACGGAGCGTGGACCGTGGAGGCGGAGAGCGACACACTGGGTCCCGCGAGCTTAAGAGCATCTGCTCACCGCAGGCACCATCGTGGGGCTGGGAGGCAAGCGGGAAGCAGAAGACATTTGTAACATGTGACCAAAGAAGGGCCCACGGGAGCATGGGAATGGGACTTGAAAGAGCAAGTCACAAAGTGCCTTCTTAGTCATCAGGAAAATGCAAAGCGACAGACCACTCTAGACCCACGAGAACGGCTAAAAGGAGCAGATGGGTGACCCCAAGGGCGGGGACCCGTGTGGAACGAGGGGGACTTGCATTCGCTGCTGGCGGAATCTGCTAAGGCTGAACGACGCTGCCCCAGGACACCGCCCCTCCACCTGGGGCACACACCAAAGGACGCACGTGCACACATGTGCACATGTGCACATGCACACACACGCACACACATGCACTGAAGCGTGTGCACGAGTGTGACCAGAGCCCCATAACAGTTAGGGGCCCCAAACTGGTGTGGCCCCAGCATCTGCCAGCAGTAAGCACCGTGGCAGACGGAGCTGCCGTGAGCTTGCACAGGAGAATGCGTCACTGTCCCCCGTCGGGGCCCCGCCAAAGCGACCTGGTGTCCGAGGGCCCAGGTGCAACACTGAGTGTTAACTGTGTGAACTATTCACACCGAGTTCAGGAGCCGGGATGTTGACGATGATTATCTCTGGGGAGAGGGAGGGGGCCGAGGGGGGAGGGCTTCCGGGACCCCTCGTGTTCCACACATGGGTTCTGACGTGCTGGTTTGGGCTTCCCTAGGCCATGCCAGGTGAGCCCGGGAGGGATCAGGAGCGGGACCACACCTATCCAGGTAAAAACAGGTACGAAGAGTGGGCCGCAGAGAACTTCCCATCCAGGGGACCCCAACTTTCTGTACCAAGGAGCTCTTTGGTATATGGTGAAGCCAACGGACCCCTTTTTAGAACAATAGTCTTTAATGCATAAAAGAGTTTCTGGGGTGTGGTATTGTTTAACTATCAAAATATTTTTAGATGAGATGTTGTTACATAGGCTTTTTTATTGAGAGATTCACAGTAACAAAGTGACACTTAAAAGTGAACAGTTCGGTGGCATTTAGTACGGTCACAACGCCGCGCAGCCACCACCTCTACCTGGCTCCAGTTTCATCACCCGGAGGGAAAGCCCATCCCCCTTGAAAATGGGGTCCCCCGACGTGTGGTGCTTTGTGGCTGAGCACGAGTTCCTCTGCGCTGTGGCCGGTGTCGGGGCTGCGCGCCTTCCCGTGGCTGAATGGCGTCCCCCGGCGTGGGCAGACCGTGGTTTGCTCAGCTGTGCATTGATCGATGGGTACGTGGGTGGTTTTTGCCTTTTGGCCATGGTCGTGCTCCTTTTTAAATGCGTCAAATGCCATGACCTAGTGGCAGGTCTAGGAAGCACCTGAATTCAGAAATAACGATCGAGGTACGTGAGGCTTCGAGATGTAGGCGCGCGGTATGAACGCCTGTGATTTTGTGGCCAATCCCGCCCGCTGCTGTGGCCGGGCCTCTGCTCGTAATTGAGGGGATCGTCGGGTAGAGGTGTTTGTGGGAAGGGAGGGGACATTTCTCACTCACGTCCTCAGACCCTCTGAATGCTCCCTGGTGGCAACCTCTGGTCTTGCCCCACCGCCCGTTCTTGTGAGAAGGGGAAGTGAGTCCCGGTGAGTGGCCTGGGGCCGGGGCTGAGGCGTCCTGGCTCCCAGGGGCCCTGCTTCTCCAGCTCAGCAAGACCCATCTGTTCCCAGGCCAGGATGATGTGAGTGGCCATCGTCAGTTCACCCGCATTCTCTCGCCAGCTCTGGGCCAGGCGGGGACCTGTGTTGCCGTGGGCAGATGTCAGGCTCAGAAGGAGCCAGGTCTCAGCGCGTCCTTGGAGCTGGCTGGCATCTGCAGTCGTGAGGCTCGGCTGGCCTGCAGCGGCACGCTGGCTGGCTGGGACCGTGTGGAGCTGGGCAGCCAAGAAGGTCTCACCTCAAGGGGCTCCGTCCCCCCAACGGGCACAACTGCCAAGGCTGCCTGCACGGGGTCCTCTCTCATCTGCTCCTGGCGGGTGTCCTGCCCCTGGCTCTGGCCCCCACCCCACCCTCTGGCCCAGGCCCCTCCTCTTGGGCCTCCTCATCCATCCTGCGACTTTTGGGGGAAAGTGGAAGGGGTGGAGCCGGCGCCGGGGCCAAGCCCGGTGCTTCCCTGGGTTCGCCTCACGCTTTTTGCGAAGCTGTAGCTGTGGAGCGGATGTGACAAGGACAGACCCACGTTACTTTGCTATAACAAGGACTGAAGCCCCGATAACGCCCTACGACACGGCTGAACCCTGGCGACCTGCTCGGTGAGAGAAGCCGGACACCAGAGGACAAATGGTGTCCGCGTCCACTTATGAGAGGTGTCCAGAGCAGGCAGGTCCCGGAGGCAGAGCGGACTGCGGGCTGCGGGGTGGCGAGGGCGGGGGATGGGGAGTGACGGTGAAACAGTGCCGGCTTCTTTCTGGGGCGACAAAGCCTTCTGGTGGCCGTGGCTGCAGGGCCTTGTGGCCGCACCAGGAGCCCCCGAACTGTCCCTTTAAACAGTCACTGTTATGTTACGTGGATTTCACCTAAATGAAAGTTAGGCCAGCGTTTTCCTTGGCCGCTGGGAGACGTGACTTGCACACACTGGCCGACCGCGCTGGCCACTCTGAGAGGACAGGTGGCAGGCGGGGTCTGGCTGCCCCATTTCTGACCTGCCCACTCCGTCTGGCCCTGCCTGTGCTGGGAGCCGTGCCTCTCCCTCTAGTTTTTATCCTGAGGCCGAGACCTGGGCTGAGACCAATGTGCGGAGGCCCCCTCACACTTGCCTGACCTTTGGGGGGGTTCCCCGAAGGCACTGACGTGGGGGTTCAGCTCAGCCCCTC